>LR989991.1:9642500-12042500 GCA_905147175.2 Nymphalis urticae
TAATTTAACAGGAAACGATGTCAGAAGGTACAGTGGGTTGGTGGGTGATCGGTCTGTACTTGCGCTCCGTGGGGGCATTCCTGACTATGACCATCATCATCTCACTCGTTCTCATGCAACTCTCCCAGAACTTCACATTCCTTTGGCTCACGTTTTGGGTCAGAAGCGGAAGCAAGAACACGACAAATTTACAATCACCAGTTGATAATGTTCACGAAAATACGACGATACTCGACCACAGCTTCAACATCGCCGACGGTATCATGCACGTCATCGTCAATAAAACGATGGAACTGTTAAACGGTTTCAATTCTTATAACGTATCAAGTGACAATACCACATGGCCTGGTGTCGCATATCCTGTCCAGGAATCGCAGCTGAGGAAGACGTCGATCACCGACACGTATTATATGGAGGTTTATTTCGGCCTCGCTGGATTGAACTTGGTGTTTACTATCATGCGAGCATTTCTGTTTGCATATGGAGGTGTCAAAGCTGCGGAAAGAATACACAAAGTTCTTCTCAAACATGTTGTTAAGGTATGTTATTTGTTTTTATACGGTCAGCTCTATGACATAGAGAGGTTTTTATGTATTTTCGTTTTATTTTCAGGCGAATATTAAATTTTTCGATACAACTCCGACCGGCCGTATCGTTAACAGGTTCTCGTCGGACACATACACCGTCGACGATTCCCTGCCGTTCATTTTGAATATTTTACTCGCACAAGTGTTCTCTTTGATAGGTGAGCGTTGAACTGTTTCGGATATTGTATATCGAATACTAATTAGTACGGGAGGAAGCGTTGTTTTATTAGAGATTTTGTGCTATTTAATTTTGTAATAATACTGACTCAGACTCATCTTTTTATATTACGCGAAATAAATTCCCACGAACTATAATATTTGAATGTTGCCTCCCGGGCTATATACACTTTCTATACTAACATTTAGTTTCCTTATTTTTTATTATTTCCCTCTATGACTCAGGCGCGGTGGCGGTTACTGTCTACGGTCTACCGTGGTTGCTAGTGGGAGTCTTACCTATGACTTTTATTTATTACAGGTGTGATTTTTGTACCGACTTTATTTATGTAATATTTATATATAAATTATTTTAATGCACTTCTAAGATTGTTAAATCAATATTATTAACCTCTACCTACTTGTAGTACTAAAAATTCGATTCGATCCACTAAAATAAATAAAAGAAAATAATATGTAAAGTCACTCGTAACGCAGATTACAGCGGCGGTACCGAGGGACCTCGCGGCAGCTCAAGCGCCTGCAGAGCGTCGCCCTCTCGCCGGTCTACGTGCACTTCAACGACACCCTCGAAGGTAGGCACGTGGTGCGGTCGCGCAGGTCGCGGGCTCGGACTGACTGTCTCGCGTGCCGCAGGGCTGAGCACGGTGCGCGCGCTGGGCGCGGCGGCGCGCTGGGCCGAGCGCGGCGAGGAGGGCGTGGAGCGCTGGCAGCGCGCCGCGCTGTGCGGCGCCGCGGCCGCGCAGTGGCTGGCGCTGCGCCTGCAGGCCGTGGCCGCCGTCGCCGTGGCCGCCGCCGCGCTGCTGGCCGTGCTGCAGCGCGCCACGCACGCCGCCGACCCGGGTGCGTATTCCGCGCGAAAGCCTTCGCGACGACTCGCTCGCGCCGCCCCCTCATTGACGACTCTCTCGCCGCAGGACTCGTCGGCCTGGCGATATCGTACGCGCTGTCATTGACGTCGATGTTGAGCAACGTCCTGAACGCCTTCACCGAGACGGAGCGAGAGATGATCGCCGTCGAGCGAGTCGGCGAGTACATCACGCAGGTGAGTGTTGCGGCGCGCTCTCTCGCGAGAGCGACTGACGTGGGTTACTAAAATAATCGAACTCTTCGGCAGATCGAGAGCGAAAAAGTGGACGGAGTAGCGCCGCCGTACGGGTGGCCCTCGCACGGGGTTATAAGTTTTGAGGATGTTTATCTTAAATATGGGTGAGTTTCTATCCGTTCAATTCACATTATATATACGAGAGTGCTCCGAGCTAAATTAACAATAATCGTCCAGAGGCGGCGAGGAGGGCGAGGCGGCGCTGCGCGGGCTCACGTTCGCCAGCCGGCCGAGCGAGCGGCTGGCCGTGGTGGGCCGGACGGGCGCCGGCAAAAGCTCGCTGCTGCGTGCCGTGCTGCGCCTGGCGCCCTGCAGCGCCGGACGCGTGCTGGTGGACGGCGTCGACGTGGCCACGCTGCACCTTCACGCACTCAGGTCCTAGCGACCTTACACGCCCGGCTCGCATCACGTCGACGAACACTCGCTCACCTTTCGATATTGCTCTGTTCCTCAGATCGCGGATCGGCATCATACCGCAGGAGCCGTTCATCTTCACGGGCAGCATCCGCGAGAATGTGGACCCGCTGCGGCAGTACCTGGACGCGGAGGTGTGGCGCGCGCTGGAGGCGTGCGGCGCGCGGGACGCGGTGGCGGCGCGCGGCGGGCTGGGCGCGCCCGCGCACGGCGTGTCGCGCGGACACGCGCAGCTGCTGTGTCTCGTCAGGGCGTTACTGCAGAGGGCCAAGGTTCGAGCGCGCGCGTCTCAGTGCAGGGATTGCTTTTTATTTCCTTTAATGTTCGAGCTCCGATGTTCTTAAAAAATCGTTTTGTAGGTATTGCTAGTGGACGAGGCGACGGCTAACCTCGACGCTGAGAGCGAGCGCGTGATCCTCGACACGATCCGCTGCTCGTTCGGCGGCAGCACGGTGGTGTTCGTGGCGCACCGGCTGACGGGCGTGCTGGAGTGCGCGCGCGTGCTGGTGCTGGGGGCCGGCCGCCTGCTGGAGCTGCGGGCGCCGGAGGACGCTCTGGCCGACCCCACGTCGCACCTGTACCGCCTGCTGCATCCCGACCGCTAGAGACGGTATCGGACGCGGACGTTTAGCTTGTGATAATAATTAAGACAAAGTCAATTATTCTTTGAATAGGAACTATTTTATTTAGAATAGATATTTTTAATGACGATTTTGGTAAACATAATGAGAGCCAAATATGCAAGTGAGGATTTTAAGGTTAACTAATTTTTTTGAACAATTGATGCATATGAGACTAAATTACTTTGCATAGTAAAAAAATTGAGGCTGGTTTAAAAAACATTTTAGCTATTATTTGGATTAGGCTCTTAAAGGTTGAGATAAGATTGTATTTTGATTGAAGGCACACAAATATATATAGAGATAGATGCCCATAAGTTGAGGCCCAATCGTATGAAAGTGAATAGTGCCACTTTTTTTGACGTCACAGCGCAATTACATCATATACTACTATTTTATTACTATTTCTTTGTCTAATTTATATATTGTTTAAATACATACCTATTATTCACATACATACTTTGTTATATATTTAAATAGGTCATTATATATTTTTTTATATATATCAACTTACTAATCAAACTTTACTGGTGCAATTAAGCTCTTTGCATTTTCGCTATCTCTATACAGGGTGACTGGTGAATTAGTATCAATACTTAAGGACGTGATATTTGACGACCATATATGACCAAAAAAAAATACATATAACATAAATATTAATAAACTTCTAAGTAAAGTTAACCAAAAGTTATGTAATTTATTACGCGTCATGTGGACACCCTAGCTGCGCTGACGACACAACACAGTTAGGTACATTTAGTTATCGCGCGGTACTTTACCTACGTCTAAACGCCGCCGCGTGTTTCACTCGTTTAAGCAACAAATTTGTTGACTAGGTAAATGATATGAACTTGGGACAAAAATTAACTGTTTACCTATCTTGGTATTTCCGGCGTATTTAAAAATGGAATCATACTTATTTACAACGATTGTCAATCATTTAACTACCTATTTACCTACATAACTACACTAACCTTAACAAATGTTCAAAGTGAGCTCCTGCTCGTGTGATACACAGTTCGGCACGTTTACGCATATTGTCTTTCACACGCTTTAACACGAATGGGTCACTTTACTACTCACAGTACTCACAGTATTCTGCATTTGTGTATTGATAAGCCATACCTAATTACTAATGACGGGTCACACTCACACACGAAAGATTAGGTATACGCGTAAGATCGATCGCTAGGGGCGCGCGCGCGGGAAGATGGACGAACCTTACGGCGGCGCTCGCCCGACTAATCAGCCGCGGGGCAGGGGTTGCGGGTGGCAAACACCACGCCGCACGCGCCGCGGAAATATGTCCACACTTTATTTATTTAAAGTAAAATTTTTATAAATTTGGTCAAAAATTACGTACCTATTTTTTTAACATAATTCGAATGAAAATCATGTACCGATTATACTCCTAAAATATTGATACTAATTCACCAGTCACCCTGTATATGTGTGTGTTTAACGGTGATGTATTACCGTTACAGTACAGGGTAGTCCGATATAATTCCATTTTTCTTTAAATTAAACTTTTAGTCATTTCATATGAAATAATTTATCTAGGTAAGTTGAGTGCAAGTTCTAAGTCTATATTCAATGTAACAGCTTTACTTATAAACGTTGTTTAATAGTTGACTTGGTAAACAATGCTGTCTTCTTCTTTCGAATGTCAAATCAATATTGACAGAAAGAGAGAAATCAGTTTTTAACGAAACCGTCGCTAAGCAATGTTTATAAGTAAGGCTGTAAATGTTTAAATAAGCAGACTAGATGTTTTCTTTTAAAATGTTTTGTAAAAGTAATTTAAATATATTTTTGAAGTTTATTATTGTAATGCACTCAGGATAAATAATTGTTAACATAATACAAAATAAGTATTTAAATTTAAGATTAATGTTTTTTTGAAATTACCATTATAAACCAAAAAATACTGAAATTGGTCTCGACTTTTTTATGACGTTAAGAATTTTATAAATAATAAAATAATTTGTAAGTAAAAAGTTTAATGAAAATAAGATGTGAAGTTTGGCATTGTTATATATGGTCATGTTATATTAGTGAAAAATATTCGAGCTCAGTATTACATTCTACTAAAAATAGAAAAAAAAAACAATTACATATTTCTCTCTTCTGGCTTCTTGTATGGGTATTCAATGTATTCAAAAATTTCTTCTTCAGATTCAATTTGCACTGGTTCACCTGGAATCCCTTTAAAATATGTTTATATTAATTTGAGTGTACTGATTTGAGATCTCCTTCAAATAAAGTGCTATATGAAATATAATTTTTGACAATTATAATTTATTAAAATTGTATAATATCTTTTATTTCGAAACAACAATTAAATTATTTTTTCCATAATCACACTATGTTGATGAACAAACCTTACAAATGGCAAAGTAATTTCATTCTAAAAATTCAATTGAAATGAAAAGTTCAATAATATTGCATTTTCTATTTTCCATCGACATAATATAATGTATTTGTATATGAACAATGAATACGACATTTTGAATACCATAATCCATTCAGACTGAATTTGGAGAATTAGTGAGACTGTTTACTGGTTTTATATATATATTAGTTTGACAGTTTGCTCAATGTTGGATTTAAAATATAAATAATATTATCCCGTTCAGCAATAATTCTTAGTTAATAATTAGAATATAGTATACATTATTATTATTATTCAGTTTACAATTGTGTTATTAAACAATTACAATAATTTTATGTAACTTACAATTCATTTAGTAGAAATATTATAGTCAAATTCAATTTATTTAAAAAATATGATTCTTAATTTTATTTAAATTTTCTTTAAATAAGAAATATAGGCAGAGATTTTATTAAATTGTTGTTTAAAAAGTGTACAAAACTTTAACAGAAATATAATATTAGGTGTATAATTGCAACATGTAATTGCAACATGTACAAATAAACAACTTTCGAGATCTTGAATAATCATTATATTCTTTATGGATGTGCGAAAAATGGCATACTATACTTATAAATACATATATAGATTAGTAAGTTTGTTCTTACCAGTGACTCCAATAGGTCTTAGAGAATATTCATTTAAAGTGAAAGACTTCTCAAGAGCATGTGACCGCATATTCTTATTGAAGACATCACTCCCCGTGAAGTATAGAACGGCACAATAATACTGCTCTTTAGGAATAAGACGTATGTCTAAACGACGAAATGGATGGTTGTTGGATAAACGGCATACTCCCTGTTAAAAGAACTTTTTTATGTGAATGAGTAAACCAGTGTAATAATGAAGAAGGAATATAACATTTTAGTTTTCATGGTTTGCCGAATATTGATGGTGTTAGGAATAGTTAATATTTATTACAAAGTTTATGTCTGTGTGCTGTGGTAACAACTAACTATCAAGTGGTCAGTTTCCACATTTAACGTCTTCTATTGATTTTGTACTAAATTAAAAAATATATATATTCACATAGGTAGAGATGACCACATACCATGCAAGTTGATTTCCAAACTACTAATGAAAAAGTAGTTTTCATAATTGTTAAAATTGAGATATAAAGAGTATATAACATCATATTACATTGTATTAGATTTACCATAAATTTTGTTTCACCCATTGATATGATGTCAGTGATGCAACTCTTTAAAGCTGCTACGATATTCTTCAACAATTTTTCATGACATTTTCTTTTTTCATCTCCTAATTTAAGTGAGGGATGAGTAACCAGGACATCAATATCACCACTTTCTAATCTTCCACGTCTAAAGGAATATTAAGTATTTACATATGTTTATCAAGTGATTGGAGTAGGTGCATTTTTTTATAACTCATATAGAGGAGACCAATTTGGATGTACATATATCTTTCAAATAAAATAATATTTTTTGATTTTGAAAATTAATTAAATTGAAAACCTCCTACTTTTTATGAACTTGGTTATAAAACATCATAATTACCTATAACTGCCGCAAATTGTAATAGTAAATTGAGGATCCAAATTTCGAATTTCCGTTGTAATAACATTTTCTAATTCTTGAACCTCTGTCCTTGGGATCATCTTTTCAAAGTCTTCAAAGTACCTAAATTAATAGAATTAAATTTAGCTTATAATTTAGCTTTAATAATAATATTATATAATTTTTTATTGTTTTATGGTTCCATAAAACATTTGTGCATACACATTATATTATAAAGTTATTAAGCAATAATTAAATACAATTTTACATTTAATACTACTTTCTAATAATTCCTGTATTTACTAACTTTAAACCAATAAGTTGATGATGGTTTAGTTTATCTTTGTTATTTCTTAAGTCCTCTATTGATTTTATACCCATATTTAGAAGATCAGCAGCTTTTACCGGTCCAATGCCCGATATTCGTGTCAATAAGCTAATAATCTGAGCGTTCTCATCTTCATGTATATTATCCAATTTTTTAAGTTTTCCTGTATGCAAAAACTCATCTATTTTCTTAGAAATCTTTTCTCCTATACCATTTAATTTTCTAGCTTCTTCTCCTGATTCAATTCTTTTACTAAGCGATGCTAAAACACTAGCCGCTTTTCTGTAAGCATTGAACTTATGAATATTACGACTCACATTTTTCTCGTAATCTGCCAATTCTATTAAGAATTCGCAAAAATCTGCATTGAGATTGTCATTTACGGATGGATTTTTACGCTTACTCATATTATTTTAGCAAATAACGTATTTATTAACTTTAGCTTCCTGAAAAAATATAATTTTAAAATTATCTTCAAAGCGGCATTTTTTAAACTTTTGCACCAAGGACAAGGTATACTTATTTGATTTGCACTTTGAAGTTTATAATTGTCTCAAATCTCAATACTCTTTGACTTTGGCTTAATTTTCTTTTTTATTTTTATAAATAAACTTGATCTCAGTTCTTATTTCTTGAACTAATGAAGCTTGACTATTAATTTTATTATTAATACCTTTCATCAAGTTTCCACAAAAATATAAACAATAATTATTTCGTTTTATCTTACAATACTTAATTATTATGATTTATAGAATTACATATTATATTTTATTAAATAACAATATTATGTAAATTATACTTTGAAGCTAGAAGTCGCATTTCTCTTCAATTTTTTACATAAAAGGGTGCATTTCATCTTAAAAAAAATCAGTGTAAAAATGGTAAGACGAGGAAAACGGATCGTAAAGAAATTGGCGCGATTAGTTAGTGTTAGTATTTCTTGCAATTTTGAGTTTTGACCGTAGACAGAGAAACAAATAGACCAAGGGGCCGTGAAGCCGCGATTGAGACAGAGATAGTTTGTCAATGTGTGCGTATAATGTTGTCATAGTAACTGCATTCCCTTTTTTGGGAGATAAATAATTTTTCAGGATTTAATTAAAACACAATGAGGTTATCCCATTTTACTTTTTAATACTTATTATATATATTTTTTAATTAAAATATTTTTAGTTTTCCAACTACACCCAAAAACCGTTGCGTTGTTTGTTTTTGTTTACGTTATCAATAGTTCTTCAGTATCTTTATTTGGTACTGGATTAGCAATCTCCTCAGATGTTGAAATCTAAAACACTCAATTAAATTATTAATAAAGAATGGTTGCCACATATATTTCATTATTCTATGTTAACCTCTTGACTCGGAATCTAATAATATTGTAAAGTCATGTTAAATAATGTTGTCGTTAGGAAATTATAAATAGGAGAACGATTAAATAAAAATAACATATTTATATATAACGAAGCACTTTAGGTTATTATTGGACTCCGTATTTATTTGTTTACATTTTCGACGAGTCGATATTTTTAACGAAAATCGGGACATTTTTTTAGCTGACGCTGGCAGCACTTACATGATAAATAATTATAGGTTATGAATGATAAAAACTGGAAAATCCTATTATCTTCAGAATTTTAATGCAATATAAGGTTCCGTCATGCTATGACATAAATAAACATCACTGAGAAACTATATTTAGAGACAAAATAGTCGTACTTACGCGTGAAAACACACGCCGCAAATTTTCTTCTTGCTATCACTTTAACATGAAATAATACGACAATGCACCTTTGTATAACCTTCGATATGATATAAGGATTGTTTCTCGGCCTTTTCACTGGATTTGAATCGTTTTCTAACATAAAAATAAGCAAAAATTGAACAATAAACACAATTAACGCACCAACTGTCAAGTTTGTTTCGCTACTAACTAGCGAAACAAACACGAAAACTGGTTACGCGATAAGGGACAAAAGATTTGATAATTCTATCTCTGTCTAAACCATTTGTAACGTAATTTTCGTTCTCTTTCTCGAGTAAGTGAAAAGGAAAACGTCATTGCGTCTATTTGTTTCTCTGTCTACGGTTTTGACGCTCATGACATTTGACAGTAAAAATCTGTCTTGAAAATGTCAATAAGTCATAAGTATTTTTTTATTTCGAGGTTGTTTTAATATTAATATTTTTTTCTTAATAAGTTTAAACGCGAAATAAAAATAACTTGAGTACTCTAATATATAAAATATAATGAAACATATAATATAATAAACTTTGTCGTTGAATCCCAGTGTTATGGAACTTCGTAATGGATAACGTAACAGAAAAATTACTCCAATGTTTTGGTCACAGAAAGTTCAAAAGTGAACTTCAAGAAAGGGCTGTAAGGGCAATCGCAAGAGGTGAATGAATTAATTTGCTAGTATTGCTTAATATATAGTACAGTAGAATTACTTATTCAAATTACTCTTTATTTAACAAGAATATACAAATCGTAAATAAAATTGTAAGCCATATACGAAATTTTCTATTACAAACATATATCATTGTTTCTTCATTTCTGCTTATATTATTAATATAGAAAAAAATGCATACACAAAATCATGCTATCTTCTAACTGAAAACAATAGCTTTTAATATAATTGAGTTTGCTTCTTTTCAGGTGTTCATGATGTATATGTTTCAATGCCCACTGGTTCAGGGAAGTCTTTATGCTTCCAATTACCGGCCATGTTGCAGGACAATAAAGTGGCCATTGTATTTTCGCCCTTGTTAGCTTTAATAAAAGATCAGATTGATCACTTAACAAAGTTCAAGATCCCAGCGGAATCAATAAACTCTAAAATGACATCAAAAGATAGAGATAGAGTTTTAAATGATTTACGCAGCATGAAACCAAGTACAAGATTTTTATATGTAACACCGGAACAAGCAGCTACTGGTACTTTTAAAGCCCTCATAGAGCATCTAGTCAAGTATAAAAAAGTTTCATACATAGTAGTAGATGAGGCCCACTGTGTCAGTGAATGGGGTCATGATTTCCGACCTGACTATTTAAAATTAGGCAATTTACGTGAAAAGTATAAGAGCATTCCATGGGTTGCTCTCACCGCTACTGCAAGTGCCGAAGTAACAAAAGATATAATGACAAACCTTAAGTTTTTGCAGCCGGTAGCACAATACAAAACACCTAGTTTTAGACGGAATCTATATTATGATGTTGTGTATCAAAACTGTATACAGGATGAAATTGGAGATTTGGTAGAGTTTCTTAAGAAAAACTTAAAAGACGATGACAATGTGAAATTGGTAAGTTAACATGGATTAAGTAAATTAATTGTTTTATTAAAAAGAGAGAGAAAAGAACTGTCTCCCTAAGTTAAAAGTGGGTGGAAGGTAACATTCTCAAAGTACTAACTCTGGTTAAGTCTATAAAATTAAAATAAAATCAGGCTTTCACTCGCTTTTAAGTAGACTATTGATGTGGCAAGTGTGAATTTTATTTCATGTACAAAGAAATAGGAGATAAAATCAAGGGATAAGATTAATTTTACTTCAAATTAGTATTGCTCATAATTTTTATCTATATTTTCTACTTACCTACCTTGTGTTTATTATTATAATGCAGGAATTAAAAAAAATACATTATATAGGACCTAATTATTTTGTATTCATCTCAACTCGAAACAAATATTAAGAAATTGTATAAATAAATTTTGTAAGCTTAAATATGATAACATTTAGGTATACAGCAATAAACTTACTTTTAATCTGAATGTTTTTTGGACTTTAGAAAGAAAAAAGCGCAGCCATTGTATATTGTCGAACACGGGAACAAACAGAAGATATTTCGAGCATGTTAACGAAAAGAGGTTTTAAGTCATTAGCTTATCATGGAGGTATGTAAATATAATTTTTTTTTTTGTTATGCAAATAGTAATGTAGCCTAATAAAAATAATAATAAAACATCTTTTGCTTTTAACTATATCATTTTAGGATTAAAAACGTCAGAACGCATATCAGTTCAAGAGCAATGGTCAAATGGTGAATGTCCTTGCGTGTGCGCCACTGTATCCTTCGGAATGGGTGTAGATAAAGCAACAGTACGTGTTGTGGTCCATTGGGGTCTGCCGCAGAATGTTGCTGCTTACTATCAAGTTAGCATCTTGTTTCTTATTATTATATTCATATGAAGTAAACACTGTAAGATATTAACAAAGCATGAATTTGGCATTTATATTATTAATGTATAGAAACTATGGGGTTCTTGCCGGTTCTCCTCAGTAGTAAGTTTAGAAAGGACACATAACTTAATTTGAAACCTGTAATACCTTTTTGTAAAATTTTTTTAAACACATTTATAGGAGTCAGGAAGAGCGGGGCGAGACGGGAAACCAGCATTTTGCCGGATTTACTACTGTCGAAGTGAACGAAATGCTGTAGATTTTTTACTTAAATCGGAAATGGGTCGCTCCAAGACGCCCGAGCAGAAACAGAGATGTAAAAATGCTTATAAGAGTTTCGAAATCATGGTGAAATATTGCGAGGAAGTCAGGTAAGGAACCTTCTCTAGAGTAGCCGATCACTAAGCATAAAATAATTTGAAGTTTTTCAACAAACCAACATGAATCCGACCACGCCCTCCCGGTACCAATCGCAACTCGGATCCCTAGATGCCGTCACAAAACGTTCGCGGACTACTTCGGCGAGGAGGCGCCCAAGTGCGTGTCGCGCTGCGACGCGTGCGCCGACCCGCGCGGCGTGCAGCGCGCGCTCGAGCAGCACCTGCGCCGCGCCATGAGCGCCACGCTGGGCCAGCGCGGCCTCGTCTCGCACAGCGACTCCTCCGACCTGTACGGCGAGGGCCGCCTGGGGCAGATGAGGTACCGCCCGACTCGGTCGATCGACCTGACTTGACAATGATTTTATAAATCGTCCAGAAAGTAGGTGGGTTATATCTCATTCCTTGTTTCAGGGAGGCGGAATCGTATTACGGTGACAAAAGTGGGGAAGACTCGGACGACGAGAGTAGTCGACGCCGCGTTGCGCAAGAAACTAAGTCTCTCATTTTGCAAGAGTTTGCCAAAAGAAAAAAGGATATTGAGAAAAATAAAAATACCGACACTGAATCCGCAAAATACTCCAAATGCAAAGCGGCTGACAGTACGGTAACGAAAGTGAGTTTACCTTGAATATATAATAAAATACTAAACACGAAAATATTTTCCTGGCGTATTACATAAAACAATCTAACCTCTAGATTTTTTTTAGGTTAATGGATTAACAGTAGCAGCACGTGAGAGTTATCTTGCACTACTAACAGATGCCTTAAGAAACAACCTTAAAAATACAAAAGGTATTGATAAAACGGAAAAACATCTCTCTGGGCGCGATGTTGAACAATGCGCAATAGAGATGGAATATGAAGCATTTTCAAGTAGTACTGTTGCTAGTCTGTACAGGCGAGCAATGGCAAAAGTGGTAATTAATATTTGACTCATTATATGTTATGTCAGTATGTATAAATAAAGAAAATGTAACGATTTATTGGAAATAATTTCAGATATCGTCTGTTAAATCTTGTAAGGAGAGTTTGTATCCAGACCTTAAAAATTTTGAACCCAAAAAAAGTAACACACTTGGCGAATTTATAAAGGACTTCGAAAAGAGTCGCGTCGATCAAAAATTTCACGGTTTTATATCTGCATCAGAATTAGAAAGTCGTATGTATAGAAAGTTAATTTCTTTAATTTTATTTATGGAAAAAGAATATATAATGCTGATTTTCTGGTATACATGAATAATTTTATTATTTCAGGTGATAAGGAAAGCAAAAATGAACAAAAAACACTTTCTAAAGCTGATAAAGAAACTAAAAGGAAAGCAAACTCTTTTAAAAGAGATCCCTTAACGCAAACTAAGCTAAAAAACTTTTTTTCTTCAAAAACATCACAAGAATCTCCTAGTCTACCTTCAGATGATAGTGATGATGATAGAGGACTTGTTATAGCAGAAAATGATAGTCCGAATCATGGTGACTCTACGTTTAAGTTAGAAGAAATTGACGATTCTACGAATGTTGAAGACAACGACAAAACTCTCAAATTAGACACAGTAGCAGAAGATCACAATTCCAGTACAAATACGAAAACAAAAACTTTGTATATAAATATAACTTTACAGGGAGTACCTAAAAATGATTCAAATGTTAAAAACAAAGTCGATGAAGATAAGGATATAAAAATCGAAAAAAAAATTAAACACGCGTCTTCCGATAAACCTACTCCAATAGCTAAAAGAAAAATTAAAGCTCTCTTTGGTGAGTCATCTGACAGCGAAATCGAGCAAAATGATATTAAAAAGCGTAAAATTTCTAAAGACAAATTCGTAGATCATCACTTAGAGGATAAAAAAAAAGAAAAATCAAAGACTGAAAGGTCAAAAAAACGTAAACGTAAAAAGTCAACTATATCGCATGAAAATGATGAAAAAAGCTCTGAAAATAATGACAGCACCGGTAAGGATAGCGCTTTTGAAGAAACGCTTATTCTAGATGACACAACAGCAAACTTATGTACTGAATCTCAAATTAATCAAAATAATATTAATAGTAAGACAGAAGAATACCTTGACTCACGCGATTCATTTGATTCGATAAATGACGATACCAACTCAAAGGATGTAAATAGTTTAAAATTTGTTGATGAAAAGTCTATAGTTAAAGCACACAAATTGAGTTTAGAAGCAGATAAGGTATTACAAGAACTCAAACATTTTTCGGAAATAAAACCTGAACCGGAAATAAAGGCCCCAATGATTGTTGCTGCTGTTGATGATACTAAAGCATGTGAATCAAAAAGTACAGTTGTGATAACAAAATCTCCTACAAAACACGGAACTAAAGAAAAACATGAACCAAAAGCAAATAATGATTTAAAATGTATTAAAACGCACAGTAAACCAGAGAAAAAGGAACATACTAGAAATAAGGAAAAAAGGGACAAAGATGTATCTAAAAAAAGAGATCACTCAAAACACAAAGAAAGAAAGGCCGAAAAGGTGGATGTTGCCAGTTTAGTTGTGAAACTGTTAATGCCATATTACAAGAAGAAAAAAATTAGTAATCGTGATTTGTTTAAGATTACTGCCCGGCACATTGTTCACCAATTACTTGCAATACAAGTAACTGGTAAGGATTTGAAAGTTTTTAATTGATTGAATATGGATTATTGACTTGAAATATTTTTGACTTTAATTATTTTACATTTATTCTTGCAGAGGAAGCGGCAATTAATATGATATTGAAAAAAACATTCAGCAAAGTAACCATTGAGAAAGAAAGTGATTTAGAAGCAAAGTTAAATTTAAGTAATGACCCATAATTTATTCAATGTATCCTGTTTATATTTATTGTTAAGCACTGTCGTGCGGAATTTAATATTAATTATTCTTGTATGCTGTTCAAATAAAATGAATATTTTTACAAAACTATGTTTTTCTTAGTTTATATCAATGTACCTAAATCTAACGTGCTGTAGCTTTTTGCCCGTGCTTATTGATTGACTGAGAAAAAAACCAGAAAGATTATTATTTTGTTATATTTTATATTATATTCAATGTTATTATATAATTTATTTAAAACGGTCTGATATCATTTAAAGGATGTTACAGCTTATAAGACTAAAGATACTGAAGTCTTGGGTTCAAACACCGGTTCGCACATAAAATCGTTGGTGATAGCTGTCGTTCGTTAGCGCATACCGCCAAATTAAATTTTGCGTTTGTAGTAGTGCACCGTCAGCAGATATAACATATAAACGTAATAATTAATTAATTTCTTAATTCCATACATTTCGTAGTTTATAGTAGATTCCTCATCCTCGCTTTCACATTGTGACATTTGTTGTTTGTGATAAACCCTTCACATTTTTTATTATAAACTAATTAGAAAAGAGTAATAAACAAAATCACACACATGCTTTTCGGTGAAGGAAAACATCGTGAGGAAACCTGCATGTGTCTTATTTCAATGAAATTCTGCCACATGTGTATTCCATCCCGCATTGGAGTAGCGTGGTGGAATAAGCTCCAAACCTTCTCCCCAAAAAGGGAAAGGAGGCCTTAGCCTAACAGTGGGACATTTACAGGCTGTTACAAAATTGGGTGACACTTCTAACGCTACTTTTGCGCGAGTTTAAGGCATGTATCTAGCGCAAGCTCTTTTATACCGACTTAATACTGTCGTAGTCACTGTGTGTATTACACTACTAAATGTCTTTAAGCTGATTTATCTTTACACTTGTTCACTATGTCCTAGTTATACTCGACAAAGAATAGGAAGCTTAAGACCGTTGTTTGTTGAAATAATTTAGCCATAGTCAAATATAATTTTAATTTATTAAATTTAAATTGTAATTACAATACCCGTTCGTAAATCAACATTCACGAATGTTTATATGATATGTAACACTCCTATTTTAAGTTAAATTTACTTAAGTCTACATTTTTAAAATGCGGACTATTTTAATTGCTTGCATACGTTGCATTACGTTTAAAATCCTTATCGTAATCTAAATATCTATAAGATCTATAATATCTGAAGTCATTAAGACTTCCAAAATATTTTAAACGTAATAGCGGCAATTATTACACTTACAGTATAATTAATTATCGAAATGTTAATTAAGATAACATTAATTTATTGTCATTTGTATATAGAATTTGTAATGTCAGGATATTTTGATAAATATCTCACTCTACAGTAGTAAAGTATTAACTAATCGCTGGTAGTAGATCTTTGTTCAAACTCGTCTGGGTAGGTACCAGCCACTCATCAGATATTCTACCGCAAAACAGCAGTACTTGGTTTTGGTGATGTAAGCGATGGTTAACATTTCTTACAATGCCAATGTCTATGGGCGTCGGTGACCACTACCCATCAGGTGGCCTATATGCTCGCCCGCTTTCCTATTCTATAAAAAAAAGAATAAAAATGTCGACATCGTCAATGCATGGAGTGTTATATATCTAGGAGTGTAACTCACGACCCTTAGAATCTTTCGGCCTTACTTATAAACGTATAGCGGGTGATCTGGTAAACAATGCTTCTTCTTCCTTCGAATGACAAATCAATATCAGAAAGAGCGAAATCAGTGTTTTTTTCTTTAAGTCGATGTTTATACGTAAGGCCGTTATATTTTTATACATAGTTTTTAAGGTCACATCAGTGAACTGTAGGTAGCAGCATGCTATATCCGCAGCGCCCGCTTGCGGGGTGAGTGCGTGTACGGGCGCGGCCGCTTGCGCGCGCGCGGCGTGTCCGGCTCGGGGGGTGCGGAAGCCGTCACCAGGTTGCGAGTATTGCCAAACGACGCCTCCAGCCCTATGTTCTCCTGGAACTGCTGCACGCGCTCCACTAGTTCCTCGTCGTTCTCTATTAGCTCCTCGATCTGTTACCGATATATCATACTAATATTACAAAAAGAAGTTTTCTTTTGTTTGATTTCTGCGATCACTGGAACTACTACTTTTGATGTTTAATTTTCACTCGAGTTAATTTATTTTTTCCAGTGTGATATTTAATTACTTATACTTAATGACGTCAAAGCATCTGAGTAAGTCTATCTATTCACGTCTCGAAGGTCTTAATACTGAGTACGGACCTCGTGGCGATAGTCGTTGAGCAAGTCGGTGGCGATGCGCACGAGGTAGGCCACCAGCTGCCCGCCACGCGAGCGCATGTGCGCGTACAGCCGCAGCACGGCCGGCACCAGCACCTCCGCCACTGTGCGCTTCATTTTCTGAGTAACGATAATAATATAATTTTTAACAATTATAGACAACATTATATTATTTTGTACCTAATCTAATAGTTTGTCTTTGAAAAAATAAAAAAATTAATATACGAGGGTGAGTTCACGGAGTGGCAGGGTGAGCGATCTTATTTTGTGCATAACGTGCTTAGCAACTCAGTTACTATTTTTTTTCTGTTATATGGGCATGATGTTAAGGAGTCACCACTGTCCATAGACATTGGCGACGGCGTTGTAAGAAATATCAACCATTCCTTACATCGCAAATACGTCACCAAGTAACAAACTTGACCAACCAGATGTTATATCCCTTGTGCCTGTAGTTACACTGGCTCACTCACCCTCAGACCGGTTCGCAACAATACTAAGCACTGCTGTTTAGCGGTAGAATATCTAATGAGTGCTTGGTACTCAGACAGGCTTGTACAAAGACCTACTACCAAGAAAATATAATAATGAATACTATAAATGTGATTTTTTTAATGATTATTTATTAGTCTTTGAATTATCGTCTAAAAAGCAACTAAATTGGGAAGTGTATCGATTCGTTTTGTTACTGCAAAGGAAACCTGGATTTGTTATTGTAAACTAAAGTCCAATCAAGACTCCATGCAGTGGCAACCTAAGAAATTCAATGTTTTTGAACTTGAAGGAATCAGGAAATGTGTAATCGTTAATATTAAAGTAAAAGATGAATAATACATTTGTTTAAATTCTCGATTCCGCGATTATAGGGATAATCCCATGGTATTACATCTTAATTAATCGGATTTCCGCCGCAATGCATATGTTTTAACAACACACATACATTGCGGCAGAATCCTCTGTAACGTCTTGCGTGTAACAAAGGGCTTGCTTTGTAGTCTTCGGTAATGAATATTTACAATCACTATTGTGAAGTCGCTACATAATATTTACTAATTTTACCTGCTCTCTCTCCGTGAAAAACTAGGACAGGAAGAAAAATATTAGGGATAATAAGATTATAATTAACAAGCCTTAAACTACAATATTTTTTTAATAACGCTTATTTTATTTATCTAAGAAGTTTTTTTTTTTAAATATTACTATAATGTTCAAATTTTCTTTTAGTAATCTTTGCAATTAGTTTCCTTTAAATGTTATTTATATATTAGTTTACTGACGGTTTTCCAGAATCACTGTAACAAACTTTCCTTTCCATATAGTAAATAAGTTCCTTTTAGCCGCTAACTAGCGCTTCTTAAAGCTGCTCCAATTTTTGAATTACTTTTTTGTTATCGTCTGTTGACTACTCAACTTACCCTTATCCGTACTAATTCTTGTGGATATCTGTGCCCGCTTAACAATGATAGCTAAAATATCGACAAAACTAGAGAGGTTCCCGAATTTAACCAGAGGGCACTTCTGTTAGTATTTTCAATGATGAATCCCGAATCGAAGGACCAATGTTTACACCGAAGTAATAGCGGGCGATCAAATTGTAAGAAAATAACATCATCAAATGATCGTATCCAATAGCGAATAACTAGACAGCGCGAGACAAAAATGTGACATACTGAATAAGCGCTAACTTGCTGTGTTATAACAGACGCCAATATACAATTGGAACACGATGACGTGTGATTAACCAAAATGAAATATTACTTACGGCCCGCCCCGATTTCGTTCGGTTAAAACAGTTATGTATCTAAGCAAAATTAACGTGGGTATAGTTAATTTTTGAAACAGGAAGTGTTCGACAAAAATGACCAGCGAACACTCCTATAATTTTGTCTTAACTTCTTAGGTCTCAGAATTCTGTTGCTCATCGAACATTCGTTCTACATTATGAAATAGACCTCTTGAAGAAGTTGGCCTGTTTTTTGTTTTTTTTTTCAGTACAAAAATTAAGCAGACTGGCGTGTGGGTCATCCGATGTTAAGTGGTCACCACCATCCATAGAAATTGATAATATAAGAAATATTAAGCATCCCTTACATCGCCAACCTTGGGAACTAAGATGTTATGACCCTTCATTCATCCTTCAAATCGGAACAGAATAGAATAAGTGATAAGTGGGTGGTGCGTGCTAAGACAAAGCTCTACCAATAAATAATCATGGTGTATACAATTTCCATTGACCACCACCATAATTTTTTTTCTTACGCAAGAATGTATAGTAGGTTAATAATAGACTAAGAGTACTGTTCGCTCCCTACATCCGTGGTTCGCGGCATTCTTGTTACTTTTAGCATTTTTATACCTGTCGTAACTTCTAAACGAAGGGTCGGATTCGAATAAAATTTACAGAGGAATTTACATGTACTTAATCAACCTTCAAGCTTAGAACCAGAACCGAAAAAACTGTACGCGATCGATCCTGAAATCTAAGCCAAATTCCAAATTACTTTATCGTTCTAAGCACCAGTCGGAAGATCAGACGACGAAAGATAGTATGGACCCAAATTAACGGACAAATGATATGCAACTCACATGAGATACGATGTTCGTCGTAATTCGTTCTTGAAGGTCATCTAAATCGGCATCCCCGGTCTTCTCCGGTTTTTCTATGAACAATAAATATATGTTATTCAATAATGCTCGGTCGGTTTAGTAACACTCGAGCCAGCCGCCCGCGACTCACTGGGCAGCTTCATCCGCGGGCCGCAGAGCAGCGTGATGGTGTCGAGCAGCGCGGCGTTGAGCGCGGCCGACAGCTCGTCGCCGTCGTCGCACAGCGCGCCCGCGTGCTCCAGCACCTCGCGCGCCAGCCGGCACTGCACGTTCAGCTTCTGCACCAGCGACATGCGCTGCAGCATCACGTCGTAGATCAGCTGCCGCGCGTCGAACGATATGCTCTCTGCGGTAAGGATCAAATTAGTTGCACCGGCGACCGACTGCCGAGTAGTTTTTTTATTGAGTAGGTAGGCGAAAGGGCATATGTCGACCACGGCATTGTAAGAAATATTAAATATCCCATACATCACCAATGCGCGACCAACCTGGGGAGTTAAGATGTTATGTCCCTTGTGTCTATAGTTACATTGACTGTCTGGCTCACTCACCCTTCAAACCGGAACATGACAACACTAAGTACTGCTGTTTTGCGGAAGAATATCTGATGAGTGGATTGTATCTACTCAGAGCTTGCAAAGCCCTACCGCCGAGTCAACTGACCGCTTTCCTCGTTGTTGAAGTACAGCACGCAATCGACGAAGTGATGATAGATGGTGTCGACGGTGAGACAGCACGATACGTAGTACTCGGCGGGCTCGCGCACGTCGTGGTCCTCGTCCGCCAGCAGCGCGCAATATCTACGAGCGGCGACGAGAAAATATAATGGTAACGAATTGATTAATATAATTGTAATATATAAGTAAAAAACAATATGCGTGTATGTCATACCGATAGTAGAGCGGCGTGCGCAGACGAAGGTAGCCGGCGAGCAGCAGGCGCGTGAGTGCGCGAGCCGCCGCACGGCGCAGCGGTGGCGCCGCCTGGGGCGCCACGCAGCCGCACACCGAGTCCAGCTGGGACTCCACGATGCACGAGTACCTGCGCACAGCGTTATGTGGGCGTGTCCAGTGCGAGCGGGCCAGCGGCGGGCGGGGCGCACCTGGTGCAGATGTCGGTGAGCGCCAGCAGCGCGTTGAGGCGCGCGCACAGCGGCGCGGCGACGTCCCGCAGCAGCGCGGCCAGCGCCGGCGCCAGCGCGGCCGCCGCGTCCCGCGAGCGCACGCACAGCCGCCCCGCGCCCGCCGCGCACAGCCCGCGCTCCTCGTCGCTCCACTCTGCGCAGCACACGCGCTACTCAGTCGGGCGGTATGCCGAACGATCTCTCCGAGGAAACCGTTAGCGACGCATTTTAGGGCTTTCGACATATTCATAAAAATATATTCTTCAAATGGACAATTGAAACGGCCCGATAATCGCGACAAACGTTTACGCCTTATGCTTTATTCAAGAAATACGTGTTCCTTGCAGTTAAAAAAAAGGGTATAGCGATATAAAGGATGCGGTATGGAGACGGTACCGGGCGGCGGCTGCGCCAGCGCGGTGAGGAAGAGGCGCAGCAGCTGCGGCGACGGCGGCTCGGGCGCCACCAGCGACACGTCGGCGGCGCGCACCCACTCGCGCACGTCGCCCGCGCCGCTCGCCAGCGCGCGCCGCTCCGCTGCCCACCAGACACTTACACCATACACTCTTAACTCCTAACTTGTGTTAGGGAAGTTTTTAAATTAATGAGTTTAAATAATACAGAAAGAATATACAACACTCAGCAGACTACTGCTACTGTTTAGCCATCTCGATTTGCAGGATTCAGATATTTAATGAAATATCCTTACGATGTTTC
Organism: Nymphalis urticae; assembly: GCA_905147175.2. Lineage (NCBI taxonomy): Eukaryota > Metazoa > Arthropoda > Insecta > Lepidoptera > Nymphalidae > Nymphalis > Nymphalis urticae. Next base: position 9,663,805 of record LR989991.1, read on the forward strand.
TTTATCATCAAATACGAGATTAATAAATAACAGAAACAAAATAAGCGCGTGAACAAGCAAGCAACAAAATAAGCATTTTGCTAGAACGGCCTTAAATTACAAAAGCCGACTAATATATTTAAAAGGTACTAATAATCTCATGTATTATCGAGTAGTGTCATCTACGGAACTTATTTTAACAAGAAAATTAAATATTTTACATATTTGCATCATCTCCGTTGCCCATTGCAAATTTTCTGGATCCAATTGAGCCGCGAGGGACGCGCTCGCAGTTCTGCTCCCTGGCGAAAATATAATTTGTTAAATTGTATAATTATTCTAATCCAACTCGTATCTAATGTAATGCCTGCCCTCATACAGGACCGTGTTATTTTATTCCGACGTTACGGGCTGTCCTACATGCGGTTGGGTAACCGGAGCCTCTATCGTTATAATTATACTGAATTGTAAGTTCAACGGAGATATCAGAAAGGCCAGTGACGGCTCGTACCGTCGTCGCCGGCGGCGGCCAGGCGCGTGACGAGGTGGTCGCGCAGCGCGGCGCGCTCGGCCGCGCCCACGCGCGCCGCCCACGCCGCCAGCAGCTCCAGCGACTGCGGCAGCAGCCGCGCGTCCCGCTCCTGGCGCAAGCCCACTTGCATCACTATTTACTTCAAATTGCATAGCGGTATTGTATTTTGAAAATTATAATGCCACTGAAATTATTATGTCACGACGTCGGCATTAGTGCGAGGGGGCGAGGGAGCGCGGGGCGTACGTACCGATTTTTCGGTAAGACTGTAGTAGTAGTCCAGTAGGAAGTGGACGTCCGAGTAATCCACGTGACGGGAGACGCTCGTCAGGAGCACCAAGCACTGCAGGTCTCGTTCGTCGTTGACAGCGCCCAAGTGGGTGCTCAGTAAATCCACTAAGCGATGACTGTAAACAGGCGATGATGAGGTTTAATATAATTTAAGAAAAAAAAACAATAAGGTCGTATATGATCGTTAAAATGTATAAGTTTCACGGAGGGCATTGAATTTTTTTAAAAATAATACACAATATTTACTTGATGCAATTAGACGACTTGGCCAGCAACGCGCACGCCTTCTGCAGATGTCTCTTCATATTATGACGTGTGATTCCGGCGAGGAACTCCCACGGCAATGGGTCTTCGGTTACGAGAGCATCATACTTGTGTATTCGTTCTATTAATAGTTGCTGTATGAGAGCGACAACTTGCTCTTGAATCTATAATATATGAATTAATTTTCTATTAGTGAACAGACAAACAGTAACAGTCAGTAAATGTCCCACAATTGGGCTAAGGCCTCCTATCCACCACGCTGCTCCAGTGCGGGTTGGTTCACTCTGCCACATGTGTATTCCAAACATTTTGTAAAATTTTAGTAAAATTTGACACATGCATATTTCACCATGATGTTTTGCTTCACCGTCAAGCACGAGATGATTATAAACACAAATTAAGTACACGAAAAGTGGTGAACCCGGGTGTAAACCTGCGAACCACTGGGCCATCTCGGCTCTTTTATTATTTATTTTAAGAACAAATGCAGTCCGCCCAAACTCGATACTCCATATATCTCGTCTCATCATCGACAGCGCCTAGATAAAGAAAGATTTTCACCCTTTATCTTCGAACCCAGTCGGGTTGTACAGTACAAGAAGTTAATAACTATAAATAATGAATGGCTATATCCCTTAACCTATTGGTACAACACCCGGCGACGTCGAGCACGACAGCACAAGTGTGTACACGCACCTTGGTCTCCGGGTCGGACAGGCGGTGCATGGGCCCGGCGAGGAAGGCGTCGAGCGCGGCGCGGTGGGCGGCCCTCGCAGCCAGATCGCCCAGCGCACCCACCGCACTCACGCGCACCACGATGCTGGCGTCGCGGCACAGCCCCACCAGCATCTGCGCGACACACTCTCTCATATGTAATTTGAGATTAAAAAACATATTAAAATTTCAGTTTCGATTCACTTTAAACCCAGATGTCTAATGACGCCAAGCCGACTTCTCTTCCGACGCTCGGCAGTCCACGATCATTTTCAAAATAGGCAAAGGGGTCCCCTATCCCTTCCAGTTTTAGGATATATCGGGTACTTGTTTTTTTATTTCACACTTCCAGCAACGAACATTAGGCAAAACTGAAATAGCCAGTTACTGAGGCTCACGTGTACTGACCGCGTAGTCCGAGTCCAGAGGAGTCCGGCCGTCGCGCAGCGTGTCGGCGAGCAGGCGGTGCAGCAGGCCCGCGGCCGCGCGGCGCACCACGGCGCGCTCGTCGCACACGCCGCGCGCGCCCACCGCCGCCACCCGCGACACCGCGCCCGCCCCGTTCAGCTCCTATGACGTCACTGATCCTCAAACCGAGACCGATTTTGCGCTGATTTTTTGCTCTAATGAGTTCCGTTCTTTACATGACCGTTTCTAGGCTTAACGCCCAACAGACAATCAGAGTGTGTGTAAAGTACACGCACGTCACCTTGATAGCCTCCTTCATGGCAGGATGTTCCGAGGTCAGACAGTCCGCAAGCAGCGTGAGCGCGCGCGTGCGCAGCGTGCTGGACGCGTCGTGCACGCGCTCGTACACGGCGCGCAGCACTTCGGCGTGCGCGATGGTGTGCGCGCGCTGGCGCAGCAGCCCGGCTACGTCCTCCTCCGTTTCGCCGTGCTGATCCTTGTCGATTTTATTATATTTAATATATAATTTGATTAGTAACACAATATCCCGTGAATGCCAGACCTTTGTCATAGTATAGGGAGTGAAAACAGCAAATAAAAATGTTTAACTCCGATTAACCTTACGTCGCGGTGCCTTTGAATGGAAACAGTGGAGGTGTATAAAATAGCCAGCCTGTATTATCATCTCCTACATGGTGCTCCAAAATAGCATTTCAATTTATAAGATAAAAACAAAACTGATTATTTGTAGACTAATGAATTCAAATTATATTAATTAATGATATTACATTATCTGATGGTGAATTTTGAGTGCTCTCAATTTCAGTAGTGAAGGATGCAGAAGTTCCTGGTTGTGGTTCAAGATTGTTTTCGTTTTGCGGTATAGGATTTTCTTCTTGCATATTTTGGTTAGGTTCCTCAGCTGTTTCTATAATAAAAGTATAACAACAAAATTAATTAAATCAACCAAATATCAGAATTTTTGGGCAAGTGGCATTGGTTCTCACATTGGTTCTCTAAGAAATATTAAGCATTCCCATACATTGCCAATATGCCACCAACCTTGGGAACAAAGAAATTATGTCTCTTGTGCCTGTAATTATACTTGCTCACTCACCCTTCAAACCAGAGCACAATAATACAAAGTATTGCTGTTTAGAATATCTGATGAGTGAGAGAGCCGTACTATCAATAAATCAATTAAATAGTAAAACATACCTGTTGTTCCAGGCAAGGATGATGTATTTTCTTTTTCATTAGATTGATCAGTTGTTGACAAATCAGGATCGTTATTTAAAAGCTTAGCCAGCATTTCCTGAAAATGTTAACGTTTTTAATTTATAATTGTTATTAACAATGTATGATAGAATAGGTTTTATTTACGTCACTAATTATAATAAGTTTATTTTACTTAAAAAATTTAACATACCAATGCAATCTGTCTATGAGGTACTTTTGCAGTTGTTGATAATTTAAGAAGCCATTTTACAAAATTTCCATAAGATTTGCGTGGCAAAAGACTCATCAGACCCACGACAAGTGATACACGAGCAGAACGAACCTCAGCTTTTTCCTAAATAAAAAGTAATATTTACATAGAAATATCTATAAAACGATTTACGACATGTAAATTTTAGCATGCCATGGTTGTTTGAAAACTTACAAGTCCCTCTAAAGTGTAGCAAAGATGTTGTAAAAGAACCACATAACCCGATAAAGCCGCTTTTCCAAATTTTGTTAACAATAATCCTGAATATGTTACATATGATGCTCTGACTACATTCTGAAAAAAAAACAATCACTTTAAATATATATGGATTTGTCTTAACTAAATTTCTTCATGTTTTCTTCTGTTTTTATTTAGATAATCTAATTTTAATATGAAAATTGTATATTTTACTTACTTAATTAAATACATTACTTACATTAACATGCCGACAATCTACAGATGCTGCAATGAACTTTGGTAGTAGACACTTGAAAAGTAATTGTATGGCTGCAGCATTGGGTTCACCATTAGCATCACAAACCAGCACATCGATCATATCATATATTATACCAGCGAGTTTGGACAATTCTACTTTATCTACAAAATTACAATAAGCAAATAATTTTTACATTGCAGTAATAGGTGTTTTAAATAAAATTATCAGTTATAGGAAATATTAGTTACAATTAAATATAATGTATGTCTTAGAAAATAATTCATAAATCAAATTAACTTAATTTCAAATTATGTGTGACAAATTTTAATTTGAATGTAAGCAAAATATATTTTTTAAATATAAAGACTAGAAGTACTTGGTATTGTTGTTCCGGTTTAAAGGAGTGTAATTACAGGCACAAGGGACATAACATCTTAGTTCCTAAGGTTGGTGGCGCATTGGCAATGTAAGAGATGGTTAACATTTCTTTCAATGCCAATGTCTATGGGCAGTGGTGACCGCGTACCGTCAGGACACCCATTTCCTCGTCTATTCTATATATGTAAAAAAAGGATCTGTCTATATTTTAAATAAAACTTTTATTCTTTACATAAATAATATGTTTAACATTTATTTTACTGTACCTATGTTTAATTTTTTAACTATGGCTCCTCCTGTGATATCTACTAAATTACTCATAATATCTTCGAAATTCATATCACTTGAAGTCAAATGTAAGTTTTGAATAATTTGTCTTAAGTCATTTACAAAATAACCAAGTTCTTTAATGACAGAATTTACCTCATACACAAGCTCTTTTGCACTGAATTCATTTTCTACACTCTCACACATAGCTTTAGGATAACTTAGACAAACCAGTGAGTGTGTAAAAAGTTGAGAGTGATAAATGTTGTATGCTTTATATCCAGGAATGCAAAGTAATTTATAATATAAGCGTGATGCAAATATAGCGTTGTTTCGATATTCTCTTGACATGATATTTTTACCACCAAAGTCTATATAGTAAGCTATTAGAGCTAATAAATTTTGATGTTTAATTTGATGCGACAAGACGGTCCAAGATCTTTCTTCTTCATTATCTAAATTTGTGTTAAGCCATGCGTCTATTGCATTCATAGTACTTCGAAATATAGATTTTATATCGATATATTCCAATGAATTTTCATAGTCCGAAGGAATTTCACCGAATTCTAAGAATTCAGATTCATAAATAGCCTCTACCCATTGCTCAATCAAGTTATCTAATCTTAATTTCTCTAATTCTCTTAAAATCTCCTCCATTTCAAGAGAAAATTTCAAATAATACCGATATAAATAAAATAATATATATATAATTCAAGAATCCCGGGAACGTATTTATACAATTTATTTACGAGTCCATTCCACTAAACATGACATCTGTCATTTGCCATAGATGACAGAACAGCGTAGAAAACTTACCATATTATAAAATAAAAAAATAAAATAATTATTTCGGGCAAGCTATTTCATATAAGAAAGTTTAATGAACGAAAAATTGTGCAAAAAAAATATAAAAATTGGACAGGAAATGGGAAAATATATGTTTTTAAAAAAATACTCACAGTAATTGATAAAGAATTGTTAGTTCAAGTTTCCTTTATATTAAAAAATAAGCTACAAAAATATATTTTTTTATAATATTTGACTAAAAATACATTTAATAACACTGTGCCAGGTAACCGATGAACACATTCTCTTAACAGTGAAGTAGAGATCAAACTTTTTAAGATAATCACAGGAAAAGTATTTATAAAGCTGTTAGTTAATCAGCACTTCCCAAGCTGTTCAAGCTGCACAGGTAGTGCAGTTGTCAGAATGTATTATTAGGTAATTTATAAAGTTTGAAATAATGACTAGGTTGATAAAAATTGAATGCAGATTTATTCAAATATTTCTCATTTAACTGTTTTTGAATTTTTAAAACATATTATTATTATTAACCTTAAACATTCAAAGCAGTTTTAATTCTTTAACTGACAATAAATTTCATTTAAAATCCTATGAATTTGAATCATTTAATGCTGTCTTATTAAAATTTCCAAGAGTATTGTACGATCCCCTGAAAAATAAAGTTGGCATAACTGTCATTCAAATGTCATCATTGAAGTATTGACAATTGACATATAATATAGCTAGCTACTACCTAGGTTATAGGTATTTATGAATTCGAATTGTAAGGTACAGGTACATTCTACAATTAAATCTCTGGATTTCCAATAACTCGAAATATATATGACATAAATATTTAATTAAACACATTTTATTTTTATAGGAATATTAAAATTATTATAAGATAATGTCGAGCAAAAGGCCTATTTCCTGGTTTCTCTCCGAAAAAGGTCGAAAATTTTCTTTTGCCGTAGTAACAAGTACTGGATTAGCTCTTACCGCTGCACGTTTTAGTCCTCATACCTTTTTATTAGGAAAATACAAGGATTTCGTACATTATTATAGGTAAATGCTATTTTTATTATTTCTAATATTGCAATTGAAAATTTCGGATTTTTGTCATGTCAATATTATAATATAAAATGTGCCTTAAAACAGTAATGGAAAACCAGCAGAGCTTCCAAGCGAACTTCATAAAAAATACGAAAAATGTTTAGATCTCCTAGAAATGTCGGATGTTCATAGAAAATTGATTCAACCATTTTGCGTTTTCGGGTATGATTTATTCCATGCAGGTAAGTTAAATTGTGTAACAAAATTATCAGATATTACACATTTCTTATATGTAAGTGATAAGCTTTAACTATGATCTCTTAATTACAGGAAGTACAAGTTCAAAGTTTGGTGCTCTTGTTGGCATTCCAATTAACTTTACATATAAATCATTAAATGATGTTGAACAACAGAATGTACAGGTAATTTTTCTTTATTAAACTTCTAGTCATAGTTATTAAAATAAACATTATGAATTCCTAACTTCTTTTTTAGGTTAATCAAAAGACATTGGACTTATCATCTGAAATTGGCAAAAAATTAGGGGAATCCCTCATATTACCAGATAAAGTTAAAGAATTTGCCATTTGTAGGGAGATGTTGATGACTCAAAATAATAAAATAATGTATGAATCTGTTTATCCATTTTTATGTATATTCCTAGTATATAATTTTTCTCAGTATATGAATAGAAGACTAAACTTATATGTGGCACCACTAAATGTTAGAGTTATTTTATATTCAATAGTTGGACTGTTTGGCGTGGGTTCATATTTCCTTTTAAAGGATATGACAGAAATTCATTATGAAACAGAGGTTGACAAAAAGTTATGTGAATTGGGCCCCGATTATATTGAAAGTGGCGTTATATTTTATGAAAAGTTGTTACAAAGAAATCAAGCTTTGAGAGAGTTGATGGGTAAGGAAGGTGAAAAAAAATACACTAAACTTGGCAATGAAAATTATGGTATTCGGCAACCACATGTGGCGCTTATACATAGGAAGCAATTCTTTGATCTGAAATTAAAAGAGTGTATGGAAAAAAATGATGATAATATAGTCAATAATTCAGACTCAATTTAAATATAATATTAAAAAATTATGCATAATACAAAATCAAGCTGTATTATGCAGAGTATGTGTTCTAATTGTAATTAAACTGTAAATAATAAATATACATGATTTCAAGTCTAATGTAGAAAGCCAAAAATGTAGTAATGTTATAAGCAAATTACTTTGTTAGTATAAAATGAATAAATATGACTTTTCTTTTCTTTCATCTTTCCTTCATATGTTTTCAAAGTTATTGGAGTAAATAATTATTTTAAATCAAGATTAATTCATATTACAACTCATTAATTTCAAGAAATGTTAACAGTATTGATAGGTACAGTTGATATTAACTGATATTTATAGTAAGAATATTTACTATTGAAATTTGCAATATACAGTACAGTATATAAAACAATCATCATGGTTATACAATCAACTGAAAGAAGAATTAGGTATATGTTCCTTGATGTACCACAAATGCAAAAACAGTTCAAATTTTATGGTGTTGCTATGAGCTCTATGGTCATGTTACACTGTGTTCAAAACTTATTTAGTCAATCATATCTGTAGTCAGTAGACTATTTAGTACCCCAGCCCAAGGCATAGCCATAGAATTCAATAGAGTTCACAAACTCATATGCATGCATGCAAATGCACACACTCAGATAATGTATTTGCATGCTTTTATTTTGTTTTTAGGTTTTTGTATACAATATTTCATTTATTTTTATGTTTCGGTTTATAGAAGAGTGGTACCCTCTAATACAAGCAAAAATCTTTACTTAATTGGGGGTTCCAAATAAAGAGTGATCTCGATCGCAGTACGTTGCCAACCTGGCTATACTGTTCCCATTAAGAGAGTTTGGACTGACGGACAGAAGGACATGCAACGCCCCACGTCTCACATCCACAGCCAAAAGGCATATTTTTAGAAGTCCGAGGCACGTATTTCCTGTACGACTCAGCCGAGCAAATTTGGTCCTCTACTAAACCCGCTTTACCTTCTTCCAGACAATGAACAGTCTCAATGTTAAAAAATAGTAGGGCCTCCCTGCTGACACTTACCAAATTTTGTGAAATTAAAGCAAGGCGCACGACTTCCGAGATATAGAGCACATTCAGGCATTCGTTTAAGAAATTTGTTTTTATATTTATAGAGGGAAATATGTATGAAATTCAAATCTAATAAATTATAGTTTACAACATTTTTTTAAAATTAATAATAAAATAATAAAATGTGTACATATATTACAGAAAGCGGTGATAAATCTATTTATAAAAAAAAATCTTTACACATTAATTGAACGTACCGTTTCGAGAGTTTTTTTTTATTATAATAATTGTCACATGATATGACATATGGATAATTTCATATGTAATGGCAATTGTCAATGTCACATTTAACATTGATGTTGAGCAGTGAACACTCAGCACTACTAGTATTAATATATGTTATGAAAGAAAAGTAAAAGTGTTTTTTATGTTCAATAACTTTACTTTATATATTCGTTAAAATATTTGTGTTGTATCAAGATAAACCTACTGTGGTTTTAATAGTATTCTTAATTGTAATCATTTGTAGTTGGGCCACTTTAAATTAATGATTGCTTGTTAAAAAATAACACCAACCAAAGGGACACAGCCATTGTGTTGCATTGTATAACTTAGCTACAAAATGTGTGGAGGATTTACTTGTTCCAAGAACGCTTTGATCGCCCTTAATATTCTCTATGTGGTAAGTGTTATCTTTTGTTTATTACATTTTATATAAATATTATCAAATTTTGACTTTTATTATTTTAAATTCTAACAGGTGGTTGCTTCTATACTCATATCAGTGGCAGTGTATGGGCAGGCATCATCTCTGGTTACCAATTTACCCATAGTGGGTGGTATTTTAGCATGTGGAGTGTTCCTCATCTTAATATCTCTTTTGGGATTGGCTGGAGCAGTGAAACATCATCAAGTTATGCTTTTCTTCGTATCCTTTCTAAATGTTTTATTTTTTTTATAATTGAAACAAAAGCTAAATTTTCAGTTTTTAAACATAATTTATATGTTATTGAAAAATATGTTTGGTAACAAATTTAAATTAAAAATTAAATAACAATAAAGGACTGGAGGTATATGATAAATGTTATTTATAAACACTATATAATTTAATAAATTTTTATTTATAATAACACATATTTTCCTTAATGTTGTTTTAAAGTACATGGTTATTCTTTTCCTGCTGTTTCTGGTGCAGTTTTCAGTAGCTTGTGCCTGCCTCGCTGTCAATTCTGACCAACAGGAAATGTTAGCGCAACAGGTGAATATAATAAAACATTTTATTATTTTTATAGACTTTTTTGTTGGCATTTTAGATAAATGAAATTAAGGACTAGTTTTATGATATTGTTCTCAATGATTTTTATTATACTCTAATTTTATATATTGCTGTATTGTATTTTATATTGACCTAATGCCTATGTGATTGCTTAATTATTTATATTACTTATTACTTAGGGATGGAACAAAGTGAATTTAGATGTTAAAGAACAAGTCCAGGAAAGGTTCCAGTGTTGCAGCTTCCAAAGCCGGATAATGCCACCAAACACCACAGTAGACTACCCATCTTGCAGCTTAGTGGATGTAAGTAATTAAATATATATTATTTAATGACTACATTTTATTTATTAGACAGTACTTAGATAAAATGAACATATAAAATTATCTTTAACAAATAGAATGTTGTGTATACTTAATTATTCCAACTGTACAGAAATATATAGTATATTGTTATTGACTATTATGTTATTATTTATGAAAAAAAGAAAAGTTACAGTGAGTTATGTATACAATGTGTTCACAGAGGATTTGCTGCAAGGACAAGGAAATATCTCTTGATTGTCAGTGTCAGCCATGTATGGAAAAATTAAAGGAGACAATAGACTATGCCTTTAAACTTTGCGGTGGTATTGGACTCTTCTTCAGTTTTACAGAGGTATATATTTGAACATATAACATTTATCAACAACAAGAATGTAAGATAATAAATACTTTGAAATGTTGCAGAGATCACCAAGTGACATATTTGTCACTTTGTTATCAGTAGCATTAGTGTGAGTTTTTTATTTGCGATACTTATTGACGTCATAAACAATTCATAATTATATAATAGTTATTATAAATTATTATATATAATAGCTAGTCATTATAAAATATAGTGTTTATATTTTTAACTAGGTTTCTTGCAAGTTGTTACTAAGATTTAAATCGCCAGGACAATTATTTCGATAAATTTCCACAATATGGATTCATGGTAGGACCGGATTAACAGATAATCTCTAATTACCATAATATAAAATATATTGTTTATATCTACTATAATGTGAAGAGTCTATTGATAGTTTTTTGGACTCAGCGGCCAATCTTAAGGATTAGTTATCTGCCCGGGCAATATTATAGTGCAGTGACAAATATTTCAAAGTTAGTAATTCTATAATAATTTGTTTAAATATTTGTTTTAATGTTTAAGAAATAAGAATAACAGGAATTTCTAATTAAAACTATTTCGTCAGCTGTCTGGGAGTTGTGCTCTAGGAATCAGATTGGAAAATAAACCTACCAAAAATTAAAATTATGCCATTACTCGCTTAAATTTACTCATCTCATATTGTTTCAGACATAATGCGTTTTATAAATAAAAACTTAAGTAACAATTTGCAATAGTTCTCACAAAGAGTGTTTGATAAATATGACATGTGATAATGCAATCGTCTATCTGTATATACAAACAAAATGGCGACCTTATAAATACTAAATAAGAGATCTTAAATAGATTTATATTCCAATATTTATATTTTACGATGTACATTTGTAATGCTTAAAACAATGTGATAATAAACTAACCTATCTAATTAAATAATCCATAAAGTTTTTAATGTACATTAATAATGTGTTATTAATTTTACTAACATCGACAATTATGTGTGCACCGTATTGTGTCTAACAAAGTGGCGGTTACTTTACAGTTTCTGGGTGTGTGGTTGACAGTAAGGTATCGTAATCAAAAGGACCCGCGTGCTAACCCCAGTGCATTTCTCTGAACGCTCTAAGGATTAAATGACTAAAGGTGGTTTGGTTAAGTGCATGTTAATAGACTGTTAATAGCATGCGTTATAATATATTAAAGCGTGTCTGTTATGCATCGCTTGCTGATGAGACGTCCGATAAAAGTTTTTGTATCATTTTGCACTTTTCTTGTTACCAGACAAATATTTTACTCGACTGTTTTTTTATTATCATACAAATATTGAGATTATCTAATATGAAAAAAAAACAACTCAAACCAATTACAATAGAGTACGTCGTTTGTTAAAAAATCTCGATGTAATTTCTTATTTAATTGTGATTTTTATAAGGTAGACATTTACGGAATCTACCTTATATTATTATCTACTGCAATGTAAGTGCACGCTCTTGTATCGCACGCTCGAATTATTTTAGCACTGATTATCATGATTGTTGCTTATTTTATCACGCCTCTTATATTCACCTGTAGTTTAATTTTAATACTAACGCAATATGTAACGTTGCATGAGTAATCATTTTTTAACGCGGTTTTCTTATTTATCTCCAATGTAACAGCTTATTCATATAATTATTTTTAGGTAAGTACAGAGTAAATGTTTTTATTTTTATTTTAATAGACTCAGTTTTACAAGATCTATTAAATATTAAATCGAACTCTGAATGTCTGTGATTTCAAGGACCTATCATCCTTTTCTCACAAAGGGGCTTATGTCATTTACCCACTTTACCAACGAGGTATGTTTTAAATTATAGTTAATCGTTTTCCAGCATTTATGTATGTAAAAACCTGCAGCTCAATTATATTTACAGGGTCGGATTTAGGTACCCGAGCGTATAGCCCCGGGGCTGTAATAAATATAAATCAGAGCAATATTCAATCTGACGTCATTCGGTTGCCCTTATTCAATTTGCCCTTTTGGAGTCGGCGCTGTGTGCAAATTGGATGTTTTAAGTTTTAAAGTAAATAGGACAAAATCCAAAAAAACGCAAAACTTAATCACTGATAAAGGAGTTTAATTATTTTAATGCTAAAGTTTAGGCACTTCAACCTCAAGAAGAGGTTTTCTCATTAAAGTATCAGGGTCCTTTTACCAGGCTTCACTAATTTTAAAGCGTGTCAACTTGTATGTTATGGTTATTAATTATGAGTACTGAGTAAAATTGTTTTTTTTTTTTTAAATTATAATCTGTTGCCGATATAATTTTTACTCTGTACAAATTAATAATAAAAGCTTTTCAATATTTTTATGTTTTTAGGGTAATTAATATGGTCTTATTTCTAAAACAGTATTTTTGTTATTTCAGCTTTTCGCAGTTTGGCTCGCCCGACGGTACCGCAATCAACCTGATCCTAATTACAAAGAACCTCACGCTATATTTCCGAGAAATAACTATTTATATTGAATCATTTCTCAATCGTAGATTTATTTTATTTTTTTATTTTAGTTTCTATTAGTAAATAGTCAAATTTGAAATAATAGCATGATCTTAATTTTAATACAAAATAGTAGGGTGATAATATTTTGATGTAAATATCCTATAAAGAATCTAAAGTAAGTATTTAAATCTACAAAAGACATTAATCTTTATTTCAAAACATAAGATACGACCTTGTCTATTATTTCATGTGCTTTGTTACCTCGTAACTTGTGAAGGCCAAATATTTCGCTAGAAAGTAGGTAGGTACAAGTTTTTTTCGCACACTCCGTGCTAATTTTTAATATGTACGAGGCTTCATTTTTCAAGTTAACTAGTCTGGACGTTTTTTTTCTATAAATTAGCCATTTATATTGCGTAAACGAATTCAAAAACCTGTCTCGATATTTTAAAATGTTTTGCTTAGAAGAATCAAAATTAAATGTCAGTTTTTGAAATGATGCTCAATGTCAGACGACCAATGATCGTTTAGTATGTAGTCAAATTACGATTAAATACTAAACCATCATTGGTCGTTTATTGCCTCATCAGCTGCCACCGACCAATGATAATTCAGATAAAATTATTTAATGTGATTCTGAACATAATTTCAGTAACTGGCATTTAGTCTGTGAAAGTATCTTTATATTTATGACAAAGTATTAAATATTAATACGGATTTCAGCGTAATAAAAATACGTTGTCCATTAAACGTTTACTCTTACTTTAAATTCTTCTGAAATTATAATTTTCTATATCTTCCAGTTTTTTGCAATGATGGTTCCGATATATACTTTAAGCCAGTTGTATTTGCAAGTCTATATTTATATGAATAAGGTGTGTTCTTATGTAAGTAAGGTAATATGTACTGGAAGTGTGAAATTAATGACCTTGAATTAATTATTCTTCGCGAATTAAGTGTTTAATACTGTTTTCATTAACTAGTCAATAATATAATGATTGAATGTTTATATACTCAGTTTTACTTTAGGATCTTATAAAAAGGAGGGTTGCCAATTATGAAAAAAAAATACCGTGAATTATACGTATTCTAAATTTTGTTTTGATCAAGTTGTGTTCTCGGTTCTGAAAGCGCTGGCTTTCCATTTTTATTTTTATAATAGGTATAAAAATAATGCAAAATTATCTTTTAACTTTTCATACAGTTAAGATTCGATATTAAATATATTTTTATACTGGTTTAATAAAAACATTAGTAGGATTACATTGTAGTTGGCAACCCAAAAATACAGTGATACTTTTTTTATTTTATAATGTTATTTTTGATTAGTTAAAAAGTCTCGTTTATACATTTTACACTTATTTGTAGCCTTGCTGGTTTATTAGGATTATGATTTTTCAACATATCATAATATTTAGAAGCTAAATTTAGTATAATTTATACCAACTCATTTTTTTATCTATGAGCTTTTTTTCATAACAGTTTTATTTTTATTTTAATCCAAAATAGAGAATGTTACATTCATTAATAAAAATGTAGGTATATAATATATTTTGTGTTTTTGTAAATGCATGTCGCTTCTATTGCGTGTAAGTCTATTTTGCCGTCTATTTTGCGGTTTTGCTAGAATCTTAAATATTGTATACTTTACGTATGAAAATGTTATTCTCTTACATTAACATGTAAATTTACTTCGAATAAAGAGTGTTAAGCATTACGTGATATAGTATTTTTATTTTTGTTAATTTTAAAAAAAATACCCAGGTATATCAATTATAAGTACATATTAGGTATACTTTAATTTATCTATTTTTTTTAATGTCAGTAACTCATAATATATATAAATAAATAAGATAGATCTAGGTTGTCCATGTTAATTTATTTTTCGATAAAATATATTTGATAAAATGGCTTATTAATTATAACCTTAAAATTGCGTTGCTTTTCGAGTTGTCGTTAGAAAATTAATAATATAAAATTTATCGAATTACGTCCCTTGTCTCCCTCATTCCTATTTAACTTTTTATGGGATCTTATTTAAAAAAAAAAACATTGAAATCACGATTTGTTAATTACATCGAAAATCCTTAACATTAGTGTTCACAGTTCTTGGTGTCAGTTGGTTCTACTATTATGAATGGAATTTTCCTTATTTTGCATTTCGTAACTTTTTTTAAAAGCCACATTTGATCTTTTTCAACATTAAAATTGAAAACCTTCCACACAACTTCCGTGAGAGGTAAATTTGAAAAAAGCAGTCTATGTACTTTATCGGGTTGCAAGCTTATTCCGAAACAAAATTAATCAAAGTCGATTCACTAGTTTCGCCGAGAAAGTCTAACAGACTTTCGCATTTATAGTATTAGTAAATATGAGATGATTATCAATTTATGTTGGAGGTATTAAGGTTATTATACAACATTTTATATTTTATAATAAGTTTAACACCGATGGTAATTGGATATCCTTCAGTAATCGCGAACAGGACCGATCTGGCAACTTCTAGAACATTTACAGCTTACAGTTAGTTGGTTGACAATAATTTAATGTTTTGAAAAAAAATAACAACTTCTTTAATGATTTTCTTTATGTAGTCAATTGTTGATTATGGTAAAAGTATTATAAACATATATTAAAAAAAAACAGTAGATTGAAAAAATATAATTCAAATAGAAATTTATTTATTTTTACTTGTAATCAACAGCGTTATAGAAATGGTTATTTAGGATAAAAGTCGTAAGACTAGTCGCATCATTAAAGTATAGTCCTCAAAAACGTGACTTTACTGTAGGAAAATTAAACGAGTAGTACGTAAACGTATATTTACTATAGCATTTGAATTTTTCCGAAACAGTACATATAGAAAGTATATGTTCTTTTTCTTCACCTTTCATTAATACTAGTCAAAGTATTAGTAACATAAATAATCTTTTAAAGAAATCACGTATCTAACTGTAATGGCGAAGGTTGCTACCATTACGTTATATAGGCGTGTAAAATATTTAAGCGATATATATGATAAAATAGGTAAGATAACGATTGTCGATTTATCTGTTAGAACCGTAACGATACGACCGAGGTTTGCTGATTACGTTTTAGTTGTACTTATTGGTTATCATCACGTAATGAACTATTAAAATACGCAAGTGTATAAAGTCACAAATGTTTTATTTAATGTTACATCACGGAAGTATCGAATCGTCGCTTTAAAAACCGTAAGCACAACTGCGCAAGCTTCCACGCATCCGCGCCCTAGTGGGTCTGGGCGGAAAACGAGCCCTCTAAACAGTCGCGCAGCATTTGCTCTGATAGCTGCACATCGATCCGCCTACACAACTTAGTTACAGATAATCCAATTATATCTATTTATAGTAGTGCTAGTGTGTGCCAATAACGATGTCCTTCGATAATGATGAACTTCGCGACGAGTGAGTAATCTCTAATATTAACTTTCTTAAATCTTCTTGTACGGATTCGTTGCATTGATCTCCATACTCAAACACCGTAATTTGTCTATATTCTATTACTAAAAGAAAATCGATAAACATAATGCACCAAGAACTAAGCTAATACGATTACGTAAAATATTTTCACCATGGCCTTGAATACTGTTGCGGTATTATTACAAAGTCAAAAAGAATTTGATTGATATAAAGGAAATCTTAGACAAAGGTGCTCGTTCTGTAAACATAAACAGCTAAGGCACTAGAGAGTGAAATCTGGGTGAACTTTATTCGACCTCTCCTAACCAGTAACCTAGTTTGATTGTAGATATCAAAATGTAGGACAATCTTTGCACTTTGTTAAAAAAGTCAACAATCAATTATTAGAAAAATAACGAGATATTTAGATATGCATAGAGCCTATTAATGTTAGATCTAAATGTATTGTATTAAAAGACACTTCAATAAAGGAGGTCCAAACATAGTACCTAATATTGTTACGGATAACGAAAAATGTCTTTGTACTCGAGATTACAAAATCGTTTAAAAAAAAAAAACTGAAAAACGTGCAACCTACGCATCTAGTTGGAATTGATATTTTTGAACAATACATTTTTTTCCCTTCGTCATAAATAATGTACATTCTACTGACATTTTACACGAATGCATACCTAATTCTATACATGACAAACGCTTTAGTCAAGCAGCCCATCTGCGCCTCTACGCAGGCTGTTGCAGGATGTCCGTTCCAGTAAACGGAGACGAATTTGGGTTCGTCGGTTAACTGGTCGCTATACGATATATTTTTATATGGTTATCAATGTTGGTATTACCTTTTCTAGTTAATAATTTACAGTGAAATAATTCAGTTACTCACTCAAGTTGGATTGGATTGGAGATGAGTTGGTTAGTCGATAAAGTCGGATATTAACAGACGACCGCGGGTTTGATTCGAAGTCATTGAGTATTTAAGAATTTATTTTGTGATGATAATTCATCTCGTGTTTGGACGTAGCTGATGAGTTTCGACCTTGTATAATGATATTGGTTTAACTGTATACAAGAAAATAAGATAGCGGCTACATAGAGAAATTCTGTTAGTCAGATGATAAGGCCGAAGGGTTATCGTAAATCCACCGATTTTAGATTCGTTTGTTTGGACTTGCTGAGTAATCTCCTCAAATTAATTTAATATTTATTCGAAAGCGTTTATTATAAATAATTTTTATTTATATGTGTGGGTTAATTCATAACACAAGGTCACTGGTTCTAACGATTTTGTATGTGCTTAGTATTGTTTCGTTCTAGAAACCTAAGACAGAAAGAGTATTATTTTTTAAATATATTTTTTTTGGTCTTTCCTGGTCTTGATAATTATATTTAAATAAGAACAGAGAATCTTTGTTTTATTACTGTAGTTCTCACGTATCTTCTAGACTTGGTTTTCTTAGTGATATACATGATAATTTTTCTGTTTACATTGATTATTGATTATATAAAGATTTTAATTCGTTGTTATTCAAATTACAACGAATAAATTAAATAAATTAGGAATTGTTTAAAAATTGCGTGCCATTACAAATTGTTTTTCGACGAAAGATATTACGATTATAGCTCTTATTTCGTTTGGGCTTAAAATTTGTCATGATCTATTTCAGTTTGAAACATTTTATTTATTATAAGGCAAATCATTCATTATCATAGACTATATTTATAGATATGTGGTTAAGATCGTTGTGATAAAAAGTGATTGATTGAACGAACAGCATAAAAGCGCAATAAAACATTGCTTTACGCTGTCGCTACCTGCCTACGCCCTACATAAAGGAAAAAATGTCATTACAATGACAATATTCAGTCTTATGTCCTCAAACTTTGTATCCCGTACACATTGCTGTTTTTTTATGAATATATAAATTTATTAATTCATATTCATTCATTAATATTATGTTTTACAATTAATTTCAGTTAGTTCGGACACTTATAACAAAGTTTTTTAACTACGACTATATTATATAAAATGGAAACAAATAAAAACAATCATTTTAATAATATGGACGACCAGAGCTGAAATTAATTCTTTTGACTACTTATATTGATCATAAAACAGCAAGATGTAAAACAGTGATAAAATCTTCTTTTGTTGCTGAAATATCAGCTGATCTGCTCGATACTATCTCTATATGACGTTAATTATTATACAGGAAGTAATTTTTTTTTTATGGACTGATTTATGACTCGTTTTAATCATTGCACTCGCTGAATCCTGGGTATTTATACAGCCCACTTTGGGAATTACTGATCTAGCAGAACCTTCGTGAACCTAATGTTAATCTCTGAGATTTTATTTTAGTGACCAAATATGGCTTTGTTTTAGTTTACTACCATCAATAAAATTAATAAAAAAGAAGTTATATTCAC
This sequence comes from Nymphalis urticae, assembly GCA_905147175.2. Lineage (NCBI taxonomy): Eukaryota > Metazoa > Arthropoda > Insecta > Lepidoptera > Nymphalidae > Nymphalis > Nymphalis urticae. Next base: position 9,682,774 of record LR989991.1, read on the forward strand.
TTGAACCATAATATTCGTAATTTAATTTTTTTTTTTTTTTATGTAAATTAAAATTTCAGTTAAAAATAAAAACGGAATGATATTGATCGTTCGTAAATGCAAAATATACGTATGTTACATATAGAGTTTAATTGAAACGGCTTATGATACTAATAATACATAAACACTGTTTCATTTAGTAGCGATACATCTGTTTGTCTACTCAGTCGCGAGCTTAAGCTGACCGTATTTTATTTGCCTTTGGTAAGCTGAACTAGCGCTACGTTGTTTACTGTTATTTTAACGATAGTGAAAATAAATTGTTTGAAATAAGGTAAGTTTTATACGATTTATTATTTTAATAAATATTATAAGCAATATGCATTTTAATTTTTGGTTAGTTTTAATAACAATCAAATGTAGTTAAAATGAACGCAATTTATTTTCAAATTACACTTAGCAGTTTTTTTAAATAAGATATATTATACAGATAATAACATAAACAAATAGTAATATTTACAAATATTTTTTTAATATACGTTTCAACATATTTCAATATTTATGATATTTTTTTATTACATTTTAAACCAGAATTAAATCTTTGTTTGCAAACGTCTCCCTACTATGTACTGCCCTTTCATTTCTGCTTGTATATTGATGAAGTATTCACGCAATGACCTTGATAGAATGTTTGCTAACATCAGCAGTATGTATATATTTTTGTTACATAAGATAATTTTATCGCATGTTTTGTAAACAGTAATTCATCGCAATTTTTAAGCGATAAACTCATTTTGTTACTTACGTCATTAATATTCTAAACAAAGTATAAACTTTTTATTTAAAAATTAAAACGCTTATGAAGATTTTTCTTATTTTTCATAATACAATAAAATTGCTTTATAAACTGATGTTATCAAGTAATATAAAACGATAATTGCGTATTATTCGTTTTTATCATAATTGGGTGGTTTAACTAATAATAAAATGTCAAAGACTATATAAGTCATTATTGGTTTTTACTTTTTAGTACCAACTGATTTAATTCGTGGTTTGTGTAACACGAGGTAGAACTTTTTCATCATAAGTTTACTTCAATATTGCTTTTTAACTTGTTACCCAACTTTGTGGCTATAAAGGAATTATTTTTACTTTTTATTTCATTATTGCCAGCCAGTCAAACCGGTGTCCACAATGCCTCAGAGCCATACCTTGAATGGGCGCTCTAATCACAATAGCAGTGTACAGAAGAATGAAGGGCATTCATCGGACCATCAGAATGGTTATCACAGACCGCACAGGAAGATTTTTGATAACGACGACGAATTTCAGGGGAATGGAACAGAAGTTGTTGAAGTAGACGACAACTCTGTTAGGTTGTTCATAAACATATTATGTTCTTACAAATTTTACGCTCAAAATGAATTTACTTATTTGTAACCAAATATTTTGTTGAAATTAAACAGAAACTATACTAAGTACTAAGGCGAGTCTTCGCTTTAGTCTGCTATTATAAGTTTAAGCAGCTAGATAATTGAAGTTTTATATTGCGCACCTAGAAAGCGAAGCGAAGTGGTAGTGCTCTATTGACACTAGAAAATAAAAATCTCGATGCACCCAGCTTTTTAATTTTTAATTAATTTAACTTTTAAACACAAATAATAATGATTATTTGTTTAATTCTTATAAAAATACCAACAATAGCAACAATGTTTAATGCATGTAATAGATGAGCAATAACGGTAAAATAAATTAATTGTACTTTTAATTACAAATAACAACAATAACGGTATATAACAAGCTTAAAAAAATTGTAGGAAATTTAAAAATTTGAGATATTGGATTTGGTATTGGTTTCGTTTGTTTAATATTTTCATGATGAAAATAAACTTAGTCATTGGGTTTCAATGACACAAAATACGAAACACAAATACGGACGACAATGTTTAGGGTAAAATATATGTTAAGGATATCGCGTGGTATTGCGATTGTTAAATTGTGACGCAACATACTACCTATATTAAGCCTAATATTATTTTAGTCTTTAGCCCGCGTCCTATACCGTTCCTGTAGATCCTATACTTTATACGTCTATGTTTTAATCCAGGAAAGGAGGAACAAACAGACATACAGATTTCCGTTGACATTTATAATATTAGTCATATGTAGCATAGAATGTGCGTATTGTGAATACCGTGTACTGAAAACATGATTAATTAATTTGACAACATTATTAATATTTAATGTGTTGACATTTGCTTGGTTGCATAATAATCATAATTGAATCTGGTTTAACATTGATTTTAAATTAATATTATTTTTTTGGTTAATATGTAAGATTCTATATAATAAACAATATTTATGTTAGAATTTAACTTCGGTATTAAAATATAGATTATATATAATTTTTTATATCAAAGTTAAAACGTATTGATCACAGTTAACATTGGTTACCTACATTATTTTGTTACGTGTAACGTTTTTTTGGGTGCAGTAATTGGAATTAACTTATAACATATTTAATTTAAATTTCGTAGGTATCCCGATGGCACAGTGCGACTTCGTAACCCGAATATTGAACTTATGGACCAAGACATTCTCTATCACCTGGCCCTGGGCAGCGGTTCCCATGACCTGGTCGAAATGTTCGGGGATGTCAAGGTAAGATAATGCATAAACCATACCGCTCATACTTATCTCTTGCAATGATTTATATTTCAATCATCACGGTGATATAATAAATATATGTTAAGATATCAAAATAGTTTTGATTAGTAGAAATAAAAAAAAACTTTTTCAGATCAAGTCATAGAATACAATTTAATTTTTTGGTTTCCATTATCCTGTTTATTCCAGTTTCAAAGACCGCTAAAACATATTCCTTAAATTGACTTTAACTACATATTCGACTAAAATATTATTGATATTTTATTATATATTACTACAAGCATACAAGCATACGCAAACACCAATCGCACACACAACCGACACACACATTCATCATAATTAGACTTTTTTTTTTATTATTGAAACCTTTTTTATAAATAACAGATGTGTATAAAATCCTAATTATGGTTTGTTGAATATAATGTACTTTTCATTGTCATTTATTTATTTAGAATACACGTAACACAGACAAAATTCATATTGAGATTTATAAACTTTGGAGGTACACTGTTTCTCCTATACAGGTTGCATAGCAATCTACCTAGGAGATCAGCAGCTCATCCAAATATTTGTATTGTATTGTAAATAAATTGAATGTGCTATTGTTTTATGTAATTCGTCTGCAATATGACTCATTGATACCAATAAACTTTTCTTTCTTTCTTACATTAAAAGCATGTGATAAGTAATGCAAGGAAATTCTAAATGTGTATAGAAGTGTAATATTGTTTTAGTTTGTTTGTATGGGTGGCACGCCAAAACGTATGGAGCAGTTCGCATATACAATCATGGCGGAAATTGGACACAAATTACCATGCGGTACCACGCTACAAGACATAAGCCAATTTTCTTACCGATACTCTATGTATAAAGTCGGACCCGTGCTATGCATCAGTGTAAGTATTAAATGTAATAAAACAATTAATTAACTATGTATTTTTATAATAATTTTTGGCTTGGGTTGAGATTAGTAGAATTCAATTTTGTATATAAAAGGATTTATTGTAAAATTTTAAATGCTTAAAACATTAAAGTTATGATGTATAAAATAGATATTATTATGGCTGTATGATTTAAAGCAACCTAAACAATACATTATTTGTAGACAAAGGAAAAAAAATTATATAGTTCTCTGAATCTGTTGTGACGGTTTGTAGATTTTATAATTTAAAATTGATAGACCAACGAAGAAATGGGCCACCTAACAACATCGGTCAAAACCGATAACCAATCCTAACTTATGCACCAACAAACATACATAGGAAATAATGTGCTATCTCTCGCGTACTTGTAATTACACTTTGCCCATTCACCCTTCAAACGGTGGTTGAATAAGTAATGAGTGGGTGGTACGTACTCAGACGAGTTGTGTAGTATTTGTAATCTAATATTCCATTTGTAAATGAGTTAATGCATCGCGTATGATCATCATAATAAGTAGGTACTCATGCATTATAATGGCGATGCGTTTCAATTGAGATGAAATAATGAATTTTGATCAGTCCGGTGTTAACTGAGTTGAACCAGTATTTATTGAAATATATTGAAACAAATTGAGTAAGACGTAATTGTACTTAGTTAAAAAGTCATAATAGAATTGAATTTGTTCAAGATGATGAAGAAATATGATTTATTTTACAAAAAAGAGTTGTTTGGTCTCTTTATTATGGTTTTTTATAGACAAAAAAAAATGAACAACAATTGTAATTACAGTTGCGTCACAATATAGTTACAATAATATTATTTATATCAATCAATCAATCAGCCAATCAATATTTTGTCCACTGCTGAACATAGGCCTCTCCCAAGGTGCGCCAAAGCTCCCTGTCCTCCGCCTTCCGCATCCAGTCGGTGCCCGCCACCTTCTTAAGGTCATCGGTCCACCTGGCTGGAGGGCGCCCTACGCTGCGTTTGCCGATCCGCGGTCTCCACTCTAAGACTCGTCTGCTCCAACGGCCATCGGTCCTACGACATACGTGACCAGCCCACTGCCACTTCAGCCTACTAATTTTGCAAGCTATGTCGGTGACTCCGGTTCTTTTCCGGATAATCTCATTTCTGATCTTATCCTTCAAAGATACTCCGAGCATAGCTCGCTCCATAGCACGCTGAGCGACTTTGAATTTGTGGACTAGTCCCGCAGTTAGTGTCCACGTTTCGGCACCGTATGTCATGGCAGGTAAGACGCATTGATTGAAGACTTTCGTCTTCAAACATTGCGGTATGGACGACGTGAGGACTTGACGAAGGTTGCCAAATGCTGCCCATCCCAAGCGAATTCTTCGATCGGCTTCCTTCTCGAAGTTGTTCCTACCGACTTGTATAACCTGTCCTAGGTAGGTATATTCCCTAACAACTTCGAGAGGTTTCCCTTCGACGTATATCGGTCCCGGCACAACATGCCTATTGAACATGACCTTGGTCTTGTCCAAGTTCATACCGAGACCGACACGCCGGGAAGATTCACTAAGGCTACGCAGCATTCTGGTTAGTTGTTCCAGCGACTCCGCTATGATGACGATATCGTCGGCAAATCGAAGGTGTGAGATGTACTCGCCGTTTACATTGACTCCACATCCAGTCCAATCCAGCGTCTTGAACACGTCTTCCAACGCGTTGGTGAACAGTTTCGGAGATATTACATCCCCCTGTCTCACCCCTCTGCGCAGTTGGATCGCCTTCGTCTTACAGTTCTGGATGTGGACAGTCATTGTAGCGGCGTTGTATAGACATCTCAGTACCTCGATGTATCTCCAGTCGATATGACATCTCTGCAATGAGTCGAGCACTGCCCAGGTTTCGATGGAGTCGAAGGCTTTCTCGTAGTCCACAAATGCCATACACAGCGGCTGATTGTACTCTTCGGTCTTCTGCACAATCTGCCGAACAGTATGAATGTGGTCCACGGTGCTGTAGCCTGATCGAAAGCCGGCTTGCTCTGGGGGCTGGAACTCGTCAAGTCGTCTGGCGAGACGGTTCGTGACGACTCTTGAGAACAGCTTATACACGTGACTCAGGAGAGAGATATTATTTATATTCACAACAATATTTATTATTTTTATAGAATCGTCACTGATTTTAAACACGAGAAGTAAATATCAACTTATTAGTTTCTATAATAAAAATCCGCAAAAAATAATAATTAAAAGACCTACTTAAATATATTTCAATTTTGTTTAATTTTATTGTTTTGATTTAATGTATTTCTATGTTCTATAATATTCTTAGTCTTAGTCTTTTCTTTTTTTTTTTTTTTTTTCGTGTTTTTGTATTATAGTTTAAAAAATATTTTTACAGCATGGTATGGGCATTCCGTCTGTGGGCATCTTACTTCACGAGGTGATAAAACTTATGTACCACGCGAAGGTTCGGGACCCGGTCTTCTTCAGGATTGGCACGTGTGGAGGCATCGGCTATGAAGGTGGCACAGTTGTTATCTCCGAGGAAGCTGTTGACGGTGCGCTTAAAAATGTTCTTGAATTGGTACGTATTTAAATCTTAGATTAAACATTATACTTTTTTAATTATCAGTCAACATCTGAAATTTGGTTCGATTTAGTTAGTTTTAGTAAAATGCAAGCAGATTGTTGCAGAGTGTTGGTCTTGCTTGAGCCCACTCTCCTCTGAATACTTTTGGTGGTTTAATTTTCGGCACTACCTGAATTTTGAGGCGCTGATTGTATTGATAGTTGTGTTTAGCTCAGTTTAGATAGTTGTGTTTAGCACATTTTTTTAACTTTTATAATATCATATACTTTTCAGAAAAATATACATGTAATAAAACCATCATAGTATGTCAAAGTTCATCATTTCATCAGATAATTAATCATATTACTCAGAAAGTTTAAATAAACTCGTTAAAAATATTATTAATGCAAAACAGTTTTTTGTTAACCTTTCTTTTCATTGGCTAGTTGACAGTTGGAGGTCATTGACGTTCCTTTTCTTATTTGGATCGCATTACACGGAAGATGGGGTGGCTCCTTTTTACTATGCCGGCAACCACGCATAAAGTTTTAGTATTTTTTTTATGTCGAGCTTTGTACATCAGGCCTTACATTTAAAAATAACACAAATTAAAAAAAAGCACGTAGTACTGTTGGGCTTGCACTCCTGATCTCCCTTCGAACGTGTTGAGTTGTCGTCGCATCGGATTATGCACACACGAGCGCCCTGCGTGTGTGTGCACAAACAATTGTGCACTATAATATCTCCTGCTCAGTTTTTTAATTCTCAAGGATTCAGAATAGAGGCCAAGATTCACCTCTGTTGTTATAATTCAGCTAGTATACTTTGCAATACATATTAATATTTTAAATCTGAAAGTAAGTCTGTTTGTTTGCTTATTAAATAAAGGTTTGTTTGTTATGTGGAAGTGTAACGACAAAACAAAACGACAACGACCTAGTCGTTACGTCTTAGCTTCCCAAACAATCATAATGATTTTTGCATACCTACGTTGTCAGGGGTAAGTACAGAAAAATAATCCACTTGGACACTCAAAAGGCGAAGCCGCAGACGAAAATTAGTATACAATTTATTTAAATTTTATATGTGACAATATATCAAAGATAATATAAAAATGCATAATTAGGTTAATTGGATAATGTACCGTTCCTAATGGCTGCGTATAACTAAAGGCAGTGGGCTTTTATTTAACAACTTGACCTCGTTAGCTCGTTCCAGCGCTGTCAAAAGCCATGTGGAATATGAAAGAATTTGAAAACTTTTAAATTTTTATCCCAAACGACGAATGAAATTACTAAAATAGGTGTAAAAGAGACAAATAAAGCTTTATTAATCGTATGTTATGAAAATCCAACTCAAAAAATAGGGAGATCTTTATAAATAATCTCAATCGCTAAAGCGTCCGCATTTCATACGTATTATCTATATTGGAATACTATAAAAAGTAAATTACGTAACAGCCCGCAAATCACGCATTTCTGAACAAAGGCTTCGTCTTTAGTTTTAAGCTTATTAGCTTATCACACGCAGGTCCTATGCGGATTGGTGTTTTTCACGAAGCACGCGATAATTTAGCGGTGATCATCGTTTATGTTTTATTTTTCGCACTTGGCCATCTCGGCTCTTATATAACGTTTGTTTGGTATATTATAATGTCAAATAAAATAGGTAAGTAACCTAATTTTAAATTGTGACGTTCTTTATATAAGAGTATATGGTTCTTCGGTACGTATTTATCATCACTATTCCTAAACGGCTGGACTGATTTTGAACTATTTTTTTGTGTGCGTTTGATTGGGTCATTGGTTGGTTTAGATTGGACCCGGTGGCGCTGGGATAGGGCTCCAAGAATTTTTATTAAAGAAACAATTCAATTACTTCTTCACCCTTACGAAATCGGTACGGTTTGTAAGATAGTAAATTTTGACATCTGCGTTTTCCTATTACTATTTTCCAATATTGTTGTTATGTGTTCGATATTGTTGTTTGTAAAATCGCAGTTAACAAAATCTTTATTATTTATAATTCAATTATTACGTCACTTTAATTATCAGACGGTGCTTGGAAAGAACATTCAGCGACCCGCGAAGTTGGATAAAAGATTGGTGCGTGAGCTGAAGGCATTGTCGGACCCTGAGGATCCGTATGATACTGTCACGGGCAAGACTATGTGCACTTACGATTTTTATGAAGGTATTATTGTCACATTATATTCATAATTCAATATTTTTGTATTTAGATTAAAAGAATATACAAATTTCGGCTATTTAATCCTATCAATTTTTTTATGAAAGTAAATAAAGTATGTTTTTGATAAAAAATATTTCATACAAGTTAATGTGAAGCATATCATATATATCCTTATATATTATCCCTACATATACTAAAAACATTTAATTATATAAGGCCAAGGACGACTGGACGGAGCGTTCTGCGACTTCACCGAGACAGACAAGATGGAGTATCTGGAGAGCATCCACAAGTCGGGCGTCGTCAACATCGAGATGGAATCTCTCGCATTTGCTGCGCTGACGCACCACGCCGGCATCAAGGCGGCCGTTATTTGCGTCACGCTGCTTGACAGGCTTAAGGGGGATCAGGTATTCAATTAAAATTTTGTGTTTATAATTGTATTGTTTTAATAAATAATATTTTATTGATTAATTGATAATTACAAAAGGCCAGGAGATTACATTTATTTAATACAAATATTTTATCAATTTACTAAAACTTGTGTTCGTTCCGTGCATGTCACGTGATTTTGCTTGAAGCTTTGAAACGAATTCTTCCTCATTTAATGGCAATCATTGCTCTTACTTAACTTGTGTCTATAATTTGTATCGTTCTCGACGATGAATGGAAACATCGTGATGATATTTGGATGTATCGGAAGAAAATCTTTCACATGTGTCACCATCAACCCGCAGCATCAAACCTCAAGATCTCAACTAACATATACAAGCTGTTACTTCACTATTAGTGATCATCTGTATGCACAAACACACACACCACACAACACCACACACAAACATAAAATATCACAAAGCTTTATAGATAATACAACGAGTAACCTAAACGTATAATTAAAATGTAATTGTATCAGGTGTTGGCGCCTAAGGAGGTGTTGGATGAATGGCAGCAACGTCCGACAAAACTCGTTTGTCGTTACATTAAAAGGTAAGTTAATGTATAAGTACAAATAATAAAACTGTAACTTAGCCTCGTCTGTACATTGAATACTTTTGGTATATGTTATTCTAATAAATAATAATATCGATAAAGAGCCGAAATTTTAATATTTTTTGTCTGTCTGTTTGTCACCGCGTGGGTCAACATTCTCTAGGAAATTACAAAAACTGCTTCGAAAAAAACCTCGTCAAACATTTTAAGTTAGTTACTTACAAAGTCGTTTTTTGTTCTTGAGTCGATCTCGTCGTCGTCGTGTGTCGGCAAACGTAGTGTAGGGCACACGTAGCTGGGGGAAGACATTTGTAAGGCCGCGAGCTGGGATTGGAAGATCCAGCTTAGTGTCATGGGAGAGGCCTATGTCCAGTAGTGGACTTACACAGGCTGATGATAATGATGTTGATGATGAAAGCTGTTTTACTGTCCTTTTTACTGGATTTTTTTATTGTAAAAAAATATAACGCGGGTCAAACCGAATGGCACGTTTAGTCTAGTAAGTATTACTGCGGACGGCCGGTAACATTATATAAATATATTTTTTATTTATTATTTAAAGGTATTTGCAAATGAAAGGACGTTTGTCATTGGAAGGCCATGGATCTATTTGCGTCAAGAGCCCCCGTCGATTTAAACTAGTGCAGCAAGAGTCGGAAACTTACGATTAATGTCAACGATTATTACTTTTTAAGACTGCATGACAAAATGTTCTTATTGAAGCTATTAATTATAATTTTGTTGAGCGTAGATCTCTATTTTGACATATTTTATTTGTATGACACTGCTAAGTATATATTTTTTATTAATTAAAGCAACGCGTTTACACGCTGGTTTTTTGAAGAAAATATTTTTTGGAAGTGGTTAAATTCGTAAATTTTGAACTAAATATTTATTCAACTTATGTATTCAAACTTGATTTTATATTTCAAACTATTAAAACTTCGATTACAGTCTTAATAATTAAATATAATAATTCTCTTCCGGTTTTGACATATCAATTTGATATTTATGTTATTGAAACAATTGATAAGTCGCCACCACTACTCACATTCCATTAATTATTTGAATAGTTACAAATTAATATTAATGAAAGGTGATTGCTAATGAATGTGAACTTTCAAAAATGTATGTCCTGTAATTTCAAGGCAAATTTAATTTATTACGGTATGTAAAGTGTGATACTAATATTTCTTTATATATTATTGAATAAATTATAATTTTAAATATGCCTATCGCGCTTAAGGTCACCTTTTTTATTTACTGCCATATTACTAAACTACCTATCCATCTAATGCACTAAAGACTTACTATTTAAAAACTCCTTAACACAGTTTTACTCAACATACTGTCGACAGCAAGACAGCAGTCAGCTGTCTTGGCAGGTCAAGGTCATTTCTATAACATATAATTCTATTCTATAACCTTTCAACACATTATCTAAGTAAATAGTTACAATTAACTCTTTTTATGTACTTTGTGAATTACAAAATAAGTATTTTTGACGAGATGCCTAATCTTGAATCTATCTATCTATCTTATATTTATAAAATTATTAGATAATGCTTATAATATATATCAAACTATATAATAAAAAAATATATAAACACTGGTGTGCATTTCGATTTAATATTCTTCTATGCACTTTTTATTGTACTAAAAATGTATCTACGAATTGCATATCTTCTTTGTAAACAGATATATATTTTAGTTTTAGTAAAGTTTGTTAGTATTATTATAACGTTTAAATTACTTTTACTGTTTTATTTTATATAATATCTTAAGCTTTGTACACATGTTAAACTACACATATAATTATGTGTTCCGCCTGTTTACTGTTATGCCCTTTTTATATTTCAAAACCATTGACATATTTACATCAGTTTAATTTGCAACTTTTAAAACTTCAATAATATTTAAATCAAATAATTTACCTAAATTATTAATAGAATAATAAATAAACATCGAAATAAATCATGATTAATATGACTTATAAGTTGGCCGTTTATAAATTTTAATAGACAAGCGATTTGTCTATGCACAAAACGGTTTTTTTAAATTTCAATGTGCGCATAGTTGTTCTTTGCAAATAATATAAATATTTCATAGATAGTGGTATCATTCGTATCTGATACCAACATGCACATGTTGTTGGTCACTTTAGTGGAAAAGAAAGACAAATAATTATGCATTATATACCAGAAATGAATTACAGCCTTACTTGTAAATGTTAGGCGGGTGTTCAGTTAAATATTGATTTATCCTGAATACATTTGAAAGAAAAATATACTTTTATGTAACTGGTAACCCCCTAAAAATATTTATGGGTAAGGCCTCAGAGAATTAGGAGTTATTAATACTGTCAGCGTTTATCGTTATCGAATGTTAAATTAAATGAATATGCTGTTTACAATAAAAATAAATATTTATAGAAATTAATTTTAAGTACATGTTTAAGGTTATCTATTGAAGTTGTATCTATGAAGTGTTGCTACTTAAGCCATAACGTGGCGTTGTCTTTGGAACCTGTGTTTATGGCACCAATATATTTTAATGTTAGATTTAAGGTATAACAAAAAATATAGTAGTAGTAACTACTAAACATATGCTTCCCATTTATAGAAAATGAATAGTTGCTAGTTTATGCTTCGCACGGTTAGGTTATTTTACTTATATAACGATTCTCGGCTTTTTATATTTTTGTTATATATACGTTAAGTATATTTTTTACTAATTTTATATGCAAGTAGAATTTGTCTATATAGGTGCCCATTGGGTATTCATTGTACTTCTGTATGATTATATAAATATATAATAAAGACACTGGTTGGATTGTTACAACTACACAAGATGTAGGGTTTTTATAAAATATATCCGTTATCTGCATGTAAGCTGGACATAAATTATATAAAGCGTTGTGTCCGCGATAATATGTGTTATATATTGAATAAAGAAGTTTGTTTCCTGGACTTTCGTGTTTTCTTTTTTAAACGAAGACCGCTTATAACTTTATTTTTGACTTAAATATAAATCAAAATTCTTTTTTTTCTATAGAATAGGAAGGCGGTCGAGCATGTGGACCACCTGATGGTAAGTGGTCACCAAACGCTCTTAGACATTGGCTCTGCAAGAAATGTTACCCATCGCTTACATCGCCAATGCGCCACCAACCTTGGGAACTAAGATGGTATTTCCCTTTCCGGAAGGGCATATGTCGACGATGGCATTGTAAGAAATATTAAATATCCTAAACATCACCAATGCGCGACCAACCTGGGGAGTTAAGATGTTATGTCCCCTGTGTCTATAGTTACATTGACTGTCTGGCTCACTCACCCTTCAAACCGGAACACAACAGTATCAAGTACTGTTATTTTGCGGTAGAATATCTGATGAGTGGGTGGTACCTAAAATAGAAACACAAAGTCTACTGCTACCCGAAAGAAAGATGGCGCTTGACTTATTATTATTAACACTATTTATTATTCTTATAATTTTTCAGCGTTGTGATTTGCTATTTTTTTATAAAACAATTTTATATTCACAATATATAACAGATATACAATTATTATTTTATTAAGTTGTATAAGTAATAATCCAAGACTACCATACTACATACAAGTTGTAATGAAAGTTGAAATCAACAATTAATTCGTTATTCATTTTTTTTTGGAATATTCATATGATCAGTGAATCAGTATGCGTATAATAAAAATGCAATAAAAAACAGAAAAACAGATTGGGAATAGTTTATTGTGGCGTTATAAATCAGGATACACGTAATTACAAAATTGACATTCAGTCTTTCCCGTCTAAATACAGTTGAAGGAAATAAGCATAAGAAGCGAATAAAATCTTAGTTTTTATATAAATAAAGTGAGCAAACGTTTCGATTACAAATAATGATATTATTCGACAATCATTACCTATTTTAGCTGCAGGAACTTCATAAGCGCGTCATGTATGAGACGTGGACTAGCATCACTGTCTGCAGTGTACCTTACGCCTCGCAATGCACCGTCTTCATTTCTCACCACCCCATATTCCCCAACAATAAAGCCGTCGGAGGTTCTTTCTTCGACTCTGTATTTTCTAAACTGCCGACCCTCTACAACATAACCCACTTTGCAATTCTCCTGCTTACAATTTTCCGATCCGGAAGGTTGTTCACCGTGAGTTCTTCCATCTGTCATCACGCTGACTTTTTCGTCTACCTCATAATTTTTTTCTGGCTCATGAACAGGTCGTTGGACGTTTAGTTTAGGAGGGTTCGTTATAGTGTCGGGTGTCGTACTTATAACAGTGCTACTGTAGGTCGATGTGGCTGATTGCTTTTGCCAACTATTTTGATTTGAAGAAATATCTGGAGAAAGATGCAAAGAGGCTGGTTCACTATAGAATTTGGAAGGTTCACTATATATTTTAGCGGGTTCGCTATATATTTTAGCTGGCTCACTGTATATTTTCGCGGGTTCACTATAAATCTTAGCTGGCTCACTATAGAATTTCGCAGGTTCACTATATACTTGCGATGGTTGACTATAAACATTAGAAGGTGAATGGTGATTATAAAACTTTTGTAGTTCATCTATATTTTGATTTGGATTAACATATGTAGTTGGTATCGGGTCATCATTGTAATTTTGGACTTTAGGCGAATCATGCACTATGTTAAAATTTACAGTTGTCAACCTTGAATTTCTACGCGATCCTTGTAATGAATCTTGAATATAAGTTTTGGAAGAATAAGATAATGGCACAGACCTGGCTAGCGGTACATCATTTATAAGTTCATCATTTTCTAAAACTGAGTGTACAGATGACTCAGCGATAGAATCGTCAGTTTGGTTAGAATCAGACTGGTCATCTTCTAACTGAAAAGGGTGTAACCTTTCGTAGTAGTTAAGACCTCTTGTCTCTTTTTTAGCTTGAAGTTGCTTAATGAATTCTATGTTAGCACCAGCAAGACTTGGAGGTAAATCTGTTATATTGTCGATATCTTCTAAAATTGTCGTCTGGGCAGTAGATGTTATAATGTCAGTCACGGTTGTAGAAGCGAATGTTTTGAGAACATCTATCAAAGGAGTGGTGGTATAAAATTCACTCTCGTGGTCTCTATTTTTTTCCGATATTTTATATACCGGTTTCGATTTCGTTCTGCCAACGGCGACCGATGACGTTATTCTAACGGATATTATTTGTTCGTCTTGATTGGAAGTATCCCCTGGCTTTGGTATATTTTGAGCATTAAGTAGTGGTTGTTGCACATTTGTTTCATGTTTTTCATGTTGACTCTCTTGACCGCGCACCGGCCTTGAAGTCACCAATGCGTATGGCAAGATCTGGAAATATAACAGTAGATGAGAAAAAGTATGAATAGGATACATACAATGGCTATATTCTAATTGAAGCTAACTTTTTTTTTCTTGGATACCTTGAAATATAGTTAAAATGTGTTCACGACAAATTATGAGTAGCGAAGAAACGTTTATTTTCAGTTAAAGCAATTTATATTTATATTTTATTATATATAACAGTAACAGCCAGTGAATGTCCTTTTTGTGGAGAAGGTTTTTAGAGCTTATTCCACCCCGCTGCTCCAATGCGGGTTGGTGGAATGGCTTATCATATATGTATATATATAATTTTAATATTATTTTAGTTGCAGTAAAATTAATTAGGAAGCTCAATTTACGATATTTGTTCGCATTCCTTTACAACCTTTATTAATGCCAAATTTGCCAACTTTTCTTTTATGGTAAATCAGCTTAAAATTACAACTAAAAAAACTTTACTTGTTTTCCCATTTGACAATAGTTTTTAAACATTTGATGTGAATACATAATCGCGAATGTAATAATCATAATAATTTGTGTCTTAAGTTAAAATGTAGTCGGGCGCTATATTCCGTGACATTCTGCAGGTGTTCATAATTGACTTTCTACTCTAAGATTAATAAATGGATTAATTAGTTTAAAGAAACTAAAGTTTTGCTATTCTTAATCAACTTTGTACTGCTTACACTGATTATGAAGCTTATAATTTCTCCTTCAGCTCCCGTGGTTTCACCCGTGTGTGAGGTCTTCAAGTGTTAGCCTTTTTAATTTTTTCACGCAGTGGAAACATTCAGAAACGCTCCCTTGGGGGAACCGGGTTATGTGGGATTTTACCTACTAAAAGTACTGCGATGGCCGTTTTCGATATATTTTACTATTTATAAGAATTAATATCTGTTCGTTCCGAAATGTTCGTATAATATCATTCATCCTATTCCAATGAAAATGAAACTAATGACTCTTGCTAAGGTTTCTGAAAGAGCAAAACAATTTTACCATACCCAAAAAGCGTGCTAGTTCGTTCAATAAATTGAAGACGTGAACGCACGAGCTAAAAATCGAAAATTGAAAATGCCGTATGGTAGATTTTTGTTCTAAGAGCCCTCTTGTGACAAATTTGCAAAATAAAGGAAGTTGTCGCGTAAAGTATTTTTGGAAAATTACCATGTGATCAAGACATATTATTTATCAGTTATTTATATAATACTTTTATTTATAATATTATTTAATTATTTTTTTATTTTGTGAGGGAAACTTCACAGACGTTTCTATAATAGTATTTATCATAACAATTTTAAAAGACGATTGACGATTCCTTAAAAAAATAAATCCATATTTAAGCAATTATTGCGCTACTCACCTATCTTTGCAAAAAATGGGAATTACTCATGTAGCAAATATTATAGACTAATTAAAAGAACCTTCGTGGAATCAATTTTAAATGTATTACAGATATTGATGTTGATTGACGAAACGCTAACAACCGGAGCGGAAATGGTTCTCCGAAAGCCGTAGTAATGGCGGGCGGCTGTCAGTGACCGACGCGGCCTTGTGGCAACTTGAACCAAATGTACAATCAACCACTTAGTTTTTAAAATAAAACTTAATATTTATTTAAAGTATTCTAAAATAACGATTTTGTTGAATATTTTTTGTTATACAGTTTTTAATGGTAATACTTTTTACCTAAAATGAGTGCCACTATTAATTAAAAATATTTTTCATTAATAATTCACAACATTACATTAATAATAACTTCATCTAAGCCTTATCCATTGATTATTATGCGAAGAATTATTTACCGTATTCAAATTGAAATGGCGTATGTCTTGGCTATCTTTCTGTCGCTACATTAAAATTTTATTTTACAAATAGAACAACCTACTTTAAGTGACCTTTTAAAAATGTATTCGTGTTGTAGTTTTTTTTCTCCAATGTTTTTACGTTACTTTTTAATAAGAAACGATTCCTTTTTGTTTTAATTGAATCTCAATGATTGACAACAAAGAAAATATTCATCTTTTAATATTATATTGAAGAAAATATTACGACAAAGCAGACAACTAGCGAGGACACTGTGATAAGCCAAAATCAATGGCGAAGCTGCAGGCATATGTGAGTCTAGCATATTATAAGTACAATCCATGCAAAAGTGCTTTGCATGGATTGTCCGCCTTTGTTACCCGACAAGCGACTACCCAACCTGCCACCATTATTACTTGGAATGCATCGTACGTATATTTCTTACAGGTGTTCAAGTTTAAGCCTTTAACTATTGATATCTTTAAGTAAAGTTCAAAGCAAGAACAGGCTTTCCGTTTAAGGAAAATATTATTGCTCATAATAAACATCAAATATAAAATTTAAAATCAGCATATGCAGCCCTTGGTATCGAGTACAATATTAGGTACCTCGATGTTTACGATAAATAAATAAATTGTACTAATTTCATAAATAGAAATATGTAAATAAATAATCTATTTCATAAATGAAAATTATAAAATAAAAAGGCTTGTATTAATTGAATAAAATATTCAGTTTTATTAACACGAATATACATTTTTAAAGATATCTACTATCTATATAATCTTAAATATCTATACAGCTACACAGGAACTCATCAATAATTGCATAAATTAAGTATTAAAAATGTTTGTACGTAACTTTATCCTAAATGCCAATTCGCCAACAAAAAGTCTGCATTGGAATTTCGAGGCAAAAACGTGGGCGCCTCACATATATAATAAGTACATATAAAAATCAATCGACGACAGACCGAAAATGTAATTAATAACAATTGGATTATGTCCTCAAAAAACATTAATTGGGGAAAAAACGTGGAGTGGAGTAAGACAGGTTCTTACTAATTAATGATAGCTATCTTATTTATCTATGTCAAAACATGTTCTTATTGCAAATATTAAAAAAATGATAATGGGTTTATAAAAAGTGAATTGTGACGTGATATGGTGAATAGGTATGGAAGTTTATCAATGCGTTAAATGAAGGAATGGATTTTTTTTTTATAAAAGAGTAATGAATAAAAGTTTTTTTATGACGCTTAGCTTTCTCTAAAATAATTGCTACGTCGTGTGTCTGATTTTTTTTTTGTTTAATTTGGTATGTTACTTGCATAGTTTCTCAGATTCGTTCTTAGTAACTAGTCTGCTTCATAGTTTCAGCGTAAAATTATGTAAGCAACATATTACAATTTATCTCAATTTCTATTTAATGTAAACGTATTTTTTTGGACTTGTACTATGTTCCTAATATTAGCGCGTTTAAACATTCTAGTCTTATAATATAAGATGTAAGTCAGCCGAGGTCTGAGAGAGATAGTTACATGTTATACTTTGTGTATTTTTGATCTTTTGTTTGATTCTAAATTTGACATATTTATAATTTGATAGTATTTATCTAGTGAATTATTATTATAGTAACAGTAGTCAGATGTCCTTGATGAAAATATATTTAAGTAGATAATTACTGATAACTACTGCTTATCCAAACTTGCAGTTCCGCTAGAGTTGTTCCACAGGCCTTTGAAGTGGTTCTGTGCAATATGGAATGTTGGTGATGTAATAGTAAAAAACTAGCGTGCAAGATTTGAGTTTAGCTAATTAACATGAAATTGTATTTAAACTTGAAATAAATTTAATATTAATTGCGTTTACAATGTTATGATTCTTAAAGTACCTATAAATCTTATCTAATAGAATCAACGGACTTTAAACTTACACATAAGAACACATTTACCGTTTAAAATATATAATTATGTATTCTGCAATTTTGAACAGATACAATCTCGAAAAAATATATAAACAATAACCGATTTCTAAATAGGTTAGGGGAAACGCGTTACGCGTTTTTCCAGCGATGAAAAAAAAATGCTCAGCTATTTAATTACACGGTGGCAATTATACATTTTTTCCACGGTTATATGTTTTCATTTAGTTGAATATAACTTACTTCAAACAAATAAGGCACATGCTCTAATAAGGCCTGAACTCTAGACCAGGTTAAATATATGTAGCATCAAAGATTTTTTACTCATATAGCCAACACAAAACTAGTACTGTGAATAGATACGAAATGGTTAAGCGCACCATGTATACAAATTTCCAGTATCCTTGGTTCGCAATGAAATTATCGTAATTGCAAGGTGAGATTTACATTGTAGTGGTTTTTAAAACAAATAAATAGTGTTATTACTATAAACTAAGATTTAGAATGTAAAGATGAATAGAAAAATTGTACACCTTATCTTGGTTTACAGTCTAGTAAGGCAATTACGTCCAATTAAGTGTAATTTTATGCCTCAAAGTAAACCTCACATTTTTCTAATCTTAAGCACTGTTTTGACATTTTCATATAAATGTAGTAAACCTCTGGAACCTTCTTATCTCGAAAAACGAGTAGCATTGTGCAGACTGCCGAAAAGAAGGTTTTATATATAATAACTATTTTCATACACTAAATGTGATATAATTTATGTTCTTACTTATTTTTGAAACTTATTAAGTTACGACACGTAAATGTGTCTAAGACTTTTATATGCATTAATAAAACACTAAATTTTTTGTAACAGTAATATTTTTTCAAATTAAGATTTAATATTTGTTTTCTTATTTAAACAATGAGATATAAAAAAAAAACATATATAAGTCTGATAAGGAATCTGAGTTTGCTAATATTTAAATAGGCATTGTGATAGAAAGCGCATTAATCATGAAATAAAAACCGTATAAACGCTATCAATTTTATTTTTATTTTTTAACGGTTTTATATCGCTTGCCCCATATATTTATTTAACTAAGATTTTTGACAAGATTTTCTAAGTTCTAAGGATACAGCCTGCAGGCTTTATTCGGTAAGGGTTAAGAATTAATGATTTTTCCTAAGTAAAATTGTTGTTTTTTTTTATTATTTGACATAAATAAGATTCTATTAAATATTTATTAAAGCTTTTATTTCTTTACAACTACATTTATATACATTTTAACAAAAAAGAAATCGACTTCACTAAATGGACTTCACTCTGAAGTTTCTGAAATGCTTTAACAATTAATGAAGTACCAAATATATGTATGGCTATAATATTTGAGAAGTTCCCTTAAATTATCATGAATCTCATTATCGGAACTGGTTATTGATAATAACGACTACTGTGGTAATATATTTACAAATAAAAAAAAATCACATTCGGATAATTTTTAAATGACTGTGTTTTAACATAAAAATAAAAATTTAATTGAGGTCCTCTTTCTTTTTTTGAAGTCGGTTAATTATTTGTATCATTTAACTCACACAAAGATATTCCTGCATTTTATGAGATTTAATAAAACCTTTGCATGACATTTGCATTCATTTTTTATCGCTAGGCAGAAATATAGCTTACGCAATCAATCACTCAGCTTATAGCGGCATGTATATTTAAATCTGTTTTTGCTCTAAATATAAAAAGAAACATATTATTTTAGTTGTAACTACTAAATCTTACTAGACTGTACTCAGTTTCGGCAAATAGAATGACCAAACTATTGTGATTACAAGTACTTGAACTGACATTTAATTCAGAAATAGCTTTAAAATAAAAACGGAATTATCTTTAATGCATATCTTTAATGACTTTTATTATGTAAAGCTTTTATTTGTCAAAATCAATATACTCGATATCCAATAGGGTAAAACGAACAAGTACTTTAAATAGCCATAGACTTCGATCACTAATAAAAACTTCTTATTAGTGATCGAAGGCCATAGATAAATAATTTTACAAGACTTAGTCTTACGATTACGGGTTACGATTTTGGAATAATTACGATTTTACTGAAAATGACCTAGAAAAATCTCCAAAGAACTCTTCCACATGGATAGCCACGGATATACTATTGAAGCTCGCTAGCATAATTTGCATTATGAATAGGTAGAAATGTATCATGAAAAATATTAAAAATATATGTCAGCCGACATGGTAATGCTGATTTGTGATAGCGTTTATATTTTGAATATTTATTGACGAATTCAACGAGTTTAAATAAAATTTTCTTAACGTTACGCATACAACGCGATATAAGCGATTAAAGAATTGACTTAATAAAAGAATATTGTAGCTCATATGAGTAAGCAAAATGTCTCGCTTTTTGTATTGCGATACTCATAATAAAGCAAATGGACGCAACTATCAATGTATGTATGTAAATGACTTCTCGAGTAGACCTTTTTCTACATTTATGTACCTACTCGAATGTAGTGCAATCACTGCAGAAAGTTGTTCAACAACTTATATTTTTAAACTCAAGCAATCAAAATTAAATTTGACAGTTAAAGCGGATGGTAATCAAATATAAAATACATTTTTGCTCAACAATATAATCAAACTATAGTGCTAATTATTTTTAAGTGAAGCAACTAATTATAGGTAATATAATCTTTATATTTTTTATAAAACATACAACAGTGTCGCAAAAATATGGTAAAATATCATATAAGATTCGGGCGCCAAGAAAAATAGACTATTATAAAACTAATAAAACGGCTTTTTCATTGTATTGGAAGGAAGAGAAACATACTCAATTAGATTAAAAACGTTTTGATGAATTCATCGTAGTTCTAATTGCTCGATTATTACAAAGTGCAATTTAGTAATATTTAATTTGCGGGGAATTAAATAATTGCCCCAGTAAACACGACGCTGTCATTATTTAGAAGCACGCAGGCGATCCGTTTTTATATGTTTTTGTTATATTTAATATTTTTCATATATTCTCTTTATATAAGTGGATGTCTGTAGCGATATCTTTACCTTTAAAATGACACATCCAAATGGTTTGATTTTAGTTGACCAACAAGTTGTTGTTGAACGTTCAAATGTTTATGTTCAAAATGTCAGTAAATAAATCAATCAACAATAAATACGTGCTCGCTAGCCAAACTCGATCAGCAAAGGCAAACGTGCCAAACTTTTATTGAATCGATATTTGTTGCTTCAATTTAATTGAATGTCTGTTCAGACGGTTCAATATGGTTTCGATTTAACAGTTGATCGCGTAAAAAAGATTCACGTGAACGTTTTTATATAATTTCTTTACTCATCTACCTCCTTAATTGTAACGTGATTTTATAAAGTCTATAATTTTTCTAAATAAACGATAAATTTAATCCAACAAGAGTTTTCAAATCTGATTAGTAGATTCTGAGATTAGCGCTATCAAACAAACAATTTCTTAAACTTACAATATTAATGTAAATTACAAAATATACAGCAGATAAATTGACTGTCATTTCATCTTTTTAAAGAAATACTAATGTTTTGGGAAACAATATTAAGCTCAATACATTTTCATTGTTAAACATAATTATACGATTATTCAATGGTTACTTGTAAAAGTCAGTTTCAGAAACAAAAGCGAATCACTATGTAATGCTGAATTTATTTCCATTTTTCTTTTCGAATCTAACGATTTTAGGGATGCGGTCATCTTCTATAACCGATCTCGTTTCCTTACAGTATGTATCTATTGAAAATTTTATGTAAGTCTTTTTTTCGTTTATTTCCTAAAATATTGGCTTCTATTTTTAGATAAATTCTAAGAAAATTATTTCTAAGTAATTAGATCTAATTGTCGACAACAGGTATGGCAGATCGAATGCAATTGTTTAATTAGTTGGTAAGTATTATTGGCACACGCACTCGATGGCCTTCGGACTCCTTATATCTAACACAAACCCTTAATAGCAAACATGGTTGAATTCAAATATTTCAAATATACATTTTTATATAGCAAGCTCACAATGTTGATTTTGTTTGAAAATGTGATAGTCACATAACTTATTACTTCTGTTCTTCGACTTTATACAGTCACGAATTATTTTATGGGGCAATGTCTATGGGTTTATAACAGGATCCCAGAAAAAGTTTGAACTCTAATTTGCTTTATAAAAAATAATGTATCTGAAAGGAACGGCTGCCCGCAAAAAGTTATTATATAAATAGTAATTTAGAGATGATAGCACACCTTATAAAGGAAACGATCGTCTCCTAGAATTTTTTTACTAAATTGAAATTTGTAATCAATTTATAAATAGACAAAAAGAAACTTGCTTTTTTCTCCAGGGCAGGCTGTCTACAATTCTGAAAGGGCGGTAGGTTTTACTTTGATTATTGATAAGTTAGTGTAAGGCTTCTACATTAAAAAAAAATGATGGTATTGAAATTAAAGAGTTTTTTTTAATATTATAACTCTGTCTGTCTGTTACTTTTCTGGCTAAACTACCGAACCGATTTTGATTAAAATTTGGTATAAAGCAAGCTTGAACCGAGAGAAAGGACATAAGGCTATTTTCTTTACCTAGCACCTGCCCACCCTCAATAAGCGTGCGAAACCGAGGGCGAAAACTAGTACTAAATACAAAAAAATAGTACAAATGGACTGGCAAGACATGACTAACTATTAAATACGTCATAGAGTAAGGCAGAGTTGAGCAAGCGCAACCTTATACCCAAGCTAGATCACGTTGTTTGAGCAACTTGAGTAGTACAAACTAAAATCATAATTTAGACGCCTTATAACTTCATAATACAAAAGATGACCATATGAATAGACAAAGTTATTTCATTCACGATTAAATACTATAAATTCCATAATTTTTTGAATTTAAAGTCAAGGTCGCGTACATTGAAATAGAACTTAAAAGAAAATTTCCATTAAATATGAGCTAAAATTGTTAAGTACCACAGGCGCCCTTACAATTTCGTGAAACAATAAACGCGAAACTGCGATAATGACATTGATCGCGATAAACATTACTGTTAAATAGATTTCTTTATTCGATTCCAAATAAATAATATACATAAAAAACATACATGATAGCATCTTAATGTGTAATAAAATTACAAATCAGATCACGGTAATATGATTAATATAGTTATTCATTGTCTCTATTAACTTTATATGGTTCGTTGCGAACGTGCAGGGTGAGGCGAGGAAACCTGTTCTGATTTACCAGATCGTGAGGTATTTTAAACTCGAATGCAAATAAATTGCGAGATGATAGCGAACTTGAAACCACAAAGGAAATCTTTTTTTATAAATAATGTACTTGTAGTCTGCTGTTTTGCAAACAAGTAAGCATTCACCACAGTAACTTTTTATAATTCGTTCAGCAAAATTTCTAGTTAATTCTGCTTACTTATTTAAGTAATACCTAATATTATGTATTTACCATAGTTGTAGAAATTTAAAGAGTACAAGTACTAAAAAAAATATTTGACTGTTTTTATATAATTTACTTTTCTTAATGAAAAATGAAAAAAAAAGACGAGAGAATCTGTTCTTTTTTTAAAATAAGTTGAATTTAGTATGATACTGTTTTTGTTTGATTATAGAGTACCTATATACCTTACTTGGTGGTGGGGCTCTGTGTAGGTACTAAGCAGCATGTGCCGGTTTGAAGGGTGAGCGAGCCAGTATAACTACAGGCACAAGGGATATAACATCTTAGTTCCCAACGTTGTTGTTGCATTTTTATATAATGGCTGGTTAATATTTCTTACAATGTCATTGTCTATGGACATTAGTAACCACTTATGATCAGGTGACCCACTTGCCAGCCTGCCTACCTATTACAATAAAAAATGAATTGAAGTAATAAACTCAATTAAAGTAGTTAATGTTATAAAAAATAAAGACCCATCAGAGATACTTTTATAATCATTAGTTGGAATAAAAAAATAATTGCACATACTTAATTGAGGCTATTACACAAAAACACAAGGAAGTAATACCTAGACCTGTATCGCCCTCAACTGGATTAAAATTCGTCAATACCTACTCTCGATCATGTTCGTTCTAAATATCACAGTGACATTACCTCACATTTAAAGGTAAGTATGTTATTTTAATTACGAATATATGCATTACAAATGTATGTATTACATTAAGTTATTTTATTACACATCAAACAAATATGTGATATTTGATCAATAATTAATTGATATTACTTACTTATAATGAACGTTATATAAAGCACCAAAGATCACTTTCACAATTGAGCTATTCCAATCACTACCTTTATGTAATAAAAATCTTATATTATAAACTATAACATAGATAATATGTGTTACTTTTTTATTATTATGTAGACTATACTAATTTATTATTTACTTTAATCTCGAGAATGCTGGAAAAATGTATTCAATGAATAACCATGATTTTTATATTTCGTTCTATTTTGTCATATATATATATATATATATATATATATATATATATATATATATATCGGTAACAGCCTGTAAATGTCCCACTGTAAGGCCTCTTCTCCCTTTTTGAGGAGAAGGCTTTGGAGCTTATTCCACCACGCTGCTCCAATGCGGATTGGTGGAATACACATGTGGCAGAATTTCAGTGAAATTAGACCCATGCAGGTTTCCTCACGACGTTTTCCTTACCCGAAAAGCACGACATGAATTTTAATCACAAATTAAGCACATGAAAACCTTCAGTGGTGCTTGTCCGGGTTTGAACCCACGATCATCGGTTAAGATTCACGCGACCAAAATTACACTAGCCCACTCAAGTTACAAACAGGAATGTGTAATACTAATGGGACTTCTATTCAAATTTTATGACACAATTCTACTCCGAATGGTTTGTTACTTCACCTATTGTTTGTTTGTTGATTTAATGATAACTTTTTAATTGAATAGTATAGCTTTTAGAATAAACCGAGGGATGGACTTTGGGGAAAAACTAGATGATTCATCAAGGAGATATTATTCGGCACGGCGTAAACATAGACGGCAATCGGACACGACCGGGAAGAGTTATGGCCTAAGAACAACGGCTTTGCGTGCTTTTCAAGACATGACATTACAAACCCCATCATCTTCCAAACTCCGGGCTTCTAATGAGAATTTATTGTTAATTTGTCCATGGATAAACGGCCTTGAGTCCTGCGACCGTACTTAGTTACTAGACGACGAGTGATTAAATTAGAGTATTTTTTTGGTTTTTAGGTTTAATTTTGTTAAAATAAAGTGTTTCATAAAATGATTTTTCTGGTTGTGTAATGTGTAACGTCAAATTATACATATTATTGTATAAGGACGTTCTATAATATTATTGTAAGGAATATGTAAAATCTGTAAAAAGTAGCAAATTGTCTGTGGGTCCATTTTAATTTCTTTGACCAGTTAAATATTGACACAAGAATACGTGTGAGTAGGATCGATGCCGAAACCTTCCCTAGTAATTAATACATATGTAGTGATTTGATAGATAAGACTGAAGGCTTATACTAATATTAATACAATTATATTATGGGCCATGTTATATTAGCTACTCATGAAAAGAAAACCAATGATAATAATATACGAATATATCATAAGAAATCAAACACTCCAGGCTTAAGAAAAGTTAACTAAGTTAAGAAAATAACTTGATAGTTAAAGTCTTCGAGTTTCTTTCTTCGAGCCTTCCCGAATTTTGTATCAGAATATATTATATCTGACAATAATGAAACAGTGATGGCTGGGAGATGGATCTCGTGTAAATGTATAATAGTTTTATGCAATATTGTAACTTTTTAATTTTTCAAAAGTGTCAACTATTGTGCTTCTTGCCAGTTTTTTAGAATAAAGCCCAAAATTTAGAACTATATTAAGTAAATTTATTACTACAGTGACTTGAGTATACCTCAATCACTTTAAAAAAATCAATTTTTCATAAGAATATTCTTTGATAGGTATTTGTAAAATATGATTGATATTCGGATTCGTTTCATACTATCAAAGGTTTATTTTAGGTGAAGGACTTCATACCACGACGCAACGAACCAAATCGGAATGTCAGTTACGATCTGGAATGTATAAGTTCAGTTTTTTTCAACTATTGATCTTAAAAATAAATACCATAATAATAAGTAATCAGTTACATAAACTCTTTTTCTGAGAATGATAATAATAATCTATATACTTTTATAATTTCATTTTTCGACAAAATAATTTAAAGCAAACTGAAGTTCTAGTTTTCCAGCCTAGGCCAATATATCTGATTAGAATTCACGTTAAATGTTGTGATCGTGAAAATGCTGAGGGACTTGCCCTTAGTGCGATGCGTGAAGACTGGATTCCTTACAAGCCTGCGTTTATCGTCATACTAGCTCAGGGTCGGGGCCCAAGTTAAATTGCGTTGTAAATTGTAATGATGTAATTATAACTCATTTTGTACTTAATTATACTTTTTAAATAAAAACAATTATGCTTACAATTTTCTACATTACAGCCGAACAAGGCACTAGTATTTTATGTAAAAAAATATTATGTACCTACGTTCGGACTATATTATATGGAATACATCTTTGGAATACATGTTACACTTGCTTTATGTAAGTTTATTTATAGATATATTATTGAGTAATGTTTCAAATTTAAAATGTTTTCACTACCTACTCGACGTTTAAATAACAGTTTAAGACATTTGAGAAACATTACATAAAACAAATTTCTTATCTCAAGGTGGGTTACATTTTTTAATGACAGACAGTTTTAAAGTAACTTATGTAGAACACAAATGGTACTATATTGTTTAGCGGACTTTTAAAATCCGCACGCGTTTGACATGAAGGTTAACATGAGGCTGTTACATTGCGTACAATGTGGGCGGAGCTGAGGTACTGCCTTAGACCTTTGGGTAAAGGCAATGGAATTAATTTAATAAGCGGTAAATTTAATTTTAGAATGCAAACATTAGTGTTGCCATTAAATGTAAAATAATAATATTGGATATTAATAAACTTCTTGTAATATTTTCATCTAGAAAGTTTGTTATTATATATATTATAAAAATGAAGTCATACCAGAAAAATAATCCATGTACAATCGATCCTCATTTCGTTACAGAACAACGATTTCCTCACTTAAACAGCTGATACGTTACTGTATTGATAAGGACATGTCCACTTCTATTTTAATAACTAACAATAACATCATTTCGGGATAAATATAATCGTAATGTTTACGCTTTAGTTGTCATTTTATTTTAACACGGTTTCAGACGGTTTTTAACACAGTGTAAAACTAAGCGAGGCCTCTGTTTCTCTATTCGATATAGGAATCAGAAAAAGCGATTCACTTCTAGTACACGTGTGCCCTGCGCGCGCGCTGCGTTTAACTACACTACTCAACAGTAAACACCAACTGGTGACCTTCCCAATTAAAAATTTAATTTATGTAATGCACTTTCTTAAAGAAGTTGTGACGTGTGAGGTCTAACTAATCATATAAATAAAAGTCGTTATATTTTTCTTAAAAATTCATGATTATAATTTAATAAGGCAATTGTAATTAGTATTTCATAATATTATTAAATTAATTCTGTTACCAGAATGAAGGCAGTTTGTTAAATATTTCTTGTATATATAAAGAAGCACATAAGAAGAACGTCCAGCGTAGCAATTTATTTATTCGTGGTACATTAATGGCCGTAGTACGGATCGTGTGCATGTTGGGGTGCACCATATTGTGGTATTTGCGGCTCGTACAATGGATAAGGTTGAGGCTGAAACAGTTTAAAATTATGATTACTTTCAATGTAAATCCTTATTCGGAAAGTTGTTGAGAAGTAGTCTAGGGCCTCATCAATTTAATACGGAATGTTCTACGTCAATAACACGATTACACCTAAATGTCACATACTGTTAAACCTATAGACTTTTTTTGTTCATATCTGTATGAAGTGATGAAGGTTTTCCGATCAGCCTCTAGTTGCGTGGTAACATAGTGATTTACTTACTGACCTTTTATTTCTATATCATAGTATTAAGTTTATTTTTTTATTATTATTAATATACTAATACTATTAATATTATACGTACTAAAAACACTGTGTACATTTACATTAAAACCTGTATACATTGTAAATTAAAAAATTTGACCTCTTTACTAAATAATTTTATTTATGTAGGTTTTAAAATGTTTGATAATAAATGTGTTTTAATAAAGTTTTTTTTGGAAAATAAAATTTCTGACTATTTGCAATAAAAAAAAGAAAAAAAATGTTATTTTTTAAATAACTTACTTGATAATTATGGATAGGTTTTTTCTTTTCAGGGATTTCATGTTGATGTTTTTTCATGGTGATTTGGTGGCTTATAAGTTCTTTGATCTTTAGTTTTGTTGATAACAAATTAGCTGCCAAAGCCTTGTTAAACATCTTCAGTTCATTTATCTTAGCTTTTATAGCCCACAAGCCATCTTTAAGAAGATCCAACTTGCCGAGTTGCATGTCGTCGTCGCCCTCATATTCATCGTTGTCGTAAGAAGGAGTTTCGTATGCAGCCCGAAACAATTGTTGCTCATCCTCATCTAGTTCTACATATCGTGGCTTCGGCATTACTTAAATATATACATAAATATTAGTTGTATTGACATAACTCACTAGCTAACTATATTAATTAGTCTATAATAATATAATAGTAATTTGTATTTTTTTTTATTGTTGAAAAATTGGTATGTTAGGCTATTACTGCACCCAGATAAACTTACTTGGACTTTGTGCAAGTCCATCTGAGTAGTTCTAATACCTACCACCGATCACATATTCTACAACCAAACAGTTTACCGTTACTATTGTTACCAACTTATCGTTACTATTGTTGTTCCGGTTTGAATGATGAGTAACTATAAGCACAAATTACATAACATCTTAGTTCCCAAGATGGTAAATATTTTTACCACTTACCATCGGGTGGCGCTTTTGCTAGTCAACCTACAACTTTAAAATATATGGCTTTTGTGTGGTTGACATAATAATTCGCTTAAAGCATTTTTTTAAATTGTATAATAAATGAATACGGTACACAAAGTTTTATAAATTAATAGTGAATCAGACGAACAGATCAGCCATTTGATGACACGACTACGTACAGACATAAGCCTTTAATTGAAATGCCAATCTGCTATCCATGGTATCTTACTGTCAACTAATGGGAAGTGTATAATATTTTAATAATGTGTATTACTTTCTCCCAAGCGAGAAACAATACAAATTATCATGAAATCTTATTATACCAGGCATGTGTACAACGCAACGTCATCGACAAATGTAGTCATTAAAAACATAAGTAGCTTATTTACTAGCATCACTTACCCGGGCTAATGAGTAATATAACAAGACTTATTAGATAAATCATAGTAAAAAATATTTTAATTCAAATTAAAGAACGACTTGGAAACGACACACAATCGACGTAAAAATTTTAGTCTCAAATAATAATTTGCGGTACTCTAATAATAGTGTACTACCGTCGAATAATTTATTTAATTAAACATCTTAACACATGCTTTTTTTAGTTTTAATAAAACATGAATAAAAATTCGTCAGTATTAAAATGAATAATTTTTATAAATTAGTAAATTAGTCATAAAATTTTATAATAAAGCTAAAATGAGTTGTTAAAATATCTTATACAGATTTTATTAAAATGACAGTGTTGTGTGTTTATAATTATAATAATTTAAAAAAATATCTTTTATTGCATTATTATTCATAAGCTTGCTAAGAGAGACGCTATTTGCGAGGTCCACTTATAAGCGCGTTTTTGGTACAAACCCAAACCGAATTCTCTGAAATCTGCTTGAATATTTTTGTCTTTGAAGAAATACGATACAGAAAATAACTCAGAAATATTGTAAAATAACAAAGGATCTAATTATAAAGTATAACAGATGTATCGCATTATTATAATATGATATATTATCTGTATATAGTGCATAGAAAAGAATGGGATAAAATTAGACTACAAAACATGTATTAAGCAGTCTTTACGATAGGAGTATAAATAAAAAGACGAAAAAATTACAATTTATTTATTGTAATCAATATAACTAACATCGTTTACTAATTATTAATTAGATAGTGCTTTAAAAACCTACCATACAAATATTTGCTGAATTTGAACGCATCCATAGTAATTTGATATGTTTTGGTACATTTTATATTTTTTTCTAAACACGTGACACTTAGGATTAGGACATACAACTTAGAATTAATTTTGTTACCTTTATAAAACATGCTCTATAAATAAATAGTATAGAATAAAGATAAGTAGAACAACATAACATACAACATTTATAATTTCCTCATTAAAAATTAACTATAAATAATTAATGACAAATATTTAAAACAATACAACATATCGCTTCCGATACTAACAAATCACATGGAAAAAATGGCTTTAATAAATAAGCAGTTACAAGTAAAAAAGTGAAGTGAAAAATCCACAATTAAAACTAACGGTACATTTAACGAATAATCGTTTTTTAATATAAATTAAATAAATCGTAAATGCATAAAACGACAAGCTAAAAAATTTAACAAATTTTGAATCTATTTTAATAGGTATGCTAATATTAAAAAACTGGAGAGTTCTCTCTCCTCTAGTAGCTATCTTCTAAGACAGATCTTTAGGCTCTGGTTTCACATTGCAGATATGACCTTTGTATAGCAGCACTAAAAGTTAAGGGGGGGTTTTAGAATTTCTCAATGACAGCCTGGAATTAGTTAGGAGTGTTTTGCTTTTGGTTTTCTGGGAAACCATGCAAAGCCAAAATTCGGACATGAGGACGTTACTTTTAATTTAGAATTAGCGTGCATTTTATGGCTCGTTATTATAACAAGTACTAGTATGTATGATTCAAATTGAAAGTTTTTGAAATCGCGGGTAATTAAATAATTATTTAACATGAATTGTTTACTATTTTAAAATTATAGTATTAATCGTAATCTTTTAGAAATACTACAAAAAAAAACTAACGTTAATTTATTGCTACAAACTTAATTCAAGTAACAGCTTATGACATCAATATGAAATAGTTGAAACATTATTAAAATTAGTAGAAGACATTGAAAATATATTTTTTTACATAAATTAACAGTTATAATAGTTAGAGTAATTCGAGTAACGTTTATAACTTATATAATAAAAGTAATGCTATTAAATTTTATACACTAATCGAGGGCATTGAAAATTGCAGAAAAATCGTCTTGTTTCATAAGATATCTAATGATTAAACAACTTAAAACTACTGATGATATTTTTATGGTTCCAGTTATTTTGAGTATATATTATAGTAGCTCGTAAGAATATCTACTGGATAAGTAAAGTCTATAACTTTTTAAAATATTGTATCGCCGAGCCTATTCCGGCTAGAAGCGGGCGCGGCGGCGCGACTGTCACAACGCCGCGCGTCCTTTGTAAAGCTCGTCCTCCAAATCGAAAGCCGGATCGGCGTATCCGGAGTCATCATAACGTAAGGATCTAGAACAATGCACTTACGACGTGTTATATTCAACTATAAAAACAAATGTCTAGTGATATTTATTTGGTATATGTTAAACTAGTTAATGAAAGAAGTCATTGTTTATGGGATCATCTTAATCAGAAATTTATATGTCAGTCTATGCCCGATTCCCTAACCGTAATGATAATGTATGTCAGTGAGAGAGTGAGGTGTTCCATAAAAAGAGAGAGGTTAATTAAAGTGAGAAGATTATCATCGTGCTAAATGTCAACCAGATTGGTTCTTCTTAATTAAAAGTTTTTTTTTCATTGGTAAGCAGCATAATCGCAGCAGATGCTAAAAAATTGTTTATTACAAAAAGAAATATATTTAAGCAATAATCAAGTAGCGTGAAATGATCCAATCATTTTCGAAGTTGCCTCCCGGTTATATAAATAATTTAATGTTGGAATGATTTCTAATGAAGTTAGGGAAAATATCAAACATAATTCGCTTATTTCGCGAAAAAATAGAAGAATATTGTAATAAAACTTGAAGGTAAGGTCTTATGCAGCTTATGAATTAATTTAATTGAAGTAAATTATAGTACTTTTATTTTTAAACTGATAATATAGCTTACATTAACAATTATCATATAGATTTGTATACTCAAATATGTGTTTATTTACTTATTTGTCAACACTTGTTGTACACAACAAATATACACAATAAATCTAAAATTAACTTCAGTATTTAGGTAATTACCTACTTTTTTAGAGGTGTTCTTTCTCTCAACATCGTAAAAATACGTAAAACGTGTTAATATAATTATATTGAATATATTTTTATGCTAACGATTCTCAAGCAGGTATTACTAAATTTTATAAGCTACTTGTTAGCATTTGGAATGTCTATATTTACCGATCGGGTGTTCGTGTCCTGCATCGTGAAGGGGGTGGAGATCTGGACGAAGCCCGCAACAGCGCGGGGTCATCATAACGTCGTGATACAATCGTGAAGTCGTGATGGGCGTCTATCAGCTTCTGAAGCCGCGAAACCATTTCGAAGTCCGACACAGACGAGGGCACCAATATTCCCAGCAACTTAGCGATCGAATTCCTGTTATAATCATAAGTCATACGTTCTGGTTATATCAGCATAAGTATTTTCTCTTAATTTTACTTATAAAACGAAAAATAAATGTATTTTTTGACTTAATTACGTAAGACATAATTTGTTGAATGGCTGAATATAAACATTTATTCAAAGCAGTCTAAATGATCATTTACGAAACATATTTATTTTATTAATAATATTTCGTTCTCGTTTAAATCATGGCTCCATAAAGTGTCAATGCAATTCAATTACGTTTTGTAAGGCCGGACAAACTCTAGATTTAAAACATCAAGGTTAAGGGTAAACGGTTCTTATGTTTTCGTGTGAAGGTAATAGCCCTGGGTGGACGAAATTTGCAAGCACAGTTGGCTCGTACATAAAAACATCCCGAATTTTATGACCATTTTTGCATTATATTATACTTTAGCGAACATAAAAATTCCTTTTTATAACATACACTTGAATTAATATGTAACCTATATGAATAATTTAACTATTTAAAGTATGGGAATTTATTACCAAATATGACTAAAATTGCATATTAAGGAGTATAATACAAAGTTATGATACAGTATACTCACCTAAAGCTTTGTAACTGTGCTTCTCTCCTTTGACATTCAGCGAGAGCTTCCTTTGTTCTGGAAAGCTCGTCCCTCAGCATATTAATTTGATGTTCCGCAGTTGATCTTTCTTGTTCGAACGTTTCGCCAGTGGACCTGACTTGGTCCTTTAAAACGTTCACTTTACGATTGTACCTTGTTCGAAGTAACTCCGCTTCGTCGAGTTTCTTTTGTAGTTCTTCGATTTTGCGTGCTCGTTCTAGTGAAGCTATCTATATGCAAAATTAATATAACTGATTGTATTTGAAATTATGAGAAAGAATGTATATTTTATAGTTCTTCTGTATGCAATTGCTGATCATATTATATGTTATATATATAAAAATAATATCCTGGGACATTATTCACACACGGCCATCTGATCCCAAATTAAGCAGAGCTTGTGCTATGGAAACCAGACAACTGATATACCACATATACTACTTTTCTATTGTAAATACATACTTATATAGATAATTACATCCAGAATCAGGACAAACAGACATGTTCATGCGCACAAATGTCTGTCCTGGGTGGGAATCGAACCCACAACCTTCGGCGTGAAAGGCAAGTATCTACCAACCACGCCAACCGGCTCGTCACATCGTCGTCGTTATACATTTTTATTAATTTCGGTATTTTAAGACATTGATGCGTTTCTTTGGTGTCTTTAAATCATTGTTCCGTTGGTGTACCAGGAATTCGTTTTACAATAATAAAATATTATATTGTGCGTGGTCGTATAAGAATATATTGTTATTGTAGCAATAGATATGTATGTATACGTGTATATTATGCTGGTAATGAATCAATATTTTAATAAAAATGGCCATGGCCTTTAATGCGAAAGACTTCCGTGAAATTTACATAATAGAAACAATATCGTATATAAATAACAACAATAACGAATTTTGTTGTTACCTAAAATTACAAAGTATTCTATAATTACCTAAATAAAACAAATATCAAACGAGGCTTAAAGATTGTAATTAACCTTTTGGAACTAATTTACTTGCTTCAGAAAGTTGTTTCGTATTCATCATAAAAGAAAAAAAAAGTTATACAAAATGTTGGGAAGTATTTTAATCAGTTTACCAGTTACAACGCAATGTCTTCCTAACTTCCTAAATAGAAGTTATCATAGGTTCGATGAAAAAAAAACAATAGATATTTCTGGATTAATTAATATATTTCCTTCTTCCTAAAATTAAAAAGCTATCGAGCTTTAACTAAACACGATATAAGAACAATCGTGCGAATTGAAAGAATATCTTAGAATACCACCGCCTTTGTAACTAGTAAATCACTTTAACCTTGCGAGCAAATTATTCCAGTGAATATAAGTACAATCGATACCGAAGCAGGTCTCTGCTATGCGATTTAATACCAAAGAAGTATATTATGTCTTGTTTTATAAAAAATGATGTTAGGTAAATGAAAGTATATAATATTTGTATTGTATATTATTAGCCTATTATTTGTACATTCAACTGTGCTATAAAAATAGTTTATTGAGTACTATTGGTTTAATTTAGCCCTTTAATTAAAACTAAGTAGATTCAAACTTTTAAAATCCTAATATTTTTTAATATATATTAGGAAATTTAAGTTAACTTTCGTTGGTGTTAGCTTGTGCAGCTACAGAACATGAGATGCGAAAATGCAATCCAGGGTCTGTTCTAAGTAAGTTTGCGATGTTACGTTCCCTTGCCTCGGAAAGCACGTAGGCTACGATTAACTCTGCGCTTGATATCAACCCGGTCGTGTCGGATCGCTGTCCTTTCGGATTATAGGAGTCAGGTAATTGATAGTGTATAACCCTAGGAAATTCTACTAACAAATTGTCAATTTATCGCAATCAAATCGAAAGGTAAAGGTTGCTGTTTGTCTGTTTTCCTATTCCGCTAACACAAAGATCAAGCGGTTCGGCCGAAATCGGATTGCAATAGAATTGGGAATGTATCGTAACCGTTATAAACTAGTACAAATAGTTTATTGTAAGTGTTTAACCTGTGTTTGCGCACACACTTATAGACTAAGACTCACATTAAAAAATATAGTTTTTGAGGCTTACAATATTTCTTATTTCTTAATATTATAGGTACCTTGTATTCTGCGGCGTCGGCGAGCTGTGCGTTTAGATCTCGAATTTGTGCGCGCGCGTCGCTAAGCTGCACGCCCAGCTTGTCACATTGTCGCGCTAGTTTTTTACTGCGACTCACCGCTTCGTCTCGTTCGGCTTGCAGGACTGCACGTACTCTTGAACTCTCTTCCTTTATTATATCAATCAATAAATGTCATTCGTTATTATCCTAAAAAAACGCTACGAAATTCCAATAAGAATTACTTTACTCTTACTGTAGATTGCCTGACAGAGATGTTAATATGAACCGGCAGACATGTACATTTAAGTGGAAAATATAATATAAAACATATAATTATTTT
This sequence comes from Nymphalis urticae, assembly GCA_905147175.2. Classification (NCBI taxonomy): domain Eukaryota; kingdom Metazoa; phylum Arthropoda; class Insecta; order Lepidoptera; family Nymphalidae; genus Nymphalis; species Nymphalis urticae. Next base: position 9,718,848 of record LR989991.1, read on the forward strand.
TTAATATATATTTATTAGTCAGTGTATTTAAAATATTTTTAAAAGTTTTATAACCAAATAAATTTCATATAAGTCATACGTTAAGCACGAGTACACTATAGTTTTATAAGATTTTTTTTTAAATAGGTATCATTTATACCTTGTGCCGTATACATGTGTCGATGAATCTAAAGAAACTTTCCAAGAAATCGCTGTAATGCCGGTTTAGCTGTATAATATCGCCTAGGTAGATAGCTATGTTAATGTCTTAAGCTTTTTGTATGTAAACATTTAACATAAAGGTCAAATTATCGCATGTTGCCTAGTCACTTATATAACGAAAGACTAGATATCGTATAAAGAGATAAGCAAAGGCAAAATATGGCGTTCAAAAATGGAATACAATTACAAAAGTATTTTATAATAATCATTGTTTTTAAAGCGTGTTTACTGTTATAAATATTAATATTCTTATAAAAAGTACGGTATTATTAATATTGTACATAAATTACCTGCACACTAAGCTTACGTCGAAGTAAATCCAAGTGCAAATCCTTTCTTTGCAACTGTTCCCTTAATATTCGTATTCGACGCTGGAGTTGATACACTACGGCAGTCTGAAAAAATCATTATTAGTTATGAAACATATTCAATTAACGAATTTCATTTCAAATATTTTTCACAGTAACATATTTATTCTAAATTACTTATTGTTTATTAATATCTATCTACATTTAGGTGAATTGATGATTGCTTTAATTTTAGGAAAATCAACTAATAGGCTGTCATGAAGTGTTTTCGTTACAATTAAATGGCGTGGTGGATATTTCGGTATCTAATCATTTACGGTGGCGAAGAAAATCTCATATCGATAGGTTTAATTGATGACAGAAATTTGCACAATTATAATTTAGGTGAGCAGGATTAAACCTAGTTTAATAATACCAAGCCAATTCTGAATGTTACAATTCTTACTTCTTTAAGATAAGGTAAGTCATGGAAGGATCGTTCCCTTCGCAGTCTCGGGAGTGTGCCATAGTATCCGTAATATAGCAGCTATATAAAACACACATTTATTAAATTAACCGCTAGCATTGTATCGCTCTATCTTGACAAATGTATTTTATATTACAATTCTTATACGATATGCCATTGCGGCCATTGAATTCCAAACTAACTGATTTATAACCTTCTCGTCGAAGATAAATGGTAGTGGTTAAATCAATACACGCAAAATACAAAGCGACACAACACAAAAAATAATAATAAACAAGGATTGCATTGAATTCATTCAAGTATTTCAGAATTTTTATACTTAAAACGATTCTTTAGTTACTACGGAAAATTTGTATAAAAAGTCAGTTAGGCAATCATGAATAATATTTTATATATTCATTTGCAAAAACGCAGAAGACATATAAAATTGCGTTTCTCATTTAACCGCGTCAAGTCCAGCTTATAAATCTAAATATATTATATAGTACGAAAGGAATGTAAACTGATCTTAATTTTTCCTTTCCCGTGATATGCTTTAGTGACTGACCTTGTCTACAATTTTATCGCTCTCGAGTCGTGCGAGTTGCTCTGCTCGGTGTATAATGGATTCAGTGTGTAGTTCTACGCCGATATCCTGGGTCAACTCATCCATATTAAGAGTGCGACTGAGTCGCTCGAGGAATGCCACGAACTGTAACAGTATTATAAATAACTGCATCGGGAAAAAGTTCATAGTGATGTTTTATTTATACTTATCTCGTGATTGTTATTCATCTTTGAGAACTGCGTTTGTTGTTTAAGAGTATTTGTAGGAAAATAATGATACAAAACATCATAATTATTTGTTAAGCACTGTACCTACAAATGTTTTTGATTAATTTGGTATTTGTTACCAGTAATTCCGGTTGTCGATCATGCATGTCGTTCATGTATTCAATATTTAAAAAATCACGTGCCTTATATACATAAGTATTAAGGATTGTGTACATATTTTATTTGAAGTAATTACGGTTATTTGTCGCCTTAAATAATTCTCGTATCTATCAATTAAATCCGTTCTTAGAATGTTTATAAAGACAAGATATTTTTTTTATATTAATTTAATTATATTAACTTAATGAATATACTAACGTTTGCTTTATCCTTTCGAAGATTATCTCTGGAAGCTTCCATTGCGTTTAATTCTGATTCCAATTTGTGAACTTTCGTTTCCAGCATATTCCGTTCGTCTTCGAGGATCCGCACACGGGTAGTTGCTTGATCGTGTAAATGAGCAGTTCTACCCAACTGCTGGGACTCCATGCCCAATTTTTCTCGCAACGCTTCCAATTGCTTTGGAATAAAAACACATAAATAATAACTAATTTATCGTTAGGGACGTACAATAGATATTTATAAAATACAACTTATAATGCTATTTATGTGAACAAACTACCTAGAAATATACACCTGCGCAGTTAAAAATAAATGTAACTATCATACTTAGTCGATATTCTTACTTGTTAATTATTTTGGACAAAAATATAAACTGAAATAATATTTTTTTCGATTTTTAATAAAGTATAAATTCCTTACATACCACTGATTTATCCTTACAATCACTCAATATTTCTCTAATTCGATCTTTTATAGTACTTTCGTGTGCTTCGACAAATCGTGTTGGCAAGCTAAGTAGGATTGCAATGGATTCCATCGTATTTCGAAACTCGGTCTGTAGTCTTTGATATTTTTCGTCACGATGTCTCAAATCCTCTAAAATATTTAAAGAATATCCATATAGTTTTGGGAAGGTTTTGGAGCTTATTCCACCACGCTACTCCAATGCAGTTTGGTGGAATACACATGTGACAGAATTTCAGTAAATTAGATAAATGCAGGTTTCCTCACGATGTTTTCCTTAACCGTCAAGCACGAGATGAATTATAACACAAATTAAACACATGAAAATTTAGTGTTTTTTGCCCGGGTTTGAACCCACTATCATCGATTAAGATTCACGCGTTCTTACCACTGGGCCCTCTCAGCTCCTTCTCCTCAAAAACCTTCTTTCAAAAAAAGGAGAGGAGGCCTTAGCCCAGAAGTGGGAAATTCACAGGCTGTTACTGTTACTGTACATATAGTTTATAACTATTTCTTTATTTTAGCTTCATTAAAAGTAGCGAAGGCACTACAAACCTTTTAATTGGATTATCATTGATTCATTTTGATTGACGTTATCAGTCACAACATTAAGATTCTTCGTACAATGAGATAGTTTTTCCCTGCTTTCATGCAGTTCTCTTTCTAGAACTCGATTAGAAACAGCGAGAGATTCTTTTTCTTGTTTAAGTCTTTCTATATCAAGAAGTTGAGAAGAAAGTTGTCTTTGTAAAATGTCCTTATCGGTATTTGCACGTTCTAGAGAATCTCTGCAACTTCTAAGATCTTGTTCAATGGTCGATAAGTTTTCAGTAGTATTCATACATTTATTTTTAAGTCTTGTGATCTCCTGCACAAGTTCTGCAGCTTTGATGATAAGGCTTTCAGGTGAATGTGTATGATTGGTATCACAAAAATCTGAATCCAAAGCAACAGACAATCGTCTAATTAGATCATGAAATTGACATCGGGCATTTTCTTTTTGCTGTTCTTCATTATTGCATTCCAACTCGAGAGACCTTATTTTTTTTTCTAAATCTTTGATCTTTTCTTCGCAGTAACGATTATCCCTTTGAAGTGTTTGTACAGTCAAATCACTTCTACCTTGCGAGGCTTGTAAATTACGTTGAACATCTTCGAGGTCTTGAATTTTCTTTTTGAGGGACGATATAATAGCATTTTGACGTGCATTTTGTTCACGTAGATGGTCGATTTCGACTTGCTGTTCTAATATTCTTTGATCACGAGACAACATTTGATTTTTTAAATCGTTACTCTAAAACCATAAAATAAAATTTTCATTATGTTTTTATGCAGCTGATTATAATACAAAGACACCATTGAAAACTTACTTCAGATATTAATTTATCACGCTTATATTGCAGCGCAGCTAAGTCGCTTCTTAAAGATGTCACTACATCATTACTGACATCTGCTTCCATCTGTGATTAATATACAGAATAAAGATATTTTTTTTAAATTTAATTTATTGATTTTGTTACAATTACTTACATAATTCCATCGTACTAATAAAAGGTATTAAAGTTCCGGAAGGATTGAGGACAACTTTCCGTGGCGTGCAAAAGACGACTACGCCTTACTTAGGAGCAGGTAATTCATTTGTTTGTAGGATAGCGTGTTAGGGGTAGTTATTTCAAGCTTGCAAAGAGTCACGATATTTTCTTATGTACGGATAAATGTGCTACACAGTTAAACTTTGTGATTTACATAACAGTCATAATACCCTCCAAACATTGTTTCAGTTGCATGTAAATTGATTAAATTGGGGTAAACTGTGATATCCGTTTCCTTAAAATATAATAATAAAAATGGTTAGGCTTAGAAAAAAGGCTGATTTGTTCACGATTTTTTTATATGCTAACTTATCAGCAAGAACGAAACTTATTAAAATAAGCAGTCATGAAAAATATGGTATGCGACATAAATTATTTGAAAGAAATAATCTGTCATTGTTGTTTTAAATTAAATCAGCGCACATAACAGATAAAGTACTCGTATAAAAATACTATTATAATAGAACGATGAAAAAATAAAGCCGGATACATATAAATATTAAAACAAAACATATTAAAACATATTTTTACTTTAAAAATTAAAAAACAAGACTGTCTGAATGAATTGATGCATGAATTTATAGCCAGTGTTACACGGGTGATGTAAGGATTTTAAGGATGCCCCATATATCCAAATATATACAATCGTTTACAGGCCATTGTGGAGTAAAGAAACTCATACAAAAATACATACATGCATGAACATAATAACATTACACTCCTTTTTTGGGTAGCCCAATTAGGTATAGGAATCCATTGGATGACGTAACAGTTTATACGAATAAAGCTTCTTATTAACAGTGCAATCATTAATATCCGCTTAAAAATCGGAGAAATTTGTGCAAGGCACGAACGATCAGGGAACGTTATCACGCTATGTTCGACGGCATGAAAGTGAAGAATGGTAATAATTCACAATTCGATGGGTAATGTGATCTACCCGGAGCCGCATTTTAGTTAATATCTATAACTTAATAGCAATGAAATTCCCATATGCAAATGATTGTCATTCGTTTTCATTGTAATTACCTCCTGAAACGTAGGTTGTGTTGCTGCTTGGCAAACAAACAACTTGCAAATACTTTAAAGTAACATTAATATAAATTAAAGATAAGATAAACCAAAGGCACGGACAACACGTCAGTGGAGATACAAATATAAGAAAAAAACATTGTTTGTCTTATCATATTAATACCTTTTATACCAATAATTTATATTTTACTCTTTTAGTGCATCAAATGTTTATAGCCTATAGTATACCGACTATAGCATACTTATCCTAATTCTCAGTCTCAAGGGTTTCATCTGACTGATATGTCAACTTAAACTACTGATGTTTCCCTTGAGACGGCTGATTACAGCTATCAAGTAAACAGTTTTTCGCTACGCCTACGCATGCTGACCACAGTTGAAGCATATGAAAGCTAATTGATGTTTACATGGAACTGAACTCGATCTCCGGCCAAGATCTACGAATTCTATTCAAAAATATTTAAATGTGTAAAAAAATCCTTTACGACAGGAGCCTATAGCTTTTATATAATATAAAAAAGGAAGTTGCCAAATGTCAGATCGAAATTCGGTCATCAGCTTTCGGATGCTAGACCTCAATATTGTTTAAATTAAATCCATTCATTTGTGTCCTAAGGATTCATGAATAATGTATTAATATCTATAATATAGACCGTAGAGATAGTCTACCAAATAGATAAGATTTATAAAACGTTTTTTTTGGATCATTAGTTTTCCATAATAAGACTTCATAAAACATTTTATGCACAAACAGGGCCTTATCAGATTAATGCGATCAATCTCTTATAATAATTAGGAAATATATTTGTATCTCATAAATACCTACAAATAAAAACTACTAACAAAAAATATATAGAAATTCCGTAATGAGACATGTTTACAATTTGTATTTATAACTGTGTTGTTGTTTTGATTATGTGTATTAATTAACAACGGTCAACGTAAAAAAAATAAAAAGAGATCGTATTTAAGATTTACATATATGTGTAACAATTAAGTAAAACGTCTGATCCAACAAAAATAGACTTGTTTCGCGAGTAATCGTAGCCTGAACTTTAATTTATTCGTAACAATATAAAAAATAGTGTTTAAGACGAATTTTATACTTATTTATAAATTATATACATATCTACATATTTCCATTAATATGTACAGTGTTTAATATGTCATTACAATTTAAAACTGTGAAAAATATATTAGCGTATCAGGATTCTTACGAGCTATTTTTGTTAAAATACTTAGACGATATTCACAGCAAGTATTGTATATATTCAAAATAATATATGTCGGATTGTAACTTTACAGGTTAATTCACATAAATTGTTTTTATTAGTGCATACTTATAACAAGTGCGTTTTACTTTTGAAAAAGACAGACCTCGGTTGGACTTTTATTCCTTAATGCTTCGTAAATCTTCCAGTCCTCTATTTCCTCTTTGCTCTTCTCTTCTTCCATGCCTGTTTATATGGATTGTTATTTGATAACTGACAGCAAATACGTTAAACTAACTACGACTACTGCGTTGCTATGAAGTTGGAAAACGAAAACATGTAAACACAAGAATCGATTTTACCTTTCATAGGGATTAAGAATAGCCTAAGTGCTTTATGTTCATTTTAGTTTTATTTGAGACTAAAAACTTACAGTTTAACGCTTATATTAAGGAGATATTTTTGTTGTATGATTAGCATTCACATAGCATTCACGAAAGTAAAAATGTATAATACTAGTAGTAGGTATAATTGTTATACCTTGTATATATTTGGACCAGTTATATTTATATTCTGTAGAATAAATTCTTCATAAAGTTAATTAAGTTCATTGCAGATCTAGTCCTTAATACTTAATGGATAAGTACTTGTAACTGATTAAAATATTCGTTTTTTTTCCGATAGGTAGTACCTACATATCTAAAGAAGGGAAACATTAAAAAAGGACAGTCGAAAGGTTTGTAACAACCTGATTTTTTTTTATAAAAATCTGAAAATCAATCATCTTCCTATAATCTAACATTCGATTATTCATTTTGAATACGATTCGTCTGTAACTAAGTTTGATTCAAAGAATACTAGAGCCAAAAGTTACACAATATATTACAGAAGAACGATTATAACTTATACTAGTAAGTATATAAATTACAGAAAGAGAAAAAAACAATGAGTTAGACAGTGATAACTTTTTTTTGTTACTTATTACTTGCATTAGAATTTGCGAATATGTAATGTGGCACTTTATTATTGAAATTAAAATTTCAGGTAACCTATACTATTGTAAAAGTCTCATTCAAACGACTGAGAGACATTATGCATATTTATTACTTATATTAACGCAGAAGACTCCATTACTTTATAGAACTTAGTAAACTAATAATTATTTTTATCTTTTACCTAATTTAAGGAATTAATGTGCATTTACATTACTTAATAATAGTTTTAATATGGTTGCTCATCGATGAGTTGGTTATTAAGAGAGTTTTGAATGGAGTATATACAACTTATAAATTAAGAAATATATAAAACACTTAACAGTTATAATAATTAATATGCCAATGGTTGTGGCCAATGATTTCATGGATGGAATTTTCTTTCTTGTGTTTTAATCACTGGGGTATCTTGGCTCTTCAAGTCAAGCCAATACAACTTTATTTTGATTTAACAATTGAGTTATTTATGTAGCAACTACAATGCTCTTTGTATAGAATATAAAAACGCCCTTATGGTACTGGTGAGGCTATTTCGATTTCAAGTTCAATGATTTTTACATAACGGCCGTAAAAAAAATATTTTTTTGACAGGCCATATTCGAGGGAACACCAAAAGAATCCTTGAAGCAATTCTGATTCATCTTAAGAAATTACGATTAAATGTGCGTGATGCAATTCTAACAAGCTATGTTAGTATTGCACCATTCATAAAACTACGTATGTAAATAAAAACATACCTATAGATTATAACCAAAATAGACACACTACAACATACCCTATTTAATTTATAAAAGTAAAACTATTAACAGTGTCAATGTGGTATAATTTTAAACTGAGTATTGAATTCAAGACACATACAACAATAAAAAATTACACTAGAGAAGAGCGAAATCGAACAACGCTTGACTCAAAGTTATTAAGATTTAGAATAGTTTCGTTTATGTTGAAAAGAAAACAATATCATAGACATGAGACAACATTTTCATTGCCAAACGCATTTACTAAAACTAAGCCGTAAGCAGCAATGCTAGACACTAAATTAATATTTAGTGTTATTTTTAATGACTTAAAAATTACTGTATATTTATTTTATAAAATAAAAAATCTACAAAATATTTCATTATTTGATAATAGGTTCGACAAGTTACACAATGACAAAAGAAAAATAAATTCTACTTACCTACTTTACCAAACTTTGTCGCATTGCATAGTTAAGATTCGGTAGTTATGAGACGTGAAATATACGTGAGTCATTAGGTTAATAAATTTTCTTGTACCCAATAATATTAATCATGTTTTAAATAAAGCTGTGTATAAATTACGCACGGCAGCCGCGAGACCCAATATGTAGTATGAATTTAGATCGCGGCTACCAATCCAGCTTAACAGCCCTCGGCGGAGAATCAGACCATTGTTGATTAACAATTAATTAATTTTTCTCTTCTATATGTCGCCAAGTGTTGGTAGTCTTTTCTTCTATCTAGTTTTATTCTTTAAGTCAGGAAAAGGCGAATCGATTTTTTTTACCTATTTCTACCCACACATCATGCCTCAGAGATTTATTGTTATATATAGGGGATTTGCTGTTCCGTAACAAGTCATTAGCGCCATATAATTGTATTAGTAGACTGCACTTTTCGTTGATCGTTCGATTTCGTTCGTCCATTGACATATTGCCGCGCGAGCCCGCTTGCCTAGATGCCTATTCTCTAGAGTGATGAGGCATCTTCTAGGCAAGCGCGTTCCACCTTAGACTGTATCTCACTTTCCATCAGGTGTGATAACAGTCAAGCGCTAGCCTATACATTTAAAAAAAAAAGAGTCAATTCACAAAATGGACAACCGTCAAATACTTTGATGCGGTCTCAAAAACCGACGAGCGGTTCGCCCCGCAGCACGTTCGAGCGCGGCAATGTTCGAGTTGCCGCGCGCGGCGACCTCTCTCCATAGCGAGCCAATGTTCGAGGGTGTGCCGCGCGTGATGTATATGCAGTGTTATATATTCTTATATAAGATAGTAATCTTGAATAATCGCCGTGATGTTTTGTTGGGAAGAACAAAATAAAAGACCAATCCGTAGATAACAGAGTTTATTCAAAATAAAGTAACAAAAGTAATCAAGTTAAAAAATCTTATATATTTCTAAAAAAATATATAATGAAAAATCACTGTGACAAGTGATTTTGCCTCTTAATACTTTTATAATGACATTCAAAAACAGATCAAGTTCTTTCTACTGGTCTTTATTAAATTATACTTTTAGCACACGTTAATATGTAGAAATGAGGTAGAAAAAAAATAACCCAAATGATCTAGGTTCATTCTCTTAACATTACGAGATATACTATTCCTTACATTATGATTAGTTGTATTTGGAGTCGTACATTTGTCACAAATATAATGACTGTATTTAGGCCATATATAAAAATGAGTGTGAGAATTGTAAACAGTAAACCAAGTTTTCTTTTTTAAATTTAATATTTATCTTAATCTAAACACTTAATATGACACTTGGACACATAAGACTAATTATAAAATACCCAAAATGTTCTATATTTTAGCAGCCGAATACAGTTGTCGTAAATATATATAATAAAAATACCACCTTTCTTTCACAAGTGCAACTAAGACATTTGGCAACTCCTTTCTTTGTCGCACCTCAAAAAAATGGAATTCTTTACTAGCAAACTTGTTCCCCTTCTTACAACTTGGGTTCCTTCAAACGAGGTGTGAAGAGGCATCGAAGGCAACTAGTACAGATCATTCTTTCCGACTGTACTGGCCGTCATTGCGTTTGAACCCACCTTGCTACCACTTACCATTAGTAAAAAAATATATATTTATATTTGCAAATATATATATTTTATATATATATTTGCCGGGCAAATCATTGGTGCACGAGTAGTTTAAATGCACATGAAAAAAATAATGAAAAATGTTTAGTCCTTAGTTGCAGGGACCTATGGAGTTATCAAAACTACTGTATACACCGATATATGTTATTCAAAATACACGAGTACTTTATAAATGCACATGAAAAAAAATAACAAATATTAAATCATTAGATTAAATGGACGAACTTGTCAATTTCAACAAAAATAAACATACAGGAACTTTTAATATCCGAACACTAATACTATAAACTAAATTAAATGCGACATGAGCTCTATTACAATTATAATAAAAAAACTTATTAATAGGAATGAGGTGGTTCAACTTAGGAAATGTATCAAAAAAATATAGTAAAACTTAAAAAATTTAAAGGAAGTGGAGAGTTTCGTTGAGCGAGTAGTGCGGCTGGTTGTGCAGGCTGTTGGCGGCCAGGAAGGCCAGCTTGTGCGCGTACTGGCACACGGACGGCACGCGCACCTGCGTCGAGCAGTTGAAGTACATGTGCGTCAGCTTGTACGTCAGGCGCTGGATCTGCAAACGATACCCACGACTTTTGAATTTTATTTCTAAGTAGCATACTATTGATATCGTTATTTGTGTACTAAGATATGGTACGAAATTCGGCTTACCAAGGACGTTTTAATACTTTCGAAACCTTTTTTAGATCAAAAATCCCTTTATGTGATATTTAAACATCAAATCTCATTTATCACTCAAACCTGTTTCCCCTCCTGCTAGGACGACCTAGCTAGCTATGTTTCGTCATTAAGTTAGTTATTTTATCATATCAAAGAGTCGGTTTATACTTACGTGGTCTGTTTGAAGGGTCGAGGTATCTTCAATGATGTTGTAGGAAGTGGGAGCGATAGTACCTTCACGCACATTCTGGGATACCAAGAAGAAGTCGTATCTAGAATAAAATAGATTCATATTAGGTGATTAGGAGAGCAAACAACAAAAGTTTCACGTAATGGTATCATTTTATTTATTATTATTATTTTTGTAAAAGTATACTAATAATTAATTGAATTAAATATCAAAGCCTCCTCAGAGTTTTCATGATGTCCATTTATTTAATGGATTAAAATTGTTTAAAAATATGTACGTTGTAATTGTTCCGTGCACTTTGTCAGTGAGATAAATTATTATTTATCAAAAAAAAAAAATTGACCGTATAATAAAAATAATATACAATATAGTTAAGTTCAATTCACGAAGACAAGCCCCACATACACAGTACAGCTTAGCTATCTATAAATTTAGTAACTGTTTCTAAGATTGCTTTTAACATTTTATTGTGTAACTGTTATACTTAAAATTTATAGGAAAGATTAATAAACGAAATAAGATACAATTTATATCTTTTCTATTAGTCAAAATTTTACGGTTTACAAAAAATGTTAATTAATTCAAATATGGACAATAGAAATGAGCTCACCGCTCTGGCAAGGTAACCACGTCATCTACGATGGTGCCGGGACGAGGGTTCTCGCCGTTGCGACAGTCAACGAATACTCTTGTATTAATTCTTTTTGACACAACAATGAACGCCATCATGACTGGAGTGTTACCATAAACCTGGGCTAAATTCTTTTTGATCTCCTCTACCTATAAAATAAAAATAAATCAGTTTTATTTGGTTTTTTATTTATATTTTTTTAAAAACGACTTATTTTTAAAAATGACTTACCTCATGGCTTTTGACATACGGAATTTGGCCATCGCCTACGCCATCGCGGTAAAAGAAGATACGTCCAGGCAGCTTTCCTGTAACAGTAACAATAATTTCAGTGTGTATTTTGTGTGAATTCCGCACAGACGGGTAATAAATAATCATAATTCGTTATAGTAAATCGAAAATAGATCTCGAGAGATAGGAAAATAGGAAGTAGCGTTCGCAAAAATGTTCTGAACAATAATTATACTATTTTGATAAAACCAACGAGTTTTATGGTTTTAGAAGATAGAAATATATAAAAACTTTTTGCTTATTTATTTGTAACTAGCTTCCTCCCGTGTTTTATGTATACAGATTTCCATGATCGGTTGAGGAGTTAAGACGTGAAAGAGTAAGAAACAAACCCACTTTATATAATAATGGTGTCTATAAGTCACTTTTAAAACATTATATACTTATACTAACCATTCATCTCGCGGAACCTGCGCACAGCGCACAAGATGTTGAAGCCGATGTGCGCACTGAGCTCCTCGCCCGACGTGTGCGCGTTGACGCTAGAGTAGTAGTGAGTCATCGGTTTGTTCAAGGTCGCCACGAAGGCGCCGAAGCTCTTCTCCTTGCAGCGGGTGTCGTGGCACACGTCGTAGCCCACGATCATGGCAGAGGGTAGTGGGATTTGTACGGTCCATGGTGCTCCTCCGAGCTAACAAGATGGATAATTTAGTTAAATATTGGTTTAATTAACTTTTCTTTATATTCGTTAGTAAAATTAGAGTTTGTTATTTCAAATATATAAATGAGAAAACAATATAATACCTTGCAATTGATTTGGATAGCCACTTTAGTTGCTATGGACATGGCGGATTTGCTACTCATATTTCGGGCGCAAATCACTTGAGTGGGTACTGCACGATCCACAGTGCATTTTTTCTTGATAGCTTCATACCTAAGCATTTAAATAAAAATCATCAAGGTTGCACTATGACAAAACAAAAAGGAAAGTACTTAAGATATTTATCGAGTTATAGTTTTATGAGAGAGAGAGAGAGAGAGAGATTATTTTATTTTTTATTATTATTTTTCTTTATTACATAACTGTACTACTATTTATCACATATATAATTTTTAGATTGTATGTCAATATTTACGGTACGTCTTATATAAATTGCTTTAATTCGTAAGACAGATCGATTTCTTCAGTGAACACTGATATCGTCATATTACATAAAATATAAACACCCTTCCCTCTCGACCAATATCAGGTATGCGGACATTTTTTAGTCTAGCTACAACCCTGAAGATTTTATATTATACTTCTCTAGTCCGATGAGATGCAAAACTAATATGAGTGAAGACAAATGGCTAATGATAGTATCAATGAATTAGTTTCTTTAGAATATCCTTGTGGACTTATATAAAGCGAAGCACATGCATAGATAAATATTAAATAATTAATTATTAGTGTGGCAACAGAATATAGAAAAACGGATTTTGTAATACCTATCAGGATAATTTCGAGCCAGGACACAAACTATCATTGCAGGATTTTTTCTTGCGATGACGTTTTCGCACATCCCAGCATACTCCATCTGACCATCACGCTGAATAGTAACTATAAAACATTGCGAATTTAATAATTTATTTGTTAAGATAATGCAATACTGATAAAGATAATAAATACTGGCGGTAGGGCTTGGTGCAAGCTCGTCTGGGTAGGTACCACCCACTCATTAGATATTCTACCGCAAAACAGCAGTACTTGGTATTGTTGTGTTCCAGTTTGAATAGTGAGTGAGCCAGTGTAATTACAGGCACAAGGGACATAAAATCTTAGGTCCTAAGGTTGGTGTCGCATTAGCCATATGCTCATCCGCCTTCCTATTCCATAATATCAGTTTGATGCGGTATCGACAATAGCAAACAGCTGTGTGTAATCGCTAAGCAAATAATTATTATATAACAGTGTATAAGTCGATAATCGAGAGTGAACTTTCGAAAAAGAGTTAGTTTGTGTTAATGACAATAATTTATGTGTTAAATTATATCTAAATGTGAATTATATAAATTAAAACTAGAAATTTCAAATTTATTTGTTAAATTGCAATAGCAGTGTGCAGTGTTTAAAGTGAACGCGTAAGCGACGCTTATTTCCCGGCGCTTATGACCTTTTGGTCGCTGGCTTGACTGCAATTCAACTATCGGTCTGTTAAGCAGAGTTACTCTTAGCTTTTTTCTACCTACATTTTTGTGATAATAATATATAAGCAAAATGGATTGTAAACATTGTTCGGAGAACGTAAGAACAGAAGAAATGATTAGATGTACGGCTTGTCAAAGTATGGATCATTACTCATGTGTTGGTATAAATGAAAGCGATTTTAAAAAGATTCTGCCTATGAATAAAGCTAAATGGAAATGTCCAGTTTGCAAAATATCTAAGAAAACTAATATAAGTCCAAAATTAAATATGATCTCTGAAAAAAATAATTTAATGAGCGTTTCAATAGTTTGCGTTCCACATTTCAAATCTTTCATAACTGACGAATTTAAAAAGCTCTCAGAATCTGTTACTTTTTGGTTTAAAATTAATAAACATCGAGTCTTCCATTAATTCTGTTGTTGATCGAATGAATGATCTAGATAAGGAAGTTACTAAAATAGAAAATATTGAAACAGAACTCGTAGAGTTGAAACTTAAACTCAGAGAATTATCGGAAAACACTAACAGAAATGAACAGTGGGTGCGTCGCTCTAACATTCAAATAAATGGTATTCCACAAAATAAGGCTGAAAACTTAGTCCATATTATTAAGACCCTTGCTGAAAAAAGTGGTTACATTTATTATTTGACAGGTATGTGAATAAAATTATTGCAAAAGCTTACAGTATGTTCGGTTTTATATTTCGCCAGGGAAGAGACTTTAAAAATATCAATACATATAATGTGTTGTATAACTCGTATGTAAGATCTAATTTGGAATTCGCTTCAACGGTTTGGAATCCACGATACTTTAAGTATTTTATGGCTATCGAAAATGTACAGAATAAATTTATTAGAAGATTAACACGTAAATTTGGGTTCAATAGGCATGATGACTGATTTTGAAATAACCTTCTATAATATAGGTACACGTCTACTATTACTGAAAATAATTTTATTTCAGTAATAAACTAACTGCTTACGCAAATAATTGAATTTTTATTTATCCATTTTGAATTTTGCTTGAAAACAGGTGTCATGGCGGCTGACGTGACGTCACGCCTGAGAAAACGACAGTAAACGTTGCATTGTGTCTAAACCCAACGAAGAAAGGCAGAAAGTATTGCGTATTTCCTAAGGTTAAAAATAAATTCCAAAGTTTAACAACGTGCAGTACGATGCAAAATTAATTTTGAAACGCGTAAACACAACAACTGTTCAAGAGAGACGGTAATAAATAAAAAGGAGTGACGTCGTTCGCTCTGATTAGCGTTTTAAATAAAATGGCCGATTGCAGAATTTTATACTTTTATTTTATTAAAAATCTTATTAATCCCAATGTGAATATTAAAATGGGACCATTTTTTAGAATCCTTTTAAAATAGTTTCTTCTCTAAAATCATTTATTTTTTAATTCTTTAATACTGTCATCATGCCTATTCTATTAATAAGCTTAATATTTTGTCGTTTGAGAAACGCAGGGATTGCAAATATCAGGTTTTTCTTTACAAAATTGTAAATATTTTTTTCGATTCAATGTACTTAGTCAATAACATTTATATCAAGTGCTCACATTCTATTGCCCGTTCAAAACATACCTTTTATGTCCCAATGTGTAGAACAAACTATGTTTAAAATCGCTTTTTGGTAAGAGCATGTGACAATTATAATAAACGCTAGATTAATATAGATCTTATAATATATAAGATATCTTTAACGAAAATTTTTTTAAGTTCTTAGAAGCTTTGAAAAACTGTATTTTTCATTAATATTATAATCGTTTTTTTTTCTTTTGTTCTGTTTTTTAAATTACTTTTTAATACTTTACTTTATATATTTTAATTAATTGTTAAATAACTTGTTATTGTTAGGTTCACTCCATGTTTGAATGTAAAAGTGGAAACTTTGTTGGCTTATGTGAAACTTATTTTGTTACCAAATGTTTATGTATTATATTATGCTGTATGTTTCCCAAAATAAATAAATAAATAAAAAATCAAAATTTAATGTAATAAAAAATTGATACCTATATCCGGTCTAGGCATTCTGAAGCCTACGCCATTTCCAGTTTTCATAATCAATTCCACAAAACCTTCTGTATCTCTACGCTGTCGCTCAGGTGTTATGACAACCCAAGAAGGCATATTCGCAATGGACAGCAAGTTTTTAGATCTATGGGAAGAAGCAAACAAAATATAAATATTTTAAGCAATCTGTTTTATTTTTACAAAAGAAGGTTTTTTAATATTTTTATTGATTTCCGTGAGGTGATCCAGTGTGTGGAATAGAGTATCCCTTTTTTGTATTGTAAATGGTAAAGTCGCCATTTACAAGACAGTTATCCATAAAGTTATCGGACACTTATTTTAAGGGATTTAATATTAAAAAAAGTTAATATCATATTAACTAAAAAAATCAGTCAAGTCAATGTCCAATCCATGAAAATTTAATTGAAGAATCATGCTAAATCCAGTCAGTCCAGTGGCTAGATGTAAAGCCCCAGACCTGGACCCAGGACGGGTTCAATTCCCAGGTCGGGCCAATAAAAAGTTATATGGATTTTCTGTCAGAAAATTTTCAGTAGCAGCCTGGAGTCTGAAAGTTGGAAGTATGTACATTCCCTCGGAAAGCACATAAAGCCGTTGGTCCTGCGCCTGAGCTCTTTCCGGTCATATCGGATTACCGTCCCATCCGATTATGTGAGCTACGGAATAGAGAGTGCACCTGTGTTTGCGCACACACTTGTGCACTATAATATCTCGTGCACAGTTGGCTAATCTCTCTTGAGAATGGCCGCCGTGGCTGAAATCGGTCTGGAGGACATTATTATTTTAGTAAAATAAAGCATTTCCTACCGCATATCTCTAGTCCAGCCATCATTGGTATTGCCAGCTTGGTATTGAAGATCGCCACCTTGAACAATGATTTCAGCAGGAAGCAGGCGACCTTTGAAGCGCACTAACGAGTTTGATAATTTCATATTCCATTTCGCGAGTTCCTGTTAAGATTTAATATGTTATAAATTTAATAAGTGTTTTCAACCAATACATAGAAGAAACATTAAATTACATTATGAGCCTCAATAGGTAGAAAAAAGCATTTAGGCCATCACCCTAGCAACTTTTCATGAGCTAATAAAGGTTCGTCTCGCGCTCGGCAGGTAAGAATCACAAGCAATAAAAAATAATGCACTTACATCAACGACTTGCTTATTCTGTGTAATACGGCGATTGAAATTGAGTAATTTTTGAATGCGGACGTCCGGTCCGATCTTCGTGTGCACGGCGAGCGTGCGCATCAGCTGGAAGTTGTTCCGCATCTCGTCCGACAGGCCGGTCTGCCGACACAGCTCCGGCACCAGGTACACCAGCTCGGGCATGCCGGCGCGGACGTCGCGAGCTTTGGAACGGGATATTAGTAGCGGCTGGCCTAGATCCTGGATCTGGATATTGTATTTCTAGAAAGGAGCAATATATTTAATTTTGGATTGATAATAATTATTATTCATATTAATTGAGCAATAAACAGAGTTTGTTCTTATTTACCTTGGTGTAATAGTCAATATATGAGACATTTTCATTTTTCATTTTGAAAGTAGATTTTGGAGACTCATTCCAAACTACGTCATCGACCCTATATGTTCTTTTGTTGTAATCCGTCATGACAATTTTACCAACAACGTCCTCCAAAAATATTTTTTTATAATTAGAACCCTTGGTTGATGCATACTCTTTAAGCATTTGCAGAACTGTGTCCATGCGAAGAACCTAAAAATATCCTTAAGTTAACTCGATTACCAAAAAATAATAATATTCAGCAACAAAAATCGATAATTTATACTAACATACCAATTAATGGCATAATATCATATACCATGTCATATGTCATAATGTCATATACAATAATCGAATCAATTAAGTTCCCACACTCACTAGTTCCATCTGACAAAATGGGAACAACAAAATGGACCGGGTGTAGTAAAAATCATTCAGTGGGTGTCACAAATATATATATATATATATATATATATAAATAAGCCGAGATGGCCCAGTGGTAAGAACGCGTGAATCTTAACCGATTATCGTGGGTTCAAACCCGGGCAAGCACTACTGAAGTTTTTCATATGCTTAATTTGTGATTATAATTCATCTCGTGCTTTTCGGTGAAGGAAAACATCGTGAGGAAACCTGCATGTGTCTAATTTCACTGAAATTCTGCCAAATGTGTATTCCACCAATCCGCATTGGAGCAGCGTGGTGGAATAAGCTCCAAAGCCTTCTCCTCAAAAAGGGGGAAAAGGCCTTAGCCCAGCAGTGGGACATTTACAGGCTGTTACCGTTACCGTGTCACAAATGATTTAGTTATCTATATAATCTATTCACTTACTTTGTGTGTGATTTCAGTCACCATCAGAAGGCGATCCTCATATTGATTGATAGTAGTTTTATATCCTGGCCATATTTGAAGTTTATACTCGGGAATATCAATCTGAAATGTTTACGTAAGTATAAGAATGTTTCAAACAAATTTCTTAATTAAAATAATATTTGCAATATCTTTTTTTTTAAACTAATAAAAAAAATATTGGATACAATTTAATATTACCTTTGCAATGGGGTCAAAGAAATCTCGGTTCATAAGTTGCAGTTGCATTAAGCTGAAGCATGTTCTTATAATGATGTTGAATATTTGAATGTAGTGGTAGTCACCAGGACTAACTTGGCAGATAAGCTGTAAAACATTCCTTAGAACATTATACAATTTAAAATAAATTTTAAGCAATTTGGGGCGACAGAGTTGATCTCATCCAGCTAACTGCCCAGGAGATATTATAAAGCTTAATATGTACTCGACCATTGATGCAATCCCTTAATCCCTCGCGCTCAAGAGGACAGCAATCAAACCAATGGCTTCGGCAAGAGTGTTCTGTAGTTACACTCCTAACTTACTAACTTAGGATGTTGAGAATTTCTTTAGAAAAAACACGAGTTTTTGATTTTGAACACAGGATTGAAATCCCAGGACTTGTAGTTTCTTTAGCCTTACAATGGTCAGGAAAACTAAAGAAGCAGGTTATATAAAATTAATTGAATAAAATTAAATAGATAGTTTAAAAAAAAGTACCTTAATTAATATTCTCATACGGGCACCATCTGTAGTTCGATCGGAATACAATTCGTGAGGCTCTGGATGCAATCTTGACACAGTATACAAAGCAGAACCATCAAAGATATATCTGAAAAATGTTCCTAATATAATAATAATACTTGACTCTAAAACAACATAATATATTTTTGTAAATATTATGCAATATAATAATTGCGAAAGAAGTCATAGATTAAAGTGTTTTTCTTAGTTACCCTCCAAGTTTTTTGGCGTGAATTCGTAATAGTGCCTTACGAATTCCAGTATTATCTTCATCTGGCGAGAAATCCACATGATATTGATAGAGTGACCAATTAGGAGTTGTTTCAACGGTGAAATAGTTTGCCGTCAAATCCAACGGTGTTCCAGAAGTACCTAAAAAAAATATTGATTCATTATTATATCTATGGTAAATAATAAAATTAAGCTTTGTCTATTTATCAATCTGTTCTGTTAATTGTCTCTTTTCTATTTTCAACTGTCTCCAAGGAGGCCATTAATTGAAAAAGCAATTTCTAGTGACTAGTGTCCGTCCGGCCGCGATTTCACCCACATGTTCGGTAAAGGGGGGGAGACGTTGGTATTGTGCGGATTGTTATTAAAAAAGCATATGTCCTTCTTCGGTTCTCAAGCTTGCTTCATATAAAATTTCATCAAAATCGGTTCAGTATTCTAGCCGTGAAAGCGTAACAGACGAAGTTATTTTCGCATTTATAATTATTACTAAAGATTTGCTATTATTTACTTGTAGTACAATTTATCTTATTATATTAAATTGTTTTTATCTTTATAATGATGCACTCAGTTCAGCATTGATCATAACAGTATTCCTAAACAACTAAACAAATCCTATTGTTGTATAAAATAGATATTTTTTATTTATGTATACTGTGAAATTCATTCTGTTCATCTGTGTTTCTGTTGTGTTGTTTTTGATTCCGAAAGCTCCCAAGATATTATTTCAACTTATACTAGTGTGTTTCATTGTCTGACATTAAGCTATTAAATGATTCTGACTGTGAATATAACATTCGAACACCAAAGATTAGTTACACTTGGCAAAATTGATAGAGGCATGCAATACCAAAACCGATATTTACTTATTAATTAGCTGCTTTAAAAATTGTTGCATTTCACATGACATTGTCGTTGTTTTTATTAATATTTATTATTTAATATCAACAGAGTAAGCATTCATCAAGTTTTGGTTTAACTCAATTGCATATATATAGTATTTTATTTATTTAGTTACACTACTTAACTATATTATAAAACATAGCAATATTTTTTTTTCTTATATAAGTACATTGCTAGAGTATAACTATTTTTAAGTTTATTGTTAAATACAACGACGAAACATAAAGACCAATAAGGTCTTACTACACAACCACATAGATGCTTTTTGATACTAAACACCTACTGGCTTTTCTAAATTCTTTTCGTTTGATTACACTGACTTATACCCAAGTGAAGAACTGTTTACAAACATGAATAGCTAAACAATTTGAGCAATTGATTTATTAATATTCCTAGGACTGTATGATAATTAATTATTTTTTATGTCTCTATGTCAGAATATATATATACTCATATGACACATACTAGTGGGTAGAAAAAATTCCACAAAGAGATGTAATACAATACTTGTAAATACATTGTAACATAATATTTGTTTATATTAAAAAGTTCTAAGAACTTGATTTGTACATAAATAATAAAATAAAATATAAATGCACCTATTGTATTGTTTGCTTTTGCACAAAAAGTCAACTTAAATAGTTGCTCAGTGTACAAAAATATACATAACAGGAAAACAAAAAAGATACTCAAAGCCCACTTTATAACAACCAACTTCAAAAACAATCGGCAGGTGAAAGTTATTGGAATATTAAACACACATCTTGGGTTTCTAGGTAATATACAAGGCAGGGTTCAAAATAAATTAGACAATTTACTTGATTTTGCTTCTTTACATTTTGATATAGCGTGGTGGAATAAGCTCCAAAGTCTTCTCTTCAAAAAGAGGAGAGGAGGCCTTTAGCCCAACAGTGGGACATTCACAGGCTGTTACATTTTGATTTTGATTAATAAGCTTGGTTTTATATAGACAAAATATGGGATTCAGCAACTACAAAACTGATTGGAATGAGCTGTGTTTTTGCTTAAAATGTTTATAAGTAAAGATTAGGCAACTTATTACATTAAAATACAGCAGCTATAAGGCAGACCTCTAAATTAAAATGTTATTAAATTTATGAAAAAAAAAATACAATCTTTGTAGATGGTGGCAATTTTTCAATTCACTCTTTTGACAGAATTTGAAATAGAAGTCCAATGAGTAATGGCTTTTGTGAGCAGTATATGTGTAACATGTAAAGAGAATTGTTACTAAGTTTAAATATTAGCATTAAAGGCATAGAAGAGAGAACCACTCCACCATAAAGTAAGTTTATAGAGGTGTGCACAAAGTGAGAGTAGAACTTAAATGAATGCTATACAAAAAAGTTTGATACAAAGGACTTCTACAAGTGGTTACCAAATAGATTATAAAACTTTGACTCACTTTGCTGAATATATATAGCTAGATATAGACTTACATAATATAATAATAAATAGTAGATGTTACATCAATGACAACAGACCAACCACAACAGAAGCAAAAACTAAATATCTAACAAGTGTATTAAGTACTTGCAAAATGCACAGTTTACAAAGGAAATTATTCTGAGGTCTCTATCTGAGTTGTAGTATTATTGCCTTACAACACCTGCGTCAAATATTTAAGTTGACATCTGGATAGGAGCCATACTTGGGTATACATATAAAAGGTAACAACATATAAAAGCCAAAAAACAGGCTAACATACAATATAATACAATAACATAGAAATGAGTTAAATTTGGGTGGTTTACCTTAAAAAACATACTTTGTTTTACTTCTTATAGTGCAACAGCCATTCTCTATTTCAAAGAAATACATTTATATCTAGATCTAATTGATAAGAATTTTTAAAGTTAAATGAAGACTACAGCATAAAATAAGAAATATTTAAAAAGAAAATCTAAAATGAATACTGGCATAGCAGAAAACGCAACGCAAGGAACAGACGTGGACTTATTATATATATATACAGGCTCTAGGTAGAAATATAAACAATTGCTATTTCATATAACAAAACATACTATTTGAAAGCTTGCACTGGCATATTAGACAAAGCTAAACATATAATCACAAATTCATTTTAAAAAGACAATGTTTCATCCAACTAATCTAACATGAATATACTTTTTACTTTTTATAGAAATAGCATATACTATATAGCCTATTCCAGTTTATGATTACTATGTCTTTATTAATAATACTGGTTATGTATTGTATACATACTAATTATATCTTATAAATTTAATATTAAAATTGTTTGTATTTCTTCCCGCTGTGATTGGAATAGGCTTATAGTATGAAAGGAATTGTTGGATTAACTAAGCTAGTATCAAATAGTAGAGTATATATCACATTAAGTATATAAGGGAGAATAATGTCTATGTTAAATCCATTTGCTATTTCACCTTTAATTTGATGAATTAATAATAAAATTCGCTATTTTATTAGTATTTGATAGTCTGTTTATATTTTATTTATCATTTCTTATCAACACTCTTTTGTGTATGTATTTTCATGTCAAATAAAAGATAGTAAATGTTTTTAAGTGTAATATTACCTTTCTTTGATGACACTGTATCAGGACGAGTGCGCATAATCTGCATTTGTTCCGGCAAGATACGCCCACCACCTCGACGTGATCCACGACCAATAATTATTGAACCTGGTTCTCCACTAGTAGATGGTTGAGCTTGAGCTAAAGCATTCAATATATATCAATTTTAATGTAATTAGGATACATGTTTATATTTGTAATTTATAAATAATATATTTATTTTAAAGTTCAATAAAGATACATAAATGCAAAAGTATTTATGTTCTCATTACTAAATTTGATGTGGGGCCTGTCAGGGCAGATAAGTGATCAGTCCCAACCAAATAAAAAATCATCTATTTTGAATTATTATTACAATATATACTTATATATGTATTAGTTTATTAGTAAAATAAGTCGGGCCAATAGAAAGTTATTGGGTTTTTCTGTCAGCAAATTCTCTGTAGCAGCCCGGAGTCTGGAAGTGTATACAATCCCGTTCTTCAGAATGCATGTAAAGCCATTGGTCCTGGGCCTGAACTCTTTCCGGTCGTGTCGGATTGCTGTCCCATTGAATTATGACAGTTAGGGAATTGAAAAGTGCACCTATGATTGCGCACACACTTGTGCACGATAATATCTCCTGCATAGTTAACTAATCTCTCTTGAGATTGACCACCGTGGCCGAAATCGATCTGGAGGACACTAATGAAGAAAAAATATGAGAAGGATAAATACATATAGCCACTGTTTGCATCCTCTGTTGAATATCAACATCTCCAGGGTGTTCATGAGTTGATGGAGTAGTTCGATGCGATGCTCTGCCGATAGATGGCGCAGGCATGCCTGCTCTAACTGGAGGAGCAACAGACGGAGGACCCCAAGCTGATGCTGGTTGTGGTCGAGGCCCTGGTTGAGCTGGTTGTGGTCGGGGCCCTGGTTGAGCTGGTTGTTGTTGAGGAGGCCGAAGTTGCTCTCCTGGTCTTCTCGGTGGTTGCCCATCTCCATCTCCTCCTCTTCCCGCACGTCCACGCGCTCTTCCCCGGCCACGGCCACGTTCAGACATGTTTCACTTTAGCTGTTGCTGAATCTGCAAATTAGTTTTTATTTAGTTATAATACAACAAATGATATATATTTATATTACGTTGATGTACATTTTCACTTTTTGTTTTACGAGGGTTAAAATCGTTTAGAATTTAATAACAAGTGTTTATTGTTAAAGTTTAATAATAGAAATGGTCAAATTGTTTTTTAAAATGGAGGTACTATATATTTTTTTTTTACAATAAGAAGGTACATACGGTACATTTTAGGATTTTAATTAAATAAAGTTAACTATGAAAATTTAATGTAACCCATTGGAAAGATAATACTGTGAAGTAATTTTAATATGAATATAACCAATATATTACTTGATTTGACAGTTTTATAAAATAATGGCAATAATTTTAAGTGTAATCTGAATTAGGGATCAGTTTATTAAATACCTACATCAATTATAAATATAGGATACGAGGACAGGTCTAACTTAAGCGTTATTATGAACAGTTAAAAGGTACCTGGATAACCAACACAGCTACAAGTTTCAACAAATTGCCAATACTAAATGTTAATGTTAATAGCAATTAATTATAATCTATCAAATTTCAAATACCAACATCTAGAATTATATTTAAGACACGGATTGGTGTTGCCAATTGCTAGTAGGAGCTTAAATTTTTCACAATGGTACACTCAGATTGTTGAAATGAGATAATGAAAGTTGAATATTTTTAATAAAACGATAAATATACCTCTCAAAACTTTAAAGTTAAAATAATAAAAAATATTAAATGATAAATTTGTTGACAATACAATGCCTGTTGTATTAAAAAAGTCCTCTGTACCAGAATAACAAAAAAGTTATGAATAAATATTAACTTTATTGTTATAAGAGTATTAAACTCGTTTAATTTTTTAAATTTTTGGACACTGCTTGTTTGGGAAAGTCGATAAAGCATGATTTTTTGTCGTATAATGAAATCTTTCTTTACAAAACACTTTTCAGATACTGAATAAACGTAAGTCCTGATATCTGTTTTTATTAAGTGTTTTATTAATTCTTGCTTGTTTATATTTGTGCTTTAGAAAAGTACTTTTCAAAGAAACAAACGTCGGTTATTGTTAAATTTATTTCTGAAATTACATCTTAATTTGATGGTAGGTTATCAAGATCAAATGAGGTAGTAAAATCAATGCAATATTTCAAATAAGAAAAAATGAAGAGGGCAAGTTTACTTGTCATAAGGCAATATTTTACTGCCATATGAAATTGCCAACTTAACAGTTAGAAAGACCCCGAATGGTAAAATCGTTATTTTCTTTCGTTCGGCGCCGCCATTTTCGGCGTATTAGACGAATATTATAAGATAAACTTACAACACATATATAACACAACATATGATACTATTACCTCTTTTATTTCAAGAGGAGTAAAATGACTAATAAATAATTTTGATATTGAATTGAAAATGTTAAAAAAGACGAGCTTTATATGAAAATATAAACTATATAAAATATTTTATAATATTTTTTCAAGTATTACTAATTTTGCTATTGGGTTTTTCTACTACGTTTAGTGTAGTACAGCATGTCCAGTCCAAAGTTGAACTTTTCTTAATTAATGTATAAAATCCTTCGGTCACTAATAGGAACTTATTAGTGATCGATGATAAAATCATAAATAATCAGTACCGTCAGGTAGTCATTCAATTTAAAATTCTAGTCTAATCACTGACGTTTATTTTACATAAAAAACGTAATGGTCAGTAGTATGCTGAAAATAGCTATAATTACGATTCAGGGTGTCTATTATTTAAATAATTTAAATATACAAATAAATAATGAAATACAATAAATAAATAAAAATGTATTCGTTAAGTATATATTGTAATCATAAAATATGTTGTTCATAAATAGGTTTTTTATGATAATTGTTTAATTTATGACAATGTGTTAATTGTTAAGCCAGCACAAAAAATATTCGTCAAAAACATATAATAAAACTCTAAAACTTTTCATTTTTGTTATAACTTGACAAATAAAATTAGGTTATAGCTTTAACTAATTATCCACTTAACTTGGCTTTACTGATTTTAAATCAAGATATTTATTTTTATGTAAGATGGGGGAAACGATCAGGAGGCCCACCTGATGGAAAGTATGGACATCCATGAACATCTGCAACACCCGAGGGCTTGCAATGGCGTTGCCGGCCATTGAAGATGTCATACGTTACTGTTTATAAATCTTTCTTAAAATATAATTTATATTTGTCAATCAATCAATTATTGACTATTTTTAATGTATTAAACTATCCCCATCCTGCTTCTTCTTATTTTGATCTGTATCTGTTATTTCATTGACTTTATCTAAACTCAGTAATTATGTCAATAACAGAAATATTATACATACAATGGTAGTTATAACGGCATTTATAAAAAATTGAAATCAATAGATATTGATAATTAATTACATAAAGGAAATACATTATAAATAACTATAATAGCTTACACAGAAATTTAATTTAAATTTTATTTTTATTATACTAATTTACATGTTGAGACACTATGAAAGAGTACTTACTGCTAATGGCCATTCTCCTTTTAGGTAGGTATCTACTAACCTAGAATAGCTAATAGTTTTTTTAATACTCAAAAGATAGAATAAATTGTTTTCAAATGTTTTAATTGAAATCTAAAATCCAATCTAATCTAGTATTATGTGCTTGCTGCACTAAACCCGATTTAAATAAAACAATAAAAATTCATACACAAAAAATATAAACATAATTTTTATGTATATTGCATATACTATCAATGTATCACTTTATAATATCACTGTATCACTTTATAATATAAATAGAAAACTCTTATATTATTGGGAATAAAGTAATATCAATTAATTTGATAAGCTTTCACATTAGCGCAAGAAAATCGCCCGGCATAAATCGCACCATTATTGGTAATAGCTATTTTTAACTTTTAACGAGTATTTATGTGTTAACAAAACGGATAAAACTTTGTTGTATTGTTGACATTTAAAAAAAAATTCATTCATTACTAAAGTTGTGTTTTCAATATTTATATAAATAATTGTACTAAGCAATTTCGGCTGATAGTTTAAAAAAAAAAAACAAACAAAATTTGGCGTCAATATTTATAAGGTACATTCCACGATTTATTATTAGTTGTTGGTCCTTTGAAAAATACTTCTCTAATGTAGTTTTGATGTTATCGAAAGTGCTGTAAAAGCGTCCAATGTAGTTTTCTATAGAAATTAATGGTTTTGTGACCCTGTGACGAATCGTCGCTTTCTAGTTTTAGCTTGGAGCTCACCGCCGTGACCACCGCCATAGTGGTTAATATCTAATATAAAAAAGAGCTATGAAACTGTTTTTGACTATACCAATACATACATAGTACATAATGTAGATACAAACACAATCGAGAAATTGAAGTTTGTTATAACTATATTCATGTTTAGGGTTGTTTTTATTGAAAATAACTTGGCAGATTGGCAAAAGTGGCCACCTGACAGTAAATGGTCACCATCTAGATAGACATTTGTGGTAGACATATTGGCACTGTAAGAAATTTTAAGCATTTTTTACATCGCCACATACCTTGTGAACTAAGAAGTTTTATCCCTTGTGCCTGGAGTTACTGGTTCGCTCATTATACTAATAAACACAAAAATACTAAGTATAGCTGTAGATGGATATATGATGGGACCTACCAAGATTTATTTTTTTATTAAGTATTATAATAACACACCTTTATCTGTATATCTCTATATCACTAGCTTTTAAAACAGTTCTTAATTGAATTCAAAATGTATAAAAAGCAAATGAAAACAGTGGTAATGATTGTTAACCTATCAGAATTTCATGCTTATAATCATTGATTTTTTATCTACGTTGAGTTTAGTTTTCTGCTATTTCGGTCAATCGAATCATTACATTTGGAATGAACACTTCTACTACCCTAGTTCATGAGGATGATGTTTGATGGTGGGGAGTTTAGTTATATTTTATGTTACAGAATATTATTTATTTCCTAGATAATAGATACAGTCTCAGTATTTATAATTCTAGATGGCGCTCGCGTGGTTATTGGCAGCTACAAAATATCCTAGGCGTACGGGGACTTAGATAATGTGGACTGGACTGAATCTACTGATTTCACATAATTCTGCTATTAAAAACAAACGGTCGACGGTTTCTCAGTATTTTGTAGAGAAATTAATTTCACACAAGATAACATTTCCGAACATTAGCCAGAGAACTAGTCACTGACATCACGCGTAAAATTAGCACGCTGAAGTGAAAATGGCCTGTCATGTCTCCAGGCGCATTGATGGTTAATGGAGCCGACACGTGTTAAAGTGGAGACCACGCTTAGGCAAACGTAGTGTAGGACGCCCTGCGGCAAGGTTGGATTGGACGTGGACGATTTGAATAAGGTGGCAGGTACGGGATGGATGTGGGCTGCCCAAGGTCGTTGGATGGTTGGCGTTCAGTTCGCTCAGCAGTGGACGGCGATAAGCTGAAGAAGATAACATTTCCACAAAAACCAATATTAATAAAAATATGAAATTATTTTTTAAATAATTTGTCAAGAATATATAACATAATCTTTTCGTTAGTAATTTCTTGAATTAATATGCATCGTTATAAGGACTTAGTCAGTAAAATTTAAGCATTATATTCGGAATCCCTTCAACCCTCTTTATCGCCATATTTGTTACACGGAACTGAATTTAAAACAGGGGTTTTATGTCCATTTGACACTGCTTTAAAATGGCACGTTTTTATTCCGGTATTTTTATTAGCTCCGTTTTCCTCTTTGTAACGGGACGCTGCTCTCTCCCCATAGTGAAATTTATTTAAATTCTTTAAAGAATATTCTCTCCTCTAGGCTACTTTGTTCCCGCCGCTACGGAAGTCTTAAGTAAGTTGGTTAGAATTTCTACGGTCTGTTATTGAAACACGCTTACTCCTATTTGGTATTCAGATAGAGTTATCAGTTTATCTCATTTTCTCCATTCTTATTTCAAATTTGAATATAAAGGAGACAATTCTGAGAATCACTGCGTAATGTTAATTAAAATGCAGTCCTGTCGTCTCTGCTTCCCCATAATTAAGTGCTAGTATAGTTTAGTGTGTACCCTTCCCTTGGGACGCGACTCACACCGGGGCATATAAAACATTCACGCCCTAAGACCGGTTAATAGCGACAGTTTAGAGAGTGAAATTCTTTTAGTGCTCAGTGAAATTCACTAACCATTTTATTACTAGCCCCAGCACCTCTACTGGTGCTAATAATATGTAATTATTAGCACCAGTGAAGAATAAAAGTGACTAAGATGATAATTGTCTTACTATCTAAACTCAAGGTATTTTTCAAAATAAATTAACGTGCCGAATACACATTTACATAAACAGAAAAATAAAGCAATACAATAATTGTAATATGTACTATTTAAATAATTTAGTAAACATAAAACAGATTTAATAATATTTATATAATTGATGCACTTAAAATACATAGAGTACAATGCGTAGGACGGTAATTTTTGAAAGTAGGATTGAAGCGTGACATTTATACAGTATTTTTTTATCATTTAATACGTTAATAATCCGACTCTGACGACATCAGTGCAAACAATATCTCTGCAAATTAATCAAAGTTTGAAATTATTTAAATATTGATTTAACTCCAGTAAGTAGCGGGGCGGGCCGGCCGGCCAAATATTTGTTGAAGGCAAACAGCAATATCGTTGCGCCTCCAGGCAATCCCTAGTTCCGTATTTCAATCGCGCTCAATATGATAATGATGGATACGCGTAGTGATTGCTGATGCGTGCTTCAAACAGCTTTGTGTCGGATTTATTGCAATTCGCGTGGGCTTTTAATGGAATGTTGTACAAATACGAATGAACAAATGATTCGCTGTGACGGAATAAATTTTTTCTTACCATATTATGTTCATTTTTTAAAGAATCTATTATAATTGACATTACAATGCACTTGTTTTAAGTCATACGCAATCTTGCACTCATTTAGATATAACATATACATATATAACATATATACATATATAATACTTTATGTAGTAGCTTTGCTTGCAGTGTGCTGCTATATTTCTTATTCTGGCACAAAACATGTAAACGATGAAGAAATTTCTACCTCGCCGCAAAACACACTTTTGACGTTTGACTTTTGAATAATAATAATAATAATAATAATAAGGTAGGTTAGTAGTTGTATATCTCCACACAAATATAAAAAGGCCTGAAGGTTTAAATAAAGTAACAAATTTTTGTAATATACTTTGAAATATTGTTCCTTAAAATTTCTTATACTACAGAAAAACAAAGCGATTTCCAATTTGTCATTTTGTTTTTAAGTTTTTCTGGTGAACATACTCCTTTTTAGTAATATTTTAAATATAATTAGTTATGTTCCTTAACAGCAGCATGTACTTACGTATTAAAATTTTAATAAAGTTTCTTTAAGATGTAATTTTTTTGTACTGTTTAAACAACAAATTGAACATTATTTATAGCGTTAAAAATGGGTAATATTATAAGGTTGTCGTTGTTTTTTAATGAGTTAACTTTTAATAAGAACCCTTCTTTTCTTTAGTAAAAAATTTCGTGTTAAGATGGTTTAATAATGTCTAGTACGCACAGATTATTTTTACATATAAAATATATAGGTATGTAATTATGTAATTTCTGAAAAGAATATCTGCGACCCACGGCCCAAAGGTTCACCTACTTCGATTTTTATTTATTACGGAGTCATCATTACATAAATGGCTTAATTACTACAAGACTTGATCAAAATCCGTCGGGTAGATTTTACTTGATGCTCGAACAAATGGTCAAATGAGTGATACAAAAAATAAGAAATGTTTCGTTAGAAATATTTTTATCATTATAAAAATAATTACATTATATTATAATATTAATACGTTTAATTTTAAATGGAATAAAACAGAGACTCGTACCATTATACTTATTTAAAGAAAAAAGAATATGCGAGAGGGTGGATCATAGCAGAATAATCTTTAAGCTTGTTCAATATCGACTTACCAAAGTTTCAAGCAACTTGGCCGGAGATAATGAAGAATTATGAGTCTGGCTGTCTCTCACTCGTAATTGTCATTTCGGTTATTAGAGCTGAGGTGGCTAAAACTCGTTATCGCTAAGTAGGAGACGACGTTGACACATCGATATTTCGTTGTTTTTTAATTAACTTCATTAGTTATCCGCCATGAAAAAAGTTAGTGGGTATTTACATATATTTTTTTTTATCTAAAATGTATAGATGTCGTAATACTTTTTGTTAAGAATATTAGTCAAAGGAGTATTTAATGTCACGGAGCTCACGCCATTAAGTTCAAGAAAAAACATAAATTGACACTTCTGCATCGCCGTCCGCTGTCAAAGCACACAATTTTTATTACTCCATATAATTTTCTTTATTGTTCGCTATTCACCATTTAAATGTAATATTATTTAAATACATATAAGTTTGTTACGTCAAAAGACTTTTACTTCTACGTACAAATTAAAGAAATCATCATCAAGATACATCAAGGCACATGTATGGAATCTTGACGCCATAGTCAAATACATCAAGCTATATCCATACATTGACACCATAGTCTACATGGTCCTTCGAGCCGGATATAATATTACAGCAATATTGAAGAAGCGCCTATCAGGAAAACAGGAGTAATACTAACCAGCTAAGGACCGACAGAAGTCATTTAAAATCAGCCTTAAATACAGAAAACAAGAATACATCAAACAAACAAGTCATTGATTTGGATACAAATAGGAAGGTCGAGCGAATAAAAGTGAGTCCGTTCCAATCATTCCATAGTATATTCCCATCATTTAAGTATATTAAATATTTCACGTAACTTACTATAATTTCAATTTCTATTAATTATTAATTTTATCATCCCATAACTTGTCAAAATGTCTGAGCTTAAGGATTTAATTAGAAAGAGAGGTACATTGAAAGGTCGATTAACTAATTTTACTAATTACGTAAATAAACTAACCGATTTAACGTCTGTAGCAGCGATTGAGTTACAAGTACGATTGTCTAAAATAGATACACTTTTAAACGAATATGAGGCAATACAAACTTTAATAGAATGTTCGATAACTGACGAGAAAGACATCGACGTTCATAACGCCGACAGATACGAATTCGAAAACTCGTATTATTCAAGTGTTGCCATTGCCCAAGACATCCTAAAAAGCAATAAACCTGGCAAAGTTAATATCGATAACATCAGTTCGTCTGGCAGTTCTTATGTTTCGGGCAATGATAAACCTCGGACGAAACATTCAACCACCCGCGGCATCAAACTTCCCACTATCCAGGTCCCACGTTTTAGCGGCAATTACGAGGATTGGTTAGAGTTTCGTGATACTTTTATTTCACTTATACACGACAACTCGTCTATTACTAATATACAGAAATTTCATTATTTGCGGGCATCACTGGAAGGAAGCGCGGCTCAGGTAATTGGATCATTGGAATTTTCGTCGAATAATTATAGCATTGCCTGGGATTTATTATGTGACAGGTTTGACAATAAAAGACTATTAATACAAAATCATATTCGAGCTCTCTTTTCGTTAGATCCTATTAAAAAGGAGTCATGTCAAGCTATTCGTAAAATCATCGATACTTTTACTAAGAATTTAAGGTCATTAGACATACTTGGTGAACCCACTCAGTCATGGGACACGCTTATCATATATATAATGAACACAAAATTAGATTCGAGGACGTTACGTGAATGGGAAGAAACAAAAGTTAACATCAAAAGTATCCAACTTAAAGACTTTATACGATTTTTAAAAAATAGGGCTGATTTACTCGAGACATTACACATTAACAACACAAATATCAAAGTAGACAAATACAAATCTACGGAGTACGTCAAGAGTTTAGCAGCAGTTGCTGACTCTCATACAACACAAAATAAATATAGCAATGATTGCCCCTTGTGCAAGCAAAACCATCGCATTTACAAATGTGAGACATTTCTTGGTCAGTCTGTTGAGGAGAGAATAGAGTCGGTTAGGAGATTCAAGTTATGTGAAAACTGTCTTCGCCCCGGTCATCAGTCTCGCTTCTGTAGGTTAGGTCCTTGTACCAAGTGCTCACAGAAACACAACACGATGCTACATCACACACAAATAATTCATCCACCGGTCGTCAGCGCAACATCGCTCTCAGTGAGTCAAATGGAGCGTGTCTTACTGTCGACTGCAGTCATATACATACTCGACAAGGACAACCACCGTCATAAAGTCAGAGCCCTCCTCGATTCCGGGAGCCAGGCATCCTTCATGACGGATTCCTTGCATCGTAAACTTAACCTAAAATACATACAAATACAATCATCCGTAGTTGGTATAAACAATACAGTATCACAAATAACAAAACGTTGCAATGCATTCATTGAGTCGAGAACTAATTCATATCATACACAATTATCGTTCTTAGTTTTGCCAAACATTGCAACGCTTAGCAAGAATTACACACAAACACAACAATTAAATATACCTACAAACATAACCCTGGCAGACCCAGAATACTTTAATCCGTCAAGTATCGAGTTACTACTTGGCGCAGACATATTTTGGGATCTACTAGACCAGGGTCAGATACGTTTAGATACAAAGGGTCCAGTTTTACAACAAACAAAATTCGGTTACATTATATCTGGGCCCACCAGTGGTGTTACTAATTCATTTTCAAATTCATTTATAACATGCACACTTATTACAGAAAATACTATACAGGATCAACTAGCCAAGTTTTGGTCTCTCGAAGATATTTCTATTGATAATAATAAGCAAGTATATTCTACAGAAGAGCGTTTATGCGAAGAACATTTTAAAAACAACTTTACGCGAACAACCGACGGTCGATTTTCCGTTGCCGTACCACTTAAGAAACCAGAATCTTATCTAGGTAATTCATACGAACGCGCTAAGCAATGTTTTTATTCACTCGAGCGTAGATTTCGAAGGCAACCACAGTTAAAACAAATGTACACTGATTTCATGACAGAATATTTACAATTAGGGCATATGACGGAAATAACACATTTACAAAAGGACAATAACACACAAAATTCATATTTCCTTCCACACCATGGAGTGTTGCGAGAAAGTAGTTCTACGACCAAACTTCGTGTCGTTTTTAATGCAAGCGCTCCTACTAGTTCAGGGTATTCATACAATGATATTCAAATGGTTGGTCCCACTATACAGAGTGATTTAATCTCGATTTTATTGCGCTTTAGACATTTTCCATACGTTATAACCGGGGACATAGAGAAAATGTACCGGCAAGTACTTGTTCATGAAAATCAAAGACACCTACAACAAATTCTGTGGCGAGATGATCCTAATAAAGAATTAAAGACATATCAATTAAATACCGTCACTTACGGTACGGCATCAGCGCCATTTCTCGCCGTAAGGTGTTTAAAGCAACTGTCAATTGAAAATCCTCATTTGGCTCAAATACTTAGTGACGATTTTTATGTGGATGATTTGGCTACAGGGTCGCAAACAAAGGAACAGCTAATTCAAATTTATAAACATATGATCAAAGTTTTATATACAGGCTGTTTTCATTTGAGAAAAATAAGATCAAATATTAATTTATGTTCATTAGATAAAGATTCGCGTCAAATGCTCAATCTAGGCGACCAAAGCTCATCGAATATCTTGGGCTTAGGATGGTCTCCGTCTGATGATCAGTTATACTTCACCATCAAGCCGATAGTTGACACAAATCCAACTAAGCGGTCTGTATTGTCCTCCATAGGACAGATATTTGATCCGCTTGGTTTATTAAGCGTATGCATCATACAAGCCAAAATTATGCTACAAAAACTTTGGTTACTGAAAATCTCATGGGACGAACCTTTACCTTCAAACATTAAACTAATTTGGCATACATTTATTTCAGAGTTACATCACTTAAATAATTTAAAAATACCACGTTGTGTAATTAATGAGACTTTCAATGAAATTGAATTACACTGTTTTTGTGATTCGTCTTAAGATGCATATGGAGCATGTTTGTTTATCAGAACAAAGTATAACAGTCACATTGATGTCAACTTGTTGTGCGCTAAAAATAAGGTTGCTCCTCTCAAACCGATAACCATTCCACGCTTGGAATTATGCGGAGCCCTTGTCGCCACACGCCTTATCAGAAAGGTACTCAATGCATTCAGACTACCTGTTAATAGATGCATCCTATGGACAGACTCATCAATAGTTCTAGGTTGGTTACAAACTCAACCTAGCAAACTCAAGCAATTTGTTAAAAATCGTGTTGCCGAAATACAGGAACTCACAAGTAATCTTAAATGGCGTTATGTTCCTACTAAACAAAATCCAGCCGACCTATTATCTCGTGGATTCAAGATTTCAGAGTTACAAAATTATTCCTTGTGGTGGACGGGACCTGAGTTCTTAAAAGAGTCGGAAAATCATTGGCCTGAAAATAAATTCACTAATATTAATTTATCTACAGAAATACCAGAAATTATTTTAGCTACCACGGTTACTACCCAATCACACAATAATTTCATTGATTTTAGTCGCTTTTCTAAATTATTAAAATTAAAACGAACAGTAGCTTTTGCTTTGAGATTTATTAATAACTGTAAAATAAAAAACCCTAAGACATCTGGTCCCCTCAGCCTTAAAGAACTAAACAATTCATTTACATTACTCTTAAAACTATCACAAATACAATCATTTGAAGAATACAATACATTAATACATAAACAATACTTACCTCAAAAATGTAGACTTCTCAGCTTATCTCCTTTCGTCGATGAATCTAGTTTGATTAGAGTGGGTGGCAGACTTAAAAATTCACAATTTAATTACAATAAAAAACACCCAATATTATTATCATGCAAACATCATCTTACCAAATTAATATTTGAAGATGAGCATTTAAGGCTCATGCACGCAGGGCCGCAGTTATTATTGGCTTCCATTAGAGATCAGTTTTGGCCTTTAGGCGGGCGCAATCTCGCCAAGCTTGTCACACATAAATGTCAGACATGTTTTAGAATGAAGGTTCGAACAGTAAATCCTATAATGGGCCAACTGCCTGAGAGGCGTCTCCAACCAGGTTACCCATTTCAAACCACGGGTGTAGACTACGCCGGACCGTTAACCGCTGTCGACCGTAAGGGACGTGGATGTAAGCATATTAAAGTTTACGTTGTGGTGTTTGTATGCTTTGCCACTAAAGGTTTACATTTGGAGCTGGTCATCAGTTTGACGAAGGAAGCCTATATTGCCGCCTTACACAGGTTTATTGCTCGGCGGTCGAAGCCGGAAGTAGTTTATTCTGACAATGGTACACAGTTTGTTGGGGCTAAAAACGACTTAAATTCATTTTTAAAACAAAATAAAATTTCTATATCCGAATCCATGGCAAACGAAAGTATCGATTTTAAATTCATTCCTGCTTATGCTCCACATTTTGGCGGATTATGGGAAGCAGGAGTTCGTTCTTTTAAATTTCATTTAGTTCGCGTGTTAGGCGATTCACACCTCACCTTTGAGGAATTATACACAACTCTGGTTAAGATAGAAGCGATCCTTAACTCGCGACCACTATCTCCCATGTCTTCAGATCCATGTGATCTCAATCCATTAACACCTGGTCACTTCTTAGTTGGACGACCACTTCCTCTTCCAGTTCCAAAGCTAGATGAGATACCTCCGACTAGGCTGCAACGATGGGATCGAGTAGAAAGACTACGACAACATTTTTGGATAAGATGGCAAAAAGAATATGTATCAGAATTGCAACAAAAGACGAAGTGGAGAACTTCAAAAGGCCGCCTTGAGAATGGTACAATGGTCATTGTAAAGGAAGATCCATTACCTCCAATGAAGTGGAGTCTTGGTCGTATCGTCGACTTATCCTGGAGGTGTGACCCGAGTAGCGGATATCCGAACCAGTAAAGGCATTATACGAAGGGCCTTCAATCGCATCTGTCCTCTTCCATTAGACACTGAACCTGTTGAAAGCTGATCTTTCAACGCCGGGGGGCATGTTAAGAATATTAGTCAAAGGAGTATTTAATGTCACGGAGCTCACGCCATTAAGTTCAAGAAAAAACATAAATTGACACTTCTGCATCGCCGTCCGCTGTCAAAGCACACAATTTTTATTACTCCATATAATTTTCTTTATTGTTCGCTATTCACCATTTAAATGTAATATTATTTAAATACATATAAGTTTGTTACGTCAAAAGACTTTTACTTCTACGTACAAATTAAAGAAATCATCATCAAGATACATCAAGGCACATGTATGGAACCTTGACGCCATAGTCAAATACATCAAGCTATATCCATACATTGACACCATAGTCTACACTTTTTTTAATTATAAATATCCGTTAAATATAGGTATTGCGTGAAAAATAAACTTCTTACGCATTTGAAACCCCTTTCTAAGGCTCTTATCGGGGTTTTAATGCCTTGTACATCGTTCCACGTGAATGAGCATGATTCATCAGAGCCCATTCACGGCGATCCCTGGTTCCAGACGCGGTTTTGTAGTGATGCGATCTGTTTAACATCTTCACAATCGATAAGAATTTTTAAATGAAATTTTTATTAAGTAAATTAATGATAACATATTCAATTTCAATAATAAAGATATCGAGGTATTTGGGAATAAATTAATTAAATCAAATATCATAATATGGTAAAGTAATCTGCTGCTGCAAGGCAAGTTTCGAATTGAATTGAATTTGATAGTACATATTATAAAACGACACATATGTTTCTTAAAGTTGTCTTAATGTATATATAGTGTAAAAATAAACCTTTTATCTTATCTAAGGTTATAATTGAGGTTTTAATGTTGGTTTGATTGCAGGTTTTTATCACCTCCTTTTTGTATACACATGTATCTACATATACCTACTATTGAAAAACTGTAATTATTTTGTTCGTATAAGTGAGTAAGCGTCTGTGTGTAAAAATTAAAAACATCATATAGACATCAAGACAATTAGTCATTTCAGTTATGAGACAATTCTTCATAACGGATTAGAAAAGGAAAGCGAATTTACATCGAAATATATCTATCATTTCTGAATAAAAGTATTATTAATGTTATTGAAATACTTTACAATACCAATCGTTTTTTATATTTGTTTCATTATATGATTTTTATATATTATGTCATCGTAATCTGACGTGTGCCAGCACTAGGTTCGATCGACACGTCGTCGACGCCGCGGATTACTGTGATTTCCCGAGGGGCTCGGACCGAAAAGACACCTCAGTCGCATCCACATTATTACTTTCCCATACTCTGACAGCTGTGGCGACGTCTGAGATGTGTAATTATTTCGTATAATTATTATTTGTACGACTTACAGCTATTTACCCTTCAAAGTCACAGTAGATTCTGAAATAGATTTTCGCCCTCTTAACTGACATGGAAGCTTAACAGTGACGTAATGTTGATGATTTGTTGTTTTTATAACATTCTAAATGAATTTGAAATATATATACTTACCAAATATTCAGGTGATAATTTAAAAAGCACTAACGATTTGTTTTAAACGAAATTTCATTCGATATTATTGAAAACATATTCTTTAGTTTAGCAATCGGTGCCTGCTTAGTAATATCTTAAGCAGGCATGTTTTGAAATAAAGAAGTTATGACCATCGAAAATATTAATGTTTGCGTCAAAATGAAAACATCGGTGTCCACCCTTCGAGTCGACAACAATACATCACGAGGCGACATCCGCCGGAAGTGGCGTAACGAGGCCGTTGTTCCGAGTCCCCCTTCCCTTCTACTGACTATTTTTCCATAGAGCCCCGCGGAGATTATTTTCGGTTATTCATAGCTCAATACCATGGTGATGAATACAGGCTCACATTAATATATCCGCAGGCAGTTCGTTAATGCATTCAATATTTTCAAGTTTGAAGTTGTTTGTCAAATGATTACATTTTCAAAGAGATTTTCTATAGACAAATAATCTTTGATAAGAAATTGAAAATGTGATATATCTTTTAATGATGTTCCTCTTAAATTTTCTCTTAAATACTTTGTTTGGTTTTTAAAAAAAATATATTTGAATGATCCTCAGTAAATATAATGTGGATATTGCCATATATAAATTTTGTGATTACTAAGGAATTTGAGATTGAATGTTAAGTTAGAAGAAAAAATTACAATATGAAGTAAAATAATAAATAATAGTAACTAATAAATAAAGTAACAGCCAGTAAATATTTCCACTGCTGGGCAAAGACCTTCTTTCCTCTTAAAGTTAGGATTCTTTGTCACCAAGCTACTCGAAAGCGGAAAGATGGATACAAAAATAAAAATACAAAACAATAAATGGTATAAATTCAGTTCAAATGAAATATATTTCCTTAACTACTAATTTAGAGCGGATTTTTATTAAGCTTACAGTTGCGTGTAGAATAATAAAGCGGTTGATAAGTATTATTTGACTAATATTTACAGAACTAGTTCCCGTCATCACCACCTATAGATATTTAAAAAAGCAATTGGGAAACTCAGAAGAATTATATTATTATGTACATAATATTAAAAAACAACAGAAACTTAGAAGTGTATTATATTTATATTAATGTTTAGAATTAAAAAAAAATCTTTCAAGAAGTGTTGTGTAATGACTATCGATAATAATACTATCACAAAAATGTGCTCATGATGAATATAAAGTCGCATTTATATAATTTTAGCAAGTATTTGTTATTAGAAAGAAACAGAAGAAAGTAATACATTGAGATATTAAAAAAGCCTATAGGTTACAACAGATAATAATAAATAGATATCTGTTTGTAACTATAAATGTAATGACTGCCTCGTTGGTCTAGTGGTTTGATGTAAGACCCGGAGGTCCTGGGTTCATTTCCCAGGTCGGGCCAATAAAAAGTTATTGGGTTTATCTGTTAGAAAATTCTCAGTAGCAGCCCGGAGTCTGGAATTTGAAGTGTGTTCACTCCCATGCCTCGGAAAGCACGTAAAGCCTTTGGTCCTGCGCCTGAACTCTTTCCGGTCGTGTCGGATTGCCCGTCCCATCGGATTATGAGAGTTAGGGAATAGAGAGTGTACTTGTGTTTGCGCACACACTTGTGCACTATAAAATCTCCTGCTTAGCTTAAATAGTTAATCTCTCTTGAGATTGGCCGCCGTGGCCGAAATCGGTCTGGAGGACATTATAAATGTAATAATTGTTTTTTCGCATTCGTTTTTTTTAATTAATATTTTCAATGTTAAAGTAATTTCGCGCTTTTTACATCCGTCTTTTAACATGGGTTTAGTTAGGTTTTTTTTAAATTTTATTTTTGTATTGTATAAAACAAAAACATTTCAATTTTTCTATTTAGATGCAAATAAATATAGAAAATTAAAAGACATACTTACTGGTATATTACAAGTCCGCCCATTCGCGGCCTACGAACGTAAAGCTTCTTAGCTCTAAGCTGCTCTAATTGGAGCTTTGAAGAGACGTAAACATCAGTTATGATTGCCTCGTTATCTGTAGTTCACCTGACGAGGCTTTGAAGGGTTTATTCATTTTGAAATTGATGTATTCACATAAATCAAACGTATTTTTTCAAGTCAACAGTTTTGGTCTTTGTGTTACAGAATTGACACACAAAAAATACCGTTTTTATCCATCAAATTGCATAACAGATTTACTTTATTCCGCATGTAAATCATCGAACAATAGTTCTATATATTTTTTTGTCTGTATATATATATATATATATATATTCTTGTATCGAGCTGATTCCACCACGCTGCTACAAAGCGGGTAGGTACCACACATGTGGCAGAAATTAATCCAATACATGTAAGATTACGTGATTAATTATCAACATACATCATCAACTGTCATTCCGACACATATAACGTGACGTAATGATTAAATAATAATAATAATCGTTATTAATACTAAAATTAAAGTTAAATTAGCATATGAAATGACGTTTTGTTTATTTTAACGCTTAAAACACGATTTTATATTTTCGTTGCGTGTGACTAATAATTACATGTCGTCAATGATTGCTTTATGACAAAAATCCATTAGCCGAACATAGTGTGACTCCGGGTATAGAAGTATACGTCGATCGACAATGAGATAAACAGATAAATAAATGTTTTTTTTTTTATATAACTCTTATGACTAATTCCAAAGAACACATAACAAAATTCATAGAATAGATTTCATGATTTCGTACTATTAATTCTTTGGTAGCAATTTGTGCAAGCCCGTCTAGGCAGGTCCTATCCAGTCATCAGATATTCTACCGTCAAAATGTGAAGGATGATTGAGCCAGTGTAACTACAGGCACAAGGGACGTAACATCATAGTTTCTAAGGTTGGTGGTGCATTGAATGTAAGGACTGGTTAATATTTTTACAACGCCAATGCGTGTATAGAACATGTGATGTTAGAAAAAATGCATACAATAAAGGTGAAATGTATTTGTAGTCGACGAGCTTAGACAGCTTTTGAAAATAATAAAAACGTTCTAATCGCGGTTACAATATCTAAATCAATACTAATATTAAAAATGTGAAAGTAACTGCGTATGTCACGATAGTCTTTTACGATTTTACGGGTAAAACACTGAAACGATTTTGATGAAATTTACTATGAAGCAAGCGAGAGGAAGGACATAGGTTACTTTTTTATACCTAACCCCTATCAGGAGGGCAGGGGGTAACACGCGGTCGAAGCCGCGGGTGAAGAAATAGATAATACCGATCGCCAACGTTATGTTAAAAGTGTATCATTATGATTCTTTACTTGCATGTCTAGTATTATACAACCACCACGGCTAATATTTTTGCCGGCCCTTAACGGCGATAGTTGCGACTTGCGCCTAATAAAAAATCCCTTGACTTAGCTTACAATACTAAAAAAAGTTTTGCTTAAAAATTGTAGAATTGTCAGTCGTCTAAAAAATTTTATCCTACTATCCGTTACTTTTAGCTTTTTGGTCCGAAAATAGTAAGCTAATGATATCTTGCTCTATCTACAGTAGGGAAGATGCTGGTCCAGCAGACAAGACATTTTCAAGTTGTTAGTTTTTTATTATTCGAAAAGAAAACCATCGGTCTGTGATAAACGTGGTTCCTTTGTTTTCCATATAAAACCTTTGCGATATGTTATGCATTTTATATATTATAGTCCACAAAAAAGGATTTTCCTTTGTCTCTTTAAGTCAGTTTTTAATTAACTGAATTGCAGAATTAACATCTATGAACCAAAACACATTCAAAGAATGGCGAACAATTAAAGGATATTATAAAAAACGATTACGGTGTCACTTACAAATATTTTTATTATAAAAAATATTATTTTATAATATTTTATGAAACCCTGTCAAAGCGTCAGGCAATATAAAACTTAAATGAAAAATTGAAAACCCCCGACTACAAAAAATAAATAAAAAGTAAATATATATTCAAAAATTTTCACTGACCACTCCAATAACCTCAAACACGATAATAGATAACATAATAACACGAGTTTAAGCTTAATAATTTATGTTTCAGCTCTAATATTGTGAGGAGTTCAGCATCTCGCTGAATCCAAGTGCATAAAGTCAGGGCATCATATCATACTATTGGTATATAATTTAAGTCCAGGGATACTAAACTTCAAATGGATCAGACCATTAGCCATTTCTTTAACAACTAGAAAAAAAGGTGATGATTTTCAAACAGATGAAAAGATTTCCTAAAAGGAATCATCATCCTAAGAAGATCATACCTAAGAACACTATGAATTAGGTTAACCAAAATAAAATCAAAATCGGTTTATCCGATTAGGAACTACGATGCAACAGACTGACTCACAGATTAAACTTATAACGGTATAT
This sequence comes from Nymphalis urticae, assembly GCA_905147175.2. NCBI lineage: Eukaryota > Metazoa > Arthropoda > Insecta > Lepidoptera > Nymphalidae > Nymphalis > Nymphalis urticae. Next base: position 9,761,914 of record LR989991.1, read on the forward strand.
GCGTTTTTGCTACGGGATTATTAAAACAATTTGAATATAAAATATTAAATAGTAACTTTATAATATAAAATTAATTATAAATTTATTTTTTTATTTTATATTAGTCATATAATAAATGCGAAAAAAACTCATGTCTGTTTTTCTGACAATAACTGACTGTCTGAAAACTATTTAATTATAAAGAATTCACATAATATTTTTAATATCGACCGTTATTGTAGCTAGGTAGCCAATTCGCTTCCCCTACGTAGTGTTTTACGGCATTAAGCTTCTTATCACTGTTTCCATTCCGGCAAAAGCGATACTGATATTTTATTACGGAGCAATTTGTTATACAATAACGACTCTAATGATTATGATATTAAGTGTATTGTGTACCAAGGTTTCTGATTTATTACCGTACAATTTAATTTTTTCTCGAAATTACTAAAGAAGCAAATTGTTTTATTGAAGATTGCATTTGAAATATCTCTGTATTTATGAGATTGGCTCTTATAAAATTTTTTATAAAAATAATAATGTTAATATATTTTTTTTAATTAAATGTTATAATAATATGAATAAATAAAATATTTTTACGATTTGAAATGGACAGTCGTTGGATATATTTCATAAAATAAAATAAAAATATGGTAAGAGGGGATGGAAAAGCGGGGGTGGGGAGCGGGGGATGGGGATGGATGTAAACACAAAGCTTGTGCAAAGCCGGCAGTCACGTGGCGCGTTCGCCGGGGGCGCATCACTCTTAAGGGTGGTATCGCTGCAAGAACCAAATAAAAACATTGCAACAAAATTCCAATGAAGTGAAACAGTGATCTGATAGGCGACTATTTCGTTCAGTTGGTGTATAAAATCCTTAAGAGTGATGTCCTCCGGATAAATGTAAACAGCTGTAGGTACTTCAAACATTATTTACAGTTTACAATGCCATTAACTGGCAGTTTATATTGAATTCTATCATTCTCTATAAAACATCATAGAGATATAATGCAACAACCATTCTAAAGAATATCAATATATAACATATCAAACTATAATTAACATATCTAGCACGTATGATTAAATATATTTTAGGGTAATGTAGTTTAATACACATCTTCGTGTCTTTTTGGTAAGTTTTTTTTTATTAATTTTCTTCAATGCACTGCACCTGGATGCAAGTTGAATGCATGGATGTACAAGTAATTTGCGTTTTTCATATTTCTCACGTCTGCAACCGCTGCATGTTAACCTTATTAGGAGATGATTAGTGAAGCTGTCTTTTTCTTTCGAATGTCAACTCAATGATGACAGGAAAATCAATGTTTTACAAAACAATTTATGTGGGAGGTTTTGAATTTAAAATATTTATTGAAGTGTTATTCTGTAATAAGCACAAGTCAACATTGATATGTTAACTTTAACTTAATTTTTATTGTCTTTTACTTTCAAATATTTATCTTTAAAAATTCTGGGAAATTAAATTAAGAAATGTTAAAGAAATTATAATTAAGGAAACTTGAGTCATTATAATTTACTAGTATTGTAAATTATTTACTTTTATATTAATAATTTACTAGTAATGAAATTTTGTATACACGTTGTCAGGGGTACAATAAATACCCATCACCTACCTCCCCTTCATACTAACTAATTATTAGTATTGTACATTTGACAAATTCTAGAACGCGAATCTACATGATGGATGAAATATAGCTTTTGAGTTTCTTGCTGGTTATTCTAGGTAGAATCTACATTCCAGACCGGTGATAGCTTTGTATATTTTTTTTAAATCTGTTAAAATGTAAATTGCTTAGCGCCTACTTGAATAAAATATAATTTGTGTTTTTTTTTATTTTGATACGATCTTAGATTTTTATCCTAACATGTAGGTTTATAATGCTACCGGGTACGTCCTCCACTAGGATATAATATAAAATATAATAATAAAATTCAATTAGAAATTAACGATTGTTGTGAGATAACTAACGATTCAGAAACAACAAATGTTACAATATATTAACGCAGGCAAAGTAAATGCCAGTTCCAATAAACATTGAAAATATTAATCAATATAAAAAGCTTTCAACAACCCTCAGCTAAGCATCTAAACTAATTTAATAAAACGTTCGTCCCCGTTAGCGTTGGGCCAGCAAACGTCAAGAGTTGTTTATGTCGGCAGAAACTTAATAGAGTTATTAAATTTGGCTTTAATTTATTCAATTTGGAGCGATTGCGATGGGAGACAATGGTAGCGGGGGCGGGGCCTCGACCGACCCGCCCGCTTGCACTTACCTGTAAACGTATTAACACAGACATACAGATACAGATTTACATTTACGTACTACATACACATACATACATAACGCACTAGTTGATAATGTTCGGATTATATTTAATGCGCCATAATACCGATTAATTACAATTGCGCTACTGCATATTCTCTTTGTTAAAGTTACTAGGCGATTGATGTATAATGATTTCGTATATTGTGAGCCATTTAACTGAATTAAACCCATTTTCTGTAATATATAGTTATTAGATTTTGCTAAGGAGCTTTAAAGGTGATATAGCGTGACGCATCGCGGTGGCCATCTCTTGGTTTTGCTGGCAGATGTGTTCCTAAGAATTTAATACCTATGCTTTCTTAATATTTTATTCTTTAAACTTGCTGATTGACGTTTATATCAATACGTGTATAGCGAAAATTGAATTTTTTTTTTTTAAATAATTATAAATGGAAAAATGAAACTGATATCATTATTGTGATATTAATAAATGTGCCCAAATAAATTCGAATTTCGTAAAAAAAAATGGCCGAATATGAACGTTTTTTTTTAATATTTATTATTTTTATGAACGATGTCGTGATTTGTTCATTAATTAGATAATATTGTCCGTAATCATAAATATGGATGCATTTCTGCACGAAATCATGTCCAATAAATGAATAAAATATATTGTTCCGTGTATATCCTACCTTCTATAATCCTTACCAATATTTGCTTAAACTAAATAAAACGATTTCATTTACCGGCGGGTTTTTTAATGGCTCGACCTAGGGCGGTAAATTATCGTTTGCGGATTATCGCGTTTACTGATACTTATAATGTGTATTCTTACTATAAAAGTTTTTGTTGTATTTTATGTGATATGTGTTCATAACTTTCGTATTAGATTTTTAGTTATATTATTTTTAGTTTAGTTTGCGTTAATAAAATCTAACTCAGCTTAAATTATACTTTGACCGACATAAGTACGAAGTAAACGATTAATTATTTATGATTAACACGATTACCTACATAAAAATACATTATTTTACTGTCAAATTTAAACGACTAGTATTTTTGAGTAATTTATCTATAAATGTTGTGTAAATGGCATTCAATTGTATTGTAATAGAATTTTTTAATAAGCATATCATAGAAACTTAATGCTTTGTAATCAAATACAATGAAAACAAACTAACGAGATTTTCAGTTCCCAAGATTGATTAAATATAAGGCTGCCTCTGGTTCAATATAGATTAAAATTAAGTAATAGCTGTTAGTAATAGTTTATTTGTTTAAGTTTATAGGTGGAAATGAGTGAAAGTTACTCATTTTCACTCATTTCCACCTATAAACTTAAACAAATAAACAAATCCAAAAATATGTAATTAAAAAAATACTAAATTTATGATTTAACAATCTATATAGTATTGTATACATTATAACTTGTGTGTTAATGATTTTTCACATTAGAATCAAATTTATCGATAAGAATAATAAAATATATTGTTTTTAAAACCCTCGCCGCAGGTGAGATGCTATCTGATACTAAAACACACATATTTTCCGTATAGTTTTAAATTATCCAAAAAGGTATTTTACAATGTGGAAGTAGAACTAGTTTTTCAAAATAACAATTAATATGTTATTTGTTCTTAAAACAAACCAAATTAAAATTCAAACCAAACACTACGATTTAATAGTTTACTATTAAATCTTCTAAATTTTGTGTTCGGTATAAAATTCGTTTATGGCAGTTACAATTTCACGGAGTCACTGCAATAACGAAATACTATTTGTGAAACCGTTGAATGTTTCTTGGGAGATTTAAAGATCGTGATTTTATTGCATCGAAAGAAACCGCTTGAGTAGCGTCCCCAAGGAGCGATCGGTCGGCAAACAGCATGATCCGTCGCGGAATTGTAGCGTTCAGGGATTTATTTCTTATTCGAGTTTATAGAAATATAAACTTTACTTACTTCCTGTAGACTTTTGTTTACCTTCTTATTTTTGTATATATCACAGTAACATTGTAAGGACCGTTAGTTTGTAATTAATCTGGTCATACTGTTGACTGTCTAAACATTGTGAAACTGAAAACGGAGTGTTCAATTTATAATAAAAAGTAAAGTAAAAGTAACACCTTTTAATACCCCATCGTTGGTCTAACGCCTCCTCTCTGTTTAAGAAGAAGATTTGGAACTTATTCCAGGCTGCTCTCACGTTTCCCTTCGCCTCCGAACATGAGATTTATTATAAACACAACTTAAGCACCTGAAAATCCAGTGGTGTTTGAGGGGCTTGAACCCGCAATCATCGGATTCATTCGTTCCAACCACTAGGCCATCTCATAAAACGCATCAAATTTCGATAGTCTAATTCATCTTTTAGGTTAGGTTGGTGTGTTTATAATTTAAATAAATTATATTAAAAACACTATGCGCCGTTCATAATAATTCAATCTGGCCCGATATATTTTAAGCTCGTTTCTTAAAATTATCTGGTAACATAAATCTGTGCTACTTTTGTGCTCTGCCTTTGATACTTTATTCCTTTTTATTAATATAATAGATTTTTTACCGGTATATGTTTTTGGACTTCTATTTTACATTATTTTGCTAATAATAGAAATATCTTCTTAATCTTTATTTCTTAATTGTAATTGCAATGTTATTATTGCCTAATATTGTATATTTCGAACTATTTGTAAGAACATGCTAACATTCTCTCATGGTACAGATATTCTAAAGTTTAATATTATTCAAATAGTATTCAAAATTTTGCATAAAGCTCTGTAAATAAAAATGTTATAATATCAACAACGTAATATGTGAATTTATATTTTATCAAGCCTTTTTAAAAATAAACTTTAATTTCAACACTCTCACGCCCTCACAGTACACTGGTGGTAGGGCTTTGTGCAAACCGTTTGGGTAGGTACCACACACTCGTCAGATATTCTAGCGCAAAACAGCTGTACTTGGTATTGTTGTGTTCCGGTTTGAAGGGTGAGTGAGCCAGTGTAATTACAGGCACAAGGGACATAAAATCTTAGGTTCCAAGGTTAGTGGCGCATTGGCTATGTAAGCGATGGGTAACATTTCTTACAATGCCAATGTCTATGGGCGTTCGTGACCACCTACCATCAGGTGGCCCATATGCTCGTCCACCTTCCTATTCTATAAAAAAAACCACATAATTTTAGCTCAATAGATTAGAACTCAGTTGAATGATTTTATTATACAAATGTACATACTCATATGTAAATAAATAAACTCTATATACGTTTTTAATGTCATTACAATTATGATTTATAAAAATTATACCTCTTTTGTTAAGTTACTTGTATGTTTATTGTGTTGTAGTTTTATCTTTCACGAGCAATCTATCAATAAAGTTTTATTAAAGAGCTCCGACGGGATATTTATTGCAAACCGCGTTGACGTCATCAATGTATCTGTATTACATAAACACTCGACATTGAAGTATAATTTAACTGCTAAAAATTTGTATAGCTAACGTTTTAAAACGTATTTTATAAGACTGTTGTATTTTATGTCATTTTACCGTTCGATTAAAAAGTTTTAGCGTAAATCTCGTACTCTATGGTTTTTTATATTATCATAATTATTTAGAACAACACCAAAAATATTATTAAGGAATAAAAATCTATTTTTTTATAATTTATTTTTTGTTTCTTTTATTGTTAGTTTCTAGAATCTTTCTTGAAATTCCTTTTTCTGGTCATTGATTTGTACTCTATTTTGTTACAACATTACATTTTCTGTCAATTTTTTTTATTTAAGATTGTGTGCCCTTTTTACAATGTGAAATGAAAAAGATTATTAAATAATAAAGATCTTTAAACGATAATCTTTAAACTGAATTATTTAGAACGATATATGTACACTTATCATCGTTCACTGTGATATTTATGTTAAAATATTAGCTGATGTATTCTATTTCAGTAAATACTTTCAAGCTAAAAAGTAATCTTACTTTCCAATTAATTCAATAATACATATATTTATAAATATTTTATAAGTTTTATATGTACTAAAAACTTTTTGAATAACTCTTATGTTTAATGATGAATATTAAAGAGGATATAATATACCATAAAATTCAATAAACTGCTTCTGACTTACGGCTGAGTTCACAATTTTCTATATTAAATTCGTAGAACGTTTGAGAGGTGGGTGGGTTGCTATGATACCTTAGAGAAGTTAATAAGTCATAAATAGCAGAGAGAGGAGGACGAGAATAGGGGAAATGTTTGAGTTTGAAAGAGACAGAAGTTGCCCCCAGGTAGAGGAGAGGGATGTAATCGAGTGGAATGAGGTGCTTTTGCAAAAGTCATGAGGTGTCACCAGACACATCAATGTGATATTTGATGAACTTCTCTAATGGAAATAAAACTGATAATCAATTAAATTTTGATTTAAGAATACGATTTGTAATATTTATTATCTAGCAACAAACGTAAAACATCATTTTGCGATATATTTAGGTATTTAATTGCACTTATCAAGTTACAAGTTTTCAACTACTTTTTATATTTGAATATAGTTTTACTTATATTATCAAAAGTAAAACAAGAAGCATTTGAAAATAATTTGACCGTAGACTAATTATATAACTGCATTCTCAGGATTTGGTTTAACTTCTATATAGAAATAACTGTTCAATAACTCGTTATTTTAATTATAATAAAACTTTATCTTTTTTACACGAGAGCAGAAAGCATATTACAAAAAAGTGTTCCTTATTCCAAAAATAAGGTATGTACTGCTAGTTATAATTTATAATTTTGAAATAATAAAATACAATCCGTAACGATAACCCGTCGTATCTTAAAAAATACCCAAAAATAATACCATTCTAAAGACATGAACTTTTCTACACAAAATATTATATATATAAAAAAAGTACATTTTTTTAGTATTTATTGTAAATATGTGATTAAAACTGATGTTATTATATTTTGAAATTAGATATTCAACTGGAAGTAAATGTATGTATTATAATGAATAGGTATTTTTTAAACGAGTACTGTTTAATCTCGGTATATTAAATTATCTTGTGTAGCTTATTATAATATGGCAGTATAATCTGTATTTATTTTTTCCATAATGAGATATTATCGAACAAAATTTAAATAATATTTCAAAATATATTTGTCTAAAACCATATCGCCCCTTGCCTTGTAAAGTGGTAATGTTAAAAGCCGATAAGCGCTGAGAGCGCTTTTTGAAAGTAGTCGATCGCTGTTAAGTGCTCGTTGGCCGCCTCTCTCGATGTAGCGAAAGGACACTTAAGCACATATATAAGTTTCTAGTACTAAATGTACATCAAAAATCTTTATTACTGCATAAAAATGAAAATACCGTATTCAAACCGGTTTTCAAATGATCAATTTGTGTTTATAATTGATGTCTTGTTTGGTGGTCTGCCAAATCTGAATCTGCCAACCTGCAATATAGCAGTATGATGGAAAAACACCTCAATAGGATTCAAGGCCTATGCCCAGCAGCCAGACATTTACAGTCTGTTACTTACTACATAAAACTAATACATTGTTGGTCTATAAAATGGTTTAATATTTTCTCAGATTTTTGCAATCATATGAACCAGAATAAAAATAATTAATATACGCATTGATCATACGTTTAAAATTCTTTTATTTAGTTCATTTAATTTTAATAAAGATTTAAATAAATTTTGTTTTGTAGAATCAATGGAATTAGGTATAATGTATTTGGTTTTTGGTATAATATATACACTTGCGTTCAATTGAGTAACGCACCAATATGGAATAGTAATACTGATATTAAAATACAATATGGTTAGTAAAAATGGAATATTATTCATATTATATTTATTCAAAGACTTTTAAATAAAGGATCCTTAAATTAGAACGTATATATTAGTCACCATAGTTTTGTGATAGTGTTTCATTAATTATTTTAACAATATCAAAACTATCCTCAAAAAACTTGTTGTATATATTATTAATATTCATTTCGTTAGATTAAAAATATTAGTGCGGACAAAATCACGAGCTCAGCATTTAACTAGATTGCGTTTTACCCCCCGCTGACGTTTCGTGTTATAAAAGAATGCATTAATCAGAGGTTGGAGAGGGTTGCCACAGTTTGTCAAGCAAGAAGTTATTTATGTATGACGATCATTGTGATGTACGACAAGTAGAATTTAAAATTATTTTATTATAAAATATTTATGTCACTTAAGAAGCGTGATTTCGTTATAGTATGTCACTAAACTACTCTATGTTAACTATGTGGGTGTCGTAAAGCAGACTAAGATACTATTTTAGAGCGAGTCCATCCGTTGAGTAAACGCCTTCATACCACGTATTATAAGTGAAAAGCAATACGGTAGCAAGTTAAGCATGCAACCGGATGTAAAAGTCTGAGAAAGAATGATAAAACGTTGAAATTATGACAGAACGTTAAGTTTTCTTCTGAGAAAACTAAGTTTATAAATTGTTAATAATTTTTTGTGGTAGTTTTCATGAGTCAAATACGATTACAATATTGTGAAGAGTAATTTGAAAGAAAAAAAAGTTAATTTAGAATTTTAATGTTGGTAATGTTCAATTGCCTATAAATATGATCATCGATAGATCATCAGTCGACTAAAAATCATGTGACGGTTGCAAGCTCATTTAAGTAGCAATAATATGAGTATTTTTGTGTTTCAGTTTTAAGGTTGAGGAAGGTAGTGTAACTATAGCAAGGGATATAGCATCTTAGTTCCCAAGGTTAGTGGCGAGTGGTGGAATGGTGAATATTTCTTACTTAATAGTTTGTTATTAACAGCTAGAAATATATCCCTTTTTTATGCCTATAAATTAGATTGATTGAGTGATGAAATCCAAGTTAAGGAGGTTAATGAAGTAAATTTTAAACAATATATAATAATATAATTATAACTGCCTTGTGTTGAATGGAAATGCCGATTCCACCTTTGTGTAGGTTTCCGTCTGTATGTGTGGCTTGGCATTGCCAGTATGCCAAGCTACACAGGAACATAGACATCATCTTCATCATCAGATAGGGATCTTAGATGGTATGATTGGCGATACAATCACAGAGTGATGCTTCTCGCACTGCCGATGTCTATGAGCGAAAGTGACCACTTATCATCAGGTGATATTTAGTAAGCCTTGCTAAAACGAATATAAAAATATAATCAGAAGAATATTATTATAATCACTTCTACTTGTTCTGACTTATGAATATTAATACAATATAATTACCATAAAAATGTAACAAATTGACTTAAACCTAATTTATAACAAACATATATTATCTGTAAGCTCGAAGCAGCGATTTATAGTTCCATTATATAAAATATCTCTAATAATTTCTCTCAGACAGAGATATATTATGCTGAAAGAAATCTCTTTAAGGCATAAATTATAATGCCTGTCTGCCTTCATGCTTAGCTTTCTTTTGAAATTCTTTTAACATATCACTTGTGATACGATTAATAGATTTATAAATGTATGAATTGACTATTTATTTATGTTAATAATTCGAATCATTTTTTAGATTTTGTATATTTATGCAAATAAATGTATTCCTTTTTAAAAATATTACTAGAATATATATTTTAAAAAGCCATATCCATGATATAATTTTAATGCGAATTATAGACGAAATATTACACAGATTCATGTTCGGTGGACCGGGGAAACTTCATTTGCGAAATCCTCTAGCCGTGAAATGAAGTCAGACCGATATTGCGCCGATGTTATAGCGTAGTCAGCTAACGGACGAGGCGGGGGTAAACGGTCTGAGCTCAGCACAAATTTGATTTCTTTTTAATGACCTTTTTATTGTATTTTTTAAGTCATAGACAAATATGAATTCCTTATGTAGTTATAGTCGTTTACTTGTTACTTTTTCTGTCTATCCGTTCCTTAACTCTTTAATCAATATCTCTTTAGTAATATCAATTATCTAATAATAAAGATTTGTTCCTTAGTCTCGTAAAAATGTTTATTTAACTAATAACAAATTTCAATTCTTAGGTTAGAGTTTTAATAGTTATGAAGTTACCTAAATATGATTATATTTTTAGTTATATATTCAAATCTTTAGCTTGAATGTGTTTTTTTTTTATAAACCGAGGTTTTATACTAAGATTAAATTATTATAGTAAAATTGTTCGATGAATACAATATACTAAAAAAATAAAAGAAACTCGTGATAGCATTGAACAAAGAGTAAAATGCTATAGACATTCAAATCTGTAATTCCGTATTTATATTTCAAATCATGTGTTACAAATGTTTTTAAGCAGTTGGACTTTTTTAATAACTAGCAATGTTTGTTAGTATGTTTAGTTCAAATCCTGGAAGTAGAATTAGGACCACTACGTCTTATACTACGGGGATGAAATTTTACATGCTGGTTCAGTTCCGATGACATTGACATGCATTTTTATGATAAGCATAACCTGATTCTACACCCAGGATTGGCTCTAGACGAAGCAGCCCCTCAACCGTCTACAGTATAGACACGAAATTTTATAGTTTGTTGTATGTGAAACAAGATTTTATAAAAAAAATATATTTTTTTAATTTAAAATTTATTATATCGCGTTAACAAATATTTGGTAAAGCGAAGTTAACGATTATGCACAAATTATTTTGTGTTTTAACGAGCAGTGCCTTCTAAGTGAAATATTTGCATAATAATAAAAATATATTCTTTTGAGTTTTCTGGGAATACATTAATTTTGTTTGGATTTTAGCCACGATCATGTCTTTGTTTTGAAGTTTCAATAGATTTTTTTATTAATATGAAAAGGTAAACTAAGACGCTATATATTCAACTACACTGGCTCACTTCAAACAAGAACACTGCAATAAAAAGTAATTATATTTAATGGTAAATAAAATTTGATGAGTGAATGCTAACCACCTAAATGGATCTGCTCAAAGTCTTGCCATCTGTTAACGAAGGTAAACTTAAATTGCAGTTGCATGTTGCGTATTCTCTTGACAATGTGTATCCACCAACGCGCATTTTAGCAGCGTGGTGGAATAAGCTCCAAACTTCGTCTTTGGGTCAATTTTGGGACATTTACAAGGTGTTTTTTCAGTATAAAAATCTACAGATTGAATTTTATTAAGCACATGCACCCAGCAGTTCTGAATGTTGTTAGCACAGGCAAGTGCACATAGTGACAAACGGTAATAATGTTTGTACACTACAGTAACGGCCTATTAATGTCCCACTGCTGGGTTAAGGCCTTCTTTCCTCCCTTTTGAGGAGAAGGTTTGGAGCTTATTTCACCACACTGCACATATACATGTGGCATAATTTCAATGAAATTAGACATATGCAGGTTTCCTCACGATGTTTTCCTTAACCGTCAAGCACGAGATGAATTATAAATATAAACGTTCTAGCCACTAGGCCATCTTGGCTTGCTAGCTTATATACTATGTTATATTAACTTAATGTGCAAAATTGAAAACCCGAAAAACAACTCGTTGCTTATTTTTTATTCTGGCACGTTTTTTGATTATTCTTTATCTAATAAATACTGTGTTTCATGCAGTTGATATTATTTTAATTCAGTTTGTAAATATGTGATTTGTATGAAATTTTAATGTTTCTAGCATGTTTATATTCAAATGTATTATGTATGTATTGTTTTAATATATATCATTATATTTTATGCGTTCAGTTTTTAAATTATTCAGAGTTATCAATTCAATACTATTGCGTATTTTACGACATTAAGATATTATTTTAATACAGAACATTAGAGGTATAATATAACGTAGAAACTTAATTAAAAATAAATTATTTTAGTAATCATATGGTACTAAGTTATCTAAAAAAATAGTTTTGTGAGCATTTTAATGTGGCTTACAGCTTTCGTTGCACGCCTTTACAGAAACGGGATTTTCTCACCATGAAGTTATTTTAAGAAATGCACAATTGAATTTGCATTACCAGAATAATTTAAAATATAGTATTACTTCGTGTCGATTTAATTGTAGTCGACGTAGTAACTTGTTCTCAAGATGTGCGAGAGATACATTCATAAACATACTTCTATATACGCCTTTTAAAACAAAATATGGAACTTTTGATTAAAAAGCGTGAAGATACGAAATAATTTATGTAAGATTTACTTCCCTTGATTAGATGGATCAATCTGAGTTGTAAATAAGACGTTAAAAATGACAATATGAAATAAAAATATCTTCAGAATGAAGATATTTTAAATGTGTAAAAATAAAAGAAACGTTTCATACTAAGATAATTTACATAGTAGCAAAACTTGATGGATATTTAGACTTTGTTATAATGTCATTATTCGCTTCATATTGGCATATTGGCATATATGCTTTAAACTAGTGACTCATCTGATGTGATCAGTACAAACGATATTAGCATAGTTTTCAACATCTTCGTTTCATGCAAATCAAACAATGAACACAGAAAGGGTCGATACTAACTCTATGTACATTTGGGTCTTCTGAAAATTTTCTGAAATATTACAAAACACCGCCCCTTTACAGTGGAGGCTGCTATTGGTGGAAAGATATCTAGATCTGTAGAAATATCGACCAATGAGGGCTGGGGCTACGCGCAGCCGTAGCTACGGTGTAGAGCGGCGCGGGGCGCTACACGATCGACAGACGCTACGACGGACCTGCTACGCCTAGGAACAGAAAAAATGTAAGTAAATTATATTTTAACATTTTTTTATATCTCTATCGTATTTTTGTTATTAATAAGTGCTGTTAGTTATAATGATCGATGTACAAAGACTTATTTACAGATGCGCATAGATATATATAGCTATATACATATACATATGCATATGTAGAAGAACGTAATCGTTATGTAACGACATTTCAGTTTGCAGTAGAGTTTAAAATTCTATGGCAATTGTATCAAAACTTTATTAAGCCCTTATAGGGTATAATACAAAGTAACATAAATCATGAATAAAAATACAGTCATAATTACTTACAATAGTCGATTAGAATGTTTGTGTTGAAGGTTCATTTCTTAAAAGCCAAAAAGGAAAACTAGAAAATTATAATTAATGGATTTGCACAATAAAACCCATATGGAATTATTTAAAGAGACAAAATATTTCATGTTCTTTCAGCAACATACATATAATGAGCTTATATAAAATCGTGTGATTTTTTAACACTTGACCTATTTTCTAAAATAGTAATAATTAACTTGATATTTAAAGATATGCATATATTGAAAGAATTAATTGCATTTCAATATGTGTGTTTTATTTTTTTATTCATTAACTGTATTAACTTTCTAAATACGAAGACTAACTTATAGATCACATCGAATACAGCGTTACGTCATGTATTGAATTTGTGAAAGCCGGTGGTTACACATTTATATATTGTCTGGTATAATTAATATCAATTTTAATACAGTTACCCTGTGGCTTAGTGCCGCTCCATCTGGGTGAGTAAATACCCATTTTCCAACTTCTCTACCAAAATACACCGGTAACCTACTTAAAGTTATACTCTGTATAAACTACAGTGCCTAAAGGATATGAGCCAGTATACTTAAAGGGAGAATAGAAATACCACCTGAGATCCTCATTGTATGAGATGTTGTCAGTGTAAGAGTTTCAACTTCAAGAGTCTAGGGCATAAGGTAGTCACTTATCATCTGGTGGCCCATTTTGTCTGCTTTATCAGAAAAGCAATCTTAATCTTAGTATAAAATCATCAATAGATTCCAAGAATAGAATTTATTTGGTGGTAGGGCTTTGAGAAAACTCGCCTGGGTAGGTACCACCCACTCTTCATATAATCTGCCGCGGCAATACTAATTATTGTTGTTTGAAGGTTGGGTGAGCCATGGTTACTAACGTAAGAAGACACATCAAATCGTAGTTTCCTAGGTTGGTGGCAAGTTGGCGATGTAAGGAATAGTTTCTGACAGCGCGTATGTCTGTGAGCGGTGATGGCCTATTGACATCACTTGACCAACTTGCCCTGCCTACTTGTTTTATATTTAAAAAAAATTACAATTGTATAAGTTTGCTATGCGTGCGACTTACCAAAAATTGTGTTTGGTTGGTAGCAGATTATAACGAAATTGGCGACCAATGATTAATTATTTCATAATCATCGTTTTCTTGTCTTGCCTTTTGTTACGTCTATTTATTATAAATTGTTCAATAAAAATGTCAAACAATCAACAATTACTTTAAAATAAAGTCTCTAAAAAAATAAAGTCTCCTAAGCTAAGCAAAACCCTTATTGAATTATAACATATAATATGTTTAATTTTGAATTAATAAACATTACGTATTTGCAAATTATAAGCACATAAAAAACATAATTTAAATAAAAATAAGCTTCTCCACACTAGTCATACTTGTATGTTCAATTTTTATGGCGAGTGAAAGAGCTGGCACTTAGCCGCGTTTTAAGTTGAATAATCCATTTAAAGAGGCTATTGGACATGCGGAACATTGTAGAATAAGAGTCTTTGAGACGATTCTTTGAACCAATCTATTGAAAGCTGTATTTATTTTGTAATTTTAATAACGCTGTTAAATCAAAAAACATATATTAGGATAAATCCTTTTATAAATTGCTGGAAAGAAGGTTTATTGGCGAAAGAATACCCGACTTAATCCTTTCAAGACATCTATATATTGTTGATTAGAAATAAATATAATAGTATCTATGATTTTGACAGGTATTAGATACGGGAGTGCCTTTACATGAGGAAGATCGGGCCGCCGCAATGCAGGGGCTCCAAGCCGCGAAAGAGAAGGCATCCGGCCTCTTTGCCAACAAACCTCTTTTGTTCAAGTAAGTCCTTACTTAAGTTTTTTAGTTGCTGTAGTTCAGCAGCAATAGCAATTTAGAAGGAGTTTTTATATGGTCGTTTAAATAAATAATACTATCGATCTAATGTTTCAATTTAGTTAATAAGAAATTAAATTATATTGATTTATTTTCATTAAACTATTTATAAAAAATACGATCAAGATTACATAAATTATAGGTTTTTAGCATTTTTTTACCTTTTGATTTTGTTCCAACGCAATGCTAATTCATTGTTAAAGCATTGGCCCATGGCAGATATACAATATATATTAAAATCACAAAATATTTATTCCATCACAAAAATGGGAATGGGTTTTTAGAAGTGTGTTTTATGACTTAAAGCTCTGCTGAAGTCGTATATTTTTAACATAATTATAATATATAATAATACATTGCGTAAGCAACAATATATAGAAGAAATTTAGAAGAAATTATAAAATAATTTATAACTTCTTCTCAAATATCTGAAAACGTTGTAGCTGAACATGTTTATAGAATTCATCGTTGTATATAAGAAAAGCAAAAAAACGAAGCTAAAAATGACAGTTCAAATAATAATAATAGAACGAACAATAACTTTTCCCTTTTATTAGCGTAGTGCGAGGTTGTATTTCGTCACCCCATATTTTCTTTTATTAACACCACAACTTACAATGCGTTTGCGTAACTACCTTCGTTTTTAAGAGAAGTCACTCAAATTAAAAAAAAAAACCAAGGCAAATAATCAAAGAACCAGCCCTTTACCGGGATAGTGCGAAGGTGTCTTTCGACTATATATGCACAATTATTATAACCTTAACTACTGCAATCTTACATGTACAGGTTATGCGTCTTTATCACCTTATCTAGATAGCAATTCGTACGAATCTGCCTGTTGCCGATATAATCAAATAACAAAATTACCAATCATTATCATCATCCTTTTGTCGTCCACTGCTGGACATAGGCCTTTCCAATGGCACGCCACTGAACTCGATCTTCAGCTCTTAATTTCCATCAACATCCTGCCAGCCACCTTGCGTAAAGCGTCACTCCACCTAGCTGGTGGGCGTCCTACGCTACGTTTGGCACGATGTTTTTTTTTTTTATATATTCCGGGAGGGCAAATGACTCTACTCCACCTGGTGTTAAGTGGTAGTAGAGTCCAAACGCGAGGACGGCCAGTACAGTCGGGAAGGAGGTTCTGCACTAGCCGCCCTCGCCTTGCCGGCCCGCAAGATGCCTCTTCACGCCTCGGTTGAAGGAACCCGGATCGTAAGAGGAGGGGAATACGTGAGCTGGTAAGGAATTCCATTTTTTGCAAGTGCGACAAAGAAAGGAGTTGCCAAATTTCTTTGTGCGCGATGGAATTGATGTCACAGTTAGTCGGTAACATCGAGAGCCAGCAGGCGTAGACTTGTGAAGGAAGGGGGAAGCAGGAATTAGGGAGAATAATTCCTCGGAACACTCGCCGTGATACAGTCGATAGAAAGCGCTCAGCGCTGCTATCTCTCGACGCAATTGTAAAGGTTCGAGGGTGTTAGTGACCTTTACGTCGCCAATAATGCGAACTGCACGTCGCTGCAACCGGTCCAAGGCCTCAAGTAGGTACTTAGCGGAGCCATCCCAAAGGTGCGAGCAATACTCAACGCAAGACCGTACCTGTGTTTTGTACAGCAGGCACAGTTGTTGTGGCGTGAAAAAACGCCGCACCTTGTTCAGAACTCCGAGTTTCCGTGAAGCTGTTTTTATCAAAGCCTCGATAAATCCCTTGGACTAAGGTCGCAGCGAACTTCCATCCCCAACATGTCGATTGTGCTTTGTATCACCAGTGGAGTGCTACAGAGGGAGGGAAGAGGGGAAAATGGTGACTTTTTTGCTGTGAGAGCGCATACCTGTGTTTTCTTGGCATTAAAACCAACAAGATTATCTGAGCCCCATTTGGCGATAAGTTCTAACGTCCTATTGAGTTCAATGACAAGATCCTCCCGCCTCTCCTTAATTTCCGCTCGCCCAGCCACTTCGCGTCCGTGGTATCCACCATGCACTGTACTATCGTCTGCATAGCAATGAATGTTCCCGAGAGAGAACATATCATTGATATGCAAAAGAAAGAGTGTGGGAGATAGCACAGATCCCTGGGGGACCCCAGCATTCACTACATAGAATTGTGAAGCGCAACCATCAACTAAAACACGAAGGCTGCTCTTGTGTAGGAAGCTGGCAATCCAGGTGCAAAGCTGAGTAGGCAGACCATATGCCGGCAGCTTGGAGAGAAGACTTCTGTGCCAGACCCTGTCGAAAGCCTTGGAGATATCGAGGCTGACAGCCAACGATTCCCCATGCTTGTCGATAGCTTCACCCCAGAGGTGTGTTACGTACGCTAGAAGATCACCTGTAGACCGTTTTGGTCGAAATCCGTACTGACGATCATTAATCAAACAGTGATCTTCTAGGTAATGGATCAGTTGGTTGTTAAGAATCCGTCCCATCACCTTAAATGTACTGAGGTAATAGCTATTGGTGTGGTCTCTACTCCATAACACGTCTACTCGTCTTAAGTACCAATAAATATATAAAATTTTAAAACGATTTTACACCTTCATTCAAGCCTACTAAACAATTTATTTAATTATTTAATCAAGGAAGACAAACAGTTGACATATACAAAAATATTTATCACATTAAGAAAACATCATAGACCAATAAAGTCTTCACAAATTATTCAATCAAAAATATATAGCAGAATATAATAATAAATAATAACAAATACAAATTAAATTAAAGATTATTTAAAATTTTATGTAGTATGACAAATTAATAAATAATTTAGTAAAAAATAATTTATATACAAATTCAAATTCTATTCAAGGTGACAATTTATTTTACATTTCAATTCCTTCAATGACATAAAAAATAAATCAAGATCATTGAATTTATTATTATGGTTTATGCATGATCTGTAAAGGAAGTTGTTGCGTACGTACTTAGATTTAGATTTAGGAACATCGAACAAAAATTTATTTCGTGTTTGCATGCGAGGACATCTAATGAATATATTACTAAGTAAGAAAGGAGATTCAATATAGTTATTCAACAATTTAAAAGAATTTTTAATTAGAAAGACTTCATCTTTTTCCATACGACGTTCATTTAACGTTAATATATTGAGACTTTGAGGATTAGCGCGAAAATTATCATTTTTTAGTAAAAGATGTTTAAGAAATTTATTTTGTATTCTTCAATGTGTCAAGTATACGTCCAAAAACAAGTAATAATTTGTATATTTAAAAAACCGTTGATAATTTTACGATCGCCTCTATTAAAAATTTTAAAGTAAAAAACGTAAGTTATTTTCAGGTTTTTTTTTTTGTTTTTCAAACATTTTGTTGTTTTAACATTGATTTTATTAAAGTTTCAACTGAACGCTCATCGTGATCACTTGAAACTTTAACAGATGAATTTCTACTAGTAAAAAATTCTTCATAAATTGATTCAAGAATACTACATATATTAATTTAATTCCAATTTTACTTTTAATAACATTAAAAAAAATATATTACTATAGCAGAAAGAAAGTAATTTAGTTGAAACAGAAAGTGTCCCATAATATTACTGACAGCTGATAGAACGTTTCAATAAAACATTATCGAGATTCTGAAATCATAACAGTTAGTTTCTATCGACGCGTGTATTTTATAATATTAAGTACTAAGTACTTGAACTTACTATATGCTACAAGTTTTGGACAACATTTACATTTCTTGTGATTTATAACAAATGTTTTTTTTTTATATTGGTTTTTATCAAAATATAGAGTAAACTTAAATATACAGATGACCTAAAATAATTTAAATTTAATTTCATTTGAAAAAATATGGCATTAGACCGCCTTTTAATACGTTTTATGCAATTGTTTAATGGATAATACAGTAAAATAAATAGATAAAGGAGTTTTGAGGAGGTATGACGAAAGCTTGTTAAGAAATAACTATGTTTTAAAAGTGACATTAGGAATTAGTGTTGTACATTATCTACAAGCAATTACAATACGCGTTGTAGAATTGTATTGTATTATTCGTTTTGAAGTATAAAATTAATGTGTTTTAATTTCTATCAAATATATTGTAGGAATGAAAACTGATATTAAAAAAATCGTTCAAAATTAAATTTATAAATAATTATAAATCGACCTATTTAATTTAAAACGTCCCGCTTTTAATCTGAAAATGTTACGAAATAAATAAATGGCAATCATCTTAAGACGTGGTTTAACAAATGGAGCGAATGCACATATATATAATACGATTATTCGGATCGCAGCCCCAGCCGCGGCCGACTGCTCTGCGCTGATAACAAACAAACAAATCCGGATTTGTGTCGTCATGCGAACCGCTCGATGTGTGTACAGACGAATCTTCTAGACAAGTGTGTTACGGAAAAATATAAATCAAAAGTATGATTGATTGATAACATTGAGAAAAGCTTTTAGGATTACATAAATGTAACATAAGCACAGGCTAAAATACTGAAGATGAAATTTGTAGTCCGTAACAGCCTGTGAATGTCCCACTGCTGGGCTAAAAGCCTCCTCTCCGTTTTTGAGAAGAAGGTTTGGAGCTTATACCACCACGCTGCTCCAATGCGGGTTGGTGGAATACACATGTGGCAGAATTTCAGTGAAATTAGACACATTTAGGTTTCCTCACGATGTTTTCCTTCACCGTAAAGCGCGAGATGAAATATAATCACAAATTAAACACATGAAAATTTAGTGGCGCTTGCCCGGGTTTGAACCCACGATCGTCGGTTAAGATTCACGCGTTCTTACCACTGGGCCATCTTGGTGACAGAAATTTGTAGTATAATTGATTAATTTTGATATTATTTTGTGGCTCACTCTTGTCTTATTCCGGCTTGCAGGATGAGTAAGTCAGGGTAACTATAGGTACAAGGGACATAAAATCATAGTTCTCAAGGTTGGTGGCGCATTGACGATGTAAGGAATGGTTAACATTTCTTACAGCGACAATGTCTACGGGCGATGGTGGTCATTTACCATCAAATAGGCCGTTTGTCCAGTAACCTTTTTTTTTAAATCTAGTTATTTGACATTGACATTATTCTTCATATAGACTAGATAACTGTGAAAGAGATGTTATAGTACACCAGTGAGTACATAAGTGTACCCTAAATGTCTTCATTGCCGTTTGAATAATCCAATATCAGCGGAGAAAGTAGCTGAAAAACCAATGGCTTTACATGCTTTCCGAGGCATACTACCAAGTCCCAAACGCTTGACATATAACTTTGTTTTCAATTGACGGAAAAATCCAACGACGTTTTACTGGTCTGACTGAAACTTGAACACAATACCTCGTTTCTACAGTCTTATATACTAGTCATTAGACCAAAGATGCAGGCACGCAAGGCCAATATAAAAAAAATATATTAATTATTATATTTGTATTTCACTGTAAACTATTTCTATGTGTAAACGTTAACAGGATTTTTCTTATTCATAATAGGTAAGCGGATCGACAGGCCATTCCTTACATCGCCAATGCGCCTCCATGGGGTGCGCTGGTCATAACTATGAAGTTATGACCAGTTTTGTCTGTAATTACACTGGCCCTTTCACTGTATAATTAATATATATATATATTTATTATACTAAATAAATGTACATTATAATTATACAGTGAAATACGAACAATTGTGATGACAAAACATTATAAAGATAAGTGAGACAAACAATCAATGAAGGCTCATTATAAAAAATACGATCAAGATTATATATTGTTAGCGGATCCTCCGTGATTTAATCCCCCTATCAAAAGAAGCTCAATCGATAGTTTGATGTTGGTTAGCAGGGGAGGTTTTTTCGCTATTTTGTCTCAGTTCAACTAATTATTTTATACTACATTATTTATTACATATTAATCGAGATGGCCAGTGGCTTTAACACGTGAATCTTAACCAAAAATTACGGGTACCAATCTTGAAATCAGTTTTTATTTGTTTAATAGAAGTGTATAATCCATCTCATGCTCATATGTGACAGAAAACAATATGAGAAAGCATACTTGTATGGGATTGAATTCTAGTTCTGTGTGTAACCTGGATCAGATTAGTGGCATTAGCTCCTAACCTTCTTCTCAAGCTCAAGAGGAGGCCCAGTTATGGGAAATTTTGCTAGCTGTTATTTACTTAACTTTTCATTTAAAACAGTATTCATTATTTGATTTTTTTTTAATTTCAAAAAATTTCACTTTTTCTTATATAGTGTAAACAATTTATTTGGTTAAAGTGCCATGGCACATATTACTTTTATGATGAAACAATACATTAAAATGTTGCATGAGCCAGTATAACTATATAAGAAAAAAAATAAAAATTAGTTCTTACGAGAATACATCTTTAACCTCATTTTGTAAGTGCGAATGAATTATGAGAAATTCACAAAATTTAACAAATAGAATAATTTTTAATAGATGTAACATTTTTTGATATTAGTGACGAAAACGACTTAATTTATAAATTTATAACAAACAATATAAAAATCAACTTAACTCTTAAATCATTCTATTAATTAATAATAAGTATAGTTAAATTAATAACAATTTTTATATTTTTCGTATTAGAGTTAACTACGAGTACATCATAAGACAACTAACTCTTCTACTAGAGACAACTTCATTTGTGAGGGATCCCAATATTTTAAGCTTATAAATTGCGTAGCAAGAGAAAGGGTAGCCGGTTCATTATTTAGTCCGTTTAAATCACTAAGTCCTTAAAAGACATTAGTAGACTTTGCAACGCTATCGCTATACACAAAAGAGATTTTCAACGAGCTGACAGGGGGAGCTTCCCGTCAATTATCAGACTTAATATCGCACGGTATAGATATAACGTATAGCATTTAATTAAGGATTATACGTATCGTGTAAATGAAGGACAAATTCATTTAAATTAATCTACTCTATATCTCTATTTACTGTTATGAAGTATTGATCTTTGGGGAATTAAATTATTAAAAAAAAATTGTCTATTTTTATTACACGTGATTATTGGTTATATTTCTATTCATAAATATACTACTAATAAAATGAAAACTATTTGTATTTTTCAGTCAGTTTTGTTAACGAGTAACACAATAACTCAAGGATTGAACCTGCGATTTTCGCATCGCATCACACCTTTAAGCTATTGAAGCTTAAAAATTGAATTTATTTTCATTAAGATTTTACAGTTTTTTTAATCGAACACGAAAATACCAACAAGTGCATACTGAACTAATGATAATTAACATCTCCACTAATGAGTCCCGTAAAATCAAATTTTCTTTCGCTTTGTCATCCTCTATATTGGGCATTAGGGTACAGCATAATATGTACAGCACTCAAGCTAATTGTTTCCGCCATTTGAATATTGCCGGCGACAATTACTGGATTGGTCTATAGCCCGAAGCGGCTGCTGCACAACGAAGCCCTAAATTAATTGCTCTCCGCCACTTTGTTTTTCGCCCTATACAGAACCCGTAATGCGAAACAATTGGAAAATTTGCGAATATTGAATATTGGATTTTTTTTTCTGTGAGTAATTTATTGTTCAATATCTAAAATCATTTTTATTGACATTCAATTATACAAGATTAATATTAATAAAACAAATGTAGGTACAAAATATTTTATGGAAATTCTATTAATGAAATAGTTGACATTCGTCTATTTTTTTTAATTCACCGTATCTTATCAATATAGGCTTCATACTCCCCCATATTTTATCACAAATACTAATAATAAATATCATACTAGGAAAACATTAAAAAAACATTTATTTTATCCATCTGTAAGAACTCTCTTGGTATAAATTTCTGCTGTAGGTCGGTGTTCTATATTTCACAAGGAAACATTGAAAACCAATGTACAGTATTACTCTATTTTGATGCATGTATCCTACTATATAAACGTTATAATTATTATTATAGTAAATATCGCATATGACATTCTGACATAACTTGGTCGATCTCCGGTAAGTTTGTAATTACAGCTCCGGTACTAAAATAAATAAAATTTTATATAATGAATTGAATTCTCACTGAAATTTTGTGTGAAATGTTTCAGCTCAATTGTTTTGTAGAAGTGGTTCAAAATTCAGTTGAAAATTTTTAAAACGTACCATTACCAGGCAAACTTAGTCAAAGATACTGTAAATATTATATTGACAATGATGATTTGATTTGACACGTGTATCAAGGAGGCGCGAATTATATTTCCTCAATTTACACCCCAAAGGTAGCGGAATACTTCATATCCTGTTATTAGGCACAATAAAGACGCCGGAAATGAACTTATATGTGTACTTTTCCGTGGATATCCGGTCAGTTCACAACACATTATAACTAAATATTACATATTACTGTATTTTCTTCAAAATAAGGTCAAGGTTAATCACATTGCTTAAAAATATAAGATCTTTATAAAAACAACACACAATTATCATTCACTGCTAATAGAAATAAATAGAATACGTGAATCCTAACGAAAGATAACGGGTTCAAACCCGTATTATGTTCTTAATTGTTATGTTATATTTAATTTTGTGCTCAGCGTGTTTATACCAAGCTGCATTGGAACAGCATGGTGGAATAAGCTTTCAAGCATCTCTTGAAAGGATAAGAATATAACTTGCGACATATAATCAGTGAGACATTTACAGGCTGCTTTATTTTAATATCAAAAATACATTTACTTGAAATCAATAATGGATTTCTTTTGCAGTAGCAAAAACAAAAGTGTGTAACAATCCTATATTGTAATATATGATATCTGATGAATGGGTGGAATTTAGACCACCACCAAGTTAATGTTAAAATAAATTTATCCTTCGAAAACATTTCTTCAAGCATAATCAAAAATGAAAAAATTAATGAAATCATACAAAATCCAAATAACAATATCCAGTGAAAATCACACATAATATTCTCAGTTCTTCTTCTTCTTATTCTCACTTACATAGCTGTAATGGAGAATACGGGTATTGTTATATTGTTTAATTACAAATAACTAATATCATACATTAAAATCTTGCAATTTTATATAGAGACTAATTAAGCTGTATCAAGTTTTGTTTACATTTACGTTACGTTTGACACTTGGTGTTATATTTCTGATCGGCGGCTGATAAAATATTCAGCTCGAGGCTGTTGATTAAATTTAATGAGCAAGCGGCAGTCCTTTTGTGGTCCCGTTGCGGCGGGACGCCCAATTAGCCACGGCTGAGGGGTATGACTGACTTGTTAATAACTATTAAAAGGATGTTTAGAATAAACTGAATTGCAAATACTGTAAGCTGTGTTCCATAATTATAAACATTTCTTCATGTCTTTTTTAGTTATGGGGCGAATAATGAATATTTATTTAAATGGGAATACTTTTTTAAATGTAAATACTTACAGAAATTTGAACTATATTTGATTTTAAGAATCCACACAAATCAGATCACAAAAGCGAGAGAAATGTTATTGGATTTTTATGTAAAATCAAAATATCGTCTAGTCACCACAACCTTAAGGCATTATTTATAACTGTTGCTAAGCGGTTATTTAATGAAACACTACTTTATCTCTTTCTGTCATTGCTGATTTGAAATTCGAAAGAATAAGGCCGTTGTTTAATTTATATATCACTTAAGGAACATATATAAGTAAGGCCGTTAATGTCTAAGAATGGAAACGAACAATTCAACACAAATTGTGTTACTGTGGTGTTGGCAATTGTGTTTATAGCATCTCGGGAGATCGATAGATTTGGAGCCAGGATGTCTGTCCGACGGGACGGCGCGGCGCCGCCGGGCGCCAGGGGGTCGCGCAATAAGTCTTATAAATAAACCGATTCAGACAAAATATTCTTGTTTTCTATAGTTTTATAAATTCAGTTCTTCGTTTGTATTTGTCTGTATTTAAAATTTATATCATGGATAAAAGGATGTGGTACTTGAGAGGAGAAACATTTGGAATACAAACGTGCTCCCGTACTTTATTGCGGTTTGGTTGATATTTATGACCAGAATTGCTTAAATAAAAAAAATGCTTTATTCAACATAGAAACATGAGACTTATTGATTGCTCATCAATTTAGACTATTCTAGTTTATTATTGCGTTAAAATTCCGGGTCAATCTGTTAAAAGTTATTGGTAGCCTGGAGTCGGAAAGCTGACATACTCTGAACGCATGTAAATCCGTTTGTCATGTTCCTCAACTTCTGGTCGTGTCAGATTGCTGAGAACGCAACTGCGTATGCACTCACACTTCCGTACTATAATACCTTCAGAGCAATTATCTAGTTACTGTTGAAAATGGCCACTGTGGATAAAATCCGTGAAAAGTACTTCATATTTGTGCTCATGAGTCTTCTTCTCACGGAACAAGATAAAAAATATATAAATACAAATTTAAACCTGCATCATCCCATGTTTTATTCACGACTAAGGTGTATCAAATTTGTGTAGTGTAGTGAATTTTCTTAGTCTTTATCTAAGAAAATTCCTGTTAAGAATTTGGATCCTCATTGTAAAATGTTTCATTCTAAAAATTAAGTTCACAAAACATCTGCTAATATCTTAACACTCCTATTAGAATGCAGAACGAAACACTTTAAAGTACAATTTTTACTTTTTTAATTTAAATAATAAACAGATTGCAGTCGTAATTTTTCGCTTAATTAAATTATAAAAAAAAACAAATCAAGTTAAAATGAGTAATGATGATTAAGTTTCAATTTATTTATGTTCGTTGCCAAAGCGTAGTACTAATTGTTGGTTATAATGAGAATCCTCTAAAAGGACAGGATTTAATTTGCGGTGGCCGGTGGGACAGAGAGGGCGGTGCCCACTGAATTTAATCCAACTTCAAAGGATGCGCTATGCTGTACTCGCTTGTATGTATGTATATTTGGCAAAATTTTAATCTAAACTTTCATTTTGGCCAGTAATAACTTTTTTCTGTGTGATATTGCATGATGTATAGAAAAAAATAATTTGAGTCACTGCAAAGTTTGATATGTTGACAATTTAATTTTGTTGTTTTCTTTATTTATAATGGTAAGATTTAGTTTGAATACACTATGATTTATGATTCTTTTGGGGGAAAGGTCATGTGTAAGAACATCTTGGTAAGTAGCACCGTCTGATCACTCACTTGAAACCGCAATACTTTGTATTACTGTAATCCGGCGTGAAAAGTGAACTAGCCTACAAGGTACAACGTTACAAACTTAACTGCTTCATTTCTATCGTTGGTCAGATGTAAGGAATGGTAAATATTATTTTCAATGCTAAATAATTCACTGAATTTAATTTAAGAATAAGTTTATTATGTGCACTGATCCGTCATTGTTTTTTTTTAATATAATTTGGCCTACAGATATATGGACATAGAACAAACATACTGTGTTAAAAATATAACCATATGTATAATATATGGCTAGGAAGCTGACGATAATTAATCGTGGCAATTAATAATCGCCGTAAGGATTGAGATCCCGTCACCATGGTTGCGCTGCATTGTCAATTGATAGTGCTTTAAATTTGTAAAAAAGGGGTTAAAGTATGGAGTTTGGAGTTCCGCGCTCCTCCGTTATAGGAAATTAGGCTCCTAAATAAATGCTCGGTCCACTTTGAAATTCAGCAAAGAATATTAATACAATATTTGATATTTTAATCTAATAAATATTAAATTTAAATATTTTTATTAAATATACAAGTTTTATTGATGCTTATTATTAAGCGGTATAGACATTGATGTACTACAGCCTCATCTAGTGGCGCCATCAAAATAGTAAAAAGATATATAAAAAAGGGTACAATATAACTGACTACGTATAGAATAGCCAGCTGTGACTGGTTAAATAGTGTAAAAGTTTGAAAATCTCAAACATATGTACTAACCATCCATTACATAAAATATCGTTAATTGATTACCTTATTTATTAACTAATCTTTAACCATGTTATATTTTTTCACAGTGATAGGTATTAATAAAAATAGTGTCGGAAAAAACAAATATCTGATAACAATAAATCAGTCATAAGTCTTGTCTCTCTTAGCTACGGCGATGGTTGTCTGGCGCCAAGCGGGGAGGAAACTCAATGGCGCCCACTCGTTCCGTCTAAGCGTCCAAAAAGTTAGAATGAGTACAGAGTAGTTTATAACCACGGATGTACATTAATAATGCTTTAGTATAAAAAAATAAGGTTTAAGGTAATATGGTTTATTTTATGAATAACAAATAAATAATTGAAGTAAGTGATGTAAGAATTTAAATCAATATTCCGGTAAGTATATTGTTTTTAATACTTTGGAAGTAGACTAAATTACTTTTATTGAAGTTTCAACAGGCATAATATAACAAAATACATCTACTGTTTGATAATATCTGTGATTTACGAATATAGGCGTTAAAAATAAAATAAAGCTAGCAGCTCGTAAATGTCCCACAGCTGGGCAGAGGGCTCATCATAAGAAGAAGGAATAAGAATTAGAATTTTATAGGACAAATGCACTCATCTCTCACAATATTTTCACCAAGCCACAAAACAAATATCCTTGTCCAAATTTGTACCCGCGTTTTAGATCAGATCAGATCAGATCGTTAATCAAAAAGATCCAGGTGTTATATCCACTGGTCTGTGATGGAGCTTTTATGAAATAATAATGAAATATTTTTGGTAAGCACGCTCTGTTCCGTAACGAATCTGTATTATTTATTGACGATTTTGGGTCAGTTTATATCACACGATACGACAACGTTATAGAAGCGATAAATATATATATTTTTGGTGATTGTTAATAAAACAAAGACTTGATTGCTCTTATTTAGCAAAATACACACCGTAGCTGAGCTGAGATGGCCTAGTTGACATGTGAATCTTAATCGAAGATTCAAATCCGGACAAGCGTCACTTACTACAATCTTCGATTTTATTATAATTATAATTGGTATTTTGATCGTTACTCAATAAAACGCCCACCACAACTAACTTCCTATTACAAGAGAAGGTTTGCTGGCAGTTGGACATTTACTATAAATAAGGTTTTATATTTTTTTTATTAAAGACAACTAAGTATCATACACTAAAAAGTAACTCTTAAAAGGTAGCTTATGTACATGTGCATGACAAAAAAAAAAACTTCAATTTAGCGCTACGTGTCTTATAACTATAACTAACTAAAACAAATTAAGATATTAAATAGAGAATAATAGAAAGAAAGATTAACAAAAAAAACAAATAGTAAATTATTGTGTATATTTTATAATCATTACTTACAACCAGCTTGGGCACTTTATTCCATCTATATTAATATGATAAATGCAAAAGTAACTCTGTCTGTATATCTGTTACGCCTTCATTGGTAAACCACTAAACCGATGTTGATGAAATTTAGTATGAAGTTTGAAACCCAAGGAAGAACATTGGCTAATCTTTTTAAGAAGCCTATCTCTCCCTAACGTGCGAGAAAAACCGCGGGCGAAAACTATTAGACGATATAGTGGATGATATAATAGTTATAATATGCGGAACATTATACAACACATACAGTTTGAAACAGATTGCGATATTTTAATTTAAATAATATTAATTAGTTGTGAATATTTCATTTATATGTTAAACACCAGGAAATATAAGTTATCATAAATATGATGTATTCTGTGTGACTTGGGCGAGAACCCGGTTATCCCCATTAATGTTTAACCTCCTCGTCTAGTGATACGGTTGTAGATTACAAGGGCCCGGATTTAATTCTCAGTTCGGGCTAACATGATACACATTTTTTAATAATTTTTTGATATATTTCTCATAACTTAGAAAATATCTTATTTAATATTATTATATGAAAATATGATTGTGATGTCGTAAGGCTGTCGTTAAGTCGAATAAAGTAGTTCGCCCTACTTACTGATAGGCACTAATGTTCGCCGTGTGCAAATATTAGACTCGGAGACTTATTGATCAGGCGCGGGATCATGACGCTTCGCACTCTGCGGCACTTCCGTCACGTCTCGAGGGCTTGTAAGAGGGCACTGTGTGTGCAATTTTCTTGTCTTTTACCACTCATTGTGGGGGACGATGTTTACTCTACGGCCGTGGTAGCTTTTATTGCATTTTTATACGAGCGTTCCAATATTTTAGTTTACGATATTAAATGATATCTAGAGCGCGTTTGTGCTTAATGTTTGCTTTAACTTGGATTATATGTTTGACTGTTTCCAGTATGTAAAATGTGTTTTTCTGACTTTGTAAATGAAAACCTTATATAATTTGTAAGTTATATACTCGTGTATACTGAACCGAAGATTGGAACCAGGTCGAGTACTACTGAATTTTCATGTGCTTAATTTGTGTTTATATTTCTCGTTCTCGGCGGTGATAAAAAACATTGTTTGGAAACCTGTATACGTTGGATTAAAGTACATCAAGGAACAGCGTGGTGAAACATGTTTCGAAATTTTCTCGAAACAGGCCCTGTAGTTATATACGTTATAAATATTTTAGTGTTTCGTGGATTTATTTAATTTTTAATCATATATTTAAAAAACGTTAAATATATAAGTAAACATTAATAAATATATTATATTATATTATAAAACAATGAGAAAGATTTAGTAATTATTTTTAATATATAGTATTTATTACGTTTAAAATATTAAGGCATTAGTTAGTCATTACATTTAACGCATTTCTTATTTAGGTCAAGTGTTGCCATTTGATAGGGAGAAGAAAGGCGAAACTCGATTGAATTTCCGGACGGTAACGACGTTGCGAGTCAAACGCAGGAAATACCGCTAATGCATGTCAATTGTGCTCCTAACTTTATTACTAAAATATTCAAATCGAATACGCTATTTAGTCAAACGTTTCGTTATATTAATACAACAGATTAAAAATTATTATTTCGTGAAGATTAATTTAGCTTCCAGTTTTGATAATAAAATGACAATATTTAATGGACTAGATCCGTTTAAATGTTAGTAACGCTCTTTAAATTGTAAATGTCAAATATGATATAATTATGTAATTTCGAAAATAGGCCGTTTCAGACGGACAGACACAGACACATCTTATAAAAGTGTCTTATTATCGTCGAATATACGAAAAGAAAACACACACATATGCTGAAATCCTAACCTAATCCTTTTGGGTATGTCGTAGTTGGGTATTTATAATTCAACCGGTGCAAAAAATCATGCAATGTTGTACTTATTTTTATGCCATTTATATCTCTTATTTTTTTTGGATCATCATCGCATCAAATTCATATTTATTATTATGTTATAATGCTATGATTGTACCTGCCGATGTTAACGTAACATTGTATCGTTAAGCTCAACTTTCTTACAACACTTATAGTAATAGACGTGATTTCTTATGATAATAGAGATGAATCTATATGTTTAATACTAAATAAATGTACCACAGCTTTTGCTGATAATATGTAGAAGACTTTTATCCGTCACATGTATTTTCTCAAGTTTTTCTTGCCCGAGTACGATACGAATAAATTATAAGCACAAATTAAGCATGTACAAAATGAATGGTGTCCGAATTTGAACCCATCTGCGGTTAGGTACCATGTGTATCCACTGCGCTATGTCGGTTTACATGTTCACGCTACACATATATATGCATTGTTAAGTAAATGTTACTTAAAACATTGTTGCCTTTATAGAAGCACCGAGGAGCACACTCCGCTTGACTTAATTACATCATCAACTTTCTGCAACTTGTCGCCCTTGAGATTGGATTTTAGATAATGGCTGGGTAATCACGGTGGTGATTTATCACGCTCCTATATCAGCCTTCACTGTCCATTAAGCAATCGCACAACCCTTTGTTGTCAACGGAGCATCGCACGTGCTGATACAAATGTGTGAATGAGAGAGAAAATGTGATAACAAGATATTTTAGGTAGCTATTACTATTATTGGTTATTATGCTCTTACTCTCTCTATTTTTTTAGTTTAGGATCTTTTGTTTAAAATTAAAATGTATTCTATACAATACATTTTAAACAAAAGATCGTAAACTAAAAAAAAAGATCGTATAAGATGCATATAACAAAAGATCGTATAAAAAATACGCAAAAGAAATATTACTAGTCATTTATCAGACGTATCAATCGTTCATACAATTTATTCTATTTTGAAATTTTACATAAATTTGTACTGCTTAGTCATTTTGTACTCTAAACGAAAACGAATACAAAACAGTGTTAGGTTAGGTACAGGGTTAGTATTAACTATGATAAATATTCAGTTCTTATATCAAAGATTTAAATAGTACTTTAAATTCGGTTTCTTAAGATTTTCTTACTAGATACATTGTCTTTCGTAAATATTACAAATGTTAAACAGATCTCCAATTCGCGACTTATTCTTTGGTTTTATAAAAAAAACCTTAAATATTTAAAAATTCGGAATTTAAAATTTTCTTATTTCTGATACTAATTACCATTATAATTTTAAATGAACTAAAAAGAGGATAAATCAAGTTTAATAAAAAAGAAATAAACAATTTAGTGCCACACTACAGCACGAAACAAATTAAAATTTTCTCCTATAATTTTGTTTTGTGGCAAAAAGAGCGAGTTATTTAACAAGATATGAACTGAAATGACAACAGAAGCAGACGGTGATAAAGTTATCAACTAGATATCGATTTCCTCCAGCAGTAATGAGATGGTACTGTCGCAAAATTATCGTTCGTATCGCATCCCCCTAAATTACATTTCGATACGCGCGCACTGCACCCTATAGACGGAGTCGATCAACAGCAAACAAATAAGTATATCGCTGGCACAATCGAATCTATTTCATGTAAGCCCTTCAACTGAATCGCTCAAAGAAGCCTGAACATCAGACGATTGCGACTACTCCTCGCGTGTAAGGCGTTAGCAACTACAGCTAACAGGATTTCTTTGAATAATTGTATATATTATATACTTCAATTTGAATATAGCTGCCGTAAAGTGTTTTGTTATACAATAAAATAATTATTTTTTAGAAGATTTAGGTAAGTCTATTTTCGTTTAATTAATAATAAGTTTCTTATGTTACTTTTTAGGAGGAGAATTTTGGAATTAATTCTTTTTTTTATTATGAGTTTTTTTTCCAAAAGCCATTTTTTTCCTACAAATGTATGTATTGCATTTTTGTGATTTTGCACATAAAACACAGTGCCATTTTTGCTTCAGATACCTATTATTTTTTTGTTGTTATAAGAGAAGTTTTATGTACATAAATGTCCTCTTTGAATAAATTTGGCTTACTTATATTTTTCAATTTATTTTTTGCACACTTAACAAGATGTCGCATTAAAACGTTAGCTCAGTATTTAAATGGATTCCCATTTGTAGTCTCGAAACATGAAAATAGCGTGGCTCTTTAACAGAGAGGGGTTCCCTGCAGACTTGATAAAATACTGCAAATGGCTGCGCAGAGGAGATATAAATTATTTTTTTAATTTTATTTAGTGTGTTTCTTAATGATAAAGGGTTATAGGAATCAATGATTAAAAATAATGTTTGTAATTTTTTTCTCTTTAGTAAATAACGTTTTCTTATTGGCTACACGAAACCAACGTGAACGTGAAATTCTACTATTACGCCAATCACATGAACTGACAATCTATTTGTCTAGTAAAATACGAAGTTAGAAGTCGAAGAAGAATGATAACTCCAACACAACATAACATGAGGAACTTGGATGTTATTAATAGGGTGACAACTTATTTGGTTTGTGTGCAGGATAATTGTAGACATAAACAATGTTTAGGGCTTACTTAAAGCTATAATATTCAATTTAAAATATCTTTGACTATAAAAGTAAATGGTTAACTAAAATATTTAATATAATAATTACTATTGACATTGTACCGTCGTAAAACGTGAACCGTGTATTTACAAAACAAAAAAGTCCTGTTTGTTGTTGGACTTTTTTTGACCTGTTTGTTTTCTATTTAGAACCATTTAAAAAAGTGTTATTTATTGATAATATCTGTTAAACAGTAATTCTAAGCTCGTGCGTGCCTCTGTTAGTTTCGTCGGTCTATGGTTCACTTTTAAAGTATATTGCGTATCCTCATACATACGTATGGCGTACTGTATTGTTGTTTTTCAAAGCCCATAGTAGCGGTGAAATGTTTCGCCCAACTGAAAGGGGTTTCGTACGGCTTCACTCGGCTTTTACAGATTTGTGCCTGTTGCAAGATCTCGCGTTTATTGCGGTTGCTTTTATTGAGTGCTTAGGAACCATAAAAATGTAAATTTGATCTTAAGAAATTATTTTCTGAATCTTATTCGTAAAATGAAAGCTTAATACGACGTTCTCTGAAATAATTTATATGTTGTTGGTAATAATGAGTTCTTAAGTAAGTTTACTATATAAAGCCGTTTTAGTTGTTAAGTTATGTAAATGCATAAAGTTTTGAATTGGATTATTTTAGTCTAGACTTGATCGAAAGTTGTAAAATTATACCTTCGCGTATCTCGTATAAAATAGAAGCGACTTAAATAAGCGTTAAGAAACATTTTGACCTCTTCGGAGATAAGTTGCCTTGATCCCCGGCCATTGTGATAGCCATCTGCAGAAAACTCCGTGAAAAGCCCCGGGTTCATTCCCCATTCATGGGGCGATTTGATTTACTTAAGATCTTTGGCTTGATACTGTCTATTAAGCGAGTGGTTCGACCGTCGTTTATATAAAAGAATATTGGGATGTGTTTTTCTATCCATGTTTATAGTCCTAAAAAAAACCTTTTTTTATAGAAAAAAAATTTGTCGTTTTTTTTTATCAAAGCATTTTTATAAACTATTTTTAACGACACATACTTAATAAATATTATTAACAGTTCAATTTATTTTATTTTCCTTGTATTATCTTAACATATTCAGGTATAAATAATTTTTGATGTTATATAATAAAATTTTGAATTTAAAACAGGTAAAAAAATCAAACAGGTTTGTTTATGATATGTTACGTATTTATCTATAGAATATTTAGTATTGGGGGTGTATTATCGAAGTAGGGTGACTTAACGCGTAGTTCCGGGCGAACGAACGTACGATTTATAAAATGAGTTTGCGGTGCAACCAACCCGTGATACCCTATTGGTTACGTCTCACTTCTTTATTAGTGATGTTATTATCACGGTTCTGTTATTATCGAAGAATTATTTATTTTATGTGACACGACGTGGCACAACCGAGTAGGCTATAAAAAGTCTGTTTAGTTGTCGAATTGAAAGTTTTTTTTTTTATCGCTGTATAACGACTACCAGATCCTGCTTGTTTCATAATTATTATATAATTATCTAATAATATAATCTTTTATATCCATAGTAGGGATAGTATTCAGGTTTTGCACAAGCCATTCATGAAAGCAGAGATGGCCCAGTGGTAAGAACGCGTGAATCTTAATTGATGATCGTGGGTTTAAACCCGGGCAAGCACCACTGAATTTTCATGTGCTTAATTTGGGATAATAATTCATCTCGTGCTTTACGGTGAAGGAAATCTGCATGTGTCTAATTTCTGAAGAAATTCTGCCACATGTGTATTCCACCAACCCGCACTGGAGCAGCGTGGTGGAATAAGCTCCAAACCTTCTCCTCAAAAGGGAGAGGAGGCCTTTAGCCCAGCAGTGGGACATTCATAGGCTGTTACGGTTATGGTTACGGTACAAGCCATTCTGTGGGGATCAGCAACTTACTCGTTATTCTACCACCAAAATAACTTAAATATTTACCGCTGTCTTGATGTCTGGATGCACAAGAAATGTAACGTCTTAAGTGTTATGGTTGGCGACGCATCCACGTTGTAAGAGGTGTAACTGTGTATATCCAATCGAAGAAGGAAATAGATAGATTTACACATTTCACGCGATTTGGCATTAACTTTGCTATATTATGAACTGCAAACAAATGTTGATTAAAATGTCTTAATTTATAACACTATTCCATTTAACTTTTTTTTTTTTTTTTATATTTGCCGGGTGGGCAAATGACTCTACTCCACCTGATGTTAAGTGGTAGTAGAGTCCAAACGCGAGGACGGCCAGTACAGTCTGGAAGAAGATTCTGCACTAGCCGCCCTCGCCTTGCCCGCCCGCAAGATGCCTCTTCACGCCTCGTAAAGAGACGTGAAGCGAGCGACGTATTGCCACGATAGGGATGGGCAAAGTGTGGAGGCGTGTTTCCCCCGGCATTGGTTCAGCCGCCGTCTCCACTGGACCAACACCCATCGCGGCAATGCTCGCTCGGGCACTGGCTGTACGCTGGCTGACCTCGAAACGCGGCTGCAAGCCACTTCACGAGATTTTCACCATGCGTACGGTGGTAACAAGCCAGGCGGATGTTTATCATCCTACCACCAGATGATATCCCTTAGTCGCCTCTTACGACACCCATGGGAAAGGGGCAGTGAAATGTATTCTTTCTCCGTAACTGCTTATATCCACTTTAATTATACTTCCAAAGTACTAATAACAATTCGTCGACTATATACTTTTTGCTGACTTATAAAGAAAGGGTTCTCAATTTAATTGCAATTTTATTTCTTGTTTCATACAATTATATGATATTAATTATTAAAAACATATATAACGTTATTTTAAATGGAATATATTTTATCGTTATCGATGATAAGTGCACACATCACTATTTTACGGGCATTTGTCGCGGAACGTCACCATTTTTCCCTCGCTGCCATCAGTTGAAAGTTAAAAGCATTGAAAGACGTATCGCGGGTTCCTTGCAGGCTCCATTGTTCTCTGCCCTTTGTGCCGCTTCGAATGTTTTAATGTAATTGGCTTTGTGACGTTTTTTAACTTTCTTACCATCGATGCTTGTAAGCGCATACTGATAACCATTAGGCTATTACATTATCTATCCTTTGTTATACTGAATTCATTGTTACTAATATGATAGGAAATTAAGTAATAATTTAATTAATAATTACGTTTATTTTGATTGTAAATATTATATCAATATTTATTAACAGAGTCGAGATGGTCCAGTGGCTAGAATACTTGAATCCTAATCGAAGAATGCTAGTTCAAAGACCACTGAGTTTTCATGATTTTAATTAAGTGTTTATAATTTATTTCGTGGTCGGCGGTGAAAGAAGCGATCGCGAAAAAACCTGCCTGTGTTGGATGAAATTGTGCCTCACTTATCTCCTGTAAACCGCCTTCGAGCGTAACGAAATAAGCTGCAAACCTTCTTCCCAACAGAAGAGAATGTATTTTCCCAGCAGTGGGAGATTTGCTGTTACTTTATACTTTGTACTCTATTGCTTTTTATGGAAGTTATTATAATAGGTCGAGTTTTTGGACGTCCAACTTATAACAATCGTTCACGTTTGTATCGCTACGAAGATTCCTTTGTGATAGTGTATGATGTGTGCATATAATTTTTAGTACGTATGTGCGTATGTATATAGTTGTTGGACCATTGGTTATAAGTCAAGATCTCGGGTTCGAATCCCGAGTTGGGCAATATACAAAGATATTGTATTCTTCTGTGGAAGAATAATGAAAACCAATTCCCAAAGAAACATACAAGTTATATATTATTTGTAATGTCTTTAAAAGTAAAATTGATAATATCCACAAAAGTAATTCATTCTAATGTTATTTAAGTAGTCATTTATTGATTTCGTTTCCGGCTACATAAAAAAAAACGATATCTGTATTAAGAAGCACATTATTCGTTTTTAAGCATTTACTTTTCATTTTCACTTATTATCTGAAAGAGAGAGACAATGAAAGCTAGCTTAGGGTTATGGGTTCAAATTTGGAGTCACAACTTTGCGTTATATAAATAAATAAAAGTTACTTCAATAATAATATAATTTTAAACTTTAATAACTATGTAATAGAGAGCGATAATAGTAAGAGATAGAAGCTATTTATCCTTTTTCTTCACTATCTTGTCTCGCCTTACTCCAGTAAGTGAGTTGGATATAAATTGGGGCATTGTCTGTGAATCTGGAGCATTCGCAAGACTTTTAACGCCATTCTGCAACTACTTGCGAAAAATATATTATATATTTTTTAAATATATTATTTAATATAATTCATTACTTAATATAATATGTCTACTTAATATACATTGGATTTTTCATTTCCTCTTTTTGGTAATGTTTTCTTTACGCGTCATCACGTTTTCGTGATAAGATAGGGATATAGGAACAATCGATATTGTTATTTGGTAAATTCAAGCTTTTGGAGTTTCGATAAAGAATAAATTAGTATCTAATAAAATAAATACATAGTTCTCAAATTTTTATTACATTTAATAATTAACCATGTTAAGACAGAAAAAAAAGAATTAAATTATTTCAACAACAAAAACAATTTATAATTATGTTGCCCATGAGTATAGAATTTAACAATAGTTAAATCATTAAAGGAATTGACAAACTTAATACTTTTATATTAATTATTATCGGAATTATGAAAGAAAATGAAAATTTTGCAGAATTTCACTCCGAGAAAGGACAGAGGGAGCGTGGCACGCATTTCTGGCTAGTTTGATATCAGCTCCCGTGACGTCACTACCGTCTCAACGCTCCCGATCAAATACGATAATTTAATTGTTCCGCGTCTTTCGAGTGTAATTTCATTCATTCCTCATAGTGAAACCGTGGAATAGTGTCAAAGATTATATAATTCATACTCGGATAACACGTGTCACATAAAGAAACATCACTGTTCAATATTCTCTATTGAAACTATAGAAAAATGAACTAAAAATGGATAATAATTGTCTTAATCTACTTAAATGATCCCACAGGTTGTTTTGCTTTTCCCTCGGGATAAGTAATTGAAATAAAGACTCTACGCTTAAGGTATAAGGTGGTAAATTGTTAAGGAAACTTTGAGGGTGTGATTCTAGTATAACCTGTTGATTCCACGCGAAGAAATCCACAGGGAAAATGTTTTGGCGTCGACTACTGTAAGTACCGTGAAATAATAAAGTAATTCGTGTAGAGATTTATAAATTCTCATTCAGTTCAATAAATAATTTATATTACGTTCGTAAATTTTTATATATTTTTTTGTTATTATCGCTATTAACAAAAACATTTAATTATTCCCTTAATACCTAATATTCAGTTATATTTAAAAAAGATAATTTTCATTCCTTAGTGTCATATGACACTGTTTTTTTTTTAAGTTAATATAAAATTATGAATAGTATTTTTATAAATTAAACCGAGTAACATATAGAATCGGATATAACTTCTACTTACTTTATTTATAATAATTATTATATTATTTGAAGTAATACAATCAATACGGCAATAATCACTTTCGACTTATAGCTAAATATATGTCGACATATATATAATAAAGATAAAATTGTGTCTTCAATTGTCGTCAAGTAATATTTCGACCCTTGTTACATATATCAACTGATAGTTAAGTTTTATGTCTTCAGAATCACATATTATGCTCTACGCGATCATCCCCAGGGATGGAATTACGATGTCAGCTATGCCAATTTGTTTTTATGATTGAACTAGCAGGAAAAGTTTTCAATTTATATTATATTTTTTACTATTGTTATCCGTGAAGAATACATCATTCATCATACATGTTTAAAATTACAGCGAATAGATTTTTCCTACTTTTTGTCAATTAGACTTAAAACGTACTCATGTTTGAATTAATGATTACTAAAGCGGTATAATATATTTTTAGTTGGTAAGCCCTAATTGTATAGAAACTATAAAGTCTTATATTATATGCTTGTCCGGGTGTGTCACTGGTACTAAAACCTGTAAAGGTAATGAATACTATCTTAATACAATTTTTAAATTACATATTGACGTATTTTTTAAATGATTGTAGCTTATATATCATATTGAAGTTATAATTTACATTTAAAAAATATATACGGATCAATGTTACCTAAGAACTTATTCTTTTACTTGAATTTTCAGTTTTCTTTTTTAGAATTCACTTCTTTATGTCTTACTGACAATTTTTTATAGGGCGGCCATTTCCATCAGAGACTAGCTAACGTGGCATATATCTCTAGTATAGTGCACAAGTGTGTAGACAAACACAGTTACACTCTCTATACCTTCACTCTCGGAATCCAATGGGTAATCCGACATGACCGGAGAGTGGTCAGGCTAGTAAGAAATTCGTAACAAAAAACCTAATCTAAAAATATATTTTTTATTGTCTCGATCCGGGAATTAAAAATATGGTCGTAGTAATTAAGATGTACTCATGTTGTATGTAATTATGATGCCTTATTGTTTTACGGTAGAATTTAATGCTTGTTAAAATCGGGCATATAGTTTCTCTTATAACCCGTTCTCTCCTTGCCGAGATAAAAAGTTTAATAAATGTAGGCACAGGGTGTGACCGTTCACCAGGCCGACATGTCGCGTGATTTAGTGCCCATCAGGCAAATAGATGTGAAGGACAGATATATTTAAATATTATGTATGTAGCGATAGTTATGTACCTCGCGAAAAATTCGAATATTTCATTTAGAAATATACCTAAATTATTGTTTTTTTTTAGTGTTGTAAAGTTTTACGTACCTATTTTTTTAAATTTTTATTGCTCAAGTTTTCGTATACTGTTTCATATAATTTATTTAAAATACACAGTTTATACAGTTTTACTTTTAACACGAAGGTATTATGAGTCGGTACGATTTCATTAAAATAATTACTTGTCAAAAGAAGCAACGACGAAGCAGATTGTTAAAAAATCGATACCAAACGAGACCTTGTGACGCGATTATTAAAATTGTCGTTACCAAATGTACGTCAACCTATAGGTAGGTACGTCATTGGCATAATACCCACGGGACTCTGGTCCAATTGCTTCTGTCTTGTAATTTTTTTTATCATTTCCCTGTTCCCGTTGATCATTTATCAATATTTGAATTCGTGAACGCGAAATTATTTTCGAGCCTATTTTATTCAGGTTACTTTAATTGCTGTTAAATTAAATATTTTGGTTTACAAATCCACTTATTATTGTTTTTTCTAATAACACTATCGCGGTAAGTAACTATTTTTTAAAATAATTATTTCGTTTATATGGCGTCTTTCCGAACCAGTGATAGTTTTACATTTGAATACAATATGAATAAAATATTTAATTAAATAACGTAAACTATGATTTAAATTAGGTATAATAATAAATAATATGATGTAAATAAAGCAAACTGAAGAGATATTATTTTTGTTTCCCCTGCAAATAATAATTTGATAAAAATAAGATTGTTACTTTAATTAAAACATTATATTTGCTATAACTGTGTCATATGTTTGTACGTCATGTAACCATGTAGTAATTAAGTTAAGTTTTAAAGTTTTTCATAAACACGAATTTGACTCGAACAAGACGATCATTACACAGCCCTTGAGTTTCAATTCGTGTAAAGCGTTTACACCCTAAAGCCGGGGTATTTGTGTAATTGATATTTACAACTAACCTGGATTTCAAATCGCTTCCCGGGATTAAGCGGAGATTTGTAGGGATTTTCCTTCTTCGAGAGTTCTCTTCAATTTATTTACAGTCTGCAGTAAGCGCGCTGATAACGTTTACAGTTCGAGTCGATTAAAAGGAATGAGATTGTTTCCCTTTGCCTTGTTCATTGAATAAATTAACATAACATTCGCTTAAAGATTTAAAACAGTTAGATGTTAATGTAAAATATTATTACTTTCTATAATATTTTAATCGTATACTTTATAAAAGCTTTCATTTCAAAGCTTTCAGATTTAGCGCAGAATATTTGTGATAATAAAATATCTTACGGCCAAACATAATAAATACATGTTTTATATGTCTATCGATAAGATGTCTACAACTGATCGCAGAAATTCAAGAAACAATAAGGGTGGGTTCGAAACGTGCGCGCCGTTCCTCCCGACAGATTAGGCTCCGACAAAGAGAATAAGAATCTGCGAACCAAATATCATCGCAAATACGACACGATGTTTTGTTTGCTTTCCATTTTTATGATATTTCTATTTGGTGAACTCTCCAAGCTACGACAAAATAAAATTAAAATGCGAAAATGTTCCGTCGAAAGCACGTTCGATTGTTTGGACGTGATTTTAAATATATTTTTTGGAGAATGACGATATTTCAGTACTATAAATCTCTTTATTTTTATTCTTTTAATGAATAAACTGTTTCGTAGAATCAATATAAATAATTTTATTAAAAATACGGTAAACATAAATTCAATTATTCAAAGAATGTAACAGACAAAGGCTTTCTTTGCTAATGATACGAATGAAAGTGTAACTTCGCACACTTTTGTAGTACAAATTGGTGTGATTGACCTTTCACACTATACACATAAATATCTTCTAAGCATTTTGCCCTTACTTATACTATAAATATGTTTAGTGTGAAGGGAACAAAGAAAATTCAACGTCGTAACGAAAACAATTCCCTTTTTTCGCATCAGATTTAAATAAATTAATAATTGTCTAATCATTTAATTAACTCAATACGAAAATAAAATAAACCTGTAAATAGTACTTATAAAAAGAGATTCCATAATTTTTAAAATTTCCGATCTTAGGCCCGAAAAAACCGATCGGAATATTGTTTTGTCACAGATTTCCGGCTCATTCGATTCAGCCGGTATCTAGCCCCGGTCATAAAATAAATCTGGCCATAAATAAAGACGAAGACACTAACAAGCGTCTCGGGTTCACCAAGTGATATTTCTTAGGGAGTAACGCCATTTTTGTCATAACTCTATTATATCCGCCCCTGAAATGTGAAACAATGTCATGATTTATTTATTTACTATTGTTTTTTAATAATATCTTTAAGCTGTTAATTAATTTCTATTTATTAATTATCTTTTTTAAATATTTAGCAAACATTAATATTACAGACATAAGTTCGTTTAATTAAGATTGTTAATGTAACGTTATCCTATTATTATAATGAATGTGAAAGATTGGATGTTAGCATTTTTGTTACACAATCATTCAAAAACGGGTGGAAATGGATGCAATTTCATAAAAGGCTACCTAACATACGCCACAAAGGATTCAGATGGAAACTATTATTGATGTAATTATATTACATAGTAGTCAATATAATCGCTGAACTATGAATTTAAATATAAGTTTTTTAATATGGAAACAAATGAGTATTAATCAAAGACAACTTGAAATACTTTTATTATAATATAATATTTTCAAAAGTACAGAAAATAACTGAAAAAAAAAACAGCAAAAACCGACACGGGATTCGAATTCAGAACCTCTGGAACTGCAATATAAGTTAACACTAGACCAACGAGTGTTACGTTAACGTATTATATGCATACAACATATACATGTTGTATATACACACACAAAGCTAATTGTCCAAATTATTTTGCGACTATATCGAATACTTACGCAACTACACAATAGGCTTCCACATTTATTACATGTTTTATTCACTCAGGGCAATTCGCTGAAGTTGACAGGCTCGCTTCTCGTGGATTCTTTGAATGGAATGACTATTGATTGGATTCTTCTGAATTTTTTGCAAAAGTAGGACTTGCTAGGCCTTGCTAACTCACTGAGTTTCCATCTACAGCAGTACTTGATGTGGTTCATTGTATTGAGTCATTCCTGTTGGAGTATTGATGAGAGAATTAGAAATAGTTTCGAACTAGCAAGAAACGTGCTAGCAGAAATTCATTATAAAATGTAAGTATACTCATTGAAGTTCACATTCATTTGATATTTTAATATAAATATGAGATGGGGAACATAATTAATGATTCCTGTTCAAACAAACCCAGGCTCGTACTATTAAGTTTTTAATTTGTT
This sequence comes from Nymphalis urticae, assembly GCA_905147175.2. Classification (NCBI taxonomy): domain Eukaryota; kingdom Metazoa; phylum Arthropoda; class Insecta; order Lepidoptera; family Nymphalidae; genus Nymphalis; species Nymphalis urticae. The sequence goes on from LR989991.1 coordinate 9,804,911, forward strand.
TATCATTAATTTAATGGTCTAATGGTGGTTGAATGGTGTGAAGGAACAGCTCGCGATGATATTCATGTGTCGGATAACCAATTCGCTTTCGCACTAACCAGTTTTTATAGGAGACCAGGCCCTTACCTAAAACTACGATATTAGCAGATTGTAACTAAATAAAATAAATAATAATATCCTGGGACATTATCCACACGGCCATCTGATCCCAAACTAAGCAGGGCTTATACTATAACTATATATATAACTAAACCAGACAATTGATATACTATTTTTCTTTTGTAAATACCTACTTATATAGATAATTATACCCAGACTCAGGACAAACAGACATGTTCATGCACACAAATGTCTGGCCTGAGTGGGTATCGAACCCACAACCTTCGGTGTGAAAAGCAAGTATCTATCAAGCACGCCAACCGGCCCGTCACTGATAGAGATAATTAAGTAAAAAGCAAAAACGTTTTTTCGAATTTAATCTTTTCATTGAGAATGATTTCACCTACTTAATCTTATTTTATTGAATCTCGGTTAAGTAACTTTTACTAAAACGATTTAATTAGTTTTTATCAAACTAAATCAAATCATTAATATAATTACAGTTATATTATAAATAATAATTCTACTAAGTTATAGATATTTTTCAAGAGCCGAGATGGTCCAGTGGTAAGACCGCGTGAATCTTAACCGATGATCGTGGGTTCAAACCCGGGCAAGCACCACTGAATTTTCATGTGCTTAATTTGTGATTATAATTCATCTCGTGCTTTACGGTGAAGGAAAACATCGTGAGGAAACCTGCATGTGTCTTATTTCACTGAAATTCTGCCACATGTATATTCCACCAACCCGCATTGGAGCAGCGTGGTGGAATAAGCTCCAAACCTTCTTCTCAAAAAGAGGACAGAGGAGGCCTTTAGCCCAGCAGTGGGACATTCACAGGCTGTTACGGTACGGTTACGGTATATATATAATAATTCTATATTACATAACAATAATATACAATTTATATGTATATTTTTAGTATCGAAAGTTATGTGTGAATGTTTTATGTTTAGTAATTATACGCGTCGCAAAAGTCCAAATCTAAGTGATATATAAACACAAATAACTTATTTCACGTTATCGTGCTGACTTTTTGCCTTTAAAGGTACAGCAATGTTATGCGTTTACGATCCCCGATCAGTGGGTGGTCGGAAAACAAATTTAACCGACAATTGTAAATCAATTAGAAAGGGTGGCTTCTGGGGTGTAATAGCTACCCTCCACCCACGTGCTCACCAGGGTCGAAATCGATGTTTCTATATAGATTTAATATTTTATTATAAATATTATGCTAAAAATAAAATTAATTAATGATCATTGTGTAGTAAACCCTTATTGTAATTATATATATTACTAGTCGTAAGAATTATATATAATTACAATAATGATGAATGAGCCGAGATGGCCCAGTGGTAAGAACGCGGGAATCTTAACCGATGATCGTGGGTTCAAGCCCGGGCAAGCACCACTGAATTTTCATGTGCTTAATTTGTGATTATAATTCATCTCGTGCTTTACGGTGAAGAAAAACATCGTGAGGAAACCTGCATGTGTCTAATTTCACTGAAATTCTGCCACATGTGTATTCCACCAACCTTTGGAGCAGTGTGGTGGAATAAGCTCCAAACCTTCTCCTAAAAAAGAGGAGAGGAGGCCTTTAGCCCAGCTATGGGACATTCACAGGCTGTTACGGAACAATAATGATGATGATAATGACTCAGATCTGATTTCTTACTTACAATATTACTATAGACAAAAGAAACATTATTTAAAAATAAACACACTAATAATATAGCCTAGATCGTTTGTATGTAATTGAGGTTTGTTTTATATGCATTTCAAAGCTTAATTATATTTTTTATGGAATTTATGGAATTGGTATACCCACCAAATGTAAATGCTCCCCTGTCTAAGTATTCATAGTGAGTACTCAAGTGCATATTGTAAACGCAACGTGCTCCTTGTAAAGCCCCGCTCTTAACGTCTCGGGCAGGTCTGTCTTCGAAATTGGAGAAAACGTGAAATTATAGCTGTTCAATTACTTAAATATCAATGACTAATTAAGTTAAGCCAATCTTAAAGTAATTAGTAGAATTATTTCTTAATTAATTATTTCCCTACAGAGGTGTGTGTCTTATTTCTGTTACTGTTTTTTACGTATTTTTAATTCTAGGTAGCAGTTAGCATTATGTGATAAATTTTAGCTCATTGTTGTAGTTGATTATACAATTGTTTGTATAGAATCTGAAACTATATACAAAAAAAAGGAATTTTTATTTTGTTTTAACCTTAAAAAAGGACAATTTATATTAGTTACAAACTCTATAGCATTTTTTTACCATTAAAACTATTTAACTACTTTAATGAAAATATATAATATGAATTAATAAAAATCTTTATTGAAAATTAAAGGAAAATATGTTATGCATGAGTTGGCATGTTTGGAATGCATCGCATGTTTTTTTTTCTATTCTTATTTCAAAATATTTTTATTGATAACACTGGAGCTCGTCTTTGAGCTTAACAAAATAAAAATCAAATCAATTGACAAATCGAGAAAAAAAAGGTACTAAACGAAAGGTTCGTTTACCAAACTATGTGACAAGTTATTCGAAAATTTAAGTTTTAATCTTAGTGTTAAATTACATGTAACATACTAGTTCATATAGTTTTTAATTGTGAGGGAAGTCTCAAAGGGTCATACCGATAGAGACGACAAAGTTAGTTACTCAGAAGTTGGTTAAGTGGAACTCGGTCGGCGTTAATTTCAAAATTAACTGCAAGATTGTTACTATCGCATAATAGCAGACGTCAGTTTCAGATACCAATGTAAGAAAAATATTATTATAAATTACTTAAATATTTTATATCTTGAAAATAAATTAATATTTATTATAAAAATAAACTTAATGTGATAGTCAGTTCTTTTTCCTTTAAAATGAAACATTTTAAATGTATTTTTGGTTACTATATAAGAATATATTTGTTTCTTTAGGGATAGTAGAATTGAATTGTCTACGGGACGTAATTCAAATTCATCTTACCATCCGTCCAAAGTCAGTCTTGATTCATTCATCAAAATTATTATGTTAAAATACCAGAAAAGAAAAAAGAAAATGAAATTATAACATTAATTCGTCGAAATATTTTTGCTTCTCGTAATAACCGGTTTATTTTAAATGTGTGCTATACGTTACGGTGTAAAAGGATGAAACAGTAATCATACCATTTAGTGACGTCACGTAATTATAGGCATAGGGTGCATTAGCGGCACAATGCGTAAAGCGCGCGATCAAAGGGGAGCGCACACGATAACAGATAATCTCTGTTTCATATTGTTACCCGAGGTATGTTTTTATTAAAATGTGACAGTGTCATTTTTATAGACTAAAGATTAATGTCAATATAAGAAATCTTTCAACGATGAAGATCATTAAAAAAATGTATTTTAAACAATTTAAATTTCTTACTAAAAAACCAAGTATTCGAATTTTTTTTCATCAGCTTAAAGAAATGATAAAATATTTTGCAAATACTGTGATATTAAATAGCAAGTTCATTTGGGTTTTGTTTAACGCAGTGGTACCCCTTGTGACGCAACTGTTGACGCGTCATCTCGTCCAGTCAGAACTAAACGCATTAGCGAGGTTGCAGGCGACGCGCGGGGGAGCGTCGCGACGCGTCCTTTCCACTTGGTTATGCCTTTTATACGACGATTCATTACGGCCGGAGGGGGAACAGATAGTCACATTTATTACTTTTATCAGCGGAAAAATGAATTTACACGCCAGTAACTTTGATTTTATGAATGTTTAAAAAGACCACGAAATAACAATTTGATGTACATTTCTGTAGTCAAAGTTTAATTTGCAAACACGTTAATATTTTTATCTGCAATAAAATTTTTATTTTGACAATTTTTAGAATTTCAAATGAACATGTTATAAATGTATTACAATCAGTATTTGATCTTGTATCCGAATATCGTTGATTTGTTATTGAACTAATTCGATAAATTATCGACTTAATAGTAGCTCGGAAACAATGAACAGTGACGTAGAGGGGCTTTTTAATTCAATTTTAGCGCATAATGGCTCTACGTTGTGCATATAAAAAGTGTAAGAAAATTCTAGAAATAGGACTTATTGTTATATTACAGCTAAAGTTATTTCAAATAAATAGTATCGCATTATGTTAATTAATGGTCACTAAAACTGACGGGCTTAATACAGAATAATAATATATAAATGTAAAGTAAATGAAAAACAGGTTGCATGATGATAATGCCTAGCTAACGAACACGTTAGTAAGGTGCCGCAGGTTGAATTATAAAGAAAATTCGAGGGTTTAAACCTTCACCAATGAGAGCGGACCTTTGCCCAACAGTGTGACTTTCATGGGATATTACATTAACAAAATATAAATATCATTATTCAAAGTATTTTTCAAAATTGAATATATCATGCAAACGCCATTCTAATATACACAACAGTACGTATTAAGAGTGTGATGCTGCTTTCGAGGATGAATATAAAATTACCTCCTTAACGAGCACTCGAGATCAGTCGCAGGCGCGCACCTGCATGTCCCGCCTATTTGCGATCGGCGCATTTTAATTCCATTCGCTCTTGCCAAGTACGTTGCATCCGATCGTTTTAATTATAGGAAAATTTGTGCAGAATATGACAGTCAAATTGGTTTTCGAAAAGTTAATTGTATTTCTGTTGAATATTTTCCAAGATGTTATTTCTTTAAAAAGTATAAAATTAATTTGCTATTCGCGTCTATTTGCACTTTGGATTTTGGATCGAAGAAAATAAACGGTAACTGTAGTTTAATTTATTTGTCATACATTTGACATTTGTGTACTTCTCTTTTTATCTCCGTTGAGAAAAGCCGACATGGTCATGAGGACACCACATAAAAAGTTATTTTTTTAAATCTCTTTCAGTTGTCCCGATAGAGCACACATTATATCGCGTATATGCCACGTGCGATTGATTTTTTTTCCTGTTTTTGTCATAAAATTGTCGTCATGTTCTAGATGTAGATAAATATTGAATATTCTAAAAAAACCTTTTTGTTACAGGAACGCTCAGTATGAGAACTTTCACGTGGAACAAAAAGGCTATGATCAAATGTATGATGGCGAGGACCTTGAAACACCGCCATCTCCGGATAGACCACCTCCACGTCAAATAGGTCAGTAATAAATAAACATTGTCACTTAAAATGATAACAAAATAAAAGATAACGATATTAAACGAAAATATAATTCCTTCGTACTGATAGTTCGAGCGTCAGATGTCGTCAGCGTAAGATTTGTTATACATATAAGTGGGTTAATGTGTGCGTGAGATCGGTACATGAGTTCTCATGTTTACACAATTCTTGTGAGTGTCTTGGCATACACACTTTTTTTTTTACAGACAAATACGTCCGTGCGGAATGCCCCTGTCTAAGCACGCGCTACACTGTTGCTCTGCTCGCCTGTTTCGGGTTCAGCATCATGTTCGGAATGCGTTGCAACATGAGTATGGCTAAACTCAAGATGACTGAAAAACATAATGTAAGTAACTAAGAATTCAGTTAAAAGCCATATAGTCCATAAATAATAATAGCATGAAATTTAATCAATGATTGCGATATATATTTTAAGCTCGTCTGGGTAGGTACCACCCACTCATAAGATATTCTACCGAAAAACAGCAGTACTTGGTATTGTTGTGTTCCGGTTTGAAGGGTGAGTGAGCCAGTGTAATTACAGGCACAAGGGACATAAAATCTTAGGTCCCAAGGTTGGTGGCGCATTGGCGATTTAAGCGATGGTTAACATTTCTTTCACTGTCAATGTCTAAGGGCGTTTGGTGACCACTCACCATCAGGTGGCCGGTATGCTAGTCCGCCTTCCTTTTCTATAAAAAAAATATATTGTGTATTACACAAAATTATAAAATAACTCTGATTTGTGTCAGAGACGACTCTACGACGGTTATCGAGTCGAGTGACTCGACAAAATTTTCATGTAATATTTTTTATACAGACATCATCTGGAATTAAGGAAGATACGCCATTCAACTGGACCGTTAGCGTGGAATCGTCAATAGATGCTTCTTACTTTGCCGGCTACCTAATTACCCAAGTACCAGGTGGATTTTTCGCATCAATGTATCCCGCGAACAAGATCTTCGGTGCGGCCATTGTTGCCTCTGCAATATTCAATATGGCTATTCCGGGCGCGATGTCGGTTGGACCAGCGGCGGTCGTCATGCTTAAAATTGCTCAAGGTTTCGTTGAGGTAAGAAGTTATTTATTATAGAAGTCAGATATTTTACAAGTTTTAATTACTTTTTTTTTATATTTGCCGGGAGGGCAAATGACTCTACTCCACCTGATGTTAAGTTGTAGTAGAGTCCAAACGCGACGACGGCCAGTACAGACGGAAAGAAGATTCTGCACTAGCGGATTCTGCACTATTCACTATTCACTATATAATTTTGAACTACTTGCGGATTTGACAATGTTTCCTTATAAGATAATTTAAAAACACCGCACTAATAGTAGCACTAATATTTTTCTTTTAGACAAAATTCCTCACTCTGTCGACTCAAAATAATGCATGAACGAATAAATACTATGAGCATATACTTAATGCATATGTAACTTCCAAAAATGAAATTAAAACATGATTGAATGAATTACACGCAATTTAGTACACGTTACGAAGCTTATTTTGTGTCACAAAAAATGTATTCATGTTACATTTTTTACCAAATTAGAACAAATATTACATCAAAACTAAATATCAGTTGGTATGTTTCTATGACAAGACATGTATCAAAGATCCGGAGGGTTACAATAAACATGTAACAAGCGTCATGTCACTTAAATTTTGAACATTTGGCATTCAGTTCGTGACGGAGCATGATCGGGCTTATTACCGATGCACAAATTTTGAGCCCCGTAGCGAATGTACGTCGTCACGTTTAGATTTAGTCCCCTTTATTTCGCACTCTTGTTTAAATTAAACAAATACAATATTATTTTACAGTAATATACGATTGATTATATCTAACAATTGTCCGTACAAAAAGACTTTTGAAAAAAATACACAGTTTAGGTTAATTTTATTTCTATAATCGAGTTATCTGAGAAATATTAGTGTTTGTACTAATACATTGCATAATATTATAGTCTATTAGCACGTTTACAGTAATAAAATTTATCTAGACTAAATTATTCATTGTACTTTTTTAAAAGTAATTATGACCGAGAAATATTCATTCAGAAAAAAAAAACAACTAATTTTCTCAATCAAAAGTAATAATAGTAACATATTAACAATATGCTAAGAGTACCAATGTACGCTTATAAAAACTACGTGTTACTTATTCGATAGCTTATAGTTACTAGAGGACGCTGTTTTCATTCCATATTTTCTTATATAATATCATTAAAATAATGTGACTACTAAAAAATTACATTTATACATAAAAAATAGGGACACATGATTTTTGAAGTTTTCAATTGTAACTCTATTTTCACATACACTTTTTTGCACTAACGGTTATATATATATATATATATATATATATATATATATATATATATATGTGTGTGTGTTATTTTAGAATATTTATATAGATAAATAATATTAAACGTACTTGAGAGCATTCGAAATCGTTTCCCAAAGTACAAAGCCTCTTTAGGATTATCGAGCCCCCTGTAACCATAGCTACGTATTTATTCGCCTGTACCCAGCTTAGCCGGCTCGTCAATAGCACGGTATCCCTATTAAATCTTATGTTGAATTATTGCGATGACGAAACGATTGTACAAAATCTATTTTATCTGAATTTCTATGCTTTATTCAGAAATATATAATCATATTAGTGAAACTTGTGAGAGATTGAGAATATTCTTTGTAAACGAGAAAATGCTATAATCATAGCGAATGAACTTTTGTATGTATTATATTAAAAAGTATTTATTATTTCTCTATTATAATTTTTTATTTATAAATTAACTTAAATCTAAAGATTGTGAATATGATATGATTACTATAATTTGTGTCTGTGTTATAAGTTCGTTACTTATATTTTTTCTATACACAAAATCGTGACACACAATTGTTAGTAATTCTAAACATTATCGATAGTAAAATCCACGATACATTTTTCTTTTTCAAAGCAACCCTGGTTTTTCAGGGAATCGCTAATAATCCTATTGTTTCGTCCTATCAAGCTTAAAACTTGTTGTATGAGAAAAGTCAGGGTATAACATATGACTTTCCTTTTTTTACCGTTAAGATTTAGAGGCTTTACACTCATTTTGGACTACGGTACAAGTAGCCGAGATGGAATAGTGATAGCGTAAATGGATTTTAATCAAATATCGCGGGCACAAATTTGCTCTCGCACTAATTATTTTTCTACCTAGGTAGGTAGTGGTTCATACCATCTGGTGAAGGAAATATCCTCTGGAAAGCTTATCCTTTATAGGAGTGAAGACCTTCGTCCAACAGAGTAGTACCTAAGAAAAGTTAATTTTCAGGGCGTAACCTATCCCTCATGTCACGGCATCTGGCGTATGTGGGCACCTCCTCTAGAAAGATCTCGTCTAGCGACTCTAGCCTTTTGCGGAACTTATGCGGGGATCGTCATTGGCATGCCGCTTTCAGGCCTCCTCACTGACTACATATCTTGGCAAACACCTTTCTACTTCTATGGCATTTCGGGTATTATATGGTAAGTTTTAAATAATTATTAAGCTCAAAATAATTATCAATTATTTTTGTAAAATAAATTTTAATGAAATTCTTTTGATTTCAACTATTATACAATATTTCCAGTGATTAATTAATATGTTTAGAAAAACAATTTAAACTTCTCCTAGTTATGTATTAATATTTGTCAAACACTGATAACGTAGCTCAAATATTATTTAAAATAAACTTTAACAGGTATATTCTATGGCTCTGGTTGGTTTTTGAGAGACCAAGCAAGCATCCCCACATCACCGCTAAAGAACTCACGTACATCGAACAATCAATTGGAACCGCAACACAAGCCGCCATGCCTGGATTCTTTTCCACTCCATGGAAGGAATTCGCGACTTCTCCACCTGTATGTAAACCATTTCAATAAATCAATCATCAACATCAAATTTAAAGCCTCATATTATACTTCTTTGAACAACAATTTTTTGCAGGTTTACGCGATTATCGTCGCCAATTTCTGCAGGACATGGAACTTCTGTCTCCTCGTCATATTCCAGTCAGCTTACTTTAACACAAGATTTAATATGCAAATCACTGAGGTTAGATCACAAACCAGTATGTAATATTTAAATAAAGAATTAAAAAAGAAAAAAACAAATATGTTCTATTAATTTCAGTCTGGTTTCGTCGGAGCAATTCCGCATTTGATTATGACGTCTCTGGTGCCCATTGGTGGTATGATGGCGGACTACTTGCGTAAGAACAACATAATGACAACAACGAACGTGAGGAAACTATTTAACTGCGGTGGTTTTGGACTCGAGGCTTTCTTCTTCGTTCTTGTGGCGTATGCTGATAACAAGGTTTATATAACAATTGCCTTCTAATGAATATATGGATATTAAAAAGGTTTTGTTTAAATTAGATCGTTATCTGTCCTTAGTATATATATATATATATATATATAGTTATATATGAATTGCTAAAGTGAGTTTATTTGTTAGTTACGCCTATACATCTTAACTACTCAACCGTTAATCATGAAATCACGGGTAAAGAGAAGAACATAGAGTATTTAATCCTCTCAAAGTATTTATAATCATTTGGTGTTACACTGTTTCCAAATTTACGTAATTACATTTTTTTTAATTTAATTTAATTATTTATATTTGCTTAGTACGTGGCTACAATCGAATTGACCCTGGGAGTTGCATGTAGCGGCTTTGCTATATCTGGCTACAACGTGAACCACCTGGACATTGCGCCACGTTATGCTTCTATTCTCATGGGATTGTCCAACGGAATCGGGACCATAGCCGGCTTCATTGTCCCCATAGTTATTGATTACATGACTCAAGAGAAGGTAAGGTTTCTTTTATGCACATATATGAATATTTATATTTATTACTAATTAATTATTACATATATACATATATATTAAAAATCCAGAGCAGCCAGCTGTTTTATTATATGTATTCAAAAAATGTACAATGATATTTCTAAAACCAAAAATGTAAACGCTCTAAACGAATGCGGCCTGAAATGTCTTTATTGTTATGGGACATACGTTAAGATCTTTGTAATATTTTAATAAAAACATTGATTAAAAAACTAGTCTTGTATAAAGGAGAACAATGACGTGCTTATTATATTCAATAGCATTTGAATTCTTTGAAACCTATTCGTGCGTTCTTATCGAACTTTTGAAGTGACACTCCCCAGCGAAGCCCTAGGTATTCTTGAGCGAAACAAAAAGGACAGTGGGTCGTAGCTAATTTTAAAAAGGAAATCGAGCTCGTTTTGAGCCGTGGTGTGAATTTGAAATGAGCGGGGTCGGGGTGCGCGCCGATGCGTCACGTGGCTACATTACGCGCTGAGCACTTTATTATCACCGCGTTACGCTACACTAAGTTTGAGCGAATAAGCGTATATTTTATATCGATAAGTGACAGTTTGAATATATTAAATTATACGTTTTAATACAATACATATTAGAAATGTGTTTTAAAATTCGAATATAATCTGTGCCAATCTTATGAAAAGCAAAAATGCAAAATATCACAAAACTGTTGCCACGATTTAAGCGTTTTCATAATATAAAATAAAATGTTGTTTTAATGAAACGTTGGTAATTTATAGACATTAAAATAATGGAAACCTTTGAATTTAATAGGACCAGCTAGAAAAGGCAATAACAGAATGGCGTGCGGTATTCTTAATGGGCGCTACAGTACATTTCATTGGCATCACCATATACGGAATATTCGCCTCTGGTGAATTGCAACCGTGGGCGGAGACGACAGTTCCTTATGAAGCTCCTCTAAAGCCCTTAGACCAGGAAACTACCTTCGTAAGTACTAGTACTAATACATTTTTTTATCGATAATCGCTCACATAATTTATATATATGTTTAAATATAAAATTTAAAAAAAAAAGGTATGTATAGTGAACAAATTAGATTGTTATAATGTGCGCGATGTCGAGTTATTTAATTTGTTTGTGTACTTTATTTAACTATAAAAGGCGATTGTCGCCAAAATTAAACAACTTGTATCACGTCTAAAATCATAAATAAGTCTAGATGTCTAGACCTATGACTGCGCAAATTTCTGTATAATTCACAAAATACCACATAATGGCAAGTCTAGGTCAGTAGTCCGACGCCCGGGCTCAGTCGAATAATTTTCTATTATCGCTTGACCAAACGGTCTATCGAAACGATTTGACACAGTCTTGTCATTTTGTCTTCATCCATATTGAAGTTGTAGACATTGTAGTTATTGTTATATATGAAAATATCTTAATAAAAGAGTAATACCATAATTTGTGGGATTGTTCTCCAATGGTAAGTTCTGTAATTATTATAGTCGGAGAAACCATCTGAGCCACTGAGAGGCACAGAGCCACCAGCATACGGCAGCATCGCACCGCCTCGCCCACCGGCGCCGCAACAACACGTACCTAACAATCCTTTCGTATCAGGGGCTTTGTATCAGGCTGAGCCCATACAACCACCCGCCCAAACTTATGAGGACCTCACCGACGATGGCACTTATTAGACACCGCATGTCTTTGACGTCAGTTACATCAACTGATTTTAACTTTTTCTGAACTATATCAAGCGAAAGTTTTATCAGATTCAGGCATAACACCTGCCCAACATATGATGTTGTGCTATTCTCTAAGTGCAATAACTTATATCCAATAATTAATACCTATCACTGAATTTTTTCTGAATTACTTATTTGACAGTAAATATTTTTTTTTACAACTAAAATACCAATGACTATGAAAAGCAATTTAATATACTTCTGTTGACGTTATAAAACTGAGTAACCAAATAAATTCAAAATGTTCTAAATTCAAAATAAATTGATATACAACAATGTATAGGTAGGTACTTAGAAAATAACAGAACTATTCGGTGATCTCCTCATTTTATAGTTAAAAGATATATAATTGTTCTCTATTTAGCTCTTAATATCAGATACTCACTCTAATGTATTGTTTATGCATACAAATTTTATCGTTGTCTATACGTTGTCTGTTAATTTTAATTAGATAAATGGGTGAATGTACTTGAAATTTTATTTGCTCAATATGTTGTAAAGATGTAAATATTCGCATTGGCATATCAGTTACTTAGGTTATAATTTGTGCTATTTATTTGTTAATGTTAAAATGTTTCGTTTAACGAATACTGATATGATTAAGTCATTCCTTTTAATTACTTCTTGTCCAATCAATAATATAAACGACATATAGTTAACGGTTAATTCCTTGTTTATAAACTATATAGATTTGCTCGTCCTTGTTACTGTCTCTTGTTGTTGTAAAATGTTTATAATAAATTTACGATATTATTTATAAAATCTAGGAATGTATTTCAAACTACAAATATAATTGTATATGTATAGGCGTAGGTACTCAAAAAATGTTACTAACGGAAGGGAAGTAATTGATTCGTATTATATTTAGTTTAGATTTGTAATACTGTGAATTTTTATATTATATATTCATTTGAATTTATATTGAGTTATCAGAATTATTATTCAAACATTTTTATTTTACAACAGTGATAGAAATATAATAATTATTTAAAAAAATATATCTCATGAACATTTATTATATTTGTTGTTTAGTTTTTCGTTAAGTAAAAATAACATTTTTCTCCCTCTTTCTTATTTTTTTTTAAATGTTGTATTCAAACGGTATATAATCAATTTAATATTAAATATATACTTCATAAAGGTCATTTAGTAACGGATAGTATTAATTATAATCAACAGTATAAATTCAATAAAAAAGTATATAAAAAATATAAAAATAAAAACTTTTAACCGAACACATTTTTATTTGTTTAGATTATTGAGCAAACAAACAAAGTAACCTCTTACTCGATCTTCCTCTTAATCGATTACAAACACATGTGTTGTGACGTATTTATTATCTGTGTAACACAAATTTCGATCACTAATAAGAACACAAATGAACTTATAGTCAATACGCTGTCAGCAATCGGTTCCAAATTCCTTGTTACTTACATTTTTTGTTCCTGTAATTACATTGGCTCAGTCATCCTTCATGCAGCAATAGAAAAACAAGAGCGTGGGCTTCATTTATTGCTTCTTAACAAAATAACAACACTAAATTCTGAGCTTATTTTTTATGAATTAATTTAATGATATATTCTTTTATTTATATATTATTATAATTATTTGTATATAATATATACTTCTAATCCATAAGATGCTATACAAAAAATAAAAAAAATATTTAAAAAAAAACCAAAATATTAGTTAGGGTTTAAAATTATTAAATATCTCGTACATTATCTATAAGCAAAAGTATAACCAAATAATCTACAAATATGATATGTATGGCTTTTTGCAATATAACTATTTTCTATCATTGTACACAAAATAAATTTTGACGAAAAAAATATATTGAAATGCATTAGGACATGTGACATGATTCTCTTTTCAAATTTATCTGAATAATAAAGATTTTAAAGTATATTTTGAATCCAATACATCACGCTTAAACATCTAAACATGGATGTTAGATTTTGTATAGGACAAATAATACTTTATACTATTTATTATTATTTACTTTAAAAAATCTACACCCGGTAAAGCGATCTAGTATGAACTAGTATTTATATAATTTAAGTCAAGTGTAGAGACAATAAAATTTACGATTAGCTAACGATAACTGTTTTTACATTTTAATTAATAAAAATGACAATAAATTTTGACTGACAATTATATTGGTCAGTGAGACCAATATCACTTGTTACGAAGCACGATTTAATATGAAATAAATTTAATCTATTTCGTTAATCATATGTATTAAAACGTACTTTAAAATCGTCTATCATCGAGAGTCTGAATCATGATCGCTCAGTGTGTTTATTTTGTAAGTAATATACACATATGGTAACACAATTGCTATAATAATACAGAACGAATATGATCACATCTTATATCATAAAATATGTAAAAAAAAAAGTTATAACAACGGAACGGTGTACAATGTTTTTTTTTAATAACATCGATACGCTTTTATTTCACATATTCGATACGATTCGTTCGTTATTTAATGATTCAATCACTATTACACATACTTAATGATAGTTAAATTATTATTCAAATGATTTGATCAAGCAATATATATTTATTTATATGGAAGTAAGATCTAGAATAGAATTATGTAAGGGCGATAATAAGTATGTATATATACGAAAATAAAATAAAAATAATGGTGACAATAATTGAAATGTAGTTGTAAATATTATTCTCGAAGTAGTCGCGCGAATCGTTAAACATTAATTAAGTATTCTATTGGTGTATAATATAATGTAGGCACTTATAATATTGTAGGTCATAAATGAATAAATATTAAATTTTAATTTGTGTATATTCGCATATTTAATTAACTTTCGCACTACATGTACTTTCCTGTATTCGGCATTTATTTTTAAAACTTAAATTGTAGTACACAACAATAATTAAAAATGAATTATATTTATAAATTATGACGTATTTTTTTCATCAGAATTTCGCTTCGATCCGATCCGAATAAATGTGACATATTGTGACGTGACAATAACGTCCTTACTTCCAGAATCTAATTTAGAATCTTGTTATTCTTTTAAATAAATCAAATGACAATAACATTTTGACTGAGAAAATTTAAGTCACTTGTTGCGGCGCACTATTTAGTCTTAAAACAAGATAAAATAATTTTACTTTAATTTTAATTTAAAGATATATGAGATCAGTATTGCCCTATATGAGATCAGTATTGCCCTAAATACTTTATTTTTTAATTTAACATAATAACGAACAATGTAATTAAAATGCAATGGAATGACTTACCAATTAATTCATCATAAAATACACTTTTTATTACATAGCGTTATTTCAGCTAATAAGCACACAACAGTTCATGAAAAAAATATATAAAGATGAAGGTCGAATGATTCAAAAATACGAAAAAGACAGGCAATTTGACAATTCGTCTATATTCTAAGAAGGATAGTGATAAAGCGATTGTGTGATAAAATGTAACGTGGGTTATCGGCCTATAAATAAAGCAGATTATTATTATTCTGAATTATTTCCTTAAGTAATTATGTTTTAGTAAAATTAGCTTCTATCAACTGTAAGTAAAGAATAAAAAATATTTTTTTTATCCCAAATTGAGACGACGGCCTAGCTAAAGAGCTCGTGGTTTGGACAGACGCAACAATATATTTTTTATTTGTAGAAGTATAATTTTCTATTAATCATTAATATATTCGGTTGCAGGTTTATATCTTTTATTTTAATTCTATTATAATAATATTAATAATTTAGATATAGTACTTAGATAAAGTGGTTATTAAGTATGTACCATATACAAAAAATAATGAAAAAAGTAATGACAATAATTCAACTGTAGATGTAAATATTAAAAGCAATGTAGTGTTTGAATATAAAGGAGTTATTTGGACATAGGTGAGAATTATCATGAATATTATTTGGTTGTATAATTTTATTTAAACTAAATCAGTAAACAAAAATCGAAATTTTGATATTATTCAAATTATTTAGTTTTATTATTCATTTAAATTTCATAATATTTTCTAGAACATTCATATTTGTAAAATAATTTTTAAAATTTCTGTCTAATACTAAAAATCGTTAGATTAGAATTAATAATAATATAATGAGTAACTTATTATTTTAATAAATCTCTACGCCGTCAATTCTGTGTTGTAAAAATAACGAAGGTACATGAAGTAACATGGTTATGTAAGCGATTTATCATTAGCTAACAAGATCATCATTTTGGTTACAGCAATTACAAAAATAATAACAAATACTGTATTGAGAAGAATTATTTAGGTTAGAGGAACTAGAAATGCATTTTTTTAGTAACCAATCTTTAAATTTCGAATACGATATTAATCGTGATTCAAGTTGTTAAACATAAATTGTAGTTTTAAAGGACTTTATAAAAAACCGATTTCTGGGAAAAAGTTTGACCCATTTGGATGATTACTTGGAACCGACTTCAGTCATTTTTGTTGTACATATAAAACATTTTTTTATATATTATTATAAAAAAATATAATTTTTTATTGTTATTTTTAATCTAATTAAGTTATATTTCACTTTTAAGTGCATTCATTTTGGAAGTCGGTTACCTATACGTTTATTTTTAACAGTTTTAACATTCAGATTATATAATACTATGATCAATACATAATATTTAACATTCATTTATAATAAATTTGAATTTCGAATAAGATTATATAAAAACCAATACTTAATTTAAATTAAATTCTACATTTATTTCTATAATATAATACCTAAATACTAGTTGATGTAGTTGGTTTTATTATAAATGTGAAACAATTGAAAATTATTTTGTTAAAATTAAACTTAAAACATTTTATTTGTGATTTTTATAGTATAGAAACAGATATAGAAATTCTTCGTTATTAGCATCTGTCCCATTTTAGGAGAAAGGTTATTTGTCATTAGCCTGGTGTCGTTAACCTCGGGTAGGTTAATTAATTTGCACAAGCATTCTTCATATTTTTTATTGTTTTAATTATCTCACCTAGCAATATTAACCTTAGCGCGATGTTTTTATTAGAACTATTTATTGGACCAAGACTCAGGTCGTCATTTTAAAGACACGTAACGATAACGACACGTAAAGATTAGCACATTATTTATAAAGTCAATAATGCAATTTAAATAATTTCGTTGACTAATTCGACGAAGTCACGATAGTTTCAAATATGGTACAAAGTTGTTATAATATACGAAAAATTGGGAGGTAGGTGTAATCGAGTAGTTTTTTTTTATTTAGTGTAGGGCTGGGAATTGTGCACATAAGCGTCTATTGTTGATTATTTTGTATCAGTTAGAAATTTTCTTTATTCATAATTGATAATTTTCACAATGTCCAAAACTATGGCGGAAAGGGTAAGGATCGCCCGCGTACTCGTCGCTATTTGGGTAGAAAACAGTTTCACGAATATTATTAATATTGTAGCTATAAATTTTGTATAAAAAAAAAACTAAAAACGAAACAAAAAAATTATTCGTTTTCATTTTACATTTTATCTCATCTGTATGTTTTATGTGAGTAAATATATTATCATTAACAATAACAGTGTGTATCAGATATATATTTTATAATTTATATAAGTATTCAACTATTTATCTTTCTTTATCTATTTAGACATATATATACAAATATATTGATGGTTGTCAAACAAATATACTATGTGTTGAGCTAAACACGAAAATAAAGCCTATTCCAATAGAAGGATTAAAGGTAAAAAAAACCCTAAATGATATGGAATATGTAATATATGCACTCTCTTATATATGCACTATAAACAGTTCTAGATTAATATATCTTTATATATAATACAACGCTCTTCTACTGTACTTACTTTTATCTATTTTAATTTTACTTCCGAAGCTTGGATGACAGCTTCGCCGATATTTAAGACGCCATTTTTTCCTAAATGAAAATCATAGATTATTCAAGAATTCGACCAATGATATCGTTTCAATGCCAAAGTTGTTTATTTGTGTTTATTTCTCTTGTGGTTGGAATAGGCAATACGTACTTGTGTTGTGTTGATTTAAAGTTATAATAAATTAAAGTTCTCTAAACCCATAGACAATTTGAAAATCATGTAATATAAATAAATCTGTAACTAACCTTATTATTTTCGTAATATAATCGAGATAACATGTAAAAATATTCATATTATTATAAAATATTACATACTAGACAAACCTTTACACAATTTTAGTAACAATCGAATTAGTGTTTCAAAAGATAAAATTATTTAAATGATTCAAAAAAAAAAGTCATACGGTGTAATTATTACTGACTAATAAATATTATTTATAAATCATCTGAAATAAGTTATACTTACAATACATAAGCTTTAAAAATATATATGTTTATTAATTATCATATTAATTTTCTTGTTTAACTTTTTTTTATTATACATTATAATTTATTCATTAATAAATATTTAACGTGTACTAGATAATAAGAAAATAATGTTATAATTATACGGGTGATCTCACTCTATAAGGCTGTGTTGACAATAAAACTCATAAATAAGGGTAATATAATGTAGTTTGTAAATACTGTATGAATAAGGCATACAGAACTGAGTTAGAGATATAAGTCATGCTATAACGTAACGTAGCGTAGCGTAACATTACTTAACGTTATAGAAATTATTTTAAAATTTTCCGTTTATTTTATACTAGTTTGTTTAATTTTGTTGCTTTGTTGACTGATGTAGCATTTTATAAGGAGATAGGTTATTCAAAATTACTTCTAAGCTTGATAATATAGACAATCACTGACGATAGTCTTGAGTACCACATTCTGCACTACGTCTCAAATAAACTACTTACTTGATTACAAAAGAAACGTTTTCGTTATATTATCTTCTATTTTTAATTTGTCTAATCTACTGAATTTTAAGTTTATTGTTATTAATATTTGTTAATTTTTACATGTAGTACGAACTTCATCCGATCAAAAAACTTTAAACTTTCTTTAAAATTAATATACTACTGGTGGTACCACTCACTCATCACATCACGCCAAACAGCAGTACTTAGTATTTTTTTGTTCCGGTTCGAAGGGAGTTCTGAGTGAACCAGTATAACTACAGGCACAAGGGACATAACATCTTAGTACAAAGAGACGAAGTAAGTAATTGTTAATATTTCCTACAGCGCCAATGTCTATGAGCGTTAGTGGCCACTTACCATCAGGTGGCCCATTTGGAGGTCAGCCTACCTTTTTTTTTAAAAAAAAATCAATAATAACTGATAACATGGACTTGAAATTATTCTAATAAAATAATTCACAAGACAAACCCCATCACCAATAAAAAAAAAGTATTTCGATAGAAAACTATCCTGAAGTTACCCCGGTTAAATCTTAATTTTTTAAATATTCGAAATTATATTGCACAAATTAGATTTATAATTTTAATGTACTTATAATAAGTCTCATTATTTAACAATATAGAAAAGATACATAATTTTAACAGTTAGTGAACATAAGTAGATATATAAAGTGTAGTGTTAAGATTATTAGTAATTTATTCGTAAAATACTGATAAGTATATTTGCAAGAAAGAACTGACTGGTCAATTACAGATTAGACTCATGTGTAAGGATTTGCTTTGAAAGTCCTGCAATTCGAAGCTGTAAATAATAAAGCGCGCTCGTTCTGTTTGTCAGGTAGAAGTGTCATCTTCATAAAATTATTTTAATTATATTCGTATCATTTTATCTATATTATTTAAAAGTATCGAATTGAAAAAAAAATGTACGTAAAATATAAAGTACCTTTTTTAAAAGAGCATTTTTTTTTAAATTACATTTATTATTATTATTTCTAGTTATTTAATCGTAATTATATTCATCAACATAATTAAATATAAATCATATATCTTTTTATAGGCTTAGGATAAAAATGTGCATGGATTTAAACAATATATTATTTTTAAATTCACTTTTAAAAAAAGTTTTTTCATCGAATATATAATCTGTAGTAAAACACAATAAAGGTGTACTTAAGTTTTATAACTAAGCAATCATCGGTTTCAAACAGGCCTATTATATTGTATTTATGTAAAATAATAATCTATTGAAAGATAAAAAAAGCAAAAAAATTTAATCAATAATGTTTTGTAATATAGTCAAAAATAATTTAGTACTGGTGGTAGGGCTTTGTGCAAGCTCGTCTGGGTAGGTACCACCCACTCATCAGATATTTTACCGCAAAACAGCAGTACTTGGTATTGTTGTGTTCCGGTTTGAAGGGTGAGTGAGCCAGTGTAATTACTGGCACAAGGGACATAACATCTTAGTTCCTAAGGTTGGTGGCGCATTGGCGATGTTAGTGATGGGTAACATTTCTTACTATGTCTACAATGTCTATGGGCGTTGGAGACCACTTACCATCAGGTAGCCCATACGCTTTTCCACCTACCTATTCTATAAAAAAAAAAAATAATAATTAATATTTGTTTAATATTATTAAAACATATATAGAGGTGGTATATTAGGCTATTTAAATAAATATATTTACCTATCTATTTATCAAAATTTATGATTTTTATATATTTTGCAATGTTTCATATACGTTTCTACACATTGGTAAAGCTTGGTATATAAATAGATCGGCTTGAGTACTTCTTGATTAGAGCCTGTTCATTTGATAATAATATAACTGAAAATAAATTATTCAAAGGATATTGGGTCGTTGTTTTGAAGGATGATTTGCGACTCGTCACTGTTGACAGTGTATTGACATTTTAAGGTTCCTAAGAATAAAAAAAATACAGCAATAAAAGCGATCACGCAATCTATCGGTTTAGTATTGTCGGTAATTTTTGTCACAGCAATTATAATACACGTATCGTCTAAATACTTACTAATATTTAAATCTAAAGAGTGTGTTTGTTAACGAAAATCTTTTAACTTTAGATATCACGTTTATTGAAAAAGGCTATAAAATTTAATAATAATATTAAAGCTACGACCTATGGGGTGGAGCTACCACTGTTCTGCTTTATATATTTCATATTAAATACAACCCGGCATACATTACAACGCCTCTTTAATTTTTTTTTGTAAAATTCTCTGACGCCTTTAGTACGCGCACCTTGTTGCTTCATAGTTTCATACGAATGAATGATGCGTTAACCCATAAAATACGATCAAGTGACAGTTTGTGTACAGTACAACAAAAATGTAACTCGTTTAAATCGAAAGGGGGAGAAATATAAATATTTTTGTTTATCTGTACAGTTGTTATAACTACATATCTCATATTTGTATACTTGATATTTAATTTTTTTTTTTTTTTTGTTATTATTAATATGAGTAAAATTGTTGACTAATATCAATTTCGTTTGCATGGCAAACCGTATTAAAGTGTACAACAAATATGTTTTTATTTTAATGTATAATTATTTAAATGTGGTCCATGAATGAAGCATATTGATTTTACGGGACTAAAAATTGAAAACAGTAGCATTTTGATACCAAACACAACCTCGTTACAATTTTTACTTATATGTTACTTTTGTGTTATTTTGTTGACTATATTATTGTATTAAATGTTGACTTCGATTAAGATTAATTTGCTACTTAAAAGTATAATATATTAATATTTTATTTATGTTATTGTAAATATTTCCTAATAAAATGATGAAATTATCTTCCCTAATATATGTTTGGAAATTACAATTTCGTTTGATTTAATTCCACGTATTTATAGACACTTGTACCTGAGTAAAAAATACTTAATCACATATATAATTCTGAGTCATTATTTATTGTGAAGTCCGAACCGATTTGCGACCATGGACGCCAAGTGAGGACTTTGTAGAACGTGATTTTCAAGGCAACGGTGTGTGAAAAGCTAATTTCCTGACAGAAGACTGCTTGTTACTGAGTATCTTGTCAGATACTCAGTAACAAGCATAAATGTTTAAGATTTGGATCCAACACCGAGGCAGGTTATTACAGATGTAGTGACTAGATATGCAAATGTTTACCTTCCGTCAGTTGTCTTGAAGCTAAGTATGTTTCTATATAATTTCTTACACAATTAATATGATTGGTTAATACGTGAAGATTCAGAGAGATAAAGAAGATTTTTTAGTGATTGTTCAGTGGCTTTGATAGGGCTTTGTGCCCTATAATCTTGGCTAGGTAGGCTAACGGTAATACTTAGTATTGTTGGTTCCGGTTCCGGTACACTGGCTCAATCTGGAGCCTGTAGTTACAGGCACAAAGGACATAACAACTTAACTCCCAGGGTCACCAGACCACTACCAATGCCAACCAATATGAATAAAATATATCCATTTAATATTTTATTATTTCTACCGCTGAATAACAATTATTTGTATTGTGTATTCCGGTTTGCCCTTAGGCTAATATAGAGTAAATAAATGGTGGCCCATTGGTGTACTGGCTAGATATGATAATTTAAAAAAAAGGGGAACCCAGAACTTATAAGTCTAGAAGGTGATGACATAAATACCATTCAATAATACAAAAGTAATAATTATAATTAATTTTATTATACAGTAAATTAATAAATAAATCACACAATACCATTAAACTATTTACAAAAGTACAAGAGAACCAAGTAAGTATATATAACTTAAAAAATAAAATGGCAGTTATGAGACTAAGGCTGACACTAAACCCCAAAGAGTTGTAAAAAAGAATAACCTTAGAGTCTAAATTTATATTTGCTTATTACAAAATAAACGACGGTAACCAGCGCCAGCGCATCTTTTGTTTTCCAACTGTATTCGATCGAGAACCATGTTTAAACTCGTGGCCATTTGTTATGGTATTATTTTTTAATTGTTTTTTTTTTCTGATTGCTCCGTTCTGTCTACCCCAGGGTTTACGTGAATTTTCATTATTTTTGTGTCTTATATCATGGGTAAACCGATAAATGCTTATTATTGTGTTAATTTGTATGCGTATTTCAAGCGATTACTCCAAATAAATGAATCTGGCAAAGCTCACTTATAATAAGCAAATTAGAAAAATACATAAATCGTAAGCTATACAAAACAATGTTTTCTTTAGCATTATTACATATATCTTATAAACAACATCCATTTAAAGAAAGGCAAGTAATTATACCGACAATATGACTTAAAATTTCTATTAATTACGCCGACTGTTGATCTGCCTCCTTAAATTTGTACCTATACATATGATCATATTGTATTATTTTACAATTACGCGTGAATGTCATATATAACAATTTCCTTACTTAAAAATATTTGCTATATTATGTTAAATTTAAAGCAACTAAATTTGATAATCGATTTACTTTTGTAGTAATTGAGATCTTAATAAATCAGGTAAAATACATAAAATAGTTCCCGAATTGTTGTACAGAATATACGCCCCAATTCGTGTAAGAAAATCATGAAAAATAAATCTTCGCAGGGTGTCCAAAAATAAAACAGGTACTTATTGTAGATTTGATTATGGTGACATGACATTCTACCAAAGACAAACTAGAAGAGGGTAATATCGTGCACTAATATGCACTATCCATATTAGTTTTGCATGCTCTCTGAAGCATGGCTGGCAGTGTAAGTAATGCCACCTTTCTGACTCCAGGCTGATACTTAGAATTTCATGTTAAAAAAACTACAACTTTTGAATTCCGAATTATCTTTAGCCTTGGAAACTTGCCACTAGACCAACGATGCAGGAAGGTCAGGTTAAATGCAATGCGTATGTATACATTAGTTTGGTTTTAAAAAATAACATCTGATAATGGACGTTCCTAGCACATTTACGACTATGCTTGCCATCGTCAGCCATAAAATTCTCAATATTTTTATATATATATGTATATTATTTTTTTATAAAAATGAATAAAACTTCTAAATAAAATAATTTAAGTTTTTTCCTATTTCCCCGAAGTAAATTGCCACGAAGTTTGTTCGTTGCTGTTTTTTGTTTGCAAGCGTCAGGCTTGCTAGCTTCGGATCAATCTCCCCAGCTATTACTCACAGTATATTTAGCATTTACAGGCGCTTAATATCATAACGAAAGGTTTAGTATACGATGTTGTTTACAATCGTAAGCTTATCAATTAACTCGACACCACATTTGAGGTAGGAAATATAATCTAATAATGAACTAGGTATGAAAGAAGTTAAATGTTTATGTACAAGAAATTCCCTGAAAACGAGTATTCTATTAAATTTAATCAACTGTATGGAGTCACAGATCTAAGTCTTCGGGACTTTCCCGGGAAGCCTCTAGCATAGGGAGGATTCGCGTTTGTAGTAACATAATAGACTCCCCTGGCGCTGAAAATAAAATGTCACATTATTTCTTGCTCTATTTTTCTGTAAATTTCCAAGATTATTTATTATTCAGATTTGCTACTAGTGTAGATAGCTTTAACACTAGTCATCAGTTTTTTTTCCGAGCTGACCATGGAACCTTGTTTGTATTTCTGCAATAAAAAATTTGCCTCATTGTTTTGGTCTCGTTTTGGCATTGTTAGACCTACAATACCCTTACCATCCTCATACCATCATCATAAGTCACCATATTTTGGTAAATCTACGATGTGTACTGCAACTGAAGAATGTAGCGATTCCATGGAGTCAGGTAAGTAAAAAAAATCTGGGTTTAGACAAACGAGCTATTTTATACTTACTTATGCGTGACGTGTTCTCCCATGAGCACGTACTCGGTGTCCTTGGGTTCACACCAGCCGATCAAATACGAGAAGAGATTGGGACAGGGACCCGCCCAGAAACCAACCTGGCTATTGATAGACTCAATGAAGTATGGAGTAACTTTCGTGTGATCGCATGAAAGAGTTTCTGGAAACAATTATGAAAATATTTTTAAGGGCAAGTTATAGAAAATACAGTACTTGATAATTAAATTAAAAATACTATGTAAACGAAACACAAAAAACATATTATAGAAAATTATTTATTTTGTTATAGTTGTAAGTATTTTTTTATAATTTCATTAGGATAGTTATTCTAATAAACTAAATAATATGGAAAATTTTTGTAATAAAAAAAGTATAATGTTGTATTTTGTATTAAATATAGTGACATCTATTGTGAACTCGATAAATTATAAGCTGTTGGTGTTGGTTGGGTCGTCTATAGTATGCGGTTACTTGTCTATATTGTTGGTTAAGTTGTTCCAGTGTAAAAACAGAGATGGCGCTGTAAACATTAACCGAATATTTTTATTAACTACCTTGATCTAGTTATATTTATTATATATTTAAAATAGTCTACTTAAACATAAACAAATATTTTCAGTATTTATATTGGGTCTAATTTTACAAAGTTAATTATCAAAGGTTTTTAAAATAATATGTACGTGTATGTATGCCTCTGCACATTCGTTCTTAATATTGTTCTCTAATGTCTCGAGAACAAATAAAATTATTAAGTTTGCTATAATTATTATTTATTACATAGATTATTTAAATAATTATAGGCAAGTTTTTCTATACAGCAATAAACTGCTCGATTGATTTCATTAACAACTTAATCAGGTTCTAGTTACGTAATTATGCATCGAAATAATCCGGTCCGATGTCGATATCATTACTTGTTTATCAAAAATTGACAATGAACGTACAAACATACACACATTTATATATCTAAAAACCATATCATTTAACCATACAATTTGAATGTATGTGTCATAATTTGAGATTTTAAAAAGTCGAATAACTACAACAACTTCCTACCGGGACGTAAAAAATAATAATCGTGCTATTTCACAATGACATAGAGAAATAATTAGTATCTTACGGAATATAGTATCATGTGCGCATCCTGGCTGACTGGAACCACCATTGACGTAGAAATCTGCATGGCCGTTGGGGCCCCACTGGCCGAGGATGCCCGCGCCAGTGTGCAAGATGTCCACAAAGTGAGCGTCAGTGTAATCGAGGTCCCGTGATCTATTATTGCCCATGTAGAAGAATATTGTGGGGTCAAGACCTAGAACGATAACGGTTCCATATTAAATCCGAACTTTTTATTTCTATTTCTATGATTATCGGCGCATACATTCCAAATGTTGGCCTTGTGGTTTCCTTCGTTTTTTTATAGACAAGTTACTTGTGTCTTGATTTTTAAACTACAAACGTCTGATAATAATGCTTATTACGATTACAACTGACAGGAAGTTCGTCACTAATATTTAACCCTGGCATTTGCCTAGCAAAATGTTAACGATCACATTACAGGTAATAAGATAGGTTAATGCAAATTTATTTTAATCATAATAGTAGTATTAGTTAAATTTTATGTTTTCTAGTTATCACGTCAACTGAATTTTGCCTATGAATAGTAGTAATGCAAGACGTGCTCTACTCGAACCATAAAAGCAGCATTATGTGCGAACTAAATTTCATCCATAGCAGGATTTTACGTATTTAGCAGTTTTAACTATATGAGGTATTGTTTTCGTTCTCCTGACCAATTTAGACCACGATGGCCAATCTTAAGAGAGATTAGTCCTTAACGGAGGACATATTATAGTAAACAAGTATGTGCCTAAACACAAATGCACAGGAGGGAATACAGAATTCCCTCCCTCTCATTATCTGATGGGACAGCAATTCGATACGACCGGAAATAGGTTTGCGCGCTATCCGAGGTACGGAACGGGGTACTCATTTCAATTTCCAGACTCTGGGTTACTACTTTTTCCACAGAAAAACCCAATAACTCTTTATTGGTCAACCTTCGCCTTGAACATCATGATCTGCGCCCTATTTTCTAGCCACTACACCAACGAGGGAGTCGAGCATTTTTATAAATAAATATAATGTTAATAATAGTACCAGTTATTCGTCCAAGCTTGCCCTCGGATAAATGATTGGCGACAAGGCCAAGAATGTGTGCGCCAACACTGTAGCCAATGGTATGAATCTTCTCCGGCGGTACTGGTTTGATGGGGTGATACTGTAAGTACTCAACCAGCTGGGTTATGCACATACTTGCGAACCGAGGAGCCCACTCTATCTAAAACAACATTAAATATATAAATAATTTTGAAGTAGGTCTAACATATCGATAATTATCTAGTTCATTTCTGTAATTGTTTTTCGATAAAAATACCAATATAAAGAAGAGAACTTAAAAAGACTGAGTGTATCGTTTCGTTTTTAATATTTATAATGCAGTATAATACTTTACTAATAAAATTAAAAAAAAAGACCTTGACTCCTGAGTTGCTTGAAATGCCAAGAACTAAAATTCGATAGTATCTATTTATAAAAAATAAATCTCAATAAAATGTTGGAAGATACGTATAAAGTAAGTTTGAATAGTTGGCCATTTAATAGTAAGAAAAAAATCAAAAGTAACAGCATGAATGCCCGATTCTGGGCCTCCTCTTCTCTTGAGGGTCTCCACCACGCTGCTCCAATGCGGCGGATACACGTGGCAATTTTTATCCGCCACATGCAGGTTTTCTCACGATGTTTATTTAAGATGAATAATAAACACAAATTAAGCACATGAAAGTGGTTCAGTGGTGCTTGCCCGCGTTTGAATTTGGAATTATCGATTAATCGGTCTTCTAACCACTGGGCCATCATGGCTCTTAATATAATATTATTACAATTAAATACAATATCATATTTAACTGTAATAAGACCAAGAACGACGAGCTACCTGCATAATATTTTCTTTAAAAATTGTAAGCTTTTCTTATGTCAGTGACGTTTTTTGGCTTGAGGAATAAATGTCTATAAACTTAAGAAGTACTTCAAATAGTATGGATTATTTATTTCAGATGCAGGTATACTTAATATTTGATTACTAAGTAAATTCGAACCTTCTAAGAACAGTTTTAGTAACCACAAACGTTACCGCAATGATATTGATGTAATGTCTTCATTTAGGATTTATAAATATGAACGTACAATGTATCTTATACTGCAATTAACTTTAAACGTCTTTGGCTTTGTTATAAGACCAATAGTCACAAATAACCATAAAATTGACCAAGTAATAGTTGCAAGACTCATTTAATTCCAATTTATGTTGTTTTATTAGTACATAAATGTTGCCATTGTTTTGCAAAAGATTTTTTTTTAATAAAGATAAGTTATAGTATGTTTTATTGTATACTATTTTTTTTAGTAAGTATTGTTTTAAATATCGGACCAAAAAATATACAAATTGCAAAATGAACGACGCTGTTGGTAAGATGTGTAATCAATGTGTGGTTATTCAACTTATTGTAGATACTACTACTCAATACAGGTTCTATCGTAAAACAGAACTACTATATTATTTTTTACACCACCGTTGACTATGGATTAATTACACTTACCATGACCCATAGGTGGCCCACTTGCACTAACACTCTGCATTCTATGTAAAAATAAGGTGCGAAAATATTAACATAATAAATGATTTTGCTCCAAATTTCAGAACCATTCCACAGCATTCCATATTTTTCTCGATAGAAAACTAAAAGGGTTTGAATAATAAATACTTGAAATAAGGAATATCAACCTGACTGAGACAAGGTTCCTTCACAAGTGTTCCATAATCAACGATGATAATATTATAGTTTCCTTGCTTGAAATACGCTTCTCTCATGTCAGTACTTGGTGATAGATTTCTGCCCCCTCCGAACCCATGCACGACGATCTTTGTCGGATGTTTTTTGTTAAATTTTGAATATGTAAGCGAGTCATTGTCAAGTGTATTTATTAATTCGCCTTTCTCTTGAGTCGATCTGGAACAAAATGAAGAATAAAGCAATCGACCTTCAATTAAATATTTAATCAAGGTTGTATGTAAACATGTTAAGCTTTGTTAAAACTTTAAATGATAATTTAAAATATGTTACCATTATCTTTATTTGTTTTCACATTTTTATTTTTATTTTGGTTTTTAGAATAATTTGTATTTATTTTATAGAAACAAATGACATTTACAAGAACATAAAATATATAAAAAAAATAATCTTTAGCGATCAGATAATAACTTGTTCAGTCGTATTTTCCAAGTTCAGATATATCCTGACTATGTGATTTAGTTATTATATGTTAGTAAATATTTAAGAATGAATAAACTATTACAGTAAGGCTTCATAGCTAATAGGCATTGTATGAAATTATTTCTTATGAGTCTAGTGGCTACTGCAGATCCCGAGGTTCTGTGTTCAAATTCAAACGAATCCAATAATAAAATTCAAGATTTGACCGTCAATATATTTTCAGTAATTCACATATCACAACCTGGGGTGTGCTATTTGGTAGTGTGTTGCTGTGCCTGGGACAATACATAAAGCACAAAGAGGTCCTGCACCTGATCTCTATCCGATATTATTGAATTGCCATCCCATCGGATAATGATAATGCGTGTTTGCCCACGAAACGCCCTATCACTAGGGGTAGGACTTGCCCGTCTTAGTAAGCCCGTCCACTGGTCACTTATTCTACTGCCAAAATTATTGAATTTTTGTGGCAAAATTTTTGGATGAAAATGTCTACTGGATCAGCCGTGGCCAGTCTTTCTGCCTTCTTACGATGAATATAAAAATGTTTGTATGTTTATGCATTACAAACCTTGTGTAAAGATAATACTGCATTTTTGGATGTGGACATCTAAATGGAGGTGGAATGCATGACCCCGTCTTGAGGAGATCCCTGACAGACTGAGGTTTCTTCTCTCGGCCATCTTTTAAAGAGTTTTGCTCTTGGGTCTTTAGCACTGTAAAAAAATTAAGTTGTTTAATGATATTTGACTCACTGAGAGACTGACTTAATTAAAAAAGATAGTTTCAGATACGAGCAAGTACTTTATTAATATATTTAGTAAAATTAAGTATTGCCCAGGAACAACTTCAGAAAATGAAAGGATTTGGAAGTTATTGGACAGAATCAGTGGTTGATTTGCAGTTGTCAAATTATTTCCAATACATGTAGTTTTTCTTAAGATGTTTTCCCAATTATAAGCACAAATCTAACACAACAAAAATTTACTGTGGTGTTTGCCAAGTTCGAATCTGCTCTTCGAATAAGTCTTTCATAAAAAATTACCTACTCCGTCAACTGAGTTATCTTGGCTTCCTTCTAATTCCTTAAATATGGGCATAGCAAAATTACTCACATTATAAACACACAAGTCTATATAATAAATTTATATTAGTCTTTACAAAATTCCAATATACGTAGCTAGGGCTAATCACATTGGGTAAAGATTTCGTTAGTGTAATGTTTCGATATTTTGTAGCAGCGGTGTATTTGTAACACTTAATTAGTAGTGTTATTTATATTACTTGACTACACTAATTACAAAAACTGCAAGAGATAATTAATAATGAACTAGTATCCGCCCGCGGCTTCACCCGCAGGTGAGTGAGAAAGGGAGGTAGATGTCTGATAGCCTATGTCCCCGAAAACAGACGAACATTGTTATAATATTTGTAAGGATAAGTGGAAGCGGAGTAGTGGACACATTTTTATACAACTATACAAAAAAATTATAAGCTGTGTACTATTATATAAAGCAGAGGTTTTTTTTTTTGAAATCGCTAATCTCAGGATCTGCCAGTTCAATTAAATATATTAGTAACTTATTTAATAGAGTATTATGAGATTATATTATAAAGTTCACGCTACGGCATAAAATGGCGAAGCAGCAACGTTTAACGCAAAGGAAACTGCGTGTGGCGGCTTCTTTTTAATCCTGTAAATTTGTGAAGAACATAAAAAAATATTTAAAGATTATTTATGTTGTTGGTTCCGTAGTCTGGTTTCCGCAAAGTATAATAGTGTACCATCTCAAGATGAATATGTAGCAATAGCCGACTTTTTTGTTAAGCGTCAATTCTATCAGCATTTAACATTTCAACACCCGCGACCGGAAATCAAGTCGCGAGTTTTTGCTTATGTTGGTTTAACATTTTTTAAATATTTTATTTGCTAAGAGTTAAGACCCAGGTTCTCCTGATCATAAGAGATTACCGCGGCCTATGTGCATTTGCTAAGCCAGGTGATCTGCCAATGGGCTGTCAGCTTTAATATATGATGGCAATCTCAAAAGGGAATACTTGTTGAAGACAGGCAGGCGTATCGTCTTACTTAAAAGTCAGGTAAAATGTGCTGTGTATGCTGACCCCGAAAGAGAAGCGCATGATATATTTTAATGTTAAAGAGAAAAGCCTTAAGTTTCTCAAAACATGTTATAATAAAAAAAAAAAAAATTTAAAACGATGTTGTTACATCTTTATTATTTATAAACTTAGTTACAACACAAAAAAATGTAACGACTTACTAAAACCTTGCAAACCTTGTTCTCTACGTGTCGGAAACGTGTTAGTTATTTAGGTAAACGCGTTTCTTTGTTTCAAATGCCGAGCAGTCAGACCGTAAAATAGAAGCGAACGTTGATTTATTCGAGGCTACATTCTAACCAAGTTTTGGCAGTTGTTTCTGACAAGTGATTCATAAAGAAAAAAACATTTGCATAATTTATATATATCAAAGCTGGATTATTTTTTCAATAATATATTAAAAATATAATTAAAATACACAATTTTTTTTCATCATATTTATATATTTGATGCAAACGTCATTTATTTAAAATAGGTAGGTAGGTAGACTGCCAAATGTTCCATCTGATGGTAAGGTGTCAAGGGTAAGGAACAGTGGGGGGTTTTTGGGGCTCGCTGGTTTCCAAGGCACCGAGTACAACCCAAACATCGGTATACCCACTAAAAAACCAGCGGTACGCTTTACTCTTACGCTTTACGCTTACTCTTAACGAGGAGCGCCACGGGATCGCTTGCGCATGCTACCGTGACGCTCTGACGAATCACCTGTAGACGTATGGCAATGTAAGAAATATTATCCCTTACATCGTCTACCGCCATCAACGTCGGGAACGATGTTATGTCCCTTGTGCCTGTAGTAACACTGCCTCCCTCATCTCTTCAAACCAGAACACAACAGTACTACTATCTAACCTACCATATACTGAGTAGATGGTACCTACCTAGACGGGCTTGTACAAAGCCCTACCATTACCATTTACCAAATAATTATGTTATTTTAATTGGTGTATATCATATCATAAATAGTTTAATTTGCAATAAAAAATGCGAGCCACAGTTGCTAATTACTAAACTAAAATATATAATTTAGGCTTTGCAACCGAGGTTAAAATATTTCATAATTGGATAATAATATTCTTCAAGTACGTCAGAAATAAATAAGTTTGATAGTAAATATATCTACAAACAAAATTATAGACACCATACGGCGAAACGTAAAGATTTCTTGTAGATAACTTAAAACAGATTAAATATAAATAAGAGTAAACAAATATATATGTATTTATGTTATATATGTATTTATATTATAAATAATAACATATTAGAATTAGGATAACCGTGAATGGTAATATTGAAGTTTAAAAATAAATATATTTTAATGACATTTTTATGCTTTATAAAACGAGTTTTATTAAAACTCAAATCAAGTACAAGTTGTTAAGCCCGGCCTCTATTTCTCAACAAGGTCTTTATGTAAGCTGCATAATAGTGTAAATATATAATTACATGTCTTGATATATTCACTTTGATTTAAAAAATTACATTTCATTGAAATATATATTTTTTTTTATAGAAAAGGAAGATGGACGAGCATATGCGCCACCTGATGGTAAGTGGACACCAACGCCCTTAGACATTGGCATTGTAAGAAATGTTGTCCATCACTTAAATCGCCAATGCGCCACCAACCTTGGGAACTACGATCTTATGTCCCTTGTGCCTGTAATTACACTGGCTCACTCACCCTTCAAACCGGAACACAACAATACCAAGTACTGCTGTTTTGCGGCAGAATATCTGATGAGTGGGTGGTACCTACCCAGACGAGCTTGCACAAAGCTCTACCACCTGTCAGAGTCTGTCTGTCAAATATTTCGAATTCGTACTTATATTTTTAATAAATAACAACAATTTAACTTAAACTAATTTACAAAAACTAATTTGAACAAAATAATTTCATTTCATCTAGTTTCATATAGTTATATGATATCTTTCTAACTTTTTTTTTTTAATTTTTTGGTCTCGGCGGACATTCTTAACGGAGGATAATCAACTGCGCAGATATTATAGTGCTCAAGTGTGTGCGCAAACACAGGTGCATTCGCATTTCCCTCACTCTCAAAATGGAGCGATTGGGCAGCAATCCAACACGATCAGAAGGAGTTCAGGTGCAAGATAAACTTTATCAGGTGCAAGACAGGCTTTACCAGCGTTCTAAAGTACCGATTTGAAAAAACTTTTTACATTCCTCTTGTAGGCTTTACCCAAGGCTTTATCCAGAACTACAGAATCTGTATTCTTACAAGCTAGCAACTAGACTATACCAACGAGGTACATATAGACCAGGAAGGTATTTTTGTACGTTATTTCCTATTTCATTAAAATGTAAAAAAAAAACACGTAATAAAAAACTTATATATAAAAACTTGTATCTTGTTCTGTATATCTAAGTTTTTTATAGTATCTGGGTTTTTTTGCTTTAATTTATTTGAAAATTTGACGGTTGATTATACAATAGTTTATCAATTATTTAATAATAATTATGGTAACTTATTGATATATGATGATTAGTGTCTAAACAATCCTTCCTTCCATCATTTGGCTCGTGTCACAATATTCACCTTTCCGAACCGGAGACGCTGCTAAGAACCATAGAACCTTCTGAAGTTTAGACTTCAGCAGCGTCTCCGGTTCGGAAAGGTGAATATTGTGACACGAGCCAAATGATGGAAGTCTGGTATTCAGGATTGAATTGAATTGAAGCGTGATACAATGGTTTACTGGCTGCCTAGCAATGTGAAATTCACAGGTTTGATTCTAACTCTTTGGGTTATTTTCATCGTCACTCCTAACACAAGCTCTAGGCTTAATTGGAGGGGTAAACAAAATATTCATATGTAGTTCATGCAAAGAAAGATCTTGCAAATACGATGCAGAAACCGAGTTAAGAGTCTATGTTTTGCCAATGATTATTTATTATCTGTAAGATTAAAGAGAATGCAAAATGCAAGAATTTTTCAAGTGTTAACTAAAAGATGAATAAAACTTTTCATGAATTTATGAATTTTACTTTTTACTAGTTGTTAAACGCTTGGTATCTCCAAAGGATTGAAATTCCATTGGACATATTTAATTATATTACTGAGATATAACATAGGTGCATGTGATTACGAACACTTGTTTACATATCGTGTGCAGTTGATTAATCTTTAAGAATGGCTGGCGTGGACAAAATTTGATTACGAAAACGACATTACATATTTTATAGTTAGTTAAAACTTTTAGTCCACGAGATATTGAATAATTTATTCAAATATATACATTACCTAACTGCATATAATTTAAATCAACGATAAATGCAATAATTTTTCTGCATATTATTGTGCAAAACAAGTTATTTAAAATGCATGTACATAACAAATGTATGATGTAAGTAATAGACAAGAAACAATCACAACATGAATACATAACGAAAAACGCAAAACAATTATTATGTACACAAAAAAAATATACAATGACGAGAATGGTGACATGAGAAGATAATGTAATCGCATATCTGGTTTCTCACAGACATCCATCACAGTAGGGCCTATCTTTCAGTAGATTCTCTCTTGTGTAAAGTATCGAATTTTATTGGACGGCAAATCGATTATGATTCAAAGCGTGACAGGTCATTAAACTTTCACTCTCCACCAGATTCACTTTCAAATTACTGTCAAGGGTTAGTATAATGATATGTAAATAAAGAATTACATAAAAATATAATAATACGTAAATTATCTACGAATTTGAGCTTTACATTAAAATAAAATCTTGTGAAATGATTCATATTTGCTTGTACGTTGTACTTTAATATATTACGAATAAAGTATATTTTTATTTGATTCAGCGTTCAGTGTTTACAAGCTGCTATGAAATAAATATATATTTTAAATTACATACTATCCTTTTCAGTACTTATTCTGTACTTATACTATATATTCGAGTATTTACTATGAAATTATACATGTCGGCGAGACTGTGGTGCTGTCAATGATTTAAGTATTTACTATAGGATTTGAGACGAGAGTGATAGCAGACTTTTGTTGCTATGTCACTCTGGCGGAATGTCAAACGGACAGCCGTATATAGGGTTGGACGACATCGACGGATCGCCGTTAATTTTAATTACGTTTGAATTATGCTTTGGTTTTGAATTATAGCATAAGATGGATTTACCTAATTGAAGAAGATTTACCTTATGTCTCTACTGATATGCTTATATATAATTTTCAATCTTAGCATTTTAATAACACACGACTATTATTAAATGCCATGCCAAATTAATGGAATATAACCAGTAGTGTGTTTGGGCTTAAAAATTGTATTTATTCAATGCTAAAATATTATGTTTAAATAATTATTTGAAACAACAATTTGTCCTATAGCTAAATATAAAATAATATTTGATTTAATATTAATTTATTTTGGTATTTAGAGGTCGAAAATCGTCTCTGAGGACGTTTGAATATTTTCTACCGTTGGTATTTATTTTACGGAAAACGAATTTTAATCTTTTTTCGATAAAATATTTTATGCACATTAATATTGTGTAAATTTTAATACTATTTCTAAATCATATTAACCTTCACCGATGATAGGAGGGCTGGTTCAATTTTCGCCCAGAGGATTGGAATTGCGATTCTACAGGAAAATGCTGCTGGTATTCTTGCTACCATTCCACGCCATCATTAGTTGTATAGTTGATACATATGTATAATGCATACATATAAGTCATATATATATATAAACATATTATTCAAAATTATGAACCATTCTATAAAAATAACGTCCTAACTTACATATGTTGTATAGCGGATGATTAGATTGTTAACAAATGTTGTGTCTTCTTCTCTCGAATTTCAAATCAATAACGACAGAAAGAGCGCAATCAATGTTCAGCTAATCACTCGCTATTAACAATTTTTATAAGGAAGGTCGTTTTTTAACAATACGAATAAGTAGTCATTAACATGAATTATGAATGTTTGTCATTGAAGCAATAAATTGCGTAATAAATAAGCTGCTTATGCATAGGAATGACTGTTAATGACACAATTAGTATTTAGTATTCGATTTTTGTACGGTTCGAGACATGATAAAAGTTAAGTAGTTGACTAACCCATATGGAAACCATGAGTACGTTTTGTCTTTTCTCTTAACAATGTTAACGTTGGTTTGTTCCATTTATATATTATGTTACCACATAATTGCCAGTTGCTAATAAATACAGATAAATTAGAAAGTGTCGAAATATTTTTTTACATAAAAAAAAAATAGAAAAGGAAACGTGCGTATGGGCCAACTAATGGTAGTTGGTCACTTTTGCCGATGGACACTGTTATTGTATAATCATATTGATAATCTCATGATCTGGTCCGATTTAAAAAAAAAAAAAACTTCTTGCAACAGATATCTCGTTCAGAAGGTTATATAGACTATATAAGGAGACAACGGGCGGGGCAGTACGTTTAACACGTGTGTAATCCCGCGTGGAACAGCTAGTCAAATATAAATATAAGATTCTATCAGTTTTCATAAAAATAATGTACATCTAAAAAATACAGTAACGTAACCATTTATATGTCCCATAAAAGTCAGAAATAGGCCTTTGAAAAAGTAAATAACTTCGCGAAAATATTTAAGAATTAACAATTTACACCTTGAAAGCACACACACAAGCCATTGCTTAGAATTTCATAATAACAAAATGCTAATTTATATGTCAAAGGTTTCGTAACTATTAAAAAATACATGTTAAATTATATTGATTGCTTCATAATACCCAAGGAACTTATTTCACCTTGCATACCAAGAACGGATATCTGCACTCTCTTTTTAACCATACAATGACATTTTATCGAACAAAATCCTCCAAAACATTTTAAATTTACCAATATTTTTAGATCTAATATTAAATCAATTACATAAATTTCCGTAACAGCCTGTCAATATCCCACTGCTGGGCTAAAGGCCTCCTCTCCCTTTTTGAGGAGAAGGTTTTGGAGCTTATTTTAAAACATTAAATTAAATTTTATTGTGTTCAATTAATAAATTATTAATGAAAAAGTATAACTAAGTTTCTAGCCGTTTCTTCTCAATAGAATCTACATTTCAAACCGGCGGAAGATTTATAATATTGTTTAACCTTTTAAAATTACGATATATAAGTACTTATACGATATATAAGAGTCTACTAGAATAAAGTGTACTTCGATTTCATTTGAATATGTTCTAATAAATTATAAGATAGACCATATAGTAAACTTATGCGGCCTTATAAAGGTTGCTTAGCGACTGATTTCTCCTTATCTCATTCGTCATTATTGATTTGAAATTCAAAATTAGAAGACACAACATTGGTTATTTCAACGTTTATAACTAAGACCGATGAGTTTTTAAATTTATTTCAAATATTAGTAGTGAAATAGTAAATCAAATATGTATTCTTTTTTAAAAACCTCTTTTAATAATATAAGTAACATTTTTATAAACAACTATTAGTGTAAGTATGTGTGAAATGCTATGTAAACAATACAAGGTAATTTTTTTATTATCACTTTTAAATTACATGAATCTATGGATGCGCCCTTAATCAGAATATAAAATTTATAGTCAAGATTTTATATCTTTTGCAA
Organism: Nymphalis urticae; assembly: GCA_905147175.2. Classification (NCBI taxonomy): domain Eukaryota; kingdom Metazoa; phylum Arthropoda; class Insecta; order Lepidoptera; family Nymphalidae; genus Nymphalis; species Nymphalis urticae. The sequence goes on from LR989991.1 coordinate 9,842,531, forward strand.
CTTGTGGTATTGTATGATACGATAAGTGCAAACCAGTTGGAATATTGAGATGCTAATTCTAGTATATTTATATATCTTAAAATTTACACGGAAATATAAACTTTAATGTTGGTGAAATTATATTACATAACAGTAAATATTATATTATCGTGTACCTATTCGGAATGAATAAACACTTTTTATCTTAGATCAAAATTACGTCAATTTTGTTAAAGAAATTATTACAAAAAAAAACAGAATGGTAAAAAGAAATTGTATCAAATAATTGAATATCATACCGTATTTGGTTCGTTATCTTGCTTAACTTTCACTTTGAAATGGAAATTAAGCCTACCGTTTAATTATAATTCAGCAGCTTGTCGTGACCTTGCTATGTGGTAAGCGGTCACCGTTAAAATGTTATCGAAGACCATAAGCCACAATAATCGCTGTAACCAGCTTCCGCACTGCATTACAAGTTTATAGTAAAAATGTATATTATAGATGGCTGAGTTTCTTTCGCCAGTTCTTCTCAGGTCAGAGTATAGGGCGAAAAGTTAGTTTTCAATTTAACTATCAATAAATAAGAGTAATGTTTCTATATTGAATAAAGGAATTTCATTTTATTTGATTTGTAAGGTTGATGATGCTTATTTCGCATTTAGTAAGTTTCTTAACAGTCTGTAAGTGTTAAGAATCATTTAAAAATATATATAAACGATTGTACTGTTGTCGAGTAGTACGAATATAAGAAAATTAAAGTTTTTAAAAGAGAGGATAAATTCCTTATTCGGTCGCTCGTATGAGCTGTGAGACTTAAGCTGATTATGCAATGAATGTTGGCCGACTAACTTTTGTAACGTAACCTACTCGGAAGTAGGCGCATTGTGCGAAATGCGCGCGCGGCTGTACCATATTTTACGCATCATTTCCTTTCATACAAAATAAATATTTCTGTTATTTTAATTTAACTGTAATTAAAATTTTATTGTTTTATTATTTATAAAACCTTAAAAAACGACTATTTTGATAAAAACTAAGGTTTTAAGCGGATTATTGCGTCTGTGTTATTAAAAAAAAAAGTTTAATAAAAGAAAAACATTAAAATTACGCTGAATTAACAATTTAATAAAATAATGTATTGATTTTATTTAATTCTAATTATTTAAAAAACATCATTTACATCAAATATTATTTACCAGAAAATTGTAGTACATATATTCCAAAAATTAGAAGCCACTGCGCGTTAGTCACCATTTTTATCACAGAGGAAGGAATATCCTTCTGAAATCAACTGAATATAATCACAGACAACATCACATAAATGTCAAAAGCATTCAATTGACCACCGTCTCTTGAGGTCGACGCAAGAAGTTTTTATATTTTATTTTTTTAACGACCACGTGAGGTTCGGCTGTTTGCGGAACCCTTATACGTCTATCACGTTCGTTCTCAGTTAAGTCACTGAAAGCGAAAGTGACTGCACGCCTTGCCGTGTGGTTCCTCTTGCGAAAACTAAGATATGACGAATTCAACATAAAACACATTATTATAACCGCACCATCAAATTACTGTAATTTATGTAATGAGTTTATACAGTATAATGATGACAGTGTCAACGAATGTAAATATATTTTTTTAAGAATCTTTGGGTTTTTTGGACATAATGTTTGTATAAACTTGATTCTAAATTGTTATAATAAAAGAATACGTTCGTATTTTAAATGACGCAACCGATCAAGTGTTCAACTATTTTTAAGATACTAAGGAAGATTGATTTACAAGCATCACCGACATTCAGACTATCGCATTTTCACATAGGCCTCTTCCAAAGGTCCTTTCGGTCGTCAATAGAATATTGTGATTTACTCGGATCCCCATTTTATTCAGATTAATCCTTCTCTGGAAAATGTTTACCACATATTAATCATCTTTAACGGCTATACGCCCATTGATACGAAAGACACTTTTCATTCATATGCACATCTTCAAATATGCGATATGAAGACTTTTTTTATCTCGCTGGAAACATGACGACTTGACCTAGTCAAAAATGCTGGCAACCCTAAAGTATCTTTCCTCCTCCAAAAAGATCATAATTTATCAACATATAACTATATATTAAACAATGAATATCGTACAGTTTTTCATATACTATTTCATATTAGCCGTAACATTATCTGACCATTTTTATGTAATATCTGCAAACTACCTACATCTACATATTTCCTTATACAAAGTTCTTCAATTACATATATCATATTAATTAATTTATTGGTCGTTAATTCTCTATGAAATACAAAGATAATGTGAAAAATATAAGCCATCCGTTTTTTACAAATGAGTGTACATAATATCAATATGTGGTAAACTTTTATCTGACGCATGCAGGTTTCCCTATGACGATTTTCTTCACCAAGCACAAGATATTCGGTTAAGGAGCCATCTCCGCTCGAATGGTATTAGGTACTTCAAGTATTTTTAATTTAAACTAAATTAAAGACTCGTTATATTTTGTTAACTTGCAAATAACTTAAATGAAGGCAGTTATTTTTAAATTAGAAGCTGACACTCCAATTTATGGATCGTGGCGCAATAAAGGTGAAGATACCCGTAATTTACGAAATATTATGTTGCCATACAAATATTAAATTCAACCGCATTAGCAATTTATAACTAATACCTATATTATCTATTTTATGTGATGATGTCCTCCTCCCTGATTTCGGCCAAGGCGACCATTCTCAAGGAAGCCTAGTTATCTACTCATACTACATACCATAGTTAACAAGTGTGAGTGCAAACACGCTATTCCCTCACTCTCTCAATCTGATGCAACAGCAAATCGGTAACCGCGAAGAGCTCGGGCGCAATGCCTTCACGTGGTATCCCAGGCACAGAGTTTTTAGAATTCCAGGCTGGTACTGAGAATATCTCGACAGAAAAAAATATGTGAGACATTACTGTTCTATAAATTGATCCAAATTTATGATCCTCAAAGTCACATGAATACTAAAAAGATAAGAATTAAAGACTTGAAAGGAGATAGTGTGAAGGTTTGGGCCCCGAAGAAATTATGGGATAAGAGAGAAACGTGGAACGCGCTTAGAGAACGAAAGAAACTAGAGAATAATCATTCTGGCCACAAAGAATGTGAAGGATTTCTGTAAGAATTCAACAATTGTATCGCAGTGACTACAAAGTATTGTTTGTAGCCATTGTGACTGCCTAATTCCAGAATTCAATATCCCTAATATATATATAATAATTCAGAACATTAAACGATGCGTAAACGACCCAATTTCTCTAAATTATTATTATCACTAAAGAGGCGAAGAGTAGACATAGAAATACGAGAGTTTTCTTCATTATTGAGCAAAAATTTTTGTAAGGAAACCCCAATAACATTAACCGTGAACTATTCATTACACTAAACACTAGTTTCGACAGGTAGTTACTCAATTTACGTCCACAGTACAAAAGACGTTTTAATAATAAACTCGCTGTAATATTGGCGTTGCAACAGACAACGAGGATGCTATAAGGATATTGACAAAACTGATTGTAAACGACTGTCCGGTTGTTGTATCCGCCACTTTGTAACGGAATTACCAGACGCTTACCTAACACTACAGAGGTCCGCCTTTCAACAGTTCTCAATGCGGTCAACTAATAAAATATATACATATATATTTTATATGTTTTAGTATAACCTTGAACTGATAATTAAATTACTATATATTTTTGTTGTAATCTATCTTGCTGTCTAATCGGAATATACGTCCTAATACGTCACGTTCAATATCTACGGTAATAGTCTTGTTGAGGAGACATAATCTTTGCTTAAATATCTTACATATTGTTTTTTTTTCTTAAATTACCGTTTTTTTAAATAATAGTGACTGTTATTAATGGACTCCATTACTTTTACATCGTATTGACAAGCTTGTATAAAAAAGGTTGATCACAATTCTTCGAATCGAGCGTAACAAGAAAAATTACCCGCAATTCCGCCAATACTCCCTTTTATCCTGCCAATGTTTTTATTTTTTTAGCCTATTTTAGTGTATCTATAATAAGCTCTTATTTAACTTCAGTTGTTTGTGTGTGTGTGTGTGTATTAAATCTAGCAAATGCACTTTAAACAGTTCCACCCAACCGATAAGTCTGACATTTTACTAATATACAAGGACACTTGATAAATCTTGCTAAACACTACATGCTTTAAAAAAAATCATTAAAAAAAATTCTACGAAACTACTGTTTCGTATTATAAAGCTTAAATGTCAGTTACTAATAAAACGCGATATGCAAATATTACCATATAAAGGAGGCTGCTCACTAAGAACTATTCGAATGAAACAAGAGCGCAAATTTGATTATTACGTCAACAAATACTTCACGAGAAACATTTTTTTTATTTCATTTTAACTTATTATCTAGTTATATACGGATATAATAATAATAATAATGTCCTCCAGACCGATTACAGCCACGGCGGCCAATCTCAAGAGAGATTAACCAACTACGCAGGAGATATTATAGTGCACAAGTGTGTGCGCAAACACAGGGGCACTCTTTATTCCCTAACTCTCATAATCCGATGGGACGGCAATCCGACACGACCGGAAAGAGTTCAGGCGCAGGACCAACAGCTTTACGTGCTTTCCGAGGCACGAAAGTGTACACACTTCCAACTTCCAGACTCCGGGTGCTACTGAGAATTTTCTGACAGAAAACCCAATAACTTTTTAGTGGCCCGACCTGGGAATTGAACCCACGACCTCCGGGTCTGCGGCCTTATATCAAGCCACTAGACCAACGAGGAAGTTAAAACGGATATATATACTATATAAATACGAGCTACATTTGGGCCAACCTCGGAAGGCAAGTGGGCCACGAAGACCTATCAAGGCCAAACATTGCCAGTACCGTAGAGTACAGTAATATATAACATAGCATTCAAAAATTGAAACTTATTGTCAAAGAAAAATAGTACTGTTTAAATTTTAATAATCATTAAACGGACTCTGGGGGTCGGACTCTTCCTAGTTAAGCAGTGTACACAGTGTGCATTGATAATTTAATCAATTAATTTAAATTTAATGCTAGGACTATTTTGAAGAAATAGCTGTTATTGATTTGATTATTTATTTTATATGTATAGTAGTATATGTATTAGTAGTAGTATTATGTTTTATTTTTCTGTCTTTATCTTATTTAATTTCTTATTTAATTTAATTATAATAATACCATTTGCATTCATAATAAAAAAATACTGATAAATTCATAAATAATTTTGTTAAATAGATTAAATTAAAAATGGTAAGTATACTTAACCGTTAAAAAAAGAATTGTTGAGCTATTAAAAAGTATGCATATAAAATTCCCACAGCTGGAGATCGTTTGGCAGAAGTTTGGGAGCGTATTTTAAAATACTGTTCCAATGTATCTGCATTATGTAGCAGAATTTCATCTAGTACAAGCAGGTTTCCTAACGATATTTTGTAATCCTAGCGCTTGCATCGATTTTAATACATAAGTTTCACATGGTCTTGCCACTGGATCATCTTAGCTTGAGTCAGTAAGTATAATGTAAAATAAATTAAAAACCTCTTCAGATGATGAGATTAACTCCAATTTCGTTGTAAAAAATGTTAGGTTTTTTTTTTATGGAAATACAATTGTATTAAGAAAAGTTACATTATCATTTAGGAAAAACCTAAATCATAAGTTTTAACTTCGAGATATTTTGTAAATGTTAATAATTGCTTAAATTACCTACTCAATAATACAGAGCAAGTATTGAGAGATAATAAATATTCAGAAAATGATTGCTTAAAATACTTCTCAAAATACCGCTTGCCGTGAGCGTCCTTGCTACAAATGTTAAAGTATAATTTATTATCAAGTTAAGTAATATCGGGTTAAAAACGTTAAAAAAATTCCATTTATACTTGTATGGCTTTAACTATCGGTTAGAGGATATAATAAATAGAGACAATATAACTATTGTTTAGAGGGTGACATAATCAAATTCAAAATATATATTTTTTATAAAATATAGAAGCGTTACAGTTGCTTATTTACTGTCAAAAAATACTAAAATTCAAGCAATATGTCTCTTTCTTTCGAAGGTCATTTATAACAGGAAAAGAGGAAAATGTTTAATTCAACAACTGAAAAGGAATAAGAAAGGAAGATTTTTCGAAATTCGTGTCAATTAAAGTGAATGTCCTATTGCTAAACAAAAATGACCTTTCTTCTTGAAGAAATGTTTCTACTGCACTGTTAAAATGCAGGTGCCTCACTGAGTTTCCCTTTGCATGTCATAAGTTGAATTCTAACAAATGATTACATAAAAACTTAAGTATGTCTTGCTCGGGTTTGAGCTCGCAATGATCAATTAGCAATCACGTGTTCCAGCCTCTGGGCCATCTTTGCTCTTAATGTCACTTGTGATCGCTATATCTAATTGAGAATAGTATAATAATCAAAATATCAATTTGATATCGATTTTTCTTTAAAATTCATACTTTGATAAACAAACATTTTAATATAGAATTGACATGTTTACCTTCAGAATGTTTACAATTTAAAAGTCAAACATGATTCAATTTGAAATGCGGAACTATAGTTCTTTATGTATTTTTTTACTTATTCAGCCTTTTAATTTTATTCTTTTTAATTCTAGATAGTTATTTGAGACCTAACCTCTGGCAGAGCATACAAGGGTATTTAGAAATAATATTACAAAAAACATGTTACGTACCATACAAGCTTATATATTTATTTGTTCAGTACCTAACTACATTTTCGCTTTAACGATAAGGATCAAACACTTTTTTTTATTTTATATATCATTTTATTTAAAAGTTCGTAATTACAAATATTATATTTTTTCAAAAATTTTAAATCCAAATTACTTATATAAAAATATATATATATATTTCCAATCCTGAAAAACCTAGACCTGTCCAGGAAATAACAAAAACAAAAAGTTAATGTTATGAAATTCGTGTGCAAATTACCTAATAATATAGATGCCTGGATGTCGATGAATATTTGACATAATTTCAGGTCAAACTAATAAAAGCATTTTAATAATTACTAAGCATTTTAAATTATTATTGTTCCAAAGCGTTGATTAAGATCTTCCCGTTTTGTTCTTAGAGCCACGAGCGTATGGAGGTTCTGAGTTGGTACTAAAGAAGAAAATACCTGTAGTACTGAAAAGATAATATTTGAATTAATTGTTTGAGAATTAACAATTTATTTTGCATATCGTAGTATTCAATTTAATAAAATATATTTATAAAATTAGCAAAACGTCAAAAAATATAATAGTAAAAAATCAACGGTTCATCGGCACAACGGCAATCAGGCAACGGTGCTTAAGTGAGTAGGCCCTATATATATATGTTTTATTTTTCTGTCTTTATCTTATATATATATGCATGCATGCAATATGTTTTTTGAGAGTTGTGGTCTTAAAGTACTTCGGTAATGTGCTCTAGAGTTTTTATAATGAGGGTCATTATTTTGTCATGTATTACTTATACAAGCAAACAAGCGAAACCGTAGTCGAAACCTTTTTTATGCTTATTTTATTACAAAACGCCCCACCTGATTAACATTTGACTAATAAATACTGTAATGACAACGTTTTGCCTTAGGATTTAATTTAACGAAATATATCAATATATAATATATAAATTATGACACGTTAAAGTTTTGGTTGGTTAGCATACTGGGCTCCCATGGCTTCCTCTAAATCAGTAATCCGTCGTATCAGTCGTTCGCTCTTGACAGAGTGGTCGTGGTTGACGATGACGCATCGTTTTTGGCTACCGCCCCCGCTATGTGTCTCCATTTGATGCGGTCTTCAGCATCTCTAAAACATTGGACTATGGAGGTCTGTGTTGTAGCTTTTATAATGTCTGTCCAACGCTTGGGTACTCGACCGCGTGACCGCTTGTCTTCCACTTGCCCTTGGACAACGAGTCGTTCCATGGAGTGTTCATTTCGAACAATGTGTCCGAAGTATTTAAGAATTCGTGCTGCACAGTCGACGATAGTCTTTTTTTGATTTTTAGCTCCTCCAGGATCGAGATGTTAGTCCGAAATGCTGTCCAAGGGATCCGCAGCAGTCGCCGCCAACACCACATTTCGAGTGCGTCAATTTTGCGTCGGTCTTTCTGTCGAACCGTCCATGTTTCTGCGCCGTAAAGAAATATAGGGAAGACTAGGCTTCTCATCAGGCGGACTTTGGTGGCTTTTGTTATATTGCGGTTGCACTAGACTTTTTTTAGCTTATCAACAGCAGACCTTGTGATAGCACATCTCCTTTGAATCTCGTCCTCACATCCACCCGTGTTCGTGATTGTGGAGCCGAGGTACACGTAGCTTTGGACTACTTCACAGTTGCCAATCATAGATATATCTGGGCGATTCAGTTCAGCACGGTCTACGAAATCAGTAATACAAAAATCTATAACCAGTAGAATATACAAAAACTGTCTCTAACTTGTGAACTAAACTAACTAAGGAATTAAATTCAATGACCTTTAACACTGTCTATAGGTAATAGTTTCATCAGACTGTAATCTTCACTGCGCCTGATGAAAACGTTTAGCAACAAAATATTTTACGTAATCATAAAAGCGGTCAAAGTATTTACTTAATTGTTTTATTTTTAGAAAAACTTATAAAGTTACATATTTATATGTTTATGAAATAATAAATTCAATATAAATTACGTATACAGTAAATACTTTTCATCGTTGCGTGATTGCTGCCGTTGCTTATTATGGGTATTTTAATGAAATAAATCATAAATATTTAAGATATTGATCGCATTAGGATTAATTAAGTAGTCAGAGATTTTAATTTTTGCTCTAATTGATTATATTGTTTAACGTACAGCAGACACAAGATTTACGCCTTTGAAAAAATAATAGCTTTTTGTTGTAATTTTGTAATGCAAATATATTTTTGATTTAATTTCTTACTTCCTTGAAACATATTCTCCGTATAGTACTTCTTCACTTGAATGGAATAGATTACACCATCCTATTATGTAAGTTATCCATGAGTAGCACCTTGTTGCGTAAAATCCCGTTGTTGTTAAAATTGACTCTGCATAGTAGATCGGCGCTCTTGCGTGGTCACAACCAGATTTTGCTAGAATAAATATTTACCATATCAAATTATTCACTTGGTGGTTGGACTTTGTGCAACCTCATTTGGGCAGGTACTACTCTTTCATCAGATATTCTGCTGCTGAAAGCAGTACTTTTTGTATTGAGTATAATTAATATAATATTTACAGTATAAGAAATATTTATCATCCCTTTCATCGCCAATGCGCTACCAACCTTAGGAACTAATATGTTACGTCCTTCGTACCTGTAGTAAATAATAATAATAAAAATTCTTGATTTGTTATCCATTACATAAATACTACAAAAAGTAGCCTCGACTCCTAAACTGGTGTTACCCGAGCGTCAACCCGGGGATCAAAGTTACTTTTGGGGGTCAAAGTTGCTCACGTCAGTAGGTCTCACCAAAGACAGGTTTCATCCCTCAATACCCTACACGTGGCCCCTGGGTGGTGCTAATTGAGCAACATATTTTAGGTGGGAGGCTCCGGCCGTAGCTAGCATTACCACCCTGCGAACAAAGCCGCACCGCCATAGCGATTTGTCAAGTGGCTAGATTCACACTGTCGCGCAGCATGTCGTGTTCCAGTGCGATGTTTGCAGCAGCTTACCATGGGGGATTGGGTCTGTATAGTTGTGCTCTGCATTTTTGACAGGTTCTGACCGTAGTCACAGTGACGTGACAATCTGGAGGGCAGCGGGATCCGAAGCACGGTGCACCGCTGGCCGACCGCAGTTAGTAGGGGGCCCAATTAGTAGGTTCGCCATCTACGAAAGGCTGCCCCGCCAACTTGCGAAAAATCCTGGGATGGTTTCCACCGTGCTGGTTGGCGACCAGAGAGAGGTCCCGGTAGCGATTCCCAGGAGGGTTCGGGCGTCCCCGCGGTCTCCAGTTGAGTCTACCATCTCCGTCTCTGCGATAAAAGTCACGGTATCCAAAATGCGGCACCTCGTACAACTTCCATTTCCCCATACCTATTCACGCCCACAATATATGAGTTATAAATACAGCAAGAAGAAAGTTTCAGAGCGGCTGCACCACCTCTCATTTTCAGTGCATATCTCTAATATACAAAGTTTGCACTCCAATCTCTTTGCGGTCCACCACCACCTTGAGACCGCCATGCCGCACTTGCTCTTTCTCACGGAGACACAAATCACCAGTCCAGCGGATGTAGCGTACTTACAGTATCCCGGATATTCTCTCGAGCACAACTTCAAACCTCGTGCTGGGGTCTGTATGTACGCTCGTAATGACGTCTGCTGCCGTCGTCCGTCGTCGTCGTCCGAAACTTGGAGGTACCCAATTTTTCGGTAATGTGGTGTGTATCGGATACAGGTTTGGAGCAGATTGTATACGCCTGCGTCTATAGGTCGCACAATGGTGACCAGGAGACAACTCGGATGTTTGAGTATCTCAGCGTGACGGCTGATGCCGTCCAACGTCGTTACCCGACTGCTCAAATGGTATTTCTGGGGGATTTCAACGCTCACCACCAAGATTGGCTGTTCCCATACCAGAACACCGACCACGCCGGGAGAGAGGCGCTCAAATTCGCAATATCCCTAAACCTCTCTCAGCTGGTACATCAAGCAACTCGGGTGCCGGACGTGGACGGTCATACACTTAATTGTCTGGACCTTCTGCTGACTACCGACCCTGACCGGTTTTCAGTGTCAGTTGCAGCTCCCTTGGGCACTTCTGATCATTGTGTGATCAGGTCGGTCTTCAACTTCCACCCTCTGGACTCCGGTCCCACTGGAACCAGACGAGTGTGGCGATACAAGTCGGCTGACTGGGACGAGATGCGACACTTTTTTGCATCCTACCCTTGGTGGCAGATATGCTTCTCTTCCACTGATCCGTCGAGCTGCGAACAAGCCATATCTGAAGTGATATGTCAGGCTATGGAGTTCTTTATTCCATATGCTGACGTATCACTGGATGGCAAGATCCCTAGGTGGTACAACGCTGAGTGCGCCACAGCCGAGGCCCGTAAAAACTCAGCGTTTGTAGCGTGGGCAGCAGCCCGCACCACCAAAGCTCCGGACATTGCGACTAAGAAGAGAGCCTTTAACTCTGCTGCCAAGTCCTACAAGAAGGTTCTCAAGAAGGCTCGTTTCAACCGAACTAGACGTCTTGGAGCCAAATTAGCTTCCTACCCCCGTGGTAGTAAAGCATTCTGGTCTCTGTCCAAGTCGGTTGAGACAAACTTCTGTCGTCCATCGCTGCCTCCACTGCTGAAGCCTGACGGATCCTTGGCCTTTACGGCAACAGAAAAGGCTAACTTATCAGTGGCCCTGTTTGCCGAAAATTCGCGTCTCGATGCAGGAAGTGCCTCACCGCCAAATATACCACCTTGCGACTCAATGATGCCAGAGATACGAAGTCTTGAGGAATTGTGCACCTGAGTTGTCCCCTGTTTTAACACGCTTGTACCGCCTCTCTCTTAAAGTCCCTAAAGCCTGGAAGATTGCCAACGTACAACCAGTACCTAAGAAGATTAGCCGTACCGACCCGGCCAACTATCGACCCATACCAATCACCTCCATACTTTGCAAAGGTTTGGAGCGTATATTGAATAACAAACTCCAGGCGTACCTCGAAGAAAACGATCTCCTATCGGACCAGCAGTACGGCTTTCGTCGGAATCGATCAACAGGAGATCTCTTAGTGTACGCTACTCACATCTGGTGCGAGGCCATGGACAAGTATGGTGAAGCGTTAGCCGTTTCACTTGACGTGTCCAAGGCTTTCGACCGGGTCTGGCATGAGGGCCTTCTTAGCAAGCTTCCTAGCTACGGGATACCTGTTGGCCTTTGCAACTGGATATCAGATTTCCTGAGTGGACGATCGTTTCGAGTTGTCCTAGATGGCTTCTCGTCTGATCTAATGGCGATTAATGCCGGTGTTCCTCAGGGTTCAATTCTTTCCGCCACTCTTCCTGCTGCATATAAACGATCTGCTGAAACCCGGTATCTTTGGGTACGCAGACGATAGCACTCTCACGGAGAGATACATATCCGGTCCTCGAGCTAGTGCAACAGAAACTCATGAGCACAGGGAGGCCTTGGTAGAACGCATCAATTTGAGATTGGAAGAGGTTTCGAATTGGGGCGATGATAACAAAGTCAAATTTAATCCTGCCAAGACTCAAGCGTGTTTGTTTACTGCCAAGAGGAGTCCATTCCACCTGACTCCGACTTTCCGGAATGTATCTTTACCCATCACCGACATAATTGAGCTTCTAGGAGTTATATTAACATCCAAACTCAACTTTGGACAATACATTGAATCCAAAGCTAAAACTGCTGGTAAAAAACTTAGCATCCTCAATAAGGTCAAACAGTACTTCACACCAGAACAGCTTCTGACTCTTTATCAAGCCCAAGTCAGATCGTGCATGGAGTACTGCAGCCATTTATGGGACGGCTCTGCTAAGTACCAGCTTGATACTTTGGATTCAGTGGATCGTCGTGCTAGAAGACTCATTGGCGACCAGACACTGGTTACAAAACTCCAGACCTTAGAAAATCGTCGTAAGGTTGCCTGTCTGTCGGTATTCTACAAGATATATTTCGGCGAGTGTGCTCAGGAACTATTTGATTTGGTTCCCCCGTCACCTTTTTAGCAAAGAACTGCGAGGCATCGAAAGAATCTGCACCCGTACGTGGTTGACGTTGATGTATTTAAGACACGTACGAAACGATTTGCTTCCTCGTTTCTGATACGCACCGCCAAGGTCTGGAATACCCTCCCGACCTCCGTTTTCCCCACCACCTACAATATGGGTACCTTCAAGTCCAGAGTGAATAGGCACCTTCTAGGCAAGCGCTCTCCATCTTAGACTGTATCTCACTTTCCATAAGGTGTGATAACAGTCAAGCGCTAGCCTATATATTTAAAAAAAAAAAAAAGGTCAGAAGTCAGTTCCTTCCCATTAAATTATTACAAAGTATTACAAAGTTACATTGCTCATTCATCCTACAAATCAGAACGCAACAATACGCAATTGCTGTTTAGCGCTAGACTATCTGTTGAGTGGGTGGTACCTACCCAGTCGGGCTTGCACAAAGCCCTACCACCTAGTGACTATTATATACTAGTACCCTTTTGCGTTGTATAATTACTTACTCTGGTTTTTAGTAGATTTGCAGCCAGGCTGGATGACACCTCCATTAGAATAAAAATCTGCGTGACCACTAGTTTCTAATTTCCCTTTCGCTAAGGCGTTAGTGTGAAGCACATCGACATAGTGCGCGTCATTAAAATCGAGTTTTTTCATTTTATCCGACGTTGCAAACATCGGTAACGCCGGATCGAGTGCTAGAAAACAACTTAGCTTTTTAGGGAAATTATGTCACCAATAATTTTAGAGTCTACTACAATCAACATTAATTAATAAATATAGCATTACTTTAAATCAATCTTACAGCAAACACTGACATATTCAGAATTTTAAACGATAACTGACCTAAACGAAACATATAATTAAACATTACGTTTTAAAGTATTTTATGTAATATTAAAGTAATATAATATTATTTAATTTACCTGAAATTCTATCGAGTTTGCCTGACTTTAGATAATTTGATAAATAACCGGCAGTTTGCCCGCCTAGACTAAATCCTATAACATGAAATTGTTCCAGCTGGAAATTATGATTCTGTACCATCTCGTCAATTAACTGCGCTAGACACATCCCTACCAGCTCAGCGTTGCGAGCAGCTTGCAAGTAACAGGGCTCCAATGCGATTTTATTGTAGTCGACGGTTATTATGTTGTAGTCACAGCATTCCATGTACGCTGAAATCCGTAATTGATTTTAACTTAATTTAAAGAACATTGTTTAAATTTGTTATTCTTATTATCTTTAACATATAAGATTATGGGAACAGTTTGCATACAATTAATTGATTTGCTTAACCAAGCCCCGTCTTAGAATTCCGAGACATTTGAGGACACCTCCATTCCGAAGCGGTTGATGATGACAAATGACAATGCTTTATTTAAAACCAAAGTAAAAAACAAACTTACAAAAATAATAAAAATGGTTACAAAATTATGCACAAAGCTTTCAGAGGTCTTTCAGTCATCATTTGGGAAGAGAATATGAAATATAATAATTATATAAACTTATTTGTTCAATTTAAGGTACTAGTAGGAATTTCTGTTTGTTAAAATTTGATAATTCCTATTTTCTCGTCCGGCTAAGCGTAAAGCTTGTGTTAAGGGACGACGGTCAGGATCGAACCAGACTTTCATATCGTGCGAATAACTTTGAGCTATTAAGGCTTAAAGTTATTTGAGTATAACTTTCATAAATATTTAAATATTTTAAGAACAGAATATATGAGCAATATGGTGATATAATAACCTGGCCTTATTTCCGTGTTTGGAGAGAAATCTTTGTGTCCTGTATAACCATGTATTAAAACCTTAATTGGACTATTTTTAACCCATGGAGCTGAAGCGATGGAATCTGTGTCCGAGACCTTTAATTCATGAGGATTGTTTTCGTTTGCCCTAAATAAAATGGAGACGAAATGTAGCAACTTAAAAGTAACAAGTAACTTTTTTTTTGTTTCTTTAATTATTATCTTAGTTTATATAAAAGGTTAGTTTTAAACGAATATTACGGGCTCAAATCCGATCAAGCACTACTGAATTTTAATGCGTTTAATTAGCGTTTATATATTTGCTCGGCGGTACAGGAAAGTATCGTGAAGAAATCTGCATGTGTCTAATTTTCCTGAAATTTTGCCACATGTGTATCCACCAACCCGCATTGAAGCAGCGTGGAAAAATAAGCTACAAACCTTCTCTCTTCTTCTTCTCAAAGGGAAAAGGGGGCTTTAGTCCGGCAGTGGTGCATTTACAGGCTGTTATTAAACTTTTTGACTTTACTTTACATGTACATATATCCACCAATACGAAGCGCAGCAACTTTATGGAATAAGCTGCAAACCTTTTCTTGCAGATAATTTAAATTACCATTATTTGTTGCCAATTGATAAATAATTATTTATTAACCAGTATTTTTATAATATTATAATATTAATAATTGTTATTAAAATTACAAGATATAATATATTAAATACATTTTATTTGTTTAACTAACACTTTTTTTTATTATTTTCACTAAAACACTTGTTTATTTAGCGTAGTCTCTTACCTGGTGTATAGCCAAAAAGTTATATTTTTATTCGGACAAATTAAAGGTGGAACCACACAAATGTCATCAAATAATGCAGATCCTTTTGCTAGAAAATAAAAATAAAAATTAAAACTTAAAAACAAATTATAGCTAGACATAATTGAAAAATATTGATTGAAAACTTGGATTGATTATATTAATTACTGATGTTATTTTTCTTGCACACAGGTTCATCTATGTACTCGTTAGTCTACTTATCGGTAACTTCGCATGTCTGTCGTTTTGTTCCGGCTTAAAATATGACTGATTAACATAACCTCGTGGGCTCAGAACCTAGGTCCCACGAGACCTCGGGATCTTCGGCCATATATCAAGTCAATCAATTTAATCAATCATAAAAAATCAATTTAATCAAACATAATAAGATGAAGTATAACAAGGTCTGGTGAAAATAGAGGAAATAAAGTTCCCAGTCAGTTATTACAACTTGTAATAACAATTAAGTTATTAAAACCTGAAAAAGAAAACTTATGCAGTCAGTATGTAACACCCTTATGAGTACTGGTCTCACGTAATCTTGTAATAGTGAGTCTTGCTATGGAATGCATGTACTTGTAATGTGTCTGGTAGACAACTCGTACGTCGAAGGAATCATAAAAAAATTGTATTGTGAATTGTACTCGCAGTATTATTATCATTAGTATAATTTTTTTCATAGGATCTAATTACAATTATAATGTATATCAAATTTCTGCTTAAAGAAACATAAAAAATGAGAGTAAATCCGAGACCGTATCAGTGACTAATTGAGTTTTTCACAGTATGTGATGTATTTGGTAGATTGGTTCAATTAATTTATATTTCAGATTTGTTTTGCGTCTGAGTTGATTTATCTATTTTCCAGATTGATTAGCTAGTGGTCCCATATTTATAGTTTTTGATAAAAAATATACTTACTAAATATTTTCGTACTAAAGATAACGTAACGTAACTTTTAATTATGTAAATTGATTTTTATTTTTAACTCTGACGTGGTATTAATTTATGCTTACCCAAATAAGGTTACTAATTACCCCTATATTCTAAGATCTTAATTACCAACCAATGTCCTAGACAAATTACATTGTGAAAATCAGAATTTTCCGACGTTTTTAAACTTTTTTTTACCAAAGATATAGAATTTTTTATCTACCCTGAAAATTTCAAACCGATATTTAAAAAAAAAAGTGGGTTCCGTATAGAAATTGGACTTAATATTTAGTCTCAGTGCACCCAAATAAGTTTAACTTACATATGCATATAAAAAATAAAAATATAACAATTAACCGTTAGGAATAACGACGCTAGGTTTTTCAATGTTTTCAGTAATTTACGATTTCATAATTCATATTTAAATATTTCTTTTCGACCTCATAAAATGCTTAGAGTATAAAGAGACAGATAAGATTCATTGAAATTTAATTATAAAAAACTGTCGATGACATTGACCGAGAAAATGTCTAGTAATTTTATTGTACTAGTAGTTATAGTTATCTTGAACGAATAAATATATAGATATTATTATTTTACATTACATGAACGATGTATTGGGGTTTGGGTGAATTAGAAGAAGATTATCTGGAAAGTGTATTCCGTCACAGGATGGAACAAATTAACAAACACTAGGAAAAATAAGAAGATAAATAGACATAAGATTAATTGTCTACTTAATCAAAAAAAACGAAACAGCGGACGACAACGGCTGGCAAACTGATGAATAGTGCAATCACCAGTTTTAGAATCAAACGGGGAATTCAGAACAAGGATAAATGGAAGAAGACGATCTGGAAAGTGGACTCTGTTACAAGATGGAACAAAGTAACAAACCATAGAAATAATAAATAGAGACAGAGAAATACGAAATAGGGACTGATAGAAGGTGCCTTTTCTGTTTATTCAGCAAACAGCAGACGAAGTGGCTAGAAATCGTGGACGGAAGTTTAATCATCAATTTTAGAATGAAACGGCGACTACCAAGAAGGAGGACTAACTAAAAATGGTGATCCAATATAAAAATGATCCTATATAGACAAGGACCTAATACCATTCATACCTGCCTAGATTTCTACTAATATCAATAACACCTCCTCTAGGAGATAACTGACATAACAATAAAAAAGTGTCCAACAAAAAATTAAACCACAAAAGGCGATTACAATTGTAATCCTGAAATTTCGATTGTGATTGCCTGAACTGCGATAATTATAACGTAAGTCGGTATAATTATTGCTTACTTAATGATTCATCAATTTTACGCAGTATTATATCAATAATCGATTTTAACGATTTCTTTGTTAAATGAAACAATAAAATTAATATACTTACAAACACATAAGAAGAAAACGGCAAGTAGCGTATACGACATTTTAACGATATATATTTGTAGTTATATCACATTAATTTATATTTTTTGAAGAAAAATCAAAGTGCGTGCCGTGCAGCTACACCGAAAGAAAAGCCGTTATGCGTGAAATAGGTTTCACTCGGTAAAAAACGTTGCACTGAAGTATGGACCTTGGAATATTATCAAATGGTGCCCAAAAAGTAAAAACAAAAAGATATCCGTACACGAAATGTTTTTTTTTTATAAGGCGTAGGTCTGCTTTACAGAAAATCTTTCATAAGACTGTGCTGCTGCTTCATTAATTTTATCTTTGACATAAAAACGCATAAGTACCATATTTTTTGGATATCTATAAAACAGCAACCTTGCGAGACCTAATCGGTGCTCTCGATACATATTATACCCTTATTTTTTTCAATAAATTCTAAATTCCGTAACGAGTTATAATTTCACTTTTCAGAACTATGTGATAGCAGAGAAGTTATAAAAAATACAAGAACGAGAACTCATTTGATCATATGAATACGTGGAGATCATAATGGTTTATTTATTTAATTTTTAGAAAAAAAAATATATTTAAAAAAATGCAAATTAAAATTTTAAACTATTAAAGCTACGGAAAAATTATCGATTACATAAAATGTAATACCGTATCAACATTTTTAGAATAAATTTTTTATATTACTGAAAAGATATTATATGATAGAGACAATAATTTTTACAATACTAAAAATTTTAAACTACATTTCTATCACAGATATTAAAAAAATATTAATGAATTTATTAAGATAGCACCAAAACACCTGGGAATTAAAATTTAAATGTAAATATCAAAAGCATTAAAATATTACAATTAAGTGTATCGTATTAATAATATATAATAAAATAATTAAAATAAAAAACAGTAAATAGTAATTAATCAAAAATTAAATTTGAACATGCTTACAATGTTTTTTTTCTTTTTTTATAATTAAACTTTTATAACAATAACTAAATATAATAAGCAATATTTTTTTGTAATTATTTACGGAATATATTTATGTATATACAAGTATTATATTTACTTGACAGGGCTTTGTGCAAGCCCATCTGGGTAGGTACTACCCATATCTGTGACATATTCAACCGCTATACAGCAGTACTATTACTATTATTACATCCTAGGGCGTGGACACATGTCTACGCGTCGTGGGACCGCCGAATCAAAAAAAAGTCTTTCTCATCACTGTAATCCTTTAGAAATCCTTAACTTGAAATCACATGGTTTTTTTCCACAAGTTTCATCTAATTTTTAGTCCTCCAGATTTCCCTATGGCATGAAATTAACGAAACAAAAAGTGATTTTTGTATTTTTTTCAAACGACATTATTCTACGATCATGACGATTTTTATTAACACGTGCGAACTAAGCAATAGCAGAACATAAGCTAACGTGCGGTACACCGTACGACGACGCCGCGCCATCTCCCGGCATCGGTGCCGTGCCGTTACACCATGGCCAGTGCCGCACCATGGACATGTGTACACGCCCTTAGTTTCCAAGGTTGGTCACGCATTAACGATGTAATGAATGGTTAATATTTCTTATAGTGCCAATAGGCAACGATGACCATTTACCATCATGTGGCTCATATATATATATTCATTGTAAATAACCAGGAATGTCATTTATTTTATTTATTAAATAAAACGTGTTAATATAAAATAATTTATAAATTGAAAAAATAATTTTAAATTGAAAATATAAAAGTAGTGCTCCACAGTTTTGCTGTTCCAAATTATGTAAATATTACCGGTATTAACAAATGTAGACTCATGTATTGTTACCTTATCACATTAGTGTGTACCTTAAGACGTTAACGGTGTTCCCTTTATAATTATACTTAAGGCCTTAACTGATAGTGAAATCGAAACGAAAACAAAACGTAAAGGAATAATTTTACAATGTAATATATTTCATTGTACTTATATAATTAAGATATTTATTTTAATTAATAAAAAAGAACAACTACTGAGTATCATGTATGTCCTCGGTAGAATCTATGTTTAAAACCGCGAGGAAGGGTTAGCTTTACATATAACCTGGTCGTGAAAATAAATGACGATTTAACAGCTTATTTTTAACAAAAAATCTAAAAATCAAATCATATATGTACTTTATTTAATTATACTCTTACAAATTTGATTCGAAATTTTATATAGTTTATTTGTAATGGTATTATTTAATTTTTTAATGCTATAATTATTTAATTGTTTAAATTTTTCTAATAGAACGTAACAACATAAGTTCTATGCTCACCTTCTCTCCCCGCCATAAGCGTCGCCAGGGCTTGGAGGTTTCTCTGTACCCCGGGAACTCCCTTAGGAATGGAGGGCCATCCCTTAGGAATCGGGGCGTCACGTAGTATGCGCATGCGATCCCGTCACGCCCACCGAAGTGGCGAAGAATTAGTGATTAAGTTAGGTTAGTGGAAACACCTACTAAAAACCAGTGGTGAATCCCTCTTACCTCTTACTTAGAATTTAAAGAAAATTTATTTTTGTAAAAATCAAAAAAGCTGAATTTAGTGATTTCCTAATAATCAACTCTCTATAGAGATATAAAAAGTATGTATGGGAAATTTATATTTGTGATAGAAACTATACTATATATCATGCCCAGCCGAGATGGTTCGGTGGTTACAACACGTGCAACTTACCCGATGATTACTGGTTCAAACCCAGGCAACACTGAATTTTCCTTTCCTTAATTTGTATTCTTTGTACTCTGTATCAATGTAATTGTTAAAAAAAAAAAAAAATTGAAGCAAAATATTCTGTCAATTGCACTTCAGTATAAAACATAAGTTTATTAATTTTACTGATTGGGTAATTAATACCCCTGAGAAGGTTTTATAAGTTAATCATAAACGGTATACATTATTAGTGGTATTTTTATACAGAACTATTCTTTATAGTATATAAGTATAGTATAATTTATATAGACCATATATGATTATACTATTAACGAAGGATTCAAATTTAATATTTTTATAAAACTACGTAAAATATTTATTTATGGATGTATGGAAATGATAAGATAAAATAATTAAATCAGTTTATTATTTACAAATAAGTATATAATCAGTCAGTTCGTTTGAAAAGAAGACACATTTGGCACGTTGTTCACTAATTAATATGGCTATTACAAAATCGCATTATAGCACCCAAAATACTTAGTCTGTTTGGATTATAAGTATCTATACATAGGTACAAAGTATATAGACACTTTTTTAACTTTTTCATTAAAGCATTTATTATCAAATTATTCAAAACTTCAATACTCTAGTTTGTATATTGTTTAACACGAATATAATAACTATGAAATTATTCATTTTTCTTTTACAATATAATTTATTTTTGTCATCAACCGATTTACATATTATAGTCTTCTTAATGCATTGTACAAAACTATCATTGATATAAAAATAAACTTATTACTATGTCTAATATTACAATATCTACACATTATTCGACAATTATGCACAATGAGGTTCACGATATTAACTCGTCTAATATATATGCTTAATTATTATAATATAACCTATAATTCAACAATTATGGCAAGAAAAAAGAAACTATAAAGACCTTGATACAAGATCCTAACAATTTTGTACAAAGTTTTTAAATCTAAATATCAGTACCTATTTACAATGGGAACATATTATCTAAACGTATTCCTCGGACGGTTTCGGTGTTCCATTTGGCAATCTTAGTGAGGAAGACATTCGGCCATTTACTGAGTCTGGAAGCTCAGCGATATCTTGAAAAACGCCTATCATACTTTCAAAATTTGATCCCCAATTCCAGCCTAACGAAGCTGGGGAGCCGTTGGCTTGTCTATATAAAGCTGAACCTACATGTGGAGCCAGGTCGTCGTCAGATGCAACTAACGTGCTCAATGAGCCCCGGAATGAAGAATCGAAACTTTCATATGGTGGTGGTAGGATAGGTTTCTTATTATTATTTCCACTAGTAACGTTTTGTCTCCTTACATCTTCTGGTTTATCAGCACTTATACTGTTATTATCGTATTCTATCTCAGAACATGTAAAACTATCATTTCCACTTTCATCATCTGAACCAGTGGAACTCCTATTGTCTACTTGTGGTGAATGATGCCTATGTGACATATGATGGCCAACGCCACCGACCCGAGGTGCTTCGCTTGAACTTGATACTGCATCGAGTGTGGACACTAGGCTAGAAATTCGTTGTCTAGCATTCATTCTCTCAATTTCTTCTGCTGTAAGGCCAGTTCCCACAGACACGACCTGTGGAACCTGCGGTGCAGTACTGGGAGTCTTTCGTCCGGCGGAAGAGCTTTGTCCACTTAACTGTGACATAACGGGACTATTTAGGCTTCGTTCACTATTACTATGTAACGCATCTTTGCCTCCCGAACTAGATGTAGTAGCTAATAACGCACTTTGAAGTGGTTTTCCAGATATATCATGGAGAGTAAGTATTCTCGGTTGCTGACTTAATTCACTACTGGGTGATAATCTAGCTAGAGGTGTAGTCTGATGTTGTCTTGTTTGAGGAGGATGCTGTGAAGTCTGCGAGAGAACTCTAGGTGGATATCCACTTGGGTGATGTGGAGAATGTCTATGTTGAGGAGTTTGGTGTTTGTGATGGTAGCCTGCAATCGGTGGTGGAGTTGCTTTATATTTTCGAACACCACTAGCTTCACGGTAACCTTTGTAATGGTAAACAATATCTATATCTGAAGGTGCTATTGAACTCGCGTTTTCTAAGTCATAATGTTCCGGTCCTTCTGAATTCATATCCATTCCACTTGGGTGATCATGAGTGTGATGGGAAGTATTAGAAGAAGGAGTTGGCAGGGGATGATGATCTTCTCTTAAGGCAGGACTCTTACCAACTACTTCACGTTCTATTATATCCGGTCTCTGAGGTCTAGGAGCATCTAAGTTCATTATTTCTCGATCTTTATATTTCTTTGATAGTAACTCAGGTCCTACAATATGACCCACGTTTCGCATGATATCTGCATTATCAGTTATGTAACTATTAAGACTAGTTTCATTGCTATGAACATTTCTATTCATTAGACTGTCATTTGTACCAGCTATTAAATTTGGTGCGTTCAGCATAGCAGGGCCTCCATTTTGTTTTGTATGTACCATGCTATTTTTTCCAACAGCAACAGTACCTTTTTCTTTTTTTTGTTTGCGCAATCGAAATACAATAAATGAGCCAAAAATGGCAACAATCAGTATTATGAAAAATGATATAACGAGGGTTATTCCTATACTTAGAGGATCTGGGTTTTGAGCTAATCCAACAACAAATGGACTGTGGCATCCAGAAAGAATCTTTCCTGTTTTAACTACTTCTTTGAAAATACTGCCATTCCCAATGAATGGTTGGACTTCGTTCTGGATTGTAAAGTTCGCTAAACAACCTTCAAACTTGTTATAAGCTGATATAAATTCAGCTTTAATACCCCCTAAAGATATAGTTGTTAAATAAGGGTCTAAAAAATCATGTACTCCAGCTGTGTCCAATTCCTCTCCAAGATTTTTGTCATCAACAATTAATCTAATAATACGTCCAAATGCTAATAATGTGATATTGTGCCAATTTCCATCAGCAACATCAACTTGTTCTATTTGACTCATATTCACCATAGTATTTTGTTTAGAAGTATAACTTACTTTTCCTCCTTGTAATTCTATTAATGTATAGTATTTATCAGTAGCGGCATAAAAAAGCACCCCATCTTTTTTATGAGTTCTAAAGAGAAAAGATATTGATTTAGCAGGGTTATTTGATTTACTTAATTTTCCAATTCCTTTTCCAGATTTTTTATCCCAAATTGTACTTCCACTATAAAATGAATCAAGTAATTGCATTCTTCTATGCTTTTCCGATATTAAATAAGTGAGATATCCATTTTCTCCGATCGAAATACTTTGCAATGAATGTAAACAGTCTGGTGAAATAAGATTGTTGTCACATTTGCAATAATGATTTTTCCAGATGTCAAAACATTCTCCAGTACCACAAATATCTTCTTTATAGCAAGCTCCTTTTTCTTTACGTCCACAGTTAGGTTCAACTCCTCGGGCTTTTAAAGGATTAGTTAAATTTAATACACGCCCATTTATTGTTATACTATGCATACAACCAACAAAGTCATCGGAATGAATTTGTCCTGGACGCTCTAAAACTGGGTCAGCCTTATGAAGTCCTCCGATCAATAACGGTTCATTGTTAAAATTTAAAGTTCTGAAAATAAATAAAAAATGTATATAAAGACATTTGCTTATAAAATTATTAGAATTATCCTATATCATATTTTAACTTTAATGTACATAAAACGTTAAAATATATATTATTTTTGTAGATATATACAATATAAAAATATACATACCCTGCTTGTCCAGTATCGTCATCATAGCAAGAATCATCGCCTGGATCACACTCAGTACAAACATCACCATGATCAGTACATGAGGCTACACTAAGTGATATGACCCGCCCATTTCTTGTAGCTGTTAATTTGTACCAATTTCCATCAGCAAGACTTCTATCTGTGTTAGTAAGAGCTACAGATGTTATGGAAGTTCTCGCACCTCCAAAAGAGAAAACTGGTTTTCCACCAAGTAATTCTATTGCAATAAAATCGGATCGGCCACCAGTTTGTGCACCATAATTGTATAAAAGTAAAGCATCTGGCTTTGTAGTTGCAAATATGATTGTTATATCATTGGTTGATGCGTCTAAAGCAGGGAATTGCATATATGACAAATCATTAAAACCAAATGTTGAGCTCTCACAATGTGTACCATAGCGGCCATTTATACAGCTGCATCTATATCCAGGTTTAAGGCTTATACAAATTCCTCCATGCATACACGGATTTGGTCTACATGAATCTACTAAAGCTTCACATTGATTTCCACGATAACCTGGACGACATAAGCAGAAGAAAGAATTTCTATCAGAACTTTCTTTGCAAGAACCACCATTTTTACAAGGGTTACTACTACAAACATCATCCCTTTCTAGTTCACAAGTCTTACCCTCTCGTCTTGATGGGCAAGAACACACAAAATCATGACCTTGCTTCCGACATTGACCACCAAACTGACAGGGATTAGGTGAACAAGGATCTTGTCGTTTTTCACAATTGTTTCCCATGAATCTGTCAGTACAATGACAAATATAATCATGGCGCACTAGAGGCGATGATAATATCAAAGTGGCGCTTTCAGTTATTTTGGTGCCATCCAATACATTTATTGAATCTGTGCAAATACCGTCATTCTGACATTGATGCGTAGAACAGGGATAATATGGTATAATAACTTGTCTTTTTAACACCTTCCGGATTTCCGATTCCTTGGATTTGATATGATTCTGAGTGCTTTCTTTTTTCCAAATAGAATTCATATTTTTAATAGCTATAGTTAAATCTATATTTTCTTTCACTTCATTTATACTATACAAATAAATACTTTCTTTATTTTTCATACCAACTCTTAATATTTCTAATAATATTCTATAATAATGTGTTAGAAAATCTGAAGATGTCATATTTAATATTCTTGTTGTAACAGACTGTTCAACAGTATTATTGTCGAAAGAAAAATACTCTACACTTATGGACGACACCACTTCTTTATGTATGCCATCACTTCCAGATACTGAAAACGAATATCCCTGACCAGGCCTCACTGCATTTGTATAAAGATCACATCCTTTTCTTATACTAAATAACGATAGTGTGCTGTCAGACGGGTCCTTAATAATTTTACATTTATAATCACCTACGATGTCTAGATCGTTAGGTTTAACATCTGCTATTTTTCCTGATGGTATTTTATTATTAAATGCATGTACTAAAACATGCGCTGATCTTGGTGTTGGAGGATTATCATTTCTATCTAATATCTTTATTTGTATTGTATAATTAGAATGCATGACAGGCGTACCACTATCTTCGATTTGAATTTTAACATCTAATAATGGTGTAATTTCTCTATCAATTTTTTTCGTGGTTAATAGAACGCCTGTATGCTTATGAACTTTGACATAACTCTGATGTCTACCACCTATGATAGCGTATGAAAACGGCGCCCCATTTGGTGGTAAATCGGGATCCTTTGCGGATAATGTAGTGATGCTGGTATTAGGGGGTTCATTTTCATACACGAAGCCATCAAAGTTATCAACATCAAAAACAGGGCCGTTATCATTAATATCAGTCAAAGTTATTTTAACAGTAGTCGTACCAGTTTGTGGGGGTGCACCTGTATCAATAGCACCAATAACCAGTGAGTATGTTGGTAACGTTTCTCGATCTAGATGTCGTGTAACTTCAATTACACCGCTTTGCGGATCAATTTTAAAATCTTGGTTCGTATTTCCTTCAATTATGGAGAAACTGAATTGATTGTTTTGAGGACGTACATCCTTGTCAACTGCTTTAACTTGTATAACCTCTTGACCAATATTAGCCCCTTCTGAAATTGTTGCTTCGTAATAATGTCGTAAAAATTCCGGTGGATCATTACCATCCTGTATTGATATGATCACTTGAGCTTCGTCGGTATCATTTCCATGTATACCACCTGAGTTTTTAGCTAACACTGTTAACACAACTCTATTTTGTGTTTCTCTATCTAAGTATCTAGCAACTCTTATTACACCTGTCTGTGAATTAATACTAAAACCTTTATCATTACTGGAGCCAACAAATAAGTAGTAAATTATGCCATCCTCCCCCCTGTCTTGATCAGTGGCTTGAATAACGCCCACATTTGCACCCACTTCAGCAGACTCAGACACATCAAAATGAAAAACAGGTTGGATGAATTTTGGATAATATTCATTAACACCTGTTACATGAACAACTACTTCGGTCATATTTTTCATTACAGTATCAGGATTTTCAGCCATTATTTCCAAATTATAAACTGCCTTTTCTTCGTAATCAAATATTTCTCTTGAAAATATTTCACCCGTATTTTGATTAATGTAGAACAGTGATAACATTTCATTTTTTACTATATGATATTTTATGATTGAATTTTTAGGAGAATCAATATCGACAGCTTGTACTTTAAATATAAAACTATTGATTGGTGAATTTTCCGGTAAATAAGCAATGTATTTTGATTGATTGAACTGAGGAGCGTTATCGTTAATATCTGTCAAAATAATAGTGATAGTGGCTGTAGTTTCCTTTGGTTTAAATCCAAGATCTTTTGCCGTTATATTAAGTCGATATTCTTGGATCTCATCGTAGTCTAGTGGCCGAAGAATACTTATTGTTCCTGATACAGAATCCACACAAAACTCTTTACCCTCATTTCCAGATGTAATAGCATATCTTACAATGCCATTAGGTCCTTCATCTTCATCGTTTGCATTCAATGTTAAAATAGATGAGCCGGTCGGTTCATTTTCGGGAACTATTACTTGATAGCTTAATGCTGTAAATCTTGGGCTATAAATATTTTCACCCGTAACGACAAATGTTAATTTTGTTTCTTCAAATTGAGGTGGGACTCCACGATCAACTGCTTTTATTTTAAGTTCATAATACTGCCCAGTATAATAAAATTGCTTGGATACGACAATCCATCCATTGTCTTTGTCAATAGTAAAGTATATAGTTCCATTTCCACCCGCAACAAAATATTCAATTTCAGCGTTTATTCCAAAATCTAAAGTATCTTCAGCTACTAGTCTTACAATTTTTTCTCCAAGCGTAGCATCTTGTGGTACAGGTATTAATTTTTCGTGTTCTTTAAATTTCGGTTTATTATTGTTAGCATCTACGACATTAATTGTTACCAAGCATTCTGATGACATTGGTGGTTTACCGTTATCGGTGGCGACGACTATGACAGAATATGTATTTTCAGGCGATGAATTAACTGATGTTCGTTTATAATTCATCATAAACTTACTTAGTATTTCGCCTGTAGCTGGATCAATAGTAAAAAGATCAGATGTTTGTTGTAATGAATATGATATAATAGAATTAGGGCCTTGTTTATCCTTATCTGTAGCTATTACTTGGCCAACAAAACTATTCTTATTTTGTAATTCAGGAAAATTAAAACTATAATAGGAATACTCAAACTCAGGGGCA
This sequence comes from Nymphalis urticae, assembly GCA_905147175.2. Classification (NCBI taxonomy): domain Eukaryota; kingdom Metazoa; phylum Arthropoda; class Insecta; order Lepidoptera; family Nymphalidae; genus Nymphalis; species Nymphalis urticae. The sequence continues at coordinate 9,870,383 of LR989991.1, forward strand.
TTATCATTTTGATCTTGTATGGTTATAGTCAAAGGAGTTTCCGATCGCCAAGCTCCATCAATTGCCGCAACTTTTAAAATATATTCATCTTGTAATTCTCTATCCAGAGACCTTGCAACAGTGACATTACCACTTATTGGATCTATAACAAATTTTTCTCCGGGATTATCAACGAAACTATATGTAGCATTAGCATTTGGGCCTGTATCTAAATCTGAACTAGTAACTCTTATTACAAATGAACCGACTTCAGCATTTTCTGTGACATTCACGCTAAAGAGTCGTGTAAATCTTGGTGGGTTGTCATTTTTATCTAAAACTGATACAAGTACTGTTGATGTTCCTATAAGTTGTGGTACACCATGGTCGACAGCTTCCACTAAAATTTCATAAAATGCAATAGATTCTCTATCTAAAGCAATATTTGTGAAAATTTCACCACTTTCAGAATCAATTACAAAGGTTTCCTCATAATCATTAACAAGTCTAAAAGATATACGTCCATTTTCATTGGAATCATCGTCGTGTGCTTCAATTTTTATTACCATTTGTGGTGGAGATTCTTCTTCGGGAACTGTTGCATTGTACAACACGTTTTCGATAACAGGTGCATTATCATTCGAATCAGCTACTTTAATTTCAATTTCAATAAAAGACTTCAAGGGTGGATTATCAGAATCCTTAACTTCAAACCAAACTTCGTATAGAGGCATTGTCTCGTAATCAAGGCCTGTCCCCGTTATAAAAATTTCTCCACTCATCGGTTCAACCCTCAAAGCATCGCCGACATTACCTCCTGCGACGGAATATTGTAACAGCCCTGTTGGTCTTTTTTTGGGTGATGTCGCAGATAGTCTAGTTACTAAAACTCCCTCAGGTGTATCTTCAGGAAAGGTAAAAGTTAATTTATTATTAACTGTAAATTTAGGGAAATTTTTACCGGATTTTGGTATCAAAATTAATTCTGTTGAGCTTTGTCTTGAAAGTACTCCACTGTCAGTTGCTAATATGATGAGCATAAATGTCGATCTATTTTTATCTTTATACTTTATTAAATTTTCTTTTGCTTTAATAACTCCAGTGTCTTTATTTATGCTAAATAAGTTTTGGTGATCACCTTTTAAATCGTAAATTATTTTTTTATTAAGACCAATATCATTATCTTTTGCTTTAACGCCAAAAATAAAATCACCAGGCATAGTGCGCTCAGATATATAGACTTCATACATGGCTTGAGGAAATGTAGGAGTATTATCATTTTCATCGTCTACAATTATAGTAAGATTAGCAGTAGCAGTTCTAGGATCAGTCGTTGAAGAATCTTGAGCCATTATTATCAAGTAGTAAGCATCCCAGTCTTCTCTGTCTAACGTAGCATTCGTTGATATTTCACCAGTTACCGGGTCAATTTTGAATCTTTCAGATTTATCACCAAGAAGGCTATACTTTATTTTTGCATTATTTCCAACATCTTTATCTACTGCTTTTGGTTGTAGTATAACAGTGTCAGGCGGTAAGTTCTCTTTAACACTAGTTTTATAACTTTGTCTTTGAAAATCAGGACTATTATCATTAACGTCTTGAACAATAATTTTGACAGTTCCAGAACCAGTGAGCGGCGGCGATCCTGTAAATGTACGAAAAGTTATTAATTTAAGAGACTTAAAATAAAACTGCATTTAAATTTAAGATACAAAAATGATACTTAATTAAAAATTAAGCTGTTATGGGTCAAGAAAATTTAAATAATATTAGTAAAAAAAACAAAAATATTAAAAGTACCTGTATCCATTGCAACAAGTGACAGTGTATATTCATCTTGAGTTTCGCGATCTAATGTCCTCAATAAAGATATTTGTCCAGAAGATGCATTTATCTTAAAAATATCTGCATCACCTTCTTTTATAAAATAACGAACTTGATTATTAAAAGGTGGAGAATCTGCATCATAAGCATGAACTTTCAATATGTATCCATCGTTAGGTGGAATAACATTTTCCATAACATAAGCTAAATAGGGAGAATCTAGGAATGTCGGTGGGTTGTCATTTATATCTTGAATCGAAATTGATAATTCGGCCGTATCAAATCTCACATCGTCTTTAGCACAATCTTCTGCTTTTATCAATAGTATATAACGAGATTTTCTTTCAAAATTTAAATTTTTTGCTACTCTAACAATACCGGTGTCTTCGCTTATACTAAAATCTCTATTTTCATCACCGGATGCTATCGAGTATCTAACTCTTCCGTTAGCATCTTCATCTATATCTGTTGCAGAAACCTAAAAAAATGTAAAAAATCTATTAATTTATGAATTATTTTTTATAATACTACTAAACTAATACTAAAATATTCTTATATTCACAACAAATATATTATTAAAAAAAAAAAAAAATCTTACTTGTAGAACACTTGCTCCTATACTAGCATTTTCAGGGACCGAAGCACTGTATTGTTTTGGATCAAAAACCGGACTGTTATCATTCTCATCAAGAATTTTTATATAAATTTTGGCTTTAGTATTATTAGGCGGATCTCCTCTGTCCTTAGCCGAAATAGATATTGTATAATTAGATTTTAGTTCTCTATCAAGTTTTCCTGTTGCTCTTAAAATACCATCAACATTTCCTAATGTAAAATATCCATTAATTTCGGGGCTGGATGCCATAAAATATTCAACATATCCGTTACGACCTTCATCCTTATCAATTGCCTTAATTGTCATTACAACTGTGTTAAGGGGAATGTTTTCAGAAATAGCAGTTGTTTTAGGAGAAATAAATTCGGGTGCCATATCGTTGACATCTTTTAACTGTATCGTAACCTGAAAAAGTATTAGACACAAAAAGTTAATGAAACGCTATTTTGGAGTAAGATAGATATAAAAGATTCTATTATAATTCACATGAAACATTATCTTTGTAACACCCATTCATCACATATTCTACAGCTAATCAAATCAAATACAAGAGACATAACTTCTCAAGGTTGTGTAAGAAGGCGGTATAAGAAATTGTTAACATTTCTAACAATGCCAATGTCTATGGGTGGTGGTGACAATTACCATCAGGTGCCCAATTGGGCAGTCTGCAGTACCATTTTAAATAATAAAATTAAAAAAGAGATAATGATAATGAGAACATGAATTTATTCATATATATTATAACGGAATAGGCGATAGTTACTTCCCTAAGCTATTTCAAGGACAAACATAATTACTGAAATATTATGTGTTATTAATTTAATTATTCCTGAATATCTGGTATATTTTATATAATCTATAAAGGTATTCATTACCTGCACAGTTGATGACAGCTGCGGTTCTGGTGGCTTAGCTAAATCTTTAGCGGTCACTATCAAGTTGTACAATGGAAGTGTTTCTCGATCAAGTAATTTTGCAGTTACGATTGTTCCATTTGGTGCTATTGAAAAGTCTTGATTTTCATCGCCAGATGTTATGCTGTATATCAGTTTTCCATTTAGTCCTGTAAACAATATACGAACTTCGATAAGTAAAACGATAATAGCAATAGTAGCATATAAATAATGCTAGTAAGTAAACAAAGTAATTTCTTAGCCAATTTCAAATGACAATTATTGGCTATATAAATTTTAATAAAAATTCTAAAAGAACTAATGTTACTATTGATACAGAAATATAGTTTATTAATAAAACTAAAATACTTACATTAAAACAATGAATGAAATAGTTTTAAAAACTAAATATATAAATGTCAGTAGTTCATACTGCTTGTCTTTATAGTCTTATTTAATTTAAGGAATTGTTACATAGGGTGTGTATTAGGAAACATGTTAAGATAATATAAATTTCACTTTGCTTATACCTGCATCCATATCAGTTGCACTAACGGTGACCACCGAGGTACCTATTGGGACGTCTTCTAGAATTTCATTTGAAAAGCTCATAGGATCAAAAATTGGCGCGTTGTCGTTGAGATCAATGACATTGATGTAGACTGTGACGGTACCGGACAAAGACGGATGCCCGTTATCCTGTGCTTGAGCCACGAGAATGTAGTGTTGAGTCTGGAAATATATTTACAAACAGATATTATAAAATAAAAAGGAAATTTCATTATAAGATTAAATTTACGGTATAAGCCCTCACGTGACCGCGGACTTTGGTCAAGAATATATATTTCGGTCCCTTTATTAAACAAATTAACATAATGACCCACGCTTTGACTGATATCGCTTCAAATGACCATTAATAGCTCATACTATTAATTTATACGTACAAAAACATAATATAATTTATCCAGCAAAAATATGCCAACAATGTCAAATTATAAAATATTTGAAGTACAGAAATATAACATCACCATTTAAAGAATCCGTCTGGCATTCAGATTTGCCATATAATAGGTCATCAAAGCTTTCCAACTATGACAAGCTCCCTCATTCGCAGATCGTGAAGCGAGATGGTTGTTTAAAAAAACAGGCAGCGGTCTCGGAATCCGGCTCCTGAATGTTTTGCCGACGGTCGCTTTGTCAGACATTGTTCGGGCCTTAATTTCGATGGCGAATCCAGTGGGCAAATGCCGAATATGATGCGCGACGCCAAAAAACTGTACCGGGATGAAATTAGCAGCTCTCTAGTGGGGTACGCGGAATTGGCGGGCGGTCGAGAAAACGAATGTACAGCGAATTGTTTTTACTAATTAACTAAGTCAGACCGGTAGATTTGACGAAGAGCTGACGAGACAAATGATCAGAATGATCTGCTTAGCACCGAGGATTCGCTCTATTTAATTACATTTTAGTTAATATATTATTAAACTATTTAAATCAATGTTATATCAATGATTTTGTACGAAATTGATCTTAAATCGAAAGTATTTTCAAGAGTAACGTTTACTAAAGTTTGCCACGCTCATGGTACCGAACAGGTTTCAATCAATAGCGGGATCAAATAATACCTTGCATAGACCTACTTATGGGAAATACCAGGATACTGCACGTCATATTGTGATCTATGAATATTTTATTAATGTATAAAAGGTTTTTTTTTTAAATAAATTATTCGTAGATTAAATCAGATCTCGAGATACATGTATGTGTATGAGAGATATGTTACTAATGAAATTCATCCCACTTTTTATAAAACTTTCACAAATTAATTATAATATTGATATGATACTGATATTAGAGTGTGATAATAATAAATTTCAAAGCGAATTGTATAACTTGGCACATCGTCTAGGTAACTGCTGATTTATGATTATAAAAAATTAACGACTTGTATGTCATTTTACTGCACGCGAGGTAAGTACTACAATAAGCTAGTAAAGATAAACTCTGAAGTAAAAACGACATAAATAAACTTTAAGCTGTGTTATAGATAAAAAAACCGCAATATCTAAAGGCTAAGTACCTAATTTATTACTTACTTAAATAAATACAAAGGAGTGCGAGTGTCTAAGAATTTGTTTCCACAAAAACGTACACTTAACGTATTTGAATGCTTCTGTTTTAAACATTTAAATTTCACTTAACCGTTGCATTGTTTTTAGCATTGAAACTTCATTCTCTATTTAAATATTCTCTAATCACTTGAAGCCATCATTTAAATTATCTTCTAGAGTAAAATGAAACGCACGTATGTACAAATATAATTAAGCATCACTCGATAGTTACTATAATTATTTTTAAAATGATATAAAACAAACTGTAACGGTTACTTATTCAAGTTAATAAATAAAGAAGATAAGTTGATTCACTCAGTAATAGTATTAAGAATTTATTTTAGTATTAATAGATGAACCGGGCTTCATATCGATGCTTTATAAAAAGAACTCTACGGACGAGGCGGTCATTTCACCGAGCTTGCATTAAAAACTCGCTCAAGGGCATCATCGCCCTTCGTCTCTGAATTGCACATCTTACCTACAACATCAACAGCATGCAATATTTTACGCAGCTCGTAATAAATTTTACTTATCCGTATCTTATTTTTACGCCTAAAAGGCATTCGGGTAAGTGACTCTGAATGTTTTACAAGAACTGCGAATTATTTACCCTTTACTAATTAACAACAACTTAAGCCAAGTAATGTTTTAGTAAAAATTAACATTACTTAATAAACAACAGGAGTTATGAGTTATTCAAGTTGAAATAAACTCAATCTTACGCGTAGTTGTTGGTTTTAAAACTAATATTGGTTATAACTTACTAATAAGACGTGATGGCTCTGTAGCTGAACACGTGGATCACAGCAAAATCCCAGGTTTAAATTCGAGCCAAGCATTATTGAGTTTTCACGTCCTTAATTTATATTAAAATTTTAAATATCGTGTTAAAGATGAAGAAAAATTTCGTTATGTGCAAATGCATAATGTCAGAGGAAAAAAGCGTGGTAGAATAAGCTCTAAGCCATCTTCATAATGTACTCATTGTACAACAGTACGACATTTACGGGACATTTGAGTGATTAGATTCATTTTGAATATCGTGTTGTACATAAATAAATCACTATCTCAAAATACGGACTCTTTATTGACATATACTCTTACTATGCTTCCTACTCCGAACTTTTTTTATATTACATAGTTCTTCTGAGCTTTGGAAACAAATATTTGAGACCAAACAACTTTTGGAACGTTACGTCGTGTCGTGCAATAGAACTACTCGAGCGGTCATCGCCCTGCCTTAGATTTATGTTAAGATAATTGTATCAACTGCAAGAACAAGCACACGAAGTATCATCAAATGGACGATAGTACATTAAAGGCACAAACAAAATAAATAATCGATTATACACTGTGGTCCAGTAGATAATTCTATATTCAAATTAATAAATTTCATGTATGTACTGTTCTCATACATAAACACGTTTATATTTTTATTTTGATGTTATCGAGTCATTACAGGTCTTTTTACTTTTTTATTTGCTTGGATGATAAAAAATATAAAAACTCCAATATTTATTATATCTCGAATCATAGAGATATTAAATTCCATGTAGCAAGCAGACAGACTAAATTGATAGATAACATATGTAATACAAAAGTATTAATAAGACTATAGTTTACTTTATCACATTCTTATGTTAATTAATGATGCCTTTACAATAATACATTAAAATTATAAACGTGCGTTTCATGGTTTGGATATCAGAAGTAATTATTCCACAAATAAATTCGATCTTTAATTTTCTATTTGTACGAGATAAGAATTCCTTGCAATGAAAAGAAACGGCTGTTCATATATATACCTAGGTGTACTGGTCAATGCCCTGTCTTGAATTTTGTGGCGGAAAATTCATAACCTCTAGGCACAACATAATAACGCTAGATGCACGTTTCTCCCGCGAAAAGTAGCACGAGAAGATTCTCGAACAAAGGGTTTATTCATACAGAGCCATTCTGATTTGTTGATAATTATTTACAATTTGTATTTTATATTCATTATTTAAACAATATTTTATATTTCAATAGCTTATATATTGACCTTGTGGTTAAAACATTTTTTTGTAAAACAAAATGTCGTTGGTTAAAAAATGACATAACATGTATAGTACAGAAAAACATCTTAAAGGAAACCGATAATGATGGAAGAATTCCGAGTCATACTTGTACATCATAATTCAGTATTTTCAAATATTGAATCAACACCATCTAGTGACAAATAGTAACAAACATGTTTTACTCTTAACAGTACTCTATACTATACAAAACAAGTACCAGATACAAATATAATATTTTTTACAACTATAAATTGTAGTAAGTGAGAACAATACAATAACAATAAAAGTCGTGGGTACATTCCGCGAATATAAAGTGTTAAACTAATTATTTTATCTGATGTAATTATACGCTAGTTAATAAAACTACTATTTAAGTAAGTTTTTAATGAATAATATAATTATAAAACGTGACCTTACTCAGTTTTTATCAAATACAGACTCGAAATTGGGCCTTCGTCTTCTAAATAACACCAAATAAACTAAAGAATAAGCTCCAAAACTTCTCCTCAAAAAGAGGGGAGGAGGCCTTTAGCCCAGCAGTGGGACATTCACAGGCTGTAACGGTAACGGAAACTAAAGACGTAATGAGTAAGTAAAGTGATAAAAATAACAGCAATTGCCTCCTTTTCTCTTAAGAAGGTTTCAGGTTATTCTACCACGCCGCTTCAATGCGGGTTGGTTGGTAGTCTATAATGTATGTCAGAATTTCACCTAATGCATGTTTTCCTTGCGAAGTTTACCTTCACCGTGCTCAGCATGATATCATTGACAAAGCCAAATTAAGCGGATGAAAATTCAGTGAGGCTTGCCAGGGCTTAAATTGGAATGCGGTCAAGATTCGCTTGTTCTAGCCATCTCAGTTTTTGAGAAATAGCCCGGAAATAGCTCACTTTTAAAAGGCATTTAAGCATACTCCACTAGCCTCTCCACTGTGAGTTGATTACCACTTAAAATTATAGGAAAGGATTATGAGATTTACTGATAAGATTGCGCCCCTCTCCAACTTCAACCCAACTAGTCTTTCAACATGCCATTCTTTCAAGGATACTAAGAGACATAAATAGTGTTCATAATCATATTCGTTTTTCAGATAAGACATACGTGGCTGCGCTCAAAACACACTTACACTTTTTTTTATTTTCGCGGAGCTGCTAGTAGATATGTACAAATATCATTACAACATCGTTGTTCAATAATAAATATGAATAATGAATACCTTCCCTGTTACATTTATTTCAGGGTAAAAACATTTTTAGTTTTTTATATCGTTTTAATTTCGGCGCTTCTAATAACTAAATTATTTCGCTCGAATAGAATCAGTGCGCGTGACGATTAGCAAAAGAGCCCCCTCATTAAACAAATTAACTTCGTTGAAATAGCGACAGTAATTGGCTATTATTTTTCCCCTGAGAATATTTATACGAATGATTTTAATCACTTAACCTTTAAGCATTTTTTTTATTTGCGAGTTAACTGCGGATAGACGCACATCGTAAAACAACAAGGATACCACTTTATTTTATGTCCTGTTTAAAGAGTTTTACCATTATGTGCGCAGCGTCGTCTTTTGTTTTAATTCCGATAAATATTAAGTAACCATCAGTTATCCGTTCGAAGTAATAACTATCATTAATGGCGATCGATGATGACGATTTAAAAAGAATTAAAAAATATTATGCCGTCGTTAATGCAGCATGAAGTACTTGTACTTATTTTCTTCATTTGAATTGTAGGCGTTATAAAACATATAAACTTCATAAACCATAGGTATTCCAAGAAATTCCTTTCGATTTTTTGTACGGAAGCGTCAATTACTCCAGCTTAGACTAGATATTATGTGACGTGAATTCACCACCAAAAATCCAAAGCTACCTTCTGTGCTATAATAAAAGTATTAAAAAAAACTTACCTCTTCATAATCAAGTCGTGCTGTCAAAGTAAAGATGCCAGTTTGTGGATTGAGCGAGAAAACATCGTTAGCCCAGTCCGATATCACAGTATAGATTAACTGAGCGTTAGGTCCGGAGTCCAGGTCTATAGCAGCCACCGTTCCCACCACAGAACCTCTAGCGGCATTTTCAGATATGTCAAAGGAGTACGCACTCTCTTTGAAAACGGGCGGGTTGTCGTTTGTGTCGGTGACCTTGAAACAAATATTTAGAATCTTTTTTAGAGAAAATCATCATTGATCAGAATAACATAATAGTAACTATATGTAAACGAACAGGTAATACAAACTTTTGGTAAGTGATGGAATACGTGTTGAAAATACAAATAAAGAGAAAGAAAAAAATGTTATTTTCCTTTGGATGTCGAAGCATCGTAAATGGAACTAAACATTAATTATAATCTTTATGTTGGGCTTGTCAGACCAGATGTATCCGCGCGATATGGATCTAACCGTTACACTTAATAGAAAATAAAATGTTTTGTCCCTGATCTTTTAATGTTTTGATATATTATAATTGCTTAAAGGCAAATATATTAATGAAATGATAACCGATCTCCGCATATTTAAAGGGGCGGTCTAGTGTTGCTAGATGTAATAAATAGTCACTATAATTGAAGCTCATCTAACAATATAAAAAGTTTTAAACAACACAATATATTACTATTTCAGTTTTATAGCAAACCCATTTTTTATGTCTACTTTGATAAATAATAATTAGCTGTTTGTATAACTTATATACATATGCTAATGTTTATAAATATTTGGGGCCTTCTTTTTGGGGACTTTAAAGAATTCGGTGTTTAAAGTATAATTTCAAAAAGTCACGTATTATACGAAACTATTATTGTTGATATATTTACAAGATTTTCGTAACAGTTCGTTAAAAATAACAATAATTTGCTTAATATCAGGCCCAATATTTTATAAATTCGACACCTACAAAATACTGAATAAGAAATCACCGAAATAAAAATTAGTAAAATTGACTATTGACGTTTTAAGTTTTAACATTTCATTATACATTATATGTATATAACTTTTATATTTCTAATATACATATAAATATGTTTTATGTATGTACTATTTAAATTATGTCTATATTTTGTGTTTGTATTATGTAACTAACCTGAACGACGATTGTAACATCTGTAAACTGCATTCCATCATCAGCTCTTATCACCACCTGATATTCAGATATTGTTTCCCTATCAAGTGGTTCTTTTAATGTTAATTTTCCGCTATGAGCATCCAACGTAAACGGCGTGGATTCTTCCGAATGTATGCTGTATGTAATAGTTCCTATTGTGTCGGGATCTTCAGCAGTAATTGTTGCGATAAGTTGTCCAGGCGCTAAGTCTTCCGACGCAAAATATGCTGATGGAATGTTCTTGAACTCCGGCGGACTGTCATTCTTGTCCAAAATAATGACTTCGACCTGTAAAAGAGGAATAGTTTAATATAAAATTATTTGAAGATACCTATGACCATTTGTCAAATTAGTCTTGAAGCATAAAAACAAAGGTTTTGAAACAATAACGTATTTAACCAAGCATCGACTTTCGTAAAACAGTCTCGAGTCAAGACGACTGATGTTTTATTTATAAAACTGGCAGAAAATCGACCACTTTAACACAGTATAAGAACACGAACAAAATTAATAATTCTAAAAATGCAGCCTGCGAGCGGTTGTCTCGACAAATGTGTGTCCCTACTGACTGACAGAATGATAAAATATACTTTACGTTATTTCGTTTTACAGAGTGAAAAAGCGATATTATTATTTTTTTTATAAAATTATTGAAGGACGCCTTAATCCTCCTTTCAAATTTCAATTAAGTGATTTTTAAATTTAGAGCATATTTTTCATGATTTGAAATACTTAAAATCAAAGATCTCTAGATAATATGTCAGAAATGCATTCATTTTATGTACCTTAAGCGAAGGCCTAAAGTTTCATCCGCGCTTGATGAGATGTATTAGATAAGATTTATGAAGTCAGAGGCAAGCTTTACAAACGCAACCGGTGGACGTTTACAAAAAGCTATCCGAACAAAACTCGACAAGTCAACAAAGGGACAGAGGAATGAAAGACTTAAACCACCATAGTTTCGTCATCTATACGCTGAAGCACGAAGAATTCGGAACACAATGATCGGAGCCGTCACAGATAAGAAGAGACCGATTGTCAAAAGTTCTCTGCCCTCGACTGAGAGAAGCTGCGCATTTGTTATGATGACTCAATCTTTTCTTTGTGTTTGTACGAGGGTGCCTTGTCAAGTAAGGTGCTTAGAAAAACCACTAGACGCCTACGTTATTTTACGTAAGAGAAGCAGCAATTAACGTTGATTGTACGACGGTGTCGGTCTTAGAAATAAATTGAAATGTGTTAATAAAATTTATTGTTCAAGAAATAAGAAAGCTTGAGAAAAATTTAAGATTGATTGTAAACGCATCGAGCTTTATTGATATTACAGTACATATTCTCATCGCATGTTTTATTTTGTAAACATACTAGAATACAGAAAGTTTGTAAGACTAATTGTTTCAATGAAATATTTATTGTTACGTGTAAAGGAACGTGAGCAACAAAACCGATAGAATAATACCCGACTTATAAATTTATGTTAAAAAAAAAAACAAACGATTTATTTAACGAAAGCTTATACGTTGTACGACTTTGCTCTTGGACCCCCTAGAGATCATGTTTGAAGTAATCGATTAAGGGATGAGAAATGACAAGACGTCAATTTTGTTGGAACGTCGATTAATCAAGTTTTGATAATTGATAGAGGTTCGCTACTAGATTAATACTGAATACCGAACGTTTGTTTTAGCTCACGATTAAATAATGATCCATAAATTCGAAACTTACATAATGCATGTAATAAAAATCGTAATCATTATAAAGAGATTGATTATTAAAACTTAGGAATAGAATTTCCGAAATTGTAAATGTGATTTGCCTTTTGAAGGACAAGCACCGAAAATATTGATCGTGGTCGAAATAAATTATTAGAATATATTCTTATTTCTAAATGAACAAAACACGTCAACGATAAATAAAGAAATGCGCCATTGAATTATCATAAGGTTAATTAGTATGTACGTGACATAATAAACTCCTAACCTTTCCTTCAAGAGATGAAGCTTTAGTCTCACAGTGGACATTTAAAAGCTCTCACTTTAGTATTACGAAATTAAAAAATTAAAACATAATGAAAGAGCTACAAAATAATCTAAATTCTTAACTGTTTATTTCTTGTTATAGCCCCTTCTGATCGCTTTGTGCTTAAAAAATGACCTTAAAATTTTGTCGTTTTGGTAACATGTAATATATGTTCATGGACATCAATCATTCTAGTCATTTACCTCAAAAATTTTGACGTCACGCCTTGATTGCCTCTTACCATTTTTATATAATTTCACCTTGCAACTCAAACTTCAAAGGATATATTTAGTTACTGTGGTGATCGCAAAGTAATTTATCATTTGCCAAAATTGATTGTGCTTTTGATACAATATACTCCTAATTTGTGTTCGGGTGAGTTTAATCAAAAGTGCCCTTTGAAAAGTCATTAAATTTAGTCGATAATCTTATGTTACATTGTAATTTATTGCATTGTGTTTAAAATTATTAATTGCTTTAAATTTTTATATATCTGCAAATAATTGTACTATTTATCAACTTTTTATTTTAATATTTTCATATAATTATAACAAAATACTTCGATTAATGTACGTACGATTGAATATTTCTTAGTACATGTGTGTAATGTTGGTATTTTAATCAGCTTTGGATTTAAGGGTGCTGCCCTGAGTTTTAGAAAGTGAATGTTCTTTCCATGTTCATAATTATGCCGAAAAAAAATTGTAGTAATAAATAAAAAAAATGATATATATGTTACAAAAAATACATAACGTTTTGTGATGTTTAAATTATTATTTTCAATCCGTAACAGATGGGATCGAGGCATTTTTGATGCCCTGGTTCTCTAATTCGAACTCGAATAAACTGTTATTAACGTAACTTCCAATTATAATAAACATATTAAACAAAATATTTTAGAATTTCATAAGTAAATTCATATCAGTTCAGTTTCAGTTCATATTTAAATTTATTTTTTTAATATTAAATAAAAAACGCTGAATATATTATGTAACCATGATTTTACGCTTAGCAGACATAATATTATCTATTTGATGCCTTAAATAATATAATGCAGGTTTGAGAAGAGAGTCGAAGGGCCGTGAGGCAGTGGACAGATATGGTGGCATCGTTTAGGGTTGGCCTCTATGTTTAGAGTGCTTCGTGACCGCAGCTCGACCGCTATACCCTCAGGACTTCGCACAATTATGTACGCCTCACAAAGTTTACGGCATATGCGGTAATTCTTTCCTTCTATTGTTGTAATACGATGTTAGCGAATCAGTTTTACGACCTCATAAAAAATACGAATATATGATTATTTAGACGTTAACTCGTAAATTTAAATTTTGTTTATTAATCAGCGACCGTTCGTTTATCGTATTAGAACAAAAATTATGTTACATATTTAAAAATGACGTTATAATTATAATATATATTAAAAGTATTGTATACTTTACAAATAAAGCATTTAAGTCGAACAAATATAATAAATACCGTAATTAGTTACAATTGAAGTAATATTAGTATATTTTACTAATTACTATTTAAAACACATGTATGACACAAAATAATATCGTTTTTAACAATGCACCCTTTAATTTAAACAAAGTGTATGTCTGCATGCCGGCGATTCGCTGTATGCATTAGTATGCGGGCGCGCAGTCCGCCCACACTGACTATCGATATCCCACAAATATATTTTAAATATGCACAAAAGTACGACGGGATAAAGTGCATCGATAAGAAACGATGCAATTTTCATCGCCTAAAGCACATTTATCGGACGGTTGGCCCTATGTTTACCGAAACTTTGGAATGTGAAATGTGCGTCACTTTGCAGATTTTGTAAATGATACTGTTATCACAAAATTATAGGAAAAAAATTAACTTAAATTGAGTATATTTATATTTTTCATAAATATTATCGAAAGAACACTAACTAAAATAATACATTACGTAAAGGCGACGCGCCTTTTTATTCAAGTACTCTTTTGCAAAAAAAGAATAAGGTTTGGTTTTGTTTAAAAAATGAAGCTGAATTGTTTTATACCTACTTCTTAATTTAAAAAAAAAATCCCAATTATCGGTCAAATAAAAAAAGACAATGAACTAAGTTACGGTTAACGAAAGTCCTGTCGAAAATTATTATGTATGCAGATCAATTGCTCAATACAAAAAAAAAAACTGCAGAGAATTTTTTTTCTTATATTGCACAAGTGTTTTTGCGCAGTCACTTGTGCATTATTCCTTTAATCTTATAACCGGATAGGAAGCAAAACCGAATGGAAACAGTTCAGGCATGGAAACGTTAGCACAGTCGACTTCCTTCGGACTGCTACTGAGTACTTCTTAACGGAAAAACCTAAATATTGTTTCAGCCCAGGAATTGAACCAAGAACCTCGAGCATTATAAGCTAGCCACTAGACCAACGCGGCAGTTATATAATTACGTAATAAAGCAACACCAAATTTTCTAAAACTGTAATATCCTCCACCGATTTTACCTCAAAACGTATAATTTTATATTCTTTTTTTCTTTAATAAAATTTGTCCTTTACGTGGTATATGATTTCGAATAATGCTTATCATTAGAGTTTATGTAAAGGATTATGCCCCGAAGACAGACACGCAAGCACCCTCAATTTCACCTAAATTTGCAACCCGAAGGCATTATCTTCGTATTACCGCTTGATCGATAGTATAATTTCATTATAACAAGAATTTCACATGATTTTGTAAATGTGCTGATATTTACAATATTCATCTTTTCTATTTCAAACCATTTTTTCAATATAAAAAATAAATATTTAAAAAAATGCTTCTAAAACGACTTTATTAAAAAAAATATTAAATTTATAAGTAAATAACTTTAGTAATTTGATTACAAACTTATAATAATAATTAAAAACAACATGTTTTTATAAGCAAAATATAGTAGTTTATGGTACAAATAAATAATAATAACAATCTGTAAGTACTACGTTTAACTTAAACGGATAGCAGGAAACCTTCTAATATTTTGCCGTAAACAATATTCACCGTCTCCCGGCAAATAAATGAAGTACACGAACGAAAATCACGAGTTCAGAATTTTTCAACGTCGCCCTTGGATCGAGATCTGCGCAGGCGCAGCGGCGAGTACAAAGCGACTAACGATTAACGATTTAAACCAAATGAGAGCATGTCATTTTTGTTTTAGGTTGTTTGTTATCGGACATCGATAATTTACAAAAAAAAAAAAACACGTAACGCCTATCTTTGTGTAATATATCACAAACCGTAAATATCTGTGGATATACTAAGTGAAAACAATTGCTATATAACAATTATAGGAACACGGATTTCAGCAATAAAATACGTAGGTGTATCGGATATAAATTATGATACTGCGAATGATAATACCCTTTCACGACGTGAGGTCTATTGATGACTCATGTCTAACGAATTATAATAAATGTACTTCTCATCTGCCTCATTTAGGAGTATCGGATTATCTATAAATTTCGAGTCATCGCAATGAAAACAATAGAAATAATAACAAAAGAATTACAACGTCAAACGAAAACGGCTCTATCGATCGCAGGTGGTTGAGATTCTAGCGATTTATCGGTGGGCGATATAACTGTTGATATAATAGACACCCCGCCCCGCGCGATGTCGCAACTCGCTCGCCGATTTCGGTCAGCCCGTCGGTCATCTCTAACGATGGAGCGATAATTAAGATCAGACGTCAGCATTATTTACGCCCGCAGCATCCCGCCGACCCGAGCGAGTCGGTCACGACTTTTTCCTTGTCAGGCAACACCATTGTTGCTTTACTCGTGTCCAGCTCAACTAAGAAACAGGATTTCATATTTTTTAATTTAATAGCAATATTATGTTAAATTTTTATCTTTCAATCTTATGTTACTGATATAGTCAGTAAGTCGTGTTATTTTTTTACGTTAAACTATAAATAGTAAGAACAAAATAATTTTATACTAGGTACGTCCCGGCTTCCCACGGGTTGAATAGTAGTAACAGCCTGTGAATGTCCCACAGCGAGGCTAATTTCTCCTCTCCATTTTTGAGGTAGAATAAGGGTCAACATAATATATATTACTCTATAATATATACTATTCTACCATTATATAATGGTTTACGCGGCATACGTGAGCAAAGCTCTCAGTCGGCATGATTTTTTCCGACATCTTCAGCATTTATTTCAGTCAATTTCCATAAAATCTCAATGAATTATACACCTTCCCCATAATTTGTATATTTGCTGTATTATATTTAAATAATCATATATATTGATAAACAATAATTATAGAACAATAATTATAATATAAAAGCGGTGTTGTTTGTTTATTTTCCAGTTTCACGCTTCATCCAATTAACCAATCGCTATCAAGTTTCGATATTCACATGACATGGAGATACAGGATACTTTTATTACCATTTTCATGAAACGAGTGCTCGAGTCGAGCTACACGTACAGAGTATTATTAAAAAATAAAATAAAAATATTATACAACATAAAAGAATTACATATACATTTTGTTTTCTTTGATGATAATAAATTAAATAAGAGGTTTTATCACATAGTGACAATGTCACCTCCATCGTTCCTAATTAAACCACGTCTCTTTAAAAATATAAAGAGAACATAATTAAACATAATAATACATATAAGAATATTTTATAAATGTTTCTGGCCTCGTCAGAAGTTAAAAACGTAGTTATTGAAAAGAAAATACCCAGACCTGAGAAGAAACAGCGAAAGACTTATTGCACATGATATAAAAATGTATTACACATTCATAAAACATAAAAATAAACGTATAAAAATAAAGTTTTATAATAGATAGTAAGGTTAAATAATTTATTTGCCATAAATACTAACGGTAACTCATCTTGACTGAGTCAATTACCTGAATAAGTTATGCAAATATTTACCACTAACTTGAATGAAACTCACAATCTAAAAGTTACGGGACAGGTTCGATCCTTGAGCCAAGTGGTCGTTATAACGAATGCGCGAATGTGACAATAATGTTTCCGAAAATACTTTTTTTTAATTTGAAACTCATTAAATTGAACCTGGCAATGATTATAAAATGAATATTATTATGATATACGTCATAAGCTTATTTGGTCAATGCGACGCCATTATATTACGGAGTCCGTAACAGCCTGTGAATGTCCCACTGCTGGGCTATAGGCCTCCTCTCCTCTTTTTGAGGAGAAGGTTTGGAGCTTATTCCACCACGCTGCTCCAATGCGGGTTGGTGGAATTCACATGTGGTAGAATTTCAGTGAAATTAGACACATGCAGGTTTCCTCACGATGTTTTCCTTCACCGTAAAGCACGAGATGAATTATAATCACAAATTAAGCACATGAAAATTCAGTGGTGCTTGCCCGTTGAACCAACGATCATCGGTTAAGATTCACGCGTTCTTACCACTGGGCCATCTCGGCTCTCTATTACGGAGTACAGATAATAAAAAGTTGAATTTCCATTTTATTTTACGCTTTTTTTTAAATCGATATCATAATATTATTTATTCAAATAGGCTCTTAAATATATAGGTGATTAAATTTAATTTAAAACCACAACGTATATATACTGTAACAAATAGGTAAATGAGAAATCTAATGGTAGGTGGTCACCTTAGCTCATTTGCATTGGAAGAAATATTAACCAATCCTTACAGCGTCGATGCCCCGTCGATCATGGGAACTTACGGCCAGACTTATAAACTGATTTCGCTCATTCTTTCATTATTGATTTGACATTCGAAACAAGAAAACACAGCATTGTTTAACTATTCATCCGTTACACAACGTTTATAAATTGTACCTGTAATTACACTAGCTTAATATCCAACATATCTACCCGACAACCCAAAACACAGCAGTAGGTACAATGTATTAATGTTTGGCAGTAGAACAACTGAGATGACAACAATAATAATAAATATCGTTAACATATTCTTTCTCATAAAATTTAAAATTATGTATAAAACCGTATAATTTATGTTTGTTTCATAATACGAGCTAGTTAAAAAAAAGATTAAATCAATAAAACAACAATATAACAACGAGAGTTGAAAATAAATTACAACATTATAATAGAATTTCGTATTTTTATAGTGAGTAAAGAATAGATTCTTTAAGAACATATTGTTTATTTATTTTATAACTTTGTATATAGCAGAACGGTACGTGTGTTTTAATTGATCTGATTTTACGTTTGCAAAGTTTTCAAGTAACTTTAGATGCAGACAAAAATAATGCGCGATTAAAATTACGTAAATAGCCTTAGTAGTCGTCTTGTAGATGATCTTTTGTGCTGTCTTATATGAGTAGTAGTGGCAAGTCATCTTAGATTGTGAGATTAGGTCTGCGAACATATCATAACATTGTATAAATATCCCCAATAAATAGAACGTTTGATGAATTGATTGATTAAATATGTGTTTTTAGATAATTGGTTCCTTATCACATTACCTTTACCTAAATATCTTGGTTCAAATTCAACATAACACTTGTGAGTCATTCAAACCCATATTATAATATGTTAAATGTCTGCGCATCACGTAAGAAATTCTAATTGTGTACAGCGTAGAAGCAAATCTTTACGATGTAGCGGATCTAATCACCGTTCAATATTCCCACGAATTGCGTACACCCCGAGTCCAAGGCATAGATATGTATCTACGCGTAAATTGAATAATAAATACCTTTTTCGTAGTGGCGGCCATTGTGACAGCGTTGAAATTAATGCTTTATCTAAATGCTAACTAGTTTTAGGTTATTACTCATTCGGTTCTTAGTTATGGCGCTTTGTTTAGGCTCGAACGCTTGTATGTTGTACAACTAGAACAACGAAATGTATAAGAAATGCCTTCAAACTTATCGTCGATAGATATAACACATGGCGCGTGAGCATAAATGTAAGTAAATTTAAACTACTTATCGGCAAGCCCGTCTGGTTCACGTACCACCCACTCATTCTACCGCTAAATAGCACTATTTAGTATTATTGTGTTTCGGTTTGAAGGTTGAGTAAGCCAATGTAATTACAGGCACAAGGGGCATAACTTAGTTTCCAGTGTTGGTGCGCATGGGCGATTTAAGGAATAGTTAATGTATCTTATAGCGCCAATATCTAAGCGAGGTGCGTAAAGGAGATATATTTGAACTAAAGGCTACATGCTTTCCAAAGCACGAGAGTGTAATACCACCAAACTAATAATTACATACGACAGAAAACAACGCGAAATCAAAAAATATTGGGCTGACCCGTTAGTTAAGCCTTCAGTATCTGCAGATTTATAAGCTAGCCATGACACACACAGGCGTGTGTTTAATATACACAAACGACACGGATGGACATTTTATAATTTTCATTGTTCTATGTTCCAGCCCACCCATGATTACATAATGGATTGGCGCCAAATAATGGAAATGTCTTTTACATTTTAAAATTATGGAAAAAGTTAAGTTAATTAGTATTAAAAACGTAATGCCAATGATCTCTAGTTATCAAAATAAATTTTATAGATTTCACGAAATGTTACCTTACTTTGCTGATTAAAAAAATGACAACTTTGCGTATTAAAAAACACGAAGAAAGTATATTCCAAGCTCATACATATTTATATTCAACTTATAATAACAATTTCACTATATTTTAAAACTTACTAATACTTGCTACAGAAACATTACTTTTACGACTTTTTTCTGAACGAAAGAACGTATTAAAATTCCGGACTTACCGAAAGCCATCAATATTAGGTGAATTCGGACAGCTTCTAATGAACTCAGGTTTGCGATAAAAAACTTTTATCAGTCAACAATACAAAGCCATTAGTTGATTGAATAAGTATTTCTTATTAAATCAATTTTTATCTACGTCGTTTGTTATTTAAATATATTTCTCTAGTAATTATATGTGTTTATGTAAAATCATTGCTTATTTTCCGTTTTTAAAACTCAATGAACACACATATAAATCTTGATTAATCGCCTTTTATCATATATATATATATATATTACTTTATTTTCTAATAGTCATTGCATTCGAACTTTAAAATAAATATTAACGGTAAAAACGTATTAATAAATATAAATGTAGTCATAAAATATAAATATATATAATAAATATCCTTATGAACAAGTTTCCATTAGTTTTATCTGTAATGTAATTAAGTAAGTAAAACTAGCAATTAGTACGAAATCAAAAATTATAATCGAAAAAAAATAAAAATAAAAATAATTTATTATTTTTGTTTCTTAAATATATAGTTAAACACATAATAAATATATTTTTAAACAATCTTAAAATAATCTTAGCAATATATATTTTTACTATGCTATGAGATTTTTACGGTTTCGTTAAAATTCTCTCACCGAAACAGAATGTTATCGAGTCTAAAGCACACAATGGGAGCGAGATCGTTGTCTCGGACAAGCCACGACGGCTGCAGCGGGTTCGATTCCCGTTCGACGAAAATCAGGTTAACGAACGGATCTTATAGTTACTTTTTGTGAAAGATTTAAACCAAAAGCAATAAATATTAAACTCTAAGAGATATTATAATTATTTTAAACACGGGCATTACTTTTTGATGATTTTTAATCACATTCGTTATAAAATGTATCTTTAAATTAAATATTAATATAAAATTTAGGTCGTAAAAAATGCACCTTAAAATACCTAATAAATTTCATGTGTGTATTTGAAGTTCATTATCGTGCCCTTAGCTTAATCGAAAAAGTAAAAATTGATGAGACGTCACCGAGAAAATAATTCACACACTTGTTTTAAAAGCCGAAAATAAAGGCGGTTTCACACGAACGAAATTAATCATTTTGAATGACGTGTATCATAATATAAAATCGATAAATATTGTTTGGTAATGTAACAACAATAATAGAGAATAAACGAAACTCTAAGAAAACTGCTTCAAACTGGTTCAAATTAGAATAATCTACTTACAAATCTTCTATTATTATACATTCGCCGATAAGATAAACAAGTATATATCACGAACAGGAACCAAATCCAAGAATCCTATAGTACCGACCGTGGTATGCTAGCCATTTCCGTAGATAGTTGTCGGGCAATTTCGCTGAACCAAATTCATGTACAGCATTAGGTACGAGTTATACTAAATTACATTTAATAGTCATTAGAAAGTTCAAAAAATATAGTAGTGCGCAAATTTCCCAACAAAAAAAAATCTTATTAAATGTATGATCTTATTTGATGATTATTTATGTCGATGTTCTAGAGGGAACAATACTTTAAACACCAATTAGATTACCCTAGATTGGACTAAATTGAAGTTTGAAGAAGGCGGCCCATTAAAAATTTAGCTCAATCTTTTCTTAGCCCTCTATAATTCGGAACGAAGGTTTCGAACGAATGAATATAGAATTAATTGATTATCTATGTATTGATTTTAATGATAGTCAAATAGCCAGGAAATTGGCTTTTTTATACATACATATAACAAATAATTCTAAGTATAAAAACTATCGAAATAGTACCAAATCTTTACAATAAAATATGTAAAATATACGCTAATTGCGTATAGGAGTTTCAAATGGACAAATTTATTATTTAAATAGGTTTATACTAGGCTAGTGTAATTGTGATGTTATAATCCTACAGATTACGCGCACTATCCTTTATAACTAGGCCAATCAGCTGTATAATTGAAATATTTTATTACCCCACTCCAATAGTATGAACAGGACTTAATTCTGCGTATTATATTACCTAAGGGCTTAAGCCAGTTCATTAAGGATCGTTCAATCATTTGTTAAGGGAAGGTAAAGAATTTTCTAAAGCCTTTTTATTTTATTTTTTCGTTCGCCATTCTTTTGTATGTGTATACAAAACGTGCTTACAATTAGATATATTATGTGCTTACATATAGATGTCTTAAGCACAACTTTATTATAACTGAGCTCTTTTTTGAATTGGCCAATCAATAAGAATTACACGTACATATATGTTATTATTAAGGAAACGAAATGAACTTGAAATGTTAATAAAAAATAAAAACACACTTTATTCAAAATATATATAAATTTAAAGTTACCACCGGTTCGGAATATAGATTCTGCGGAGAAGGACCGGCAAGAAACTCGGTAGTTAAAGTAAAATATAACTGCCACATACATATATTCTTACCATAGTTGAGATATTTCCTATCGTTAAATAGCTGCTAAAATTAGCTTAGAGTATTTATTTGGATACGTATCAGAAAAATAGAAAGTGAGATTTAATATCAAAACGGTCTTGTCTTCCGTTTAGGCGTAGCGTGACTACGTTTACGAATGGACCGCTATCTTTTGAAATTTGTCTGCAAAGGATTGGTAGATTAAAGTCACGATTTATGATCTAGATAGAGATTTTCCTTGTTTATTAGTTACTAACTATAAGTCCAGGTTTCTCTTCAGTACAATGAAGGTTTACTCCAAGATATTTATCTATTATTATCTATTTTTAAACACAAATGATATAATATTTTTATAATAAAACTTAATGTTTCGTTATTTAACGGTATATGACCCGATAGATATTTTTTTTGATTAAGTTAAAATATACCATCAACAAAGTGAGCGAGTCGTATCATATAATTGTGATCACATGATTAGAGCTTGTTCCATCACGCTACTTTACTGTGGGTAAGTGGGTATACATGTTACCGTAATAAGAAACATACAGATATTCTCACGATTATTTAGTACTATACATTACTTCAGTTTAGATCCACTTATTATATCGCGTTTATTCTAAAAATACTTCAACATTACTGTGCGTCTTACTTTTAAATTATATGATTGGAATCTTTTTTATGGAAACTATGTCAATATCCTTTCAATATCCAATAAAAAAAACAAATTTTGCCTAATTATTTATACCCCATTCCTTGCAATGAGGATTTGCCTTTAAAAGAAAAACGATATCAATGATTTTTTTTAATAAATAAAATAACTTAAAACAAAACAAAAAAACCGTTTTATAAAAAGTATTGCCGTAAAGATTTTACGATCGCCCTGAACATTAAAAGTAACAACTTTATCCACAAACCTTATCTAAAATCAATTTTTACTTATTGACTGGCCCCGCTTCAATATCTACTTATAAATGAAACCAGTTACATGCTTGTCACATCACTAAATTAGGGTTCCTTAATAATTTGACTTGATAATTTAATATAAATTTATAAAAATAATTATAAAAACGTATTGCATCATTGTGGTAGAATTGGAAGAACTTTATTTATCTATCTAAAAAAAAGCACTTTGTTTTATTACCTATATATTTTGCAAACACATATATGCTTTAGTTCTATATTACGTATTTAAGCTGTATTCTGTCATTTTTATTATTATATTATACAATAAGTTATAATATTAGTAGTATATAGTAATAATTTCTAAAATATTGTTTCTATTGTCGTTATATTTGGTTACATAGTAACAACAAAAACCTAGCTTCATAATCAAATCACACTTAAAAAGAAAATCCCACTTGAAATGTATTTTATATATAATTTGTGAGAAAGTAAACATTATATATTATAATAACATATCGACAAATAGTTAAAGGGGGGTAAATATGTTCAACATTTCCCGCTGAAATTCTACGGAATCCGAATAACAAATGGAATGACTGAAGTATTGTAATCAACACATTTTATACTAATTTTCGCACGCTGCGTTCGCAAAGATATAAAACTACATATTTAGTGGCTACAGATATATGCAGAAACGTTGTCACATTATTTTTAACATTTTACGATATCTGTGATGGTCACCGTCTTTTAATGTATACACGTATAGCTCTAATAGTCACTTGCCTATGTCATTTGCCATATATTTATTAAGAGCAACTCCATCTTTTAAGCCATTGTAGAACATAAATAACATTTCTGTTAACGCCATTAAAATTAAATGGAAACACGGAAAAAATACATGTTGTTTAATT
The DNA here is from genome assembly GCA_905147175.2 of Nymphalis urticae. Taxonomy (NCBI): domain Eukaryota; kingdom Metazoa; phylum Arthropoda; class Insecta; order Lepidoptera; family Nymphalidae; genus Nymphalis; species Nymphalis urticae. Next base: position 9,894,966 of record LR989991.1, read on the forward strand.
AAAACAATAAACATTTTCATACAGTTTTTTACTATACCTATCCAGTTATACTAGTTAAATTATCTTGTATATTTATTTCTGATTAATGACAATGACTGTCTGCGTCTTGTAATATAATTTGAGTTTTTTAATTGTGTTGGCAAGCCTTAAGCCGCAGCAGATAAAAAATAATTTCATTTAATTTAAACTAAGGCAGATACCTCATAGTCATTTGTGCAGAAGATATTAACAGTGCACAAGTGTCTGCGCTTGCACAGGACTGTGATCTATTCCCACTCTCACACTTATTCTCGTAGTTCGAAGCAACAAAAAGATATTATGAGCTTGAGGGCTCAGGATAACCAAAACAGATACTAAGAAGTCATTGTCAAGAACATAAGGCATTATTTTTAAAAAAAGGTATTAAAATTTTTGGCTTAGTGAGAGGTGTCCTTGAAAATAATTAAAATATAGTTTTTACAAGTACGTATCGACTCAGTTTCAAGTAACTACTAAACTAACAAAAAAAAACTTTCATTTTGTTGGAATTAAACATAGAATATTAAAAGTAAGTTTAATTACACAAAATGTTTAGTCCATGTATTTTATTTGCAATCAAAAGCTTCAACCTACAAACTTCTTAACTCCAAACAGGCTAAGGTATTAATAGGTTTTATTTCTCTCTATTTAAAGAGTGCTGTCGTTAATGCATCTATGTCGCTCTTTTAGAACAAACATAATAATGTTTGATTATAAATAAGGACTTTTTTTAAAAGCCTTTACAGCGGGTCATTCGTTTTACGCAGGTTTCCTTATTACGGTAATGAATCAGACATTGCTCAATAAATTTCAAATATACTGTATAATACATAGTTTATCTTCCCAATAGAGTATTTTAAAGAAAACGTAAATATACACAACTGAAATTTGGCAAATTATTATTAGATTTTAGTACTCATCAAGTGCCATTATCTACATTTATAAAATTACACTTATCGGAAAGAGAAAAATGTCTTTTCATCTCGATCCTAAGATATTCTATCAAAAGCATCCTGTTAACTTGAAACTTAGGAATTCTTTCAACTGGAACGAATTCTTTAGTAAGTAGCTCATGCCACCAGGGACATATAAAATGCATTGTTATCGGAACTAAACCAAAGTGTAAAAATTTCAACTTCATAAGATAAAAATTGGTTCTAATTCAACTTGCAAGATTTGACCTAAAGAAACTAACAAACAAGTTAAATTAAAACTTGTTATTATCTTTTTTATACGAAATATTTTTCAAGAGAAAAACATCGTATTATAAATGCTATCACGTCTGTAAAATATTAATAGAATAACAACATACGTCCTATTCATACGCGATACAAAAAAGTATCATAAAAGGAGACACGTGCGTTCTAGTTTTAATACGAGGAATACAGGATTGCTGGTCATTAAAACTGAATCTATTTAATGGTCCATGGTAGATTGAAATTACTTTTACGTTTAAAATCAATGTCATGTGATTAAAAAGATAATAAAAATAAAATAAAAATAAAATTGGCACAATTTGGAAGTATAAAATGTAATATAAGTGGTATTAATATTTCAATACTACTTGGAACTATAAAATAATAAAATAAAGACAAATGAAGCTGCATTGATCACTAATTATACTATACAAATGACTAATTATTAATCTCATTAGGATCTTTAATGACTATATGGCTACTAATATTTTGTAAAGTAGATCAAGTAGTTTCATAAACTGGTTTTGAAAGTTATTATAAAATAAATTCTATATTAAAAGACATATGACTTTAAATTCAAATTTATGATGTTTCAAAAACAACTCTTCTTGAATTAATTAGCGCTTTTTAAAGAAAAAAGTATTTCTTCTAAATTTGTAACTAATTTATTTAAATATATACATCCCAATAAGCGTACTACACGCTAAGTCATTTGAGTCTGAAAAAAACAACCAGTACAACAAACAAAACCAGCAAATTCGACTTCTATATAAATTATTATAATATACAATTTAATTTTGCAAAGTTATAAAGTCGTAAATGGCTCTGCACTTGAAGTTGTGCAGGAATATATCTACCTGGGCCAAACTATACAACTTGGTCGGCACAACTTTGAGAGGGAGGCTAAAAGAAGAATACGTTTGGGCTGGACGGCATTCGGGAGGTTGCGTCATATTTTTGAATCGTCAATCCCACAGTCGCTCAAGACCAGGGTCTTTAATCAGTGAGTCCTACCTGTAATGACTTACGGGGCTGAAACGTGGATACTCACTGGTCCACAAATTTAAGGTCGCTCAGCGAGCAATGGAACGCGCGATGCTTGGGGTTTCTCTGGCAGATAGAGTTCGAAATGAGGACATTCGCCAAAGAACTAAAGTCACCGACATCGCGCGTAGAATTAGCTCGCTAAAGTGGAAATGGGCTGGTCATGTCTCCACGCGCATTGATGGCCGATGGAGCCGACACGTGTTAGAGTGGAGACCACGCTTATGCAAACGTAGTGTAGGACGCCCTGTGACAAGATGGACCGACGATTTAAAAAGGTGGCAAGTACGGATGGATGCAGACTGTGCAAGATCGGGATGATTGGCGTTCTATGGGGGAGGCTTTCGTTCAGCAGTGGACGGCAAAAGGAATGAATATAATATATAATAAAGTTATATAGTTACAAACCCAAGTCTTCTTTTGCTTATTTGCAAATAATTCTTCCGCTGCAGTGATTTTGAGTCCGCTTCTTAGTAAGCCGAAGTTTTTATATATTGGTTTTATTTTTATTATTTAGTAAATGTTTACAAGGACCGACGATATCGAACGAGTCGTGGGAAGCCGTTGGATGCGGGCAGCGCAAGACCGGCCAACGTGGAAATCTTTGGGGGAGGCCTTTGTCCAGCAGTGTACGTCTTCCGTCAGATATGATGATGATGATGATGATGAAATATTTTAGAGGAATAAATTTGCCTTTTAAATAACGTTTAAGCTTATATCATAATATATTTTTTAATAATTACCGAGAACTTAATAATATTATCACGTATAATCATAACTCATACAAATAGTCGTTTCGAATGAGAATCGAAACGGCGAATAAAAAAGTTATTACAGCTGCAGTGTCAGCCAATCGTCTGAAATGTTTATTAAAAAGAGTTTAAGGGTAGAGTTCATAAATTAAATTACAATTAATAGCTATTTTATTAAAATAGGTTCTTAATATAAGTATAATTTATACATTGTATAGGTTTTCTAATATATTTACAATTTTTCTTAGTTAAAACAAAAAATAGCAAAGACGAATAGTAGTTTCACTTGAAAGATAACCTACTAATCCGTAGCTTCGTTCAGCGGTGTGACGGCAACATGGGTTCATTAACGCTATCACACGGTGGAGCCCAACTGATATTGTATGCGAGCTTTATCTCTTGAAGCTTTTAGCTCGAAGATTTCTGTTCAGATGTGTAAATTTCAACTTGACAGCTAGTATCGTTGGACTAAAATAGAACATTTATCACTGAGAGCTACCTAAACATTTTAGTACCTTAAAAAAAATTAATTGTGCATCTACAATTTGCTTTAAGCTTACTATTTATATACTCCTTATAATTTCGTTAATTTATTGTTTTCATACAAGATAATTCTCTCAGGCAAAAATGAGATTATTTTATTTGTAATTCATGGAAAATAATCTTTTTATAATACTTATTTCTACTTCTTCTTATTTCAAACGATAGGCCATGAAACATATGAAAATATTGTTAAAAAATAGATTTTTAAAATAGTTACTTAATTCTCATTATATCAATATCAATTACGAAAAAAATACGGGCTGGATTTAACTCCAAACTTACTCCTCGAGACGAGAGGAGGTCTTTGACCTGCAATGGGCCCTTTGCTGGCTATTACTTACTATAATAAGCACTCGTTTTATAACTATTAAAAACATTTAGGTGTCATTTATTATACTGTTTAGGTATTCAATGCGAAACACAGTATACGAGGTTCAATTATGTTAAGCCGTTATGTAATTAAATTTACAATAATCACATTCAAGTACATCTTTAGTAATTAAGAACGGTTTTAACGGGTTTATTAGTCAAGTATTATAGCTTAATTAAATCATAATTTTATATGGTATGAAGATATCTTTTAACTTATTATATAACTTTTAGAAAAAGTATTACCAAAATAGCATGACCTTTTAATTTATTATTGTAACATTAGCTATTAAAAAGTTATTATTAGCTTACAATACGTAGATTGTGGTTGACTAAGATTGAATTTATTTTGCCCTTAATAGTTGAGTTGACAGTTAATTGTTTCGCCTTGATTTATGTAAAGTAATTGAAATTGCAGATAACGAATTGTGTTCAGAGTTTGTCTAGACCTTTAGTGATCAACATTAATCACTAAAAGGTGCTAGACAGTTAACATAACAATAGTAACAAGTTTAATAAGATTATTTCTTACGCAAATTTATTGTTAAATTCAAATGTTTTTAGAGACAACTATTTATTAAATTCAACAAAAATCTTTCTATACTCTAATATTTGTTATTTTACATAATATAAAAGTAGGTTTTATAGTCCTACAACATACACAAAATACAAATTCTACATAAAAAAATTATATACAAATGATCTTAAATAGACGATTTCAAATATTTGTGTAAATGTGCTTGTCTTTTCATTATATATTCTTGGGATTGACGCAGAATATTTCATGAACAATAACTACTCCATTCTACCGCCTGCCTGACTAAATGGGCCCTCTCTGGGACCCTTTTACTTGCTAGTTGGTTTTCACCACCTTCAATGTTGTTTGGTAAGTGCTGATTTTATAAATAGATTCGATAAATATAAGGATTTCTTTAGGCGGCTCTTACGATACTCGTGGATTGAATTGAATAACCCGGTTGGATCTGTGTAATATGTAATTATATTTAAAAAATAAATATATCTAATAGGGACACGTAACATGTTTATATAACTGAACATTATATTTTTTTTTCTATTTTATCAACAGAATATAACTTAAACTAATATTGTTCATTATCTTTTAAACAAATCTCCACAGGCGTATTGCCCGTATCTTTAGTATATCGTTCTATTATTTCGATTGAGCTTAATAGTTTGATTTGTTTGCATATTTTTATTTCCAGATTGTTCGATAATAATTAAATTCACTCCAAGCGACATGAGCACATTGCACGCTGTCGCTTGCACGCGCTGCATCGCGAATGAAACCGCGATGCGGCGCGTAAAAATGTCACGATAAGAATCAATTTAGTAGATAGCAATCGACTGGATCGACTCGTCCGTAAGACAGTTGCCCGACATTCCGAACTGAGCTATATATCTATTAGCGGAAACCCTAATGAAAGGAACGTAAAATCGATATTCGTTTGAGTAATTCGCTCTTTAATATTCAAGTTACATTAATGAACATTGATGTTTTATGGCGTAAATAACATGTAAACACTTTTGTTTGTTTTTTTTTTTAATAATGTTAGTTTTTTATTGCGGTTGTTTTTATATTTTTAATTATTATTTAATAAAGTTATAGATTTACAATTAAAAATCTGTCATTTAAAATAAATTATATTGATACTTGAGTCGAATAACATATTTTTAATCTAACAAAAACTAAAGATTTTTTTTTATAAATTCATTTGATAACATAACTTTTTTAAATGTTTTAAATTTTTATTTGAATTTACAGAACGATAAAAAAGTAAATACTGAATATTTTTAAAACTTTCTATTCTTATTACGTTCATTGTATTTCTCTTATTATAATTAGAATTGTACATATAGATTTAAGTAAAATATAAAGTATGATGATATGATATATATAATATGAGACAATAAGGTAACTTGTAGTTTATTTTCTGTAATTTGCATGAATATAAAGCCATCTTAGTGACATGTCCACGTAATTTTTTAAATAAATTTTAAAACGGTAAACGGTTAGAGCCAACGAACAATAACGTTAAAATAAAGGGCCACTTTTAATATTTACATACATATAAGCAACAATCGTCGCGGGAGCCGGTCGTTCACACGGACGCTGTCCAATTTATGGACTTTTTTCTCAGGTGTAATGTTACGGCTATAAAATTCAGTTTTTGTAAACCGGGCTCATGCTCGCTAGATCTCCCGTCGCGAGATATGTTGATTTACGTTTAACGCGCGTGACCTCTCGTCGGAGCCGATCATAGACTCGATAGACGATTCGAACTCAGGCACCGAAGATATCGGCACATCGCCACTCGTGCCGATGTATCTTGAGAAATATTTCGCGGTGTATAGCCTCCCTGCCGGCCATTCGGAGCGAGATTGCTAGATTTCTTTGTGTTTCACACGATTCAGTTGCTGTAATAGAAACTAACATCCAAATATCATAAATTTTAACTTTGGCGATATTTGCTCGCTGATACCATCTCTTAGAACTCTAATGGGTAAGTTATTCTACATAAAATATTGTTTCTGATAAAATAAATACTTAGAGAGAGTTAGTTAATGTGAACACGGAGCTATATCTATTTGATAATATTACATTTTCTGAATTTTATATGAGGGTTCATTAAAATAGTTATTGTATTTGAAGAATCTGGAAGAAGATTTCCGGTAGACTTGCCCATTTGAGTACACCCACTTAGTACAGCTAATCCACCATCAAAAACCAATACTTTCTAGTGAAGTGCTCCAGTTTGATTGATGAGTAAACCAGTATAGTTACAGAAAAAAGGGACATAGTACCATAGATTCCGTAGTTTTGTAAGAAGTGACCAAGAGTCATACAGTATCAGTAAATTTGTTTAAGAAAAAATAACAAGAGGTAGTCAAATGGCTCGTCTGTCTTGCAAGAAATAAAACTAAAACATTTTTAAATGAATATAACACTTATTTGATTGTCACATACACAATTTTAAGTTTTTAATCATTTCAATCCGTTTTGTAAAACGTTTTAAATATTATTACCATTACATATACACCTGCCATTTAATAATTCAACGTTTAAAATAATATCGATAGGTTAACGACCTATATACATTCTATATTATACATAATTAAATAACTTAACTCAGGTACAGGCACAAGAGAAAATCAAAGGTTTAATCTTGTATCCTTGTACTATTGTAACGATTAGAAACATAAATAGAATTTTTGATAAGTGGGAAAACAAAATAACAACCATCCTAACAAGCTTAGTGAAACTAATTGGGTAACAAGGTACACGCCCAGTCTAGTACGAATAGTAGAATGTATTTGAATTAGCATAAACCGTAACAATGAATTATTGTATGGAAATCTAGAACATTTGGACAATTTTAAAATATACAACTAAATATTATATATGAAAATAAATGTCGGTGTATTTTTTGAGATTAATAGACTTCAACATGACCGATCATAATGAAATTTGGTGCATATATGTTTTTTTCATAGATAGGACTTTTATACTATCCACTTTTCAAAACTCGTCGCTAGATGGCGCTGCAGCAACTTATATACCATTCCACCGATTGCTAGACCAATATATGCTCTGACAGGGCAATGTCTGCCGGGTCTAACCAGTATTATATAATTATAGTTATATATTTTATCTATGAGAAATATCAACATTAAAAAACGTAAATATATTCTCCCATGAATCGAATAAAAATACATTAACTGTCCCAGTAAAGAGGCCTTAATATTAAAAGCTGTATTTATATAGTATATAGTATTATATAGTATTGATTATTTACACACCGATTTCTCTCTTTGTTCCGTAAGTAACAAAGAGAGAAATCGGAGGAGTTTGTTTAAGTTGTACATTGTGTAACTTAAAAACTGCTAAACAACTGTTTCTTAATAAGGGGGTAGATACACGGGTTTACGCCAGAATCGCAGAAAGCGAACAAACAGTATCTGTTTGTAATTTTTTTTAAATGAAATAGGACGTTCATGTGCAATAAGTTATTCCTATTATACAATATTACTACTTAATCCGCAGATCATCATCTGACACCTTAGGACACCTAGAGAATGTCTATTTCTTTATCATGCTAAAAACCACAAAATAAGGCGAAAAAGAATCTGCTGAGCTCAGCGGTTTTAGAAGCTTCTTTCATCGGTTCTTTTCAGATCAGATTCATTCATTCAATTATCATTGAATTAACTTAATAAATTAAAATTGCGATATTAAATAAAGTAAAAGTTTAATAATGTAATTGAGTTCCAACTTTGTAATAATTAGAATAATTAATTAAACATTCCAAAACGCTTACGTATTTATGTTTATATACACAAGTTAGGCTCATCTGCAGTTGTCAGTTAGTTTCTACTTAGTTAGCGTGATGCGATAAGAAAATGCAAATTTTCTTAATGTCTTCAGGATCGGTATCAAAGTTGCTCAGGATGCGCACGAAGCCGACAAGATAACGCATATAATTTCGTGCTAAGTGATTTTTTTAAATTTACTTAAATGAAATGAAATAACATTGTAACATCGCCAAAAATTCTATATTTAAATATAAATTATGGCATCGAATTGATAGTTTTATATGAAATAATCTGTCAAAATAGAAATAACTTGTGACTTAAGATAAATAAGTATTATTTAGTAATCAATTTAGTGCAAAACCGACATTCCACGCCGTGGAGATCCTTGGGGAGGTCCTTTGTCTAGTAGACATTTTTCGGCTGAGATAATGATGAATTCAAATATATAAGACATACTACTTAAAAAAATTCAATTATTTCCTTAAAAATGGGGTATAATCAAAATTTTAAATATTTTGAGATGTCAGAGAATCACCAAAACTGAACTATTTTTTAACATTAAACGCGAAATGAAACCACATGTACCACAGACTATAATAACATAATATAATAAAATATAATTAATCTATATTAAAATCAATAGACACGTTTATAACCAAAAATCCTACAAACAAATTTGTTTGTAATATATTTCTAATTTCAGATATATATATAAAATTATATTTTTAGATGCAATCTCAAAATATCTCCGTAAATATTTTCATCCAACCAATCTCAATAAAATAGGTACAATAACGTTGGACGTCTTCCGGCATTCAAACGGATTAAACTCACCACTGGTTGCACAACCCGCCACCCAACTAGTTGCTACCCAACGTCCTAGCAAGGGACAATTGAGCGATTTGTCAAGTACTGCATCGGGTAACCGGTCGAAGCAGTCAATACGAAAATCGATGAGACGAAACTCCCGCACTCATTCATTTCTCTCTGCGTTACATGAGCTCGCATACATGTCGAATTGAACGGGTAATGGATATATTGCAGTTGATAGCAGTCGAAGATCTACACGTGGGTCGAAGCCCGCAAGAATAGCGAGCCTTACGCAAGATATATCTACATGGGACAATGGACGAGGAATGCTCGGAAAACAAGCTTTTTGGGGATTTATTGGATAGATTTTATGTGGGATGGATTTGCTTTTCTTGAATCTACCGCCTACTATATGACCTAGTGGTAATATTTGCCACAAAGCTAGAAATATTCCTTACATTTTGTATCCTACTAACATTATAAATATGAAAGTTTGTATATACGTACATATGTACGTTTGCTGTTCACGCAATAACGGCTAGACGGATTTTAATGAAATTTAGAATAGAGATAACTTATCTGATCTGACGCTACCTAATACGGCAAGTATCCTTCTCACACGCGAAAGAAGCCGCAGGCGAAAGCTAGTATAACATAAATTTAAAAAATATGTTATTTGAATTACGTCATTATAAAATGTATTATTCATTTATGTTTATATTAAGGGCTGTAAAAGCTGACGTTATATAAACTATAATAAATTAACATAATTGTAATTAATTAATTATTTTCACATCGAAGCATTTCAATGATCACATTTCGAAGCATCTAAGTTAAAGGACGTAACAAGACTTTACTGTCGACTAATTAAAATTAATATGTTTAACCGTTCTTCGTTAGGTGCACGGCATCAATTCTCTATGACCCGCCTCGACCCCAGTGAACTAGTGCTTGCCACCCGACACTGCTTGTTATTAGGTCGACAACGATGGTTGCTTCGCATTGTTAGCTATTTGTAACGTTCAAAGCATTGGCTACGTCGTTTATAATATGATATTCTAGCTGCTTTCATTTTATTAAGATATCAATGTCACATGTGAAGCGAAGTGCGGATACATATATATATATGTATATATATCAAATACAGCCTGATATTACAACATGAATTGCACACAGAAAAGTACTAAGAGCAAATTTTTTTCTTTTTTTTTTCTTGTTTTATCTTATTTAGTTTCCGAAAAACCACATGAGTAACTTTACTTGATAAATATATTTGTTCAAAAATCTTTTCGTGCATTATAACAAAATATATTGCCGAGGAACATTATTTATTAATATCATATTTTATTGCAAAACTCATCTTAAAAAAAAGAATTGATTTATGTTTTATTTTCGCTACGTTGTATTGAGTGTTATAATATGAATTAACAAATAAACCGAGCGAACTACCAATCTCGAATTCCACACCCATCCCAAATTATTTAATATACATGCACACCGAACACGCCATCTCAATTAAGCAGTAAAATATTACTCTAAAACCACAATGACACACAAACATTTTCACAATAGCGGTATTTTCAACCAAATTAATTTAAGAATAAACTCACGCAATCCTGTGTGGAATATCTCGTTAAGTAATAAAAGTACTCGGGTGCTAATGAATTCGATAGTTCTGAACTAAGGCCTAATGGTTTATAAGCCTTTGGCTCGTGTGCTCGAAGCCAGGCTAACGGTGGATTCGCCCACTCTAGGTGTCGCCCGACTGCGCCGCCATCCGTCCCTATGTACCGACGATTTACGAGACATCGCCTACTTTATTGGGTAAAGCGATTCACATAAATCCACGAAGAACATCACTGAGTATATTTTTAACAGGGTAGTTTATTTTCGTTATATTCAAATTGATCTAACACACATTATTACTTATCTGTGATTAATTTAAAAACTGAAATTATTATATTCATTGTGATTAGAAAAATATTTGTTACACACCAAACCATTTAAAATATTTTGTACGTTTAAACTGATGCAAATGTTTAATAGTATCTAAAAAATATGAATATTCACATGAAAGAATTGTATTCTCATAACGGTTACTTTACTATTATTTTAGTAAAGTTTTTTTTATCACAAAAAAAATAAGCAACATACCTATATGTTGCTTATTTCTTTTGTGACGTATATTTTTATGACGTTCAATTTTCTCAGTGCTCGCGTACAAAGTTGGACGGGGCCTTACTAAAGGAAATTATTTTACACGTAGTAGATATCACAAGGACCAACTTACCTTTGAGTTCCAAACAATCCTTACAATTTTTATCTACATTTTCTTTTTAATTTATCTTGTATTACTTACAAAGGACACGTAACAAGATATCAGGTTTGTTTAATACAACTGAAATACAATTTTTTTTTAAACTTACATCCGAGATGTAAATATTATATAATATATAATACTGGACAGTCGTTGATATTCCGATGACTGATTCAGAAAAAAAAACAAACATACTCTGAAATTATAATATTAGTAAATATTAAAAACACTGAACTTGTTAAACGAAACACACGAGTACAGTTATTTGCTAACCTACAATCTGAAAGATTGACTGACAGAACAGGCACGCAGACCGGCATCACACGCACGCGGGCTAGGCCAAGACACATCCGTTAGGCATTGAGCCCTGCGGATGCTTGGAATCTGACTAGATATCATCTGCGTTCGGATCACACTAGCTTTTGACCTAGGTCTTATAAGGGATACATACAAAATATTAGTCCAGTCTCCATTAGAAATGTTAGTTAGATATTATTTAATAAATAATACAATTTCATTGAGTGATGCATTTGCTATTATAATAATATAAATATAATAAAATACCTACTTGAGTATATTCAAACCAGTGTTAACTTTAAAATATTTGTTCTTTCCGGCTACCTCAGTAATTTTTTTTTATCGATTTAAATAATAATTAACTGAACACACACTAAAACAAGCAATGCAATAAAATATAAACGATAACGACTCTATAAAAACAAAGTTACACATAAGTTGTAACAAATATTAATAAAAAAAAAATATGACGCAAACGATGTTTTCTACATTAAGTAATTATATATTATGCCTCGTGATTAATACCAGAGTACAAATCTGTCTTCCATGTCATGTAGAAAAAGTCGCATGATATCTTAATCTTGATCATAGATCATAACTTTCTAATCAGGTCAAGTAACGTTCAAGTTATAAACAAGTTAAAGAACGGATGTTACTTGTTTAAAGAAGCCAAGAAGCAGTCCTACTGATTTAATTTAAATCTGAGACATAATTTACTGTCTCTTAACTTCCGCGCATCACGTTTTGCTGAATAGCAAATTATATAAATATTGCCATGTCACTTAAAAATCCTTTTAAGTTAAAATATAAACATTAATAGTACATGAAAAGCATACTTAGTAAGTTAATAATAGAACAAGTTAGTAATAAAATAACATCTGTACAATGTATTGTTATTAATACTGCCTCGTTGGTCTAGTGCCAATAAAAAGTTATTGGATTTTTCTATCAGAAAGTTGTCAGTAGCAGTCCGGGGTCTGGAAGTTGGAAGTATGTACACTCCCGTGCCTCGGAAAGCACGTAAAGCCTCCTGCGCCTGAACTCCGATCGTGTCGGATTGCAGCCCCATCGGATTATGAGAGCTAGGGAATAGGCACTATAATATATCCTGCGTAGTTGAGATTGGCCGCCGTGGCTTAAATCGGTCTGGAGGACATTATTTAATATTAATATGATAATATAATATTAATAACATATTTCTTGTCCTTTATAATATAAAAATATGTAATAGTATTTTTCACTGGCAAACCATGTACCAACCAAAAGAAATCTAACAAAACTTTAAAGTTCTGGAAAAAATTAGGATAGTGTTGGTATTGTAGTATATATTAATAATTTAGAGTAATTTCTAGTCTAGAAATTTGACATGCATAATATGTAGAAAATTTCAAAGCTAAAATACGCTTTCACTTTTATCGAAAGTTAATATCTAGTGTTAGTAGTTAGTGTTATTGTTATTAAGTCTATATTACTTTTTGGCCAATTTTATGTAGTGTGTAATAGGTATTTTATTTTTATTTTACTTTTCCCCTAATATTTATATGTTGAACTGTTATTTTAAATGCTAAAACCACTAATATAAGTGGAATGATGTGTATATAGCATCCTAAAACTGTTACTCTAAAAAACTAAACTTATAAATCAATTGGTGATCTTATAAAAATGACAATCTTTGTTAATAACAATATCATAAAACAAACGACACTATAAGCATAAAATGTTTCATTAACACCAGTACAGTCAACTTTCCTTAGTAGTAAATATACGTTTCGTAATTTATTTACCTGTCTCGAAATTCAAAAAAATTAAAAGATATTTTTACAATTTATAAAAAGATAGACTTTATGACACCGATTTCACCAGCTGCTCTGCTCTTTGAGACGAGATCATAACGTGTATAAGCAAGTATTACCTTTGTTTTCAATTACCGTATAACTTTTCTTAACAAACATATAGTTTAACTTTACAAATAAAGGAAATGTTCTATTGGTGCAGGGCTTGTCTTTAGTTTCAAAAGTCAATTAAATACTGATCGATGCTTGTCTCTGGATCTCAAATTATTATTTTAATCGTGTTTTTAACGACGCGACAGGATTTATCGCTTCGTTCAACGTACCTCGTACAGTCCGCACGCAATGCCGGTGTTGAAACAAAAAAAAAGCATTTGTGGTTGGCAAGTGTATGGCAAACTTTTCTCTTAATATGTATTAAATTACAATTCTTACAAGAGAACAGAATATAAGACATGATAAATCAGAGAAAAGAATGTTTAACAATTTTTTTCATGTACATAATATAGTGTAGTACAACTTACGGCTAAAAATGTGTTTTTTTTTACTTAACGTTTATAAAATAGCTTAGAATAAAATAAAGTTTCTGTTTTTATTGGAACCTGTTATAAATATATAAATAAAGTAGTAATGTCCATTGCGTTGCCACTTCCAGTGAAGATCAGAAGTTTTTTTTATTACCAATGACGGCGTTTCAAACCATATTTAGAAGAGATTACTTAGAAATTCTTTTACATAATGAAAATATATGAAGTCGTACAAGTTTTTTCTCCGCCGCGGGATTCGTAATAAATTACAAATTAATCAGTAATGACAATAGACATTATCACCATTGTTCTTTTGACTAAATTAATATCTGTTAACTACTTCCGGCCATTGCATCGAACGAGAGGTCCATTCGACATTTGTATAGATCGTATGGCTGCTTTATTTCGTATGTTATATTTCTTGAATTCGGACACAGATTGTCCTGATGGAAACCGTGAAGGCGTTTATATAACTCTCAACGATGTATTATAATAATGCATATATTGTATAGTCCAGCTTAGATATGTTCAGCCAAACTTGAGTCATACATAAATTAAAAAAAAAACTGAATATTTCATAAAAGTTGAGCATTCAACGATCAGAAGCTATTAAATATTTCATCTGGTTGACAACTAACTGGCACCACTAGTATGCTGTTAGTTGTTAAAGTTTTCTTTACATATTTTATATTATTTTCGAGCCACGGTGTATTAACGAGATTGCGAGTCATGGTGTATTAAGAGCTGAGATCGCACTGTGGACATAACACACATATTGACTAAAAATTGCGGACACTGAGCTTATATGTGCTTGAGTTTATCGTCATTAGACGTGCTCGGTTACGTGTGTTAGTAAAAAATATTCCATATATTCCACAATATACTTAAAAATCTTATGATTATATTTAATTTCTTTTTTCGACTCTATATTCTAGCAGACAAAAAGAAATGTGAGGTTAATTTGCAATTATACCAGGAGGTCCGATAACAACCTATCGTATAGATAGGTTGTTACGTTTACCCTGCAGGCTGACTAGACTGTTGGAAGTCAGTCTTGCCTCAAATTAGAAAGTACTATATTGATATATCTATCCGTGTTTCGTACGACAAAAGTAAATTATAAATATAATGTTGCCATGTTCTTGCTGATACAAATTACCTATAAATTATGTTTTATTATAACCTGCATAAACTCTTAATTTATTATATTGATATTTACAAGCGCTGCTTAAATTATTACAATTTTATATTTGTAAATTCAAGGTAAATCACCAAAAATATAATCGGATGATTAATGGGTCTGTATAGTGCAACAGGATACAAGACGTATATACTAAATCAATTTGTGATAGAATACACGAATATTCCTAAATAGGTACCTAAAATATTTAAAGAGCACAATATATCCGTCGACATTGTAAAACCGAATTAACAACGTAACATGTCTTAAATAATATTTATTTTAATTAATTTAATCTTTATTACGATTAAAGAATACCATATAAATGGATTTTTTCATACAGTTCAAAAGACGAAACATTTGGTCGATTCATATATAAAAGCAATAAAAAAAGATACTATATGTGAAATGTCACACATTTCAACTAACAATATCGTAATAAAAAGTGACGATGAATCACTGTTTAACAAACATACAATAAACTTGCTTACGGCAATGGGAACTACTATTACCAATAACAATTTCCTGCCCGCCATCTTTGTTCACGATTCTGTCCACCCGGGAATAATAAAAATAAACATGATTTAAAGTTAAATTTATTAAAAACTATTTTTATAGCATTATTAAATTAAAAAATATAATTTATATTTAAATAGCAAATCATAATTTAAACAAACATTCTCTCAGGAAACAAGGCAATAGAAACAGTCATTCCAATTTCCGACCGCCATCTTAACTCAATTCCATTTATCGGGAAATGGTAATTTTATTTTGTGATGAAAGTAATACGATTTAGTGTTATTATTATTTATTATTAACATATTAGTACATAAGTATTAGAAAATATTAAAAGCATATTATAAGTGTTTAGTATAAACAATTAGCCGATACTGAATGTACAATATTCTGGTTGATATTTCGTATTCGTTTTGAAATTTTATTTGCAACAATAACAATAAATTTGACACGCTATGCTGATAAAAGTCAGAAGTATTTATAAATACTTGTGATAAAACCGGACATCTTTCTTCATAAAGTTTTATTGAAAATCTGATATTCGCAACTTAATGTCAATGTACCTACAATTATCCTAGAGACATTACCCCGGCTTTGTCGGAAAATATTATTCTTCAGATCATATTAAGAGCAAGTTACTCCCGTCATATACCTCGGTTGAGGATTTAAAAAATGATTTCATAAATGATAATCTAGCTAGCACAAAACAAACCATTGGATGACCATGGATGGCCATTAATTTACATTTTTTTCTTAAATTATCTTTTCAACGGTTTTCCATACAAATATATATTTAAACATGACGCTTATATTTGATATAGTGTAGGGAATTGATAGTTATATCGAATAAATATTCAAATGACTAATAAGATACATTACAGCTAAAAATCAACAAGCAAATTAAATAGGTAGAGCATTCGAGATATTATCTTAATCTGGATAAATCTGATTCATTTTGAGTCACGATAACCTAACAATGTCATGTTCCATAGTATTCGTAACTCCACTGTGAAGATATTCTGTGTCCGCGATAGCATCAGACTCCCCGTTGCCTTATTGATAAGGTTTCCATACTTCCCGTGTATGCTGGAATGCTTCTGAGTTTATTTAATGTAATTTATATGAAGGTACGGGGATATCTCGAAGGTAAATTTATAACAACGTACGCGTATAACAATCGTGTGTTATATGATAACAAGTACATTGATATTTATTACATAAATATATTTCGATGTATTGGTTTACTTTTTTTCCTGTTTTCATCCGACGATTTCATGTTTACGATTCTTGTGGACGGATATGCGTTTATATTTGAATTAACTGGAAAACAAATAAATATAGTTGGATTTATTGTATTATGACATCGTTTTGCGATAATTAAGATTATATATCGACTTCTCCACTAATTGTCTTCTATTATATTACATCTATTGCTTCAAAGGATAATTACTGGCACCTAATAATCATTCATAATAGCTGTTGTATAAATAAATTATGAATATTATGTTATTTAGAATTAACTGCAGCCTGGTATGAAACAAAGAAAATAAATGTCGAACGATATAATATTAGCTCCTAAAAGAGCGAGAAAGAAAAGACCGGACGTTAAACTCACAATGACAATATTTATATACGACAAAAACATGGACAAAATGCACACATGTAAGATTTGTTGTGTTCCTTTTGAATAAACAAAGGCACCTTTGAATACGGGTTAAACGATAACAAATATTACCCATCAGAAATCTTATACCGCTATACATCAAATTCTAGAATAGCCACCTTAAATTGAAACGGTTATGATGGGCAGAATAGATTCGCTCGGGGTCGAGGCGACATCACGAAGCGAGCGAAGGTTAGTGCTCTTAGCTGATAGTTGTGAATTCACCGGATACAATGGCCAATTTCTTGATGTATTTTACCGTAAGCCAAGCTTTTTAATCATAAGCCCTTATTGTTTCGTAACTGTCATAGAACAGTATCAAATTAAAATTAGAAAATATTTTATTTTATTACTTAATAAATCGTTTTTAATTTATCTATCTATCACAAGTTTTCAGTTTCTTTTCTTGTTTATAACACTAATACACACAATGTAACGAATTCTTATAACCAACATTGGCGTTAAATACTGCGGGATCAACTCGGGCCAGCACCATTCAATTTAGTGTGCGTATTTTATTTATAATGAAAATTTATCTCGTAATTTTTCTTCATAAATGCCTATGGCAGATTAAATTCCATGGTATGGTATTCTACAAACATATATATCACATACTATACCTCCCCGTCGGATCAGCGTGGTGTAATAAACTCCTTTTCCTTAAGATAACAGGAAACCTCTGCCCAGCAGTGGGACTATCACAGGCTTGATATGCAATGCTCAATACTAGATATATATAATTTATTAGTAAATAATCCTATAAACTCATAATTATGGTTATCTCAGTGTAAATGAATTCAAGGGCTATGAAAATAAATGCGCCTACTGAAGCCCTCGTGCTTATGTTTAACCTTTTATTGTCTTTAAATATAGAACAATATATGCCTGCCTTAGTCACAAACAATAAATCTACTACAATAAAATTGTTCTACAAGCGCTCTGGCGAACCTTTGCCCTGCCATGTGTTGGGATAGGCCGTTACTAAAGGAACTTTAAGGTGACTGGATGAAATAAATACATTTAATGGGAATTAACACTTCACAAAAACTGGTCTATTTAGGATGATGTTTAAACTATCTCATTATCCTGGAATGGAGACCACGCCTTGGCAAACGTAGCGTAGGACGCCCTCCAGCTAGGTGGAGTGACGATATACGCAAGGTGGCTGGTAGCAGTTGGAGACTGAGAGCTGAGGATCGAGCTCAGTGGCGTGCCATTGGAGAGACCTATGTCCAGCAGTGGACGAGAAAAGGATGATGATGTTGTTGACGATGATGTTGTTAAACTATCTCGTTTCTGTACACAGCCAAACAGTACTTAGTATAAAATACTGATTTACGGTACAATATGCGATGATTGGTATCTGCCTAGACTGGAATGCACAAAGCCCCACCGATTAGACAAAATAAAAATTAACTCTTTTTTATAACTCTGTTGTTCTTGGGATACCCTCGCATTATCTTATAAGCATTTATGGTAAATAAAGTTACTTATCAAATATATCATGCATGTTTAACATTATATGATGCGATGAGACTTTATAATCGCCCTTTTTAAATTTAATGTTATTTTAAATTTTGTAATGTGACAGTCTTAAACGCTTAAATTAAAATAAATTGTGAATAAACATATAATAAAAAAGGTTATAAACGACTCCTGACTTTAATATAATTATAAATTTAACAGATTAAGATATAAAAGTTTTTTTTTAAATCCAACTCAAATATGTAATCATTTGATTATTCATAAGAAAATTTAGTATATTGTTATTGAGATGAACTTTATATATATATATATATATATATTTAAACTTCAAAGATAACCATGATGGCCCAGTAGATAGCACACGTGGTTCTTAAACGCCGATCACGGGCTCTCATTATTTCCGCGGATTTTCTTGTCATACTCAGCGTTCAAGGGAAACATCGTAAGAAAATCTGCATGTTTCGGTTCAAGTTCTGACACATGCTTATCCATTTCAAATATTTTATTCGGTTACTTACCATAAATTTCTTTTTAAGTGCGGAGTTCAGAAGTTGGACATTTACGGACAATTATTTTACCTTACATCAATGTTTTACAATAATAATTTGAAAATTAATTAAATTTGTCGATATGTGTTCAAATTGGAATACATATTTATAGTACGCCCTTCGTGTGATCCTTGTTAAATAAAATTGTATAGAGCTACGCAACAATTCGACACAGAGCCGACTGGGTCCGAGATCACAAAGCTTTCTCATTAAACCGTCAACGTTCCAAACCGTGACACTAAAAGTCATTCCGAAGAAAAAAAATCTGAGCCCGTTTTGTTACATTTCTTTACGCTCGGAAAAAGAGCACAAAAGATTTTTCTTTGGTGAAGCGTGACTGTGGTAATTAAGTGGCGAGTAAGCGATCGTGTTGACGAAGTTTTCGGTTCAACCGATCAATTCTAACGCGCACTAAATCATTGAATTGCTAAATTCATTTATTATAATCTTTTATTTTTATTTACCTATCTGTAACAGCCTGTGAATGTCCCACTGCTGGGCTAAAGGCCTCCTCTCCCTTTTTTGAGGAGAAGGTATTTACCTATCAAGGTTTTTTATTTGCATAAATACCAGCGAATACTATTGAGTATTCAAGGATCGTTCTGTATATACCTACAAAAGCTTTGAGTCGTCTGACATAAAAACGCCAGCCTAATAAGTTGCTTCCAATTTAAAGTCAAAATTATTTTTAAGACCGCTGTCTCTCAGACGAGGGGACCCGTCGGGGGCCAGATTATAAATCATAAATGCCACGTTAGCCTCGCCAGACGGCCGGCTCGTATCGAAATTATCGCCTGCAAGCCTCGCGTAAAATATACAAAACAGTTTCAGGTTACCGCATCAAATATTTCTTTAAGACGGTTAAAATAAACCACGCTGACTCATTAGCTCATACCAGTTTCTTACTAGAATGCCTGAGAATGCGTAAACTAACCCATTCAATCTTATGGTTTAGTTAGGCTTAATTTTCAATTGCTAAAGAAAAGAATAAGTTAAGGACGCATTCTACCAAGAACAAATGATAATTAGACACAATTTCATATTTTATTTTACATTTAAATTTATACATAATCTTTTAAAGAACTAGTCTAGTTTTTACATTGCAAATATGGAAGAATGGAAAATAGAAGGGTCCATATGATACTATGGTATACATATACACCATACAATACAATTTAATTTATTCGTCCGATTTAAACAGGAGCAGAATAAATATTTTAGATAATAGAAAAATTAAAAGCTTCAAATTTTCAACCGCTTCATTTAGATAAAATAAAAATTTGTCAAACTAAGTGAGTTAAATATAATTCTCCGTTTCGTACATGAGCAAAAAATTCCACCTCGAACGCATCCGCTGTAACAGAACTGGCTCATTTTACCCCGAATTAAATTTACGTTTCAACAAGAAAATTCTATTAACATATCGCTTTCAGTTCACGAACGTGATTTATACATAAATAATTATAGTCGTATCACTTATGAAATACTAAGGAGTTATTATAATGTTTACATTATATTTGACCTTTATAATATTAAGTTATACAATACAAACGCAAAAACGGAACCTATTTATGTTCACAAAAAGCACTTCGAAGCTATTCATTATTATGAGTATAATTCAATATTGAAATTAAGCACTATCTAAAAACACTGATATTCAAGGAACGGAAATTTTCATTTTATATTGACTAATCCCTAAAAAGCCAAGACGGCCCAGTGGTAAGAACGCGTGAATCTTAGCCGACGATCGTGGGATCAAACCCGGGCAAGCACCACTGAATTTTAATGTGCTTAATTTGTGATTATAATTCATCTCGTGCTTTACGGTGAAGGAAAACATCGTGAGGAAACCTCATGCAAGTTTCAGGCAGTCTAATTTCACCGAAATTCTGCCACATGTGTATTCCACCAACTCGCATTGGAATAGCGTGGTGGAATAAGCTCCAAACCTTCTCCTCAAAAAGAGGGGAGGAGGCCTTGAAGAGGCCTTTTATTAGACATTCACAGGCTGTTACGGTAACGGTACGGTAATCCTTACTGACTAATGACTAACTCAATCTTATTTCGTAATATCTAAAAATATGTCATCGCCCCTGTCATAATATATGGAATATAATAAAAACAAAATAATGTTGTTTTAGCTAAATAAAGACTTCAAATTTTTATTTTTGTCTTCAATAAATAATGTCAAACATATAAAATGATCGTGCGCATTGGAACCGTGTCCTGTGTGGGCTAGAATAGGGGTATATAAATAACAGCTTTCATTGTTCCGAAAGGTTCATGATATATGTATTGAGTTTTTAATTCGGTTGTGTTTGATAAAAGTTGTTTGCGCCAATACCTTTGATAAATATCAACCGTCGAACTGCCTAAACGAAAAAACCTGAATGCTTAACGACTTGCAATTATAGACTAAGTAAAGCTATTTAGATAACATAAAAATATTTGTTAAGTTTAAAATAAGGCTATCTGATTCCAAACTTGTTTTAAATTAAAGACCGAGATAGGCGGCGTGCAACGAAAGATGTGTCTTATAATACAGACGCTTTAAACATCCTATTTGTGTATCTGCTCTTTTTTAAATGATTTAAATGTTATTGCAATTTAATTCATTTATATAATATAGTATGCAAGAAAGTATTAAATGAAAATAATCTTAGAAAAAAAATTTAGAAAACTATAAGAAGACCTTGAATAATTTTCAGTCACGAAAGTATTGCCGTGTATCGTTCTGAAATAGTAAAAAGGCTATGTCAGATGTTTGTGACAGTAATCACGCTTGCAAAAACCGCCTCGCATGCACCTCCAATTACAAACCATCTACGGAAAGCCTACGTGCCTAACATTACGACAGGATAAAATCTTACTCTCCTATAAAGTTTATTCACCTAAACTAAACGGCAATTATTTACAAAACCATACTCCGATAATACTTTAAGTAATTATAACATCAACGCAAGGTCTATGTTATTCAATGAATGTTAAAAATGTATGAATAATGTGAAGGGGATACGAGTATTTCAGAATGGGTACCTAATAGCTAACGTTGCAATTATATCAAAAACGTCTTCCATCCGTCCGTCTGTCCATGAACACCACAAGATGGCTGCCGCATGCCAGTCCAAGATTGACTAGTAGCTGAGCGTTTCGCCAAGGGCGATCTAGAGTAAGTCGGTCTATCTCGGGCTAGCGTGGCTTGGAATGAAGCTTTTGCCCTCAGTAAATTAAAATTCTTTTTGTTTGATAAGTGTTTCGCGATTGCGACTGCCGGTTTTAAATACGATGGACATTTCATTTAAAAGCAACGTTTATTTTACGGAATGTATAAATAAATATCTCGATTCTGACCGTATTGATTTCTTATAAATATTAAAACGACAAGCTTTAATTTATCGAATTATTTAAATTTTGATTATTGTTTCAGACAATAGACATATATAATTTCGAATTATACTTTAGTTTCTAAAGTTATACAGGAGATTGAGTATTTTATAAATAAATATAATATTATTGAAAATAATAACTTTAATAATAATTATATTCGTTTTCCAAATAACTATATTTTCATGAATATTATAAATTATATATAAACTTAAATTAGTGTTACTTACCGCAAGAATTTTCAACTATATAATTGTTATCGTACCTGAAACACAAGACACAAATCATAAATTATATGCAATATTACATCTATAAATAAATAAATTAGAGTTAACATATAAATGCAACGTTAGTGGAACGCTAAAAACATAATAACAATGTTCACACATTAAACGGTGCCCGCCTAAACTGCCAAAACCCATCATTACACAGATGCGTCTGCCGTTAGGCCAAAACCACAAAGATAAGTCACATTTATCGCCACATCAAAAAGCAATCAGGCGACAAAAGTTGGGTCGAGTCATCTCAAGGAACTCGACGATGCCGACCATCTTTGAATCGCACTAATCGAAACGAGAAGGGAACGAGTAGACAGCCTTAACATAAATAACAGCTCTATAAAAACATGAAACATCCGAAGTGGAGTGAAATTTATGAAGAATATTAAAATATGTTAGATAACTATTGCTATTAATATTTAATTTTAATGTGAGAACGATTTTATATCATCTTAAATCTTTTTACTGTTCCACATAAACTTATATTATTTGAAGCATTTATTATTAAATATCACTTAGATGACAGACGTTTATTTGGTTTCTTACCTTAATATATATACATATAATCTAATAATATTCTTAAAAGTTTTATATTGCTCCTTCGATCAATAATATCTATGATTAAGATTCAAGCGCTTAGACCCACTCCCGCGCATCCTTTTAGTTTGCCCCAGACACCCCCCGCTGCCTCGAGAAATATGTTACCTGCCGCCTGATCGAGGAAATAAACACTGAAATATTGACGTGGCTATAAATTTCAAAAATGACCCTCCATACTGATTAAAAAACAAATTTAGGCGCCTGACTTAAAGTATATTAAATAATATTATTCGTTTATACAATTTTATTGAATTTAATATAATTTCTCATCATCTTTGTTTAGCGCCATTGAATTAAAATATCAAGACTAATCAATGTTTATAAGAATACCATCCCAAATTGATATCTATAAAATATTTGTATTTGTATATTAAATCATTAATGCTATAGAGAATTATTTAGTTTCATATATACATATTACTTACTCTTAATTATGTAATAAAGACAATGAGTTGAAATAAAAGACAGACCTTGTGGTTGTGACCTATAAAGTAATAGATTTGTTGTCTAAGATCATCGTAACCATACAGCAATTGTTTTAACGAATATTACAATACTTCAAGTTACAATATATCTTTACCGACTCTTCGAAACATTTGCGCGCTTAAAGCAGTAAAAAAATGACTGAAATCGCCTATTTACGCCATAATAACCAATATCCTTAATTATTAGTTATTATACGCAATATCCTTAGTAGTAGTTCTAGCTTGAGTAACTGCCCGAACTTAACGCCTTGTCTACTTAAAACTATAACGGTTGCTTGTGACGTAACGTCTCGGCCAACACAGAACAAATAGTACGAAATCAGCCCAACCGAATGAATAATTATATCCTCATACAAAAAAATTAGTTATATTAATATTACATCCCAATGGATTTTTTTTATAGAATAGGAAGGCGGACGAGCATATGGGCCACCTGATGGTAAGTTGTCACCAACGCCCTTAGACATTGGCATTGTAAGAAATGTCAACCATCGCTTACATAGCCAATGCGCCACCAATCTTGGGAACTAAGATTTTATGTCAATTGTGCCTGTAATTACTCTGGCTCACCATTCAAACCGGAACAATATCAAGTATTGCTGTTTTGCGGTAGAATATCTGATGAGTGGGTGGTACCTACCCAGACGAGCTTGCACAAAGCCCTACCACTTGTACCCGTACCAGTAACCCTACCGTAATCGGAGACCGTAGGTTCCAATCCTAGCAAGCACCATTGAGTTTTTAGAGTAAACATCGTAAGGAAACGTGTGTCGGTCTATATTCTAAATATGCTGCAGCGTAACTGAATTAGCGCCAAATCTTATTTTTAAGACGAAGCTTTTGTCCAGCAATAGAACAATTCCAGACTTTTATATTTATATTAATAACTGTAAAAATTTCTTAATCAGTCTTTCTGATGTCGCATACTATAATATATTATATAAGCAACGTAGTATTTTTATTAAAAAAAAAAAACAATTTATGTATTTAATCACCATTCATATAAACTGAACTATTTTTGAGTTAATCAATATTTTCGAGATCGTATCTTAAAATGTTCACATTTATTAAAATCATAATATATTAATCTAAGAGTTATTCACAAGACAATGTACGATGTCTAGTGAAAGCCGGAAGCCTGTACTTGTTACTCTTGGCAGCCTACATTGGATCTACTTCAGCACTAAACAGTTTATAATAACTACATAGGTTTGCAGAGCCTTGAACGAAATCTTTATAACATACACCACTATGTACTAATCGATTTTCATAGTAAATGTTTTATACTGACGCGATGTAAAGCCTTATTTCTGCTATTTATAGATTTTACAGTTCTGCCTGGTCGTTATATTTTTGTACCTTAAAATAAAAATTAATTTCGATTAAATTTAAATAGTTAAAATTCATGATTAACAATGAGATATGAATTAAGATTCTATTCCAGTCCATTATTTTTAAAAGAACATTTACAGAATAATCATTTATACAAGCTATGAGAAATTTATTAACTTAAGTTACTATTATGTCTTACGCCATGACATCACATGGAATGAAATTATGAAATTAAATAATAATACGAACGAGACACGAAGGAAAAGCTAGCCCGGCTATAAAACGTTTATTACTTTTCTTCCATTTGACCACGAGGTCATGGACCCCATATATTTCTCTTTGAATTTTTAATTCAAACTAAATATGTACATCTGATTACCATTATTAAAGTTAATCAATACAAATCAATGTTTATATGTCACAGTTGTCGAAAATGACAAAATATTCAGGCTTGAGTGACACTCCTTTGGTTTGCTTTGTAATGTGATCTCTTGTTGAATTTTAAAACGCGGTTCGATGAAGCAACGATATACCTCAATGTGATCTTGTTTTGATTCAAATTTATGAGATGAAGACAAAAGCCAATCTGATTATGTCTCTGATAATATGGACTACCTTTCCACGTGTACTTTATTAACAAAAAAGCATAATCATAGCATTATGTTCATAGAAATATAATTTGTCCCCAATTCTATACAATCACAATACAATCGTATTCAGACTTTTTATTACCTTTCGCAACATTCTAAACAAAATAAAATATTATTCAGTTCGTAATATTATTTCTAACGATGCAAAATAATTGGAAATCCGTATACCGTAAACCCTATAAATTATTAGTTGAAGTTATAAGTAATTCCCCTGTCATGCTCTGACCTCGGTTCAGCTTAAATTTGTAGTACAATATAGCTGTACTAGAAATGCGTACAGGATTCCATTAAATCACATAACTCAAAACAAGCTACTGGCGCCGGAGCCTAATTGAAAATAGCAAGTAGCGTCCCTAGGTTTAGCGTATTAATTAAAATTAAAGATTCTCGCCTCCCTCCACTTACGCTCGGTATTCACTTGTCCGCTACCATTTGTACCTGTTCACATTTACTCACCAATACAAATTAAGCATTCGGCCTATGTTTTAAAGACTAAATTTCAATAACGATTCATCAAAACCGAATTTACAAATTCAAACTGTAACATATTGATATAAGGTCCATTTTAATTTGTCAAATAATGAGTAACAATATAAAATCAAACAAGGCGCGTAGTTAATAATTTATTGATATAAGACATGCAAAGCCCATAAAGCTTCCAATGGCACACGTCTCGGTCTCTTTAATTTGTAAATCGTTAGTATGAAGCGGGCAGTACCGGGACCGTTTAGATAAAGATTTCACTTAAATCCAATGAGTAATTTCGAAATTGTCGCCATTTCATTTGTCTCTGCCTCCGGTTTAAATTTATTGTTGCTGATTTAAATGTGTTCAAACCAAATTACGAAATGCTTATTATTTAATTAGACGTATATTATACATTATTGGTGCCATTGTTAAAAGACAACGGCGTAACTTTAATTTGTAAATGACAGTTTTATCACATAAGGTTTTATTGTTTATATTATATTTGTAGTTAAATTAAAAATAAAACACTTAACGTTGTACGTAAACTATAAATGTTATATGTTACTGCGCTCGCAAACCAATACAAATTAATACGTAAATGTGGTAATAGAGCTTTATAACAATTTAGTAAATAAACAACCAGTCAACCGTAACCAAGCGTAACAACGTAAGTGTCTCAAACAATAGTCGTAACTATTGAACAAACAAAAGTTAGCGTTCGAGTCTCAGGCGTTAGGTCGAAACCGACGGGGCGGTACGACCGGAGAATGTTAGAAAAACTTATAGAAAATGACAAGCGAGTGACAAGGACAGGTAGAAATAAAACGTAGAAAAGAGAAGGACGGATAGAAAACTCGTTCGCCGGCATTCCGCCGCATGGTGGATTTAGGAACGGGGGCAGCGCGATACGATTAGGCGGTTATGCCTTGTTATTTTTAAACTTTCGAGATGTGATTTCGTAGTGGAAGATGATTTTCTGTTGCCACGTGAGCGTTAATTTTTAAAGTAAAAGTTAGACTGACTTTGTTGTAAGGTTGGGTTATCTGTGATTAAAAAAAAACTCATAAAATAATATGCATTAATGGAAAGGTATCACAATATACAGTTTAGTTACACAGTTTTTATCATATGCACTCAATTACATAATAATGTCAAAAGCGTCAAACACATTAAAAAATGAGTAAATCCATCACAGTTTCTCTTGTGTAATTGTGAATCTTATGTCCGTCGTTATTCTTAATGTATTAAGTAAATCTTAAGCAACATTGTAGCGAGTGAATCGTTTATAAAGTCCCCAGGCATAAAGATTTTTATATTACGGACTCCGTAAAATGGGTATAACTTTAATATGCGCGGAATTAGTATGTATTCATTGATTCCATGCAGGATATGCAAAATTTAACCGTAAATAAAAGCTTCACAATTTGAATAAAAGAGTAAGCGCTTAATGAGTTTTTCTCGACGGTTCTTCTTGGTACATTCTTACAGATATTTAATCTTGTTAAATGACGAATCAGAGGTGGAAACTAAGAGCCTACGCGAAAAATGTATATATTGAATGTGATCTATGTATAAAAAATAAATTAATAAACATAAAATTGTATGCTACCTTTATTTAGGCTGTATCCATGTTTTGTATTTTTTTTCTCTTTCTCTTTGTGGTGTACAATAAAAAGAATAAAGTAAGTATAAGTATAAATAATGAAGTATATAATTATAATATGGCTACGGAAATAATAAAATATACAATTATACGTCAGATATCTTAAAACCTATTTATTTAAACCAATTTGTACAGAATCCCAAATTAAGACTTTAAATTATTTAAATCGAATGATTAAATTTATTCGTGACTTATAAATTTACATAAATAAACGCATCTTATTCGACTACGTGTCGTATTGATACCAATTCGTTTTAATCACGATTCGAATGTAATGTTTTCTCTGTAAAGTTTATTATAGTTAATATCTATAGATTTCTATACAATTTTGTTCAGGGCGAAACAGTGGGCCCCACACGCATGCAAGGTGTCCGATTGCTTGTCGTGTAACGTTAGTGGAGTGAAACGGACCAAGTTATGACACGACAATAAACGCCGACACATATGATAAAGATTTTCTTTATTTTTGATACGTACTCCCGCTGTTAGGGAATGATTGTTTCATAAGATAACATTTATAAATACCATTCACTAAAACACTGATACAATAAATTTTACATTTTGATGATTATTATTATTTTTTTCATTTAAACAGAAACCGATACCGTGCGCCACCTATCGTAGGTTGATGGTATATAACAGCTGTACAAAGTTTTAGCTCAATCAAATTAATGAACGCATTGAATTGTTGAATATATTTGATATAATTGCTATCTCGGTTTATAAAAACACAATAGAAAAGGAAAGGACTTAACAAACTGTAATCTTCTATATTTTATTCGTAATATCGGCCAAAACAAAAGAGGATGATCGCTGTACAAACCTAAAGAGAAAAGATAAAACTAGACCTATTTTATTTTAAAATACCTGTATTTGATATAGAATAATACGAAAATTTCTTGATAGAAATACAAAAGCGAATTTTAGAATGCAATCTTATTCAACGTTCAATATAAAACGCAATGAGGCTTTGTGTTTACGTCAATTAAATTCTTTCCATTCTCTTGTATCGTTTGAAATGAGACGAAAAACGAAAGTGAGAAATAGCCATTTCAAAGGTAAATTACATATAATGCCATCTAGCTATTGATACAGCCAAAGTATTAATTAAGCTAAAGAAATTTAACCCATAATTTCATTTAAATAAAAATAAAAAAAGAATTACTGGCATTCCCACCTACTGAATTGTAGGTTCTCTTAGAAATAATTCACATTCCGAACCAGTGGTTGAATGAAAAGTAAGTAAGTTATAAACACCTATTCATAAAAATTAAAACTACGCAAGTACAAATGGGAAGATACTACCCACATCACAATGAAGCCTCCAGATTCGTACTATCACTGTACGTTATTACTAAAGTTTTAGTATCATTGTCAACGTTTATAGTCATTATGACCATACCTTAAAGCACAAACGCTTAATTTTTTTATTGTGACGTGTTTTCATACTCAGCTAAATAGTTATTAAAATAAACAATATACTTACAATGTTATAAACACGATGGGTAATAAATTAATTCGAAGAATGAAATGGAACAAACAGTATCGTTGTACATGCTTACGCTGGAGCTTTAAGTGAGATTTTAATAATACTTTTCGCGTTAGATCGGCCGTTTATTGAGAAAGGTAATAGGCTATATAACTTCACGCTATAACTTTTATCAGCGAAGCAGTAACCATAAACGTCAAACCATCTGTCAAACTAAATTGTCTAATTTTTTTTTTATTTGCCGGGAGAGCAAATGACTCTACTCCACCTGATGGTAAGTGGCAGTAGAGTCCAAACGTGACGACGGCCAGTACAGTCGGGAGGAAGGTTCTACACTAGCCGCCTTCGCCTTGCCGGCCTCACACCTCACGCCTCTTTTGAAGGAACCCGGGTTGCTCATCATGACAAATGTATAATTAATATATATACAGGTGAAACCGCAGAGCTTGAATCGTTTAAATATAGAATAGATTAAAATACATTTTTAATATAAATGATACTAAATGAGAGAATAATAACACACCTGTACTCTCTTTCTGTCATGTATCCCAGTAATTTAAATTCGAAAAAAATATACACTTATAATTGTAACTATACAAGCATTGTACAAGGTTTTTAGGAAGGGATTAATGATAACAACATTATATAAATGATACAATCAAGTAACCACACGTTTGTATGTTACCGTGGAATAATGAAATGACCATCATGTCTTCAATCGATACACTTTCAACCCTGAAGCAACGGAGTCGGTATTAAAAAAAAGATTGTGCACGATACAAAATTTGCAAAATATTTAAGCAAAAAAGAACTTTACAGATACCGTAAAAAGTTTCAAAACACATAAAACCTCATGCAATTTTATGTGTCTTATTATAAATAATTCGCCAGCAACATTTTTTGGAAAACTGTGTACACAAGAGGAATCCTTAAGCAGCGATGTTATTTTCGTTTGATTTTCTCGTTACGTTCTTATTATTATGGTGTTAAGAGCTAGAATTAAGAATTCGCAACTTTGCGATTGGCCCAATTCCTTTTTATACTAAATAAAAATCAAATCAAATTTATATTTTAAAGTGATTGATTTTCTGTACATACATACATACATACTTAGTAAATAAATAATTTAATATGAAATATTATATGAACATTAAACATTTCATATGTATATTCAATTTTCTTGTAACGATGATTCTTGCGTCGGAAACTTTTTCGGGAAAAAAATATTTTGAATTAAGCTGTTTAAACATCTATGTACTGTATCGTAGATACTTTAGTTTTTGTGTGAATTGTCAAAGTCTACGCGAGAAGTGATAAAATATATCGCTGTATAAGATAACAAGGCTAGACAATGTGAATGTTTTTGTGCTCGGTAGCAGCTCTCTTAGATCATTACAATAGCATAAAGTAGCCAGTTATGAAGCAGCCATACGCTGTGAGAACTCGCCCCACAACCGGTTACTAAGTTAACGCTTTCTGTAGAAAAAGACATTCGTCGTTAAACAGAAAAAAATACATTATTTTCAAAATTTAAACCAGATGTACTTTACGACCTCTTACGGTATGAATCATGGACAAATATTATATTTTTAGACGCAGTGTGTGATCATCGCAGCTACTTTTGTTTAGATGTTTAAAATAAAAAAGATTTCGAATTATCGATACATCGCGAACAACCGATCCATAAAAGTCAGAAAAAGAAAAATTGGATATCGTATAAAATCGTATCTGCAGAGATAAGGGCGGCGACGCGTCCGTGCGGAGTAGCCCACGGCTGCGACTCAATATTTCATGAAAAAGCCGATTTATATGCGCGCTCCAGCAAACTTTAATGTTCACTGTATGTAATTACTATTAAAAAGAAGACCATAGAGATACGTATATGATCGTACAAAATGGTCTATATCGAAAATAAATTGACTATATTTTATATAATAACTTTGATAAATATATACTTCTTTACGATATGATGATGATGATGATGTCCTCCTGATCGATTTCGAAACAACACAGTCAACAAGTAAAATGTGGAGCATCGTAGAACATCTAACCAAATCATCGTAAGAGAAGGCACCTAAACGAAGGACTTCGCCAAGCAACTGCACACTTAAAGGTATAAATTCGAGTATATAATAAAAACTATAAGACTTTCGATCAAGAATCAGACTAGTCATTTTATACTTATATCGACCCAGATTTATGTCAGGCCTACCTCGCTACTAAACCGGCACTCGTCTCACTAGGATGTCAGCTATGTCAATTAACATACAATAATGAAAGTCATAACGTGACCAATACATTCCTATACAGACATTCTATTTTTAACACATGAATATATATATACAACTTTAAAAAAATGTATAAGATTTTATGATATTAATGAGTGTTAAATACAAATATAACTACAACTCAAGATACACCGAAAAAGGGATACACAATAATGACAGTCGCGTCGGATAATGGTTTAAAAAAAGTTTAAAGAACAACGTAATGCATGCAAGTATTATCTAGTATTTAATAAATGGAGAGTGAACTAATGTCACGATGTATTTCATCGGATAAATATCAATTATTTATTTTTTTGTAATTGTCACACACTTGTACGATGTCAAAGAGATTATTTCGTTTTCGACGGGTAGGTGCCCCTAGTTGTCACTCCAAACATTTTTATCTGATGTATGCTTGTACCACAAATGAGTTCCTTAACATTAGCGGCCGTTACTTAAGTTCACTTAAGATATTCATCAGAGAAACAGAATGTTTTATTAAAATAAAATAATTTGTCCTTGATCTTATATCTCGATGTGAAGCGTATCAACGATCGTTGCGGTGGAAATATAAATTGATATTATTGTATTTTAATGAATATTATTACCAGCTATTTGCATTTTTACATTTAATATTTGTTCTTTCTTATACATAAAATACACGTAACGTATTTGACATTAATTTATTATCTAACGATCTTAATTTAAGACATTATTCAGCGGTGTTTATTTAAACACTGATTTCTCATAAAGAAGAATATTTAGCATTGTTTGACTAATCACTCCCCAAACAACAGTCGTTATCAATCATAAGGGCTATTATAATTATAATTATTTAGTCTCTTTTTACACTTTTCTGTGATAAAATCATACTTTGTTTACAAAAATGTGATCAAGTTCAATAAACAAATATCATTTGTTACATATTATTCGAGAAATTCCATCATTCACTTCATATTTGATTTAAGATTTTGGGTTATTTCTTGTATGTACTATTATTTAAACAGCACGTGAATTATCGACTAAAATAATTTAATTTATTAATTTTGTGGTTAGAATTTCATAAACAAATACAAGCTTTATGGAATGATTTGCATACTCTCAAGTCCAGAATTGTATAATGTTTTAATACGACAGTCTTATTCCTTATCAGTATGTCAGGCGTACCTAATCTACGGCAGCGTCTGATCGATCGATTTGAAGCGGCTACTCTCTTAGCTTGCTTATATTACTCGTCTGTTCCTGTTTTCTAAGCTATCGTCTTTAATTTCAACCGACATATTATTTATTTCTCATCAAATGATAATTCTACTTCGACTCCAAACGATGCCCTAATAATTATATATTCGGCTAAGCTTTTACAATCATCCCATTAAATTATATACACTTAAATTTATCTTTGCATTTTTTTACAATGAAAGCTAAATACGCTTTTAATAAAAAAAATGCGTGACATTATATATTCTAAGAACAGAAAATCATTCGTTTAATTTAATGAATTGCTAATTTAATTTTTAATCCGATAGGTAGCCATTACGTTGACAGTCTAGAAAACCTGATTGAAGCAAAAAAATAGTGGCATATGCACACAGTTGCCTTTTATTTGAGCTCAAACTGAGATGGTATCTATAAGAACAGGTAAGAAATAGCAGCAGCACACAAAAAGCTGAAGGCCTCTCACAAAACCTACACAACGGGCCGGCCACAATAGAACGTGTCAGATTAAAAGATGAATGGTTTTAATTTCTGCGTTTCATTATACTTCGCTCCATCTGTAAGTGACCACAAATAGTATCTGTAAAAATATACTCAATGCCAGTTTTACTGCAAGCAAACTAATATTATAAATGTAAATGTAACTATGTCCGTTTGTTTTTTCGCATAAAGAATGAATCACTATACTAATTATAACGAAATCATACTAGTGATAGCGGGGGGTAGGCCCGGCCGAATACTGAAACGTCACTCAAATATTTAAGTGCAACTCAATTATTTGAGACGCCGTTAACTTAAAATTTCGCATACTCAACATCAATTTTAACTAACGCTTAAATTTGAGAGCGACTCAAAATAAGTAACCTTAACACTAAACTAAACACCACTCAAAGCTAAAATCGTATACTGAAACGTCACTTAACGAATGACAAGTGTTAGATAGCATAATAAATAAGGAAATTTATTGAAAAGAAAAATGCGAAGCGAACGGAGCAGCGGAGAATAGCTAATCAAAGACAAAGTCAATACAAAGTCGAAATCTTTATTCAATACGTTACATTTGCTTATTGACCGTCAAAAATCAACCACTGGTCAGAAAAAAACTTGACAAGAATCGGCGAAAGAAACCCAGAGGGATATTTTTATCTTAAAAATAACAATTATAGGTTTTACGAATAGGTTAATAATTTTATATTTTTATTTGTAATCATGGAGGCAATCGTTATCATATACAATCAATGCTATCATAGCATGAATGTAATAAAAGTTTTAAAGTATAATATTGTATCGTTGTATTATATTCTATTGTTTTGTTAAATGCCGTAATTAATTATCGCGATATAAAACGACAAATAGAGGTATATCACATCGGTATAGTAGGAACTAGATTCTGACGACGCACTATTCGTATATCAATATAAATTATTTTCGAATTCACTAAAGATTCCATTATAGTTAGTTATGGGTTTGTTAAAATTATTGTTTTACGTATCAATTTACGGATAGGGTACTTAACGCACAATCCCTCAAAGAAAAAAAAAAACACAAAACAGTATAGAGTTTAATTAGGAATGAATTTTACTACGCTCAATCGGACCGAGGTAGTGCAATAAGGGCACGAGTATCGGATATCCGACTTCAAGCTAGTCGTAGTAACGACAGAAAAAAATACAACAAATTTATTATAATCATCATTAACAGAATTATAAATGACAACAACGAATGCTTATTATTAAATTAATTATTTATATAAATATTTAAACTTTTTTTTTTTTGTTAGTTACATTTATGTTAACGTTCGCTATGATAGCTGTGATATAAAAAAATGAATACAATAATACGTCTAATGATTCACCATTAACGTTTACTCTAGTAATTGGCACTAGGCTTAGCCCATCCATCTTTTCCGACCGTACAAGTGCAATCCCGAACAATGGCTGCTAATAATAAGGAACGTCGTATTTACGAGCATACGTGCCCTCAGAGCTGAGACGAGCAAGCTCCATTGTACTCAGACCTCCTATGATTATTTCAATCGCTTGCATTTTTCCACTAAAGGTCCTTTTTAAATTCATATTTTATGATTTGAGGGAGAAATAATTGATAAAATCGACGAACAAACATGATTTATATGTTTGATGTATTTTCTATAATTTATTTATGGTTCTTATAAAATAAATTCGTATTTAACTTATAGAAATAATAATATATAATTTTGTATCCACTTTTTATTTTTGTAAAACGTTACGTTACGACACGAGAAAATATATGTAGTTCTATAAAAAGAGAATGCAAAATGATGCTATCAATATAAATACATATATCGATCGAAAATAAAATTTCACGACTATTCAAGTTTTAAAGCTTTAACTAAAATTTAAGACGTGGGTAATTTATAATCTAATATTACGACATAATTTTATCTCAATAACATAATATTTGATCTAGCACATAATCAAATACACCTACAATTGCATACATACCGAAATTCGCGTAATACAAGAGCGAAACTGGTAACTGGCAGTGGATTTGCTAAATTCAGCCTACACGGTGACCTAAATACGCAAGCGCCTGCGCACCCGGCGCCCGCCAATCATAAGCCGCCATTCGAATAACGAATTGGCGCCAATACATCTATGGCTGTATAAAGGTATTAAAATTAGATTTCTAGGTAACCAATGTGAATAATGTTGCCCTTTATATTTGACTGCTAATAAGAGACGGGACATGGCAACCTTGAATAATTGAACACAACCGTATAATGTGTGTGCCAAAATAATAATTTTGAAGAGCATACCTAACTCATCTATGGATTCACATGCGCACATTCTTGCATCGAATACATATCTAAATGTATTGCATATAAATGTTTTAAGTTTGGCAAAATTGTAATACTAGTTTCAAGCTTTGAGGCATAGTTGTAAAACATGCGCAATTTGCAAAATTATCTATTCCATGTTAAGTGATTATTCATGCACATTTATAACGAAGTATGTAATTCCGAGACTAGTTTAGCTGTCGGCTTGTCTTGCGTATCAATTGATTTAAACGCTTGACTAACATTTTTGTACGGTCAATATGTGCAGCTTCTAAATTGTTCGACGATTTATTATTTATATAAATAATTAGTTTTATTAATATTTTACATCTTTATTATATAAATATAATTACTATTGTTATGATAAATCCTAAATGTCAAAGAATGTACTGATGATTGAAATTGAAATTTAAGATAAAATATTAAGTCAATCATTTTTAGTATTAGCTGTTATGCTCTGGAGATTTGGTGCTGGAGACGAATGCTAAGAGTTTCGTGGACCGAATTTCGAGACACCAATATTCTCAATTCTTCAAGAACTCGGCATCAAACAGCGTCTTTCGGCGCTGGTTCGAAAACGCATATTAACATTCTTTGGACACGTCTCATGGCAAGGAAATGACTCCATAGAGCGCCTTGTAGTTCTAGGCAAGGTAGATGGCACCAGACCACGTGGATGGACGCTCATACGATAGGCTGACCAAATAAAGTCAACTGCTGGCGCTCATTTACACGAGAGCACCAGGCTCACCACAAATCGCGAACGCTCGTGAAACGTATTACATCTGCACTGAACAATTTGTGATACTACATGGTGGCCACGACCGCTCTGTCAAGAGTGTGATGACGAAGAAGTTATACTTCATTTAGAGTTTTTAATTTGTGTGTTTATAGCTTAAATTAAGATAATATTATTGTTTTTGACTGAACATTGTATAGACTTGCTTTGTTTCTTCAACAAACACACTATTTTTCTGTTTCTTAGATTCTAAAACTAATATTATTTTGACATAGAGGCAATATGTTATTATTTATTCTATAGCATTCTCAGGCAATGAATATAACAAAGAAACTAAAGAATTTGTGGAACCAAATGAAGCAGATTTTCATTCAAAATATCAGGTTTCCTCACGTGTACACGGTGGTATCACATGGATAGATACCATCCAATCATCATCATATTTTCGCGCCAAACAGTAATATAATGTTGCGTCTGGTTTTAAGGGTGAGTAAGGCAATGTATAAAATACAAGCAAAAGGTACATGACATCTTAGTTCCCAATGCTGGCGGTGCATTAGCCATGTAAGGAATGTTAATATTTCTTAAAGTGGCAATGCCTTTTATTGGATCGACCCGGAATCAGGAATTCTTGCAAATAACACCATAAATATATAATGCGATTTACGTAAGTGTATAGACACACATTTATTTAAAATATTAATTATTGCCGCCATAACAATAACAATTGTAATTAAATAACGGGATCCGATATAAAAATACGTATTTGATTATCTCAAAGGCTCTCATTACTATATTTCAATGAAAAGCCCATCCACTGTTCCAATATACTAATCATATATTTCAAATATTATTTAAAACACGTATTAAATATTTTATAATAGCATATCATCCACAGGGAAACATTAATTTTATTACTCAGCCGTAAAATATCATAAAATACGAAAACACGATGCGTTCTTTGATAGTTTTCATTATTCTGTATCTACAGTAACCAACAAGTGCTCATACTAGCTGCCCGTTTTGATTTCGTACGGGCAAAGTAAGAAATATTTTTATTAATAAAAAAATTCTGAAACCCGAAAAAATAGTTAGCGTTTTTACTCTACATTCCTAATACCGTTTGCTCTGTTAATGTGCCTATTTCATAATATAATTAGTTACTTTTAAGAAGGAATACATAACTACACAGGACATGATTTAGATTAAAAAATCTGGAAATTCAAATCGTTCTTAATTATATGACTACAACTGTATAAACTCTGTTTTTTCGCAGTATATAAGCTAAAAATAATATCGACCTCTATATACAGCATAATTATTAACAATAACATTCATTGAATCGACTTGGAAACAAGAATTCGTGCAGTTAACACCATAAATACATATACCATTTAAAATCATATGATCATAAATGTTAAAAACTAATAAAAAATTAAAATGCTATTTTACTAAAGTAAAAACAATAAAACACAGTGTTAGAATACGGTAAAATATATATACAAGTGTGAAAAATAACTTGTCATATTCTCGTACGTGGCGAGGTGATGGTATTTGTCATTACTTAAAATATCCTATTGCAAGAAATTAAACGTCTAATTGTTTGCACGTTTAAAACAGTTTGAGACTGGGAGGTAAAACAAAAATGGACACAAATAGATATGTGAGCTTCTCGTTGTAAATAATTCTTTATGACAACAAATTATCTTTTAAATTATACTAATTCGTTTTTTCATTGGTTTATTTTACGTTATATTCACAAAGAACACAAAATATGTAAAACAAATAATAATGCTTGTTATCAAAAGTGATATTCTAGTTTCTATATTAATGCGTTGTATATCATTAATAATTACAATTTTCACGAGACAATTTAAGAGAAGATACTTGAAATACATATTTCAACTGCTTTATTTTATTCCTTATTATATATTCGTTGTAACTTGACAGTTATTATAAATAAAGCGAAATATATAAAACTATTACCATGTACAATTATTTTCGTTTGAAATCTATGAAATTAATTTCGCATGTTTATTTACAAGCTTCATTGACATCTTTATTTAGGCACCAACTACCTGAAAAAAAGTACTACTACTACTAGATTTTTGAAGAAACATTATAGTGAAGCGGCAAAGAAAAGTTTTACTACCCTGCGTAAGTGGCATTTCGAATTCGAAAAATAATTAATATAGATATTAAATAATTAGAATTTCTTACTTACTTATTTAATAAATCCTACACTTACATCTCGATTCATTTATTGACTTTTTTTTCTTGACTTTCAACATCAATTTAAACAGTTGTCGAATAAATAAATTATTTTAAAACACTTGTCCGTAGTAAATAAAATAAGTTAAGTTTAATTATTTAACGATATTCCTTCGTGGTTTTAACGAAGCACAAGTAATAACAATGAAAAAACATAACTTTAATATGTCTACAATGATCTTCGTGGCTCTGGCGATGCCCCATCGCATCTTAAAAGCTTTCCTCGGCCATACAGGACATTAAGGGGAATGAAGATAAAACGTACCAACCGACCTTATACGACTGCCATAAATATATTTCATTTCTTGTTTTTGTTGTATTTATAAATTATCCGCTTTTACTAGTATAAGTTTTTGATATTTTAGGTTTTATATTAAAACTAGCAGTGCTCAGCGACTTTAAACGTGTTAAATTTATTTTTTACAAAAACATCCGCAACTTTTTTACCTTTGTGCTGTTGTTAAAAATAATTATGAAAAGTTCAGAGGCAGTCGAAGTGGCAGTATACAGATATACATAGATACTTTTAACAATTTACTCAAGCCTGAATTATATATTTTAACAGAAATTTTATGCTCAATTGAAATAACACATCAAAGAACAAGTTATGCACCAAGGACTCGTTGGAATATCCACATATCAAAACAAAACAAATCTAATTTAAAAAAAGTATGTCACACAGCTTAATTAAGCTTTATTACATATATACTTAAATCCATAGCACTTTGAAATAAAAGTTTTTTTTTTAATTATAATTGTGTATAAATTATTATGTATTTATTTATGTATGGAGTATCTTTACTGAAAATAATAAATGTGTGCATATAATTTATAACCATGTTTTAAAAAAGGTTTATTTCTTCATGCCTTCCTCCCACGCTGCGTAATTTGAATGCATGTTTTCTTGATATTTTACAAAATATTTAAAACCCAACCCGTGTCATGATAATTAATTGTGCTGTTGCAAGTATGCAAAAAATTTACATATACTTATACATTAAAAAAAATTGACTACACACGAATATGTTAATTTTATACATACCGTATAATAAAAATACGAAAAGTTGATAACAAAACTCATAAGTCCATAAACCTCTGAGGAGAAAGTTTGGAGCTTATTCCACCACGCTTGTCCAATGCGGAGTGATGATGAGATGAATTATAAGCACTTGAAAATTTAGTGGTGCTTACCCGGTATTGAACTCGCAGTCTTCGATTGAAATTCTCTTATTGTGACCAATAAGCGGTGTCGGGTTCATTAAAAAATACTTTTAAATAAAATATATTAAATACATATACAGGGTGACTGGTGAATTAGTATCAATATTTTAGGAGCATAATCGGTACATGATTCTCATTCGAATTATGTAAAAAAAATAGGTACTTAATTTTTGACCAAATTTACAAAAAAATTACTTTAAATAAATAAAGTGTGGACATATTTCCGCGGCGCGTGCGGCGTGGTGTTTGCCACCCGCAACCCCTGCCCCGCGCGCCCGACTAACCTACTAATTAGTATTAGTAGGTTAGTCGGGCGAGCGCCGCCGTAAGGTTCGTCCATCTTCCCGCGCGCGCGCCCCTAGCGATCGATCTTACGCGTATACCTAATGTTTCGTGTGTGAGTGTGACCCTTCATTAGTAATTAGGTATGGCTTATCAATACACAAATGCAGAATACTGTGAGTACTGTGAGTAGTAAAGTGACCCATTCGTGTTAAAGCGTGTGAAAGACAATATGCGTAAACGTGCCGAACTGTGTATCACACGAGCAGGAGCTCACTTTGAACATTTGTTAAGGTTAGTGTAGTTATGTAGGTAAATAGGTAGTTAAATGATTGACAATCGTTGTAAATAAGTATGATTCCATGTTTAAATACGCCGGAAATACCAAGATAGGTAAACAGTTAATTTTTGTCCCAAGTTCATATCATTTACCTAGTCAACAAATTTGTTGCTTAAACGAGTGAAATATTTTGGTATTTTTGCCTGTTCTAAGCCAGGTTTAAAGTATGAAGGGGAATTGGATCATGCTTGTTTATCAAAGGTAGCCTGCTACCCTGTTAACACGCGGCGGCGTTTGGACGTAGGGAAAGTACCGCGCGATAACTAAATGTACCTAACTGTGTTGTGTCGTCAGCGCAGCTAGGGTGTCCACATGACGCGTAATTAATAACATAACTTTTGGTTAACTTTACTTAGAAGTTTATTAATATTTATGTTATATGTATTTTTTTTTGGTCATATATGGTCGTCAAATATCACGTCCTTAAGTATTGATACTAATTCACCAGTCACCCTGTATATATATATATATATATATATATATATATATATATATATATATATGTATATATATATATATATATATATCAATTAATAAACATACAATATTTAATTCTTTATCCACATGACTTTCTTTAACCTTATACTTTGATAAACACTCCAAACAAGATCCAAATAGCTACGCTTCGAAAATAAATCCCACACAGCTAGTGACAAAACCCTCTCGATCCGGAAAAACATTCTTAGGTCAGGTAATGTATTGCTGTCGCTTAAGCAAAAGTAGATTCGATATTTCAAGCCGCGGTTAAGTTATTGACCGTTATTAATAAAGAACCTTTCCTAACTTAATCTGACTTGAAAGCATCGAGTCGCACGTCGTGTAGGCAATGCATTGTTCTGATAGCGAATGGAATGGTGAATGTACCTTATCTACACATTATACTTTAAGCCCGCTTATTATACTGACACAATATAATACGTATATTGTTAATGACAAAACTAAATATAACACCATGTCTCTTAAATATTAAAAAAAAAATTTTAGAAGTATCATGACAATATTTTCGTTCCTTATTTGAATTGAATGGAAAAATAGCTGAAAGGGCGTAACTTACAACATTTTGTTCTATAATTTTAATTTTTAAACAGTAAGGAATACATACTGCATGTAAAAAAGAGTCCTCTTTTTTGTTCTTTTATATCAATAATGAAAACACTGTTCTTTTTATGACGGTTTCATTCTCTCTTACTTGATACACAACACATTATAAAAAAAATAAACAACTTTTTTTTAAATAAGAACATTATATATTTATTGGGATCCATTGACTTCATTTTATTAAGGATACAGTGTTTCCTGTAGTTAGACTTTAAAAATAATTTATGAATTATTTTACTTTACTACTTTTTAATAAATACATGAATTGAATTATTAATCTTCCCCACACCACCAACCCACATGGGAGTAGCTTCGCTGCTTCTCCACAAAGGAACGGAGTCTTTAACCCAGCAGTGGGAAACTTACAGAATGCTACATTAATCAATTTTTAAGGGCTAATGTTTGATTTAATTTTTTGCTAAACAGACCACTTTAGACAATTCTATTTGTTTCCCCGTTCCATTCAAATATGTTTATTATTTATTCAATATTCGAAAAGTTTATTAAGAGCTTCCATCAAAAACAAAATACAATGTATTATTTTTACGCTTAGCAAATAGGATTTGTTTAACGGTTTCAATAAATCAAAACTTCAAATTAATTATATAAATAAATATAAAATACAAGTCTTCGATCCGTCGATATAAAAAAAATACTTAAGTCAATTGTTCCTCGTTAGTGAGACTTCGCTCGAAGTTTACTTCTAAAGAATCGAAGTATCTCTTCAGATTAAGCGCTGTGTCATTTTACTTGACTAGAACATAGATGTGAATGGAATGGCAAATGTTCTAAATTTAAAAAAATACAACAATCATAAGTATTCAAAAAAAGCAAATATATAATTCATTTTTTTAAATGTTAAATTAGTTATATTATTATAACTTAATTTTTTTTTGTCGTTAATCAATTACAATCTATTATAATACGAAAATGCTACTCTTTGGTCATAACATTCTATGCTTTGTAAATATTATATTAAAAAAATATATTGTCTATTGTACAATGAATACCACACAAAAAGTTTATATTTAACAAAAGTTTTAAGCAAGATTGTCATTAATTTTAACACTAAGTGCAAATATTGAAATATATAAATGCACCATTATTTTTTAATAAAATAAAAAAAATACTATGAACGATACTATGAGTTTAAAAAAAAACAATAAAATACATGTAAAAGAAATAAAATAAAATAGTAGTGAATTTAAAAGCATATTTTTTTATATAGACGACTCCACAGTCTAAGCCTTCTTAGTTTTTATGCGTTGCTAGGTGAATACGAACGATTGAATGGCCATAGGCAGGCGTGTGGGCAGTGGAGGACTATTGGGTCTTTCTCTTTTTTTCTGCGTGCGAGCCTCGCAGTACCAAACCGAGGCGTGCCTGCCCCGTCATTGTCACCGCACACTCAAAGAACCTGAATTCGCCTCTCCTAATAAAAGTATTAACTAATACCTCATAGGATTACAATGATTTATTGGTCTTGTCTCGTTTCTTTCAAGGCTATTTACTGAATAATATCGCTTAGATTTACATATTATTTTTCGCTAACAGATAAAATCTACAAAGGAATATTTTCTAGCCATAAACGAGAAACTTTCTCGTTATCTAAATAAGCCATTTATTTTACAGCATTGATATTTCCTTGTACTTGAAAATGTCACGCGCCAACTAAATAATAATAAAACCACCTCAAGTGCACTAAGTAAGATAGGGAGTATCTCAGTGATTACTCATGGGCCATCGGAAGACCCAAGCGCATCCTTATCAGGGCTGGTTGTTTTAAGCTGAGAACAAAGTACCCACTTTATGTGACGTTCTCACGTCTGGATTATACTCGTAATTTTTACGACCAATAAAACTTTAACTATACACAATCTCGTTTTAAAAACAAGATATTATGTTAGCTATAGAATTTTTATGCTAACTACCAAGCCCCCGAAACATTAGCATAAGTTGTCATTTGAATTAATAAAAAATTCGAAACAAATGATATATTATAGACACGTATCTAAGGAGGTTGATCAAATTAAAAAAGCAATTACCGTACAACACATCGTCCTAGTGTAAAATTTAAACTATGTCCGTTCCTTAGCCTGGATAAAATCAATTATGTACCGACTAGAATGCCATAATTAATACTGCAATAGAGCCTATCAAGGATACCATAAAGAATTATCTACCGTAACGCTGTTTACTCAAAAGTTAACTTTAACATTATAATAATTAAGCTTAAAATGGAATTACTTATTTTAATACCATACGATACCTTTCTCATTTTTCGTAAACAGTATTTATTTTTGTGTGAGTCAAAAATTCTTGTTAGAAACGACTGTTGAGACGGAACTGGTTTTGAATTTTTATCTCATATAAATATGCAGATACTAACGCCCCCGAGGAGATCACTTGCTGGAGACTTAAATATTGCCTCGTGTCGAATCATGTGATATTTTGTATCTCTATCAACTTGTAGAATGTTTGTTTTATGTATTTTAAATTACTGGATCTTAAATTTCAGAAATATTTAAAT
Organism: Nymphalis urticae; assembly: GCA_905147175.2. Classification (NCBI taxonomy): domain Eukaryota; kingdom Metazoa; phylum Arthropoda; class Insecta; order Lepidoptera; family Nymphalidae; genus Nymphalis; species Nymphalis urticae. The sequence continues at coordinate 9,939,483 of LR989991.1, forward strand.
ATAAATAGCTTTAAAACATATTCATTTGAAGTAAGTATCTATTCTACATTTTACAATTTGAAATACTTGTTTATAGTCGTCATTTGCCGAATAGCCGAGATGGCCTAGTAGTTAGAACGCGTGAATCTTAAGCAATTATGGTGGGTTCAAGCCCGATCAAGCACGACTGAATTTTCATGTGCTTAATTTGTGTTTATAATTAATCTCATACTCGACGGTGAAGGAAAACATTGTGAGGAAATCTGCATGTTTCTAATTTCATTGAAATTCTGCCGCATGTGTATTCTCTAAACCGCATTGGAGCAGCGTGGTGGAATAACCTTCTCCTCAAAAAGGAGAGGAGGCCTTAGCCCAGCTGTGGGACATTAACATGCTGTTACTAAAATTCTTGTTTGATCAGTTTATTGTTTTATACTAATTTTGTTTGTTGTAAAATTGTTCTAGTTTTAGTCGAATGTTTTAAAAAGTTTACAACAAAAACGATTTAAAGTAATGATTTCTGACTTCGACGATATGTGCTCTATCTAATGGTCATATCATATAAATGTTATTTAGGGTCGTAGAAATGAAAAACTATTTTCAAAAATGTTGACGTTATAACACAAGGAACAAGTACAAACTTGTACACTCTTATAATCGATTACTCTCGGTTAGTACCTCTAGTGTGGGTCAATGTACGCGCTTTTACCAGCGGATCCCAGAAAATGGTCAAATATTATCAATTACTTTCCGAACCGGTGGTAATATATTTCTGTAATCAATACGCAAATGTATCGCTACAATATTAAGAAGATATTAAGAGTTTTAATTTGATCATAACTATGCATACATATATAGATTTTTCTTGCAAATTACCGTAATTAATGATAAGAATATCATCAATGTCCGTGTTTCGATAAAACTCTTGGGTAAAAACAAGCGATTTTCTTTCACATTGTTATATCCTATAAGCGTGGATTGGAATTAATATATTTATATTTTAATATGTTAAATTGAATTTGGCTTTTTGTGTACAATTCGATAAAAATTACAACCGCTATAAAATTAAGATATTCCGAACTGAGCCCTAAGTTTGATAGCAATCAGTATTCAGAACTCATGAGGCAGTGAGAACGAATTAAGGGCAACATGTTGTGATACGTCGGAGAACAATAGAAAGGGTACCGCACAAAAACAAGCACGCAGGCACAAATACAGGCTGAATACCGAAACATACCTGTGCTTGGCCGACTGGGGTTATTAATTAGTAATTGTAGGGTGACAATCCACTCCTATATCAAACAAATTAAAATATTAATTATAGTCAATTTTATTTATCAATCGCATATAATATAATCACCTGAAAACCTAATATATATGTAAACAGTTCAGATATAGTAACGAACAAAAATCAGCGTAGATCAATACACATACGAAGTCATAAATTGCTCAGTAAACTTACGGTAAACGCAAGTTCAGTTGTCCGGGAAATTGGCATTAATGATGGTTCTCCTAATTAACGAAAAAGTGTCGCCACATTGACGAGGCACCAGAAAAGGATGCCCGAATGTATTCGGGCATTGGCCGTCGTGAAACTCAAAAAACCGTTTAAAAATCACTCGCTCCGCCCCAAGTACGCCCAACGAGTGTAGCACACTTATGATTTATCGTTAAGACGACATCCCGCCTCTCGCACTAACTACCCGGCTTCCGTCCCGTTAATTATGTGCCTATATATCGTCTCTGCCAAATCTTAAGACGCGATGTTTCGTCATCGCTCATCGGCGGTTCGATTTAGATATTGAACATAAACCCTTTGTTATTGACGTTGTAATAATATCTTCAAAAAACAGCCGCGATCACTATTATGTCATAAATTATATGCTTTTTTTATAAATTAATAGATATTAATAAAAAACAACATATGTAACTATAGAGAATCACGACAAAGTATGAACTGAATTTATTTCAAAAATTTGTACAAAGGATCTAACTATACTTAATATACAAAATGCTATAATTATATGTATTTAATTAAAATTAAAATGTTGCCCGTATGTTTAATCGAAAAATGTAACTTTGACAAGGCTTTAGGTAAGCAGCAATGTAAATATAATAGGTTTTTTTAACATAGCTCCTAAACGAGTCGTAAATGTAACTTAACAAAACACTTTGTTGCGGGACACATACCAGAGTTATAATATACTTAGAAGGATCTTGATGGGAAAAACTCACCTTAAATTAGTTTAAGCAGGAAGTTCGTAAGTATTTATATTGGTTAATATATGATAATTAATTACCCTCGTGTCAACGATCGGCAACCTAACAGTTAGTAATATTGTAGATATTAAAAAACACTCACACGTAGGTTATCTATACATTTTCATTTACTCCTTCAACAATGTGTTTAATGTTGGATAGGAACATATCATGGTAATCACTCTTGTATTTGTGAATTTTAACGCGGCAATAGCCTCTAACGCTGCTAAGCCATTAAAGTTCTACATCGATGTATCGATATTAAAATATGATAATAATATATCTTCAAGCAGATAAAGACTAAGTTTAGAAAAATATAGGAGGAGGATGGTGTAGTGAATCAAACACATGTATTCGAATTTTATAAAACACAATTATTTTGTATTCAATTAATTTTCAAATTTAACGGAAAACGTCGTTTTTTCGATCAAATGTGATAATGTTTAAATTCTAAGACATGCTTTTACAGAAGCTAAATACACAGAAATGTAAAGATATAAACATTCATGAGTTAATATTGTTTTGTTTTAAAAAAAAAACTTCTTCAAAGTATTTGACCATAAGTTTTTACGTAATATTTTTCATACTACAATTGCTATTAAGAACTTTAAATAATGATTATTGTTAGTCTGTGATATTGTACTTATAACAGCGGTACGAATGCGTGCAAAGTATTTCCATGTATTGTCTTCTGCTTGGTTAACTTGTCACGCATCAAGGACGTGAATCAGACGTATTTAGAATAATTTTGAAGTGGTCACTGACAGTTCTCACGCTATTGGCATTCTTAGTTATAGATAATGTACACGTTTTCATAATATACGAACAAGTTTAACACCATCCGAACTTAGTAAAGCCTACATTAAATATTAGAACATTTGTTTCTTTTATAAATTTATGCAGCCTAATAGAATATCTATTAGGCTTTATTTCTAGAGCCGTTAGTTTACGTGAATCTTAGCCGAGTACTGAATTTTCATGTTAAAAATTATTTAGTTTTCTTTTAACATTATTTAATCTATATTTTTTCTCTTACATTATTTAATAAAATTTCAAATAAATAAAAAATATTAAAAAAAAAAACATTCAACGATATTTCGTTATTATTACCACAAAAGATTATACAATGTCAATTTTGGTGTGGAAAACAACTCGAATGGAATATAATAATTGTATAACACAAAGTACAAAATCAAATACACAGGCAATCTCGATCGCTTAAAGTAATAGAGAATTTATCCGTGACAAATTGGTCGGTTAGCCGGCGCTCGTTGCACTGAATAAATTAGCTACAAGCTTCGAAAAAAACTTGTTACTCCGTCTGTTGTGACAGAACGTTGAGATTAGGGGGTATGACGTTAGCAAATGAACCGCGTAATCGACGTCCAATTATGGCACAAATTGAAACGTAAAAATTACACGTTAGTAAAATAGTTTTGATCAATGAACCATTATAGCACGTGAACCATATTTTAACTTTATTGGTAAATCTTTATTGGTTTAAAATAAACAATAAGAATTTATTGGTGGTAGAGCTTTGTGCAAGCTCGTCTGGGTAGGTACCACCCACTAATCAGATATTCTACCGCAAAACAGTACTTGGTATTGTTGTATTCCGGTTGGAAGGGTGAGTGAGCCAGTGTAATTACAGGCACAAGGGACCACATATATATGGTCAAAATAAGTACTTGAGGAGCGTGATGGAAACCTCCTTCTTTTATAGTTTAGGAAGGCGGACGTGCATATGGGCCACCTGATGATAAGTGGTCACCAACGCCCCTAGAAATTGGCATGTAAGAAATGTTAACCATCGCCCACATCGCCAATGCGCCACCAACCTTGGGAACTAAGATGTTATGTTCCATGAGCCTTTAATTACACTGGCTCACTCACCGCATTACCCATTTACCTCCTCTTTAAAAGAAGAGGAGGCCTTAGCCTAGCTGCAGCACATTTACATTTTATCACTTTACCGATTTGATTATCGAACGTGCTTTAATAAAAATAAATTCTTAAAAATATTTAAATACATATTTTGATACAAAACATTTTAATTAAAATAATTACATGACAGCGAAACCTACATATTAAAATTGCGTACCGGCCATTAAAATAATATTTTTACATTCAATGTCACATATTTATTAATCATAAATATATGAGTCATTTTTACTTAAAATATTACTGATCTAAATGAGATTCAAGTAAATATTCAGATAATTGATAATGACGAAAAGGAAATCTTATTATGGCAATTAAAATATCTCTTCTAAAAGGTGTAAAATAAACCGAAGCCATTATAAGCCGCTAGCGTAACTTTAATGAAGTAGATATTATGATATTGTTTGACAGAGTTTTATTCGTTTATGATATCATTTTGCATTTAGTACCAGCACATAAAATTGTCGGTCGTTGTCTGCTGAGATAGGAAATGGTATGAGAATCAATATAAATAAATTGCCCAATAGAACCGCCTGAGGTACATCGTACACGCCCGGCCCTAGATCAGATACCATAACTCAACATACAACATATCAATTAAAACGGGTCGCCAAATGGACTACGCCAATATATAAATATGTTTTCGAATTTAAATTAATTAATTTAATTAACATTCATTTTATACTAAATGAGCCGTAGTAATATATAGTAATATTATTATTAAATGTATCAAGAAATGTTTGACATGTTTTAGGAATATTACGGTTCCCATCCCTACTGTACTGACGCGATAAGAAACTCTCAAAGTTATTCAACAAATAACGTAAGAAAAACCATTTAATAATTAGTTTATTAATAACATTTATTTATTTTATTAATAACATTCGGTTAATGTATATCGCAAAAAAAATGTCTATCAGTTTTTGTAAGTACTCTAAAGATTTAGAACTAAATATTTCACATGAAAAATAACATAATAATTTTAAATTTTTGTTAATGCTTTACTCGAAGTAGCAACTAAAATCAATCCGTTCAAAGGACTCAGGCGCTATAGGATTTATGAGTTTTCCCATAAATTGCAACTTTATTTACGATCAATATCTTGCCGTGATTTACGGCGACAATGTTATTAAAACGTCTATGCTTCGATCTGCGTATTAGAACACACGTAATAAAAACTTTTAATCGTATAAGTTATGCATAGCGAAGTAATAAAATAGCCCATCATAATTATCGAAATTATAATTAGCTTTCATTAATATTTCATTCCGTACATTTTTTTAGTGTTAAATTATGTTAATAATAAATAAAGAAAGTGTTAATTCGGCGGATATGTAATGTTATCATTTAAATAAATAAATTCTAAATTAAAATTTGTGTCGCTTACATACTCTTCGACGTAAACGATACAACTTTATTGCAAATGCCAGTGAGGTCGCAAGGTTATCTTGAAGTACTTCAGATCGTTGTCAGACCTCATAAGTGCCGATGCACTAAAATGGCTTGCGAGACGAGATCGCGCCTTAGTGCCAAGGAACAAATAATCGTAACTCACGTAATTATATAGGCATTCACGGAGATTAGAACGAAAGAAGATCCGTGATTGACCAAAAGAGCATTACCGGTTATCGTCATCACAATATAATGAGATAGACTTAGCGATCTTATATATTTGCTACTGGAAATATACAAGACAAAATAAATTATACCTCATACATAATATTCGTCAAATATAAAAAAGTTGCTCTATAGTATTTATTTTATTTTATTTCAGATTAAATTCGTACTTTTAGTATTATATCTTAACTAATATCAACAAAATTGGTTCAATAATTTGAATCAGTTTTAAACTCTACTAAGCTATTGCGAGTATATTTGCAAATATTTAATGATTTCTAAATATATATATTTTTTTTATAGAATAGGAAGGTGTACGAGTATATGGGCCACCTGATGGTAAGTGGTCACCAACGCCCTTAGACATTGGCATTGTAAGAAATGTTGCCCATCGCTTAAATCGCCAATGCGCCACCAGCCTTGGGAACTACGATCTTATGTCACTTGTGCCTGTAATTACACTGGCTCACTCACCCTTCCAACCGGAACACAACAATACCAAGTACTGCTGTTTTGCGGCAGAATGTCTGATGAGTGGGTGGTACCTACCCAGACGAGCTTGCACAAAGCTCTACCACCAGTTATTACTTTACAATCGATATTCAGAATATTAAGTATCACCATCACAATAAAAACGAAAAGAGAATATTTTATTTGAAACAAGTGCTGTAAATTTTCTAATATATTTTAGTTTTAGTGCTCATTAAATATAATTTATTGCGGTATGCACATAAGCTGTCTAAAGCCTTAATGGAATTCTATTTCTAGTTTTAGTTATATTTTTTCACTTCCTAAAATCAAGCAAAATAGTTCTTTTTATCAAGAATTAAATAAAACAATAGTTTTTTTCGTGAATTGTATAATTTTATCATTAAAATTTCGTAGTTTATCGACAGATTCTATTTTGGCTTCATTCGTATTATGGATTCCACTTTAAAACTCTTAGCAAACAAGTCGAACTGACTGGACTGGTTTTTTATTTATTACATACAATGATCGTGATATCCAGTCCAACTTCTGTGCATAACTCAACATTGTACTAATCTGATATTGAAAACGACCGAACTAGTAAGGAAGAGTTTGACGTACTGTTCAGTATGGGAGCCGATCTTATCTCGCTGTGGGCTCACCGTCGTCCTGTCGTATTCGTTGGCCGCCACAAACTTAGATTTAAAGGCAGCTTCAGTAACTCGTAAAGACCATACCCGTTTATCGTGATAAGTTTAACTGAAGCGCCACTGCATCACAGTCTATAAACCGAATATCGTACATGAAATCGGAAAGGACCTATGTATGTTTACATCCTTATCGTGACTATCCCTATATCGCGTGGTCATTTAGATCATAAAACAATAGAACAGTTGCAACCGAGAGAATGCAATGTGCAGTTATGCAAATAGTAAGGGTCGCGACCGAAGCATGAATATTGATACAGCATTGTCGAGATTGCAGATTTCCCCGCCGATAGCCTGAGCTCCTACTTTCTATGAGCACGATTCGGAAACGAATTATCCTAAAGCGATTATTCGACGATAGCATTAGATCTTACGAACAATAAAAGGGTAACTATCGACATAAAAGACGATGAAGAATGTTTATATTCATTCGCATAATTCTCGTCAAGTTAAATACAAAAAAATTAAGTACAACTTCGTTCCGCAATATTTTAGTATAATACGAATAGCTTGAACGGAGCGCGGACTGGTCGTGCGGCCACAATGGTCGCTTCGTCTAAGAAATGGCTTCAAAAACGTATATAACTTCGTCAAATGGTCATAAAATGAGACCCGTTTTATGGCGCACCTTTATAGCCGCGGGGTGCGTAAGGATGGACGGCGGATGCCACGTCTCATTTGGCCTCGACGTTGGGTACATCACTAGTCTCAACCGGTCGACTCTCGTCTGACTAACGAAAGAATTTAAATTTCTAAAGCCATGTGTTTATTAAAAATGGTGAACGATTTTAATATTTCTCTACTTTTATATTTATTATAAAATAATTAATTTGTCTATGTATTATTATTTTTTATTTATATATAGAATATCGATTTGTTGAGAGAGTTCAATGAAATGCGAAACTACTTACAATGTGATGCAAACGTTTCTTTCTTATTATAACTCTCAAAAATAACTAATAAACTTGTGTAAAGTTATTTAATCGATGAAAAAAAAAACAAAATATCTACTTCACGAATTCGAAATGTCGCTTCGTTGCCGAATTCCTATTTAAATATTTATGTGGTAATTCAAATAAATGCTAGAGAAAAAAAAATTGAAAACGTATTTTAAAATTTAATTATTATTCATCATTGGAATCGGAATGTGTCGATAGACGTATTTAAATGAATCAAATTAAGCGTAAAGATAAAGGTTAAATACATTAAGCAGTTAATAAAGCAAAGACACTAAATGAACGGATACAGATATCAAAGCGATGCTCTACAATGGCTAACATCTAACAAACGGTTGACAGGTAATTCTGAATCGTAATAAAAGAATATTGTTTCATCGTGTAATTTAAAGACATTTTCGAGCATAAATTGTTTTGATTTAGTATCGGTTTTGTTGTTTGAACTCATAATTATTTATTGTTTAAATTAAGTTTTATCGTAAACGTTCATGTTGATTTATTTACGCTTCAGTTGTTAAACCGAAATCGTCAAAATGCTTCTAGTCGTAAGCGGAATTAAAATATTTTATCGTGTCATTAATAAAATTTATCATAACACATATTTATATGTACATTTAAATTAGACATTAGATTAGTATACGCGTCTCGAAAGTCGTCAGTAAAAATGTTCTTAAAAAGGGATGTACTTTTTATAAAAATATTAAATCATTAAGAAGGTAATGTATGTAAAAACTAACCAGGCATGACGTCACGCATGCCAAGCGTATCAATAATAAAGAGGACTACCTGTATTGGCATTTCTACCTGTTACAGGTAACAGGTAATACAAGATAGGAAATAAAAAACGATTCACTTGTTGACACTCAATATGGTTACAAATTTTTGGGAACATTTCATTTTATCTCTAACTGCGTTGTAAAATACGAGTATTATGAGTTCAAATAACAGATTATATTAATTATTATTTTTAAATTTACTCTAATATTTATTATTTGGTTATTAGTTTAATAAATTGTTTACTATTTTAGCTCTAAAATTCATTTGAATCATCATTAGACACTGTATTTTAGTTTTTAGTTCATTGGACTAATAAAATAGTGTATAAATTTCACATATTTAGACTCCGTTCACGGGTATCTCTTGGAAATTTACTTGTTTGTAACAACGTAGCTACTGTTCAAGATCCCAAGGTTCAAGGAAATTCCTGTTAAAAAATTTAATACAAAAGTAAAATAACAGACTGTCCATGTTCCACAAGTCCCACGGCTGATATAAGCCCTCCTCTTTGGTAAATGCTCATTACTCCACTCTACAATGCTGATTGGTAGTAATACAATTTGATAATTTTAAAAGTACTTTTACTATTTATTGATAAATCATTAATTTAATTATTAAGTAGAAAAGTAATTTATCATTAAACACAAGTACATTATTCCACTGTGTCATGACATTTCTACTTTTATAGAGAAGGGAGCATTGATACGACCGAGACAACATGAATAATTGCTCATAAATATGTATAAACCCTTTGATTACAATGTTGGCCCAAAATTTATCGACCAAATTTGATACCCGTGAAATTATACCCACTTAGATAAAACGGTTGAAAAATTCTAAAAGCGAAAAAAACATAAACAAACGCATAAAATATTAGCCAATTATTACTTTTTCTCGAAACTCACCAATATATTGAATCTGTTTAAATATTCGAATTAATTGTATCGTTCGTTCTCACATGTTTTTTTTTATCTCAAGCCCTTTAAGCTTAAGCCTTAATTAAATTAAACCTAATAATTATATTATCACGTACAAAATCTTTATAGTAAACGATTGATCTAAAATCTCATTACATTTTCATCGTCTTATAGACAGTCCTCATAAATGACATTTTTAAAATAAGATAATCATTTTTCGAATTGATAAAATTTCGACCATTGACCATTTATTGAGATCAAGTTAAAATGATTTTAGTTTATACTCTTTGTGCTTATAGCAATTTAATTGAAATGTATCTAAAGAACGCAAGCATATCTTCAATAATTTAAATTCGTTTGTAAAATAATTTGATAAATAGTTCGCATACCTTTAAAAAAATTAAATAGAAACAAGATTGAAGTTTTGACAAACCATTAGAAATATAAATTGTGTGATTATAACGTAATCTGAAAAAGCTAACGGCAAATTCTTTACGTGGGCGTAAGATTCCCAACATTTCACTAGAGCCATTTGCATTTTACAACTTTTATCGATGTAACCTAAACGAGATTTTGCCGCGAAAGGCGAGAATCGACCCGTCCTCCATATTGCTTACATTTTATAGTATGACCTCAGGTGTTAAGCAGCTAATTAAAAGATTTAAAAGTTGTTCTGTAAAGTTATTTTCAATAAACATACTCTATGTATACATATTTAAAGATCAACTTTTTCATTCGTTTCTCTCAGTCTGATATTTTATAATAGTTACAAAAGAGGTAATATGTACGTATATATACGAGACAATAATTAAAACAGATTTTAAAAAATCAAAATCTAAATATTTCTTTATAAATTCACTTAATCCTTATTTAGGTAATATTTACGCCTATTTTTCAAGTTAATAATTAAAAAAAAATACAGTTATAAATAACAATAATACATATTCACAAATGAAGAGAAATGTTCTATCTATTCAACCACAATGAATTTCAAATATAAAAGCTAAGTAATACAAACTCGCTGGCGTATAAAGCTAGTTCGATTACCAGTTTGCGATGTTCAGTAGTTATTTAGATCGTAAGCATAAAACTACGGAGTTCAATAATTAATTCAGTACTCATTATTTAGTGCAGCAGAGCCTAAAGGCAAGATGCCTATTTCCTATGCAACATGGCTATTGAAAATCTCGGATCGGCACGAACGCTAAAACATTGTAAATGCATGTATTAGCTCATTTATTAAGGCGGGATTATAATTTAAATGTGTTGTATAGCAACCACCATAAAATTGTTTTATTTACGAAGAGAACTGGGAACGAAAAATATATATTAATATGTTACGACTCTGTATTTATTAAAAAAAAGATTGATTAAATACAAAACAGAACTTTTTTTAATATTATAACTGGTAAAATTATATTATTGCACATTAGTACGAAAACAAAAAAAAACATTTAAACCTAATGGACTGTTTAACTTATACATACAATTAACACAACAACAAATATATTTTAACGATCTAAATTAATTTTTCCAAAATAGGATGGCAGACGACCTTGGGTCTCTCTTCTATATGTTGCCACGTTGTCAACTATACATCAAGTTTTTTCTAGTGCTTATAATAAGCCTTTAATTTTAAATAACTGCAACACTATTTCAATTTCAAAGACCTAAACTTATGATACGACTGATAGCTACGTGATATCAACTTAGAAGCACCACACTTTCTCCTATCTCACGAGGGAAAAATAATTAGTATATTTTCTAAAAAATTTAAAAATTATATATATTATATTTTATCATTGTGTTTTGTATCTGTGCATTACTTTACGGTGGGTAAAATATATAAATTATTTAACATATCATATCAGATCCCGATATGTTAATCTTTTAAATCTATCAAAAACAGAGTCCGGTTAAATATAGAACATATTTAAAGTAATAAAAAAATGTAAGCTTTAAAGTTTTTTGGTTGATTCTATGTTTGAAAAAGATGCTGGCAGCCTACCAATAAAATAAAATAAATAATACAAATAAAAAAAATTGTACAATATATTCCTATATAGTTATGTCATGATATTTTTAAATTTGTATGTATACATTAATTAATAATGAACAAATGTAGTAATTTACTATAAGTAAACACATTATCGCTAATTATAATACTAAAACATAAATAACAAAATAAAAAATAATAGTAAAATAGAACAAAACAAAATTTGTTAATATTAAAATAAAACCAAAATAATATTGATAAAATTAAAAAAAAAAAAATATTTACCCTCTGAATATAAATGTTGTTGTAAGTTATGTTACAAAGAAATAATAAATGTGACTGTAATCGATGTTTAGAATTACGGATATCAATCAACATCGAACCTTTCAAAATATTAATAATACCGAATAATTAATTATATGTAATGTCAAAACTTAATTGTTATTTAGTAAGTACGATTACAAACGCGTGAAATCAAGATCGGGCTGCACGCTCATTACGGCCTTAAAATTTAGGTATATACAATACCACGGCAAATCATATACAAGCGTAATGCGACGGAGGAGTGTCGGGCACGGAATTAAAATGCAATAATATATCCGGCGTGCTGTAATTCTGGCCTGTCTCAGATCTCGGCAGATTATCGTAAAGTATTTATTTATCCACCATTCCCTCGGGAGGTTTGATACCATCAGGGAATCAATTTTGCGCTGAAACGTCGCGGAGGCGTAAGGTTTGCAAGCCCTAAGTTACAGGTGGCAGTAATGTCCATTTAATAACATTGCGCAACCTAAAAGGTTTGCGCGATAAAATATTAATTATGAAAAAAAAGTGTTCTTCTTTACACTAACGGGAAATAAAACGATTTGTCATAGTAACATATTTCTGTTTCTTTTTTGCGATTATCTTGAAATTGAAACTGTCGGCTTTGTACTAGAAACGGATACTTTATATCCGTAATCAAATTGTAGTTTCTTTAACTTTCACTCTTCATATTCTTAGTACTTCTAACGTAATAGACTAATTGATTGTACGGAATTTAGGTAAGACAATTTTTTTGTACACAATTTTCGATTATATATCAATGAATAGTTTGGTATGTTAATTGGTTTTATTTTAATGTTGCATGGCGGAAAATCGTAATTTTTTGTAAAGTTATAGTGACTACTTAGAAGTTCACGTTTGGTTTTTTTTTTAAATAATTTATATATTTCATGAGTCATCGTACTCATGACACATATTATTCCGGTGTACACCGCGATTGTTTTAGGTACTTTTTGGCCGTGATGAAAGCTAAAAATTAACTTAAATTTGAGTGCATATAATTTTATAGCCTATTCCAACCACAGAAGGACGGGAAGAGGAGATAAATAAGCAACTTTGACAATGTATTGAGGCGATACCTTAATAATTTATGATACTCATTATGGATCAGTAAAAAACAAAATGGCGTTTAATAATACTAAAGTGGATATAAGTAATTTAGTGGAATACTATTGTATTAATAATAAAGATATATTAATCAAGAACCGAAAAAAAAACCAGATCTATCCGGTATTCAGAGTTGAGCGAGCTTTAATTTTAATTTCGATTTGCCGTCCCATCTCTGTAACAATTTTTTGCGTATAATGTAAACATAAATATGTATATATATTTATTTTGTGTCTATCACAAACAATGCAATGTAATAAATATACGTTTTAATGCTCTTACCTCGTATATATTATATAGTTCCCCTTTGTGTTTTATTATTTTTGTGACAGACTGATAACCTTTAGTAATAATTTCCTATTTAAATTTTTAGCTGATATCAAAAAAGAAGGATGACATCAAATTGACGAATTGTTTTTCGTTTGTTATCTGTGGTTATTCTGTATTTATTGGATAAAAAATCGTAATAATTATTATTAAATAGATAAAATCAAATATATGGTGGTCGATTTAAACTTTGATTTTAATGTGGATACGCTTTAAAACGTCGCTGCTAAAATATAAATTATATAATATCTATATAAATTTAAATGTATATAGAAAGCCTGTTTAACAATACTCAATGAAGAAACTTTTACCTTATAAACAATTTTTAAATTTAAAAATAAAATAAATACAACTAATCAACATACAATAAAACTTATTTCTCAAATTATCTCGAAAGATATTATCAATAAAATACAATATTGTTATTGAATTAACATTGTTATTATTAAAAAAAAAAAACAATGTTTTTTATTTATACCCAACCATTAAATCTCGGACGCTAAGGAAAAGCAAATTATTTAAGTCGATCATTTATATTTTGGTAAAAAATAAATGCATGAATATTGTCGTGAGTTCAGTTAAACATATTAATTTAATTACCAGTATTATTTTACATACTAATGAATTTCGCTTTGCTGAGTTTTATGCTTGTACGCTTTATCGCAACTTAGATAAAACTTTTGCTGTCCTCCGCTGCCATGAATCGCAAAAGCAGTAAATAACGGACACGACACTGCTCTATTGAAGCGACGCCTTTCCTCTCTCACGCGATTCACAGATACTTAATCTAAACCGCGCTAAGTATCTAACATCACAATTAATATGAATGTAAGCGAAGAACGAACCAACGAAAACAAAATTTGACTCGACTCTTATTGAGCCGAGATTGTTTGAATATGTGGATCTTAATCCAAGATCCAGGGTTTCGATCTTGGCAAGCACCCTTTAATTTTTATGCGCTTCATTTGTTTTTATAATTATTGTACTCGGCGGTGAAGGAATTCATTGTAATTACCTGCGTTTGTCGGGTGAAAATCCACCAACCCACATTAGCAGCGTGGTGAAATATGGTCGAAGCCTCCATAAACGAAGAGTAGGCCTTAAACCAACAGCGGCACATTTACAGGCTGTTACTTATTAAGTTATACGACCTCACAATATTCTAAGCAGGTCTTTAATACAAGTGTACGGGATAATATAAACGACAGGTACATGCCCGTTTCTACTAAACTCCCATCACGCCTTCGCCAATGATACACAAATCATAATAAACTTCATAGAACTTCAAACTGCATACATTATGCTATGGTTTGCTTGTGTATGACGTAGAAAGCATCAAACCAACTACAAACCGGTTCAGCTTCACATGAATACACACATATAGGCGGCCAATTAAACGAGATCTGTGACAGTCAGTAATAAAAGACCCCGCTTAACAATTTGTGAACGACATCCCGGGGCGAAGGAGGTCATGCATCATTGGTCACTACAATCAACAGTGATAAGAAAGGGGCACAGTAGACTGTTCGAGAATAATCTATTATAATGTTGTGATTGCACTTGATATTGGAAAATTATACAAACGCAAATTTAATTTAAAAGAAAGTTAAATATCATAATAACATAAGCTTCGTACACATCTGCTGTAAAATAAAAAATGAAAAAAATCAAAAGTAAATTAAATAATTTACAGTCTGATTTGCTAAATCGTAAATACCCATTCTATTATTTTGAAAAAGGTTAGTAGTGTTAGTCTAAGCTTTTAAATCATAAAGACCTTATAATCACTAAGTGGGTCATAATCCGCGCAGAACCCGGGTTTTCTAAGATTTCCATTCCATTTCAAACCGTTCCGTTCATTCAAACAAAAAGTCCTGTATGTAACATGCACCCACCCTACTAATAAATTAATTCAAATCATATCTAAAGATTACGCATGAGATATATCTGCATAAAACCTAATTAATCGTAAACGACTAAGCGTGCTGTTTTCCGTGAAACTCTACTTAATCGGACGTTTTTAATACACTCCATTATAAGAGCAGGCTGTATATGAACAGGTCGAGACTCGATCAACTCTCTCCGAGACGAATAGTTTTCTAATTCGATCGCACGACTGAATTGAACTAATTGAGTAAAGTGTCTCGATAATCTTACGTTCTACATAAAGAATTTGTCCTCATATTTAATATATATTATATAACGCATGACGTAATAACAATAATTATTTGTTTTATTTTTCTTCTATAAATATCGTACTACCTTTTTAGGATAACAGACGTCCCTCTAAAAATCGAGACACAATATATATATATTGCATTGTTGTATTGCAAGATCATTCTGTTATGAATGTGTGCGTATAAAAATATATATATATATTTTTTAAATATAATAGAAATTGGATTGGACTTGCTTGGATATTATACATACAAGCGGATTAAGTTAGATAACTAACTGCCCGTAATTGTCCCAGAGCTGGGCTCTCATGAGTAGCGTCATGGACACATGGTTTCCTCACAGTGTTTTTCGCTCTTGCTATTTAATACTAAAATTACTTTTTAAGTCTAAATTGACAAAAAATAACATATACAAACTCATAAAATATTAGTTGAATAATTCATAATGAAGAGACATATATAAATAGTTTTTGATTAGAATATTATATAACCTATATTAAATACGTTGTGTTTATTGAGAGTTCATCTATGTATTATATGGTCACACATCAATCAACAAGTTGACAGGGCTTATGAGTGCCAAAGATAAAATTAAATGTTAATAATTTTGTGGAGTGAATATAATAAATAAATGAATATGTAAAGCATTTGCGATGTTAATGTATTTTTAAAATAATTAGGTATAAAAATTGCACCGAATAATACGTCTAAATGCCTTCATTCCTTATCCAGATCGAAGACGAAAAGTATTAGGTACCTAAGTGACTTTTTTCTCCGATAAGGCTTTTAGAGGACGCGCCACCCAAAGTCGTTATCAATTGCGCCTCAAAACGCATTAGACGACGTAACGTAGGTTGAAATAAACGCTGATTTAACATACAATTTTTTCTCTCAACGGGCACGTTCGTCCCGACCAATAAATTTCTTGATAAAAACTGAAACGTTAATAAGTTAAAATGCCCGACTCTATATCGGCAATTTAAAAGACAATCTCTTTATTGTTATTTATTTTACTATAAATGGATTACGTACAGTTATTTTAAAAAGTCAAATGTAATGTGACTGGATTCGTATTACTTGATTACCGTGTTAAGAGATTAAATTCCGAATAATATTAACATTGTATAAAAATGTGATAAGAATATTATAAAAAAATCACAGTAAAAACTTTTTGTTTAGATAAAAAGTTTATGCAAGACAATTAGATAACAATATAATCGTTATTGCGATAAAAAAAAAACAATAAACATTTATTATCATTATTAACTAATGACAGAGTCGAACCTAAACGGCACAAAATACTTCTAAGCATAGACACAAGTCTATTAGTATTGGCGTGAAATAATGAAAGCTATTTCACAGTATAACGTAACTTGTACGTTCATTAAGGCGGGTGTCGATGCCCGCGCCGGCGGGAGCACGTTGCATAAATCAGAGGAGGGAATGCAGCTTGGCGCCCTAATGCGCTTTCGATGTCAGATGATAGTCACCCTCTACCCGGGCTACCTTAAACCGATACTTTTTAAAATGATCATATTTTAACAATTGATCGCTCACTAATCCTAACTTATTCATTATTACTATTATCATTACATATTATAAAATAAAGTCCCCCGTCCCATCGGTCTGACTAAAGCTACCGAATTGATTTTCATGCGGTCTGCACTAATGTACGGAGTGATTCACGAGGAAGGTTTAGGTATAAAATTCATAAGGGTTTTGTGTTAACATGACGATGATTGTAGAAGATGTCGGAATAATTCCAAATATAATAGTTATATATAAGCACTGCGGAATACAATAGTTATAAATGTATTTCGATAAAAACGTATTATTCAGACCGTTAATATACCTGTGCGACGGAACGAATAGCTAGTTTAATTGATAAGTATAAAAAAGCAGTTGATTTTCACGTCTATCTGTTTGTTCTCTTAATTTTTTAAGCTAATCGATTTATGTCGCTGCGGTTTATACCATAATTTCGATAATTTCTAATATTAAAAATATTAGTAGAAATTATGTTTGGTAATCATAAACATTGTGGTATTAAGATTTAAAAAAAACATTTTTTTTTCTCATAGCAAGAACGAATAATAATAAATAAATTTAGTAAATGTACATGTTAATTATTTAATTTATTTATAAAAAAATAAATAAAAAATACATTCAGCGTTAAAATACAGGACGTGCATTTTACAAGAGTGAAGATTCCATCGTGAGGCAGGGAATATTTGAAATAACGTTGGGTGATTTAAAGATGACTAGAAGACGCCACTAAACTAATGTTACTTCCTTAATCGTTTTATACGAGGTTATTTTATCGCTTAATCTCATGCCATAGTTGCTAGACGCAGTCAGCAAATAAGAAAATATTTAATAAGATAATTAACTCACGTGATAACGCTCTATTACACACTTTTAGCGGTAAAAAAAAGTAAACTATCAGCCAGTAAACCCTCCCTTTGAAGAACAGGAGCTGTGAAATAATCTCCTACAATGCTCCAATTCGGTTCAGTGGATACCAAATTAATAACATGACAATTTAGTAGTGCTGCTGCGGTTTTAAGCCCACAATTTTCGGTTAAGTTTCACGTTTTTTTTTTCGATTACATACCGACATGCTTTAATAAAGCGATTTTACCTTAAACTTTGAGATAAAATCACATTACTGATATCAAATATATTTTTTATTTAAATCACAAGTTGAGAGATTTTTCAGAATTCCATAGTCAAAAGGTACCTTTATTATTTTACTACTTCCTGCCTTCGTTTGTTTTACTTCGTTTTTATCACCTTTCTGGCAGTTGAAGCTAATAAGCTGTTGAGTCAATATAGCTTCAATTCCGCAGATCAGTCTAAAATATAAAACTATAGTCGGAGTTTCATAAAAATAGACACGTTTGAATGATGTTGTGATTTATTTAGTTAAATAAAACTACAAATATTTCGACAAACAGTTGGTTGAACGCAAAATATATTTATATAATACATCATTATTGTGCTAAAATAAAACCAAAAATATCATGATATAAAATGTTTATTTTAAAACAAACGAAGTTGAAAGTTAAGTCTAATAGAAACAGCATAAAGAAAATAAAATAACTATTTTTTAGTAGAAACACATTGGTATGTGTTTGTGTTTATGTTCGCACATCCGGGTGTAAATATAAATGGGCTGGAAATAACGGTAGTAATGTTTATTACAAGGCGTTACCCATAAATATAATGAAAGCATAAGTCATAATGGTAATCATGTAAATAACCATGTTATAATCAATAAAAATAAACAATTGTTATCAAATATTGATAAAAGTTAATAATCAAAAAAATATTTCTGTTAAAATATTAAATAACATCATATCACATAAAATATGTATCCTAAATATAAAATCGAAATCGATAGCCATAAAAATACCTTTCTCATAAGACGTTACAGTCCAAATGTGCGAAAAAACACCACTATATCAAAATAAAATTGGTATTAAGAGTGACACTCAACACTTAACGGTCAATAACCTCTCAAATCGAAGTGTATAAGCGAATGAACTGCCCTAAGTATTATAAAAATCTTGTTATTTTTTATACATTTAAGGCATTATACGAAGGGCGGGTTTCATCGTCCCATAATCAGTTATAAAGTGTTAATACAAGTTTTTTTTTATAATTATATGAATACTTTTAACAAACATGAGTACTATAGATATGGACTTTAATAAAAATTTGTTCTGTGCAATTACTTTATCAATATTTAAATTTCATTTTATTTATTTAAAATACACCAGTGCTAATTAGAACTATACATTTTAAGAAAAAATAAACGATTAAAACATAAAAACTAAATGCTATTAACACAACAGCAAAAAATAGAAACACAATGAGCAAACAATTAATTGACAACTATCCGATCGAAATCAATAAGAGACTGTGCTCATTTAAGATTTTATATAAACAATATTCAAGCAAAAGTATAATATAATTTCTTTTTAATTTTAACAAATGATATTTTGGGCACATTTTTATCTACCTCGGCTAATTATATTTTTGAGTTTCTCTTTATAATAGAAACTCAAGAAAACGCCTTGGTAAGTAGGTACACGCTTTGTGCAAGGCATGGAGAGGAACTAGTCTGTCAATCTACTGCTAAATAAAGACTTAAGTGAGTGAGTGTACAAGCTCAAGGGATCGTCTAAGATCCAAGACATAAGAAATAGCTTATCATGTATTTATTAAAGTATCAATTATAATAAAGAGTGGTAATCATGTGGAAATAGAATAGTGGTAATACTGACATCAGATGGTCAATTTATATAACCAATAATATATACCAAATAATAGCCAACAATGATGAATTTCGGTTCTAATGGTTAATGCTTTATTTTCATATAATAAATTGATCATTTAATATTATTAATATTAAAATTATATTGAGGTTTATATATTTACATACAAGGTAGAATTGGATTAATAAAAGTATTCTCGTACCATAAATACGACATTTCGTATTTTGGTGTTGAAAAATAAAAATATCGTTTAAGTCTTCTTAAGTGAATTTACACGTATACTTAAAAAAGATTTTACTCTTTATATAAAATAAAAACATAAAACTTTTTCTTAACACTTAACTGAGACTGGTAATAACTTGAAATTTGAATTTGATAAAACACTAAATTCAGCACTTATTCAGATAAATGAAATACGACTCCATTGTTTTTAATAACAACATATGTAAATGATAATCATACAGTCCGTATATTATACAACGTGTAATCAGTCTGCAATGTGTATGGAAAATCCGAACACAAGAAAAGAAATAAAATAAGTTATCAGTAATTTATTCTAGACTAACCAATACGCTGTTATCTTTTGTAACTAGTTTAAATGAATACATATCACAAATAAATTTAAATAATTGTAGTATGTAGACATTTACACGTTTACAATTTCAAATTACATATTAATTTTAAACCATCATAACGCAAAGTGAATTGCTGATTTTTTATATGGTATAGGTAGGCGGACGAGCATATGGGCCACCTGATGGTATGTGGTCACCAACGCCCTCAGACATTGACATTGTAAGAAATGTAAACCATCGCTTAAATTGCCAATGCGCCGTCAACATTGGGAACTAAAATGTTATGTCCCTTGTGCCTGTAATTACACTGGCCCTTTAAACCGGAACACAACAATACCAAGTACTGCTGTTTTGTGGTAGAATATCTGATGAGCGGGTGGTACCTACCCAGACGAGCTTGCACTAAGCCCTACCACCAGTGAAATGACGGCGAAATGACGATACGATTATACGCTTAAATATTTATATTCTTATGTTCAGTTGTTCTAAGTATTACTATTATAAGTAATTATAGATCTAATCTATACTATAAGTCTTATAATACCTTAAACATGACAACTTAAGACATATAATTGATAAAAACAAAAAAATAGTTTCAGCTTTTATGCAGTGATATATTGGGTAATTTGATTGGTGAAAAAGAATCATTTCTAAGCTTGTCGGTCAATAAGGCTTCTAAAGTTTGATTGTTTTGAATATCAAATTTATTTAAATAGTAAGAAACAGGGACTTTAAATGTATTTCGTTTTAATTAATTTATATTACATTTTACTTCGTTTTTAGCTAATATTGGCATTACACGAAACGACTTACAAATAAAATTCATGTTTCATTTAATCTTTAGAAGGTTTCAGAACGAATGTTGTGATATCGTTGCGAGACGCAGCTTATCGTTAATTTAGAGTCTCCGATTAGAGTCCGCAAGCCGACGTACGCTAACGAGCATTCGTTTTAAATTTATTTTTATTTTAACAACAGTACGGTGCCGATGTTTTGTCTTCCACCGACGATTGTGCGAAGTTAATTGGATTGCCTGCTTTAAAATAAGTAAATAAAGCGTACCCATATTTATACGACATAACATTGGTATTTTGATCGTGACATCTGTCAGAGGGGTGCACTCTTGTTAGCGTTTTATAACGATTTAATTATTATATACATATTTTTATGAAAGAAAATTAATATTTATTGTAATTTACCTTTGTCATCGTTGATTGCAGTGGAGAACCCGTCGATACAGCACAAATTTCTACTTCATATCTGTCAACGCCAGCTTCTCTGTCCAATGAAACTGCCGTCGATAAAATCCCTAATGAGGAATCTATATCAAATAACCTGTCCACTTGTTTATTATCACCGGTCACATTCACTATATAATATTCTAATCCCGCTTTATAGTTATTAGTCAAATTTAACACAGCAGTTCCAGCTTGTTCGTTTTCAGCTACTGAAATAGACCCTACATTGGTCCATGTAATGCCCTCTAACTCCATCCCACCCATTATAACAGTCAAATAAGTTTCCGTACTTTTTTGCTCACTTAACACAGCTTCATCAGTTGCTTTAATGACCAGGTTCCACCTGGCATCTGGCATAGCAGGAGGATATCGCAACGTTAAAGCCCCATTACTTCTATGCAAGTCAAATATATCATTACCTCCATGAATCAATTTATAAGTAACTAGTCCATTTGTTCCAGAATCGAGATCACGAGCCAAAACGTTCATAATAAATATTCCGTGGCTCATACTTCGACCTAACCGAGCCGAGTTAATTACAGCTGCATTCATAGAAACAAAAACAGGTGCATTGTCGTTTATGTCTTCTACGATAACAGTTACAAGTTTTTCTGCAGATAATCTAGTCGAAGGTGGTTCAGCTCTGTCATAAGCTACAACAGTTATTCTAAATGTGTCAATACTTTCTCTGTCAATAGGCAATAAAGTATGTATGACACCTGTTATGTTATTTATTGCAAAATGCCGTCTCCCATCATTCGGATCTTGATGTGTAATTGAGTAATAAACTTTACCATTCAATCCTGAATCTGGGTCTTCGGCTGTCACTGTAACTATAGGAGTATGTGTAGGAATCCCTTCACGTATTTGTCGTACAATAGCAGTATTAGTAAATACTGGTGCATTATCGTTTGCATCTATTACATTAACGACAAAGGAAATACTTGACGAAAGACTTGGACTGCCATTATCGGTAGCAGTAATGTTTAAAACATAGGAAGTCAAATCTTCATAATCTAAATGCTTATGAAGAAATAATTCTCCGGAATAGCTATCTATAAAAAAAGTTTCTTTTCTATTACCTGATGAAATAGAAAATTGTAATTCATTGTTTATACCTAAATCCGCATCGTTTGCATAAAATTGTATAATTTTTTTATTAATTGGTTCTGTTTCTAAGACTGAAACTTTCATCTGTGTCTGGGAAAATGTAGGCGCATTATCATTTTCATCAAGTACATTCACGCTTATTGTTGTACTAGAAGAAAGCTGGACGTCCTGTCCTGAGTCTTGAGCCAATATTGTGAGTATATAACGATCTACAGTCTCCCGATCTAAAGGCTTATTAATAAAAAGTTGGCCAGTTGCTTCGTCGAGAGTAAATTTACCCATATCATCACCCCCTATCAGCTTGTAATAAATATCTCCGTTTAGGCCTTCATCTGCATCAGAAGAATATACTCTCATAATGGACGCTCCTACTGCCGTCCCTTCAGATACATCAACCGAATAAGGAGTACGTGTAAATATCGGTGCGTTATCATTGACGTCCGTTATATATATCGTTACTCTAACGGAGTCTGACAGTTTTATCTTGCCGTTGTCACTTACAGTGACTGTCAATGTGATATAATTTTGACCAGAGTTTTGGGCTAAGTTTTCTCTGTCGAAGGATTTTAAGGTTTTTATAAAGCCATTTCTTGAATCAATCCTAAAATCACTTTGAGCAATAGGTAAACTAAACGTCAATTCGGCATTGCGCCCTATATCTTTGTCCGTTGCTGTTAATTTGCCTACAAAAGTATCAGGTGGTTCATTTTCTTTTATTTTGAATATGAATGTTGTATTAGTAAACTGTGGGCTGTTATCATTTTCATCTAAAACGTGAATAACAACAGGAACTTGTGATGATCTTGGCGGCTTACCGTAATCGGACGCGGTTATTGTCAAAGAATAATAGTCTCGTTCTTCTCTGTCAAGTGGATTTTTAACATAAAGATAACCATCAGGAAAAATTCCAAATTTTCCATCCATATTTCCTTCAGTAATAGAGTAAAATATTCTGCCATTCGGGCCTAAATCAGCATCCGAAGCTGATATTGCAAAAAATCTAGTATTGACATAAGTAGATTCTAATAAGGAAGTTTCATATGAAGTGTGGTCAAATACTGGTGTATGATCATTAACGTCGTCTATAATAGCAGTGATTGTATGTTTAGTGGCAAGAACAGGTCTGCCGGAGTCAGAAGCGGTAACTTCAACAGACAAAACAGAGCCTGGTTCATTTGTTATAGCTTTATTTAAATATATTACGCCAGTGGTCTCAGATATTCTAAAAGTATTGTCAGGATTGTAATTTAAAGTATAAGAGACTGTTCGATTAGATCCTGAGTCACGATCAGTTGCTCTGGCAAAATATACTTCTTGGCCTACTGCCATATTTTCCGGTATATGGATATCATCTTTTCCTTCTATAAAATATGGGTAATTATCATTTACATCCAATACCGAAATATTAACAGTAGTAAATCCAAAGGCTTGTCCACTTTTAGCCATTATTTTTAAATGATAAGTCATTTTATCTTCCCGGTCAATATTAGATTCAGTAGTTATTGTTCCAGTCTTTTCATCTATTTTAAAAACATGTTTAGGATCACCTTCCATTATATAATATAACATCGAATCACTAAATGTTCTTGTACCAACTTTGCCAACAAAACGTCCAAGCTGAAATTTTGATGTTCCTTCATCTTCAATTATTTTAAAGTTGTAACCATTATAACCCTCAAACTCCACACTTTTGCGGTATGAAGATTTAATTATATCAACAAAGGCATCTTCCACAGCCCGTCTATTTCCTTTGTCTTTACAGGATATGCGCAGCGAGTAAAGTGCTTTGGGAGCTTTACGAAAATCTTTTTGTAGTATAATGTTACCAGTCATTGGCTCTATATCAAAATAGCCATCGCCTCCACTTTCGAGCTTGTATATAATTTTTGCATTTTCACCTTCATCTAAATCCAATGCATTGACTCTAAGAATGTTCGAACCAAGAGTTGCATCTTCTCTTAGGCTTTCAAAATATCTTTGAGGATAAAATAAAGGATCATTATCATTTACGTCGAGAACCTTAAGAAATACTGTAGCAGTTGATGACTGTGGTGGATATCCTTGATCCTTAGCAATTACTTGAATTTCGTATAAAGAATTTTTTTCTCTATCTAGTTCTGCTGCAGCACTTAATTGACCTGTCATAGGATCAAGTATAAACGTGTTTGGATATTTTCTTTCCACGCTTGAAGAAAGATAATATGATACTGAACCATTAGTTCCTTGATCATAGTCAGACGCAGTCAAAATAAGTATTTCTTTAATAGGTTTCACATTTTCTGGAAGAGTAGCATTTATTTGAGATTGTGGAAAAGACGGTGCTTCATCGTTTTCATCCAGTATAGTAATTTTTAGCCTAGTATAAGCCCATTTCGGATTTGGACCACCGTCCCTTGCTGAGACGTTTAGTTCAACAGTTCCCTGTATTTCTCTATCTAAAGCAGATCTTGTTGTTACTAAACCTGTCAAATGATCAATCAAAAACCATTGTTGTTGATTGCCATCATAAAAATCATAAAAAATTTCAGCGTTAACCCCTGAGTCTTCATCAGTCGCTGTTATACCAGCTACATATGTTCCGGAAGGAGCAAGTTCACTTAAAACTGTTGAATATTCTGATTTTTCAAATACAGGTTCATGGTCATTTACATCATTCACATGAATAACAAGAAATGATGTAGCGGTCCTTGCAGGTATTCCTTTGTCGGTTGCAACAACTGTTAAATTATATTTACTTATTTCTTCTCTATCTAAAATACCATTTACATGAACGATATAAACACTACTTGAGTTTTCTAATCGAAAATGATTCAGTTCATTTCCTGCTACAATATGCACGCTAGTTATACCATTAAGACCCGCATCTAAGTCAGTAACCGTGATAGCAGCTACGAGTGACCCATTTTTCGCATTTTCGTCAACAGTAGCAAAACTAGCTGTAGGTGGTACATAAGTAAATGTAATAACTGGATCATGATCATTTGCATCTATAAGATTAACTGTTACGTACGTTCGGGCATCCTGACGAGGCACTCCATGATCTTTAGCTATAACTGTTAGCACACAAGTCATATTACACGTTTTATTGCTACAATATTTTGGACAATTTAATTTTTTTATAGTAGTTATAACGCCTGATTCTGGATCTACTGCAAATTGTTTTTCTGTGTCGCTTACTTCGTAAGTTATTTTACTGTTATCACCCAAATCACTATCTGTAGCAGTTACTTTAAGAACTGTTGTTCCAGGAGGCACGCTCTCATTTAGCGACACAGAAAAGTCGCTTTGATCAAAAATAGGAGGATTATCATTTACGTCTAAAATAGACACATTTACTTGAAGATATCCGTACTTAGGTGGATTTCCCCCATCACGCGCTGATATATTTAAAGTATAAAAATCATTTGTTTCTCTGTCTAACTTTCCTGTAGTTTCTAAATGCAAGTACGAAGTTTGACCACTGGGATTTACCGTAACATTTAAACGAAACTTTCCTTCATTATCACCATCTACAATTCTGTAATCATTAGTAATCCCATTTTCGCCCAAGTCGTTATCAGTAGCAGCATCTAGCAATAGTTTAGTTCCCGGCGCTGCACTTTCGGAAAACGCAACAGCTATTATAGGTTCAGGAAATTCCGGGTAATTATCGTTTACGTCCGTTACCCGAAGTCTGACTTCTATAGGATATGTAGGCTGACTTGATAGAACAACAAAAGCGTAACGATCTACACTTTCACGGTCAAGAATAGAGTTAGTTTTGATTTCTCCCGATAATGGATCAAGAACAAACTCTTTCGGTGGTTCATTAAAGCGATATGTAAAGCCAGGCTTAGTTGGAATTCTTCCGACAATCGTTCCAATAGGCTGAGCCTCGGGTACGCGAAGGTCAACTCCAGTATCGACGGCACGAGACTGCATCTGTTCGGCGGCGGCGCCAGCGCCCGCGCCGGTTAGCAGCGCCAGCGCGACCAGCACCACGTGCCACCGCCCCATCCTAGTCATGACACTGTTGATAACATTGCAAGGTTAGGACTCTTGCAGCGAAAGTACCCTGTGACTAAAACGATTATTGTGTCCCGTTCGCGCAGTGTCGCGCACTCACTCGTTTCAGGTATGCAACATGGCCGCGACGGCCTGCGCGAGCACGAATATCTCACAGAAAGTGCGACCCGCCGTTGCGCCTACGCCGTCACATTCATTCGTAAACACACGTGACACTCACTATCTACACCAGTTAAAGAACTTAAATATTCGTATTTATAACTTATACATGTACTTAACGAACAGTATGTTTACAACTCGTACTAAATTAAGATATCACACAATGCTTAAACACAATCCTTTAAAGTTATTTTCACTGTGTTGTATATATACCGCAACTATAACGACATGCAAGTTGCGTCGCGTTCGACTCGGTACTAGCGGGCGGAGGCTTTTTCGACGCCCCGCGGCCGTCCCTGCTCCTCGCCGATCTTCCCCCGCAGTCTTAAAAGCTCCGACCGTAGCTGTAGGATGATGATGCTAAGATAATGGCCGCCCAAGGATTCTACTATTTATTTCATTGTTCGAGATTACTTTATACTTACCATTCCTTTAAAAAAAAATATTTGTCATTAAAAAAACAACAGAGAAATAAGTTTATTTGTTTTTGAAATGTATTTACAATATATTGTAACTGAAAAATAATAACTGTCATAATTTTTTTTTATTTTGAATATTATTCCCGTCCCTGTATACGTAAATATATAATGGACAATCTACTATTTAAGAAAAAATGGATTAATTGTAATTATATATAAAGACATTTTTTTAAATGGTAATATTTGATATAAATGTATCGTATGTCAATATATAATTTTTTTAATAAACGACAACAAGTTCATTACATCACAAAATATCAAAACGCGTTGAAGTCTTTTCAAAGACAGCGTATGGATAAAATCTAATCTTAATTTCATTTTATTCTTCTCTTACATTTTACTGAAGTGAAGTTAAAGTAACCCGTTATGATACCTATGGTATTATATAATATAAAATTTTATATTAGAAGAGTCGAGAAAAATATAAAAAAAATATTTTGTACAAAATATTCAAATACATAACAACAATTTAAGTTAACTTTTATTCGAAATAATTACAATTACAATATAGTTTAAAATGAGTTTTGGAATAGTACTAACAAAATTAAAATGATAAATTCTATTAACATTAAATATTTTAAATTATAAGCTTATAATATTATAAACGGCAAAACGAATAACATAATTATATAGTTAAGTGTAATGTAAGAGATAAAAGCTCCATCTAGATCAAATTCACGTAAAAGCTCATCAACAATGCCGTAACGTTTTAATGTTAGCTACTCTTAGAACTTTTAAGCTAATATCACAACTTTTCAATAGATGGCGCTACTTTGTACATTTTAAAAAACGCAACAGGAGAAATGGAACAAAGAATCGCTGTTGTTACGGAAAATATACAAATAGTTATCTAAAAAAATCCTACATTAACATTTGTTACAATATTTTACTGCAAATGTTAAATGTATAATAAAACTCGACTAAAAAACACGAAAATAGAAAAAAATATTCTGTATATATATATATATTACAAAAAATATTGTAATCGTGTATCGTGTATTTGTCATGTATCGTAAATATATATATTTTAATTGATCTATAACAACATATGCACGCGACCTCTTTTGGTCGGTTAAAAATAGACATGGACCGTCACTTACTATATTTTCATTCGAAACACTTGTTGCTGAAATGGTTTGACGTCACTCCCCACTTTCAGCGCACCAGCAGTTACGCCCGAGGGGGTGTGCCTCCCTCCGGGACGTGCTGACGTAAGGACTTATTCTCATGAATGGAAAGAGTCATATACTTGGCTGACTTGGTGCACATACCTAAAAAATACAATACCACGTATTACGTCATTTCAATTGAATTTCCCTCATCACAATATTTTGCCATTTAACGTATTATATTGATATAAGTTAATTTTTACAATATCAATAGCAGAAGTATTACTATACATTTATAGCACAATGCTTTATTAAATTCACGTTAACCTTATATATCCAAGTAAATTATAGATAACGATTTTTTCGTAGCGTATTTTTTATTAATAAAACAGCTGCCGCCTACGTCTGACGCGGAGCGCGCCTCTTCGTTAGAAGCATAGTTTGCACATAATTTAATTAGTATATAATATTATATGAGTAAATTCGACACCAATGGAAAACGAAGCTCTATGAAAACTATCGTTTGGTTACGTAACAAGCAGACGCGCATCGAGATCTTGCAATTGAAAAGGCGTCTTCGAGAAATACAATTATTGTGAAAACTAGTAGAAAGGCATCGCTAAAGGAAATCTATTTTTAACATCAGCACCGTCCTTACTTATTTATGCTACAAAGAGAAAATTCTTATTTCAAAAACAACTTATATTTTTCAAATATAAAGCTTCACGTAAATATATCTTTAAAGACCGAAATAGAATATTACTCCAACTTTATGGTATTATATTATACCTATTCATAATTACAGAATATAATGCACAAAGATTGCATTTCCACGTTGTCACATTAATAAAATACATTATACTTAACGTTATACTTAACGTTTATTTTATCAGTAAAATATGATGCTCTACGTAGCTGGGAGATATCAAAACGCGGCATTTGCAAACAGCTGTGATTAAAAGCAAATATGACGTGAACATTGTGAAATCGATCAGAAGTAATCTATCACATGTTAATATCCCATTGTGTTGGCCCCTCCATTATGGGTTGGTATCTATAATAATCTTGTGCTAGAATGTCAACCGAAATATGTATCACTAAATTCTTCATTCACCAAGCACGATACAATATAATAACAATTTTTATTTATTTATAGACATAATCTTTGTGCTCCATATCCGACCTGTGGTCGGTTATACGGAGCACATATTAAAGGCAATTATTATGCTATAAAATACGATTTTGTCACTCAATTAAATTATTTATAGCCACATACGAGTACTTCTAATTAAAAATAAAATATTTCTCGTAACAACAAAGTATACTTCTCCTTAATTACATAGTTTTTAAATTCGCAACCTTTGAATAAGGAAAACGTAGGGCTGAAAATAGTATTTTATATATTTAACCGAAATTCTGCCGTACTGAATTAAATGTCTATTTCGTTTCACATTTAAAACTAACAGATTCAAAACATTGATGTCAATTTTTACTAGTTATTGAGTCGCAACGTCGACGTAGGGGCGCCAGCCGGTCATCGACATCTTGGTACTTCCGCTTTGGAAGTTGACTATGCACTTCAACTATTTAAGAATAGCGATTTCACCCTCTCCCGACCTGCCCCATGCGATTCCTGAAAATCTGCGCTTAAGTGTAAAAAAATCTTCGTAATATGTGATTCATAATTTGTTATAAATTCATCATTATAGAATTAATATACTATATATAAATATGTATATACTAACGAGGTATGACAAACTATTTGATCACCTTATTTAATATGCTTGGATTCAATAAAAGCCTATAGTAACTAAATAGAAAATAGTTTTGTATATTTTTTTAGAAAAGGAAAATGCGCTTTTTTTCAGAGTTTATAACCATATATTTCTATATAAAACTTGCGATAAGCTTTATCACGAGTTTAACTGATAAACACTAATTGCTCGCGGGCGAATACGAACATAATCATAATACAATATAACGTGATAATTCCAAAAATATTATAGAAACTAGATATGTAATGCAAAATTTAATAAATAAATATAATTGAAGAATTAATTTCATTACGCAATACTGCTAAAAGCTACATTGAAATGTTATTAGTGCATTCCCTCATTTTGTATCATCTTTATTTTTCAAAACGGGTGCATTCAATGCTTAATAATTATAAGAGTTTTGTACTTGAGTTCAAATTCCTTCTGACCCTTTCCTAACATGTACCTAAGCAGATTATTACATCTGAAAAAAACTTAATTGTACGTATAAAACAATAGGAAGACAAATAATCGTTTTTTTTTTATATAACATACGTAGGCAGAATGACGGATGGGTCAACTGATAGTAAGTGGTCCACCTCCCATGGATATTGGTACTATAAGAAATATTAACCACATCGCGAATGCACCACAAACCTTAGGAACTATTATGTTATATGCCTTGTGTCTGTAATACCCTATCAAGTAAGTAAGTAAGTACAACAGTTCAATAAACATATTTTCTATTTATTATTTTATTGATAAATTGATAACTATTAATACCATATAAAAATATTTGACTTTAATAATTATTATGACTTTATACGATAAAGAGAATAAAAAATGTTATTCACATTTTAAATCTAAACCAGTTTTAATTAAATAAAACTAGTTTCGACAAATGTTATTCCATAAAATACCATGTTTCACTAACGACGCTGATGTCGTAGTCAAATTGTATGGTTCACACACTTTTTATGTTTTTTAACATACCTTTTATTAAACTGACCTTTACTTAACATTGAATGTTACGAAATTCTTGTAATTTAATTTACACCTTCTACGTCTACGGGTCTACGGAGTAATTTAGTATTTTTTACACATTAAGAACGGATGGCAATACAAAAATTTTTTTTTTATAATTTCGCTCTATTTTATTCAATGTTTAATAAAAATGTATTAAGATTTCTTGTTCGTGGCTTTGTTAAGAATAGTTACTGTTGTAGAGAAAAAAAAACGGTATGGGTAGTATGGATATTATATATTTACCAACGTAATTTTAAATATCTTCAAATAACCATGAGCATATTAATGTACATTTTTAATTTTAAATATAACATGACTTTAACTTCAAAACCTAACAAATAAGTAAATTTAATTATATAATAAAAGCATTTACTACGTAATCAGCGATTACTGTTATCTTACTATGTCCGTTAGCTAAATACTTCATAGATACGAGACTATCTTACAATCCGTTGACAAAATTGTACTGTTTAGTAAGATGAATAATCTGTGGGCGCGATCGATAGCCGTGTGGCGGGAGTTGAGAATGGGGAACAACCACCCAACCACCTTCGCAGGGTGTACGCAGGGTGGTTCATTGAGAACGTGTGGGCGGCGCGTGGGCGACTAGCTTATAAAGGACTGCGACCCACCCTGTCGTCATAGTCGTGCCCTAAATCTCCAACGTGAAGGAACATTGTGCAAAATGTGCATTGTAAACTCAGGACTAAGGTAAGATATTGAATATTTGAGTTTGAGCTTACTATTCACCATACGTTACGTACGTTTATTAGACATTCAAGTAAAATTAATATTTGAAATTATTTTTATTATTACTCAAAAATACTTTGAATTATTCTGATTAATTTTAAATTAATTAAATTTATTTAATAAAAAAATTAAATTATTTTTTATTGTAGGATGTGGATGGTTTTGTTTTGCTCTCTGCTAGCACAAGCAAAGACCTATCCTCTACAAGGATGGCCAATGTACGCCCAAGCACCAAGAGAATATCCTGAAGACGATTATTATTATGCTCCAAAAATACAATACTATTACGATGCTCCAGCCATAAACGCACCTGAAGTTTACGGTCAAGTTCCTTATACATATTTTTATGATCCATATGGTCATTTTGCAAATGAAGCGCCAAAGAAACAAGAAGAAAGATTAGCTGCATTGCCTATCGGTCAAGAGACGTGGTTCGAAAACGAATCCTCGCCGCGGTGGAAGTCTAATAATATCGATGACGTCAACGCCGCTTTCCTAGACAATTTAATTCTTACACAAATGGCTCAAGACGCACAGCGGCGACGTGAAAATGCACGAGCTGCATTCTCAAATATGGATTACGAAGAAAAGGAAAATGAGGACGAAGACGTCCGAGAACTAAAAGCTCTGGCAGATAAACCACTTTACCATGTACCTAAAACTGCTTCTAAAATTGAAGATGATGATTATCCTGAAGATTATGCAGATTCCTTTATAAACTGGAATGGAAATAAGCGAAGTGTGACCACAGTGGCTCCGGAAATCAGTACAGAGGAAGCAAAAGATATCAACAAAGAAGTAGTGATGCCTCGACCAGCACCGATCTCCCACAACCACAAAACTAATCAAAATAAAATTAAAGCACCATTCTACAACGCCATTACACAATTTCTTGAAAAACAAGGCCATGTAAGTATTGTTTTGCTAATGACATGTATACTATTAAAAACCTACATTTATTCTGAATATTTAGCTTAAATCATCTCGTTATATACGATTGCGGAACCCCGAAGTCTAAAAATAGCTTGGCCGGGTTGAGGGGTGGTGGGTGACACGCACTCTGAGGTCGGGTCAATCGCGGTAGAGCGGGATGCGGGGAACTTGTATCGGCTAAAAATGCTTTCCTGAATAACCTATTTAAAATGTTGCATGAATGAAATTAAATCAAATCTCATAAAACTTTTTTTTGTTCACAGGAAAATTTGAAAGGACGAAGAATCGATAAACGATTTGTTGCCGGTGATTCCGATCTAGTAGTCGAACTTCGAGGACTGAAACATCGTATTGCGACTTAAATTGACACAATTGATTACCGCCAACTAACATGAGACTGAGTATTATTTTAGAATAGTAAATTTACGGCAACAGCGACCTGAAAAATCACGATGAGAAACAGGCAATCAAAATAACCAAAAAAAAAAGTAAATGCGTAATATATAATTTTTTAATTATATTGATTCATACAGTCATATATTTCTGACATTTCTAACGGCTATATGTAAACGTTATTTGCCGCCATTTTCGAATAAATTAAACTAAATTTGCAATAACTGTCTCCTTTACAATATTTAAATAGTTGATGACTGGATATCTATAAAATAGCTAATCGATAAAATAGTCGATCTCTGATCTTTTTCGATTCTTTACTAGTTTTGATAAAATTTCGTAGTTGATATGAAAGTTAATTAATGTACAAAATGAGACTATAATCACAGTGCTGATTATAGCGATAATGGTAACTTTTTAATAAATCTTAATAGGAGGTCCCCTTCATTTGGCAGCTGACGCGTCGCACAAACTATTGTGCAATTTTTGTAAATATTAGATATCATTCTTCTAAGATTTAGATAGAAAAAATACGTCACTATAATTTAAAAAAAATGAATGTGTATTTTTAAGTAAGGTATTTTTTTATCTGTGCAAAATACTGAAATTTTCCTTGGCTATAATATTTATAAAATAAAGGAAAAGTTCGCGTCCCGTCTGATACGATACCGACGTATGTATGTGTATATGTATTATAAGATAAATGTATGTACTTTGTTTATACGGCTAGTCCGTATGGTAGATGATTTAATTTATATTACTACTAAGAAAGTTTTGCTTAATCTTTTCAAATTGTTTTAAGTTTTTTATACTTTATATTGTATATATATATTTATGAGGTGCTATTTATTTTCTTTAAGTTCACGGTCTAAATAGACAATACAGTTAATCTTTTTGCAAAGCAAAAATTTAAATAATATTGTATACTTTTATAATGGTAAGAATGAAATGATTCTCTTGGAAAGCAGAGGATTTGGTGATATTTCAGCTTTACAGCTTCTTAACTGTTTGTATGACAAACGGTCTATAAGGCCTTTGTTAATGGTTAATATTTATTAATTCTGCCATTTTATTACTTATCTTAGAAGTGCTTTTTGCATATTTCCCACTTAAGTTTTAATTCCAATTTTCCGAATAATTCCAAAATCTTTTTCCAAATTGAATTAATTGTAAAATTAATAAAATTTATCTTTGTAAAGTACATATCTGTTTATAATAACGTCAAATTACTTTTCCATATTTGTATAAAGAATTCGACCCACATTCCTAATTGTTAGTTTATAAATTACCTACAGTATATATAAGTAATATATTGATAGTGTGATTTATGTAGTGTCCCTTTTTTAGCATCAGTTTTTTTTTTTTTGTAAAGTTATTGTACAAATTATTTTCAATTATAGAATTAATGCCTTAAGATAGATAGATAATAAATATCAAAACTTCGCAAATTATGTAATCTATACAAGCCTAATGTTTAGATGACTTTTGTGTGAAAATGTGGCTCAAAATATCACTATACAAACACTATCGATATATATTTTATAGAGAGTATATTAGCATATTTTTCGTTCATCTTAAAATAATTACGGTCATAACAACGGATACATGTAAACTAGATAACATATATAACAGTGGAATTTGTATCCAAATAAAAATGAAAAAAAAAATAAAAATATATAAATTATAGATTTGATGTTTTATTACACCTTGCACATATATTTTTAAAAATTAAATATATTTTATGAAACAGTATTAAACAAACCTAACTCACTCCTAGATGATCAATTTTGTGGTATATGATCCTATTTTAATAATAATAATGTAGGACAGAAACAGGGGCTCTAAGTTAGTATGTATGTCTGTGTATAATCTCACTCACCCTTTAAAGTTTAAGCTATAACACTGCTACAGTATG
This sequence comes from Nymphalis urticae, assembly GCA_905147175.2. Classification (NCBI taxonomy): domain Eukaryota; kingdom Metazoa; phylum Arthropoda; class Insecta; order Lepidoptera; family Nymphalidae; genus Nymphalis; species Nymphalis urticae. Next base: position 9,974,761 of record LR989991.1, read on the forward strand.
TTTATAGGTAGAATAGTTAATAAATGGCAGCCCACAACCTACCCACACTTTCGATTCTCTTCGGCTAAGATTCAAGTATTCAAACCATTAGGCCAACCCGTTTTCATATGTGCAAGCTATGAATACATATTTAAAATAAAGAAGTATAAACTAATACTATAAAGTATAAACACAATCATTTTCATGCCAAGGGATCAATGAGCCAGTATTCATTCCTAATACAACGAGAGGTACGCCTTACGTCTTTTTAAAAATTTTATATAACATCGTGTAAGTTATTGAACTTTAAACCAATTCCACACTACTGATTGAACTGGAATTTTAGTGCATGGCGTCGCTACAATTACCTAGTACAGTGTTCGGGAAACCGCAGCTCGTGAGCTGCATGTGGCTCTTTGACTCCTTGGCTGCGGCTCTTCTACAAAATGTTTAGTGCAGACACGGAATATTACTTATTATCTTGCCTTGTAAAAGACGAGTATTTTTTTAAATGCAAGCATATAAAAAAGGGCACATTTTTCAAACATATGTTTTATTATATTTCGTACGCTTCATTCTTTGATATAAATATATACAGTAGTCCTTTTATTGTGTTGGCAACTTCGCACGGTTTTAGGGATAAAAGTAACTAATTTGACTTTTTCCCCTTCCATCATCATAGCATGGTGCTCTTGAGCTTGTCATTCTTTTATCGTGCGAGGCAACGAAAACACGGTTACAAGCTGAATACTTAATTTCAATTTAATAAATATATCTTAAAGTTATTATTTGAACAGTAAAATGTCTAAACGAAGTGCTGAAAAAAAAAAAAAGTTACTATAATACAAAAACCAAAAAGTTAAAAGCTAAGCAAACACGTAAAACATATCATCGTGTGATAGCATATTCTTCTTCGGATTCCGAAACAAACTTTGGTAAGTTTAGTTAATTACTACTTTCGTACAAGTGAAGTGACAATACATATATTATAGAATATTTTAATAAACTAGCGTCAGTAAGCTTTCCTGGGGGTTAACTGCGAGTTAACACGACGGTTAAGCAGACGTTTAACAGAATAAACCTGGGGGTTGACTGCGAGTCAACACGAAGGTGTAAATTAGAAGTTAACAAGAGTGTTAAATAGTTTTAAAAAATATGCGATACATATTTTTTCTCAACTACCCTACAAAAAAAAAAAAACACATTTAATAATTTATTATTTTTCTTTCGCTTTTGGAATAGAAAACGAAACCCAAGACTGAATATGAATCAAAAAGTGAATCTCGTTCACCGACACCGGCACCGTCGCTGCATGTGCAGACTCCACATACTCGGTGCTCGCCGTCACCACCACATACTATCGGATGAAAATATTTTACCGGCACTAGACATAGATCAAGATTCTGAATTTCAAATCGATTCTAATTTACTAGATGCTTTGGGTGATGCTTCCGAAGAGTCTCCAGCTAATGGGCCTAATATTCATAGCAAGTTAGCACAACGTTGGCTCCCAATCCTTAAAAAAGGCTTACCGTCTGAAACAAAAGAAAAGCTTTTTAAAGAATTCACCATCCCTGATAACTGTAGGTTATTGAAAGCACCGACCGTGAACTCAGAGTTTACAGCGGCTGTTACTGAGATTGTCAAAAATCGAGACAAAAAGATTCAAATGGAACAAGACCAACTGGGTCTGGGTATTGCCGCAATTAACCGGGCGATGACATTACTTTTAACTGAGGCTGAAAAGGTTCTAGCAATAAAAATGTTATCAGACTAATGCAGAATCCTGACTGATCTCCATTACGTTCTAACACAAGTAAGAACAAAACTTATTACTCGGGGGCTCGACAAATCTTTCCTTGCCATTATCCAGGTCCAAGATCGAGACGATACTTTATTTGGTAAGGACTTGCCAGAAAAAATAAAAGCGTCTAAGGCGATCAATAGACAGGGGCTTCAGATTCGAAAAGCCCCAACCACGAAGCCGTCCACTTCCAAAGCTTCTATTCAGTCAGCAGGGATTCGCTACCAGGGAAACTGGTCAGGCCCCCTCGCATGCAAACGGTGACCAGGGGGGGGAGGCGGATTACACAGTTCAGGAGCCAGTATCGTCGAAATCCGCAACCAACGCCTCCGACTGCGCTGTCACAGAACACGCGCTCTGCGATTTCAACAACGAGCAGTAGACGTGCCCCAACGTGGCATTGACACAGGTACATGCTGGTAGATTGTACTATTACTATAATTGCTGGTCACAAGTTACAAATAATTGTAAAGTACTTGATTGGATTCTTAACGGCTATTGTATACCCTTTTCATCGAAAGTTGTTCAGTATACAATTCCTCAAAATACTTTTTCTATTAAAGAAAAGCAGAATATGATAACAGCTATTAAAAATTTATTAGAACTTGAAACAATAGTAGAATGTAAATCGCAACCTGATCAGTTTATCTCCAAGATCTTTCTTGCCAAAAAATCTAATGGAAGTTTTAGATTTATTCTTAATCTTAAACAACTAAATAAATTTGTGACTGGGTACCAATTTAAAATGGAAGACCATAGGATTGCTAGTAAATTAATAACAAAGAAGTAGGCCTTCTTTGTTGTATGGCCACCATAGATCAAAAGGAATCTTATTTACTTGTCCCAGTAGCTTCAAAGTACCGAAAATTTTAAGGTATCAATTTGAAGATACTAATTTACAGAGACGGACTCATGACGGACGAGTTTACCGCCATGCCATATGAGGATGCCATCCATAGAAGGTCTTCTGCACCTCGAACTTTCACCAAAATAATGAAAGAAGTAATAGGCCAACTAAGGTATCGTGGCTTCCAGTTTGTTATATACTTAGATGATATTCTTTGTCTATGAAATACGTACAATGAATGTGTCTTGAATATTCAAGAAACGATGAAAATGCTGTATTGTCTGGGCTTTGTTATTAATTTTGATAAAAGCTGTTTGGTTCCACAACAATGTTGTAAATTTCTTTGATTCATGTTTAATTCTTTAAATAGGACAATATCACTTCCCTCAGATAAACGATATAAAATACTTTATCTAGCACAAAAATTTATTTGTATAAATTCATGCACTATTCGAAATTTTGCGCATCTCATTGGTGTCTTAACATCCTCTTGCCCTGCGGTAAAGTATGGGTGGGTGTATACAAAAATACTTGAAAGACAAAAGTACTTAGCGCTAAAAACTAACAAAAATTACGATATAAAATTTAAGCTCCCCAAAGATATTATACTCGATTTAAAATGGTGGACCAAAAATATAATGACAGCATCAAAGCCGCTTTCATTTCAAGATTTTGAGTTAGAGATCTTTACAGATGCCTCTAAAACTGGTTGGGGTGCCTATTGTAATAATAACCGTATTGACGGAGGTTGGAAAGTAGACGAACGCGATTCCCAGATAAATTATTTAGAGTTACTAGCTGTTTTCCTGGGCCTTAAATGTTTTGCCCGTGAAAAGCATAATACAAATTTACTTTTACGTGTTGATAATACAACTGCCATCAGTTACATCAATCGAATGAGTGGTATCCAGTACCCCCATCTAAATAATTTAACTCGAACTAATGAGCAATGGTGCGAAAAGCGTAATATATGGATCTACGCGTCCTATATTAACACAAAAGATAATGTAGAGGTTGACGAAGAATCACGTAAAGTAAACCCCGATATTGAATGGCAATTATCCGATATTGAATTTCAACAAGTAGTTAAAAACTTTGGTGAATCGGAAATCGATCTTTTCGCTTCTCGCACTAATGCCAAGTATATAACTTATATTTCCTGGCGACCAGATCCTGACGCTTTAGCTGTAGATGCTTTTACCTTAAGCTGGAAACATTTATACTTTTATGCCTTCCCACCATTTCCTCTTATATTAAAATGTCTACAAAAAATTACACATGATAAAGCAAATGGCATTTTAGTCTTTCCCTATTGGCCTTCTCAACCCTGGTTTCCTTTGTTAAATAGTTTAATAACGTCTAAAATCATATTCTTCGCTTCTAATTTCATATTTTCTTCGTCATCTTCCAGCCCACGACAACACAATCTGATGCAGTTTACCCTGGCAGCAGCGAGGACGGCTTTCACCGCAAGGGGAACCCCAATACAAACATTATACTTGATAATGGCATCTATTTCCAAAAATACCTTAACTCAGTACAATGTTACCTACAGGTTATAACCCTTACCAAGCTAAAGTTTCATTAGTTTTGCTTTTTTTAAATGAACAGTTTCATAATGGTTCTACTTATGGTTCCTTAAACAGTCACCGTTCTGCTTTATCCCTCTTGATAGGAAAGGAGATCACTTCTAACGACCAAATAAGACGTTTGCTCAGAGTCGCCTATAAATTAAGATCCACAGCACCTAAATATTTCTACACATGGGACCCACAAATTGTACTTGATTTTATTGCAATGTGGGTACCCCATAAAGAACTTTCACTTGAAAGAATCACGACAAAGTTAGTGATTTTACTCGCTTTATCCACTGCACAACGAGCTCAAACTCTTTAGTTGATCAAAATTAATAACATTAAAAAAAAAAAAAACCCTTCTGGCATCCAAATATTTTGCCCATATGATAAAGTCTTCCGCTGCTAACCGAAATCAGCCGGTATTATATTTACCTTACTTCATACAAACGACCTCACAAGCCAGCCACTTCTCAAACCATCAGCAGATGGGTCAAACAAGTTCTCGTGGCATAGACATAATGACGTTTAGCGCTCATAGTACGCGACATGCCGCTACATCCACGGCACGTATCCGCGGAGTGTCATTGGACCTAATAAGAAAAACAGCCAACAACAGATGGACTGACCGATCATAGTCATTTGCGCAGTTTTATAACCGAAAAATAATACCCGACAACAACTTTGCAAAGTCTGTTTTCCTATCCAACTAATGCAATTTGATATGACATTTACATTGTCATACTTTGATTTACTATATACTTATTGAATAAGTTGATTGTTAAAATTATTTGTTTTATTTAAACACAAAATTTTCAACTCTAAACATCTACTGTATATATTTATATCAAAGAATGAAGCGTACGAAATATAATATATGATCAAACGAACTTACAAAGTGAAGTTCGATCGATATTATATGAGTACGCTTCATTCGAAGATATATCAATACCCACCCAACCCAAATCCCAAGAAGAAAATTTTGCGTGAATTTATAATTATCTCTAAAGAATGACAAGCTCAAGAGCACCATGCTATGATGATGGAAGGGGAAAAAGTCAAATTAGTTACTTTTATCCCTAAAACCGTGCGAAGTTGCCAACACAATAAAAGGACTACTGTATATATTTATATCTTCGAATGAAGCGTACTCATATAATATCGATCGAACTTCACTTTGTAAGTTCGTTTGATCATATATTATTATGTTATCTTCGCGTAATTGGTCGCGCCGAAATGTATTTTTACTATTTATAGTTAAAAAGATGTCATTTTATATCAATTTATTAAAAAAAATACTTCATGTTTTAAAAAAATAATAATAGTAGAGTAGGTATTTTTCAAGTAGGTAACCACTGTTTTTTTTAAATATTTTAATAGTTTTTTATCGATTTCGAAATAATAGATATATTTTTGTTAAATAATTATTGAAAAATCATAACACTTTATTTTGGATGTATGAAACAAATTATTATTAAGAACAAAAGGATCTAACGTCAGATATGTTTAAATTTAAAGAAATTCTACGTATATATTTTATTGTAAGTAAAAAGTACACATTTAACCTATAACCTTTAAACAGAAAGGCAATTTCGAAGGAAAGAACGCCCACGTAACGTCGACAGTCTTCATTTTAACTTTAATCAATAACAAGCGAAACCTTTTAAATTCTTTTATAAGGTATTTCTATATTCGAATTTTTAAAGATTGAAATGTTGCTGCACAGTTATATTATTTGTGGTTTTTTTTTCTATATTTTCGAACTTAAGTCGCTCTTACACATACAGCTTAAATGTGTTTTCTTGTCTTTTTTGATAAAATTATTATTCATTTGAGTTAAATCTTAGACGGTGGGGTTTCATAAGTTGTTAATTCGGTTTTAAGTATTTTAGGAAGGCAGGTAATTAAAATGACCAACTAATAGCAAACTGCTATTAACACTAATATTACCTACTCATTACACTGTCAATGCGCCGTCTTCCGTGGAATCTTGAGATGGATGGGAGAAGTTATATCCCTCGTTCATTTACCTTTTATTCCGGAACGCAGCGATACGGAGTATTGATGTTTGGTATAAATACATTTATGAGTGGGTTGTACTCGCCTACGCGAGTCTGCGTAAAGGCCAGTACTACCGGAAAAATCCTTATATAAATCCTAGCACTCTCTATAAGCACTACAAGTACCTAGCAGATTAATTATATTATATTATTTCTTTATAAGGGCTGCCCAGCGGCTAAATGCCTTTGGCTATAGTCGTCTTTAATCCTTATACACACTGTACGCTTAATTGTAGAGAAAGATAAAATGAAGGATTCACCTCCGGCACGAGTATTCGCACTTTCGCTCCCCTGTATTCGCTTTGATTATTTTATATATCCAGGTGAGCTTTCAGCTGTTTGCATAGTTTAATATTTTTCAAAAATAATATCTAATCGAGTTACGTTACGAAATAAAATAATATAAATTTATGTATACAAATAAATAAAATTGAAGTGTCTGACAATTATTTCAAAATAAGTGCCTGTTTTAAACTTAATGTATATTTGCGAGTTATCGAAAACCAAAACAAGACTTTTTTTTTTTTTTTGGCTGTCTGTTTGTTTGTCCGGGGTAATCTTTAGAACGGTTAAAAATTACCAATTAAAATAATTGATTTATTATTAAAAGGATTTAAAGGTACTGTTTAGTCTTCATTTCATCAAAATCGGTTGAGTCTATCAAAAGTTAAAGTTTTTTTTTATTGTATAGGTAGGCGGACGAACAAATGGGCCACTTGCTGCTATGTTTTCACCAACGCCATTGACATTGCCATTGTAAGAAACCCTCGCTTACATCGCCAATGCGCCACAAACCTTGAAACCTAAGACTTAAAAAAAAAAAAACGATGTTATGCCTTGTGGCTGGCGAGCGAGTCAGTGTAATTACGCTTACCCTTCAAACCAGAACACAACATAACCAAGTACTGCTGTTTTGCGGTAGAATATCTGATGGGTGATACCCAGACGAGCTTTCACAAAGCCCTACCACCAGTAAACGTAGGTAATTTTGTTGTTATAATATATGTTGCAGCCATTAGCTTATAGATATATGGTATATAGATGGTCGTATGCTGCTAAAAAGCCGAGATGGCCCAGTGGTGAGAACACGTAAATCTTAACCGATGATCGTGGGTTCAAGCCCGGGCAAGCACCACTGAATTTTCATGTGCTTAATTTGTGATTATATTTCATCTCGTGCTGTACGGTGAAGGAAAACATTGTGAGGAAACCTGCATCTGTCTAATTTCACTGAAATTCTGCCACGTGTAGTCCACCAACCCGCATTGGAGCAGCGTTGTGGAATAAGCTCCAAACCTTCTCCTCAAAAAGGGAGAGGAGGCCTTTAGCCCAGCAGTGGGACATTCATAGGCTGTTACGGTTACGGTTACGGATGCTGCTTCACCCATGCGCAACTATATGTAGCATGTTCACATGCCAAATGTACCTAAGTTATGTCAAAGATATTGTTGTCCCAGCAAATAGAAATACTACAACTAATATAGTAGGCATTACAATAGTTAACAATAATCGCACTAATATCATAAATACGAACGGTTGTGTGTGGTATGAATATTTGTTACTGTTTCACGCTTTATCACAGCTAAAATATGACATAATTAACATATTTTATCCTTTTTTTTTCCATTTAACTTGAATTATAACACGGGCTAAGCCACGGGCGATGCGCTAGTGGATAAAAAAATACGTTAGATAAGGTGTGAAAAGACAAAAATATATTTACAATGGAATTAATCTAATTAATAAAAACGTTTTGACTCGATAGATATGGCTAGGGAGCTGGCGAGCGAAACTTTAATATGATTTGCTAAGGTCTGCTTTTGACACTTATGTTTAAAACCCTTGTGAAAAAGACTCAAATCAGACATAGTTATTATTATTATAAGTTTTTAGCGAATACCTAAGGTATTCATAGGTAAATATAAATTGAATAAATAAAATTAGTCGTACCTATAACGAGTAAATACACGTCCACGTTTGATTCGCATTTTACTGAGGGTAATAATATAACAAAAACATCATCATCGTGATCCGCAGCCGGACTTCACCTAATGCTAGTCACATATACCTTCTCTTACCTGTGCCAATTTTGCCGTTAACCTTAACTATTTTCGAATAGCGCCTACTGCGATTTTATCATTTCGCTACTAGAGGATCGGCAGCGGCACCTTTTATATAGTATTGAGATTCCTAATATACTTTATAACCTGGACCAAGCATCTAAGGACCATGAGCTTTGCTTATTGAAAATCGGGCATATATTTATTTATCTACCTACTCATCAATTACATGCATTACATTGTTACTGTTACTTGTCTTAATACCAAAGTAACTAGATATTATAATAATAGGCTTAAAATCTAATCTGTGGTCGAATACGACGGTAGCGCGGGCGCGGCATCTGCGTGTACGGCGTGCTATGATATATGCGAAATATTAATGAGTCTATTTATGGTAAATAGATACATACTTATGTACAAAAAAAAACATTTGTATTTCGCATCATATTAAATTAGTATAATTTATTCAATATTGTTAATTAATTGTACAAGATCTGGTAATAAATTTTTTAGCCACATTTTATCTGACATAAGTCATAATTCAGAACTGACACAAGTGACAAGACATTGAATATAAAAGTCATAACAGTTCTAAATTTCAAAATAAAAAATACTTAAATATTTGCGAAAGTGTACATTAATCATTAAAAATGCCGTTATACGAAACATTGCATACCAAACGTCAAGAAATTCAATAAAAAGTATAACATTACATTGTTAACTCTATTTATTAGTAGATCAAATTGGTATTTGCACTTTCCCGTTACTCCCAAAGAACATTCCACGTCAGAATAATCTAATCTTTTAACAACATAAAAAATGCGCAGAGCTAAGGGCTATCAGGATTTGGATGAAAATGTGGGAGACAGTCGCTTATCGTCTCCCCCAATGCCACCTCCACAGGAAATAGAAATGGCATCTGTGTCGGTGGTTCCGGATGGTAAAAAAATATGTATTATTTTTAAAACAAAATAAAACTATGTTTTATTTTTCAAGAAAAATTGATATGCATATAAAAACCCATTTCAGTAAATAAATTGTTTGTGGTAATATTTGTATAAATAATTATTTCTTATTTTCTCAACAGACACTTTCACCGTTACACAAGCTGTAAATGCATTGGGGTTTGGTTGGTTTCAAGTAAAACTATCTTTGTATACTGGACTTTGCTGGATGGCTGATTCAATGGAAATGACAATTTTAAGCATACTTTCACCGGCACTTCACTGCGAATGGAATATAAGCAAGTAAGTTTGATGGACAAATTTATAAAAAAATACTATCAAAAATTATTAAGCAAAATACATATAACATTAAGAACCAATTTCCCCCCTAAAGTTAAAATTTGCAAATATAATTATATATATTCTGAAACTACTGAGCTAAAAATCAAAGCATTTTTCCTAAGAGAAAACTACAATGAGTGTAAAATGGGCTGTAAATCATTTTCACTAAAATCAGTATTTTGTTAAAATTGTAATCACAATATTTGTAAATTAAATGGACATATAAATAAGGAAAATTTACAAGGGTTGACAAATTGTAGGACATGGCTAGTAATGAATAAATTTTTAATTTCAGGTATCAACAAGCTTTAACTACAACTATAGTATTCATGGGTATGATGCTTAGTTCAACATTTTGGGGCAATATTAGTGATCGATATGGTAGAAAAACTGTAAGTTTTAATTAAATAATGGGAATGTATACTTTCCAAAACATAATGTATAATATTTGACTAATTAACAATAACATTAAAATTTAAAAAAAAGGTTTCATTAGATTTGAATAATACAGATTATTTCATTCTGTTTCAGGCACTCAGCATGTGTGGAGTTTTATTATTTTACTATGGATTGCTAAGTGCAGTAGCTCCGAACTTCCTTTGGTTACTATTCCTAAGGGGCCTTGTAGGTTTTGCAATAGGCTGTGTGCCACAGTCGTAAGTTTATTTACCACCCATACTACATTTATAATGATAATATTATGTCTTTACTAAAAATATTTATTGATAATTGATTTTGAAATTCGAAATTTTTTTTGATAACAATTAATTTTACTTAAAGTTACAAATTTAAAAAATTGTGTTATAAAACTGTTTTCATTAGTTTTCCTGACTTATTTCTTCTTTCTCTGCAATCTGTAATCTAAAAATTTGCATAGTTCGAGTATGACTTGCGTGGATAGCCTGGATATCCCCAAATGAGCGTATAGTGTGTTTTTCCTTTAAAAAATACAACGCTTCCCATCCCTGGCATTGATTTTGACTAATTAATAAATCAAAAAAAAAAGTGCCTTAACTATCCGTTTTTCGTTTAGCATATTTCAATAGTATAAACTAAATTTCCGTTGCAAAAACTAAATTATAACGGCTATATAATAAATTTATGAATATTTAAGGAATTATTCAAAAATCACACATACACAACTAGTATCTTTTTTTTAAATACATCTTGTTTCTTGTTTTAGAGTGACCCTATATGCAGAATTCTTACCAACGAAACAGAGAGCAAAGTGTGTAGTTCTTCTAGATGTAAGTATAAATTGATATAATTATTCTATAAAAGCAAATGCTACGATACATTAAAGTAAAGCATTATTTTAATACATATCAATTTATTTGTCATATTAATGCTAATGATAACAGAAGGTGCTGATTGTTTATGGTATTGATTAAAAACAATTGAAAATCAATAATTCCTGTCCCTATAAAGATATAATATGTTCTTATGATATTTTTTTTCAGTGCTTCTGGGCGCTCGGTGCATGTTTAGAAGTAGCGTTGGCACTCGTTGTGATGCCGACTCTTGGTGTGCATTGGTTATTAGCGCTATCAACAATACCACTGCTCATATTTGCTATTATATGTCCTGTAAGTAATAAACATTTTATACTTATAGCCGTTGGTCCTTGGATTGGTTGGATTGCCGTCCCATCGGATTATAAGAGTTAGGGAATAGAGAGTGCACCTGTGTTTGCGCACACACTTGTGCACTATAATATCTCCTGCGTAGTTGGCTAATCGCTCTTGAGATTGGCCGCCATGGCCGAAATCGGTCTGGAGGACATTATTATACATTTTATATGTTTATTATTTTTTTTATATCACATATATCATTCAAAATGAATGTTTCATTGAGAAATTACGAAACATTTTTTTATAAATATATAATAATTTCATAATAAGATTAATTTATCGTTATATCGTATTATAGTATTGTAATCTTGAAGCAGCATGCTCGCAATAAAGTTCTAATTTGCTTTGAGAAGATTCATTTTTACAACTATAAATGTTAGTTAAAAGTCATTCTTAGTATTTCAATATTTTATGTATTATTATATATAGTATTAACTAATAGTAGTAAAATATGCTGTTATTTATAAATAACTTATTTTAATCACCTCTTTAAATTTCTACAGTCTGCCCTTGGATTGAAACTGGAAGGTAAAATATATATATGTACACAGAGTTATAAATACTCTGAGATTAGAAGAAGAATGTCCAAATTTATTATTTTTTTTATTAAATACTTTATGGAACAAAATTACGGATTTAATCTTTGGTATATATACAGATAAATAAAATTGAAGCATCAGCCTGTGATTTAAAATAACGGCTTCTGTTTGAGTTAATATAGATTTAACAGCCATAATTCAAATATTTTATGTGTATTCTATTTGTAGGCATTGTATTTGTAAAATGGTAGATTTTGAAGGGTTTTCATCACAAACTGAATTCCACGCTGGCGCAGCCGCGGTTTTTGCTAGTAAAATAATATTGTGACAGTTTTATCTATTAATAATTTTTATAAAAAAAATATTCATGTTGATATTAATTTAAATTTAAATAATTTGAATTTGAATCACAAATGTTGTCGATTTTTTTTATTTCTATCACTATTATATTCTTTTGGTATTCTAAAGTAATAATGATACGATTACTGGTGATAGAGCTTTGTGCAAGCTCGTCTGGGTAGGTACCACCCACTCATCAGATATTCGACCGCAAAACAGCAGTACTTGGTATTGTTGTGTTCCGTTTTGAAGGGTGGGTGAGCCAGTGTAATTACAGGCACAAGGGACATAACATCTTAGTTCCCAAGGTTGGTGGCACATTGGTGATGTAAGCGATGGTTAACATTTCCTACAATGCCAATGTCTATGAGTGTTGGTGACCACTTAACATAAGGTAGCCCATATGCTCGTCCGCCTTTCTATTCTATAATAATAAAAAAAAAACCCGTACTTTACTCTAAAATGAATGTTTTATTTTTTAGGCATTATGACAATTACTTGATAAAGGCTTAAGATAAAAAAGAATTGTTTCAAATATTACATTTATTTGATTCCAGTGGCTTCCAGAATCGGCCAGGTTTCATGTCGCGAGTGGTCAGCCTGATAAAGCCTTAGCTACACTAGAAAAGGTAAATAATATAATTTATATAAATAAAGTAGGTGATGAAATGTTCCTATGTATATTATCATAACTTAGGAGTGGAAATGAGCAATACCATTCCTCCAATTTCAAAATTTTCTTCTGTGGGAGAAATAAAAAACTGATATTGAATTAACGAGGCATAATTGGTGGAGATCTTGAATAATCTATGCCCTATGGTATTCATTAAGGATTTGCAAAAAATTTAGCAAAGTAAAGATTATTTTATGCTCTCAATTAGATAGCACACGACAACGGTCGTCCAATGCTCCTCGGTCGGCTGGTGTGCGACGATTCGGTCGGCATCGGTCAACGTGGGCGATTGAAACATCTCCTTATACCCCAGTTGAGGAATACCAGCCTTTTACTCTGGATTATATGGTACGTATACAATTTTTGGCACGTGTCTGGTAACTATTTCAATTCAAGTGACAAATCATGCTAACATTATATTGAATTGTCTTTAAAATTAAGTCAAATCAATTTGGAGACGTTTGTGCGTTTGTAGTAGTTAACGGTCAGCTGATAAATATATGAACAAATACTTTTTAATATAAGTAGCACATATTAAACGTTAACCAACCCTCTAGCAAAACCACAAAACCATGGAAACAACCGAAACAAAGAATTCAAGAGCCTTTATAAATTGGAACCCATAATGTCAGATCCCTATCAACACAAGATTAGAAGTGACGTCATTAGACAAAAAAACTTAAGGAAAAAGAAGAGTAGGCAAACCGAGGAGGCTAGGCTGATGACCTCGCGGAAAGAGCAGGGAACGAATGGCGGAAGGTAGCAGTTCACAGGGAAAGTTAGAAGAAGCTGGAGGAGGTCTTCAATCGCAGAGGGGCCCGTGCGGCAAAAAAAAAAGATTTAAATTTATCATGTATAGTGTTATGGGAATTAAATGCTTTATTATTATTATTAAATAAAATATAAATGTTTGATCATTAACTTCTTCAACACCAGACATTTCGTAGCCATCCAACATTCCGCTACAGTATGCATACATCACTAAATTTTTTCCTAAGCTATTGTTATTGTAGCATTCATAGTGATCGTGAATTATTTTGTGACGTATGTTATCACGTATACATCATATTTTTTAATATGAACTAATTGGTAAGAAAACTTCATAACTTCTAACGCTAGATCGATAGAATCATGCAAGAGTTCGAGGCACATGGTACTTAGCGCAAGCCGGCTTATACCGAATTTAGTCACTGATACAAATGGAAAAACGTCTCCAAACTGATTTACCCTTGCCTCAGGAAGTATAGAATTTATATTTCCTATATATTATATGTATTTTAATTGTATATAATTAATATGATTTTTTAACTTAATACGTGAAAGAGTAACTGATGAGTTTCTTGCCGTTTGGTAGAACCGGTGATGGCTTTATGGTTAATATATTCCGTAAAATAAATATAAAAAAGTTCTTATTAAAAAATCACGTTAATAAAGTATATTATGATTTTAAATCTCACGGGCACTGGGCACGTTAAAACCTTTTTTTCACGTTGCTTACCCGGATTGAAATCATCTATAACTATATTGTATGTGATGTTTGTTATTATAATAGGATGTCGTGTGCGTTCTGCTACTACGGTCTGGTGTTGATGACGACGGAGCTGTTCGAGACCGACGCCGACGGCGGGGAGGAGTCGTGCGCGGCGGACTGCCGCCCGCTGCAGACCACCGACTACATGGACCTCTTATGGACCACTCTTGCCGAATTTCCGGGTACGTATAAGATGTTTTTTATTCTTCCAGCGAATTTGTTAATCATATTTTTTAATCTGTTCAACTTAGGGTTGACTCGAAGATTCAAATTTATTACACCATCAACTGGTATGGTATAATAACCGAGTTGGCCTAGTGGTTAGAACGTGTGAATCTTAACCGATGATCGTGGGTTCAAGCCCGGTCAAACACCACTGAGTTTCCATGTGCTTAATTTTGTGATTATAATTCATCTCGTGCTTGACGGTGAAGGAAAACATCGCGAGGAAACCTGCATTTGTCTAATTTCACTGAAATTCTGCCACATGTGTATTCTACCAACCCGCATTGGAGCAGCGTGGTGGAATAAGCTCCAAAACTTCTCCTCAAAAGGCCTTAGCCCAGCAGTGGGACATTAACAGGCTGTTACTGTTACTGTTACAACTGCTATATATATACATTTATTTTTAGGTATATTCGCCACGATATTTATCATCGAAAAGTACGGTCGTAAGAAAACGATGGCTTCCCAGTTCGTCATCTTCGCTATTTGTGTCTGCGTCTTGGTTTACAATGGAAAGTAAGTACTTTTTTTAAATGTTTATTAATATTAAAAAATATTATTGGGGTCCCGTATTCAAAATGGTAAAACCCTATTACTAAGCTTTCCCCGTCTGTATAGTGCAATATAGAGAGTTCCCGTGACAAAAAAGCAAATATAGCCAGAACAAATGTAGTGTACACAGCAGTAATATATGTTGCTATTACAACAACCGTGATAAATGTTATTATTTGAATGCAAAAATCCAATGTTCCCTTCCCTTTACCTATAGAACCGTGAGTCCAACTCATTAGTTTATGATTGAAGACATGGAAGAAGTTTTCTTGTAATAAAAAGATGATTTTAAGTAAATAGTTTTACTGTATTTTATATGTATTTTTCAGTTGATTATCACGTACATAGGCCAAACGTGAGAGCTAAATGGCTTGATGTATATAACTAAAAAAAAAATCATTTGGGAAATTCAAAAGAATTTGGGAACTTGAAAAAGTTTAAAAATACGCCATGACACGAAATCCACTGTCTCGTATCAATCGAATTATTTATCTATTTTTACTTGTAAGACCGCATAGGATTACCATTTTATAATACGAAGCTCGAGTAAAAAAAATTGCTTATTGCAGCCGAACGTTTTTGACCTGCGTATTGTTCCTGGCTCGTGGTATTATCGCGGGACTGTTTCAAGCGGCGTATGTCTACACACCTGAGGTAAGTTTCCATATTTTTTTTTATAGAATAGGAAGGCGGCCAAGCATATGGGCCACCTGATGGTAAGTGGTCACCAACGCCTATACACATTGGCACTGTAAGAAATGTCTACCATAGCTTACATAGCCAATGCGCCACCAACCTTGGGAACTCACCCTTCAAACCGGAACACAACGATACCAAGTACTGCTGTTTTGCGGTAGAATATCTGATGAGTGGGTGGTACCTACCCAGACGAGCTTGCACAAAGCCCTACCACCAGTATGTGTAAACATCGTAGCGTTCGGTACGCGGTACGGGCTTACTGGGAATTCGAGTTAAATTACGTCAGCGTAAGATTTGTTATTGTAATTGTGGTGATGCAGAGGCGTCTCTAGCCCATATAACGCCCGTGTACAATCGTTACCCTAGCGCCCTCTAGTAAGCGCGCGGTCAAAATGGAATAGGGACATACGTTAACATGTCTTTATAAATGTTATGTCATTGTTAAAAAAAGGAAATTGTAAAAAAATCAACTTTCATACTAATTCGGTCAGCTGATCGGTCATTTTGTATGGAGTAATTTTTTTTTTTTTTACAATTTCCATTTTTGTTCCATTTGACATAACATATATACCGACATGTTAACATGAGAACGTTTCGGCTTGATACGGTGTTTATTAAACACATTATATTTACAACTGTGAACGTAGATCCGGGTGCAAATGGTGCAATTTTAAATGATGTCGGGTAACAATAATGTTTCCCACATCTGTCAAATTTCTTCATTCCAATTTCGACCTTATATAAAACAGACAGAGTTTAATATTAATTAGGCCATTGTACACGGTTAACAACATAAACATTTTTGAGCTCTTTTTACGCGGGGTAGAGTTATAACAAGGGCGCAGCCGCCGGCGCCCCTCACCCCGCATCCCCCCTGCACTATACGTAAAGACGCCTGTGTTGATGTGTGCGTGAGATCGGTATATGGTTTACACATCAATTCTCGTCAGTACCTTAGCACGAACACCATTTTTTTTTTCATTTTCATTGTATTAAATGAAGACTGCGGGGAAAATGCCAAATATATTTATTACATGGATACTTGTTTAAATTTAAAGCGAGTGAATTCGCGAAGCACAATTACTTATGTATATATAATAATATCAGCTTATCGCCGTACACTGCTGGAAGAAAGCCTCCCCCATAGAACGCCAACCATCCCGATTTTTATGTATTATTATTATGTATATAATAGTATTATATAATGAAACCATCCCAGACCGCGCCGGATCTTCTAGTATAAGTTTTATATAGTTATTAGTTGAGTCGCCTTTCAAATGGGCATTTAAAAAAATACGTCTTACATTTTAGTATATATGTAAATTTAAAATAATTTTATTTATTAAAGGTATATCCAACGGCGTTAAGATCAACCGCCGTCGGCGCTTGCAGCGGAGTCGCGAGACTCGGCGCTATGATCACACCTTACGTGGCCCAGGTATACATACAAATATAGATAATAAAAACAAAGATTTTTAAAATATCAACTCAATTCAGTTGAAATTTCGTATACTTTTTACAACACGGATTGTGAAACCATTTTAAGGTGTCTTTTTAATTTTTTTTATTGTGTAACTGCTGGTAGGCTGGCAAGTGGACCACATGGTATTAAGTGGTCACCACGCTATATAATAGACATTAGTATCGGAAATACATCGCCAACGCGCCACCAACCTTGGGTACTAAGATTTTATGTCACTCACCCTTCAAACCGGAACACAACAATACTAAGCATTGCTGTTTAGTGAGAGATATCAAACGATTGGGTAGTACCAACCCAGACGGGCTTGCACAAAGCCGTACCGCCAAGTAACAAGTAATTAAAGGACTATATATAACGAGAGCTTCATTAAAAATGGGCGTGAAGTAAAAATTTAAATAAAATTAATACTATTGCTATCTATATACGTAATGCGACTTCTAACACATAGTTTGTCGAATGTGTTTGTGTCTCTGTCATTGAATTCAATGATTTATTCGCAGGTGTTACTGAAGAATTCCATAATGATCGCGACTGCGGTGTACTCCGCGGCGGCGCTGGTGGCGGCCGCCGCCTGCCTCGCGCTGCCCATCGAGACCAAGGGACGCGAGATGAGAGACAGCGTCTCGGCCACGGGATAACTACACACATCGAACTCCAATTTTTCATTATTGAATCCGGAATTGAAAATCTATTGAAATCTTGAAATCTATTAGCTAAGAAACAGCTCCGTGCGAGTCGAACTTCGCCATCTTTACAATTCCTGGATTAATTGACTCAAAAAATAAAAAAAATTATCCTCGTACCGCCACCTGTCTCATCATAAGGGTTTTGTCCTGTATAACGGAATCCTAAAAAATCTCTGCACGGAATCTCTTGAGACTTCGGAATATTGGTTGTGATTATTGCTCTTATATGTAAATTGAAGATTTGATGTTTCGTTTCAAACTCCGTTTTAAAATGATGGTCGAATTTGCATCCACCAGCTTTATTACATTAAAGGATATTTATAAATATGAATATAGTGTGTTAGGGTAAAACCGGAAGTGTTAGGGGAAGATCGTTTTATCAAAATGACTCTATACATAAAATTTTGAGTACTGGCAACTATCTGCTATGCCGTTTTAAAGGTGCTACAATTTAGTAACAAGGCACAATAAGCTGGCAACTTGCTGGTTTAGTTACGAAAGAATTTAAACAATTTTCATTATAAGGTTACTAATTGACTAACCTCGTACAATTAGAAAAATAAAGACGCAACACGAACTACATACTAGTCCTCTATTAAACAAAACAGCTTTGGTCAACAAATTCATTTTAATCAACATTCGCTCATCATAGCTTTCTTTAAAATTTCGAGTTAAGTATAAAATCCGAAGTTACCCGAAACATACCTTAAAATATTTTACTTCTAAAACGTTAAATATTAAAAAAAAAAAAAACATTTATTTCATTCTGAATAAAATCGACTTATATGGAAAATACTCATCAAAGTCAGATTGATTAAATTAAATCTGAACGCTAATTGGTCGCTGATTGCGTCATCGGCTATCCCCGACCAATGACACGTCAGATTTCATATCAGTTAATTCGTCTTCGATTTTTAAAAAACTGGTGGTTAGGTTAATTTTAAATAATAAACTTCAGCAGTCACAATTTTTTTTTTAATAACTTTACACCAAATATAGAGAGATATGATTAATTTATTAATGTATGTTGATGAAATCGTGCAATTTAAGAAACATATATATATTTATAGTGTTAGTGGTTGAGGAAGTTTTTTATATACCAGTGTTATGTTAAAGGATTTTTTTTTAAATTATAATGAAGTATATTTTTAATTAATAAGTATTTCTTGAAAATGGTTATGGCATATACGAATTTATTCAACCAGAGTTTAATATACAGATCTATAAAGTAACTTAATTAAAGATTCTATTTTTAATATGTAGTACGTTCTATGGCAATATTGTTTTAAAAGGGTATTTTGAGTCCGTTGTTAAGATATAGTGCTGCTATGGCAACAATTTAATTGTTTTCTTATATTCTTTTTTTAAATGGGATAGGCCATTTGTTTTTTTTTTTCGCTGGCGTAATTTGTCAATAACGTATAGCATTATGCTTAAGCTTAGTTTTATGAAACGAATGCACGTTTCACCTTTTTTTTGTACTTAAATTATCGACTAATTATAAGAATTTTTTTCTTAGTAATCAATACTCTTTACTTATAAGCTTTTACGTTCATAGAAAAAAATGTTTTCTATGTTTACAACTATTTGTTATTCTTCAAAAAGTTACCGACAATTATACAATACTGCATTGATTTTTTAATTTATAAATTTAATCGAGTAGAGAACACAACAGTTGTCAATTTCTCTTTGGTAGAGATGCAGTTTTTCTATAAATACCCCTTAGTTAAATCTAAAAAATTGCATTTGAAAATCTCACATTTTTCCAATAAAACTGTTATGTTTAGCCTGGGGGTCAATTCTACTCATCTATAACGATTACGGTACGTTCCCGATTCAATTCCAATCCAACTTTGCGTTCCAATCCAAGTTCTATATTTATTCGAATCGAAATCGAACCGATATGATGTTAACATACGCTATTGTGTCAAAACTAAACTTAATTAACGTTTATGCCAATAGTCGATAATTAAATAAAAGAATAGAAAAACAGATAAATTGCAACGATCTCACTTCGATTCGATTGCGATAACGTGACGATTTGTTAGTAGAATTGGCTTTGGCTTAGCAACCAGCGCTATGAATATCTCCGTTCAAATATTTAATTTATCAGTATTATATTAAATAGCTTATATGATTTGTGATATTTTCTGCACAATGACTGATTTTATTTTTTGAATATAATTTATTTCTTAGCTTATTAATATATTAATTTTATATTATTAACTAATTTATTTTTAAATCTCGAACTTATATAATATACATATAGTTATTAGATTTTTTTTATTAATACAGATTATTGGAAGATTTTTTTATGAATATATTTTAGAGCGCTATACAGCTCTGCTTAATTTAAAGTTTCGCATATCTATTAATAATATGTATGCATAAGTATGCATCACAGACATTTTTTTAATATTAGTAATATCTTTGTATTTCAATAAATGTATGACGATGATGCAAAATCAAACAAAAACACAAAGATCAAACATTTAAAAATCTTTCTACTGATAAACGTTTAGAAATAAAATAAGCGTTGCATCTTTCCTATATAATATCCGATGACGCTGCTAAGGCCAATAGGGCGAAAAGCAATTTACAATTCAGAAAAAAAACGAAGTTGCGGCTTTTGTAAAGACCTTTATCACACAAGTGACGAATCATATTACCGCGTCGCCAGCGGCGAGCCATTTATTAAATTAAATTGCAGCCCGCACGGAAAGACTCGCCCGTTCGCGATATCCCTAGGGCTGGTCCTTAGTCGATGTAGAATTCCTATAAGTAATGTCGCTTTAAAGCATATCTATTACATATGTACGTTATATAAGACCAATATATTACATCTTATTAAGGTAAAACTGATTACGAATGCGTTTACAAAGACGGATTAATATTACATATTCATTTTAATTGTTAATAACTAATTTGAATTTGCATTTTATATATAAATTATTCTTTTCATTATTCACTATCGGCATACGAATTCAAATTATGTTCTATACTTAAGTCATAACCTGACAAATACTTTTATTACTATGTTATAATTCGCCTTGTAACGAAAATAAGAGGTTTTTAATATTATTTTTCTTAATATTTAAATAATATATAATTAATAATTTGGCTAATTTTGAGTGAATAATTAAGACAGGTTTAGCTGAATCATTTTAAATCAATGTTTTCTCTTGAGAAAACTAATCGTTGTGTTCGACCTAGGCCTTTATACACCAGCCTTTATACAACATAACCAGGGACGGTTATAAGCATATTATAGACATTCGTTCTGCATAAAATCTCGGAAAATATTAACAATAAAATAGGTTTAAAATAAAAAAGATGACACATATTATTTTTTACAAAAAAACTAAAGTTTTTAACGTAAAACTCAACGTTTCCGAGATATTAATCAAAGCAAATCAATTTTCAAGTAACGGCTAACGCTCGCGGTCTGGGATGATAAAAACTCGGTTTTATACCCTAACATCAACTCATCCTCTAACATAATCCAATCGAAAAATCGTGTAGTGAGATTTTATACAGAGCGAACGAGCGAATATTTTTGATGCTAATAAGCCTGAACTAATAGCAAATATTTCCGTCCGCTAAGCATACCTCGTGCTGAACATAAACAAACATTCGTAATGAAAGTTAATAATATTTGAAATTATTTTATCAGCAATTGTGTAAGCTGTGTAAGGCAAATTTGAAATTGGACAAGATTGGGAAGAATTGTTATTCATATTGTTGTTTATTATATTTCTCTCCCACTCACTTACATACACGTTTGTCTTATCCTACAAATATATTAAGTAATATATAAATCGGTTTGTTCAAAATAATAATATAAATCGACTACATAAATCTTCAACATAATATATCATTTTTACTTTTATTTATTATTGTGTTAGTTTATCTCTAAAACGAAGTCACCACCAAATTTTAAGTATATGCTCAAATATGTATTAGTAGGACATCGTCATCACTCCCTTGCCCTTATCTTCACGTTTATTTTGGAAAAGCGCAATATGTAAACCTAATGTTAAGAATTTACCACTGTTACCGCTGCTATCCCCTGATATTGCTGTTATAAATATCTTTTATATTAACATGTGATCGATCAATTTTTATATAATCAATTGCAATTTTGTTGTGTATTTGTGTAATACATTTTTATCTTTATTTTATAATAAACAAATGTAATTTGCTAACTTTTGCTGACAAGTACTTATATTTACTATTCAGTGTAGCGTTAATCGTGATTAAATCATGAGTAAAACCAAATACTTATACATAATCGATTGATATATATATATATATATATATGTATAGTATTTTCGTAAGATATTTTGTATGATTATATAATCACTTAAGTTAGCACCATTTTATAAAATAAATGCACAGCTTCATGAATAAATTTGGTTTTTATTTCCTTAATAAATTCAGCCAGATTCTTCACTTGAACGGTTCCAATCATATAATCTTTCATTAAATAAAATTATTCCAGTTTATGAAATATAAATTTTCTAGTAAATAAAAGTTGTCAATATAAATGAAAATTTGCAATCTTATATTCAAATATTCTATTTTAATATCTTGCCTGATCTGAAGAACTACTAGTAACATTTCGTTAAAATATGTTCTTCATAATAAAAATGCAAAAGATAAGAAATAAATAGATATAGAAGTGTTCCTAGTTGACTACTGAATTGAATATGATGATTATTACTTAATATTATAAATATTTTTTAATAATTAAATCAAACAAAGTTCACAATCTAAAATTATTTATTTAGAATTTAACACAGATTTATGGAAAGTTTCTTCTCACATACAATTGTTAAATCTCAAATATAGAACATGAACACAAATATCATTAGGAAATATACACAATATTTCATTTCAAACCAGGCTTTCAATACTAGTCGAATATTTTTTTGTAATTTTCATAAAATGGTACAAGTGTGTGCATTTGCAGCAAAGATAATCATAGTTTTGTCATGCAACATTTCACAAAAGAAACATGTAAATAGTCAATGAAAAACCTTAAGTCACAAACATTCAATTGAGTCGTAGAATCCTGTCAATAATTAAAATTTACTTATTCTTCAATAATGGCATAAATCTTCATTTGTGGTCAACATAATAATTATTCCAAGACTATAGTACTGTGTTAACTATTTTAATTTACAATAAATAGGAATACTGCCTAAGTTGCTATTAAATATATTCCCATTATATATATACAACTCATTAATCATAGCCTCCTTTTACACTAAATTTAAGGTACTTAGTAAATTAATCCTATCCTCAGAAATACGAGCTTATCCTAGTGTCTTATGGTGCTACCTGTGCTTACCCATTTTTATAAATTTTCAGGATCAGATTTAATATATTTATCCCGATTTTTTAAATTGATAGCACTAGAAGACAATTAATGACATTATGGGATTATTCTTCTTCAACTCACTGCCTACAACATTCCAGAAATGTTATAATGAATCACTTGTTTAACATTTGAAATAAAGAGGCAAGGCAAGACGAGGCAATTACTTATCAAGTACTAGGCCTTTTCTGTTTGTAGAAAGAAAAAATTAAGTCATAATCAAAATATGACGCAAGAGTATAGTTAATTAAAGTAAATCCCACAACATATCAACTTAAATTTCCAGTACCAGAGTACTTAATGAGATCAAATTTATCATAGGGAACAATAGTAATAATATTATCACTATGTTTCAAAATTAAATACTTGTTTCTTAATTACAAGAACATCTTATTCAAAACGGTGGGATTCTTAACATCACTTCAAAAATTTTAATATTTTTTTAGATACAAAATGTTAATACACAGATGTTAAGTTTTTAGAACTAATTTATTATAATTAATTTTTAATTATGTTATACATTATACTTACAGTACATAATGTATACTATTCACATTATACAAAATGAATGTATATCTTAATTCCAGCTGCTATTAATTGTGATGATACCATTTATATCAGTAGCTTATAAACTAAACCATCACATTTGTTAAATGGCAGAACAGTTTCAATGCAATTTTAGTATCTGTACAAGTAGATACGGTTTTGGTATTTGTAAAGAGCAAATTATGCTAGATTTTATTAGTAATAATAATAGTTGAACATGAATAAGATCTTTTATTTGCTTGTACAGCAACTAAAATGCACATAATTTTGCTTTTCCACTCATTAAATTATATAAATATAAAATAAATGTTTTTTTTACTTTGTACTAATGCTCGGTTCTTTCTTTGAAGC
This sequence comes from Nymphalis urticae, assembly GCA_905147175.2. NCBI lineage: Eukaryota > Metazoa > Arthropoda > Insecta > Lepidoptera > Nymphalidae > Nymphalis > Nymphalis urticae. The sequence continues at coordinate 9,999,006 of LR989991.1, forward strand.
ATAATTTTTAATCATCATCTAACTCAATAACAATTGGTTCTACATTATCTGTAGCTTTAGTGTATTCTTCCTTTAGTTGAGTTAGTAATGTACACTTTGGTATTTTGAGTTCTTCTGCTTCATCAACTAAAACTTTTAGTTTCTGAAGTCTGCCAATATCTGGAGCAGTTGGTAATAGAATGTTTTTAGTTTCAGTCATCCATTTGTCAAAACTATTTACTCTAAAATCAATTGTTTGTAACATAATATGAAGTTCATCCATATCATAACGATAAAACAATGTTTTTTTATTCAAAGAACATCGACAAAATTCTTCAGAAATGGCATGTTGTAAACAAGCCATATGTTTGCAATCCTCACATGACACAGAAGACAAAAAGCAAGTGGTTTTGCAAATTTCACATAGCCTTTCATCATCCCCAAGTAGTTCAAAAGCAGTCCTGCGGACATTTTTCAATCCATTTTTAGCAATCAATGCTCTTAATCTACCCTCCTCTTCAGTAGCATGAACTAGTTCTTTCTGAGTTTGCAAAGCTGTGTCTAAATCTAGACGATCTCCTTCCAGTGCCATTTTGCATATTAATTCATCATGTGAAAATACACAAAATCTTTTTAAATTTTTATAGTGCATTATACAATCACGACCAATTTTAAGCCAATCAGGAGGAGCAAAATTAACAGCTTCAGCAAAATTGTATCCCTGGTTAAATCCAGCATGATATGCTCTGGGAAATGTCACAACAAATTCACCAGCATTCTGATCAGTTCTATATATTGGTACTCCAGCTGCCATTAATATATTGGGATTCATTATTGTAACAAGTTGATGTAACAAATCCGGTTGTGATTTAAAAAGGTCAGGTGCTGCTGCTTTCATAGCATTTTCTAAAAGCTCTGCTCCATTACCTGGAACTCCATACCAAGTTTTCGCTTCACCCCAATGTAAATAATTAATTGAATAACTCCAATGATCTTCATTGTGCCAACAAAATGCTGAGAAACACATACCAACATACATCCATGGTACTGTCATTCCAGATATATCAGCATTAATAAATCTTAAAACAGAACCCTCTAATACAGGCAAGTTGTTTAAATTCCATCCTGAGTCAACATATTCCTGATCACCAGGATATAAATTAAGTGATGATTTTGTTGGAAAACCAGATCCATGATCCATAGAATGCAAGTCTGCACCATATTCTACCGTAACATCCTCTTCTACTGATGATATAATCCTCCAGAATTCTTTTTCTGCTACATTTGTTGGCACTAAATGACCGGACATTCCAAAATAATCAGATTTGAATTTATCTGCCATTTCACCAAATTGTTGTAAGGTATACTCTCTTTCTGCTTGAGCAAATCCAAAAGCTTCAGCTGGCTTATGGACTTCTTGAGCAATACAACAAGGGCAACGCCAGTCACCATCGGGCACCACACTAAGGGGGGGCTTGAGGCAAAATGTGTGATATGTGTCTGAACATCCATTACAAATCAATAATAAATCATCCCTGTGATCTTTTTGACAAATAGCACAAATATATATAGCCAATGGATCTAAATCATATCTAGGTCTCTTCCTGGATTTAGTAATATCAAACTCCTCATCGTTCAGACCAGGCATTTTTGGTCCAGGTCCATAACAAGTTAGTTTTCTTAATTCTCTGTTACGCTTGATATCCTCAAAATCCATTTTCAACTTTCCACTGTCATGATCAGGTTTAATATCTGAACCTGTCTTTGCTTTTTTGATACTTGTATGTGGTTTTTCATCAGCAACATTTTCATTTCTTAGTTTGGTTATAGATTCTATTGAGATTTCTTTAAATAATTGCTTTCCAGTATCATTATCATCTTTAATTTCAGTTTTAGTTTCAGCTTTTTTGACAGTCTTTAAGATATCTGCTTTGCTTTTTTCAAATATTTCGTAAGGAAGAAGAATCTTTTCATAATTACTTTTGAGAAAATTCATTGTTATTGTACTCTGACTGTAACCCATAGTATTAGCTATCTTTCGCCATTTTTTAGGATTATTGCAATTTTCAAATCCGCCTTCTTCATCTACCCAAAATTTTAAGCAATACAAGTCTAACGTTTTGTTTTCAATCATAGGAATTTTTAATGGAGATCCTTGTAATTCCCAAAATTTTAAGATTTTTTCAAGAAACAAAAGTTTCAATCGAGTTATGGCTTCCAACTCATTTACTTTTTGAATCCGTGGAACAAATTTTAATTTATCTACGTCTAAAGAAAAAGGTGGCTGCCAACGAGCAGGTGGCTTTATTTTACAAATGCCTGTTTTTTCTGCGACAGGACGAATTTTAGCGATATATCCCAGAGGGTCCATAAATTCTTCGGCCGTAGGCTCAAATATGGGCGCCTCCGGTGGAGGTGTGAAAGTAAATTCAGCACTTTTCTGCATAGCATTTTTTTGAATATTTTTGCAATCCATGTTTCTAAGAAGTACATTAATAATGGTAACCGTCAGAAATAGATTACAATTTAAAATCCCACGTTTAAAAATCACTAATGCCTACGTGACTTCTCGCCATGTGTAAATGGCTCCTAATATTGCAAAGATCGGGGAACTATACATAGGATCGTCGACTTCGTTGATTGACAAAAATATACCATTTTGTCACTTATTCACTCGACACAACAGTAAAATTATATATTTAATTTTTCACTAAATTATTATCAGTGAAATGCAAATGTCATAAAAACACAATTTATACAATCTAATCATCACAAAATACACACCTAATGCAACTGATCGTGATTACACTAATAGAGATACTTGCGAGTTGCGACTGTCGCACGCAACATAGTCACAACTCACAACAGAAACAAATTTTACATCAGTTTACACAGTCCTCAGAAGCTTAGACCTCCTGCTCACACAACAGTAAAGTCTGTACGGAGTACAGACGTCGTGCTATGCTTGCTATTCAGATACGCAGTCGTCCGACGTTTTGATTGGTTGTTTTAATTTCGACACTATTAAAATGCAATTATTATGTTGGTAATAGAAATCAATTAAACACTAAAACCTTTAGAACTTAAAAATTTCAGGTCAAAATTGACTAATTTTAATGATATTATTTTCTCACAAATAACAAAGAAATTAAAGTGACTGTAGGTTGTAGTATGGTATAGTACAGTGACTTGTTGAATAAAGAATAAAATTAAAAAAAAAAGTATTTACTTCATACACATAGTTTAATTTGTCGGATTCTTTTAATTTCCTTTTATTAAATATCATTTAGGACAAAAATATTATAAAAAAGCATTTTTATCAAATGCAAAAAGTGTCGCTTAGATGTATTTTAAATTATAAAATTATTAAATCCTACGTAAGATAGACAATTTATGGGAATACAAATTATATATACTAATTTGCTAACTATATTATTATATACTATATTGCTATCTACTATTCCATGAACGTGTTTTTGGTTTAATTATTATACAGTAAAAACTTTTTTATTTCGTAAACATTAATAATTTCAATTATTTTTCTAAAGTCCAAAGTAAGTTTGTCATTAATACAATATTCGCCATTCTGTAGCGAAAGGGAATATAAGAAAGACATTAAAAACATTTTTTTTCTACCATTATTTTTATATGGTTATGAAAATGTTTTATATAATAAAATGAAATATCTTATTTTTGACACTGGATTTTTTTACATTTATGTCTTTTAGTAAGGCTGCTACAACCTGCAGTAAATTTTATCATAATTACGCAGGTAATTCGTATTCAAATACTTTTATTTTTTGGGAATACTTTTATTTTTATTGTGCCAGATTCAGATTAATATGGTAGTAGTAGTTCCTGTTGCCGCTGTCACTGTCAATTTAGTTAGATGATAGAGGTTACCTTACATATTTAACATTTTTAACAAATTAGTTATATTATAACGCTAAATACTGAATGTAATTAAGTTATTTTATTTACTTGTAAATTTAATTGAAAGTTTTTTACTTTCACATTTTATTTGTTTTTGATAACAATATTTAATATGAATACTTTCCGCTCCTTTTGGCGGATAAATAGTTTTAATCAATATCAACAAATACGGTTGGGCCATAGAATAAGAGGTAAACCTCCGATACAATGTAGAACAATAAAAGAAAGACTAGATGAGCTGAATTATAAAGATGAATTGTACACAGCAAGAATTGATATAGGATTCCCATCAGAGAAGTAAGTATATGATATAAGGTTATTATTGGTTATTTTTGGTAAATACTTAATATATTGTATGAATAAAATAACCATTACTCTCTTTTATCTGTAACAATAAACATAATTAATATTTCGTAGAAAAACATCTTCCAAAGCTCGCGAGGAACGAATGGAGCAATCGAAAACAGTTAAAAATGATAAAAAAATGGAAGAATTGGCACGGAAAGGCATGTTGGAAATTGATATGGAACAAGCTAAGAAGGACTGGCTTAAGTCTTTAGGACCCATGCATAAGAAACAAATAGCTGATCATTATGGTATATTTGAACATCTGTATGGAGAAGGATTTTTTATACCTCGATTGCATTTAGAGGTATTCTATGACATAAATGATGGTAATTGCTTACCAGTCTATTATGGAAATGTGATTAAACCTGCAGAAGCTCTTGAAAGTCCTCATGTTGCATATGAATCAGATGGTAATACGTTGTGGACACTTGCTTTAACTAACCTTGATGGACACTTGGCTGAAAATGACAAGGAATATGTACACTGGCTTATAGCCAATATACCTGGCAATTCTATCGAAAAGGGGGATGTTATAGCCAATTACTTACAACCATTTCCACTAAAAGGAACAGGTTACCATAGATATGTTTTTGTTTTATACAAACAGGATGGAATGATATCGTATGATTTACCTAAAAGTAAGTTTTTTATTATTCAAATCAATATTATAATAAAAATAAATTCATCCAACTCTTTTCCGACAATCAATATTATGTTATACAGATAATTAAATTCAATTGATAATTTATCCTGCATGGAAATCATGGAATACTATCCAAACTATGTTATCATCCTATCAATAAACCTTTGTTGAGTAGGTAATATACATTATTAATATGAGTTCTTAGTATATGATTTCAAATTAATTACTTGAATAGCTATTCTGTATATGAATTCTTAGATTCTAGTAAGGAAGTTGGGTTACTCCAATGCATTGTTAGATTGGTTTAATTCCTTCTTCTTAATTATAAAGTGAACCTTTGTTGCCACTGCCAAATTTAAGGATGTTGCATACATACAATATTACACGATAGTTAAAGATTGGTCGAAAGACAATTGTAAAATGAAACAATAGAAAATGATTTTATATATTTATTCATTATGTAATTGTTAAAGTATTATTTTTTCAGTAACATCATCATCGCCTTTGGAGGAAAGAACATTTTGTACTAGAGATTGGTACAAAAAATATCAAGATAACATTACACCAATAGGACTTGCTTTCTACCAAAGTGATTGGGATACAACTGTGAAAGATTTCTTTAATAAAACATTAAATCTAAAGGAACCAAGTAATTTATCCTTCAAATTTTTGTTTTAAATATGTGTATAAATGGTTGTATGATGCTATGTACAAATATTTTTTTGTTCTAGTTTACGAATATGACTTCCCAGCACCATACATACGACCTCAAGAATGGTTCCCCAGGAGAAAGCCATTTAACTTGTACATGGATAAGTACAGAGATCCAAAGCAAATCAACAAAGAATATTTATTGCGGAAATTGAGAAATGAAGATCCATTTAAGGCTCCTGCACCTCCCTTAAAATTCCCAAATGCCCATCCCCTACCAAGAGAAATGCCATCGTGGTTGAAACTGCATGAGAAAAAGATAAGATTAGGTTGGGGAAGAGTCAATGATGTGTAAATTATTATTTAAAAGGAAAGTAAATTAGATATCTGTTACTAATTCTTTTATTTCATAAAAATGTTGTCCTCCTGACCAATTTCAGCCACGGAGGCCATTCTCAACAGAGACTGGGTTATTGTGCAGGACATATTATATTGCAAAAATACAGGTGCTCTCATTTTTTACTCTCTTACTTCGATGGGACGTCAAATTCGAATTGACCGAAGGACCTTTACATACTTTTGAGGCACGGGAATGTAAAGAAGACTCCATATTTCCGGATGCTGTGTTGCTACTTGTTACTGAGTTTCTCTAGAAACTTTTTAATGGCATCAACTCAAGGTTTGAACCCAGGGCCTCGGGATCTGTGGTGTAGCTACTAGAATGAATTTTCACATGGTTAACTTTTTATTATAATTTATCTCCACTGAATGTGCAGGCATGACAAGTAATAAAACAGCAGTTTTCATGTTGAAGTATTTAATGCCAGAAAATAAAGTACAGTTTATTAAATATCTTGTGTACTTTTAAAAATGCTAAAATAAAAATAAGCCACTCCTACATAATAAAACTTATGATGTCTAAACAGCATTAAAAGAAAAATATTTATTTTATTGTTAAAAAATATATATAATTCTGTTAAATAGCCATATTTTGGATATTTCAATAAATCCATTTATATTTGAAACCATTATTTATATGCTATTAATAATTCTAAATACATCTTTACAGAAGCGCAAATGAATTGCTAAAATAGCTCATCGATGGGAATTTTGCATGCAATTTAAAGACGACAAAAAATCTAGCAAAAAATTTAATAAAAACATACTTCTTTAGTACAATAGAAGAAACCTTTTTAATTATGTTATACATTATAAGTATAACATACTTTGATTATGAATGTTCAAATAATTTTTTGGTATTCGAAATGTGGATTTCTTTAATCCAAGCCGACATCATCATCAGAATTTTTAGTTGCAGCAGTTGGTGCACCTCCGAAACCTGGAATTAATTAAGAAGTAGCTATAATAATGATTGAAGCTAAATGAATATGCAAGTAGGTTTGCAGGCATAGATATAACTTGCAACCATTAGGGTTAGGTATCAGATTTAATAGGTCCAAAATAGTTATAATTTTTTAAATAAAAAGTCAAATAGTTTATAAGGCTTCTCTAAGAATAGAATGATTAAGTTTCCTGTTTCCTTAGATAATTCATTATGTATATTAGAAATTAAAAATTGTGATTTGAAATTGAAATTTTTGTATTGTTACCGTGTTTTTGTTTTAATTAAGATTTAGCAGGAAAAAAAGTATATTCTAGTTAAAAGAATATATCTACCTCCAAAACCACCTGCTGCAGGTCCACCGCCCGCTCCAAATTTACTCCTTAACAATTCTAAGGCAGCAACTACCTTGGGGTTGTTCTGATATTTAATGAAATTTGCTGGGTTTGATGAGACGTCATAGACGGCGGCTGATATTTCTGGGTCCTAAAACGAATTAACTTTTTATTACCATTCTCTTTGAGCATACAAAATACATACAAACATTTTAAATTATTTTCCATTTATAGATTTATTCTTAAATAAAACGGCGTTTTAACTTTTCAGCGTTTTAGTTTCGGCATTTTCAGATTATTCGTTTTACAAGTAGACTTATAATGCGATCACATTTTCTAAGCACATAGGGCGGCTAGACATAACTGACCATTGACTATGATTAAAAATACAATTGATATAATTGCAAAAAATATATTTCGATGATTCCATTGTTTTAAGATTGACATAGTCTATAGTCATATATGTCAAAATTTGTTTTGTTTTGTTAACACTTTCTTTGTTTAAAATCTATAAAGTAACTTTACTTCATACCGTCAATGTTTCAAAGAGTTCACGATCGGAGACTAGTTTAGAGAAGTCCACGTTTTCGAAAGCTCCCATCCCAGGGGGCGCGCGGAAGCCGGCCTGCGGCTGCGACTGCGTCTGCTCTTGAGCGGCCTTCGCACGAGCCTCTTGCGCCTTGCGAGCCCTTCGTATTTTCTCACGGTGCTGAAATTTTCACAATCACTTATTTATTTTACACTATGACATAAGTACTTTGTATTGTTACAAAGCAACACCGATATTCATATGTTACTAAATTAGCTACAGCCTATTCCAATCCAATTATAGATTTATATATTCCATGCGATTTACTAATAGTTAATTATTTATTCATAATTTAATCATTAAATGTTAACTATATTTATAATGCATAATATTGACATTATATTAATTCTTTATAAATTTATAATACATAACTATTCCACTTAACTTATGTAAATGTTATGTATACACTTTATTATTTCTTTTTTTAATTTACAAAATTTTATACCAATTTCGCCAACATTTCTCGAATCCATGATGAACACTATACTTACATTATTTCATAATAATCAATATCATGTTTATTTTATACATGATATTGGCAGAATATTTTGCGCTCAAATAGCGTAAAGACAGGTCAAAAAAAGGAAAAAAAAAAACAATATAATGTCAATTAAATGTCGAAATTGTTTGTTTGTTGGATTTGATTGGAATAAGCTATACATTAGATGTTTACGTTTAAAGTTTCACAGTGTGCACCCACTTTTTACAAGTTGAACTTGACCTTCATTTGAATCGGTCTACCGTATGACGCTTCCCACCAAAGGCAATTTACGTTTGCTAACGCTACTTAGGTGGCGTTCGATAAAATTTCACTTCTTACACTAAGGTAAAAATAATATAAAAATTGACGATCAGTCTAACACTATATACATTTTTTTAATTTATATTCTATTAAGTTTTCGTAAAAGGCTTAGAAATAACGAAATCATTATTTTAAAGAACGCCACTAATTTTAGTACGATACAAATTGTATAATGTATTCGTAAATAATATAGTATTGTTATATAAAACTGTGAAGTAAAAATTAAGTATATAAAATATCACGACAATATTAAATAAATAACAATCAGTTTGGCTTGTATTCATATATCACTACAATAGTCTGCGTAGGTACCACCCACTAATCATATCGCATATTCAACCACCATATAACAATACTCAATATAACTACAAGCACAAGGGCATAATATCTAACTCCCAAGGTTCGCGTCGCATTAATAATGTAAGAGACGGTGAATCGTCCTTACAGTACTAATATCTATGGGCAGTGGTGACCACTTACCATCAAATGGCCCCTTGGTAGTCAGCCTACCTATTTAAATAAATAAAAAATAACCTCTTTTTCTTCTTTCTTGCGTTGAACGCTGAGTTTGTGTTGACGTAGCTTCTCAGCATTTGGTTTCACAAGAGTTAGCCACTCATTGGCTTGATCGTCGTAGTCAATCTTCAGCGACTCGCAGAGGTCGTGCGAAGCCTCTTCGAACTTACCCAAGAGACTAAAATATCGTTGAAATTACATTGTATTATTCCTTATATCTGCCAACTTAACGTTTAATAAATTAACATTAAAAAAAGGTTCTTATATACGACCACTGAAGAAGTACAAAATATATCCAAGTCTTTATCGGAACAGGCCTACCATATTCAGAGACAAATATAAACTATATTATCAATATTTTTCGTTATAATTTTTTAAAAACGACGCAGGCCAAAGTTGATAAGAAGTCAAGCTTAGAAAAAAAAAGTATTTTTTGGAAAATACTAAAATTCAAATTATAATATACTTAGGTATTTGAAATTTCCAATTTTCATCTTAAATTTGAGAAGACTATTTAAAAATATATAAATATTGTTTTTAATTCTGTAAAATGACCTTGCAAGAAAGTGAAAGTGATTACTGTTGCAGAATCACCCTTCAAGTATAGCGAGTCACAATATGTTCTCTGCTAATTTAATTAGTATAAGAGTCGTTCATTGTATACGAGCACATCTCGGCAAGCAAATTTATGTAATATACTTTTAAGCAAGGTGTACTAATCAAAATGATCATTTGTCTATTTTATTTATCAACTGAAATAAAGGCAAGGAAAGGCTCATAGACCGTAAAGTAAATTTTAACTATTCGTAACCAAAAGTCTCGGCTTTTCGTAAGAAGTAGAAGTAAGGCCCAGTGTTAAGAACGCGTGAATCTTAGCCGATGATCGTGGGTTCAAACCCGGACAAGCACCACTGAATTTTCATGTGCTTAATTTGGGATAATAATTCATCTCGTGCTTTACGGTGAAGGAAAATATCGTGAGAAAACCTGCATGTGTCTAATTTCACTGAAATTCTGGTACATGTGTATTCCACCAATCCGCACTGAAGCAGCGTGGTGGAATAAGCTAAGCAAAAAGGGAGAGGAGGCCTTTAGCCCAGCAGTGGGACATTCACAGGCTGTTACCGTATTCGGTAACCAAAAGTCAAAAAACTTTATTCAACATAGAAGCGGTACACTTGTTTATTTATTGTATATTTGTTAACGGTTCGGAAATACTAACATATTGGAACCGAGAAGAACCGGCGAAAGAAAGTCAGTGGGATTTCTGTTTTTTATCAATTGAAAAATGTCAATTCATAAATCGTTTTTTGGCCTTTGTACAATCGTTTAACGGGTGATTTTAAAAATTTATTTTTTTAAACAATGCTGTATCTTCTTCTTTCGCATATCATATCAATAATGAAAGAAAGGGAGAAATCAGTGTTTAACTAATGCCGCTAAGAAAAGTTTGGTTAAGTTAGTATAGTTTAGTTAATATAAAGTATATTTAAGATAAGATTTTGATGATTGGGTATAAAAAGGCTCCAAAGTGGTCCCATCTCAATTTCATTTAGCAATTTTATTAAGATTATTTTTTTAAATAAACTATAAATAAAAAAAAAAATTGAAGTTAAAACTCCTATTATCTTGTAATTCATTACCAAAAGTAACAAAGCAATGGTTTTTGTTAATCAAAAATGTTTAGATAAAATAATTTGTGTGAATAGACAGGAAAAAATATAAATCAAAATTATATAAGAGAAAAAAAGTCATACCTGTAGGCTCGTCCTCTGAATTTGTATGCAGCTGCACTATCACAGTTAAGCTCCAAAGCCTGCGTACAGTCCTTGATGCAAGCATGTAACTTGTTTTGCTTAAGAAATACCTGAAAATTAATTAAATTTTAATATTAACTGTGCTGATTGCAAGGATGTGCTATATACTATAATTACTATTGCCATATTCAATTATCACAATTTTCATTATTTTAAAAATATTTATAGTGATGTAGGTGAAATGTTTGTGCACATTTATTATGAATAGAGCCAATTAATAAAAAAAAAACAAAAATTCTAAATATTTTTTTCATTGTTACTAAATGAAATATAAAGTAAAAGCGTCTTGCATCATGGGAATATAGTGTCGACGCGTTCACATGCAGCTAAGCGTTGCGACAAAATCGCACTTTAAAACACTTAAAAACCCTACTAAATTCCCTAATGTGAATAGGAATGATTGTGATGGCAGCTAGTTTACTGTGCTTAAGTTTGAACTTAGTTGAGTAATATTTGTATACTAGTTAAAATTGTCCTATAAGCCGAGTAAGTTAACTTAGTGCACTTAGCAGTAATAAGATTATACATGCGAATTAGCAAAAGATAATGGAAATTGTTACAATGCTATTCTATCTGGGTCGTGTATATGGTTAATGCATATGCTTATTAGACACACCAACACACCTTGTGTTACTTTAGTCAAATACAACACACAAACACAATTAATTGTGTACTTGTGTATTATCATATTCTTACAACAATTCATACAATTTACAAATTAAGCTCATAGCGGAATTCGAATAGACAATGGAAATATTATGATAATAATATTTTTGTACATTAATTTGTTTGAAAGATAAGAAGCATATTAAGATAACTTTGATAATGGAAACATGTTAACTGCAAAGATAAATTTAGCTAATGATACTCAATACAGAGTAAGATACATTTTGTATTAGATTAGATTACTTTAAAGTAAAAGTTTCTTATAATCTTAATAATATTATAAAGTTGAAGACATAGTTTATTTAAAAAAATATTTATGTGTTTTATAGTAAATTCATTGAGAAAGGTTATCAATATAATCAATTACATTACGACCTATGAGGCAGCGGATAAATTGAGCGTAGAAAAGGCATGGAGCATCTAGTATAAAACATACATATTTAAAAGGAATAGAGTCTGAGTAATTTACACACATACAGTTTAAAATAGAATACATAGCCCTGAAAATTGAAACATTTCATTTCATAATTTCGCACTAATGAAGAATTTTACAAAATTTTTATAAGAAAGCCTCCTTTCTATTTTTAACTTCATCCAATAGACCATAATGCCAGCCATTCCTTCTTTCAAAGGCAATTAAATGTACTTTATATACATAAATGTCTTTAAAGATATATAGCAGGTACAACAGATAGTGTTAGTAATAAAATATACGAAGTAAACATTCAAACTAAAAAAATATTTAAGCTAATGTTTGTGTTGTGTAATATATTACCTGACCCCTTTTAGCAAACAGCAAAGCACTTTGTGGGTTAAGTTTTATAGCTTCTGTGTAAAAAGCAATAGCTTCATCCAACCGCTGTTCCGAGAATGCTCGCATAGCTTCAGATCTTTTCTCATCAGACTGATCACGTTCCTCATCTGTCACTTCCTTAAATTGATCACCCATTTCCTGGTTGGCTTCTGATGTATCAGATATAACACCTGTGAATTTTAATCTGGAGGTAGAATGGTCGAAAAATATTTACATTTTAGAAAACAACTAGCTAATATGCTCTACTAGTTTCTAGATGTAATTGTTATTGTATGTTGTTATATTGTAATTATGTAATATGCTCTACTACGGCACGGAATTGTGCCCAGAACCTTATCATAAATTCAACAATAACTGTTTAACAATTCAATTCAAACAGATTGATGTGAACTCATAGAATATGAACAACATCTTTAAATTTTAGGTATATGATTGATGATTTTAGTTTTTATCGACTTGAAAAAGCTAATATTTTATGTAAATAATTATTATAATAATATATATTTGTTGCGACACCTAATTAATACAATTTAATTAACAATTTTAAATTATGTTAAATATTTCAAAATGTAAGTTATATAAAATTATTACACACCTTCCATGTCTAGTTCAACATCCGACTCTGGGTCAGACTCTTCTTCGGATGACACTCCTGCCTTACATGGTTCAGGAGTAGGTTCAGCATTGGCACTAAATGTGTTAAAAAAAAATTCAAACATTAACTTGTTTTAAATGATTTAAGGCAACGATTTAAAAATAATAATACATACCGGTCACCTGAAGCCGGAACATCCTTACTTTCATGAGAAACAGTTGGTAAAGTTATACCAAATGATAATAAATACTCTTTGAAAAAAGATAATTTAGGATGTTGTAAAATCTGAGGCTGTATCTTGCATAGTTCTACGAAAGCTTTTAATTGCAATAATTGTTCCTCACTAAACGGACAGCTCATTATTACGATCGGTTATTCTGCCGGCAAAATGGACACGTTGATTACAAGAATAAAGATGAAATCGATTAAATTTTTTTTTAATACTTATAAGAGATTCCATAAAAATATAAAAGACTAATACATCACGAAATACATACTTACTTTCTGAATAAACTTGAAAAAAGAAATGGTGAAAAGTGAAATATTTGATTAGTATTCTCAATTCTCATCAAATATCAAACAAAATTCTTGTCGTTGTCATCGGCTTGACATTAAATTGTGTTGCTAGCTTTAATTTTAACTTAAATAGAATAATTAGATAAGTATATAATTCATTATTTAATATATTACATCAAAATATTTTAATTTTTAACAAAACTAATTATAAATTGATATGTAATTTTTTCTAGTCTCAATTTCTAATAAAAACAATGAAATATACTAATCTAAAGTAATGGATATTTAAATTGTGAAATGGACATAATTATATATAAATATTTGTAAAAGAATATTATTCTAATATATTTTATGTCCAAAGATAGGATAGATCGCGCTTCTAAACCTTTCAATTAGTTAGCTGGCCTCTCACGAGGTCACAGAAAAATAATACTCCAAGGAGGTGAACGTGTACTGCACAAGGAGGTGACTAGTAAGGAAGCAATGAAAATACAATAGTTAAATATCTAATTTAATTTTAGCTAAGTAATTGTTGTAAAAATTTCTTAATATTGTTTCTTTATTTAATTGAATAGAATACTTTCCATAGACTGGATATGTGACGAAACTTATACAATAATTATTAATAAACATTTAATATAGTTTATGCTTATGCATACTATATTATACTTAAAAATTATAAGGTTAAGCAAAACACTGATACTGACTGCTAATACTCACAAAATTGTAGCTGCTTATAATTATTATAACTGAGCGGACACAGATGGCGTTAGTCTCAACAATACAATAAATTAGTGTCGAAATTAGATTAAAATAAAAATATATGTGGAAATTTATATTAAAAATATACCTTAAATGATTAAAACATAAATATTATGTTCACTAAAAGATAAACTTTATATTACAAATAAAATAATACATTATTACAATTTTATCGCTGTGTTCATACAGTACAGGCGCGGATCAAGGCTTGTCATGGCTACCTGAAAATCAGCAAAGTGCGAGTCGGACTTCGGACTCACTTATAATCGGTATATTGCATTCCTACTCGTACAAAGGACAACGTATTTATTGTTTTTTTATATAACATTTAATTATTTATACAATTAAATTATATAACATTCTTAAAAAGAAAATACCGAAATATTAAACTTGTAAGTAAAATTTAAAAGTTTAAAACAGTGCCCAATCTATTTGTTCCTTGTAATTATTATAAATGTTTAATCAACATTCATTATAAAATTTAAACTAAGATTAATACTTATATGCAATTTACATTAATTCACTATATTGTAAAGTACATAAAAATAATACCTATAGTATATATAAGTGTACCCGTGTTTTAAGCGAACTAAAAAAGAAAACGTGATATAAGTATATTTATTCTTTTCTTCCTAATCATTTAGCCAATTAATAAAATATTGGCAATAATGGATTCCATCCAAAAAGTTCGGAAGCTAACGAAGTGATTCTGATAAAATTCTACTAATGACGAGCTATCTCCTTATAAGACACTGCAATTTTCAGACGAACCCCACAAATTCGTTAGAACAAAAAATGCTTAAACTACACGTGGCCAAAATTAAATATTTTATTTGACGAAAATTCATAGAAATTGAATCAGTGCGAATCGATATGACAAAAATTAATTTAAATCCGTAAAAAACGAATTGTTGAGTTTCCAATTTCATGATGGCGTGGGCGCTTTAGATATTAGTTGTGAATGAATTTCGACCACGCTACTGTATTCCAGGGACTGAACCAGTGTAATAAGACACAAGAAATATATTATCTGTCCCATGGTTGGATGTGAATCGAAGGTGGAAGCATTGGGTCATATTCCTTATGTTGAGTAATGTTATTTGTTTTGGTTTGGATTAATCTCTCTGAGAAAAAGTGTTTCGGGATTGATACTTTGTAACTTCACTTTAACTAAAGTTGTTGTTTGTTTTCTTCGTATTTTATTAAATAGGTATATAAACGGTTAACTATGAGCTATCTATTATGATGATATTAAGATATATGTTGATTTATCTCGACATTTCAGAGAATATTTATAAAAAGTCTTTATGTCATATTAAGCCTCAAAAATATACAACTTTATAACGTAAATATTACAAAGTTGACAGATTAATACAAAAATAATATATCACATTATATTTAACCTACGTCAGTTGAAACTATAAAACTATAATAATATTATGAAAGTTTCATATCAATCAGATCGGCTTATCATCAGGGGAAAAAACTAAGTAACTAACAAAACAAACAAACTTACTTTGAGGTATAAGTAACTAACTTATATATTAGTATAGATAGCCATGGACCATAAACTAGGAGAAGTCGTGACTGAGGCAGTCTCTTCTCTGTTGTACAATTTAAATCGAATAACTAGAAAATAAATGAGGTTTGAATTAATAAACCTAACAATATCCGTTATTAATACGATATTTGTCCTGTAAAAGAGGGCTATTCGTGCAATCTATAACCTAGGACCTAAAGAATCTCATAACAAAAATTTAAAGAAATTAAAATATTAAACATTGATACATGGAACAAACACAAACTCAGAAAGCATTCAAAATACCTCAGTTGATAAATTTAAAAAAAAAAGGAACGATTTCGTGCTTCAGATTATTATACAATTATTATTTTTTACACTTTATAAACGAAACTTCTTTCTTCTTTCTTTTCACCGGTTCTTCTCACGGCTGGGTGTTTCTTTTTCGAATTGGTCGTAGTTTCTAGTTTGACTATCATTAAGTAAGTGAAATGCTTCAATGTTGAATAAAGTAATTTGATTTTAAATAAAACTGAAAACATTTTTAACTTTTCAGCGTTGCATCAACTATCAGTTTGTGTGTGCGTGCGTGTATGATATGAGGTCCACCCACATGTATACTTATATAATAGTAACATTTTCTATTTTTTATATATTTTAATGAAAACATTTATACATATGTTTTAAAACAATATTTATCTTCATACTTATATATATTTATAGAACAGGAAGGCGGACGTGCATATGGGCCACCTGATGGTAAGTGGTCACCAACGCCCATAGACATTGGCGTTGTAAGAAATGTTAACCATCGTCTACATAGCCAATGCGCTACCAACCTTGGGAACTAAGATGTTATGTCCCTTGTGTTTGTAATTACACTGGCTCACTCACTCTTCAACCCGGAACACAACAATACCAAGTATCGCTGTTTTGCGGTAGAATATCTGATGTGTGGGTGGTACCTATCTAGACGAGCTTGCACAAAGCTCTACCACCAGTCAATACAATCGATCAGTTATATATTACTTATAAATTAGTGATACACACATAGGTTACTAACGATTCTAAAACTGAATTCCAGTATTTTAACAATAATATAACTCCAATTAATTTTGTTTTTAATATGTTATTAAATTTAATTATGTTTTGTATTAACCTATTCATCAGCAAATATAACGTTTATGAATGAAGTTTAGGCTAATTGCTAATTAGGCTTTCGGCTATTTAGTCGTTTCGGTAATTACAGGTTTTGCTATATAGACATTTTCTTACATAATTAGGCTTATTGAATAGACAGTAGTAGCTGAACGTTTTATGAAAATCTATGAATGAATTTATATAATATTTATTTTCTGAACATCACACTATAAGCTTAAAAGTATAGCTTGAAAAGATAAAATGTATAATAAAACCAATTAATAAATATTAACAATAACGTATTTTTTTATATTAAACAAAAAAATAGTACTAATGATCATATGTTACAAGGTATAATGAGACGCAACAAATTGGCTGTCACTCAGCTTGACGTTAAGGACGATACGTCAACGCTGGTTTTCAGTGCTGCCATAATTTCCCTACTTAGACGTATTTGTACCTAAATACACAATATCTAAACATATATTACCTTGAACTGAATGGTTTCATGAAATCAAGGAGAGTTATGGTATCATAAATGTGGTATGGTATCGTTAAAAGTTATGGGTACGATAGCTCCTAACTCCTGAGTGACTTTGAATTAACATATATCGTAGATATTCATTCCAGTTTCCTTAACTATAGGATTATTGATAAGCCTTATTTAATAAGGCTTTTACAAATTTGACGGGCCGATTGGCGTGGTTGCTAGATACTTGCCCTTCACGGCGAAGGTTGTGGTTTCGATTCCCACCCAGGACACAAATGTTTGTGCGCATGAACATGTCTGTTTGTCCTGAGTATGTGTGTAATTATCTATATAAGTATGTATTTACAAAAGAAAAGTAGTATATGGATGGTATATCAGTTGTCTGGCTTCCATAGTACAAGCTCTGCTTAGTTTTTGATCAGATGACCGTGTGTAAATAATGTCCCAGGATATTATTATTATTAAATATAATTGTGCATTTTTGTATGTTTGTTACGCTTTCACGTCTAAACTACTCAATTGATTTTGCATACACATTGTAAGGAGTATAGAAAAGGTGCCTAACACTTAACCCCTCCCATCGAATGCGGGTGAAATCGCGGGCGGAAACTAATATATAAATCAAAATAATAAATACTAATAGGTACCATTGACCAAATCACTTTTATTTTATTTTCATGATTTAATATAGGTTAAATATTAAATCATGAAAATAAAATAAAAGTGATTTGGTCAATGGTTAGATTTGCTATTAGCTAATTTATTGCAATTGAATTAAGTGAACATTTTATTTATCAACACTTAGTTTTCCTGTAGTTATCTTCGTTCTTAATGAATAAAAATAAATGTCTGTATTTTTGTCCTCTATGATTCCCTAAACTATTCATCCGATTGTGTTGGAACTTTGGTGATGCAAAGAACTTGTCTCAAAAAAGACAAGATATTTTCTTTGTATATTTATCATCCTATATAAATGTTTTATTTAGAATTTTATTCTATCCGTGCAAAGCCAGGATTAGTAGCTTGTAATATATATTATAATCAATGAATTATTTATGTTCTAAAATTAATAACAATCATAATATACTATGAAATTATATTTAACACTTTTAAGTATGAGTATCAGCTGTTAAATTTTTTGACTGTGTTAATTAGTGTTATATTTATTTTAAAACTTTATTTTACCTATTCATTAAAACGTTTCAATACGGAAGCGCATTGAATAATGAAAATGAGTATTCAGAAACAAATTATCTCGATAATTTACAATTATTTCACCGTTTAAATAAATGAAAAGGCAGCACGGACAATAACAAACATACAAAATTACTCATTACTACGAGAATGCTATTTTGTTACCAATTTATGATAAATAATACTCCAAGTGTCACAATTAGTTACACAAAATTAAACACGTTTTTAAAATTTCTATTACTTCGTTTCTAAGATTGTATAGGGATATTTCGTTGGTTTTTTCTTTAATCGGTGTTGTCTCATTTGAGCAGTACGTTTACAAGTTTACCCCTATTTAATATGTAAGCTACAACATTTGTTTACTATTAAATGTAACTTAAAAATTTGGTTTAACAAAAGATTACCAATTTGTAAACTTTAGCTGAAGACAGTCTTTTTAACATGTTTATTTTGCCTTTTTAATAATAACTTGTACGCCAAAGAAAAAAATATTGGATTACCTTGGGACTTACCTCAATGAGAAACAGGCCAGGCCGCTAACAACTAATCAGAAATAAAAAAAACCATCATGGTTTCGAACGTAGATCTCCATAATTTTTTTAAAGTATAAAAAATTAACATAATTTATTTTTTGTTTATTGTGATTTTAGGGATATTTACCTCGAATTGATGGCCAGTTTCATATATTTTGTTTTATTTTTATTTTTTATTTTTTATTGTATAACAATATTTAAATAAAAGTTTTAAAACAAACAGAAAAATACGACGGAATAAGGATGAGGGATAAAAAGTTTTAAATGTAAATATTTTACAATTATAAAGCGGTTTTTGCTAACGGTGATAAATTTTATTTAATCTTTCGAAACCATAGAATTGATAAATTGAAAATTTATTCAATAACCAAGTTAGGCGTTGAAAATAACTGAAACCTAATGCTAATGGATTACCATACAATCAGGATTCAAATTGCTCTCATCGAAAACCCGAAACAAACGCAAGGAAACGCTCATCAATGGTAAGGGTTGGACCAACAAAACCCCGGCTTAATTCAAGGACAACCAATTCAATATCCTCAGGGAGATTTCCAAAGTTACAGTACTGGATCACAAAATGGCGTTTCATCTAATCCATCGCAAGTTTCGAACGCTTTGTGTTATCATTTACCTAATAGCCAAACTCATTATAAACATTGTCATTTTGGAAAGACTTATAATATTATAGCATATTGTTGAAGCATTTTCTTGTGAATAAACAGGCATGTGTCAAATCCAGTATCCACCAACTCACATTGAAGCAGCGTTGTGGAATAAGCTCCGCAGTGAGACATTTAGATATATATTGGTATGAGTTTATATTAGACGTTTATATTATGCACTTTTAAAATTAATATTTTAGTATTTAAAAAGTAAATATAAACGAACTTATTAATTTATTGTCCTGTCTTTTTACGCATTTAGCAATTAGTTAATTGTTAGCATTGATATTTAAAAAAAATAAGAAAAGTTATATCAATTAAAACTTTCTGTTCCGACGAACAAACATTTATGGTTTTTTTCGTCGGTTCGTCTGACTAATAAACTTTCCGTAACTGTTTTTTCAACTTTTCGCCCACAGCATAAGTTCCGAGATAAAACAATGCGTTCACGACTGCCAGTCGACATTTGAATACGATCCTTCGATGCTTGATATTCTAAAAGGCACATGACGTTCTAGTATTGATAAGTTTTATTCCCTAATCACAATTAACTTCTCAAGTTATTACCATTAGTTCAAGTAATACGCATGCCAGTGCTAATGGCACTTCGCCAAATAGCTTGTTGTTCTATATCATAATAAATAACATGAAGCAGTAGAACCGAAATGTACTACGTAGTCAAATTTGTCTTGTTTAATGATTCATTGTTTTATATTTCAATTTAAATTACAGCGTTCTCGCTGTTGTCCTGACTTTGCGAATATTGTAAAATTATTTTAATATCCTACATCAACGTACCTTTTATTTTCTGTGAAACGTTCCATCCTCGTCGAGAATTTTGCATTTTTAATGTAATCTGCAATTAGTTTTCAGCATACATTATGGAAAAAAGACCTACGCCCGCTCAATAATATAATTTTGACGTTTGTAAATAAAACTTTTAATTTAGATTCTCGGAAAATTACTCTTAACTTAATTAATTGTCATAAAATTAAAGTGTAATTATAATTTAATTTAATCTACCGTCAAACTTTGTATAACAACAGTTGTATCTCCTTTTATAGGGTGAGTCAGCCAGTATAATTTCAGGCTTATCGGACATAGCATCTTCATTCCCTGGTTGGCAGTACATTGATGCTCTGTGGAATGCTTTATTCTTTGTTTATTGCAGGTGACCAGCTTCAATTGGGCCATCTGAATTTGTTCATTTGCTTACGATAAAAAAACTGAATGTGGCAATATTTAGCAAGAACAAAGAAAAAATGTATCAGTAGACAATTATTAAATATATTTGATACTTAGTACCATACCAAAATACAAATTTATAATAATAGTTTTGTTTGTTTGTCTTTTTATATTTACACCTAAATCTTCATCTAATTTATATGAAAAGTTATTACTAAGATGCAAAATATAAGCAGCTATTGTATATTTTAAAGGTTTTTTTTTTGTTATGTCACATCGTGACGCGTGACGTGTACAATATAGACCTGAGGACTCAGAGAAAAAAGCCAAATCCTTTTGCGTTAGAAACGTAAATCGACCTTGAATTTTTTTTCGTATCATGCTCAGAGTACTTCCCCTCGAAAACTAAAATGGAAAATGACACAACCATTCTTTATAACCAGCTTTCACCGGCAACTTTTCCGAACCGATATAACATAGGAATCTACAACAAAAGAGCCTGTTCATTTTTAAAGACACACTTGTAAGCCCTCCGGTGTTGCAGCTATCCAAGGGCGGTGGTAGTCGGTCCATCAGGTGGGCGTCCTTACCGTTTGTTGCACAAAACAAATATTTATCTAAAAAGTGGGTTTTATTTTATTTACTGTTGCCTATATAATGGATTGTATTAATAGGTAATTGTAGTTTTGCAATTATCGTGTAACGATGACAATCGCAACTGATGGATTAACGTGCTCACTGAGGCGCGCAGAGGATCAATGTTTAATCCACAAACGATCACGCTACACTGTATTTATACAACGTACTGATATAATAATATTTGCTTCATGTTTATTAATAATATGTAGAATATAATACTGCTTGTGATTATTACTGGTCTGAGTATTAGGAGTCAAATATTAAGTTATAGTTTAAGGGTACAGACTTCATTGGGTCATAAAAAGATACAGCTGCGAAGAAATATGACATTAAAAGGCAATTTAGTGTTTATTTTCCAAAGCATTTTAGTATGTATTTAAAATACTAAATTGTAACTAAATAATCGCGAAAGTAATTACTTGCGCCGCGTAAATCCTTCTTTATATTTTGATATATATTTTTTAATAACTATTGTTTGTAGAGGTTTGTGCGGGCTCTGGGTGGGTACCACATTATGATTGAGATTTTAACTGCAGAATGATGGTGATGTAAGAAGTGATTTTTCCTTTACTCGTTTACCTTTGAATTTTTTAATGTGAAACATTTATTGGCGAATCTCAGGGCTAAGACCCTCTGCCGTTACGCAAAAGATATTATTTTATCTTATAGGTAGCGTTTTGCCCCAACTTGGCTGCCGCTTTCTAACTTGTGTGTGACTTAATTCTTACTGTTATATTATAATAATAAATGTATTTATTTTATTAACCAATTCTCATATTAAAAAATTGTTTTATGTGTCACATCTGCCAGGCGTCCCATGATAGCCTTATGTTTTTATATAGGTAGCTTACTTGTTAAATTCAATTTGATTTATAAAATCATTAAATCCCGTAGTGAACGATCGTACTGAGTCAATAAAGGGTTGTTAGGGATGTGAGATGAAGGATTTCGATGCGGATTGGGATTTAGAATTTTTAATGGGTTTCTGTTACGGGTATATATGAAACTTGTGTGGGATTTCCATTAATTAAACATGTCTTGCATAATTCCGATACCATAACTTTGGTTTAAGATAAAATAATAAAAATGTCACGATTTTAAGAATTTAATTTTATTTTTATTAATTGATTTGGAACAATCAAACAAATTTTACAATATACTTTACTATTAATTGAAATTATTCAATAAATTAAGATCAAAATGATTAAGATGTTAAAATGGCATCATATTAAATTAAAATTAATCTTTATATCTTAAAAAACTGCTCGGTTTCACCCGCCATTATCGATGTAGACTGGAATATTCTGAAATAGGCGCGTTGAAACAAACAATATACTTACTATTCCTTAGGCCGGTGGACGAGCAAATGAGCCACATGAAGGTAAGTGATCAATCACCACGGTCTAAGACAATGACGCTGTAAGAAATGTGAACTATTTTTTTACATAGCCAACGCGCCACCAACCTTGGAAGAAAATTATACTATATATTGGCATGCTAGTTATTGCTGGCAGTAGAATATCTGACGAACAGGTGGTTCCTACACAGACGGGCTTTCACAAACTACAATCATCAAGTAAGTTTTTTTTTTTAATTATTAATTGGCTCATACAATCACCTTAGCGCCATTAAATAAAAAGTAAGTTATATGTATGTAAATAATATAGTTACATATATGTATAATATAATTTGGTTGGAGCACAACTTGAACAAAGATCGCGTGTGTAAATACGGTCAAGCAATACAGAGCTTTCTCGTGCTTAATTTGTTTTTTGTAATTAATTTCGCCCTTGGCTATGAACGAAACCATAGCGACTCAGGGGAAGGAAAGTTGCTCAGCGTGGTGGGATAAGCTCTAAAACTTCTCATTAACAAGAAGACATTTTCCAGCTGTAGGATGTTAACGTAAATTGTTAGTTTTTAAATTCACGATAATAATTAATCAGTACTTTTGATGCAATTTCATGTCACAAATATTATTTAACGAACAAATATGAATGACGGTAGCCGTCGTGCAGAACTTATTATAACTTCCACACACCCTCACCCCAGTTGTATTTCGTATATCGACGAACGACACGACGCGACGTTTCATTTCCGTTGTCGCTTTTAGACTGTGACTGCATAATACGAATGTAACATTTACATACATTCTCATTAATGAAATACCGTTTTACTTTTTTATATACATTAATTAAATTAAAAATTTCATTTTTTAAATGGTTTAAGGAACACAATCATTTGATTTCAAGTAAGGACTGTATGTCATTCATTTTATTATACAGTATATATATTTCAGCTTCGAACTTTTAAGTTGATTGTCAGAATCTATCAAGCATAAGGAATACTTAGTTACGGTATATATATGAATACTTAATACGGATATATTACTATCACTAGATTAGTCTCGTTTATCTACAAATTCAGTATTAATTACTTAGAGGATATCCAGAAGTCAAAGATATATGTACATAGCCATCTGACGTTTTGTCTATTATTATACGTACTAACTAATCAAAGTCATTGAGATTTTTCCGTAAACAGTTTACTAGTTTGACCTACTGATTTGACATATTTCTAACAGTATCTAGTCAGCACTAGACTTACAGGTGACAAAGTAGCAGCTCGTAAATGTCACACGGTTAGGAAAAACCGTGATTTCTTCTCGAATTGATAGTTGGTAGCTTATTCTGACACATTGCATAATCATTGATTCACATGTGAGAGGACGTCATCTTGCAGATTTTCTAATAAAGTTTTCCTTCATCACCGAACACAAGATAAATTATGACATGAATATGAAAGCTTAGTGGTGCGTGCCTGGATTTGGACTCACAAAAAATCGATTAAGCAATGTGTTCGAACCTATGGGCTTTAAAAGTCTTAATTTCTAATCTCATCTCACAGCTGATAAACTGGAGTACTCTTTATTTAATACCTATAACCTTTTGGATATTATTTTTATAATCTTATATATGCTATAAAAAACGAAACCCTTATAGGATCACTCCCGTTTTTATCTATGAGTCTGTCAAAGCATATGTAAATATTTAATATACTGGACGAAAATTGGTGAAATTCGGTACTCATACAGATTTACGGGGTAATAGATGTATTGCGTAAATAACCGATTTCTGTTTTAGAAAATTGATTTTAAAATCAAAACAAAAATGATTCCGTCATGTCACAATCGTCTTAGTAAAAAGCCAAATACAATTTTGTATATATTTTTAAATATTTCTAGATAAGTTATCGATCATTCACAAAATATATCTTAGCGGTGGAGAAAACTTAACTAGCAAGCTAGTTTGAAGCCCTTGTGCTTTAGAATTAAATAAGTTTTAAATTAAACCTTTTCAAAAATAATCTTTATATAATCCGAGATTATATAATCCGATCTTTATATAATCCGAGTTAATAAGAGATTTACTAACACGAATATAATTCTAGTAATTATTTTGTGTTGTCAGCACCAAAAATGTGTGTAATTTTAGCCTAATTGGCTAGATAGGATTGAATAACAGGCGAGGTTAAATAAAAACTAACTTTAATAAAAAGGGCTTATTGCTTTTCACGACGATTCGATACTTTTAACATTCTCTAAAAAAACAGACGCGTAACTCTCCGCAGAACATCGAGAATGTCAGAAACTGATATTAATTATGATATTTAAAAAAATGTTAACGAGTATCGCTGAAGCTGCACTAGTTAGTCCGTCTTCTCTTGGTATGCTCGAAATGATGCCAATTTGTTTTGAATAATTTATTTACTTATGCACGTAATTTCTGTAATAAAATATTAAATTAGAATTCTTATTATATGGGTGTATCATTTATTGAAATTGATAGTCAAAAATAAGTTATATATAGTTAAATATATATTGTAATAATTTTTTGTATTATAAATATAATAAAATTGAGTAATAAATCCTTTCTCATGTCTTATTAGTACAATGGCTTCCGCATTGTGAACCGCTTTGCTTTTGTAGTTGAACAGAATAAAATTCAACAACTTCATTCTTTGAAGCAATAGCTCAATGGAATATGGAAATCCTAGCAGTGTGAAGGTCTAAGGTTCAATTTTACAAAATAAGAGTAACATTTTATGCGTCGAATTGCGATCTGGTCTTTCAATAGTATCAATCTTCCAGTTGACGGTTTTGAAACTAGACAATTTTATCTTGAAGCGTATATTTGTAAGGTGGTTGGTTGGTTGTTATACCAGTTCCGCCTATAGCTATTAGTTTAGACGGCGTACAAAAATCGTCCTTATATTTCAGCCAATCAACACAAAATTTTAATGAATTTGAAGTAACCGTTCATTTGTGAAAACCCTATGAAAATCAGTTCAGTACTTTTTGAATTAGCGTTTAGCGTCTGACGCGGCAGGGAGGACTTTGTTTTATAATATAATATATTATAATATATGGTTCGAAATGTAGATTCTAGATATACCTGTATTATAAATTGAAATCATATCAATATACATGTGTTAAGAGAGCGATCTACTTATTTTAAATAATTTAAAAAAAAATCTGAAAATCTATTGGAAAAAATCTATCAATCTCTCATAACAAGATTATGAAGTAACAATCATTCGCCGTTATAAAGGTAACAAGCAATTTATCTATATTGTATTAAGTATATTTGTTGACTCGTTACATTTTTGTTACAAGTGTTCGGCCAGTGTTCAAAATTCGATACAATTCGACTAAAATATATAACATTAATGAATTCGCATGTTGAACTATAAATTTCTATCAACTACTCTAAACTGTAAACGCTAACATGAACGATAACGAATAACGTTCTATTTTCAAATGGTTTTTATTGACAACACTAAATCGTCAATAAGTACCAAACAATAAAAAAAGATAATCGTTTGACAAAGCAGGTATATAGATACTAATATTATAAAGAGGTTTCTTTGTTCGTTCCTTTTGACGGATTCGCCCAAAACTTACTAATCAGTCTGATATGGGCCGGTCATATGATGATAGATTATAGCGCCATGGTAATCTATACTCATAAAGCCATTTGCCGTCAGAAAATTTAAATTTGGAACGTAATTTATTTTTTAATGTAAACATCCGCTAAGAAAGAATATAAATGTGAATTTTGTTTTTATGAAATCGATACGTAAAGCTAGGAAATTTTATATGGTAGTGTTTATACGTTATATATTTTTGGATATAAAGCTCATTAGGTCAACGTATTCAGAGAGAAAATTGACTGCCCGGGCGCTTAATAAGCGAACTCGTTTATAGCAGATAAGCAGACACGAGAAAATATTGTATGTAATATTTGTAGATATCATAAATATATATGCTTTTATATGGAACATTGTAATATTAATTAACAAATAACAAGGGATTAGAAATAGTTAAATTACATTCCTCTTTTCTTTATATTATTTAACTATTTAAAAAAACACGACATATAAAATAATATCAAAATTTCTCTGCGCGAAGTCAGGACTGGTAGATAGTTAACTATAAATTGCATGAAAACCGTAAAGATAAGAGTAACGACTTTCGATTAACCGATTAAACAATAGCTTGTAAACGTGTCTCCAATGTAAGAGATATTGGAGACACGTTTACAAGCTATTGTTAACCGCAACCTTAGGATGTTTATTTATTATCAAAGCCTGATTACGAAGATAGGTCAGATTATTTATATTCCATTGATTGAGATTTTTTTTTACAAATAACGTATAATCTTAGTATTAACTTACTATGTTGCTTCATACTTTACTTGTATTAAGATTAAACCATTTATTCAGCTCTCATTTAGTATTTCCATATATTTGTACATCATATCTGGCACTACTTTCTCTGCTAGATTTCATCCGCATACGATTAAAATAACTTCTAAATAGAAAATTGAAAGTTCATAATCTTCATAATACAATATTATACTTGTTAAGAAATGACGTATATATTATCCCTTACTGTTACAACCATAAGGTAGGGAACGGATCTGTGCCATGAGCTCGCTCACTTAATCCTGTCTACTGATGTTAACAACTTGTTTGTATGTACCAACTAGATACGCGAGGTGATGATCATCACAGCGTAACATATCTTTATTAATGTATGTTACACTGCGTTAGAGATTAACCAACTGCTCAGGACATATTATAGTGCACAAGTGTGTGCGGAAACACAGATGCACTCTCTATTTCCTCATTCTCACAATCTGATGGGACAGTAGCCCTGGCACGACCGGAAAGAGTTCAGGCGTAGTACCAACTACGCCGGCTAGCGTAGGCTTTTAGGTGCCTTCCGAGGCACAGGAGTGTACACACTTCCAACTTCCAGGTTTCGGGCAGTAACTGAGAATCTTAAACAGAAAAATTCAATAATTTTTTATTGTGCCGACTTGGGATTTGAACCCAGAACCTCGGGATCTGCGGCCTTATATCTAGCCACTAGACCAACGAGGCAGTCCCGTGAAACTACCAACTTCCTGACACCGTCCATGTCTGTTTTTTTGCTATATTTTTAAGTACAGAATTGTAAGCAGAATATGTTTGCGTTCGTGTATATAAGCCGAAAAAAAAGGTCAGTCATAATTAAATTTCCATAAATTTTTGTATGAGCATCAACTTATTATTTGAAAAATCCACTTTT
Organism: Nymphalis urticae; assembly: GCA_905147175.2. Taxonomy (NCBI): domain Eukaryota; kingdom Metazoa; phylum Arthropoda; class Insecta; order Lepidoptera; family Nymphalidae; genus Nymphalis; species Nymphalis urticae. Next base: position 10,027,310 of record LR989991.1, read on the forward strand.
AGAGATATCTATACCAACATTGGCGAGTAACTGACATCGCTAAATACCTTTCTGCTAATCATAATACTTTCAGGATCTGTTTGGACGGTCGCGTCAGTCGTTCGGCAAAGGCTGTAAAAGTTAGCATATTTAATACGAAAATAATTGGCATAGTTATTATCCTATGTAATCCCTTTCTATCAAATAATCACTTACCTACTACTTTCATTTTAAAAGCCTTTTTAATAAATGAATGTTAACTGTGAGGTATATTATACAGTTGTTATTTATTAATTGTAAGTATGTATTCTGTTTTTATTACTTTATTATATTTGGTAAGTAAAGTTTTTAATTTTGAAATTTTGTATACAAATAACACGCAAGCAATTTTCGCACCTAGTAGGAAAAAATGTATGATAATTCTTTTTTTGTTTTTGTTTTTTACCGTGCCTGCATGTTTTTGTGTCAAGCCAGCATAAAAATAAATATTTCAGGATTACAATTTTTGTTTTTCTTCATACAAATGCTTTATCGTCAATAGCGATTTCTTACATAATTAATAACCTAAGTAAATATATATTATACATGTTATTATTGAAATATATTTTGAGACAAATTACATTCAGATGATTCTGAGTGTTATATTTGAGTGATTTTATATAAACACATTAAGAATTCCTGTTACATATATTATTGGACAAACTTTCCGAAAATTCAAAAAGGGCTATCTAAGGTAAAAATATTCTTACAAATCCGATTGGTAGTTCTTGAAAATGGCACGATACAAATTCAAATAACGTTAACGCTAACGATACACATTCTCTAACTTAATAATATAGATATTTAAATAGATATCAGAAGCGTGTCATATCTTTGATCGAAGACAATCCATGTTATAATCTTAAATTTATTTTATAGTATTATACAAGCTGCAACGTGGTTTCACCCGCGTTAAAAGTTTTCGCTCCACCCCTGTGAGTCGTAGCAATATACATATATATATATTTATTTGATTTTAGACATATTCGGGTCTATAGCCTTTTATCTAACACAAATTTATTATTTATCAAGTTATCTGGTACATTGTGTTAGTTAAATGCTCAATAGTTTTGTAAAATTACGATAAACAAAAATAAAAAAAACAACAGGGGGCAGTTAAATAGTCTAAAGATTGAACGTGGCACTTGGTCATCGCTTGGAAGCCCGTGTACCGCTTTATGATTGAGGCTATCAGAGGAGTCAAGTAGGTATAATATTATTCAAATATGTATTATGTAAAACAGGTATAAGGGACTTTTAAATTATTAATTCATATTTTTTTTTGCAAAATTATAAATAGCGAGTGAGCGTACTGGTTCGAACATGTGAGTCTTAACCGGATCGAGGTCTACACCAAGTACCATTGAGTTTTCATGTGTATATTTTTTGTTTGTTATGTATTTCCAAACTAGCACGTGTCAGATAAAATTATGTTTTAAGTTCATTCAACTCTCATTGGAGCTGCGTGGTGTTAAAGAGTACCTTCTCATTTATATATATTTTAAGCACATCTGGTTAGGTAACGAACTGAGTGTATTACAGTCGTCACATATTCGTCGTATTATTAGTATTTTTGCGTTTATTGAAGAGTGAGTTGGGCAGTGTAACTATAGGTAAGTATAGGATATAATAGTTCCCAAAGTTTTTCCAGCATTTGGTCATGTAAGGGATGGTTTATATTTCTTATAATGGCAATGTTTACCGTAAAGGTGACCACTTACCATTTGGTGGTCCATTTGCTCGTTCGCTTACCTATTTTATAAAAAAAACCTTTTCTTCTAAACATTTAAGAGCTAATTGCATGTTTTTTATCTTTTTGCATATTAATATAAAAAAAATTATACTAATAAAACCTTCATGGTTTCAAAATCCTACTAGATTAACACGATAACTCACCTGTCTATAATAATCCACTTGCCTAAGGCTTGACTATACAAGGTCCTGTTTGTTTGCTATGATGATGATTTGAATATAAATTGTACTATATGCATGTTCTGCAAATGAGAGACTGCATTGCTTATGTGTTTAGTTCAAGCTTGAATAATATTTCATTAGATATGTCAATGCTTTGTCTATGTAAACTTGAATGGAATTATGTTTGTATATTTTTTTTATTAAAAAGTAAAAGTAGTTTACTATCGTAAAGGTTTTTTCTATAAATATTGCGATTTATAAGGTCTCATATTTATTTAAAAATATGATATGATTTATAATAAGTATCTTTACTTAGATATGTCAATTTCTATCATCAACTAGGTACCCGTCGCGCTTTCGCACAGGTTAAATAAGGGTCTACATTAAACTTTTATATCGTAATATTAGACATATATAGCCAGCTTGTGTTTTTTCTACATCATGTGGCTTATGTGTCATGTGGCTTAAATACGATGACGATTGTTGGAATCGTCATCGTATTTAAGCCAATTTACCCAAAACATTATGTATTACACACCTAAACGTTCCTCATGAATCACTCCTTCCATTGGTGAAAATTGTTTGTAAATCCGTTCGGTACTTTTTCAGTTTATCGCGTTAACAAAGACACATAGACGCGGCTTTAGTTTTATAGTATGTAGTGATGTTTTGATATTTAAAATAAGAAAAGAAACTATACCGTAACAGCCTGTAAATGTCCCACTGCTGGGCTAAAGGCCTCCTCTCCCTTTTTGAGGAGAAGGTTTGGAGCTTATTCCACCACGCTACTCCAATGCGGGTTGGTGAAAAACACATGTGGCAGAATTTCAGTGAAATTAGACACATGCAGGTTTCCTCACGGTGTTTTCCTTCACCGTAAAGCACGAGATGAATTATAATCACAAATTAAGCACATGAAAATTAAGCGGTGCTTGCCCGGGTTTGAACCCACGATCTTCGGTTAAGATTCACGCCACAATATAAAGTATAGTCTTAATTGTAATTTATTAATTAAAAATTAATCGACTACAAATAAAATTAAACAAATAAAGTGTAAAAAATATGAGGTCACATTTTAAATTGGATTAAAAAAATCGTCGCATTACATTTGCTTTGTGTAAGAAATAGTGAAACAAAAGAAAAGTTTCGATGTGTTCGCCACAATGCACGAAGTTTTAAGTAACAAGTGTATGAGCAAGTTTCCTACAATACCGTTAAGTGTTATTATGTAATAATAAAGTGTTTCAGTTACTTATTATATTATTTACTTCAAGACTTGCATGTATAATATCAATTGTTCGTAGCCCACTGATGGTATGAACGACATTAAGTAGTTGACATTTTAGAAAATTTAAAAAATACATAAATCTTAAACTTAAACTTACATTTATGTAATACAAGTTTATTGCAAATAAGAAATGTTCAAAAAGGCTGTTTTATTGCGAGAATAGCGAACTCTTCGAAACAACCTTTGGGTACAAAAAATCAATGTATAATAGAAAAATAGGGTAACCTTTATAAGATTTTGGGTAAAATATTAGGTTACAGAGCGATGGATAGGTACTCCTCTAATGCATAGAAAAGATGTATAGTATAAATATTTTGTATATTTTTTTTGAATTACGAATTATAGTAGTGGGAATAAGAATAAACAAATGTGTCAGTGTACTAACCCTGAAATAGAAAAAGAAATAAGCAAGTATGTAATTAATTACTAAGACTATGTAAGTACAATTCTTACTTCCATGTTCTAACATAATTTTAGTAGGAATAAGAAAAACGACGAATTAAATCCGAATCAAAATGGAATCAAGCATATGCCAATTTTCTTCTTAACAGTAACAGCCTGTGATTGTCCCACTCCTGGGCTAAGGCTTCCTCTCCCTTTTTTATAGAAGGTATATAAGCTTATTCCACCACGCTGCTCCAATGCGTTTGGTGGAATACACATGTGGCAGAATTTCAGTGAAATTAGACACATCCTGGCGATGTTTTCCTTCACCGTCAAGCACATGAAAATTCAGCGGTGCTTGCCCGGGTTTGAACCCACGATCATCGGTTAAGATTTATGCGTTCTTACCACTGGGCCATCTCGGTCTTCTTAAATATCCTCAATGTATCACATTATAATATAGTATCTGAGGAAGTATTCCGACGAATGCTTTTATCTGTTTTTACTAGACACACGTAAATATCCAAAACTATCTTGTAAATTAAATTTAAAATCTGTAGAACGTGAGATATAGAAGCATGAGTCAAAAATATATTTTGAGTCCTCAACTCACATTATTTTATAAATAGATTTTCGAAACTCACAAGATTGATTTTGAGATGAATGTGTATTATTAAGGTATCCGACAAATTTCGAGGCTGCAGGAGTTGCCAGTGATAAATCGGACTATTTTGATCTTTGACACCCCCGTACCGTAGGGAACGCACCAACTTGCGAGTTTGTTTTCATCATAACAAGTATTAATAAATCTCTTCATTATATAATATGTGTTTTTTATTTTATTTTATCATTAAATACGACGATATCATTAAATACATGGTCGATACAATTTTATGTATCAACCGTGTTTGTTTTTTCTTTATTAACATAGACTACAATTGTCTTACAAAGGAAAGCTTATTCATCCAGTCACCCTGAGTGAGTAATATGAGTATTAAATCAAGTCAAATATAATTTGATAATATACTTTGAATGATATAATGAAATAAATAAAAAAAATAATGAAATAAAAAAAAATGAATAGATCAATTCATTATTTTAATATAACGTTAAAAACCATTTACAAATAGTTGATTTCCAATACAAGTTAATTTAATTATGTAATTTAATTTCAGAAAAAGATTTACTTTTTAGATAAAGATTTTACTACTGAGTTGGTTGTGGTTTCTTCTGTGTAGAATCTACTACCTTATCTATATCAAAGTTATGGTAGTAGTAGTAATAGTACATTTAATATAATTCTTAAATAGAGCCTTCTTGGTTATTATTTTTTTAAGTTTTATTCTTGTTTTTTATTTAAATGTGGGAATCAATATTGTAAATGGATATTCGACGTCATCACAAATGAAGTCATAGGATTAGCTCTTTGTAGTCAGAATTTTTAAAAATCTTATTTCCATTGGTTTGGTTTCGTCGAATTTTAACACACCCGCCCGGACGTTTTTGGCTTTCACACCTTAATTCATTTAGGTTTTTACCTCGACACTTTTAAATCAATTTGAATTATTTAACGAAATACGAATTTTTTATTTTACGAAACTTCACTACACGTAAATAAGACTATCAGATTAAACATTTTTTAAATCTAATCTTGTTGTTACTAAGTCTTTGAAGTTTGAATTATTTAAAAAAAATATGGTGAGAAGTGAAAAAAAAGATATATCTGGATTTATTTCAACCCAGATTATTTCGTATGTTTTGACTAACTTTGAGTGGGCGTACATGTATCTGGCATGCTTATGTAGATTGCGTACTAAGTAATAATCACACAAATTATATTTTGTCTAATTGAGTGCATAACAACGGTATCTTATCATCTGTGTGGAATTAATTAGATATAATTTAATCAATTGAATACATAATTTAAAAAATGGTTTAATTCTTATTATAATTATTGTTAGTATTAATACTAACTAATATAATCTTTCTTGTACTATAAATGCGAACCAAACCGCGGGCGTGAACTAGTTACAAATAAATCACAGCTTAAAACTTTTATAAAAATATGTTTTATATATCAGATAGTATTAACAAATTGCAATGTTTTAATATTGCTTGATTACTATACTCAAGAAAATATTCGTTACGCTTGCTGATAGTAGAATTATCTACGAGACGTAATTCAGAAGCAACCATTGCCTTACTACTTACGGATAGGAAGGTGAAGAATAACGAAACGTAAATAAGTTGGAAACGGTAAGGCAATTCTACTATTTGAATACAAAACGATTCCTTTTTTAAATATAGTAACTCCGCTTAGATTGTTTTGTTTCGAGAACCAAAAATGTGTATAGAATTTCAACTCTGGCTGGGAGAAACTTAAAATTCAGTTGCAAAATTTAATTCACGCATACTAACGCTTGGATTTTTTTTTATTAAAAAAACAACGACGACTTTATTTCCTTTAGATCAATTTTATAATTTTGTCAAAACCAAGGGCCGGCAAGGCCTTCAACATAAAGTTGTTACGCCACTGGATAGTATGAAATATGAAGAATGGAGGATTAGGCGTACCTGTTAGCGTGTAATGACATCGTAAAACACCGTAACCTAGAAACGTAATTGGATAAATGGAGGTGACATCATTTTTAGCATTTAGGTTGAATATTACAGCAACGTATCCGACGTACGAGTTGAAGACCTAACTATTTTGGGATCCGTTACTTTGAAGAGTTGTATTTGCTTTCCTGACTGACTACTGTGTAGTGGTTAACTCATAAGGCTGCATACCTCGAGGTACTAGATTCAAACCGCTCGAGCCAGTAAAATGTTATGTGTTTCTGCCAATAAATTCTAGTTATAAAATAGCAGCAAGAAGTTTGGACGTTGGCAGTGCTTTGGAAAGTACGTTGGTACGCCTGAACTCTGTTCGGTCGCGACGAATTATGAGAGTGTGCCCTGTGTTTGTGTTTGCGCACACACTCGAGGACTAATATATTTCCTAAGTAGTTGGCTATTTTTCATACCAATGGACGCAGCTACCAAAGTTGGTCATGAGGGTCATTGTCTAGTTGTGTGTGCAATTGGAAATACATATAGTCTGTTAAATTGTCTGCCATAGCCTCTTTTCTCTTAAGCTACACGTAAGAAGATTACGAACGTATAGAATAAATAAATATGTTATGATTTTGGAAGTTAATAAAATAATTAAAATAAAGCGGAAAATTTTAAAGACTCTATTGCAACGTAATAGAATTGTTAAGTAAAATTTAAAAATAGACTAAGAAAAGATATATTTAATGCCAATGGAAATTACGAAAAATTGCTCCATGGAAATAAATCAAAGACCTATAAAGTGCTCGCTAATTAAACTCTCTTGGAACACAATTAAAAAGGCATTTCTCGTGTTCATGTGACAGAATTCTTAGTTGTCGAAGAATATTTTCCGAAGGGAATTCTAACTTTAAGAAGGCTTTTCAATATTCTCAATCACCAAGCTCCTTAAATTTAGTTTTAACTGCACTAATTTTCTTCGCATCATAAGTTCTTTACCGTTCCAGTAAATTGTACAATCTAACAACTTACTAAACTTATTAGGTAGTATTTTCATCTAAATAAACATTTTAAAATATATAATCAAAATTAAAAATTTGTTTATTCAAGTAAACTATTAGCAATTTTTAGATAGATAGATAGATAAATTTTAAACTACCGACATTTTGGAATGCAGTTTTTGTCGATAAACTCAGTATATAAATTTATGTATCTTGTTATGTGTTATATGTAAAAATAAACGAATACTATCTCCAGGTAATTGCAGGCACAAGGGACATAAAATCTTAGGTCCCAAGGTTGGTAGCGCATTGGCGAAGTAAGCAATGGCTAACATTTCGTACAATGCCAATGTCTAAGGGCGTTTGGTGGCCACTTATCATCAGGTGGCCCATATGCTCGTCCGCCTTCCTATTCTATAAAAACAAAAAAGGTTTTTTTTTCATTCATACGATGTAAGTACATAATAATGTAATATTATTTATAACATTTATTATGTACGTAACATTTGTTTCGTACGTATTTATTACGTTTATTGAATTATTTAAGACTCTCATATTTCCGATAATTGAATATGTTAAATCCTTTGTTATTTATATTGTTAAAATATATTTTCAACAAAAATGCTAGTAAAATAATATTATACATAAAATTTTCGAGTATTATTTATATTTTTAATAGCCTATTGCCAGTCTGGCAATAGGTCACTTGATGGCACATGGTCACCACCGCCCATTATTACAAAAATATTAACTATTCCTTACACCTATTGCACCAGGCAAGAATTAATAAATTTTATTCTTAGAAGTGGCAACATTTAATGTACTAGGCCTGTCGGTTAAAGACGCTGGTAGTTCTTTGTAGATTTGGGTGCTACGTTGACAACGCTATTGCCTAATAATGCTTAAGATCTGAAATCTATTTTATATTTTTTAAATTACCTATAATTTAATTTTATATATTTTGTAAAAATAAAATAGAAATATTTTTATTACACTATTATAACAAATAGGTTAATAGTTGTAGAGTTTTGCTACGTTTGTCACGCTACGCATCGTTTTATGATATTTAACTTAATTATGCATAATTATTAATCAAATTACTAGCTATATTTTTTTTAAGAGTATATATATTACTTATCTTTATATAGATATAATTCTTCTGTTACTAATATATGTCATTGAACTCTCCTTAAACGACTGAATCGATATAATGAAATATTATGTGTGGGTTTAGATTGGACTAGGTAAACGAAGTTGCGATCGGAGAATTCGTATGTACACTATAAATATATTTCTAATATATAAACTAACTGCCTCGTTGGTCTAGTGGCTTTGAAGGCCGCAGATCCGAAAGTCCTGGGTTCGATTTCCGGGTCGGGCCAATAAAAAGTTATTGGGTTTTTCTATTAGAAAATTTTCAGTAGCAGCCCGGAGTCTGAAAGTTGGAAGTGGAGTGTGTGCATTCCCGTGCCCCGGAAAGCACATAAAGCCGTTGGTCCTACGCCTGAACTCTTTATGATCGTGTCAGATTGCCGTCCCATCGGATTATGAGAGCTAGGGAATAGAGAGTGCAACTGTGTTTTCGCACACACTTGTGCAGTATAATATCTTCTGCGTAGTTGGCTAATCTCTCTTGAGATTTGCCGCCGTGGCCGAAATCGGTCTGGAGAACATTATTATTATAATTCTTAATATAATAGTTTTATTTTTAATTATATTCTAACGCGTCAATATCTCTAATTTACTTTATATTTGTAGTGTAACGTGACATTTATTTATAGTCGCATTTAGCAATGTACTAATTCCATGAATTTTAATGTATGAGATCCTAGTTTATTTTAACCTAACAAAACTTTATCGTTTAGTGTAAATCAATTGTAGTAAAATAAAAATAATATAAAATTGAATAACAATGATTTATTCTTTATAGTTATTACGTGATACCTAAATTTGTAGACACATTATGAGCTTGAAACACGCTTTCAATATTTTCAGTAATTGTTTATTGTAAGTATTTGTTAGCAACGGATTTATTTGATAATAATAATTTCAATATATTACTAAAATATAATAATTTAAGTGAATTTTTCTTATATTTTTGTATAAAATGATATGAATGATAAGAAAGAAAACTACATTTTATAAAACTCCCGGATATGATGTACGTGTTCACAAAATTTCATTTATCTGGATGTGTTGAAACGTGATTCCGGGCCAAACTGATTCTTGTTCTCATAGAATAAATTTTATGTTATAGAAAGACATTTTACTTTATTACAGTTTGATCATGATATATTGATCATGATATATTTATAAGATTTATATTTTATTAAAGTGTTTTTCATTTGTTTCTAACAAGACTAGAAACATAATAATAGAGGTTAATAGTTTATCGATTACATAAGGTCCTATAGCCTAAAAACAATTTTAATGTAGAATAATTGATAGCTTATCTTGTTGTAAATCTCTAAAAATATTAAAAAATTTAAGTGTTCGTGTGTCTTCTAATTGAATAAAAATTCCTAACATAAATATTTTGGTTATTATAATAGAGAGTGTGCCAAGATAATTTCATAATAATAATACGAGAGTTAAGAAAATGTAAAATAAAAATAATAAACTTTATTTACACCCATATGTACACAATTTTAATTGGAAGTTTTATCTAAATCTAGGGTTTTTAAATGAGCAACATAGGTGGTGCCGAAACTAATATAAATTGTAATATCAGAGTCAGCGCTTCCTCGACATTTCATTGCACACTAGATTAGAGCACTTATAACGCGTAAAGAACCATGTAGTCTACATGTATTCTTAGATTTAAAATAGTTTTAAAGGTGTAGTAGGATAAGGAAAAAAGTGTTTAGTTCATCAAAATCGGGCATGTTTAACGCCAGTTACAACAAATTAATGATCACGTATATATTTGTTAGCCGATATTTTAGGGCTTTACTCGTAAATATGAAATTATGATTAATAAAATATATTATTTTAGATTATAATGACATATTTACGATATTATATAAATGACAAAAACGTATAGTTCGTATTTGTGGATTTCCAAGCGGCATATGTATAAATTTAATCGTATTTGATTGATTCAGTAATTAAAATGGCGAAAAAGAGTTCCTTGCCGGTTCTCCTCAGTAGAATCTACATCTCGACTCGGTGGAAGCTTTACATTTAATTCAATACAATCACACGACAATTCAAAAGTACCTTTGAGAATATAGATTTTTTTGATTTCATCGAATTTGGATTAAGGATTTTTTCGGAACGATGATGATGGCATGTAAAGCGTTGATTTGTTTCCGTTCCGAAGTTTTTACAATCTCATGTGTACTAACCCAGGTTTAACCGCAAGACAACTTGTTTATAATAATTAACGTTCGTATTCCTAAAGATCAAATTAGTTTTGGAAACATCAAATGAATTTAATTCGTCGAATTCGACCACGACGCTGAAGGTTTGCTTTTTAAGGTCTAATTTAAATGCTAGGGACTATTCGAAAGGTTCAGTAACAAACTTAACTTCGGCTTCCCTCAAAGATATAAGTTTGACGTAAAGTTTTCTCCCACGGATTTGGGGTTTGTAACATCAAAGAACTGCGATCTTTTCATATATTTACGTATATACGGCTATACAAATGTGTTTAATACTGGGAAGTTAGGAAGTTTTTAATTGTATTTTGACTGAAATCTGACAGCTACAAATCAGAAGTTTATATTACTTGATATAGTAGAGTGCTCAGCGGTGAAAGAAAATATCGTTTGGAAATATGCATGTCTAATTGTACAGAAATTCTGCCACATGTGTATCTACCAAATCGCATTGGAAGAGCATGGTTGAATAAGCTCCGAACCTTCTCCTCAAATGGTAAACAGACCTAAGCCCAGCAGTGGGACATTCACTGTTACTTATATTACTTTACTTTAACGATACATATGTATCATGTATTATATATCGTGATATCTATCAAGGTAAACAATAAACGAGAATAAAGGTATTGTCAACTTCTGCCATTTAATATAGTTCATATAAAACGCGGACCATATAACACCATTGTACACTTTTCAAGAGAACTCGTAACAGTAGATCCCGATTTAATTGCAGTGCCGCTTTATGAAGCAAATATGCAGCTGTATACAGGCAAAAGCATCAGAAGACCTTTATAAACTCTGTGGAAGTATTTATTACTTTTGATATCTGATTTCTGTTTCAAAAGTATTTTAATGAGCATATGGAAATTATTAATATTATTATTAATTTCATGTTTAATTTTTTTTGTCACGGACGTGTTATCCTGTCTTTTTGTATATATTATGTATTTGTATTAACGTTATATAAATGTACCTGTATATTTTTGTTACCGGCATCGTAATCTAAATTTTGGGATTAGAAATTGGTGGCAGCATATGATTACTATATTTTTATCAATTTGCTTGCATCTTCTTACTGTAAATCGTAGCAAGGTATCCACGACACAAGCTTGCTTAATGTGGAAGCCACCGGAAATGCAATTATAATATCGTTTCAGCAAACAACTCGGCTATTTTATTGTGTAATATTTTTGCTTATATTTTGTTTAAAAAAATGTATAGTAGCTTATTAACACTGTTATACAATCTCCTATGTATCAAATATTTAATGTTAAGCTTAAATAATGAGTTGATATAAAAGTTTGTAAAGAAACAATAAATCTCAATAATAAAAATCCGTTAAAAACTAAGTATATGTTTATTTACGTACATAAATAACTATCGCCAACAGTTACTTGTTATTGACTTATATAATATACTTATATAAAACCATGAATATGTTTTTATTCTCTCATTCTTTAAAAAAAAAAACCAAACAAAGTCCGACTTATCGAAAAGTGATTGATCATATAGATAACAGATAGCAAAGCAAAATAAACAAATTAATATCCATCGTGCTGAAAAAATAAAGGAATGCATTGCTGTATTTATAACTTGAAAATATTAACTATTACTGAAATTCCATTCTAGAGAATATATATTGATAAAAGTTTCATGTTAGAAGATTGGTTTTCTTAGAATGCTATTCATTTCATATATGTTTTGTATAATGGTTACAGCAAGATAATACATAATACAAGTGTTTTCTATTTACATAAATACTGATGGTGATAAATAATTAAACTGGTGGACGTCATCATTAATATAAATATAATAAATATATAACAACCCAGATTGCCTCGTTGGTCTAGTGGCTTGATGTAAGTTTGCAAACCCGGAGGTTCGGGGTTCAATTCGCAGGTCGGGCCAATAAAAAGTTATTGGGTTTTTCTGTCAGAAAATTCTCAATAGCAGCCCGGAGTCTGGTAGTTGGAAGTGTATACACTTCCGTGCCCCGGAAAGCACGTAAAGCCGTTGTTACTGTGCCTGAACTCTTTCCGGTCGTATCGGATTGCCGTCCCATAGGATTATGCGAGTTACGGAATAGAGAGTGCACCTGTGTTTGCGCACATACTTGTGCACTATAATATCTCCTGTGCATTTGGCTAATCTCTCTTGAGATTGGCCGCTGTGGCCGAAATCGGTCTGGAAGACATTATTATTTTATAACAACCCTCTTAAAGAGGAGTCGTATATTTGATTTTAGCAATATATATATATTTTTACCAAAGAAAAGGTTGCGGTTTTAAATGGTAGAAAATACATTTCGGATAATAAAGATGACATATACAGAAATTAATATTTCATTTCGTTTTGCAGTTAATAAATTAAAACGGAACTTGCTTCGAAAGTTTTTCTTACACGACGGGGCGTGCTTTCAAAGTCTAGTAGAACTGAGTAGTCTCAATACCAAGTGAGTAATATTTGACATACGTATTACATGTTTTAAAAATAAACAATTGTTCAAGGACATGGACAATTATTGTATTAATTTTAAAGTCTCCTGTCATAGTTTTTGCCACGACGGTCGATCTCAAACACTTACAAAGTGCGTTGGAAATATTATAAGAATGGGATTGCAAACCAAGGTCCACTCCCATAGTCAGATGGGACTGCAATTCAAATCGACTGAAGATAGATTAGGTTCAGGATCATCGTCTTTACGTCCTTTCTGTGATTTAGAAGTGTAACATCGCCATTTTTCTGACTACAAGCTGCTGGGGAATATTTCTTAAATGAAAAACTCAACCAATGTTTTTGGTATAATAGTAATATATAATAGTACTCCTAATGTGATGAACGATTTCGACCACAGTGGCCAATCTGAAGAGAGGTTAGGCAACTGTGCAGTGCACACGTGTGTGTGCAAACACAGGTGCAGTGTAAATCTCATAATCCGATGGAACGGCAATCCGACACGACCGGAAAGAGTTCAGGCGCAGGACCAACGGCTTTACGTGCTCTCAGAGGCACGGGACTGTACACACTTCCAACTTTCAGACTCCGGGCTAATACGACGCAGTTGTTATAGTTTAAGAGTTCTTGATAATATACTTTTATCGTTCGAGTAAAAGTAAAATTTACAAGTTATTTCAATAATAATGTTTTAATTTTTTGTATGCATTTAGTTACACTGGCTCATTCGCCCTTCAAATCGGAACGCAACAATACGAAGTATTGCAGCTTAGTAGCGGAATATCTGATGTGCGGGCCCGTCTGGGTGGGTACCACCCTACCACCAGGTAAACATTATTATACAAATTATTCTTTACAATTTTAATTATTTACAGCTTTAAGGTTGTATAGAGAATAACATTGAAATATGTATTTACATGAACTATAAATGCGTTTAGCTGAGATGTATAATTTATTAAAACATATGATTTCTTGTAATTGTGCTTTCCATGATAATAATTTTATTTTTTTGAAGCATAAAATCAATACCAATTGAAAAGTCAAAGGGAACAGGTGTCAAAGAATCTTTTCATATTTGTCCGCATCGTGCTCACAAACTGCTACTCGTAAAAACTTACCACTTCATCGAGTGGCTTACATAGAATCGCCTTTGCTCGGATAAGTTCGACTGCCTTCGGCGTTAGTCGTAGCTTTTGGGCGGGCGGATATTCAGTCTACGGAGGCAGCGGCAAGTGATCGACGTATCGTACGGGCGTGTTATATTAACTGTGTAACATCGTTCTACATATAAAATTGTTTTTAATTACAAGTTTTTAGTGCTAAGTTATGTAATACATATAAATAAAAATTTAAGACAAAAAAATAAATATTTCGTGTCATCGTGTGATTTTTAAAGTGAATTAATAGATTTGTGAACCAAATAACTTGACTTGAGTACGGCGGAAATGATGTTGGGGTGGTTTAATACGAGCACAACATTTAATAAGGTAAGAAATCATTTCGATGGAATTAAAATAAAATTGTATAAAATTTATATTTTTAGTTTATACTAGTTAAATGCGAATACAGCGTTTTATGTAGAGCGTGTATTTCCTCGCAATTCAAAGACTTCCTTGCGTGTATGTAAGTGATAAAATTTGCATGTTACTTTGCATTTTGTATAACAACGTTATAAGGTCGTGGCTTTGATAGAATTAAGGGTTATTCGTTAAATATTTATCGACTACAATAGGTGTACTTAATTTTTTTTTATGTTCGATTATTTTATTTCTTCCATTATATTATATTATCGTTTATAAGCGATTTAGTTTTAGTTTTAATACAATATAACTTGAAGTTATTTTTTTTCTAAACGTTAATATATTGGCTAAAACGAATCAAAGGTAATCGTAATTTATAATTAAAAATATATAAGCGTTGTATGTCACAATGGATAATAATATTCTAGGCATCAAAAATAATTGTTCTTTACAATATAAAAGTTGATTATTTATTTTCAGCGACGAGTATTAAACGACTGCGTCACATAAAGCGAGCTACAGTGCTTTAATATACATGTGGCGTTTAGGTTATTTTGAAAAGTATTAACTTTTATAACGTACTAGCTTATGCATGCGGCCTCGCCTGCTTTTAAGTTTTGTTCAGCTTCATTACGAATCCACCGGATACTTTTCATAAGTAGTTTTATTGTTACATCTCCGACTTCCGACATTATAATGTTCTTAATAAATTAAAGTTTTATCAAAATAGTTTTAGTAATTTTCAGGTGTTGCTCAAACAAAACAATTTACAGTTCGTTAAAAATAATATATTAATTTTGTAAACTTTTTTTATTTAAATTATTTACACAAACGATTATTTACAAAAACGAATATTCTTCATTAAATAGTTTTAAACACGAACTCTAAAAATTTAAGCATATGCTACACTAATGTTACTAACTTTATTAAATATGATGATTTGGACTCGCTTTCTAGTTGATTAGACGCCCGCTTTTAATCCTTTGATCCCTATTTTGAAATACTAATTAGCAGAGTGGTGTTAGTAATACGACATATTATCAATTTGTCAATCAAAATGGCGTAGCAACGTTTTTACTCATCTAGTTGAGTAATGTAAATCAATGTGTTTAATAGAACAATTTGTCTATTTAAATATTTCAGTTGTTGATGTTAATTTTATTTGTGTGGTTACTTAATGATTTAGTAAACATAATAAAACATTTGGTATTATAAATCTACACTTGGATCAACATAAATTTAATGATAAAAGTATATTAAATTGATTTTTAAGAATAAACTCGAAACTAGCAGACAAACCGTGATATGTCAGCAAGTAATATGCGATTTTGGCTGTAATAATTATAACATTTAAAGGATACACGTATTAAAATAGCGTATCATTGTCCGTCAGCTTATAACATTTCAGGATTGAGATTTGAAGTCAGTTTCTACAGAATAGCACTGCAGTCAAAATAATTTAAAGCGCAAGTTACCATGTTCTAGAGCAAATACTTAGGTAATTTAAGCACGTTTTGAGCGTATTATATTCAAATTGAGGTTTAAGAAAGTATAAAGGCAAAAACGTGAAGCTTAAAGGATTTCTTAACGACCATAATAAGACTAATACAGTCTGTTACAGTAACACTCCTAGTATTAGGTTTAGAGTTTATTTCAACACGCTCGTCTAATGCGGGTTAGTGGATGACAATATTTCTGGCGACACATGCAGGTTTTTGTCAAGATGTTCCCCTTTACCGTCGAGCACGAGATGAATTATAAGCACATATTAAACAAATGAAAACAGTTGTACTCGCCCGGGTTGTAGTCTCAAATCGTGTCAGATTGACGTGTTTTAGTTACTGGACTATTTCGGTTCATTATATCACTTTTAGTCGTATAAAAAAGTATATCCGAACGGTTTGAAATTTTTGACAAATCACAAATCCAAAATACATCCAAAAATTCGGCGTGGCATTTTTGACAAATCACATGATTTACATACATCCAAAAATTAATATTCGTAATCACGTATCGTTTAATCGGTTAAGTTAATTTTTTTACAGTTATCGTCGGCACTTGCGTGCAGGCATTTGACATATATAGGGACATGAACATACAATAGATGCGCGGGTCATATCGTATAATATTTACTTTTTTTTTAAAGATGTGTGCTGCGTGTTGTTGTTTGTTTAACGATTATTAAGGTCGTGTTCTAAAAATACAATGACTCACGTAGCTTTTTACGTAACACGAATGTTAATATTAAATCTATTACTGTGCAACAAACTAATAAATGAATATTAATATTAACAAAGCTTAATGTAATGATAAGTTTCATTGGAGAAACAAACAAATAGGAGTATTTATAATGTAGTTAATTGAGTGGAAAGTGCTCTTATCAGTAATTGGTTGCAGTTGATTAACGGTGCAAAAGTCCAATCAATTGGATTCGATTGTTTTAACCGAATTTGTTACCCGTGCCCAATCTATGGAAGCAATTACAGTAACAAAACAAACAAAAGAAATCTCTTGTTTATTTATTCTAATCCCTATGGTCTGATGAAACATTTCCTCTTTACTTACTCTTTTGTTTAGATTAGCATTTTTATAATAGCTTTTACTTATACACTCTGCCTGTTATAACTATTGGTTGCTAGTTAATTACTTTTTCATAAATGATGTCCTTATGTCTCGCTTTTTTAGTATTTTTAAGCAAAAGCGTTATATGCTTGTACGTAAATTTACATGTTTATTTACGCGTGTTTTATATGGTCTGGTATATTTTAATGCGTATGTATGTATGCGTCGGATGTTACAGGCTACAAACCATTATACCATATAATATAAGATACAGATTTGTTTAATACACACGCGAGGCGGAAGTATCCATATCAATAGAACAAAGGATACCGTATGGTGATAATGAACACATGATTCGGTTTTCATATATATGTATAATAATATAGTATTTTTTGAAAACTTGTTTATAATAAATATAATAATATAAAAATATATTCTGGATAATATATCTACTATCTATGCAGCCATATTTATTCGGAAATTATTGGATTGTGATGTGGAATATTGCTAAGAGACCCGGCAGTTTTTCTGTTAAATCGTATTTGAGATTATGTGGACAAAAATTAATCATTTCTCCTATTAGTGCACACAATAAGATTGGCGTTATATCCCTACAACACTGACCAAGACAAGGATAGATCCAGATAGCAAAACCTCGCCAGAGTGAAGATACTGAGTAAAGGTCATGAGTCCTTATGTTCGTTATACTGAATGCGGTCCTCATGGCTAAACAAATTTGATTTGGAATTATGTTCTCATGATCTCATTCAGTGCATATCGCACTGAATGGAATACATTTATTTTGTGAAAACAGACGTATCGCTTGTAATCTTTACCATACAATTCTATTTATTTAAACCATTTTTAAAAATGTACTTTAACTTAACAGTATTCACAAATTAAATAAATTTAATTATTATAAAATATAAATTTTTCTAACCGATAAGCTTAAGCAATAAAAATTGGTGCTATTATAATTTTTTTTTTTAGTTTTAACAAAAAATTACTGGATCGATTTTACTCGAAATCCGAGCGCACCTACGCATACACCTACATACACTCACACAGACATCCTCTTAAAAACTTTGGCAATTTAATCTAGTGACCTTGAAACGTGGAGAAATGTCATAATTCGGGATTAACAAAATCGGACCCACTACAAAAACTTCCCTACTTTAACTTTCCCTTACTTAACTAGGAAGTTATAAACGATCAAACTTATAAAATTCCCGAATTAATTATCTACAATACATTGAACTGTTTTACGATTTTTAACTTAACGTGAAATAGATGAAAACGATGGTTGTATGCGTTATGCTCAGTTTGGTTAGTTACGTCTGTTAGCCGACTAATTCTTTTGTGGGACTTTCACAATAGGATCCACAAAAGCGTTCGGAAATGTTCGATGGTAAAGTTGAAAAAAATGTTAAGGATCGTTTGTGTGTTGTGGCTTTTATAAAACTAATGACTTTTTAGATGATCTGATACACTTTAGGAATTAAGTGATCACCTCTAGGTAATTTCAAATAAACCTTTGTAAAGAGTAAATTGAATTATTTTATTGTTAAATGAAAAAATAGCTTAGGTTTTTTATTTATTTATTTATTTATTTATTTATTTGGGAAACAAACAATTATGATTACACTTAATAGTAAAAAAACAAATATAAGAAAAGCATAAATCAATCAAGTTTCCACTAAAAATTAATACAAACAAATGACATATTATATTAAGAATAAAAACAAAAACAGAAAGCATAAGATGCAAGTGAAACTTCTATAATTTAAATATATGACGTAAACTAAATTTAAATTTGCTAATTTTTGAGTTAAATATATCTAATTCTGTACAATGTTTGTTATAACTTTTTTGCCGGTTATGAGCAGGTTTGAGATATTTTTTAACAAGGTGGTGTTAGATTTTTGACAATCAATAAGCAAATGTTATTTTATTGCATAAAATAAAGATTTGGCCATTGGATTGGGTAATTAACCTAAAATTCCACAATTAAATAATAATAATAAGAGTTTCGGGAGTGTTTAGTTGTCGTATATTATCTATTAAGATTTATGTATTTAGGTTATCATAAACAATTAAACATCTTTCAATAATCTTAATTTATTTATGACTTTTGTAGTAGACGAAATTTTGCACATTTTCTAAATAGTAGCCCAAATCGAAATAGCTATTACTCATACTTTTACTAACTACGTTTGATAAACACATTTTTATAGAAATCAATCAATGATTTTCTCTCATATAACATTTAGTTGTATATTATCCGGCTCAGATGATGTTGTTTTTGTAAACTTATTTCGTAATCACCTTGTATTATTTTAACTTTGCCAGTTGTAATTAGTGCTTAAATAATCTAACACAAAGTTCACAGAATATTTAAAAAAAATCTTGTTTTATTTTCGTCTTTTGACATTTGCAAAAAATAAAATAAAAATAATTTCGTGCTGGTTACCTGTTGTGATGTGTTGTACTTAAAAGTAAGAAAAAAATATTACAAAACAATTTAAGATATTTTAAAACAATAATAAATAATCTTATCACTCCATACATAGTCATACTCCCTGCCTAGCAGACTGTAAAGGACACGACAAACAATAACAACTTCAAACGCTCTACTTGGTAAGCACTACTGACTTTTTGATGTGCAAAATTTATGTTAAAATTCATCTGGTGCTTTGTAATAAAGGGGTGTTTAATCAGGAAACCAGTGTGTGTCGGAGGAAATTCAGAGGCTATGTGAATAGTATAACCCGCAACGGCTTCATTGAGGATTTGTGGTTGCCGCGTGGTGGTGTGGTTGGCGCACAAAATATGTATTTCTCGTACTTTTGTTGTATATCATTAATAATTGCGTTGTTAAATATTAAAAAAGTCAATTATTTATATCTCAATAAAGCTAACTAATAAATTGTAGTAAATTTGTACCTGTAATTATTACGAATTGAATATTCGATAATGTGAATTATGAGGGTCGAATACAAAGAAGGTAGACACGAATTTAATATTTCCAAAGAAGTAAATAACAAAATAAAGACAAATTGAGAATTTCTGATTGTCTTTTCGTGCTGAAAACATAATAAAAGCATTTTTTAAATTATCACATTAATGTAATTTAATAAGTTGAAGAAAACTTACTAAATCTGGTTTTACAAAAGCATTTTTTTTATATTTGAAGATCTAATTCTATTTTGTTATAGAAGAAATCGTATGTACATATTCTGTAAGTTTACTAATTAAATGCTTAATAATATAATCATAAACTGGTGTACTTGGTACTTGGTATTCAGTCGGTCAGTTGGAAATTAACACGCTACATAATAATCAGAAACCTAGCTGCTCTTTGTTTTTGGTGAAGGCTGATTGGGCCATATAAATTTACGTTATAATGTCCTCCAGACCGATTTCGGCCACGGCAGCTAATTTCAAGAGAGATTAGCCAACTACGCAGGAGATATTATAGTGCACAAGTGTGTGCGCAAACACAGGTGAACTCTCTATTCCCTAACTCTCATAATCCGATGAAACAGCAATCCGACACGAACGGAAAGAGTTCAGACCAACGGCTTTACGTGCTTTCCGAGGCACGGGAGTGTACACACTTCCAACTTCCAGAATCCGGGCTGCTACTGAGAATTTTCTGAGAGAAAAACCCAATATCTTTTTATCGGTCCGACCTGGGAATTGAACCCAGGACCTCCGGGTCTGCGGCCTTATATCAAGCCATTAGACCAACGAGGTAGTCAAGTTCACGTTATACTTTTCCGCTAAATCACTACATTGCCAATATGTATTATATCTTAAGACTATAGCTTTCAGCTGATAAGACTATTTTCCAGGTGGCCTATTTGCTCATCTGCTCCTTCAAAATTATAAAAAATCTAAAGTAATGCAGCACTCGAATACGCCTTTGTTGGGCCAACGTATATGCTCCTCACGTTATGTTTGTTCAGTTTGTAAGTTTTACATGCAAATTTGTATGCATTGAAGAAGTCTGCAGGAGATGTTGTATAGAGCTTTATACGTACCTGAACAAGAAACGCATTATACTCCTTGCTTCGTAGAATAATTAAATGAAGCAATTGTAACTTTACTTCATTGTTGCGGCTTGTTGTCTCCAAGAGTTTTAAGCCAAGCCGTGGGTGCAATGAATTGTAAATTAAAAGTTTTTTCATTTGCGGACTATTCATGCATATTTTAATATTAAGTTGATCTATATTCAATTTATTTATGAAGAAGCAAATTAAATTTTTAAGCAAGACAGGGCTTAATTCAAATCAAAATATTGTTAATATATTGTCAGGTAAATATCAATGTCATTTCTCATCAAATTCGTATTGTATAATTTTTTTTAATAATCCATTTTATAATAATCTGTTTTATTGTTGTTAAAATTTTGTAATAAAATATCACGTTAAGTCTCTCGTCTTAAATGATATTTATGGGTTAGTTAAACAATGCTGTCTACATATTTCAGATGTCAAATCAATGATGAGAGAAATAGTGAACACTTCGTGTAACAAATGTCGTATTGACTGTATTTAAGCACTATATAACATATAACGTGATTCTTATTTTATTTGTTACTCGTTTATTATTTCACTTGTGTTTTATATCTTCTTTTAACATATATTTTTTTTCATAGAAAAGGAAGGCGGACGAGCATATGGGCCACCTGATAGTAAGTGGTCACCAACGCCCTTAGACATTGGTATTGAAAGAAATGTTAACCATCGCTTACATCACCAATGCGCCACCAACCTTGGGAACTCAGATGTTATGTCGCTTGTGCCTGTAATTACACTGGCTCACTCACCCTTCAAACCGGAACACAACAATACCAAGTACTGCTGTTTTGCGGTAGAATATCTGATGAGTGAGTGGTACCTACCCAGACGAGCTTACTCAAAGCCCTACCACCAGTAAATTTATATTTAATTGAAGTTTTATTATAATAATACCGTTTGAATCCAAAATAAATAAATTAAATAAAGTATATAAATAAAAAAATATTGGAACAGTTTCGCCTGACAACGTGTTACGTTACATAAATTATATTCTATTCACAACTGCACCACCGCAACCAAATTTAATTGCTAAATTGCCACCATAAAATTATTAGCCAGTCACAGAACGCTGTAGCGAATGAAAATTATCAGAAATTCAATACAATTGCCACGTATGTGTTCAGCTTGTTCAATTGTTCTGACCACGTATATTTAACGCGACACTTTGTTCATTCGATTTTGAGTACTATTTAATTAAGGCGTGAAAAACATTGTTTGTTTAATTTGTTTTCTTGTGTGCGTAACTATAGTCAATATTAAATAATACAATATTTACAATTTCGATCGATCATTACTGTATAGTGAATTAATGATAATGATGCTTCCTGGACGAATAGGTCACGGCGGCCGATCTCAAGGACACACGCACAAGTAAGTACGCAAATACAGGTGAATTATCATATCCCAATGGGACGGCAATCCGATATGAGCGGAGAAGTCGTGTACACGCACAATTTAAGGTGCTTTCTAAGCCACAGGAGTGTAACGCTTTCAACGTGTCTAGCGGGTTGTCTGATAATGAGAATTTATTGACTCAGGATTGAAGCTCAGGACTTTGAGATTAGCAGGATTGGCGAAGTTAGAAATATATCACACTTACCATGGGAAAATGATACGCGTGTTCGCATCTGTATTTGATTACACGGTACAAAGTTTCATCTCAAGTATTCTCATAAAACTTCTCTTTTACTTTAAAGCTTCGTTTGGGTATTGTTATAAAATCTTAGAACTCATTTTTCATCTACTTTTAAACGTAGTGTCAATTTGAAACTTGGCACTGTATCGGGTTGCTATAATAAATTGATGAGAACGAAATAAAATACAATTTAATATAATTAAAAACACGCTTTTAGTTATGATGCTAAACTATTTTTTATAGTATATTAAAGAGTCTCGGTATATTATGTATAAAAATATATCTTGTGTACTTAAAATATTATATCATTCATCATTAAGTTGCCTACCGTACCTACAGACGGCAGAGTGTAAATAAAAAAAAACAATCATAAGATTATTATTGTTAGAGCTTACTTTTAAAAATAGTTTAAATCTATTACTGCTAAAGGTTCTTTAGAGACACTCCATCACAACGTGCATTACATTTAGGTCTGTCAAGTTTAACTGTAATGAGTTAAATATCCTAGGATAATGTTTGAGTCGTACACATACTTTGTCCAAATTGTTTACTGTGTACTGTACGACTATGTATGTCGTATCTTAGTTATGACTTTGATCTTAGTACGAGTAAATATTCAGCCTTTATTTTAATTTTAGTATGTTTGTTCTTCGGATAAAAAGATAAACATTAATAGAATATAGCATACTGCATATATTATTTTAATTTGTAAACTGATATGATTTTTTTGTGTACTTAGAGTTTTATATATACGTGTTATTATAGTATGTAAGGTGTTTGATAAGATTAGACAAGTCAACATAGTTTCTAAATGATAACATCTTAAAAAATGGACTCAAACTTACATAGAGAATAATAATAATAATAATAATATCCTGGGACATTATTCACACACGGCCATCTGATCCCAACTAAGCAGAGCTTGTACTATGGAAACCAGACAACTGATACTACATATACTTTTCTAAATACATACTTATATAGATAATTACACTCAGAATCAGGACAAACAGACATGTTAATGCACACAAATGTTTGTCCTGAGTGGGAATCGAACCCACAACCTTCGGCGTGAAAAGCAAGTGTCTACCAACCACGCCAACCGGCCGGCCGGTGAAGAAAGACTACCTCTTTCAATTTCATTTGTGATACTCGAGTTTCATCGTACATATTAAGCTCTTAGTCTTCAGAAAGCTGCGCGAATCGCCTCCCATGACATATATATATAAAATCATGTATAAACGAAAACATATATAAATTAATAGATACATAAACTAAAAAACAAAAAAAAATAAACACTATGTATACGTATTTTCAAATAACATATTTTTAAATTAATAATACTAAATATTACAACTAAACATAAACATTATGTATTAAAATAATTTTAAATACGATGAGAACGCTTTGAAGTTTATAAAAATATATAATGTGAGTCAAAGTGCAATGCCTTGTTACTTGATCATGGCTAGTCCGTTCGTTACATAGTAAGAGGATTAGCAAAGACCTAACTAGACCGTCTAACCAGCCACGTTGGACTCTGTTGCTTATTCATGTTATAGTAAAGCCAGTATTATAAAGCAACTTGTTTTATTTAATGGTTTTTTTTTTCTAATATAACTTATAATACGGTTAACATAAGCATTGAAAACAGTAGATCCTGTAAGTACAAACTCGAAACTCAGAACATGATCGTGAAATGATTGAATATTATAAGTATAATCATTAAATTATTATATCCTCTATACTGATTATGACAACAGAGGCTTTTGTTAAGGTAAATAGCCATTTGCACAGGACATATTACAGTGCACAAGTGTGTGTGCGAGTACAATTGTACTCTCTATTCTCTCTCTCATAGTCCGATGTGACGATAAATCTGACTCAATCTGACTCAAGGGGCTTTGAACGCCCTTGACACTTTCATGCCAAAAAAAATGTTCTGATTGGCTTAGAAGTTGGTTACATGGATTAACTTTTCGCGACTCACAAAATAATAATTGAGCTCACGATTAATCTACTTTTAAAACTGCTGAACAATAGTCTCATATAAGCTTTGTATTGATTGACTGTATAACAGAAGAGTCAGTTTTAAGTCTTGTGGTTTACATTTCTAAATTCTATGCATTTTAGTTCATTATCATCATCATCCCTTTACCATACCCTTTTTGTCCACTGCTGGGCATAAGCCACTCCAATGGCACGCCACTGAGCTCGATCTTCAGCTCTCAATCTCCATCCGCTGCCAGCCACTTTGCGTATATCGTCAATCCATCTAGAATTATGATTCAGAGGAGTGATATTGGTTTTACAACGGATATCAAGATCCCAATAATAGTTTTTAGAGTATCAATTTCATAATTTATTGGCTCCCGAAAGAACATTTTATGGTAACTTGCTTCAGCGTGGGTTGATCGATATGACCCCACTTGCATCCGTTGATGACAGTTCGGGTTAATTTTTTCTCCACAGAATCTGAGTTACGATTAAAAGTGGGGAAATGCTGTCAGAACTCTTGGCAACATTCCACGCGTTGATTATTTGTACATTAATTATTTGCGATTCTGATGAAATATTTATAATATGGTAATTTTATAGAATTTTGAACGGATTAAAAAAAAAACGCGTAGATCACACATTATGTTCAACGCGTATATATTTATATAATTTACCTATATTCACTGATTACTGTAAAAGGATTGGACGACAGTATTACATAATAATATTAAGATAAATTACAGTCAGCATATCAATCACTAGATGTCGAAATTGAGGAACAGAGATGATACGGCTCTCAAAAAGTCCCACCATGATAACTATTATGTGAGTCGGCAGTTGAAATGAAAAAAAATTGAGCTTTGAAAATTACAATTAATTAAACTGCGTTATATTGGTTTTTATTAACATTGATTTAGTAAATAATATAATAAATAAGTGATATAATTATAAAGCTTACGCTCACTGCTCGATAACTTAGTTTCTTGAAATAATTTGATAATCAGTATTAATCGTTATTAAAACTAATAACATTATCATTTTAGATGTTTCTTGAAATAAACGTTATAAAAACCGTCTACACTGTACAATTTCAAACACAACACGATAATTCAATAAAACCTCTCAGGTAAAATGGCGTAAGGCGTATCGGAATATCTAAAACATGGTTAATACTTTGATATACGTTTATAGATGTCCATATAAAGACATCAAGACATCAGACAAGGTTAGTATGTTTAGTGATATTGATAAAATATCTTAATTTAATAAACACATCGTCGTTGGTCGTTGGTCGTCATGATCGTTGGTTCAAATCTGAACCGAGAACCACTGAATTTTTATGTGCTTAATTTGTTTATAATTAATCTCGTGCTTGGCCACTGCTAAGGGAAACATCGTGAGGAAATCTGCATGTGTTTAATTTCACTAAAATTGTACCACATGTGTATCTACTAACTTGCATTGAAGCAGCGTGGTGGAATAATTTCTAAACCTTCTCTTCAAAAAAGGAGAAGACGCCTTAGCCCAGCAGTGGGACATTCACAATTTACCTATACAAACAAATACTAATTATATCTCGTATCCGCTTAGGGACTGATAATGATTACTTCACTAAGAGTAGCAAACACATGATTTTTTATTTTTTTTTATAGAATAGGAAGGTGGACGAGCATATGGGCCACCTGATGGTAAGTGGTCACCAACGCCCTTAGACATTGGCATTGTAAGAAATGTTGCCCATCGCTTAAATCGCCAATGCGCCACCAACCTTGGGAACTACGATCTTATGTCCCTTGTGCCTGTAATTACACTGGCTCACTCACCCTTCAAACCGGAACACAACAATACCAAGTACTGCTGTTTTGCGGCAGAATGTCTGATGAGTGGGTGGTACCCGGACGAGCTTGCACAAAGCTCTACCAAAATTAAACTGCTCGTCTCCTGTCTCGCTTCATTACTCGTAATATGTAGACGAATGAGTTATGTGAATTTATATTTTGATGCGCGTATTATTGAATTGTTATAATTATGGTCAAATCACTTTCTGACATTTCACGACCGTCTTCTGTAGTTAGTTTCGAATTTGTTCCTACAGAATAGCTCTATTGAATTAATAAGCTAAGTCAAATTGCTATAATTATATTGCACTTTGTATATAACGGATGTTATTTGATTATAAAAACTTTCTTTAGCCATACAAGTATACGAAGAGTTTAATGAAAATATATAAAACCTTTTAATGAATGAAAATATTCAAGTACTTTATTTTATCACGTTTTGGTGTATTTCCTGTTATTTTTCTACCTGTATGTACGAGTTGTGTAAATATGCTTATATTATATACGGATACAAACATTGCAAATCTGTACGCATAGATAAAATATTCAGAATCTGCTTTTATGTGCACAGTTTATTTTTATTGAAAACAAAAAAAAAAATATATATATTTTTATAAACGAACGTGAATGATGTGTTTATAATTACAAATTTAATGAGTATTTATAAAGTTACACACACATATGCTCGAAAAATACTCTGAAAACTTCCCAAAGTGATTTGTGTCATATTAGATTTACGTTTATGAAATTAATTAAATTTTCGTATTCCAAGTTGTTACGGCATTAGTTCATATTTGTATGATATCCAAGCACTTACCTACTAAAAAACTCTTATACTCTTTGTGTGAAGTCAGGGTAGGTCGTTAGTGCTTAGTGTCTCGTTTAGCTGCAAGTCAGTTCATTTTATTATCTCGCGTAGCTTCCACTCGTAATAAACAAGTTACTACAGTAATTCATTTGAAAAAATAACCTACTGAGAAAGGACGTTTACAAAAGCTTTTTGTATTTTTATTAATTTTTATTTCTGTGACGACGATAGAAAAGTAAAAGAATACCATTTTACCCTCATTTATTTCACTTGCCAGAAAAAAAAAATGATACAAAATGTCAAAGGACAACTGACTATAAGAGCAAAAATAGGGAAACAAAAAAAATAAAACAATACCATAACATGGTCTAGAGGGCCGCAAAGTGAAACTAAATCATAATAATAATTTTCTTTTTGATATTGTTAAGAAGTTTGAGTGTTGAATTGTTAAAAATTTGTATGGAAATTGCGTCGTTTTTGTGTCGTAGTCACTTTATTTATTTATGCGGAACTAATTACTCGTCACGTCAAATTTTCACAAGACGGACAGAGGGCTTAATATAAACTCTAAAATTTGAGAAGTTGATTCTTGTGATGCTGTGTTGTGATGTCATCCCATCGTGCTTACCGCTAGTTAAGTATACAAATATACAAGTCTTTATTTATATTGCTTTATAATGACAAATGGTTTCTGTTTAGAAATGCATCTCTAAGAAGTAATAAATCATATGGTATCATAAACATACGTGACGCAAATACTAAAACCATTCGTATTTAAGTTTAGGCCTTTTCACACTAGGAAAATCGGCTAAAGTGACGTATACATTCATTTGATAACAAAAAGTGTAGAAGAGAGATAGATAAATTATTTGAAACAGCAAACATTGTAGACAAGGTTATACTAAAAAGGAATCGCATTAAAATAAAATAATGTTATTTCAGTTAAGCTAATACACGCTACTTTCAGTTCTTCTCAGTTCTGAGGTGCTTATTTCCCAACTGGTGGTTGATTTTGGACAATCAATAAGCAAGTGTAACATTCATATTAAATAATGACGACTGTTGGAAGATAAATATGACTTTATAAATGTGATAAATCACTTTTCTCATATTATAGGCTTCGTGTCTGTAAATAGAAGACGTAACATTATCGTTTGACACAAAACATTTTCCTATTCGTGTAAGTTTAGCGATATAGCGAACGACGGCACAAGTTGGCAACAAGTTAGTTTTTAACTCGTTAGTTTGCCTTGAGACTCGTCCCACTTGTCTGTGTCGTATATGAACCATATAGATTGTAAGCATTGTGACAGTTCGGATAGTAATATGCTTTTTCTTGTTCTCAAAAGAACTTTATTCTACATCTTAATAATGGGGTTGTTTGTTGTATGAATTAATGAAATAGTTTTATTTGAAAACGTCACACCATGAACTGTAAATCTAAGTATATAATATTCTAAAACGAGTACAACATGAGTCTTTGGATGTTTGATTATCAATCATGCTTCAAAAACTGAACGGCTTAAATACGCATAGATATCCTAGATGTCGTATGTGAAGTTGTACGGTATATTTTTAAATACTGAGATGAGGCCTAGTAGTTAGAACGCGTATATAATAACTGATGATTGTCAGTTCAAACTTAGGCAAGCACAACTGAGTGCTAAGGGGTTAAAGAAAATATCGTGAGAAAACCTGCACGTGTCTAATTTAACTGATATTCCGCCACACGTGTATTCACCAATCAACATTGGAGAAGCGTGGTGGAATAAGTACCAATCCTTCTCCTCAAAGAGAGAGGAGGATTGGTAGCCTTAGCATCTATATGTCTATACTATTATTTTTAAATAAAATAAATCATAACTAAAACTGACTTAAAAATGAACAACATCCTATCGATGTTTCACACTCAAGGAAAGGCCTCTTCTTCACCCAAGGAGAAGTTTTGGAGCTTATAATTTTTAAAATTTAATCTACGCTGAGCGAAACGGGAATGTAACAGCTAGTAAGAAATATATCTATTACAAATTAGTATTTATTGCTCAAGAACTTTAGTTTTTTTTTATAGAACTGGAAGGTGGACGAGCATATGGGCCACGTGATGGTAAGTGGTCACCAACGCCTTTAGACATTGGCATTGTAAGAAATGTCAACCATCGCTTACATAGCCAATGCGCCATCAACCTTGGAAACTAAGATTTTATGTCCCTTGTGCGCAGGCACAAGGGACATAAAATCTTTGAAGGGTGAGTGAGCCAGTGTAATTGCAGAATTACACTGGCTCACTCACCCTTCAAACCGGAACACAACAATATCAAGTACTACTGTTTTGCGGTAGAATATCTGATGAGTGGGTGGTACCTACCCAGACGAACTTGCACAAAGCCCTACCACCACTAAAAATAGTATAATAAGCTAATGTACCCGTTAATGTTTATTTGATTTAGTAATCGCTACTCAACAGATATTAAATCGCGTAACAGCAATATTTGGTATCGTTGTGTACTTCAGGCACAAGGAACATAACATCTCAGTTCTCAAGGTTGTTGGCACATTGTCGATGTACGGAACGTTTTATATTTATCACATCTCAATATTTTTTTGGTTTATTCATTAAGCCAAAATTTGCGTACACGTTTTAAAGACAAAGGATTTATAACGAAACTATTATTATCTAGTTATTTCAATGTTTTACTCGTAAAATACTTCGTTAAAATTTTGTCAAAACTAGTTGAGATTGAGTATCAAGTTTTATTAAATATATATATTGGATCTTGATAAGTTTATTGTTTATAGTATACTCAATAAAAATATCTAAATTTTTTAATTCACGACTGAAACGTGACAAATTATAATTTAAATTTAGGATGTATAAGTGATAAAATTCAATGGACGGTGTTGCACCCCTTTTTTTTAACGCTGGAAGAATGCTTTACGCGTTTCCCCCACGGGAACAGTGGGGGTTTTGTGGGGCTCTCCGGTGTCCAGGGGGCCAAGTGCGCCCTGAACGTCGGAATACCCACTAAAAAACCAGCGGTACCCTCTCCGTCTTAACGAGGAGCGCCAAGGGATCGCTTTCGCATGTTACCGTGGCGCTCCGACGGTGTTGCACCCCTCCTTCAACTTCATTCAATCGAATTATTTAAAGTGGTATTCTTTTTGACACACCAAAGCAATTAAATATGGTATTGGTTATAGTAAATATAATTTTTAACTAGCCTTGGGAGATACTGCTACGGATGTTGCTAGTTACATAATACCTACATCTAGTACGTTTTCTAGTAATGTGTAAAACAAGCCAACTATGCAGGTGATATTCGAGCATGAGTGCAAATACAGGTGCACTCCTTTGTACATATATACGACCGGCTAGGGTATTAGCAGGACGCAGGACATTTTATGCATTTTCCGAGGCAAGCAAGTGTAAACACAGAAAGCTTTCTGCACCTTCAGTTTCTATAAATAATTTGCTGTCAAAAAAACCTGATAACTCGTTATTTACTCGACTTAGGGTAAAACCAACGACTTTGGTGTATCAGTAGATTCAAAAACTAGATCAATGAGGAAGTTAAAGAAAAATATATGACATATTAAATAATAATTTTAGACATTTTGACGGTATATTTTGCGGGTACTCTATTTTACAAGATAAATTGTAAAACTGTGAATCCGATTCATAGAAATTGGGTAATCCCAAAGTATTTATTAGAAAAATCCTGCAACTGAAACGTCGAATATTGAACAACTGGCAAATATTGCAAGTAAACTTTTTGACATTTTTTTATCTAATATTAAACTAATAGAAAATTAAAAATATATTTGAAAAAGTAAGGAATTATTTTCATTTGCCATCAATGCTATTAACAATGCCATTGATTTCACACAAAAAGATCTATTAGAAGACATTACATTATATTTTAATGGTTAAACACGAAGAGATTTTATATTTTAATTAAAAAAGAGATGGAGCGTGCCGTAGAATGTAGTACCATAATCTGGGCAAATTATAAATAGTTTTGCTCGATATTGATTGTATTATATTTCAAAAAATCCTCCACCTCAATCTCCATCTTGTTCCCGTGCCAGGTCAGAATACAATATATATATAATACTGATTTCTATTTTGAAAAGACATTATACAAAATAAATCTTGCTCAAGACTAATGAGTAGCGACAGCTGTCAATCAGTTTGAAAATTTTCTTGTTAATAATTGAGATCAATTTTCGTTTCTAATAATCATTTATTACGAGTACGTGCGTAGGCCGAAGACGTCACTAATTGATGTATAATGTATCATGTAACATTTCATAAAATTTTATGTAAAATATTAACTGGCGCGCCATAGGAATAAAACCGATTCGTAAGAAGCAAATATATATGACTACCTCTTATGGAGAGGGGCATGACGATGCCCTCTCAGCCGCTGCTCTCTGCTTTCGATGTTTCATTTCTGCCGGGTGTGCTGTGACGGTACCAGTTTCTAAATTTAAAAAAATACCTTTTTAACTAGTATTAGTCACTAGGTACTTCCATAGCCTTAATGCTGCCTAATTTTTCATGCAATCATGGTTGAATTTTTTGTTATTTTGAATTTGATATACATATTTGATAAATTTATTAATAATACTTTTTTAAATATAATGTGACGTGTGTCATAAGAATGACAGAGTATAACAGTAATATTACTCATAATAAACCTTTTTCTTTTATGTTTGATTAACGAAAGGAAATAAAATTTAACAAATAACAATGGAATGTTTAATCATTTAAGTTATAATAAAATAGAGTAAAACCAAAAAAGAAATTGAAACAAAAAATTAAGTATCTCAATAACTTGCTACCAACTAAAAGAAATAATTATGCAAGCTAGGCGCAGCGGTTGGTCTCTTGAGATATAAAAAATACAAATAAGCAACACTGGTAGAATCCTTTGTTAATCCACGAGAATATTTTGTGGTCGCCAGTTAATTATACCTACAAGTGTGAAGAATTAAGACTCGGTACAGTTTAAATAATTGGATATTGTATTTCATACGCGTTGTCGATAATTATAAAGCCGTGAATTAATTATCTCTAAAATGTGGGTATATATATATATATATATATATATATATATATATATATATATATAAGCTAATTTCTTTTTCTCGCCAAGTCCGAGATAGAAAACAGAGCTAAAACTTTAAACTTTAAGATTAAACGAATTATCGATACAATAATTTGATTCACACTTGTGACAGTAGTATCAATTTGAACCAACTTTGACGCAGTGCAGCATGGTACCTCTGAGCTGTTATGATATTAGGACTCGGAGGAGACCACAGGGGATTATTATTGGCTTACAGTAAGTTCAAAGACCAAATTCATACGTTAATTTAATTTGCGTCGTCCGTTTTATAAGCTTCTTTTTTAGTTTTTAAATTATCACTAACTATCTCCAAAAAAGGTTTATAAACTCTACTTTCATTTGTGTGTGTGGTTTTTTTAAATAGGTAGACGGATGACCAAATCTGTCAGCTGATGGTAAGTGGTCACCACTGTACATAGACACTGTAAGAAATATTAATCATTCCTCACATCTCTAATTTGCCAACCTCCTTAGGAACTATGATGTAATATGTGCCTGTAGTTACGCTGGCTCGCTTACCTTTCAAAATGGAATACAACAATACTAAGTATTGCTTTGGCGTTAGAATATCTGGTGAGTGGGTAGTACCTACCCAGACGGGCTTACATAAAGCCCTATCACATGTATACAGTATACAAGTGTGCGTGTGTGTGATTTTTTCGCGTATTTTTTTTCCGATTATAGCACACAAGCTTACAAAGACTCATACTAAATGTAAAAACTAAAACCGCTTTACCGCTTAATATTGCATAAAGGTGAAATAAATATTCGTTGGAAAAAAGTATACCTGAAATCTAAAATTTCCTTTATTATGTAAATTCACTATTATAGTAATGAACGTCGTAATCGGAGACGCCCGTTAACTAATGCACATATACAATCTATGTTATGAATTATTGATATGGGACTTACTCTAGTTAGAGCAGGTGATTAAGGATTATACAGATAGCGCATGTTTATACAGAAAGTCTTCTTATATTGATACGTTATTGAAAACAATAAGTTTTCCAGCTTTTATATTTACATAAATGTACATTAATAAATTAATATTAATAATAATAATAACAAAACTTATGTGTTTTAGATTAATTGCAGTGAAGTCTGCACCATCGAATTTGTGAAATCACTGTGTAAGACTAGTCAATTGCACAGGATATTGCACGAGTGTGTGCTCAAACAAAGGTGCAATTTCTATTCCCTATATATCCGATTAAACCCAGTACTTAGGGATCTGCCGTATAAGCTAGCTAGAAGACCAACAAGAATTGCCACTTAATATTTTTTTCATTTAATGATAATAAGTGTAAACACATTGAGTGACTGATCTTTTACAGTTTTAGCGTTTATTCAAACGCATTAATTTTATTTTTTGGTTTCATTTCAAATCTTCGTATTACATATTTCAAAATACGATAAGGTTTATGTCCGAACCGATAGATGTTAGAGAATTTTCAAATTAAAAGGGTTCCGAAAAACTTTTCTACAACGTGCGAGCAAATTGCCATATTCGTACGGTGTTTGTTATTCCGACTAACAATCCATATTTTTCACAGCGTAACGGCGTGTATTTAAAATCCACAAAATAAAGTTAGGATTTTTGCCTTGAAATAAAAAGTTTATACATCGGTAG
This sequence comes from Nymphalis urticae, assembly GCA_905147175.2. Taxonomy (NCBI): domain Eukaryota; kingdom Metazoa; phylum Arthropoda; class Insecta; order Lepidoptera; family Nymphalidae; genus Nymphalis; species Nymphalis urticae. The sequence goes on from LR989991.1 coordinate 10,061,505, forward strand.
AATGTTTTATTCTAAACAGTATCGTTAGGCTACATAACAATAATGTTTTAAAACTCAAAGTGTTCTTTCACTTTTATAATCAAGAAGTCGGTTTGCGTTTCTTTCTGTCTACGTAATGCATCTTCTGCGATATTTATTCATCGTTATTGTTTTTAAAAGTTTTAGCATCTAAGGAACACGGTTAGTTTGCGTCTACTTTGTGTAAAAGAATACGAAGCGATAATTTGCAGTGCATCTACCGCTATTGTTAAGTTTTAAAAGGTTTTTTATGGATGCTTTATTTTTTTTTATTTTCGCATTAATGAGAATTGTTTTTTGTAATGCTTAATGTTGGTCTTAATGTGAAACAACATACAACTTTTTATATATCATTAGTGTAATTTATTCATATAATCACAGCAAATACTACACATATTTAATCAACATTATTAATAATTTTTAAACTAAAGTCTTATGTTATCACGAATGAAATCTAAAATTTAATTCATAAGTACGCGCGTCACGTTAAGTTATTTGATAAAGTAAAAATAATAAAAAGAAATATTTTATAAGAATGTTGGATGTTATTACTTGTCTTAAAAAAAAACATAAATGTCATTACAGGCGCTTTCTTTGTGTCTCGTGAATTACTCTCTGAGAGAACAAACGCGTGTCCGAAGAGAGACGTCAGGAACGACTGTTTTGATAGGACAAAAGCGGAAACTGGGGCGGTTTGTTTTCTCGGACATTTTTTTCTTACTCGTGCGTATTTGTGTTTATTACTTTCGCTATTACGAAAACTTTACGACTGTCTTCGCATTTGCGCTGTTTGCGGTTAATGTGGAGATTTATTTTTCTGTTATGATTTGAAAGAATGTTTTCTTTGTATTTCGACGAGTCTTGTTTTAAGACTATTTATATAGAGTACAAGATGTTATTGCTCCTTGCTTACTTTTTTATTAGTAGAATATATATATTTTTTTATTTAAGTTTTCTAACGACTTGGTATCTTCGCTGTATTGAGATACATACATTATAAGATGTGATTAAAAGTTACTGTTATAAATATAAATATAGCAGATGTGTATATATGTGATTGTGTGAACAGAATAGCTTATAAAATCATATAAATTATTATTATAAAACTTCGAATTGTTTAATCTTATACCATGAAAAAGAGAAATTATGTTTTGTTATAAATGTTAACAATAATATGCAAGACAACTTCATATGTTCATTTATATTGTATAATCATATTATATTTCTATATTAATATTATTTATTATATTTTATATATATATATATTAATCATATATCATATCATTGTTGTATTATAGATTATGTTCAAGTTTTTCATAACGTCTTCTACGAGTATATTGTAAGACGTAAATTGTTTGCTCATTCCAGATTTTCTACAGGAATATATTGGTAAAAAATATGAACTTCATAAAGTACTCCTTTACTACTAGACTTTATTTTTAATTCAGTCTACTATTCTATACAACGATATCATATGAAACACGATACAAAATACACTGTCTACATTTTACTATATTCCAACTTTTGTAGAGAGGCCACATGTTACCAACAAATACAATGAAATTGTATTTTCTGGCAACGTGTACCGAGAGAATGAGGGATTCGTCAATTGAGCTATTTCTTCCATCAGCATCACTTGTATAATATTTCTAATATAAAATTTTATATAAAGTTTTTTTTCTGTATTTCATTAGCGACACTGAAATATTATAAGAGTATATTGTTGTAAACCAATACTCATAATTTGTCTCCTTTTTTTAAGAATATTAAAAAAAAAATTCTAATAGGCATTCATTTTTTTATATCGAAGGCTCCGATTGTTATAATTAAAAAAAATGCGTAATGCATAATCAAACCAGCGAGAGAACAGCGTAGATTTAAAATCGTGGATATTGTGAAACTGTGTTAGCTAAGTTAGTGGTAGGGTCTTGTACTGGTGTAAGGGCTTTTTGCAAGCTCGTCTGGGTAGGTACCAACCACTCATCAGATATTCTACCGCAAAACAGCAGTACTTGGTATCGTTGTGTTCCGGTTTGAAGGGCGAGTGAGCCAGTGTAATTACAGGCACAAGGGACATAAAATCTTAAGTCCCAAAGTTGGTGGCGCATTGGCGATGTAAGCGATGGTCAACATTTCTTAAAATGCCAATGTCTACGGGCGCTGGTGACCACTTACTATTAGGTGGCCCATATAACCGTTCGCCTACCTATTCTTTAAAAAAAAATAGACTTAATCTCACAGCATATAATAGAAAAATAAACAAGACATCTAAAAAAGAACAAAATATCGTTGGACATCAAATGGGCGATCCAATCGTTTATGTACATATTTGTCAACAGTCTACACTATCGAAAAAATACGAAATATTTGAAATAATATAATATATATAAACCATGAGTTGAAACTGATACGTATTTAAACACAGTGATTATTGTCGTCCTTATCGATTTTTGTGATTTGTGTGTTCGTGTAGAACACAGGCGCATTGTCTGTTTTTCTCACACAATCTGATGGGGCGACATTTCGAAGCTACTGGAGAGATTACAGGTACGGCAAGTGCCAATTTAAAACTCTAAGCTGCTTCTGAAGAGTTCTTGACATAAAAAGGACTTAACCGCCATTTGATTCCAGGACTGCATCCACAAACTATTAACTATTCCAGCAATGGACATGTTTTGACAGTCTTTATAGACAAAGTATTCATTCGTTGTCTTGCGTTTAGTCTCTATTTTAACGTGAGCAGTACATTCATAGTTTCAGTTTGATTTGTGTTTTCATGTCAAAGCTGGCTTTGTTTCAAATATCGGCAAACGAAGCACGTTTTAAGTTACGTGTACTGAATACGGATATTACATTTTCAATATTTTTTCTTATAACTCGAATAAAAAAATGGTCAGGCGCTTTTGTTCTTTGCCATTGATTTCTTAATGTATTTTTTTTATAAAATTATTGTTACATTTCCAGGACAAATTTATAGAAAAATGTTAAAAGTTATTTTGACCAATGACATAATTATGTCCAGACTACATCAGATACAGATAGTCTTAGATCTACAGACTTGTCTACTCCAACGGCTATCAGTCCTTTGACATACGCAACCAGCCCACTACCACTTCAACCTGCTAATTCTCTCCGATATATAAAGATACTTCAATAATAGCTCCCTCCAGCCTAGAACGTGGCACGTTCACTTAGTATTTAACATACTATTAATTGAAGTTAAATAAAACTTGTAATTACAATTTTAAAAGAGAATTAAATTCAAGTTTTTATTTGGCGTTAATTTTAAACTTATTACAAAACAGATAAGAGTCACGTTTTATAATAATAATTTATTTGTTGTCAAATAATTTTGCTTTATTTGTCACGAATTATTGCAGTAAGTATGCTTTATAAATGATAAATAAAAAGAAACATGAATACGATTCTGACATTCTAATTATACCTTCAACATAATTTACATATTGAGTTAGTCAATATTAATTAGTTTGAACAAATAATTGTTTGTGAAAATGATTTGCCGTTAATTAATTAAATTATCAAATAATTTTCAATAAATCTGTAAAGGGTATTTAACCTTACATAATTTACATTATATTTGTCGAACAAACGGCATCTATTTTTTAGTAAGCGATAAACTTATGCCAATACTCACTAAGTATACTCTATTTAGCAAACACTCAGATCTTAATTGAACAATATCCAACGGGATCATAATAATAAGATACTTTATATCGAAATGGACGAAAAGAGCTCAAGATAATACTGTTGTCAAATAGCAGTCGCTAAATAACTACTATGTGTGTTATTCAACTCAAAGCTCTTTTATTATCGAGTACCCGTCCTGGCTTCGCACGGGTACATTAAGGGTCTTTACGTAATCAAAGGACAAACAAACAGAAAAAAAATCTTGTTTTCTTTTTTCGGCTAGGAACTTGTTCGAGTTGTTGTTGTATGCAGATCCACACACCAAAGTTTCAAAATGGTAGGCGTGTAAGAGACTTTTTGTGATGTTATATTGAAGCTTTATTTATTGATACAATTTTTTTTAAAGTGTTTTCTTAATCATCCCCCAATTAAATATTCTATATCTTGTTGTTATACTGTGAAGTGTTTTAACCAAAATAATTAGTAGTACAGCTACTACTAAGCTGGTTGAAAATAAAGCGTTCTATGTAAGTAATAATTTTATGTAAATGAAGATTCATGTGCATTGCCCGGATACCGACGGTGGATTAGTTCCGTACTAAGTAAGCATCGTTAAATGGCCACGTGACTAAGAGCGGTCGAAAAGTTTAGTTCAAGTTACTCTCTATTTTAATTTAAAATACACGAGAATAACAAAAACGTTTTGTCACAATATAACCATTTCAAACATTATTTGTGGATCTCCATCGGACTGTCAATACCGATTTGGTACAATTCGCGTGACATATAATAACGTGTATGCAATGATCTCTGCTATATTTGTTGATAGTATTTACCGCACATTACAACTTCTTTTTAACAATATACCAAATTTTTCATTGTCAATTTTATTTTATTTTTAAATTATACACAGCAAACTTTCCAAGGGATATGACAAAAAATTGGTCAGGCGCTTTTGTTCTTTTCCATTGATTTCTTAATGTATTTTTTATAACATTATTGTTAAATTACCAGGACAAATTTTTACAACAATGTTAAAAGTTATTTTGACAAATGACATAATTATAATCATGTATGTTTTATATATATTTGGATATGACAAATTAATATCTCAGAGTAAATATAATTATAATTGTTTGTTTCACTACAAAAATAGAATAACAAATTTATTAGGGTTCAGCATCAATTCAACTATTATGAATTTGTCCTAAGCGAAATGGTAACATTTATCAGTGATAATCCAACTATACCGTAGTTAGATTTAGTTACCCTAACAAATAAAATTGTTACCCTACGCGAGTTAATTTCATATGCAATGTATATAATTCATTTCGCAGGTAAAAGCAAACTCCGTAAGTAATCTTGCATATGTGTAATATTTTCCAACAGAGGCAGAGGTGTAGTGGAATGTGCTCGAAAGCTTCTCTTAAATCGAAAAGCCTTAACTTCGGTCCATTAGCGGAACATTGACGGCCAGTTGAAATACTTGTGTATTGTAAATGCTCGCTTGCTTTTATTATTATTGTTTTAATAACATTACATTTGTTAGTGTTTATTCAGAACAACTTTAATTGGAAGACTAGTAGAATAAAATTATTTTAATAAGCTTAGATATAGTTTTAACAGAATACTAAAATTGTGTTTCTATCCGGTACAGTTATTAAGGAGGTTAACTACACTAGTAATGGGTGAATGAGCGGTGTTATTAGACGTTTTGGAACTGAGGTGATGTAATTGTATTATAATTTTTGATAAGGGTAGAAATATTGATTTATACGTTCACGTTCTAGTTCACTATGTAGCTACGGACGGTGTTATTTAATGAAAATAATTTAGTGAAAAAAATCGAAATGTATATATTAAATTACGCCATTTTTCATTGTCAGACCTATTATGTTTATTTGGGTCAAATCACCAATGTCACATTTAAATCCTTTAAGAATTCGTTTATTTCTTAACACGTTAAATGTATAGTGTGTACATGTGTCGGAATTCTATTCTAAATTTAAAAAGACGTATTGAAAAAAATAGCATGACTTCCTTGAGCGAATTAAAAATTTATCCAGTATCACTTGGTATGATGTAAGGATTCTAACCATATATACAAATCTGTTTAGGAATTTAAGTTATGGTTGAATAAAGAAACCCACAGATGATGCATACATGAACTCTAAATATTAAACCTTTTTTTGCGTAGTCGTGTAAAAACTTCTCACTAAACTATAAGATAAAAGTTATTTTAGTTAAAGTTTCATAAAAGACTGTTATAAGAATATTTCGAAGTACGAAACTCAATCTTATTAAAGCTTTAACTATAACATTCAGTTCTAGGCATAAAAGTTAGCTTTTTGTCAAAGTATTACTTTGAAGTCCCGTATTGTTTCAACTTCGCTTAGATAAGTTTTTAATATAATAGAAATGTCATGAAATGTTTATGGATTTGCGAGTTATAAAAAAATAAAAAGATTGAATAAATTATATTCAATGTATTACATAAAGAAGGCAGTGATAGATTACATCATGAGGATACCTGCATATTGTGTCGATTGAAAATCTGCTACGTATGTGTTTTAGCCTTTTACTCACAAGTAGACGAGGATTTAGTCCAGAATTACTTTTATTTCATGTACATTATTTATAGAAATAAATATAATTTACCATTCCATGACGATATCGCATACAAAGATTATGTCTGATACTGAATAATCTTACGAATTTAAAACGGGCCTGCATATATAATGACGTAGAAGCCTTAACTCGGATAAATCTTTGAGTAAGACGTTGAAATATTTACAAAGGGTTATGTATAATGTTATCGTGTTATAATAATGATCTCCAGACCGATTTCGACCACGGCAGCCAATCTCAAGAGAGATTAGAGAACTACGCAGGAGATATTATAGTGCACAAGTGTGTGCGCAAACACAGGTGTACTCTCTATTCACTAACTCTCATAATCCGATGGGACGGCTATACGACACGACCGGAAAGAGTTCAGGCGCAAGACCAACAGCTGTACGTCCTTTCCGAGGCACGGGAGTGAATACATTTCCAGACTCCGGGCTGCTACTGAGAATTTTCTGCAGAAAAACCCAATAACTTTTTATTGGACCCAGGACGGGTTTCGTTCTCAGGTCGGGCAAGTCTGCGGCCTTACATCAAGCCACTAGACCAACGAGGCAGTCATCGTGTTATATATACAATATGTAAATACGAGTAAATGATAAGTAACCGGACAAATAACTTCGATTTAATATGAATGCCTACGGATTCCTCATGTCTGTGTTGGCTGACGTTGTGCCTTTATTGACGGCCGCTTCTCACAACTATGTACAGTCCGGCTTGTCTCTAACTTTGCGAATATAATGTTAAAGCTGTTGTTGAAATCGTCGTGTTTTTTTTTAAGTGAGTACGCAGTGTTTGAAATTAGAACACAAGCTTTGTTTTTAAAACATTCATTCTTATTCTTCAATTTATTTTTACTCTTATATCTTAAGAGAGCGTCATACTGTTTGCCGTCACGCCATACGAGTCGGTCTTATCCACCAGGTGCCAATATTATTATTATTATTCATTCTTATGATAAATGTTAGTTGGAATTAGAAAATTCACCCGAAGCCATTACTAAAATCGCCAGTACTTGAATTCTGCTATAAAGAACCATTATGCATAATTTTTTTTAAATAGGAATATCTTACATTCACAAGAACCTAAGTTATTAAGGCATCGCAGTGAACGCTTCACATTCTGTAAGCGTATATATATATATATCTCACTTTTACATAATACTTGGTACGAAGCTCACATGAGAATGGGCTTAATTTATGTTATTTTTAAAGGTTTGCTCTTTAACAGTTGTTCAGATTCAACCTTATTCGAGTAAGGCTGGTTCCGGTTCGGAATGTAGATTTTCGACAAAATCAATGTTCCGTAACTAAGTTAAAGTTTTTTGTGAGGTCATTCTATTCTCATATTTCTCTTCACATAATATATGTATACCAATTTGTTCTACCGATAGAGTAGCGAATTTCTTGTGACGCTTCGTAGCATTGCTTTCAATTCTTGTTTTGTCTTTTTCTAAAAGAGACGGATCCATTGTAAGCTTCACGGAGACATAACAAAATGAATTCCGTTTTCCTTTTGTTAAACTATATATTAAAAGTACAAGCTGCTGCTGCTTATGAGAGAAATATACTCATTTTTGGTTACTTAATAATAAAAGTGTAGTCTACCTATCTCATATAACAGTTAAAAATATTTCTTTAGTGTTAAATATACACGTAGAATAGAGTTTTAATACAAATAATTTTCGAAGAACCAACACATATTTATATAGAATTTTATTTTACGTGTCTATGAAATATTATATAATATTAATATTCTATCGTTCTGATGTAATATTACTAACTACTTTTTATTGTTAGTTATTATTATGGACACTTTATATTATGTTTAAAAAACGGGGTATATAATATTTTTATTCTATATTTTGTAGATGAATTACTCGTTTTTCCACCAACCCGCATTGGAGTAGCATGGTGGAATAAGCTCCAAACCTTCTCCTCAAAAAGAGGAGAGGAGGCCTTTGGCCCAGTAGTGGGACATTCACAGGCTGTTACGGAATTACTCGTTAGTCTAGTGCTTATTTAATAAGACTGCTGAATCCAAGGTCATATCAAATTCTGGGTTTTACCAATTATAGATATTACGTTTTCCTCGCAAATATGCTCATATAACGCTCACTGATTTCTCTCCGGTTATATCGTATTACCGTCTCTTCGAGACTTAGTTTAAGGGTTCGTGACGCATTGACTATGTAAGAGATGATATTTCTTACGTTGCCGTGTCTATGAGCGGTTGTGACCATTTACCAACTACTTTATTTATGAAATATGGTCAGGACGACACTATTTTCACAATACATTCCATTTTTATGATAATAAAATAAATTGGTAACTTTATCGTACCGTAGTTGGTGAGTAAATTATCGGAACGTTCGTTATTCAGGTAAACGCTAGCAGATATATCAGATTTTTTTTCAAGAATTATGTATGTATCTCAAAGCTGTCTAAAAAATCGTTGCAGTATCTATCTATATTTAAAAGTTAAGTTAATAGTCGGTAAGGAGTTTCTTGCCTCCTCGTGTCGGTAGAATCTACAGTACTACGGTAGCTTAATTTAATGTAAAATTAGGCGATGTTTTTTTTATAGAATAGGAAGGTGGACGAGCATGCCGCCTGGGCCTTCTTGGGCCACGTGATGGTAAGTGGTCACTAACGCCCTTAGACATTGGCTTTGTAAGAAATGTAACCATCGCTTACATCGCCAATGCCAAGGTTGGTGGCACCTTGGGAACTAAGATCTTATGTCCCTTGTGCCTGTAATTACACTGGCTCACTCACCCTTTAAACCGGAACACAACAATACCAAGTACTGCTGTTTTGCGGTAGAATATCTGATGAGTGGGCGGTGCCTACTTAAACGAGCTTGCACAAAGCTCTACAACCAGTAAATCTAAAATGACGATTCAAAAGTGCTTGTAAGAGCTTCTTTTAAACAAAATATGTATATGTTGATTTTGACAATGCTTCATAATAAAATAAAAAAGGTAACTTTTACTTGATTTATTTGTCACACAGGCTTTTATCTATGAAAATAGTAAATAATACTATTTTTAGGTTGTTAATAAATAAATCTTGCAACTTACGCTTTTGAGTTGTTTGACCACAACTCTACTTTTGAAGATATTTGATAGAGCACGATGACATATATTAAGATGCGTAAACAAGAAAGATAACACTTGAGGATTATGATTGATTATTAACGACCTTAAAATTACATATTAACTACCGAACCATAAACTTTGTGACGCATAAATGACCATTTACATGACCCGAAATGAAGTTCTCATTTCATTTTCAGAAGTTCATTTCGGGTCATGTAAATGGTCGGGTCCTTGAATTATTTACAATTAAACGTATAACCTGCGAAATGGTGACAGTTGCCTGTCACACTTAGATCATAACATTAAGAAGCATTTACTCAACGTTATTAATGACCTTCATATACATATACATTTAACTACTAGCTGTGACAACACTAATGGTGCTTGTGTACTGTCCCTGATGATAAGGGTCAGTATAGCCAATTTGTTGAAACGTTTCCTGATTAATATAATTGGTCTTCGTTTAAACGGCTTTAGCATTTTAATCAAAGAGAATAAATTTGCATTCTCCTCTAAGATATATATGTGTAACAAGAAGACGGATGGATATACAAAAATACATTTACGAGAGTAGTCGGGCGAAGCGTATTTTTAATTAATTCATGCGATTAATGATGGGACTTAATAGGTTTAGTGTCAGAGGGAACGGTGTCAATATTTCAGAGGAATTATAGACTATAGAATGTATATTTAAATTTGTAGCTTTAACAACTTTTGGCGTTTGAGATTGTAAAGCTATTAACTGGATATAAGAAAACATTTTATAAAAGATTAAATTAATTTTTTAGTGACCAATGTTTCGTAATCTAAATTCTATCTAAAAAACCGGTATTTCGATTTTTGCATTAATTAAATGAAATAGATTCTATTTTTAAATAGAATCATCATCATTTATCGAATATATTTCGACATGTATTCAACATTGTACATATGTACATGAAATAATAAAAATAATAGCACATCAAATCACTGCTGGACTAAGACCTCTCTTTTTGAGGATCTATCTTTTGTTTGGAGCTTATTCCATCACGATGCTCCAATGCGGGTTGGTGGATATATATGTGACAGATTTTCATTTGATAAATACAGGTTTTCTCACGATTATTTCTGCTATGTAATGTATATAAATACAATTTAATTGTAAAATACTAAATGAAAATCAACGATAATGAATACCAAGGTTTCTTGTCATCTATATAGTATTTTATAATCGTATACATAAAATACACAAACGTATTTATTACGTATCATTAATTTTACAGAAGGTGTGATATCCACACAGAATCAAACACGCTCGTGTTGAGATATGAGGAGGCACGCTGTCAGCTATGAGTCTACGATTATGTAGCTCGCATTTGAATAAAGACGCGACGAGTGCGTATTTGTGTTGTTTTTTTTTATTATATTTGGCGTAATAATATTAATATTGCTTCTATCATCCTCAAGCGAAACCGGTTGGATGACCTTGATACCAAACTCCTTATTAAAAAGTCCCGTTTCAAACTCACTCATTTTTACACTTACAATAGTACAGGTCAGTTGCACTGTTCCTGCAACAACAACCTTCCCTCGCAACAGGCTAGACAGGTTCGTCATTGACTGGTAGGTCAAGAAGAACATCATCATTACCATCATGTATTGCTTCGGTCCTTGACTCAGATTATTGTTCGATTCCTATTTGATCATAATTATACAGACCTCCGAACTGATCCATTAAAAAAAGGTAGAAAACAAGATTTTTTTTATTTCAGCTGTAAGTATACTTTAATATTCTAGGCAAATTTTAAAGATTTAATTAAGCTGTTTTAAATTTTCAGAGATTTTTTACATACAATATACATAACTATACCGTTTCGATCACAATCGCACCTCTCCAATAGATGTACATTCTTCGCTTGAATACAAAATACACGCATAAAAAATTAAACTATAGGAAAACACACCACGGTTTTCATAATATGCTTTACATAATTAATACAAACTTTATATTAGTTTCATAACTTGTATTTAACTTTCAAAGGCAGCTAAATGTAAACAAATCTAGATTTGTTGATTTTGACGTACTTCTCATTTTCATATCGATTTGAAACTCCGCAAGTATATGTATGTTTGTGGTTCGGATGGAAATTAATTAATTTAAAGATGGTAGGCATCTAGCTAATCACAAAATGGAATTAGAAAGCATATAGTGAAACACTCCATTTGCTACAACTTTTCGAAACTATAACTTTTCGAATTTTGGCTATTTTAGTTTTAATAAGCACAGTGACATACATTACATTGAAATATATATATATTAATAATATAAAATATATCATCAACTTTTAATTTAATTCTTAAAACACAATAAATTTAAAAAAGGGTTAGATTCATTCCTCTTTTAGTCAGACGGTGAGTTTTTTTCTCAGTTATTTTTAAGTCTATGAATATAGGTTTCGAACAGTGAATATTTGATGAAATTTTTCGTTATTTTGGGAAGATTTTATGAAACGGCCTTTTTACCTATCATTAGTATTATGTTTGTGATTAATAGAGTCCGACACAATTTATTGAATACGTTTTATTGATTATTCGAAGATTGGCACATTAAGGTATTTTTATGGAGAAGTTTTTACACTGGCAAATTGTTACGAGTATTTTTAGTTATAGGCTGCAACCCCTCCTTGCAAGGGTCAATAAAGTTAGTAAAGTCATTATTTTCTCACTTCATAACCTAAAATGTTTGCAGAATTTTCTTCCTCTTTAAACAAATATATGACTTGCACTTCTCTTCTATTTCCTCGACTACTTCGATATTTGCTACCTACATTCGAATTTTGATCAACGGAACGAAACAATATGATTTTATTAAATAAATTCTTTGGATTTGACTATATCTTGAATTTAAAGGTCTTTAAAAGTGGTGCCCAATTCATTTTTGCCAAATTTTCAATAAATATCTTCTCTAGATAGACCTTATACTTTTTATGTGATTAATTAAAATGTCTCTTTACAACGACAATATCGTTGTACTTTGGCAAATCTTTCATTATTCTTGCAGCAGTTTAAATCAGCAATTGCTGTTGCTTTTTTCTGTTTGTCCATCAAAGCTATAATATATTCGTGAATTTGTATTGTAATGATATATACTTAATATGAGCAACGTGTTACATTTCATATATTTACTTAAGACTATATAGATATTTATGAGATTGTTCCTGATGTTTAAAAAATCAAAAGCTGGATTGCATTTTCTTGTTGCTTGTAAACTTTATATAAAGATTATTTTCTTATAATGATGGGTACTCTGTCTTTGTTCTGCGTTTTTCTATTCAAGAAAGATGTTTTCTATAATCCTACAGGTAGGGTAAATATATTAAAAAAATCCTAAGAACTTACCTTCAAATTAAATAATCAAGAAATATATTCAGTCAGCCATTTTTCTATTATATAAATAAGCTAAATACAGTATTTTAAAAATTAAACACATAATTATATGTTATCCTTCTAATTATTTTTAACACAAAGTAAGATAAAATATTATATGTGATAGTTTTTCTATTGCGTTTTATTATCAAATACTTATATATTTCGATATATATCTATCACAAACACATATACACACGTGTAGTGTAGTGTTTGTGTGTGATTTTGCAAATCTCTTCATATGATATGGATTAGTAAAATATCTTAATATAATAATGCATTTTATTAACAGTTTTAAATATTTAACAAAATTAAATATAATATTCAAGTTAAATTGCTTACAACATAGATCAGTCTATTTAGTAGTTTATATTATCATAAACAAACAAGTTTGAATTCTTCCCAAGGGGACATTTTCTAACTTACGTCATAACTTTTATTATTCTAAGTCTTACTTGCAAAAGACTTGGCCAGCTTATAATTATTTGTTATAATTTTGTTGTTGTATTTTCTTTTTCAACACCAAACAAAGCAATTTCAAATAAGTCGATAAGTGCAAATGTTGTTTGTAATATTTCCTATTATTGTCATCTCGTGTATTGGAAATTCAGATTATTTTATATATTTATTTCCAGGCACCTTAGAAACGTTAGACAGTTATCTTATTATACGTTTTATATAAGTATCTTTACAAGATTTAGCTTCTCTCTTCTTCTTCTTCCTAGCGTTTTCCCGGCCTAGAAATGCCAGGGTCCGCTTTCCTACATCTTTGTCTCCACTTTGCCCGATCGAAAGCGTCGTCTTTAGTGAGATCGTGCTCTCTCATATCGTCCCTCACAACATCGAGCCAGCGCTTCTTGGGCCTGCCGCGGGATCTAGGGCCTTCGACAACAAACAACAAGATTTAGCTTCTGTAATATATAAAAATACAATACTTCCTCTTCATCGATAAATGTTCACATTTTTTATAATAGTTAAGAAGATTTGCAAATGGGCCACCTGATTGTAAGTGTTCACCATCACCCACAGACCTTACACACAGAGTAATGCCTTTTATCGCCAATGCGCCACCTACTTTGGGAACTAAGAATTAATGTCCATTGTGCCGCCCTGTAATAACTCTGGCTCACTCACCCTTTGAAGATTTTTATTAGATTACTCAGTAATAACTGTAATATAAATAGATAATACCTACCCAGACGAGCTTACACAAAGCTCTACATGGTTAGAAAGTTTACTGGTGGTAGGGCTTTGTGCAAGCTCGTCTCGGTAGGTACCACCCACTCATCAGATATTCTACCGCGAAACAGCAGTACTTGATATTCTTGTGTTCTGGTTTAAAGGGTGAGTGAACCAGTGTAATTACAGGTACAAGAAACATAAAATCTTAGTTTCGAAGGAAGGCATTAGCTATGTAAACGATGATTGACATTTTTTACAATGCCAATGTCTAAGGGCGTTGGTGCCACTTACCATCAGGTGGTCCATATGCTCGTCCGCCTTCCTATTCTATAAAAAAAGAACATAGTTAAGTTTTAAAAGAAATGGTATAATTATAATAATTATTTAATGGGTTAATTATAATAAATATTAAACATTCATAAGTAAATAAACGTCTATATATTTAAAGTAATATCCTTTGACTCTTTATGCACATCTTATAACACATAGATATTTTAAATATCAAAGAGACCTTCATTTCGTAAAGTGGAACCGCACTAAGGATTTTCGGAAATTATGATTCTAGTGGGGACGCTGACCTCTCAATTTTTAATTCACTGAATTATAATAATATATATTATTCCTTATAATACACTAGATAACTAATTTTGTTATATACGTTTTTAGAATTAGATAAACGTTGCACTAAAAAGTCTTAATATATAAAACTGTTTTTTTTTTATTTCTGCGGGATTTTTCATCTGACATTTCATAAAAAAGCAAACATATAAAATAGAAAGATCATAAGATTTTGAGGCCATGGTAGTATTTTTATAAATTGTATATCACCTTTTAAAGTACTAATGTTATGTTTTTGAAGCAAATATTAATAATGTTAACGAAGTTGAAGAAAATTTTCCGTCCGGACGTTATTGTGTCCAACGCTGTAGAAAAAAATTAATAGAAATGAAAAATCTTCGATTCGTGTTAAAGAATTCTTTCTAATATTCACGAATAATTTAAAACATAATTAAGTATAAACTTGTATTCAACTTTTATAGATAAGTAACTAAATAAAATATATAACTTGCGATATTATAGAAATATTATGGCGATATTATTATAATTATCAATATAGACTCTTTTGAGACCCAGCCAAATGCTGCCCTAAGCCTCCTGCTTGCTCCAACAGATTACCATTTTTTCTGGAATTTGGACAAAAACTTACAAGGAAAAAAATTCAACTCCAATGCGGCAGCCCAAACCGCCTTCAGACTTTATTGATTCTCGCCCCCATGGTTTTTTAGTAAAGGGATCATGAACTACCTATGAGATGGCAAAAGTGCATAGAAAACAACGGTGCATACTTTGATTAATTAAATATATTTTACAAAAAAAAATTGACTTTATATTCCTCCCGTACAAAATGCCAATTTCATATGTAAGGACCTAATATATTCATCTACTAGTCCTTGCCTGTGGAATAGTCCACGTGTTAAATGAACGGCGTTGGTTTCAAGGTTGGTTCATACCAAATTTTCTTAAAATCGCGTTTAGCCGTGAAAGCTTAACATATAGGCAGAGTTACTTTCACATTTATAATATTAGTATATATTGCTTATAGATAGTACAAAAATCACATTTAAATATTTGTAAACACACACGGTGATATATTATACTTATAAGAAAAAACAATACAGCGTATTTCGTAGGTTATTTAGGTTTTCCTAAAGACAAAAGTCGAGTCTAAAAGGACATGGACACACTAATCACGGTGCGACTGGTACACTAGTGGTATGCTTGAAATGGGTGTCTAAGAAAGAGAGGAGAATTGTGTGTCGTAAAACTGATTATACTGGTGTGAGTATATTGCATTGAAAGATCTTTATATATTTTTAAATATCTCGTGATATGACTCTGAATAAGCTTGGCCGAGTACAAAGTACTCAATAAACAACAAAGGTAATTGCGACAAAATGTAACGGTAGCCAACAAAGTGGATGAACAATCAACATTTCAATTAGCGAACCGTTTATTGGAATATGGATGCTATTTATTTATATATGCTACACTATTTTTCGCTTGCAGCTTCACCGGCGTTTGAGGTCAGACAGATTTCGGGTAAAAACAATTATCCCCTATTCTTACCTCTTATTGGAAAACCTCAATAAACAGAAAGACAACCACAGGCGTGGGCTGTGCCATTGTTCGTCATTAGTTACTTATTGTAGGTTTGTAAAATAAATACATAGCAACATTATCTATCTCCGCCATCTTATAAGTAAAGATTTAACAACGGAAGTACGAGCTCGTCGTCGCTTTAATACATATATTAATTATAAAGACTTAGGAAATGCAACGCGGATGTTCTAGAACGTACACGTCGTCCATTGTTTCATGTTGAGGTATGAATAAATGCACGTGAATGTGTAAGGTGATACTGTGAGCTCGCTCGCTTTCACACGAATGTTCGTCAAATTTTTCGAACACGAGAGCATTTGTAAATGTGGTTTTATATTGTATTAGGCAGGCAGACTGGCAAGTGGACCACCTGATGGTAAATGGTCACCAAGATTGAAGCTGAACAACGAACAAAGCGATTATCTTTTAATATGAAGTCGTTTTTTTTTTATTCAATTTTGTTATCACTCTCTGGAAACTCCAAGTATCGCTGGCTACGTGATTTTTTTCTGGTATAAATAATCCTATAATATCTTGGATTAAGAGTAATCGATACAATATACGGAGGTTCCGTAATTCCGGGTGAAGGAAGTGCTAATTGAAACACGGATAGGCCATCCACTTCGTTGGCTTCTGTGACATCTTGCCACATTTACTTTGTTGCTCATTAATAGCAATGGAGCCCTGCGATACCATTCACATTGAATTTAGATTATAGAAACCTATTTCAAACGGGTTGTCATATTGACTTACGTATATGCCAAAATATATATTCCCAAATTTAGCATTAAATCTTAATTTGAACCAATAATTGCCGTATATATAAAATTGCTTTAAACTTTTAGGAACTAAAAAATGTAATGAAATAATACATTTAAATAATAGTGTCATGTATGATATAGCTCTGTTTATAATTATATTATATACATAACAATGACATGGACATGGGGCCATTACCTTGTTTAATAAAAGCAATCATAATTATTATAGGTTTATTTCGATCACATCATTAAGTAATTATATATTATATTTGAATTCTTATCTATTTTTAACATATAGTTAGGTATCCACAAAACAAAAGCGGTCGGAATCGAGAAGTTAAGATCAATTTGTAACATCAATTTTTCGATTTTTCAGTCAACACATCTGCCCCAAGCCAATGTTATATATTAGTACCTGTACAAGATTATAAAGATCTAAATTGATGTTTTTTAATAATAAGTATATAGGAAGTATGAGTATAGTAACTACAGAATTTCATAACCGGTGGTATCCATAGATTTAATATTTTATCTAAAATGATGATTGACAAGTCATGCTTGGAAGAGCCATATTGAAGTAAGTAGTCAGTAGTAGTAGTAGTAGAAGTTATTTTGATTTTTTTGAATTCATTTAGTAAAATTGTTTGTTTAACTTAAAAAGTACATATATTTAAATTTTATTCTTATTTTTAGAGGTCTTTTTTCTTATTTATTTTTATTTAATAGAGGGGGCAAGTTCGTAACTTATAAAAATCTACATTTATTCATGTCGGCTTGGTAGACTTTAAGTCTTGTTTACCCAACACGCATAAAGTACTCAACAAGGCCTTCGACAACGGTAAGTTAGTCCCCAGGTGAATATTATTATCATTTCTAAAGCCTATTTCGAACACCAACGTGACTTATCAGTAGCTAATATGTTTATTGAACTAACGATTTTGGTATTTTATGCCTTAATTCTGACACCCAAGTCAAGGGTTATCCTAGCTTCTAATAAACAGAGATCGTCCAGAGTTATTTTGAACAATTAAACATACTGCTTATATTTATTAAGATTTGAAATATAAATATTGTAATAAAGATTATAAATTCGGAACTATATTTCTGTTGTAGTAAATTTTTAACTGTTTGTATAAAGTACAAAACGAGAAAGTCGCTTCGAACTTGACTGTTTTTAAAAGTGCAACGACACGAATGTTGTGGTATGGAAGAATCTAGGTCAGAAGGTTTTGTAGGCAGTTTTCTATTCTAGAACATTAAGCGTATTCGATATTTAAATTTACTATTTATGTCTAAAAAAAACAGTGAACATTGAACTGTACTGATTATATTAGTAACACGAATTCCTGCCTAAATATTACATTTAATAAATATCTTAATAATTGGTTTCACTTTATATTTTAATATATACTTTTTATGTACTTGGTTGTTGGCTTTTGTGCAAGTCCGAATGGTTAGGTACCAACCCACTCATCATATATTCTACCACCAACAGCAATATTTAGTACTGTTGCATTCCGTTTTGAAGGATAACATATAGCCAGTGTAACACAAGAGATATAACGTCTTTGTTCCCAAGTTTGGTGGCGCATCGGCGATGTAAAGAAAGGTCTCCGATTGGCGATGTAAGATATATTAACCTTTATTATAGGCCAATAGGAATAATTATAGTATAATAGGAAAGGATTATAGGCCAAGCGATGATGAACACTTACCAGGTGGCCCATATGCCCGTCCGCCTAACTATTTTATAAAATTATATATGTATATTTATTACAGCGTCTTCAACTTGGCGTATCCGTATATTCTCCGAACACAGAAATGTGTAGATATAAATCCTGTATTTGCAAAAACAGTAAATAAACTAAGAAACAAATCAATGAAATCGAATAATCAAATGTTGGTGTGGACCGCACACTTGGTTCGCTAGAATAGCATTGTAAAGCGTTTACGTACATTGTTTTGTGAATACGAAAACATTTTAACATATTGGAGTCATTGTGGGTTCAATTCATTTAAATAAGACGTGCTTCGACAGTTACACTCATCATGGTATCGATTTGCTTTCGATACGTCGGGTAAAATATTTATTTGTCACTTCACTTTAGTCAAGTATTTAACTGCTAACTACAATTAAAGAATGAACAACGTAAAACAATAAATAAATCTAAATTAACTAAAATAATTCGAAATTGCTCATATATTTTTTAAAAAATTAATCAATTGGTAAATGTGCTTATTATATCAGTTTTAATTATGCAAAAACTCTATCACTTTATCAGGGCTCAGTCTTGGGTTTCATGAACGAATCTTTGTTACTGAATGGTATCTGAATGGTATCACGGTTGCAAGCATAACATTATACAGTTTTTGGTTTTGTATTTTACTTTGTACCTTTCTAACTTTGTACTTGGTTTTCCCCTGCTAAAATAGTAATAATGATGTTTTTATTTATTCTCTTATATATTATACCATGTTGTGTATAAAAAAATTTTTTGTAGTATCGAATGATGGTTTTGTATTTATTTTACGGCTAATGTGTTGTACATTAGTAAGATTTCTTGTGTCTAGAAAAATCTAAACGTAAAAAATATATATTGTTAGCCAGCTATTTTAATAAGAAATATTTTATACGTGGAGACAAATAAATAATATATAAAGAAGAAATAAGTTATTTTGTAATTAGAAAATAAGATGAAATTAATAAGGTCGAGTAGAATGGAACAGATTGTCAATATAATTAGATAAAATGGCCATGATGGTCATTTTCAAGAGAGAAACATTGCCATCTCTTTAACATCTTAATAAATATGGATCGAAGAATACTTACATATAAAAAAGGTTTGTAATAAATTTTGTTGTTTAGAAGTAAAACGAAATCTGAAACATTCATTTTGAAACAGTCTAGCAGCCTCGAGCTTCAACTTGGCACGGGTACAATTAGGGTTTTATTTTATTATACATACAATTACATTAATACAAACAAGGTCGCACTAAGCGATCTCTCCGGCCAAACCTAGTTAGCTTAGCACCTTTGCAATTTGAATTTCGAATATATTTTGCTTTTGCGCTTTGAGACTTTTTCTTATGTTTTTTGTTTAATATTTCGTGAGTTATTGATCTAAATAAAATCTTATTGATAATTATGTAGACGAGACGAATACATGTAATGTACAAGAGTAGAGATAGTAGTTAGATTAAAAACCTGTAAAGGTGTCACTACAAGGCTAAGGTGTCCTGTCCTTTTGAGCAAAAGGCTTGGAATTTAATTCACCAGACAGCTTTAATGCGGATATGTTAATGTAGTATCGTTGATAATTTTCAGGTTATTTCAAGTAGATACACGCTTAGAAATATACAATGAGGCCGCTTTTTCGAAATTCGAACGCATTAAATTTGTTAAATATTCTCTTGAATTTAATGTCAGCGACTGTTATTGACAACTATTGTTCTTTATGTTATGAAGAAAATCCGAGACTAGAGTATATTGAGCATCTCTAGCATCGCTATACACAGATGAAAAATAAGAGCAAATATTTCACAAATTTTGAACCATGTAACGTATTGTATTACCATCTGTCGTAGTGCCCGGGAACGAAATAGAACCGTCTCTTTTGTCCTAAACGTAAGCTCAGCAATCGATTTGGATTTTAATAAATTTTATTTTCACTATTTTATAATTAAGACGTAATTCTAATTTCATTACAATTGACTCGTTATGTTTAATATTTTTTCACTATTAAATAGTTTCGACTAAATTATTTTTAACCAACGGTCAAAACGACTGCACAGTGACAAATATACTAACAAAGTCATTATTTTTAATTTAAAAATATAAAATTATTAAGATAAGAAGTGCAAAAGTCTCAGCAATGTACATATTGAACGTAGGACCCTTTAGTGTTGGCTGGAACATGTAGCCATGTGTCATATTGAGCACGCGATTGCGTGTTTCAGAAAGGGCGCATTACAATTACAGACGGAATGACCCTTACTTGCTCCAGAGTTACACGCGAATGTTGCTCTAAAAAAATGACGTAAAAGCAGCTTTATTCAAAGGTAGTGAATCTTTTAAAAACAACTTGATACTCATAAAAACACATCCAGGATCCATTCTAATAATGCGTAGGTAGCTTTATATATTTAAGTAAGTAATTTCATGCTTATCTACTTTTACGTTTTTCTCATTATTTCTGCTTACGTATACGGCAAAACCTTTTGAATAATATGTTATGTTTAGTACATAATATATAACTGTAATTATATATAATATGCCGTTTTAAACTATAACAAGTGAAAGGTCTCGAATAAAAAAGATAAATGCTATCAGAGCAAGAAATTGCAAAAGCAAGAAACGAAATAATAAAACGGCAAGATAATATTAAGATACAAGTCCGAGGCTTTTCTTGCTGTAAAATAAATATATGGGACTGTTAGCGAAATAGGTAAACAAAGTCCTACAATCTCTTTAAATGTTTGAAGAGATTTACTCGTAAATCGAATAACAATCTCCACACCAGCTTCAAGTATCCAACATGATATATTATATGGATCCAATGTAGATTTTTTAACGGAAATTTATTTATCGTATGAAAAGAGATATACACAAATAAAAAGCAAATAAATTGTAAGTTTACTCTCTAATTTCATGTTAGTTTATTTCCGTAGAAATTTCGAAAATTCCCGTCACCAGTCCACAAGGGTTTAACTATTTCTTTTGTTATGTTAATCTATAATTGAAGTATTTTCTTTTATAAATCGGTAGAAGAAATGACAGATGCACGATGGTAAGTGGTCACCGCCTTTCATAGAAATTGGCACTATTAGAAATATTAACAATTACTTACAACGCCAATTAGCTACCTCGGGAACTAAGATGTTATGTCTCTTGTGTCTTTAGTTACATTGGCTCACTGATCCTTTAAACTGGAACAACAATAATACTAAGTATTGCTGCTTGGCGATACAATATGTGATGAGTGGGTGGTACTTACTCAGATGGGCCTACCACCAAGCAAAAACCTTACCACCAATTTAAGTCCTTAAATACAAAAAGCATAGAAGTGAAATTGGGAAGTAATAGTAATATTAGGGGTAAGTCTTTGTTATTCTACCACCAGTGTCACAATCTTATATTTAAATTTGCACATAAATTAATTATAGATACTTTGTTATATGTATAATCAAAATTTTCTTGATTACTGATTTCTCATATAAACATCATTTAAACAATACTTATTTCTTACTATTATAGCGCCCCTGTCTAATGGCAAAAATGTACACTTACCATAACATATCGCATTTGCTCGTTTGCCTTTCTTGACTTGACTTTTAAGATCGATACGGTATGATATAGTATGCATATTTATCCATTGCTTCGAACAGACATTGATGTAGGGTAACTCCGAGTCATGGCTTACAGCGCTCAACAAATAAGCCTCCATTAGACCCAGACATATGAAAGTAATGAATATGCCGCCTTTGTTGTTCTTGACGAATACGAATATTTCGAAAACGAAATATATATTATTTTTTAATTTAGTTTAAAAGTAAAATGTACCCAGTATTTAAATGACGACGAATTACAATAAAAAAATTAAAGACATACATGTACATTTAAACTAAAAACTATACAGAAGTAACTGAAAATAATATTTTTAATTATATTGAAGAAAAGTCATAAGTAAGGAGAGTATATATACATAATTCTTTTAAAATATTTGAAATTCGAATTAGTTATATGACAATAGAAATTTCAATAACTATATGACGTGTATGCGTATATAAATATATACTTGCGTATACAAAACAAATGTGCTATTCAAGTTAACAATCAGCGAATATATCGTGTAATATTCCAACAAAAGATATTCTGAGATTCTTCATCTTAGTATTTTTGAGAGAGAAATCACTGAGTTTCTTGCCGGCTCTTCTCATTACAATCCACATTCCGAACCGGTTGGTAGCGCTTGACGATTCATAAGTACTTGTAAAAGTCTATTTGAATAAAAAATATTTCGATTTTAGCAACTAGTCTTTATTTCGCAAGGATCTTGTGAAATTTCCTTTTGATGACTTTTTATAAAAGCCGTAACAGCCTATGAATGTCCCACTGCTGGGCTAAAGGCCTCCTCTCCCTTTTCGAGGAGAAGGTTTGGAGCTTATTCCACCACGCTCTCCAATGCGGGTTGGTGGAATATACATGTGGCAGTATTTCAGTGAAATTAGACACATGTTTTCCTCACGATGTTTTCCTTCATCGTAAAGCACAAGATGAATTATAATCACAAATTAAGCACATGAAAATTCAGTGGTGCTTGCCCACAATCCACTGGGCAATAACATTTAATCAATCAATATTTAGTCTTACCTAATAATCAAACCCGAGACACGTAACGCTCTCTACTTCCACTATATTCTTAGTATCTTGTAATATATTAAAAATTGTTCTGTTTCGTAATACAGTGAGCTGGTACTTTGATATATTACAACTGAAAAATAAAAAGCCTTTATTATTGTAGGAGGATGTTGTTTGTAATAATGTTTTATATATAGATCTTCCAAGAAGATAATTCTTGTGAATCGTTAATAACTACTAAGTTACAACTTATATACATTTTATATGTATTTCAAAGTGGAACACGTATCACTTCTTAAAAATTAAAAGCAATTACTGTCATATTCCAAAACGAATCCGTGTTCCTGCAAAGTATGTTTCTATTACAATAATTAAAACATTTTCGTTTTTGTATTTAATTGCGACCGAGCGAAAAGCGTGGATCGTTAATTTTGTCATTGACTACGTCGCACATAATTTCGCCACTTCATCTTCTCAAATGTTCTCATTTTCATAGACTATAAAGCCTTTAGGATTGTACAAGCGGTAATGATGTATATTTTCTATTATTATTTCATATTAATAGTATTTTTTTATACAAATAAGTGATTTAAATAAATACTGAAAGGCCCAGATCAGGTCCACGCTGTATTTTTTTCCATGAAAACGTCATGATATTTAATGTTCCCGGATATTCATATGTAACCTATTTTTTTTTTGTATTGCCATCCAATGATGCCTGCACATCATCCGCGGATATTTGAACCGTCGCTGGACGCTGTATGCCCGAAGGCAGCTATGTAATCGCTTTGCACTGTATTTTAATTTTCTTTTCAACGCCGTTGTAGCTCTCTCATTTGTTCGGACCTGGTTCAATTTTTTTTAGGTTTTTTGGATTCCATTTGATGCGAGAATTCTTCTGAAACGCGTTTGTTAATATTTATGACTCATATGAGAAGATTTTTGGTCAATTTATTTAATATCGATATTTACTTATATTCTGACAAATATTTTTATTATTTTACTTTGGGTTCTAGGAGAGCTTTGTCAGTTCTTTGCAATGGCACTTGAATTAATGTCCTAGCTAAACGCGTATTCACGCTACACTAATTCATAGCTTTACACAATGCAAAATTCAAAACAATTGCAAATATGCACATACGTTAGATCGAGGACGTCACAGGTATGTATTTACTTCTACAGATATGTTTTACTGGTTGTGGGCTAAACCGTTGCTAAATCATTATCGTTTATATAGTTACTAGCGATTTTTATCTGAATATATCTTGTAACACAAGAAAGTTCTTCACTTAACTAATGAAAAGACGATTTAATATCAATTTATTGCTACATATACTTCATGGTTTCAAGAAGAAAGGAAATAAGGGTTGGAAAATAGGAGTTTTATACAGCTTCTTTAAAAAAAGTAAACGTAGTAACGGCTGCTGGGATAAGGCCTACTCATCTTTTGAGAAGGTTTTTTGAGATTTCATCGCGCGCATTCAATGCGGGTTATTTGTGACACGTCCGACAGGTCTTCTTCCAATGTTTCCTTGATCGTCGAGCTCGAGATGAATAAAATCTTCGGTTCAAATCACTGGGCAATCTTGTTTTATTGTAGAATATCTATTAAGAATATAATTATAATAACTCTGACTTAAACGGGAATTATTATAAATTTAATATCTCAATATTTCAAAGTAATGTTGTCTCCAATAATAGGACAAATAATTATACTATTCAATTTATCCTATTGTTATATATTGCTTAGTTTGTTTTGACAACGGACTTGAAACAATAGTTTATTATACCCTTTAATGTTACAAGCGAATGTCTTGTATGTGATAATAAAACTCACAGTGGCAAACTTCATTAATATCGTCCAACTATAATCTGCGTGAAGCTTGCCTTGATAAACAACAAAGATTCAATAATATTTTCTTGTAAAAATGTATGAGTATCGAATTAAAGTTTATAAATCAATGCAATGCAATAATGACGTATAATATTACATAAATATTTCAATATATATGTAACTTATTGCATATTGTATTGCTTATATTGTGTTTATCATATATTTATATATTTCGCAAATATGTTTTTTTTTTTAAATATTATTAGTATTAGTTTAAAACTGGATAAGGTATTATACGATTTATATTATTAATGTATTATGTTGCTTCTAACATAGTCGAACAGAAAATTCTTACGCTTCGAAGTTTCTTTTCTTAGTTTCATACAAATATTACAGATAAAAAATGTTATCAATAAGAACTGTCATTTAAACTTTTTAAATAGAAACAGCTTTTTCAGAGATGATTTTACTCTGAAAGTAAGTTTAATATAACAAATATAGTGAAGGTACGGTTAGAGGTATTACGTGTATTATATACAGCCTGGCGAGCCACTTTCCTCTTCGTAATTACCATTTTTCTTGATAACGAAAATATATTAGAAAACTGTTATTTGCCTACGGAATTTTAAAGGACAAAGGTAAAATGAAAATGCTTGTAAATTCATTACCTTTAGTGCTTTTTGACGGTCATCAAAAAAAAGTTCTAGATTCTGCTGAATTTTATGTGTATAATATACGCGATAACTGTCATCACCTATTTTGATGTGATTTCATTATGAGTAAATCCTCTAACATGAGGAAAAAAACGCTTCTAAGAACCTACTTGAATAAATAATATTTTAAATTAATTTTTGATTTTGTTTCCATTAAGCACCAGCTCTTTTAGAAGGCTTACCTATGTTTAACATAATTATACAAATCGAAATTGATGTATATTTTCTGCATAAAATCTTTATCGATATATTTTTAGTAAATTTATACGTTAAAATTATAAAAATTTAATCCTGTTTTATCGTTTGTTGCAGATTATGCGAATGTCCTATGAATTCACAACAATGAGATCTTGAGGTGAGTGAGAGTTTAGGCATTGGTAACAATCGTTAAACATGGATATGATTATTAATATTAGTTTTACTTATAATAACTATTTGCGCAGCAGTTTTTTGTGTTACCAAAGTTGGTTTTGAGGTAAAACTTATTCAGTCAACATAGCCAAATAGTTAGGTCCTTGTACATCCATAAACTGGTTGCCGATAAAAGATTTA
The DNA here is from genome assembly GCA_905147175.2 of Nymphalis urticae. Lineage (NCBI taxonomy): Eukaryota > Metazoa > Arthropoda > Insecta > Lepidoptera > Nymphalidae > Nymphalis > Nymphalis urticae. The sequence goes on from LR989991.1 coordinate 10,087,861, forward strand.
TTACTTGTAAGTATTGTCCCGTAATCAAAATTTTAAGAAATAAATTAAAAATATAAATGCCGTATCAATTTAATCAAATCAAATAAGTCATCAATCTAAAAACTACACTAAAACGAATAAAAAAAATACGTGCGACACGTCACGTCAATTGGCTGAATAGAACTAGTTTCAATTTCATTTGAAGGATTCGAACCGCACATAGATGCAGGTTAATTTAAATAAAAGCTTGTAAAACGGAGCGTTTTATTAAATTCCAATGTTTTTTGAAATAATATTACAATAATTTTAGGCTAATTATACAAATACAGTAAACCACCAAATTTTACCAATGGTAAAAGAAATAGCTTGAGTAATAGGATTTATTTAGAGGCTGTTACTAAAGCATAACGTGTGATATCTTTTATTAAAACAATTAGATAAAATTGGTACAAATTTATTTTTGGTTATCAGTATTCCGTATATATTTCAATGGCGGGGATATGATTGACAAATCTTATCTTTTAGTATTCCGTGCGATTTACTAATAGCTGTGCTTTATTCTAGTCAAATATAGGTATCCACTTGAATTTTATTTTCTAAGCTTTGCCATTCAAAACGAAATCTTTCACGAATTCAGAATGAATACCACAGATTATTTAGATCTCGACCAATGATGTTACGTCAATCCAAGGTCAAATTTATTTAATTATCTTTATTTGTATTGCTATTTGAAACGGCTATATACGTATACTTTTAAGTTGCATATTATTTTGAGACGAAAAAGGTGACTCGATCTATGACTTGCAGTTTATTAATAATGATTGTAATTTAAAACAATTTTAACATTTACGATCGATAAATTCTTTTTAAAATGCGTATTTGATTCAGTTACTTTTGTATTTATCCAATTCAAGAACTTCCTGCGGCATTGTTTGCTTGAAATGTATTTTGGAATCGTTTATATAATAAATAAGTTGGTTATATTTTCGAATTATTCATTTCTTAACAGTAATATTTAATATAATATTTCAAGGATATAACTTCGTAATTGTGTCGCTTAATATTCAAGTGACAATGATTTCGAAATAAGTAGAGCAGATAGGTAAAAAAAGTTATAAAATTATTGTATATAGGTTTAGTGCAAACCAACTCAGTAATATGGCCTATAACAGAAGTTTCAATATTTTTTTTAAATTTAATTTCATTTGTTTTTGACAACATTGAAGTCAAATATGAATTAAAAAAGTTATTACTTGTAGGGATCATCTAAGCGATTACTAGAATAAATGTTTTTAATAAAATTATCAAAATGAGTAATTTTTTGTTAGTAGAAAGGCTAAAAAAGGCTTGTACAAAATTAGGTATACATTTAGTATACTATTTATCGGTGAGCAACCACATCAGTAGAGTTGTTCTATATAAATAAACTTGAAACTCGGAAAACCACGATTGTGAAATATAGGAAAGTGATATGTGTGTAAACATACTGATTTAATAACTAAGGACCCTTGTCCTAGATTGTATTACTATTTTAATTTACATAAAAGCTAATATATGTCAAACGAGATTCAATAATCACTATCTATAAAATATAATATTAATATGATTTGTTCTGTAAACCACTTAGTTAATTTAAATGATTGAGCCAAACAATTTTGTTATATTATTTTTTATAGTAACTATAATTATGTTAAGTGCATTATTTATATAATATAATTTATTAGTATAAATGTCAATTTACACTATCACAATACCTTTGATTTTATTAATTTGAAATAACTATAGAACTTTTTTTTCAGGATCGTGGTTGTATAGGGAATGACGCTCGGCAGTGAAGACGGCAGGTGTGGCGCAGGCTGAACAGGCGCGTGGAATGTGGGTGCTGCTGATGCTCGCGTTGGCGGTAGCCGTCTCCGCCGAATGTCCTCGGCATTGCGAGTGCAAGTGGCGGAGCGGGAAAGAGTCCGCACTATGTGCTCGTGCTGGACTAAACGCTGTCCCACCGCGTCTAGATTTAACCACTCAGCTGCTGGACCTAACGGAAAATCGAATAACAAATCTACGTGACGATGCATTTTCATCGGCAGGTCTACTTAATCTTCAACGTCTATATTTATCTGCATGCAATTTAAAAGTTATAAGACAAAACGCATTTCGCGCTCTTGTTAATCTGGTTGAGCTTGACCTCTCCCGAAACCGCCTTGAGTCTGTGCCATCACATGCTTTCGAATCCATACCTGAACTACGAGAACTTCGATTAGGTGGTAACCCCATAACGAAAATAAAGAGTGAAGCTTTCTCATCTTTGCCTCATTTAGTAAGATTAACTCTTAGTTCTTGCAAAATATCTGAAATAGATCCAAGTGGATTCAAAGGTTTGGAAGGTTCTCTGGAGTACTTGGAACTTAGTAAAAATAAACTTCACGTACTCCATGTTGCAGTTCTAGCACCTCTGAGATCCTTAAAAGGGTTGGAATTGGCAAGTAATCCATGGGATTGTAATTGTGATCTTAGACCAATGAGAGACTGGATGATAAGAAAAAATGTTCCTTCAACTGTTGTACCCGACTGTGCTCTACCGCCACGGTTAATGTTACAATCATGGGATCGTCTTGACTTGGAGGATTTTGCATGTCTTCCTGAAGTATCAGTAAGCTCAAACAGTTTTAAAGGAGTAGAAGGAGAAGAGGTTACATTGGTTTGTAAAGTAGATGGTGTGCCAGCACCAAGAGTAAGATGGGTGCGTGCCGGACGTCTTCTCGCAAATACCACTTTATCGAATTTCAATTCAGGTAGAACATTTACATTACGCAGTGAAGGACAAACAAGTAATTTGACCATTCGGTCAGCAGATTTACAAGATTCTGGTTTTTATACATGTAATGCAGAAAATAGAGCTGGGAAAGCAGAAGTAGTTTTAAATTTGATTATAGAAAAGAAACCTCAGAATAAAGGTTTTGGTGGAAAGGCCCTCATGGCAGGAATGGCAGTGTCTGCGGTAATAGTGTTAAGTTCGTGTTTAATAGTATTATGTGCATATGAAACTCGTAAAAAGAGACAAATAAATAGGTGGAATGAACAAATAGTTACATCTAACCATAATGATAATAGTTATGAAAAAATAGAAGCCAATTTAAAAATGAACGAAGACGTTTCAAGAGTTGTAACATCCGATATTAATCGAAAACGAGGTGACTACAGGAACGTACCTTCACATGACCCCGAAGACGAATATGAAGTATATGGTCGGAATGAAGTAAAAGATCAAAGACAGTCATCTACGCCAACCGACGGAGCTCGTTGGCGACGAGGTGACATAGAACCCTCGTCTACCAGTGCTGGGGAGATAGTTCGAGATTTACACATACCGCGGCTGAGTGAATATAATATAAGGTATTTTTACTTCTTATAAATAACATTTTTATAACATACTTATCGAAAATTTATAATACATAATATTAGATATTTTGAGGCTCACTTAAATATAAAATTGACAGAAACTACCGCTTACAATTTTTAATTTCATTACTAACATGAAAACAAGCAATTACTGTATAAAATAATAAGCATTATTTTTAAATATATATATATATATATTTGTTAGTAGTAGTTAGTTAGTAGTTATATATATAAATATATATAATGCTATAATTGTAATTTTAATGTGACGAAGCAATAAGTTTGTTTAATCCCCCATGTAATCTTAAAATTATATGTACCGATGATATATTTCGACCGAAAGAAATGTTTTTTTTGAAATCAATATACAGGTTTTCGCGTGATGAGCATACAGGTAAAGAGACAAACAAAGAAGATAGATACGCAAATATATACTGTTTTTAATAGTGACAATGTCTGGTCTATAAATTGTTGTCAATACATTAATTTAAAAAAATCTTGTCCAACTTGTACAAAAAAATACTACTTCATAATATGTTATTTGTTACAGAAATGATGCAACGTCTGAATCAATGCAGAGTTCTAAATCAGCAGGGATTTTAAGCGGCCACGTTGAGATTTTATCTGAAAATAATCGGTTTAATAATAATCCTCGATCATGTCCGCGACCTCGTTTAAACGACCGACTTGATAATGATCAATCTGGTAGCGATAGTGAAAAGAATTATCCTGATCTGATAGAAATGAGTGCTTTAGGTTCATCATCATATTTTCGAAGTGATATTAAAAATGATCCTTATTATTTTTATACAATACCCCGAAGAAAAGATGGTGATAGTCGAAGTCCGCTCTTAAGTAGTCGCAGAAATAGTTCAGGAGGAGATTCGATAACATTTATCGAAAGAAGCTATGAAAAAAGCAGACATGGATCGGCTGGGCGTCGGTCGAATAGTTTTTTAGATCTTTCCATGGGCGGTGTCCGAATGCGTCGAAACCCAAGCTTACCAGCTTCACCATCCAGGGAGCAATTGTCTGTTCCGTCCGCTACACCTCTCTTGGATCTATCAGGTCTTCGAGACTACTCGCGTACGGGTCAACCTTTTGAAGATTTCGACTTTCGAGCGTCACAGTTGGAAAAATTTTTAGAAGAATATAGAACTTTAAGGGAACAACTTTCGAGAATGAAAGAAACTAGAGAAAACTTGCAAAGAACTAGGGCTGTTGAAAATGAGGAGTTAAGATCAATTCTTAAAGGAAAACCCAGTATAGCTGTTACAGAAACTTCGTCCTCAGTGGCTTTGGCAGATGCCGCTTCTCCTCTTGCTCTAAGTCCACCGGAATATAAGCCTCAAGGGACGAGACCAGAATGGCTAACAACACTACTATACCGTAATTAAATCTCCTTTGTAAATATTTATATTTGAACTGATGATTATAATAAGCAATTAAATTGTTTGTAAGCAAAGTGATAAATAGTATCATTCTTTTAAAGTTAAAATAAATTTGGACTCCAAAAGCCTGTTGATTATTTACATGCAATAATACAAAATTATAAATTTAATATAATACGCAGATAGACGTTTAAATGTATGAATGCTCGAAATAAAATTTAAGTATTAAAAAAGTTTTAAGCGGCATATATTTATTATATTTATGTAATGTAGTACCTATTTGGGCGTAAAAAGAGAGTATCAATTGGTTATAGTGTATATAAAGACTCATGTGTTAATTAAAAATAACAAATTTTCATATTCAGGAACGTGAAAATCAAAGGTAACTTTAATGATGAAGCGGCGTAAATTTTCTCAACCCAATTAGTGTATCGTAGTTCGAATGCCATACAGCCGGACAATTCTCGAAATCGAAAATAACGAACTCTCAAACTTTTTATTAAAATCAAACAGAAACTTGTTACTCAAGAAATAGTGTCACATTCATTTCTATTTTAAAAGATGAAAATATATTTTTATTTACAATTGCTTCATCTTCTATTGGTTTCGTTTTTATGTAAATTCGTATTATAGTTTTCAGAATTAATGAAGATAATTCAGCTAGAATTCGATGAAACATTTTTCGCATAATATACATATCCTTAATAACTGGAACCTTGTGTTAGGCGTGTGAATAATAGCCCACAGAGCCATGATCGAACCTGCGACTCACATCGCTAGGTATACTAGACTGATATACCGTCGAGCTATTGACGCTTTAGGCGTGGTCGCTTGTACTTATAAGATTTGGCCTTACATTGTTTTGGAGTCGACGCATCGTGAAAGTGGCATGAAAAAAATCTGTGCAGATTTCTACAGTCAGCGGCCTTCATGACATCAACTTCCCTCGAAACGCTTTTGCTGGTGACTTGGTTCCCAGCCAATACATGGATGGTTGAGGCACTTACGTGTTATAACACGTAAGCGCCTCAACCGTATTGATGGATAAGTAGTAAAAAAATAAAATTTTCTAAGTCTTAATTCAGCTCTTACGATAACTAAGGCTTGAAACGGGATAGTTGTATTGTGTTCTGCGGAAAATTAAGTAAGTAGCAGCCTGTGAATGTGCCACTGCTGGGCTAAGGCGTCCTCTTCTTTTTTGAGGATAAGGTTTGATGCTTTGCTTTCGATGTTTTATTTTACCTTCAAGTATGAGATGTATTATAAATACAAATTAAGCACACGAAATTTAGTAGTGCATACACGGGTTTGAATCCATCTACGGCATCGCTAAAATTCACGGGTTGTAACCACTAGGCCATCTCAGCTTTAAACAACAACATACATATAGAAACATATGGCTGATAAAATTTGTAATATAAGTTAAAAAAGTCCTTTATGTGAAAAAATACGAGATAAGCAATATGAGATATTAAAATACTTAACTGTTTTAATTATTAAAGTTACAAATTCAATAATTTGAAAACGTGATTGCTTAACTTATTTTTCTAAAACACAGCGTTAAAATGGCGCTAAAAATGGAGGTTAAATTGTCGATCCAATAGACAAAGCGAGAGTTCGCAATTACAGCTGTCCGAACGAATTGTGTGTTCGACAATAAAAGCGATACTTTTATTGAGGCTGTAAATTTCGTAGCCGTTGTCGACTCAATATCGATGTCGTATCGTATCCGTTTCTTTATAAGTTGGCTTGATGTATATACAAAGTATAATGTTTCGTATTATTTACGTACCAAGTTTGTAGTCTGTGAATAATGGAAAAAGTTTCCTAATTATTAGTTTTACATGCGTTGGATGAAATTGATAAACATTTTATAATAGTATTATAGCATATATATATGGCTTAGAGATTAGAATATGAGAATATTATCTGATAATGGCGGGTTCAAACCCGGACAAGCATCACTAAGTTTACTAATTGTAAAGTATGCTTAATTTTTGTTTCTAATTCATTCTTGTGTTCGATTGTGAAGGCAAGTATTGCGCTCAACCACAATTGCATCCGCTTTAAAGCAGCGTGGTGAAATAAGTTTAGAGCCTTCTCCTCAAGAGGAGAGGCCTTTTCACAGCATTGGGTTATTTACAGGCTGATAGACAAATATAATTAACGATTAAAAAAACATATAACACGTGGATACACCCTAATTAGCATACAACTTTGGCGCCTTTATCGCTACATAGCGATCTCTTTCAGGCAACCAACAAATAAAAAATAGGAAAATTGTGGGGTTGGGGGAGCTCCGTCAGGCACGAAGTTCTTTACTATCGTAATTTTCCAACTCAAAACGTGTTTTAAAATGTAGTATATTTTTAACACATCAAAAATGTGTATTTTATCACATCAAAAATCGACCACATTTATTCAAATCTGTCTAATTTTGTATATTTTATGGTAATTTTTTTCACGCAAAAATATTGAGAAACGACTTCAATTTATAACATTCGTTAAATATTTTTTTTGGAAATTTCAAATTTCAATAAAAATTTCAAATTTAAATATAATATAGTGAATTAAAAGTCATATTAATATATATAAAAAAATCAAGTCACTTAGTTTATTTTTTAACAATTACGAAGAACCGAACAATTAATACATGCAAACATTATTTTAACTGTTTATAGATGGCTGCTAACAGAATCAAATGGAATTACGTTTTACTTATTGCATAAAATAATTAAATTAAATTTAGAATAATGTTATAATTTATGTCGATTTTTTTTCGAATATTATCACAGTAAATTAAATATTGTAACAATCAATTAAACGTCAAAAATATATTTAAAACTTTCAAACATTCAAAACAGAGTCCACTATAAATTAAATGTTAATAGCTTGATAAATAATATTCATATATTTTTCAATAATTGGTATATAAATTTCGTGTTTTAGACATTTATAAAATAAAATTATTTAAACGATAATAAATAACAAAGAGATCAATATTTGAAATTCAAAACACTAAAAAACAAAAACCAAAATGATTTCATGAAAAAATTGAAAAAGATAGTTTTCTTTAAAATGTCAAATATTTGTATTAATCTGAGAAAACATAGTTATAATATAATATTAGCCTACAAGAAAAAGAGGCAAAATGTTTTAGTATCTTGTTTATTTAATTAATCTCTTAGGAGTTTTCAATTTACTTTCCATATTTATTCTATATTAAGTAATTTTGATAGTTATACATGAAAAAAAAATTGTATAAAATAGTTTGAATTTTTGCAAAGTACCAAAATGCTAAATAAAAAATAAAGTAATAAATAAATAATAATAATATTAAGAAAGATCCATTACAACGCAGTATCCATTATTGCCACCAGAAATATAACTATGTTAATAAATTTTAAAATGTGCTTTTATCATTTTTTAACTAATTTCACTTTTGTTCTCACATCAATTGTATAAAATTGAAAGAGACAGTAATAAAGAGCAAGAGAAGAAAGGTTAGTTTTATTTTATAGGAAGCCAACACTATGTACAATGTTTTTACATGTCTGTCCCGGAAAATGACAACTCCAAATAATGCCACTTATTAATTATAGGCTTATCATGAAATTTCACAATTTCAGCTTCGCTCACTCCAACTTAACTATTTTAAAGATATCGCATAAGCAAAACAAAACGTATAGAAATCAATTAAAGAAGAATAAAGAATAAAAATATATAAATAACAAAATAAAAAAAATTTAAGCTAACATATTATAATAAAAATTTATACAAAAAAAACGCAAAAAAAGAGTTAATTAATAAACCATTCGTGGCAGTACTTTAACATTTAAATTTAAATATGCAATCCTTCATAGTATTCTTTTATTTTAAATTTGTATACATATAAACATTATTATATGTTTTAAGGGCCCTATTTAAAGGCGCTGTTATGCCTATATTTGTTCGTGAAAACCGACATTTAAATGTCGGTATGTTCACAAATCTTGAACTCTGTCTCGGTAAAGATAATTTTATTTCACTGAGAAGATCGGGGCAGTCTATTACCTGATATGATTTTATGTAGAAAACACAAATCCATCACATCTCTGCGACTTGCAAGTGTGCTCATGTTGTAATGTTTTAACAAATCAGTGTATTTTTTCAAATAATTTTTATTCTTGTTCTTATAACAGAATAATTTTAAAAACTTTTTTAAAATTTAATTAGAGTTAGACATAACGCTATTTCGTTATGCGACAATTTCTTTCATTTATCTACTGTAAAAAGAACTTCGTTCCAATATTAAAAAATACAATACTATTTCATCAAAGGCAAGATTTTATGCATTATTAATTATTCAACCACCAGATATCAGTTTACTCTGTATTGTGTTCCGAATTAAAGGGCAAGTGATCCAGTGTAATTACAGGTATATGAGTTATGCGGGTGACATCATTTAACCCATGGTTGGCGGCACATAGGCGTTATAAGGAATTACTTATGTGTATTATCCCTATGTTTATGGGTGATTTTGAATAATTGGGTTGTCTATATATTACTCAGCTATTTAAAAGTGTACATTGAATCGGTCCAAGATCAACCTTGAATTTGCTTTTTTATTTAGATCTAGACTAACTTTAATTTAATAAAGTAATTTCTTATTAATTATTATTACGAATCAAGTAATAAGGTCAAAGTCAAATTGTATGATTCACGATGATTATGTCTGATTGACCTATTTCGGTCACGGCAGACATTTTATTCGAAGCATAACTAACTGAGCAGTAGATATTATAGTGCTTAAGTTTGTTAGCAAACGCGAGTGTACTAATTTCCTTTCACTTATATTCCCAAGGGACACAACAGGATAGAGTTCATAAGGAGGAGCAACCGTTTTACGTTCTTTCTAAGGCGCATGAGTGGTAATACTGAAATTTTCAACTAAAAACATCAGGCTACGGCTAAGAAATTCTGAATAGAAAAACTTAAAAGCCTTACTCGGGGACCCAGGACCTTTATCGGCAGCCTTAGCTAGCTAGCAACTAGACCAACGAGGCAATCACCACTTCACACAAAAATCGTAAAAAGGGTAAAAACGTATTATTTAGAACAATTAATTGAATAGCAGATTCCACCATACAGCAGAATTGGTGGCTCGATTGGTATACTCGCATGTGGCAGAGCACGATATTCATTTATTTTATTTCTATTAAGCACAAGATTAATAAATTATGAATAAAAATTAAGCATATGAAAACTCAGTGGCGAACTCACAATTTAAGTTTACATTATAACTAATAATTTAATCCAACACAATTACGTACGTATAAGTTTCCTCACTAACAAAACATAAACAAAACTATGTAAGTGAAAATTCAGTAGCGCTTGCCTCGATCTATCCGCAAACTCCGGTTAAGATAAGTTCTATTTATCCCTACTTTCTTAATCTTAATAATTCAAACTTTTATTTGAGTTATATAATAGTTATATTATACATTGAAATTCATGTCATTCGATTTGTTTTATTTAAATTATTATTTTTTGTTCACTAAAAGTTAAATGGCTGGCACGACGGACATAACTTCTTAGTTTACAAGGATGGCGCATTGGCGATGTAAGGAATGTTTAATATTTGGTTGATAGAGTTGGAGTTGGTTGGAGACGTTGGTGATGCTTACATCACCAACGTCTCCAACCGTCAACGTCTATTAGTTATGGTGACCATTTGACATCAGACCCATTAACACTGCCTGCCAATAACACAAAAAAAATATAATGTTTAGAATGACGCAAAATAAAAACCTTGATTCCGTCGTCTTGTAAAATAATGTATACGCAATAATTAATTATTATTCTTATTTTATCGCGATTATTTTTGTATCTATGTATTAATCAGTATTCAATTTAAAAATATATAATCTAAGCGTGAAGTGGTGATTTAAAAAGCGATTTTTAGCAACGACAACAAGTAAACAAAATGAAGTAATTTTAACATACCCAAAATATTAGAAAAGCGTGTAACCTTAAGTTACAAGTATTTTACTGTCGTTTGCATCAAATACGAAAATCAAAAGCATTCAAGTAACAATATTTTAATTTTAAGCATTTATATTTATGAAAAAATCTGATAATCATTTCCTTCGAGTTTTTTTAAAAATAATTAATCAAAGGTAACTTCTGCTAATGATCTAATTAAAATAATGACCCAATCAAGTTGATATCAAAAGACTTTCTAATTAAATAAAAATATACATCATTAGACGAATAATTAAACGTTGTTGCAACATAAATATATATTTTTAGTTAAATATCCAATTGAAAAGAAATATATTAAAGAAAACATATTACAAATTTTGCTCTCGATTTCGTTCACATGTACGTAAAATATGTTGAGCAAACGACTTTTCAATGGGAACCTTTTCATTTTCTGGTATTATAAGGTTTCATATCGACGCGGGGAGGGGGAGGCTACGAGCTTTAATCGATATCCATCCTGTGATTTTCAACATATTGATTAAACAATACAAAACAGATGATAAGAATTTTACCAAAAATAAATGTTTTCATATAAAACCTTATTACAAAAATAAAGATTATTTAAATTTATTAAATTACTATTAATTAATTTCTTCATTTCATTACAGTTATTGAATTAAGTTCTAATTTTGACAAAACTTCATATTTTAGGATCCGTACAGTTTTTAGTTAAGATGGATGTCTGTCTGGGTATATGGATTAATATTTTTTGGCACTTGTAGTAGGCTTACTAGTTTCTTACCACGTTGTAAGCGCTGATGTATGTAATAGAACGCGCTTGAGAAGAATATGGCTTAGTTTACTCAGTAAATAAACTCAGGCATTGAGTATTTATGTATATACCTGAATATTAATTTTCAGAAAAAACAGAATCCGTAGAATCTTAGCCATGATCTTATGTATTGGTAAATTCGATGATATTGACCCTCACGACCAATTTGTCCGATAGATATTTGTGAATGTTTTTCTATTTCATTACATACATCTTGGAATTATGAGAATTACGGCTATTTTTATTACAACTGTATCACGTAAGTAAATGTGGGACGACATCACAGCTAGGGACACTAATGCAGCGACCGCAATCAAACCAAATACATACACCCCATGACGAGCCATCTAGGATCCGCCAGCGTATATTCAGTATAGCGCCCGTACTACGCAGCAATATTACAGTGAGTAACATTAAGAGCGCTCGGTTAAGTAATTGCTCTTCATGAGATTATTTAATGTACCGAGTACATATATGAGTACATTGTTACATTTAAGAAATAAAATCTTCAGAAACATAGATTAAGAGTGATTGTGCCCGGTAGTTATATGTTTGATACCGTTTTCTAATAAGAATGACAATATATGTACAATATATAGTAAATAAATAAATATATATATTTCCTGTTTATTTTAAAGAATACAATTATAAAGTTACACCATGGAACATTGATACTGTGGACAGATTAAATAGCAGCTAATAACACAATTATACATTTTAGAATTTAGTCAACGATTACGAGTCCGCATCCGTAACACTGAAATTTCATTTGCTTCATTTTTATGTGTAAGCCATCTCGTGTACTGTTGTAAAAGAAAGCATCGTTAGAAAATGTGCATCGGAGTCTCGTATTGGACCAGCGTAGTGGAATATACCATTAGGCCGTAGCCTAGCTTAAGACATAAACAGGCTGGTTATTATAACAGTAATAGTTATATTTTATACTTGCATTAAATATGCTTTAATTACTGAAAGTAACACATGTTACAAAACTATTCATGTGTCCAACCAGTGTTTGACTGGATTTATTTTATGTCGGTTCGCCGCAATGGATACGACGTACAAACTAACTGCAATACGATCAACGCATATTCTGTCGGTGTGGCTGCAACTTGTGATTCATGTGAAAATAAACGTGAACGAAACATCCGGTCTATTTCATTTGAGAGCGGTCATCGCTCACCCGCTCATTCAATTTCACATATAACTGACTTCCTGGAATTATTGCACCTGCATTTAAAATAGTTTGCTTTAAAATTTTGTTTGTTTGAAGTTCATCTTGGTTACTTAATTTAAAAATATTTCAAATTTTAATACATATTGTATTTTAATAAATGTTGATGACATTTTGGTATAAAAGGAGGAATACTTTTTAATATGCATTTGTTTTTTCGTTTGTAGAAAAAGGTTAGGTTTAATTTTTTATATGTCGACTTTTTATATAGATTTGAAAATAGAATCCATCCAGGGTTATGGAGCTGACACTTTTTTATGATTTATTTGCTCAACTTTATGCTAATCAGATATTCGCCAATGGCGTTAAATGCAAAGTTAAGTAACAGACTAAATACTATTGCTAAGTTAAGGCAATGGCCCAGTAGATAGACCATGTGAATCTCAACCGATGATTTAACTTTTAAAGATGGGCGAATACTATTGACTTATATTTGAGTTTATTATTTAAATCTTAAACTTGAAGAAATATGCGTGTATTCAATCCGCTAAAGGAGGCCTTAGCACAAAAGTGGGATATTTACTTTTTCTTAAAATAAATAAATACAAGCCAAACCCCTTGCAGGTGAAATTCTAGTATTGATGGTTTTCCTATATTTCGAATACTTACTTTATTAAACATTGATGAATTAAAATAATCATAAATAATATAAAAAATTTAAGTATTAAATATTTAATATAAAAAATTCTTATTTATTAGTTTTCTAGCCTTTCTCAATAATTAATTATAACAGAGACTTTATTAAAGTCAAGCATTTTGTATTCTACAAGTTTGCTATAAATGATTCTACTGAGAAAAGAAACCAACAAGAAACTTAGTATTTCATTCCAATTAAACTAAGTAACTTAGTGGTAAGCAGTTCTTGTTGCAACGTATAAATGACATAATTAATATAAGTAATAGCAGCAATAATATAATTTAATAGTTGTAATGACAAATGAAAAAAAAATATAGATAAAAAAAAATCTCATCTATCGGTCTTTATAGTTCAAATATTTTTATATGCAAAACATTTGTACTAATATTAAATTGTGAATTAACGGTTTGTTCGTGCATGATACAAAAAACTACTAGATTGAGTTTGATAAAACTTTTTGTGAGTTATTTTATCTCATTCTGATGGCAGGAGCCGTAGAAATATATATAAAGTAATGAAAATAATCCGATGGATGCGAAGTCAGGATTTATTAATGAAATAAAGAAAGTTAGTGGATATCATGGAATAATATTATAACTTTTAATTATACCGATTTTATCAGTTTTAATCGAATGAATGAAAAAGTAAATTATTATAAGAAACATAACCCTAACTTCGAATGAGACTGAAAAAAAAACCTGCATACTTTAGATTTTTATATAGAAACGTACATGTTGCAGCCAGAACTCGGAGAGCCTCCTGCCTCCGATTGCATCTTGTATTCATTCAAGAATCTAAGGCTTAGTTGTCTCTTCAGTTTCGTGCGCAGTCTGGTTTTTTGTTCTTCTATAATAGTCTGTTCTTATTTTAAAATTTAGCTTTGCCTGCAAAACGTATGAATTTAACCAGCGGCTTTGGTCAGCAAATCATATTTTACGTTGAATATTAAATTGATTTTATTATCAGAATCAAATATCTAACGTTACTAATAATACAAAAATGATATATTTTTTGAATGGGTCATGGGCTACAGTCGTCATTTTAGTTTCCTTGACATGTATGTATATAAAATAATATGTCATTTTCACAATTATGAAATAGAAAGAAATATATATAACAATATACCTACAAATACAAATGAAACATACCTCTTCTTCAGGAGCCAAACCAAACCTAATGGTGAGTTTTGATACAGACTAAGATGAAGAGCCGTTACGTAAAAGACTATCTACTCTTGAAGATACTTGGATTGTAATGTTCTGGAATCAGATAAATTCCATATGAGGAATTAAAACCCTTCGTGCGAATGGGTGAGATGTCGATGACGTAGGACATAGACTCTCACGGTGTCTAATTTTCCGATGGTAAAAGGTTAAAATATGTATCAAGTCATGACAAGCTTGTAAATAACATGAATTTGAAATATGATAACGATCTTCTATAACCATCGATCTAGTTTTATATTTTTCTGAATATTGGCTTTCTTATATTAAAAATACTAGTAAAATGAACTCTACTAAGTAAATTGTTTTGTTTCTCTATTTATTAAAGATAGTGCAACCGTAAAAAGCTATGAAAAAACCAGTTCAATTTATAGGAATGTCATCCCAGTGCTTTGATTACGTTTTTCAATATTGAATATTCTTAACGTAATATTTAATAGAACTGTTCCGGGTAGGACCTGGCGTTTCATTTAAAAATGAAATGAAATGATTACGTATTTCAATCTATTAAATCCGTAGAATCGTTACAGCTTCGACCATAACCCATCAAGGTACAAGCTTAAAGTTATCGAGAGCTGAGATCCTCTTTAAGACAGAAAACGTGAAACTAAATTCATGGGCTCAAATTCGGGCAAGCATTCACTGAAATTTCATGTGCTTAATTTTTATTTATAATTTATTTCATGCTTGGAAATGAAGGAAAATTTCGTGTATAAACCTTCGAGATGGTTTGTAAGTCAAATGTATTTTCACTAATCCGAAGTGAAACATTTACAGCTGCCTAGAAGTGGGACTATATAACGGGATGTCACTTTAAAAGTAATATTAAATTAAACAAACATGATACGTCGATATTTTGATATATATAATAAACATTTTTGAAAGTCGACTGCCTCGTTGGTCTAGTGGTTTGATGTAAGGCCACAGACCCGGAGGTCCTGGGTTCAATTTCCAGGTGGGGCCAATAAAAAGTTATTGGGTTTTCCTGTCAGAAAATTCTCAGTAGCAGCCCGGGTCTGGAAGTTGGAAGTGTGTACACTCCCGTGCCTCGGAAAGCACGTCAAGCCGTTGGTCCTGCGCCTGAACTCTTTCCGGTCGTGTCGGATTGCCGTCCCATCGGATTATGAGAGTTAGGGAATAGAGAGTGCACCTGTGTTTGCGCACACACTTGTGCACTATAATATCTCCTGCGTAGTTGGCTAATCTCTCTTGAGATTGGCCGCCGTGGCCGAAATCGGCCTGGAGGACATTATTATGTTTCTTGAAAGTGTATATATTAATATACCTTCGTTAAAAATCTTTGGTAACCTTTTAAAAATATCAGCGATTTCATAAATACATTAAAAAGGAAATGTGTTATGTAAAAACAAATATATTAAGCGCATGAATCAAAGTCGCATTTGCGGCTAAGGTGACAATTTTTAAAATGTCTCACTAAATAGTTTATTTTACTTTAATAACGTAGTATTTCAAATTTAGTGACGACATATATTAACTATTAAGATGTGTAAATTCCATATCAAAGTAAACATTTTTTGTGTAGAAACAAGCTGCTAATAGACTGGATATCCTGACAAGATAAGATAAGAATCATCGATAAGAAATCGATAACACAGGTGGTAATACTCAGTCTAAAATTACTAGGCAATGTTACCTGTTTAACGTTTAAAAAAAATATAATTTGGTAAGTGTACACGGGTATTTCAAAATCATATTCTATTCTAACCTCTGCATCCTTATGCAGTTGACATCTAATCAACTCGCACGAAACGTTTCTCATCCACGTTACTATGCATCCACATATGAGATGCCTTTTCAGCATTTGTGTTCTCTGCTACGTTTATTTGTTTCAAAAATCTAGAGCGCTTTTAATTAGGCACGATGATATTCAAGCGAAAACATTTTTAATAAAGAAAAGGCTTGTATCAAAAACTACGAATAAAGATTACATAATTGTTCTTCTTTTAAAATAAATATGACACGATAAATTCATAATATCAAATTAAATTTTCAACTACTTCCTTGCAGGTGAATAAACGTGACTCACTTCGAGGCAGGAATGGTAGTTATGAAATAGCAGCGGCATCAAATACTTCTTTATTAAAAACTTGTACCTGCGATTCGGCATTGAATTTAGTAGGTACTTCTTGTTATAAAGCCGAGAATGGTTTTATTGAAACGAGTAACATAGAATGATTCACCATTTTATATTTTTCGAAAAGAGCCGAGATAGTACATTCATTCACGTGTTCTATACAGGTGTATCTTAACGGAAGCAAGTTTGAATCCGGTGAAGTCCACTGAGTTTTCATTTACATAATTTGAGTTTATAAATTAATCTTATCCTTGGCGTAAGGTGGATTAATATTAAAAATATCTCATAATACCAAGCAAGCGTTGGTATGACTCTTTATATTTGTGTTTAAGCTATATTAACTTATAAGGCAAAAATATTTTAGTACATAAATGAAAAATAACAATATGAATGGCGTTTATGTAACGTTAAGTATTGTATTGTATTATATATATACTGCAGTGCCATTTAGTGGTGAGGTAACCAACAAAGTGGATGGTATAAAAAACTTCACCATGAGAAATAATTTGAGTATATCTGTCAACTTTCATTGTGAACGGCAAAACAGTGTCAAAATCTATTCGTCTCAGACAAATTCACCAATCCATTTTAATATATAAGCTACAGCGTTAAGATAAGCTTTTCACATATATATCTATATAAAAAGAACTCATAGAGAATCCCGAATCCCTGTAAAAAGGTTTCTTGTTAAAATTATCGCAAGTGAAATTGACAGGGGTTTCAGTTTTTTAAGACATTTCGGAGGATTCGCGCCGCGGTGACCGGACCGCAACCCGTTGCCGCTCTTTTAGCAAAATGACGGACCGACCTTTTTTATCTTTAACTTCAATTTGTTGCCAACGATCTTGTATGCAATACATGTATGTTTATTTCGAACTTGATATATCTACCTTAAATGTAATGTAAGAGCATGAAAATGTTTCACAGTTGAGCAAAGGTTCTAATTTTTAAGGTTTGACCCTAGGACTTATTCCACCAAATAACTCTAAGGCGGATTGGTGGAGTCGATACACATGTGGTTCATTCGCTACGTAGCTAATTCATAAGGTGTGCAGGTTTTGACTTCTTCATGTCATGTTCCGAGTTGGTCCACTAAATGTAGTTATTTATTATTGCCAGTATTTTTAATGTTCCAATTAAAAATAAATTTATTGATATATTTGATAAATCTTAATAATCCATATATTAATAGATTTTTTTTATTAGTTTATCGTAGGCTTTAAATCGTAGTACGTCGTAGACCTTATAAGCCATCCCAGTCTTGACCAATGAGGCAAACAGTTTTAGTATATTATTATTATTAAAGTATTGTATTTTATTTTGAACGTTTAAAGTAGAATTATGTATCTTACAAACAACCCTTCCATTCTAAAAAGATTCTTCAGCGTTAACTTTTCCAATTCATGTCATGTCTCATATTATATTTCAACAAAAGCAAACCTCAATCTTTCAAGTTGAAAAAGAAATTTCTGAGCGCCCAAAACTTAGCCGTCTTCCTAACTCGAACAGCGCCATAAAATAAAAGTTTAGGGACCGCTGCTTGTTTAAATTTATCATAATAATTTTGGTCCTAGTGCTAAATTTTAAACAAATTTTCACTAACTAAGGTAATCATAATATTTTTAATAGTAATAATATTTTCAACGAATTATATTCCCGTTTTAGTTGATTTTTAAAAGTCATAAAAATCACCCTATTAATTTTTAATCTGGGAAGGACAAAAGGACAGGAGACCTTACCGCAGCAGAGGGATGTCTATAGAAGTTAAGTAATAGTACTTAACGTTACTACATTTTATTTTAATTTTACGATATTTTTTTATTTCTTATATAATTTATCCGTATCGTAACAGCCTGTGAATGTCCCACTGCTGGGCTAAAGGCCTCCTCTCCTCTTTTTGAGGAGAAGGTTTGTAGCTTATTCCACCACGCTGCTCCAATGCGGGTTGGTGGAATACACATGTGGCAGAATTTCAGTGAAATTAGACACATGCAGGTTTCCTCACGATGTTTTCCTTCACCGTAAAGCACGAGATGAATTATAATCACAAATTAAGCACATGAAAATTCAGTGGTGCTTGCCCGGGTTTGAACCCACGATCATCGGTTTCGTCGTATAAATTCGAAAGTAATTCTCTCTGTCTCTCCGTTACGCTTTCACGGCTAAATCACTGAATCGATTTAGATAAAATTTGGTATGAAGCAAGCTTGAATCGCAAGGAAAAACATAGGCTAGGCTATAAAAAACGCGATCGAGCTAATCTTAAACATATTTATGTTTTTATATAAAATTATATCAACGTAGAAAATCGTCGATCTAGGCGCTTATTTGACAATCAGTGACAAAACTATAGCAGATATTGCAAAACTTTGCAGAGAATTCTCGTACGACTTGAAATGATATAAAATAAAGTTTATGGAAATGTTTATCAGTCTGTTATCATTGTGACGATAAAGTAGAACACTTAAATATATAACGTTATGAAAATAATTAATTTAACTGAAATTTTAAAGGTAAAAAATCTAAAAAAATGCATGTTTCTATGAGGGATCGCTTAGAGCAATAATAATAATTTTAATATGTACTTGTATACTACCAGTAATATACTAACTATATATAATACTAGTATTATATATATTAAATATAGCCATTTAATTTATAAAAATTCACTTATCTTCAAATCACTGACAGACGCTAACTTTATAAAAAATCTCTTAATAAGATTTTAGGACCCGTAGGCTCGTTACTTAGATAATTATATTTTGAAGGCTTTGAACTACAAAACAAATATTTACCATAACTTTCTGAATAATATGTTGTACTAACGCTACATGAGTATAGTTTACGTAACATAACGATTAGATGAATATTGTATGTTTGTTATTAGATATTAATCACTCGTGCTGGATCATAGTATATCAACTACACAAGACAATTTTGATTATCATTTGAAATTGAAATCTCTCGGAATTGCGTTTCAACTCGGATAGTATGTTGCTAGCATTCTTGTCATACCACGCGATCATGATGTGTACCGTAAGTATTTTTAATTTTGTTACGTATATATTTATTTAATTTCGCAATGAAAATAATTTATCCTTTAATTTTATCCGTGTATTAAGGGCAAAAGTTAACTTAGGACACTATTATTTAATGTATACCGGGATTATATTAAGATTTATTGTCATTAATTCTTCGAATCATATAGGTTGGTAACCCGATACAACTAAAGAGAAAGCAGACGCAAACTCAGGCTTTGAGTGCATTTATAGAAATATTTGGAACGTCTCTGAAGTATCAACAGTATAATTTATTTGAAAGATTTAATTACAGGCACAAGGAGCATAAAATCTTAGTTCCCGAGGTTGGTGGCGCATTGGCTATGTAAGCGATGGTTGGACATTTCTTGATGGGTGTTGGTGACCACTTACTATCAGATGGCCCATTCAGATTGGCGAATCGTCCGCCTACCTATAATATTAAAAAAACAATTATAACTCATATAATTATTTAATGGTATTTAGGTTTATACATTATATATATTTCAAGCGGTATAAATGCTTTTTTTACTATCTACATTTATCCCTTCACAGGTACGCTGAAAGAAATCTTCTTTTTTTCTTGTACATCAGTGCCTTTGGTATATTTAATATTGTTTCATAAATTTCAAATGAATAGTTCTATTACAACCGCAAAATAAGCGTTTATTTTAAATATATGCAAACTCCATGAAAAATATTTTTAAACAAATTATTTCACACTTAACAATTTCATCTTGAAATTTAATTCAATGCATTTATTTAAAAAGTATATTTTCCTTATTTTTTATAAAAAATGCATGTTAGCGGGTGTAGCATGCGGTTCAGAGTACAAGCTACAATAAAATAATGATAACTAGCTTAAACGCGGCTTCACCTGCGTGAAAATCAATTATTTCAAAAATATAATGCACATACATTGAAGAACTTGGACACAAACCTTTATTATTCTTTAGCCATTAATTAACTACTCGAGATGTCAATGATATAAAAATAGCCTATGTTCTGTCTTAGGCTCGAAACTGACTTCGTACCTCATTTCATCCAAATCTGTTTTATGGTATAGCCGTGAAAGCGTAGGAGATAGACAGGCAGTTACTTTCGAATTTATAATGTTATTATGGATTGTTTATTTCTTAGACTTAAAATAAACTAATTTAGTACGACGTTAGTTTAGATAAATTAAAAGATAACACTAAACTATCATATAATTATTATTTCATTCACATACATTTCTTGGTAGTAGGGATTTGTGAAAGCGCGTCTGGGTACCTATCCAGTTGGGTGGTACCTACCACCCACTCATCACATATTCTACCGCCAGTAATACATAGTTTTGTTTTGTTCCGTTTTGAAAAGTGATTGTGCCAGCGTAACTACAGGCAACAAATGTAACATCTTAGTTCCGAAGGTTGTTGTCTCATTGCTAATATAAGGAATGGTACATATTTCTTACAGCGCCAGTGACTATGGGCGATAGGCTCCTTTGCTCATTTATCTATTTAATAAAAAAACATTAATTATATACTATTAATTTTATTTTAATGTGAAGTTTATAAAACTTATATAGCTTCAATTTCTTAACTACTAATGAAATTGATGAAACTTTTAAATTGAAATAGTTTCAGGATAGACGTAATATGTAAAATATAAATTTACCTGTATTATAAAGAACCATGATGTCTCTATGGCTAGATAGATGAAAAATATCGTGAGTAATTCTTCATGCCTCGGATGAGAGCAGTTTACTGGAATACATTTCTCGAAAGGAACCACCTCTTCCAACAACCTCTTCCTTCTTCCTTATAATTCCCTGAAGAGTTGCGAGTCGTAAATTAGAGAAAACGCTAATATCGATCAATTTTTTGTTGCAAAATCACAATAAGTATTGTGAATAATTACTGCTTCCATTGTCGTTACTATTCCATGAATTTATCAGTTCAAACCTTTTTGTAAAAAACTCTAATGGAAATGGAAAAAACAAATGACAAGTCGCGCTAATAACGTCCTCAATGTCCGAGAGCCCAAAAGTAAAAATGGCGGCTACGCAGTTGGAGGAAGGAATCTCCTAACTATATTTTATACCAGCACAGCGGTTTGGTGGTTGCTAGCACCAAAAGTGTTAAAACAATTTCAGTCCAATTCAGTTTTGGTAGAACTAGCATAAAATTCAGTTGCAAGATTTATCTCATAGTTGCAAGTGCCGGAAAAGGAAGTGTACCTGTCTTTGCACATACTTATGCAATGGTAATCTTTCGGAATTTCAGAAAAAGAACATCATCCTGAGTTAATTTAAAAGAAAATCTATGCCTTCTATAAATATATTTTTAATGAAAACAAAAGAAAGCAAGAAATATATATTTATAATTACTATTATAATACCTTACACGTATTAAGCAACGTAAGAGATTTTATCACACATACGTTAAAATTAAAAAATTCGCAGTTTGCTCTTTTATATTTCAAAGCAAGGTATAAAAACGAGTTATTGCAATAAAGAAAATAATAAAAAACGAAATAAACCTTTGGTGTTTGAAACTTCTAGTGGATTTTTTCGCTTTTTTGTATATTTTCCGCTTGAAACCGAGATCCGATTAAGTGCGGCTAAATCTCAGATAACTTGATACCTTTAGTTTTAGTTGTTAGCAGACCCAACTCTTAAGTTGAAACAAACCGCAAGTTTAAAAAATAAAACACCAGCATAAATATACTTTCAAGTTCCTTTACCGTCTACCTGTCGCTGTATTTTTTGTCGTTACATTTTCTAGCTAACAATATTATTTCATTTAGAAGGTCAATACATTTAAATAATTATTATATTATAGCCGAGTTGGTGGTGAAAACTTCAATTTCAACGCGAACTTGCATTTAGCAAGTACACTATTAATTACCTTCCTATAAATGGCTATATAGTTCAACTATTTAATATTCTATTATATTCTATCACTAGCTACTCGTTTCGGGTTCTCGTAATTCGCACGGTTAGAATAAGGGTCTACCTAACCCTGAGGAGGACGGTAGCCCGGATTGCCTCACGCTGCCGTACACACCAGCGAGGAGTATGGAAGCGAGATTACCTTCGCCTCTTCTGGAGAGCTCCATCGAGCCAAGATCGGACGGGAGGGGCTGCTGATGCGTTATATACAGCCTCTCCGATCAGAGTTGAGGACGGCCACCGCTGTGGTATCATTGGGTAAGTATCCCACTTACCCCGTTTCAACCCCCCTAAGGGAGGGGTGCCTTTTAAAGGTTTCCACTGCGTGAAAAAAAAACAGTTTTACATAAACTCTATTGGTTTACCTGAAAGCATTTAAATCACTTCATCCAATGGTCAAAGTCAAATGAAAATACCTTTCGGAGGTTTTTGAGTTTATCGCTTTCAGACAAACAGACAGAGGGACGCGGTGGGGGGCTTTTGTTTTTATTGTACACAATTACACATTACATATTATCATTATTTGATGATATTATTGATTTAACTTTATATATAGAAGAAGCTCTTAATATATCGAAACAGATAATTTATAGAATCTATATTTAATAGTCAAAGACAGCTCAGTACCTTTTTCTGTGCTATTTGTTAAACGATTTTTTTGTTTGGTAGCTACTAATGAGATTTTGAATTATAAATAAATAAAAAATATTAACGAATACTTCTTCTTCTTCGTCATGACACACTCGTCAGAGCGGTCGTGGTCTCCATGTAATATGACGAATTGTTCGGCGCAAATGTTGTTTGCCTAACGAGCCTTCGTCATATGTCCCTATTAGTGGTAGTACAACGAATACTAGTACAACTTAAATAAGCATTTACCATAAACGAACATGCCACGTATGTCTTTACATGTATGTAAAGAGCTCTTACGTATCGGTATATCACTTAATACTTTTTCATCTGTTTGCCTGTTCATCTACTATTCTAATGTTAATATATTATACAAAGGTATATATTATGTTGATCTTACGCAATTGCTACACTTTTTAGGTCAAAGTTAATTTAAATTACGACTTAGTAGCTCAACTGTAACTATGAAAACGTTTGCCTTCATAAATATATAAGTACATTAATGTTTGTTCAAAGCAAATAAATGGGATTTTCTGACGGAAACGTACTACATTTTTTTTTATAGAATTGGTAGGCGGTTAGTGTTATACCTGATAGTAAGTGATTATTGAGACCCATAGACCATTAACCATCGCTTAAATCGCCAATGCTTCACCAACCTTGGGAACTAAGATGTTATGTCCCTTGTGCCTGTAATTACACTGACTCACTCACCCTTCAAATCGGACCACAACATTACCAAGTACTGCTGCTTTGCGGTAGAATATCTGATGAGTGGATGGGACCTACCCAGACGAGCTTACACAAAGCCCTACCACCAATAAACATTTAAATTAGATTTTTCATTATATGTAATCATAATATATTCAAGAACCTCTTGGGTTAGTAGTTAGCCTATAATATCGAAGACCCTGGGATACTGAGTTCAAATCCATTGTTGGGCCGCTTAAAAGTTAAGCATCTGGAAGTTAGCTGTGTTAAGACTTCCCCGGTAAGCTCGATAAGCCGTTGACCCATCGCCTGAACACCTTCCGATCGTCATCATCTGATGAAGAGATATAGATAGTACGTTTGTGATTGCGGTCACACTTGTCCACTATACTATGTTCTACATGGCTTGTCTCTCTTGAGAATTCCCGTTGTCGCTGTAATCGGTCCGCAGAACATCGTCATCAATATTATCAACCACTGATTATAGTCATCATTTCATTCTAAGCCAATAAGCCGTGTTAGTAACGATAACGTAAATTAAAACTTCAATTAAATTACTTTATGTTTATTTATCTTAATTACTTATTTTTATTTATCTTAATATTATTAATTGTATACAACGAAATCGATTATTTATCTCAAAATTGTACGTAAAACTATAGATTGTTTTCTTATAAATACGGGAGTGGAAGACGCTGTCGACTGTGACGCAGTTATATATAGTAATACTAATACAGTTGTCAAAGTTATATCTCTTATAATGTACTAATAAAATGTTTATTGCTATTGTTTCATTTTGATTATGATATATTAGTAAATTAAATACTTATAAATACATTAATTAAAAAAAATCAAGATAATATAAGAATAACAATTATTATATACATTATTTTAGACTATGATACTCATGATAAGAATATATCTCCAAAATCAAAAAGATTTTTATTTTTCGTTCTTTCAACATTCTCTCAAATAATTTTTATCTTAAGTTCGAATAATATTTCACAGAAATGTTATGTCGCATATATCTATAAAAGTTTTTTTATTGTAAATATGGTAACACTGTGATTAAGCTTCATAATTTATTTACATAAGAATAAGACGAAAGATATACAAACAAAATTTAAAAATAGCTACTTTACAAATCATGACCGCGTAGAATGGTGGCAAGGATGCTGGCAGCATTTCCCCTTTGAATCGCAATTCCGATCTGGGCGAAAAATGAACCAGCTCTGCTATCATCAGAAAAATAGTGATTTTAAGCTGATGTGAGTGTGTGAGAAAATGTGTTACTAAGGTGACAAAAATAATGAGGACAAAATGGACACGAAATAGAGGCTGATATCTGGTCGTACTTAGACCAATTTTCCGAGGTCAAAATAAATTACACGTATTTATTATGTGTAATATGTTATAAGCGTAAAGTTTTGAGGGCCAAGCTCAATAGTTCGAATACGTGAACTTAAGCCAATGGTGAGTTTAAATCCTGGTAAGCAGTATTAAGATTTCATGGGAAATTATTGTGAGGAAATCTGATCAGATAAAATTTTGGTATATGTGCACATTTACTGGTACTAGAATGCTAATAGAAAGAACAATTTATGCTAATAGAAAGAAAGTAGTCACTAAAATTAAATTGTTAAGACTAACATATTATACAAAAACTTAATTATATACATACACATACAATTATAAAAAATAAGTAATATAAAAATGCAAATAAAATAATATAAAATAGTAAACTCATCTTGTCACTAATATCGAATAAAAAGCTTTTAACCTTTTAAAGTTAAATTAAGCGAGGAGTTCTTTGTACACGCTATTGGAAGTCCTTCTATCTTGAAGAACTCACTTTGGACGAACAAACGTAAAATTGTCCATTTAAGAAACAACTCTGTCATAAATGAATCCATTCTATTTTTAAAAGATTATCCGTGAAGTCTTTTGACTGAATAAATGTTGACGGGTAATTGCATACTTTTGAACTAAAATTCCTAATTAGATGTTATAAGCGCTGTGCAGCTATGCATAGTATCAATATCGACTAGCTTAGCTAGATTTCATTGTAGCTTCTATTTGATTATTAAGCGCGGTACTTATAGTTTTTTTATTTAAATAATTTATTTTTTTGTGACTTATATATACGTTTTGTTTGCTGAATTTAAATTTCAGCTGATCTGATCGTATTTTTATTGCAGACAGTTACAATACTTTATTTGACAATTATAGATATTATAAAATAATAGAATTATATTTTTTATTTGAAATGGCCTGGAGGCGAGTAACAAAGGATGGAGTAGATATTCGTTGACTAGAAGGTTATACAAATTTAATAGACCCGGTGCCTTCTTGAAAAAAAACAAATGATAGAAACATACATACAGATCGATTTAACAAGTTTCCTGACAGCTACTACACTACTACGTGTGAGTTACACCTCTAAAAACAATATGTTTAAACCGATTAAAAAATAGTATTTATGAAAATTGCACTATTTGAAAGTAAAGTAAAGAAATTACTACACTTACACTGCTTCCATATGAAAAAAACTCTTTCAAAATACATGACAGTTAACACATTGTTCAATACATCTCTATAACGAATACAAATACTCTTTCAACCATTTATTACAACTAATAGAAATAGAACAGGCAAACCTTGTACTAGACTGCCATTTTCTTGTTAAGCACCAAGAAACAATTTATATTTGAGTGTAAACGGGGAACTTAAAAAACGACTCGTGTTCACATTTTAAAATACTTCGTATACAGACAATGTTCCCAGAACTATATTTCACCGCAAAACTTAGAAATTGCATTTCTATAGACACTGTTCATAAGGTTTTTAAAAGCACCGTTAAAACTACTTGTGCTAGCTGTAAGGGGAGCCTACGAGGAACTCATTACCGAACTCCTTGAGGTACTATTTTGGTTGAATAGGAGGCTGGTGGCGTAGATAGCGCTTGCTTATGAACGATATCTCGACAAACGAAGTGTCTTCAACCGAGCCCAAAGATTAAAGTATGTCCTTAACCGACAAAAATATCTTTCATAAACTTTGCACGAAGTTTAAACAATACGTGTACAACATTTATGTAACATTGTACTAGAGTCGTTCCGCTAGCTACATTTAACGTAAAGTAAGGGAAGTTCATTAATTTTCCGACTCAAGACAAAGCTATTCTACGCGCCGTTCACTTTCAGATGAATAATCAAGACTAACTTGTAGTCAAAGCAAATTTTCTTTGCGCTTACTTTAAATAACTGAACTACCGCTCATTGTAGCATGAGGTTGTTCAATATGAGAAAATATTATTCATTTCAATCTCTCCATTTATATTAAAAAATATATGCAATTCATTTTAGTATTAGTGATATACCAGATATTCCACTGAGGTCTCCTTACCTTTTGAAGAATAGGTTTAGTAGCTTACTCCACCATACTGCCATAAAAACTCATGATTATTTTCTTCAAAGCCGAACACGAGATTAAATTAGGAACATGAAAATACTTAATGGTTGCCTGGGTTTAAACTTTGAACCCGCAATCATCGGCTGAGGTTAATAGTTATACGATATTATAATCACTAGTTATCTTGCTACTCCAATGCTTGTTAGTGTTGGTTAATTTTATTTATAAGTTTAAGGTTAGATGTGCAAAGATAAAATATTTATCGCTAAAAGTTAAGGCTATTGCGTTATTTGTACGTTTTCTTTGTTGTTCAAAAGCAAATATATAGTATACTGAAGATTTATAAGGGAGTCAACAAAAGTCCTATGTTTACTGCTAGTGTACGAGAAGACATGAAGAATAAGAACCAGTTTATATTGCTGCAAGTTCTAGTAAATAAAGCAGGTTTTATTTAATTTTACAGTAACCTTATATTCAAAATAGCAGTCGACGGTTTGCGGTTGAAGAAAATAGAACGGGCAACAAATAACAGCCCGACTAAGATAAAAAGGGTCCGTCATTTTGTTAAACGACTCCCGGTCTACATTGAGGCGCAAATAACCGGGACACTCTCTCTGCATCAATACCGACTTCGTATATCCAATCCAGACATACTTCATATTGGTTTGCTATTTTCGATTATATAAAATAATTCTATTACTCAGATACATCGCTCACGTTTTGTATAATTTGAGCAATAGATTTTTCATGTAGGCAAATCGAAGAGTTGTCTCTTTTAGATTTGAAAATATTTTTTTCCTTAGAGTATCTAATTAAGTTAATCTTCATTAAAAATTAATACCTGTGGTAAATATAAAACCAATAAATTGCTTAATACTAATTTTAATTTATATAAAAATAAAGATGAAAAAAAGATTATCGAATTTAATAAATTATTAACACTCTATATATAATAACTACATCAAACGAACAGATGGTTATCTGGACAGATACGAGTAACTATCATGATGTTCACCTGACCAATTCCGGATACAATAGCCATTTCCAAGGTAGACCAGATAATTGCGCTGGACATAATATACTTATACTCTATCTCTCATAATACGTTGGTACAGCAAAACAAGAGACGTCCGAAGAGAGTCAGGTTCGAAATTCTCTACTGAAAAATTTAATAACTCTTTATTGGATCGTCCAGGGATTTCGGGTTCACTATAAGCTAGCCACTAGCTCAGGAAATTATAATGCCACAGGTCATATCTAGACAAAATACTTATAAACAGTAAAAGCTAGTTTTATTTTCCACGTTACGAAAAAACTATCTGTTTTTTTTTTATGAAATGTCAGCATAATAGTTTGTATCTTGGAGTAAAATAATGTATACTTTTATTCTGCGAAATGAAAGTATTCCCAAGGGATAGTCAAAAACTCGTATCTCCATGTCCGTAGACATTCACAACCATTTTTGTATGAAGTAATATTTTAAGCAGTCAAATACGGTTCTATAGTAAATATGAATATTGTATAATCTTACCAATATTGTAAATACGGTAGTTTTTATGTTTTGCTCTTTTTTAAACAATACGCGCAAACAAATGACCGTATTTCCGTCAAACAGCTCGAGATGACTTAAAACGCAACTCACGTAAATGAAAGCTTAGTTGAGTTGCTTGAATTCGAACTTGTGGCCTTCAGTTAAGATGACGTCCTCTATTCTCTAAGATATCTCGAGTCACATTTTTTTAATTTAAAGTCATTTAAAAATCTATTTAAATAATTTAATAAAGTTTCAATTCTAACTTAAGTTCAAATGTTTTGGTTAACGCTTAACATAGTTGCACATGAAATCAGCGAATGGTTATACTTAATAACGAGCACACACATTGAAGTTAACTGTTATACATACCCGTAGCTCCCGTAAGCGAGATTCAGGATGAAAAGCTCTTTCATCTCGCACTCTTTGTCTATTCCCGAATTCATGTGTAAGCTGTCGCGAGGCTTGATGGCACAGCAATAAAGAACCTACACCGTTATATACAGCCTGCGATATGTGATTTTTTTAAATAAAGAATAAGTTATAGTAAACCCTTTCGATTTACGATTTTATTTTACGACGTATTGATGTTACGTTTCAATTCTCTGCTTACTGGCTTTCAATTCTGCCAACATGGCAGAGATTATTTCGCCAATATCACGTTCCTTACGTTAGATTTAAGCTTCTCACAATATTTATACTATTGACATATAAATATTGTATCGAGAACCGAGATGACACAATGGTTAGAACACTCTGTGACTCTTAAATAAAGATTGCAGGTTCAAACCCTGGCAAGTATTCGCCCAATATGTGTTTCCACCAGAACTCAGTGAAGCAGCGTGGCGGAGTGAGCTCCAAACCCTCTCAAGAGTATAAGCACTGCTGTTAAAAGACACCCTACTATTTTCCATCAGTTGGTTATTTAAAGGCTTTCACTGTACATAAATAGTACGGTACAGTTTATGACAAGAACGGAAACATGGTTCGATATCGAAATTATAAATATTTAAACTTGATGTAAATTAAATCAGTTATAACAATTGAAAACTGTATTTTAAATTAAATCAGTTATAACAATTGAAAACGCTTTAATAAAATACATTTCCAAGATGCCGTTTGAAAAAAAGCTATTAAAGATTTTTCGCTGAGAATAAAATTTTACGTTAAAAATTAAAGTTACTTTTTCTTTTCTTTATATTTTGTTCATCTCTTAAAAGGAACCACTGATTACTGTGCAGCAAGTTTATATTTACCATAAGATAAGTAGTTCAAAAAGTAACTTCAAATTGCTAAGTGCGAAACTTATATTTCACCAAAAACACAAATTTCAAAAAGGGGCCGCCACACTTCGGTACAAAGGACTAGCGGTTTTATTAGTTGGACGCAAACTTCATTTAAGTTTCTTTAAATTTGCTTGTAGGGTATAATATAGCATTCGTGCCTTTGGTGTATATTTATATACAAGTTTTATTTGGACTCTACGACGCCTTCTTCATTAACTTTTCTTGATGAATAATAATGAAATAAATAATTATTGAAGTAAATAAGAAAATAAAAAAGCATAAAATAAATTAATAATGAACAGTACACTCGGAGAACGAATAAGTTTGTTTTAACTAAATCACCGAGAAGGTCTAGCACTAATGAGTTTGTATATACATCATTTGTAATTATAATTTATATCGTGCTCGTGCGAAGGAAAAACATCAGGGAACCTACATGTAATGGATGAAATTCTACCATATGTGTATCCACACTGAATCAGCGTGATGGAATAAGCTACTTAAAAGGAGATAAACCCTTTCCCCGGTAGTAAGTATCATATTTAAAAAATGGATCTATCGTAATTGATATAATATAAGGCAAATTAAATTATTGACTTTGAGAAGCATAATTAATTCGGTATATTTCATTTCAAACAAAATTTACTAATAATTTTGATTGTTATTTACTTGTACTTAATATATAATTGAATTATTCCTAAGCAATTTTGATATTTGTAATTTTTTGATTTATTAAACTTTCTCATGATACAAAGTATGTTTCACGCCTATATCTCGAGAGATCTGTCAATAGGGTACGATAGGTCTGCAGGGATAATCAATTTAACTGTGAGCTATTGGAAAATATTTGGTCCCTCATTGACATTATTCGTTACTGACATCCTTTCTTTACAAAATGTTGTAGAGAATACAATATCGGATCATATGTATTTGCCTGACGAATGACGAACGATGAAAAGATTCATGTATTTATTTTTGTTATTAATCTAGTAATTTTTAATCTGAAACATCAATCAACACACCATTGAGTAAGACCGACACGTGAGCCGTGACGGTGCACGGCTTGACGTTGTATTAAACCGTCATGCCCTCTCCGTTTCTGCACGTGTACATACATATATATATATATATATATATATGACATATGTCCGCATGTATATTTGCTCTAATAAGATTAAAATTAAGTAAAGCAATGGTTAGAACACATACGTAGAAAACTTTATTGCGATGGTAGCCTCATGAGTCACTGCAACATATTCTTGTAATAACATTTTATAGTTATGATTATATTTTATGTCACACGTGACTTACAAATAAGAAAAATAACAAATAAAATGAACTTTTTATTTATTAATATGAAAGAACTAAGGCGAGGTGCTTTTATATCATTTTATGTTGTTTTCCTTTACAAAGCTTAGAAAAAAATAAGTGATTGAAATGCATGTACCTACCAGACGGGCTTGCAAAACCCTACTAAGTATCAACAATGAAGTCGAATTGATTGCTAAGTACAGTAATTCTTTTGTTACCATCAAATTCCGATAGGTCGTCGGTTTTTTTTTTTAAATATATTAAATATTTATCATTTATTATTATTAACAGTCATTAGAAAATACTTGGTATTTATTTTCATCAAATTTAGAGCATCAGATAATATAAATATAAAATTATACAGTTAATAATATTTATAATAATTATTAATACAATGCAGCACACTAACAGCCTGTAAATGTCTTGTAAATGTACTGCTGGGCTAAGGCTACCTCTCCCTTTTTGAGGAAAAGGTTTTGGAGCTAATTCCACTATGTTCCAATGCGATTGTCACACATGTGGCAGAATTTCAGTGAAATTAGACACACGCAGGTTTCCTCACGATGTTTTCCTTCACCGTCAAGGACTAGATGAATTATAAACACAAATTAAGCACACGAATTTCAGTGGTGCTTGCCCGGGCTTGAACCCACGATCATCGGTACAGATTCACGCGCTCTTACCACTGGGCCATCTCGGCTATAATAAAAGTCATACTATAGAGATAAAATATTATAACTATAAAAGTAATGAATACCATTCAATATACAAACTACAGTTTACGACTTACAATAGGCTTATACAAAATTGGGTAAAGAAAAAGCTTTAAGGCATTTTATTGTTCTCTTTATTCGAGACTCACATTATTCGAACTCCCTTGTGAATCTTAGATTGACATTTGTTGTGTCTGTATAAGCTAGGAATAAATTTGGCTTATTTGAAGGTGATTAAGGTACTAATTAAAATAAATGACACAATACTGAGTTATTGACAGGGAGGTAATTTATGTAGTAAATTACTTAGTTATACTTTAATTAAAATTGTGAAAGGAATCAATTACTGATTTAATTACTGATTTTTTTATTTTTTTATTTGTTTTTTTTTTTTATAAAGAATAGGAAGGCGGACGAGCATATGGGCCACCTGATGGTAAGTGGTCACCAACGCCCTTAGACATTGGCATTGTAAGAAATGTTAACCATTGCTTACATCGCCAATGCACCACCAACCTTGGGACCTAAGATTTTATTTCCCTTGTGCCTGTAATTACACTGGCTCGTTAACCCTTCAAACCGGAACACAACAATATCAAGTACTACTGTTTTGCGGGAGAATATCTGATGAGTGGGTGGTATCTACACAGACGAGCGTACACAAAGCCCTACCACCAGTACGTTCCTCAATTATATTTCTATAGCATTCAACCAATCGCCATCATTATGTGCAGGCAGGATAGCGTGTGTGATTTTGCTAATATCTTGGATCACTAATAGTTCTAATTAGACATTCGTTTCAAAAGTTCAGATATAATACGTTAGATTTTTTTATATAATTATAGTATGTGGACCACTTGATGGTAAGTGGTCATCACCGACCATATACATTGCCAATATAAGAAATATTAACTATCCCATGCATTGCTAATGCGCCAACAACCTTGGGAAC
Source organism: Nymphalis urticae (assembly GCA_905147175.2). Taxonomy (NCBI): domain Eukaryota; kingdom Metazoa; phylum Arthropoda; class Insecta; order Lepidoptera; family Nymphalidae; genus Nymphalis; species Nymphalis urticae. The sequence goes on from LR989991.1 coordinate 10,121,133, forward strand.
TAAAATGTCCCTTGTGCCTGTGGTTATACTGGCTCAACCACCCTTAGAACCGGAACTCAACAACACTAAGTAATGTTGCTTGGGGGCAGAATATGTGATGAGTGGGTGGTACCTACCTAGACGTGCTTGCAAAAAGCCCTACCATCAAAAAATATTTATTTTATGTAATGTGAAAAGTGAAAATGCTTACAAAGCAATTGTGACGTACACATTCTCATATTCCGCCAAACATCGCTATGTCGTGTGACGATAACCGAACTACGTATAGCAAAGTGTTCCATAGTGAGGAAGAATAAAAAAATTCAAGATACAAATAAAACGATATTTATTTATTAATAGTTATCCATATAATTGACTGCCTCGTTGGTCTAGTGGCTTGATGTAAGGCCGCAGACTCGGAGGTCCTGGCTTCAATTCCCAGGTCGGGCCAATAAAAAACGTTATTGGGTTTTTCTGTCAGAAAATTCTCATTAGCAGCCCGGAGTCTGGAAGTTGGAAGTGTGTTCACTCCCGTGCCTCGGAAAGCACGTAAAACCGTTGGTCCTGCGCCTGAACCCTTTCCGGTCGTGTTGGATTGCCGTCCCATCGGATTATGAGAGTTAAGGAATAGAGAGTGCACCTGTGTTTGCGCACACAGTTGTGCGCAACTCTAATATATATATATATATATATATATATATATATATAAAATATATATATATATATATATATATATATATATATATATATATATATATATAATATAATATAATATAATCTCTCTTGAGATTGTCCGCCATGGCTGAAATCGGTCTCGAGGACATTATTATTATTATCCATATAAATATAAATTGTAAATATAAGTTCAGAAAATTTATTAAAAGATCGAAAACTTGATACACACTAAATACTTTTTTAGTATTTTGTTTAACTAAGAATTTAATAAAATACTTACATATGAACAACATTAATTTAAACGGCAATAGTAAATAGATATCGAAGTAATATTTTCGTTTGCTAAGCACAAAAGAACATCTAACCGAAATATTACTTTTCTGATAAAACTGTACGACATATCTTATTCAAACTAACTCTCTTTCAAAGTGTTTAAGTTTTTCCGAATATTTTATCGTTAAACTGAAAAGTTAAAGCAAGGAACACGTTTTTTGCAATTGGCTTAAATAAAAAAGTTATTTTTATATATTATTTTATTATATAAAATTTATTCTATTTGAAAAAATCTTCATGATCATACGCACTGGTTTTATTTTCTTTCTTAATTACTATGTATATGTATATATTAGGTCCTTACATATGAAATAAGCGTTTTGTCGTACCTGGTCGGCTTTGGTCTGAAATATCTTTGGTTAAGAATTCCAAATTCTTTGGCGTCATATATTGCCGCACGATGGAAAACATGAAATATCGGTATATTTACGAGTACTTACGAGTACTTCTACCGTGGCACCAGAGCTGCAGAAACAGCTCGAAGTATTAATGATGTGTACGGCGCTGGTGTCGCAAAAGAAAGCACGGTACGTTTTTGGTTTCAACGTTTTCGTTCTGGAACTTCAAAACCGATGCGGTAGTCCAAACCGCCTTCAAAGAGTTTATTGATTCTCACCATGGTTTTTTTAGTAAAGGGATCAATGAACTACCTATGAGATGGCAAAAGTGTGTAGATAACAACGGCGCATACTTTGATTAATTAAATATATTTGTATAATACAAAAAAAATTGAATTGAATATAATAATTTGTAAAATACAAAAAAAAAATGACTTTATATTCCTCCGTACAAAACGCCAATTTATTTATTACATAAAACTGTATATTTTTGTACATGGTCATTAGTTCCCTATACAGATGACATTTGTTAACATTCTTTCATTGCTGAAAACTAGATTCAATATAAGTACTAAGAAAAGTTTTACTGGTGCAATGAATACACTAATCAATTGAACTAGTCGGAATGAACCGTGTAGCTTTCGTATAAAATGAAGTTATTTTCTTTTTAAAATAAGAAAACTTTTCATGTTTCAGTTTGATCAAATATTATTTTTTAAAGGAATGAAAAGATTTTATTAGCTTTTTATTTTTAAAATATTAGACATATACTCATAAATTCTTTTTATATGTGTTGTATATGTGTATGTATTACATAATTGTACTCTACTTTCTTTAGAATTACTACTTTCCTTAGAAGTATTCATTACGAATTTCTCAAAAAATAATTATATCGGGAACGGTTTCGTTGAACGCATTATTATCCGTTTAGAAATAAACTGATAACTTGACAGTACTGTGTCATATTTAAAATAGGAACGGTACTCGGGACAAGGAGCACAAATAGAAATGAAAGTTTAGTTTTATACACATTGTAATAAAGATAACGCCAATATCGATTAATACCTAATACATTAACCATATTTTATTTTTATTTTAGAGCGTCCGTATTCATTTAAAAACTTGGAAAACGAAATGTATTTTTATACAGAGATTCCGTAAAGTTAAAAAGGCCACATATAAATGTTTCTTTTTTATTTGAATATTTAACAACTGAAACTGTATGCAACCATTAACGGTCATTCACGGAAGTTCGTTTTCTTTACCATTTTTGCGCAATGTTTGTGCGAGCTCACCTCAATCTTTGAGGAAGTCTTTGCCCATCAGTAAATAATAATTGGTGGGACCATTATTGGCTATTATTTACAGTACAACTGTCTTTCAAAAGAAATATTTTTTTTGGTATTCGATGATACTTTTTTATGTCTTCAATTATTTACATAAAATTAATCTTAATTTTATATTCGTACTGATACATCTCAACATTATACTGATTAACATGCGCTTGGTTTTTCTTGTAAAAATGTATTTGCTTTTCCTTCAAACATATGACCATGTAGATGACAAAAATCGTGAACTTTAATTTAATTGTTAAATGCCGAATCAAAATTTCGAGCGTACTTGAATAAATGATATTCATAATTGAAGGGTCTCTGCTTAGTGGAGATCATCTGCAAGCTCCTCAGCAATCCATTTCATTTTTCGAACGTGATGAAATGTTTTTTTTAACTTTCGTAAAACGACACCTTTTAACTTTGCGAAACTGAGTTTTAGTCGTTTTTACGCCATTCCATTTTACGTTGCCAGTGAGATGGGCTTCAGCGCAAAAATTGGTTTTTAGGACCTACGAGTACTTTGTAAAGTCCTTTATACACATTAAGGACGTGGAAATGCGCTAAAAATTAAGCATCACGACTTTCAAGTTGCATTTATAATTTACTCTTATACGCTTCATTTTTCGGAATTTCTACCACAATTTTGCAATTAACTAAATCACAACACGTATTACGTTATAGTGTCTAAGAATTAAAAATAATAGTTTTTTCTCCGTAATGAATTTAAAATTTACATATAAATGTCCAATTGCTGTTACATCCTCTTCTACTGATGAGCTTATTCACCACGCTCCTGCAATGCGGATCGATAGAAAATGTGGCAGAAAAACACCCGACGTAATTCTAAATGACAAAGTAAAGGACTGAAGAGTACAGAACGTCCTTCTCTTGCTTTTGGACATCACGATATCAAGGTCGCCTCGAAATGAGGTATGACTCAAGTTAAAGTGAGTGTCTTTTAGTTTTAAGAACGAAGAAATATGAATTAATGTTAAGATCAAATGTGCTTTCTTTGGGTAAAAATAACGTGCCCGTAATAATTTTATTACGCGCACGTGACTACGCATAACAAATCGCGTTGTTAATTTATGCTTTCCGATCTTATGAGTGGGACATTAAAAGATCCTCGTGGGAAAGTCTACCGTAATATAAATTAATTACTTAAATGAATGCATAAATTGTTTCGGAACGAGTTTCATCTACAAACGAAGTCTGGTTAATGAATTCCTTTCCTTCATTAATTAGTTTTGTCATTCGTAGTAATTTGATGATATTAATCATGAAAGCTTATGCCATGTATTGCGTTTGAATTTCACCGTGATTTGCTAATTAACGTACATCCAATGTATATTTGAAATTATATTCCAAAATTAAAATCCCGTATTTTTCTGCGTATATATTCACACATTCATTTTCAGTTCATCCGAATAATTATTTTCATCCGAATAACAGTTATTCTGAAGTGTATCTTTTCTTCGATTTTAGTACTCATTAATTTTTGTATTGGAATTTGTCGTAATCAAAGGCGTATCCGAAAGTTTTCGTTTGGACCTCGGATTTCTCCTCAGGGCATTGGATATTTTATTTTCCAGTTTCCTATTAGTTTGTAATGTTTACAAATTGAGCTAGTTTTTATTTAAAAAAAATGAAATCTTACCTAAAAACATTAAAAAAATACATTTAATATTTTACGTAAAAACACCTTAACATGGGAATATATATTTACATAATAGTTAGCAAATATAAAACAATTCAATTTACATATGCAATTTTTACATAATTTTGTAGATAATTTAGTAAATATAAAAAATGCATATTTTGTTTCATTAGACGTTAAAGATAATTTTATAATAAAACGTGTTACTTTCTAATAAAACATACAATTATAATTAAAGAAAGAGACATAGCTTATTATTGGTCTAGTTAGACGGCGAGTTCGGTGTACGAACCCAAGACCTTGGGGATTTGCCGTTCATCTTAGGCACTAGCACTAGACCAAAGATTCAGTAAAGTTTAAAATTTTACCAACAAAATAGCATTTGTAAACATTAACTTTCAAGGAAGGTAAGTACCTTTTCAATATTAGCCTAGCCTAGTTCTATTCGAGACTGCATGGCTATAAATTCCTATTATCTTATCAATACTTAGGCAAGGTTGAGCTACAAGTGGTACACCGCAATAACCAAGGAGGAATCTGTAACGGCGATCCAACTAGCCGCAGATTCTATCACAAATTACATTGTTATGCTTACCAATTTGCATCCCTCGACGGATGATTGCTTAAAGTTACAATAATACGGTTATGTGTTGTAATAATAATTTATTCTATTTACATAATATAATAAACGAAAAAATAGTTATTTGTTTTAGTAGACTAATAATAAATAAATAATCATTGTAGTCTCTGAAATAATAAAGTACGAGTACATACATGTTTGTATGTAGGCATGTATTTTTTTTTTGTTACTCATATTTAAAAAAATATTCAGAAAAACAATACTCAATTGTGTATTTCTTTTGACTATAATATATACAAATATTTAGCATTAGGAGTGTAAATAAAAAAAGTAAAGATTAGAAGGCATTTCGTTTTTTTTTAAATCGATAATTTTTTTTTGTATTTTTGATCAAATATAACCCATGATATTATAAGATATTTTATTTCTTATTCCAGCTAAATCAAGTAAAAGATTGGTAATGTTGCTTTGTATTTTCTCTTAAGCTTGTCACATCAGTGTCTAAATAAGGATATTATTAAGTCCCTGTAAAAATGCATTTTTGGTATTCATTAAACAAATTAAATGAATTCCTTATCAAAAAATGTTATATATGTAAGTAAATATTATGTTTTTATTCTGAATACAATTCAGCAAATGATTGAATTAAATTTGCAATAAATTCCCAACATATTTCTGAAATTTGTGGCCTAGTAATACACAGCTATCAATTGGATAATGGTCCGCAGTTGGCTTAATTTATTTTGAAACGATATTGATCGGCTTAATTCCATCAAACAGTTTTAAATCATTATATAGCTACAGCTTAAAACATATAATTCTATGTAAAAAATATTCAAAGCTTGTCAAATTGAATTATAAAGATGTTTATATTTATCTAAGAATAACATTTAGAATAATATTGTATTTTTATAGAGTATTCGTGTATTTCTTATAACTATAATAAAATAAAAATTTATAATGAAATCACTGTGTATGGAATGGTAATAGATTGCTAGCATTACCTACCAAAAATTCTGATAAAAAAATGTATGGTTAATTTGGAAACTATTTAGTCTAACAATTAATTTAATTGCAAATGTTTGTATTTCGAATGAATAATACAGCGAATATGCATTTTTAAATATGTGTATATTTTATACATACGCTTAACTTTATCTTCATATTTTTATAATGTGGGTTTTTGTATGATCTAGTTGGAAATAATTATAGTATCTATAGAGCAGTGGTGTCGCAATAGGAGGCAAAATAAAACGCTAAGAAATAAAAGAGTATCACTGCCTGTTTCAAATGTAAATCTCCGTCGTTGTAACGGGTCGGCTCTCCTGAAAAAATAAGACATAGGTCGCCGAGATTGTCGCTCCTTACATTCGTTGACTTGGAAAATTTCTAAGACGACACTTTCAAACCCTCCGTTGGATTTGTGACGAGTTTATATGTGGCCCGGGGAGAGAAAAAGTTAAATAATACAAACGTCGATGTCAATGCGTAAGGGAAATTGAGAGAGTTGCTTGCAAATCATAGTGTACGTTTGGAAAATATCGTTTCAACTTCTGTAGACATATATTTTATTCTTGGTATAGACGTCGAACGAATATGGCTTGATACAGTAAGGTATCTAAATAAATAAAGAGGAATGTTCGTATGTTTGCTCTCGATGCGTAACTTAACTATTTAACCGATTGCTATGAAAACGAAAGAGAGAAAGAAAAAAAACGCTCTTACTGGTGGTAGGAGTTGAGGAAGCTCGTCTAGGTACCACTCATCGGAAATTCTACCGCAAAACATCAGCACTTATTATTGTTGTTTACCGGTTTGAAGGGTGATTGAGCCAGTTTAATTATAGACATATGAGACATAACGTCGTAGTTCCCAAGGTTGGTGGCGCATCAGTGATGGAAGCGATGGTTAACATTTCTTACAATACTATCTAGTCTATGGGCGTTGGTTACCACTTACCATCCAGTGGCCCATATGTTCGTTTGCCTAACTATTCAATAAAAAAAGAAAAAAAAAAACATAGTAGGTTCTTCTGTATTTCTTTGTATGTTTCAACATACAAAGAAAATTTCAAGTTTTATGTACCCGTACAAACCCAGAATGGGTAGCTCATTTAAAAAATTTATATATTATTTTATAGGTCTATATTCGCCAAACTTTTATATATATTTTTATGTATTACTAATAGCTATCTATTAGTAAGTACATAAAAACTCACAGATTTTAATTTCATTCTAATATATTTGAAACCCTACAATATATGTAATTCGGATGAAGGGTAATGAAGCCGAGAGGTCGATTAAGTGGGCTCTTTAATGGTTACTAGTAAATCACTCGTTTGTGCTCATTTTATTTGTTTGACTTTGGAAGCTCATTTTGGCTGGATTGTTTTGGAGAACCCTATACTAATAAAATCGTGTTTTTATTTGTACAAACTACAATTGCTGTTAATGACCGTTTATCACTACGATAGTTAAAATATCGCATATTATAATTGATTGTTAACTATTTAGCTTTAGTATTCAGTAGTCAAACTCAGGTCCAGGATAATTTTGTTATGTCGGTTGGCCTGTCTGTAACAGATTTAGTTCTACAATTTCGAATTTGCATAATATTAATACAGAAAATGCTTCAGATAAACGTAGCAATAATTTCTAATTGTATCATTTTATACGTACAGACATTGTGTTATCGTTTAACATGTAGTGGAGAGCCTTCGAGCGTACCTACTGTTGATGTTTTGTGGAATAACCAATATTTGTGTGCGTAAGAATGTATTGTCGTATGCAATAAACGTTCAGAATAGCGTTTTTGTTGACTGGCTTATAAGAATACATATTTTGAATCCGGGATGGATTCGTTACTCCGGTCAGGTCCACACAGTAATTGAGAAATTTGTGCTATCAAAAAATTCTCATACACAGACTTCGACTCAAGTAGGGACGTTAGAAGTGCTCCTATGCTTTGGATTAGTCTGTATTTGCACATGCACATGTTCACTAAGCGGAACCGATAAATAGTTATAGGGTTTTATCTGTCAAAAAATTGACAATAGCAGCCTGAAGTCTGGACTTTCGAAGTGGATACACACCCGTCTATTAACTATTTTCGGTCGTGTCGGATTTGCGATCCCATCGCATTTTGAGAGTGAGGAAATAAAGAGTGTATTTACGCCTGTACTTGCGCATACACTTTTGCACTGTAATATGTCCTGCACAGTTGGCCCCCCTTAAAATTGGTCGTGGTAGCCGAAATCGGTAAGAAGCACATCATCATCGTTTTCACTAAAATAATATAACTTGCATGTCAACCAAAGTTAATCTCATTATATTTTTAATACTCATTAAATTGTATGAATAAAATAGTAATTTTGTAAAATTGGTGGAAAATTCAAAATACTTAGAACTAAGGTACAGAACGGATAAGGGGTACGATTTTTCTTAAAGAAAGTGTACTTTTAACAGCGTATACGTAGTATTCTTTTGGTATAAATAAATAGAATCGTTATATAAATATATAAATAAATAGAATGGTTTTTTAGCATACGAATCTATCCACAGTGGCTTTGTTACGTAACATATTTAATATTCAAAACACATAACGTGGTATCTAAATATATTTAGCATACCAATTGTATATTCACCTGGTATAAATTCCTTTTTTAAAATTCTAAAAACAAAACATTTTATATATATTTTAAAGAATAGATAAGCGGACGTCCAAATCCAACTCAGCCTGAAGCTCATCAACGCCGCTGCCGCCTTGGGCCGCCTTCTGCCCAACGTAGGAGGGCCGGAAACACCTTGCCGGCGTTTATACGCTGGTGTGGTGCGTTCCATACAGCACTGTACGGTGCACCCATCTGGGTGGACGCTCTCACCGCTCGCAACAAGGCTCTTCTTCGGAGACCACAGAGAGTCATAGCGGTGAGAACGATACGTGGTTACCGTACAGTGTCATGGACGGCAGCGACACTTCTCGCGAGCGATCCGCCTTGGGAACTCCAGGCAGAGGTGCTTGCGGAAGTGAACCGGTTCCGGGTGGAAGCGAGGTCGAACGCGAACGTCCAGGATTGGTGGAGGTGGAGCGAGTCAGGGCTCTAGCCCAGCGAGCCTTGATTCGCAGGTGGGAGGAGGACCTGGGGTCCCCCTCGTCAGGCCTGGCGATAGTGGAGGCGGTCCGTCCCCACTTGAGTCGCTGGGTGGAACGGAGTCACGGCACACTCACATTCAGGCTGACGCAGGTACTTACCGGACACGGTTGCTTCGGTAGGTATCTGCACCGGATAGCGAGGCGGGAGGTCACTCCCTCCTGCAACGAGTGCGGCGCGCCGTCGGACACGGCGCGTCACACCCTGATTGAGTGTGCTGCATGGGGGCCTCAGCGCCATTCCCTGGCGGCCATTGTAGGCGGAGACCTCTCGTTGCCGAGCGTGATAAACGCCATGGTCGGTAGCGAGAAGTGCTGGAAGGAGATGGCCTCTTTCTGCGAAAACGTCATGTCGCAGAAGGAGGCCGCGGAGCGGGAGCGTGAGAACAGTGCTTCCGGTGACGCGCTTCGCCGAAGAAGACCGGGGAGAAGACGTCGGCGCTATGCAAACCTTCTCCTCCCGCCGTAAGTGTCGCCGGGGCTAGCGGTCTCCGTACCCCGGGAACCCCTTAGAATTTGGAGGCCTGCAGAGGCGGGCCTACCGTCGGGACGTCACGGTAGTATGCGCAAGCGATCCCGTGGCGTCCCCCGAAAAGACGGCGTGGGTACCGCTGGTTTTTTAGTGGGTATTCTGACGCCTTCAGCGTCGGCGAGCCCCACATACCCCCCCACTTCATGTGGAAATTCATTTCCAGCGGAAAAAAAAAGGCGGACGTCCAAATGGGCCACCTGATGGTAAGTGGTCACCAACGTCTATAAACATTGGCATTGTAAGAAACGTTAACCATTGCTTACATCGCCAATGCGCTACCAACCTTGGGAACTATGATGTTATGACCTTTGTGCCTGTAATTACACTGGCTCACTCACCCTTCAAGCCGGAGTACAAAAATAGAATATTTGATGAATGGGTGGTACCTTTCCAGACGAGATTGTACAAAGCCTTACCACTATTGTTTGAAATATGCATTAACTTTTTAAAGATGGTTTTTCAATACTTGTACTTATACTAAATAAAAGATTTTCTTTGTACAAATGAGAAAATCGTCCTCTGTGTTTACGAAAAAAAAAACTTTTAAATACAATTATTTAAGCACCATACTGAAGTAAGTTCATATTAAAAACATTCACTATATTAATACCATTAAGGTCTTATTTACTAGCATTTATTTAGCTTCGCATATTAGTGTGTATGGAACAAACTTTGCAGCTGAATATCAAACCTCTGGAAGTAGTTTAGATTAAAAAGCACATACTTTCAGTGTTTGTAACAATAAACTGCATAGTTTTAAAAGTGGAATAATGTGGACCTTTTTTTATAAAAAAATACGTTCTCATTGGCTTAGAAACTCTTTATCAGTTTATTTTTATCTATAGTTACTTAAGTTGACTGGCAAATGGACCAGTTTGTGGTAAATAGTCACCATCACCGATATAAAGTAAGTAAGAAATATTAACCATTCCTTTCATTGCCAATGCGCCGCCAACCTTGGGAACTAAGATGTTATGACCCTTGTACCTGTAGTTACAATGGCTCACTAAACTCTCAAAACGGGAACTCAACGATGCTAAATACAGCTATTTAGCGTTAAAATATCTGATGAGTAGTTGGTACCTACTAAGACGGGCTTGCACAAATGTTTATATAAGTAAAATAAAAATTCTTAATACATTAATTTTTTAATTATTTGCTCGCTTTGAATAAAAAAGTAATTAAATCACGTCTGCGTTTAACTATTTTTTATAATTTAATCGGGTGTCACTATTATTCTACATATGTTTACATATTATATATTCTAACTGCGTTTAATTAAAATGAGCTGAAATGGTAAACTTGTGTATTTTAGCCGACGTCTGTGGGTTTAAATTGGGAAAAGTATTCTTGAATTTTCATTTATTTACGTTCTGCTTATAAATCATTTCAATCAATCATTTTTGTTGTATCGTATCAATCGTAATAATAACCACCCAGATTAAACCTGCGTATGTTGGATGAAATTCTACCACAAGTGTGTCATCGATAATGGAACAGCGGCATGGAGTGGACCTTAATAGTTGAAGAGGAGGGGAATTTGTTATACCATAAGTATAAATAGATCCAAACCCTTAAAATGTCTGAGATGAATTGTTCGACATAAAACTCCTTTTATTGCCTCCACTAGCGACATGAAGGGTGGTTAATTTTTTGGCCATAGAATCTGAGATACGAATCAAAGGGGAAATGCTCTAAAAACCGTTTGCAATTTTCTACTCCGTCATTATTTGCAATGTATATAAAATATATATACTATATATCAAGTCTTATTATATATACTTATACTAAAAAGGGTGGAATTATTCATCTATTTTTCATGAAGATTTATTTATTTTATTTTATTTTATTTTTTATTTTAATATAAACAAAGGCCAATTCATTGATCAAATGAAACCACACCCATGTTCTCATTAACAATATGGATAGAATTGTTTTGGAGTTTATTTCATCTTTTGTTGTCTATTTAATCTTTTGTTCTCAAGATATGCGATATGAAAGAAACATTTACGAACATGCTTATATATATCAGTAGGATAGGGTGCCCTCGGAGGGTAACAAAACAGGGTGATGTTTGTTTTGTTTCTTATATAATAAGTGAAATAAAAAAAATATGTAAAAATTAAACATAGTATGTACCCATTTTAATATCAAGTCTTAAAAAAATAACTAAATCATCTAGACAATATCTTAAAAAATTGCTACGCAATATATTTATTTCCTTTGATTCACAAAGGCACTCGAATCAATTACAGCGTTAAAGTGCGAAGACTCAGACTAACGTTTACTAGGGCATAATACTGGTTCTCGATAGATAAGTCTCGTAGAATAGTTATCGGACCACAAGCGCAGTAAAAGCTAATTGGCGGGCTGGCAGTTACAGGCTGAACCTTAGAACAAAGGGTTAGAATAGAAGTGCTACGCAGTGTTTATTTTATGACAAATATTTGACACATATGGCAGATATTTATCTGACACATCCAGGTTTCCTCACAATGATTTTGAGCACGATATTAATTATAAAAATAAATTAAGCACAAGAAAATTCCTTTGTGTTTTTCTGGTTGTGACGAAACGGCAATCGTAGATTAAGAGTCATGTGTTAATTACTGGGCCATCTCGTCGTATTTTAATAAATATTGCATCTTAAACTGTATAATGCCATTTCTACAAAAAATGATCTTCTGAAGGCTGTTAACGCCGTGGCGAGATTGGGAAAATTAACCTCTTCCGAGCGACCCAATTGGTGGACTATGATTAGTTTGTAATTTGTGACAGACCTCTGTGAATTGTGGTCGGTTGATACTGAGGTTTGACTGAATGCTCACGTTACTGTTCGGAGTGTTTTAAAATTTTCATTTCTTATTTATGAGGACTTATTGCTATCTAGATGAAAAAAAAATAAAAATATGTATATTTCGAATAATATTACACTACTATTACTAAAATAAGTAAGTAAGTAGAAAGAACGTTTTAACATTTGCAAAAAAAGAAAATTGAAAAACTACAAGCAAAAACTCCAATGCACACATATAAGATCCTTCAGACCAATTTCAGCCACGGCGGCCAATCTCAAGAGAAATTAGCTAACTGTGCAGGACATATTATAGTGCACAAGTGTGTGCGCAAGCACAGGTTCCCTAACTCTCATAATAGGCGTATGAGGTGGCAATCGGAAACGACCGGAAAGAGTTCAGGCGCAGGACCAACAGCTTTCCGAGACACGGAAGTGTAGACACTACCAACTTCCAGATACAAAAATTTTCAATAACAGCCTGCTATTGAAAATTTTTGACAGAAAACCCCAATAACTTTTTTCGGCCTGGCCTGGGATTTGAACCTATGACCTCCGGGTCTGCGGCATTACATCTGGCCACTAGACCAACGAGGCAGTCACACATATATGTAATATATAAATATACAGTAATCATATGCATAAATAAAATCAAATGTGTATAAAATTCTAGGAAAAAATGTTATATTTCACTTTCATTATCATTACTTAATAATATATTTAACCTATTTACTCTTTTTCAGACCTATCATTAAAAACTTTCAGTGTTTTATGAATAACCCCTATTCAGAGACAAAAAGGCCACCGTAAATCTTCATAGCATATTTAGCTGAAGAAAAAAAACATACTCTAATTGAAACTACTTATTTATTTTAATTTTTTAATTAATTACATAATTTGACCCCAACATTTACTTATTCGTAAGGCTGAAATAATTCCTGCATAGATAGCGTCTATTAAAATCACATCAAAATGTTTCAAATGAATTCAAATCTCAGCAAGTATTACTTTTTTTCATGTTTCCAATTTCTGAATGATCAGCGGTGAAGGTAATCATTGTGAGGTAAACTGCCTGTGTCAGATGAGTATGCCAAGTGTGTATTCCACAACCCGAAAACAGCGTAGCAGAATACTTGGAGATGCTTGGAGCTTGTTTATCAAATGAGGAGACCCTTTATCCAATAAATTATTAAATTAACATAATTATAATACAATGTATTTATCAATAATTTTATTTAAAATGACCTAAATTGATGGACGATAACAAATGACGATCTTCGTGCGAAACTTGTCAATGTGTCCCAAAAGTTTTAGGACTATCAAATCTAATTTAATTTAGCCCCATCCGTTTTCGTATTTCGCTAATGGCACAAGCGATCAAACATCATTATTGAGCATAATATAAAAAGGATATCAATAAAGAAAAAACGGAACATTTTAATAATAATTGTTATCCTTTTCTCAAATCTATTACGTAAAGGATAAAATTATTCAAGAGGATCCGGAGTCTAAGGGTCTCAATACGCAATGACTCAATTGTGAAGCAAAGTAACTCCCGACGAGGGTCCGTAGGGTTTTACGGTCTTTATTATTGAGCTATAAACCATAAAGGCACCCCGCTTTATAAGCGCTAAAACAAAACACAGGCGGGGGCATATTTTCTGCTTCATACACTTCGACCAACATTACACAGCGCAATCAAAAGAAGTTATATTTTTTAGGAAAACCTTTTGATCCCTCCGAAGCATTCGGAGAATTAGCAAAGAAGTGATAATGGAAATCTTGTGAATCAATCTCTTCCTAATTGTTTCGGTCGTCGTGGGAGGCATTTATTGAGCCAGTCGGAATTGTTACAGAGAAAACTTACACTTTTATATTTTATTTAATTTTATTAATTCACTAACGATTCATAATGTACAAACAAAATATGTGGAAATACAGATATGAAATATTTTAATAAATGCCGCGATATTATTACGTAAACCAATTATGCCTCGTAGTGAAATCCAATGGATAGTTTTTTATAAAAAATTCAACATGTATCATATAGGTAGATATGTAAATAAATAATATTAACAATAATACTTCAATCAAGCCAAGATACTGAACGTACATATTAATAAATTAATAAGTAGTTGGGTAGAAAATTTTAAGTATATATATTAATACTAATTACGAGAAATAAGCCATGACTGTTCATATTATAACTTCTAAATGATCTCGCCTACGGCGCTCTAGCGATTGTTAGAGTATTAAAACTGTACTCGTGGGCACATTTATCTTTACACAATTTTTACCCCTTTAGGGATTGATATTAAAGATGTTTTCGGATACCATTTTTTTTTACTTTGAACTTATTCAAAGAAGAAAGATTATAAGGGAATGACTTATTTATTATTTTTCATTGTGTCCAATGACACTTTTTTTACTTCTTAAAATTGATGTTGGTATAATAGAGATTTTTCGATTTGAGCGATTTATGACAGTTGAATAATATGTTTTTTCTGTATCACTGATCGCAAATATATTTGGCATTAAATATAAGACAGAACAACTTCTGTAGGGTTTTGTTAATGTAATACATAAAATGAAATATTCTAACTGACTGGTAATCAACACAGCTACACCGATAGATATGATATTACTCCGCGTCCATATAAAGTTCGCCTAATGTAATAAACAAAATATTTCTGGGTTGAATCTCAGAAATATATATTCGAGAAATAAAAAATAAATGACATTTCCAAATATTTACTTTTAGATATATTATTATTGTTACGGATATACGTACGTACATTATTATAAGTTGTAAATTCTTTATGACTTATGCATGGTTCCGAAGTATTTTTTCTAATTTACATGATTATGTCTTGTGATCGTAGGCCATAATTGATTTGAACTGACCTGCGGCCACCTTATTTTTAATTTGATTAAGCACATCAGCACATAATACAAACGTTCATATACATTTTTTAAATTAGACAAAAGTGTCTTGTTAAAATGCATTACATAAATCTTATATAATGAATGTGTAATATATTTTTAAGCATCCACATAGAAAGCGTTGGGTATTGCAAGTTTGTCTATAGAAGATGTTTTTGAAGAGGCTACAACACTAAGTGCTTATCCATAAGTGAAAATTCATTAGATTTTTTATATGTTTCAAAGATGGAACCTCCATTTTTACACAATTTTAAAGTCTATTGACATGGTTGAGAAAACCAATGAAATATATGCAGCACCTATCATTTGAACTTTCCCTTATTTGATGTGGTTCTCTTAATTTTTTTTTTAAATTATTATCATTGATATCGATATCGTGGCCAGTTCGTTTTAGTTTTCCAAAGCGTATCTATTGCATTTTTTTTAATTTACAATACTTTCGTTTTGTTGATAGTTCAATATTGGGATAGTTTTCGGTCGTTGAGGAACGTTAAGTTAAATGTAATTTTTATATTTTTTATATTTATTATAATATGACTACTTATATGACATTTTATTATCATTAAGGTTCACCATAAACATATATATTTTGTATTCTTTCGAATAAACAATTTGTAATAAAGAGGTTGTTTACTCGGTTCACAAGTAGAGTTACGTCTCTTTCGTTTTTCTCCAAAACAATAGAAGACCAGTATTCTTTCTTTGAAACTTAATCGTTGACCAAGTCGGGCTTAAATTACCTATTGTCATTATGCGATTCTTATGTTTTTTATTTTAATTTGTAGGGAACGAGTTTATTGTAGAAATTATTAATTTAAATATTGCTTAAACAAGAACAGTCCAGGCTATAACCAATATCTGGGAGATTGTAGTGCCCCCACCAAGACGAAACAACGGAAGCGCAGGCACTGTCTACCTTTTCTCGAAAAGTTTAGTCATATTTTTGTACTCGGTTATAGATTCGGTCTGGACAGTGCTAGAAAGTCCAAAGTCTCAGATTATGATATGATGTGAGTACTTAGTTATGTTAGCTCAAAGCATGAAGACAATAGAAGTAAATGTTAAATCAGCGGAATGTAAGTCATTGTGCTTTGGGATCATATTGTGTCTTGGGTAACGATTTGTAAAAAAGGGAGAACATTCGACTTGAGCATAAACCTCTGTTCGGTCGTGTCAATTTTAATTATTAAATATTTCAAAATTCAAATATATCTTTTTTTTAAAAGTCTGTCTTGCTCCCTTAAACTTGTCTACTTATTAAACATGTTTGTGTTGTCTTTATGGTTCAAAAGGTATATTAGTAATACACATACATATTCTTAATACTTGATTTGACCTTGAACCAACCAACTTGACTTATACTTTTAATTTACAAAACCATCAGGATATAGGTTCTTTTTATTTTATATTCTTGTTTGTGTTAATCAAATAATGTTATTATTTCGTGATTATTTTCTTTAAATGAAGTAATGTTTGTTTCATTTGATAAGAAAGATGCTTGTTGTTGTTGCTTAATAATTATGTGCAATGGGAAGCAAGCATGGGAAAATGAGATCCTTGGCAATGACCAACCACCACAGTGGGGATTTTTTTTTATAAGCTACCCGTGCCGGCTTCACATGGTTCAGAATACAACATATCGTAAAACATAATGTAACTATTGGTTTACGCGGCGTACGCTATTAAATCTCCCAGTCGTCATGATTTTTTTCAACTTCTTGAACAATTATCATCCACTCTCAATCAAATTATACAAAACCATCCATGAATTATACACCAAAACCGTTCTTATGAATCACTGCGATTTTATATGGTGAAAACCGTATGAAAAGCCGTTCATTTGTTTTTGAATTTTTCGCGTTCAGACAGACAGATGTGACGGAGATCTTTGTGCTGTAATATGTACTGATTAATATAGTCAAGCAATTGTTTTAAGCTACATCTCGGAAAATGTGGGATCATTGACCTCTCTCATACTTTTTAGCTGACAAAGGAAATGAGGTTATCAATTCGGCCTTTTTTGTGTATGTTCGTTGATAGCTTCGTCGCTTGAGATTTTGATAACTTCTTTTATATTCGATTGGTTATATCTCGAACGTTCCAGATTCATTTAAAAAAATTGCTCCTACCGGTGTAAGGGCGCGGAGATGGTAGATTACATATAAACTCTTTAATTTTACATCATACGTATACAAAAAAAAGTATTTATAATATTAAGTTAGTATGTTAAGGCTTTATCGCTTAGTAGCAAATTCTTCCAGACAATCTTTAGATTAGAATATTGCAATAAAAGAGATCGTGCAATAAAATTATGAATACTATTTATATGTTGTGGTAGTGGTATAAGGGTAGAAAACCAGTGGATTTGTCACTTATGTCTTTATGCAATATCGATTGTTATTATTTTAATGAATAAATTATATATTGAATCAATTAATTTATGAATTTCGTGAATCAAGGTGATCACTATTAAGTTTTTATTAATAAGGTTCTCTAAAAATTCATTAGTAATAGGGTTGAATTAAATGCGGAAATCTAGGCTATACGTCAATAATTATTTTATAATAATTATTTATAGTAACATTTTTATAAGATAAAGTAATAATAAATTTGAATAAAAATAAATTGATACCAGAATTAGCTTAGTTAATTTCGTAAATATAAATATTTTAGTTTCTTATTTTAATGGTTTATGCAGGCAAAAATTTTAAGTCATTTTTTATTGTTTTTTTTTAGTTATATTAATTTAACAATACGTTGTACTGTATTTTAGTACTTTTAGTACTATGAATTCACAAACATTGTATTTTTATTGTAAGGATTTAATATTTCCAATCATACACACATATATCACAATAAATACATGAAAAGGATAACGCTATTAACACATGATCATATTTTACGAAAGCAATATTTTTAAAATTAAACTCAACAAAAAAGTTCAACAAATAAGTTATCGAAAAGGAAGTTTGTAATAAAACAACCTTTTCGTATTATACCGACAATTTGGAAAATATGTTTTGTTTTTGAAAGTGTAATAAAATGAGAAAAACAATCAACGCGTTTATTACGTTGTAAATCTGTACATTTATTGTTTCGTTGGTATCGCAATCGGTTAAGCGGTTGTTTACTTCGCAATTACGCTTCGTTTTATATTTAAGATTTATCTTTTGTTTTGTTAATTATATTTCTTATAAAATTGCATAGAAATAAATTGTATTCACTTACTATGAAATAAACAAGATAATATACTTTTATACAATAAAGAAGTCAGAAAAACGCCTGGATCGAAGAATATATATCCGATAATATTGAATCAAGCTATTTAAAAAAACATTGCACATGCAGCAACTTACACGTGACAACAATATTGTAAATAGTGAAACTTCGTAAATATATAGCTCTCTTTCTCTTGTTCTTAAGATAATATCTTTTATCTCTCATGTAACTAAATTAAATAAATAAAAAATAAACGACACATACGTTATAGGTATACCGTACGTACGCCTATGTTCGTTTTAAAACTACAGGCTATCGAAATACTGATTACAAATTTTTTCGTTCGGAAACAAGCAACAAACTCGCTTATCATATACGACATAATAGTAATATATAAGGATGATGCATATTTTAGTCAGTTCTCAATACGAAATACCATAGTTATAACGTAGTTTGAAACTTGTGGTAGATTAAAGACGTCAAACATACGTCAGTCAATCCTGATTACAATGTCAGCGTTACGCCGATGTATTGGGTTCTGAGTTGACAACTAGCTTCACGTTTATGCTTTGATGTCGTAGACAGAGAAACAAATAGACCAAGGGGCCGTGAAGCCGCGATTGAGACAGAGATAGTTTGTCAATGTGTGCGTATAATGTTGTCATAGTAACTGCATTCCCTGTTGTGGGAGATAAATAATTTTCAGGATTTAATTAAAACAAAATGAGGTTATCCAATTTTACTTTTTAATACTTATTATATATTTTTTTAATTAAAATATTTTTTTGTTTTCCAACAACACCCAAAAACCGTTGCGTTGTTTGTTTTTGTTTACGTTATCAATAGTTCTTCAGTATCTTTATATGGTACTGGATTAGCATTCTCCTCCGATGTTGAAATCTAAAACACTCAATTAAATTATTAATAAAGAATGGTTGCCACATATATTTCATTATTCAATGTTAACCTCTTGACTCGGAATCTAATAATATTATAAAGTCATGTTAAATAATGTTGTCGTTAGGAAATTATAAATAGGAGAACGATTAAATTAAAATAATATATATACATATAACGAAGCACTTTAGGTTATTATTGGACTCCGTAATTATTTATTTACATTTTCGACAAGTCGATATTTTTTATCGAAAATCGGGACACTTTTCTAGCTGACGCTGGCAGCACTTACATGATAAATAATTATAGGTTATGAATGATAACACCTGGAAAATCCTATTATCTTCAGGATTTTAATGCAATATAAGGTTCCGTCATGCTATGGCATAAATAAACATCACTGAGAAACTATATTTAGAGACAAAATAGTCGTACTTACGCGTGAAAATACACGCCGCCAATTTTCTTCTTGCTATCACTTTAACATGAAATAATACGACAATGCACCATTGTATAACCTTCGATATGATATAAGGATTGTTTCTCGGCCTCTACACTGGATTTGAATCGTTATCTAACATAAAAATAAGCGAAAATTGAACAAACAACACAATTAATGCACCAACTGTCAAGTTTGTTTCGCAACTGACTAGCGAAACAAACACCAAAACAGGTTACGCGATAAGGGACAAAAGATTTGATAATTCTATCTCTGTCTAAACCATAGGTAACGTAATTTTCGTTCTCTTTCTTGTGTAAGTGAAAAGGAAAACGTCATTGCGTCTATTTGTTTCTCTGTCTACGTTTGATGTTGAGAGCTTGCATTATACAGATTATAATACATATAATCAGCGGAGTGCCGTTATAATAAATTCTATTTACGTATATACAATTTATACATCATTATAAAGAGGTAACATTTGTTTGTAAATAGTAATCTTTATCTTTCTTTCGAATTTATAATTCAATTCTAAAAAAAAGGTAAATTATTCACGAGTGTTAGAAGTATATCGTGCACATTAGGCGAGCTATCACTATTTTTGTCTAGCAGTCGGAAAAAAATACATTTGAAAACAAAATTATTTGCATGCGCTGCCTAAGCTGTTGTATATAATTTGAAACAATGTATTGCAACAAGCTAGTATGTAGAAGAGGGTAACCGTTCTTCAATTGTTATTTGCGATACATATTACAATATGACTCATTGGTAGTTGCTAGATTCTAATGTAATCGCTTGCTAGTAAAAGGTCATTGAATTTTTGGACAAGGAATTCTCCCAAATTAGTATCAGTCCGAAGATTACAAGTTTGTTTGTTGACACTCCCTCGCCTTGGAAAGCTCGGAACATCGTTTGTCCTTCGCATACTCATTATACTGTATTTTCTTAATATATATACCAGGTGGCCCCATATTTATCTTTGATGTTTTGTTATACGTATACGATTTAAAAAACAACAAACATATATGTTTTTCAAAATCAATATAATAATATCAATAATAAATCTCTTGAAGGGTTCGTTTTTACTTCTCGATGTCTCGTCTGATTTCGCCTATTTAATTTATTTCGTTTTTTCTAATGATATATCAGTAATGTTTTCGTTATATGCCGAATGGCATGACCGATTATAATGCACAAGTACGTGCGCAAACACAAATTCACTCACCGTTCTCTAACTCGCATGATTCGATGGGACGACAAATCTGACACGACTGGAAAGAGTTCAGGCGCAGGACCAGCGGCCTTACGTGCTTTCCGAGGAAAGGGAGTGTAAGCATTGCAAATTCCAAGACACCAGGCTGCTAGTGACAATTTGTTGACAGAAAAATCCTATAACTTTTAATGGTTGGGACCATTGGACCATCAGAAGTTTTCACCCACGAGGTAGGTAAGTTTTATAAATATAGAAATAATGCAGGTAACATACACATACATATAGATACTATCGTTTACCTAAATCCAGACCGATTATTCACACATAATAATTAATGTTAAATGTTTTTGATGAATAAAAAATATTCTACATTTTCCAATTTAGTCTAACAATTTCAGATACAGGTTGTTTCAAATAACATTTAAAAATAAAAAGTGAAGCGTACGTAACTAGAATTGAATCGCTTGTTTGGTTTACGGTGTTTGTTTTTAAAAACCATTCTGTTTATTATACACGTATCCGTGTCATTATATTTAGGTGAGGTCGGTATATTTACCGAGATTACGTAAATCTTCGGGATAAATTCTGGGTTAACACCACTGAATTTTGAGATATTTTTTTTGGTTATAATTCATCTCATGCTCTGCTGTGAGAGAAAATGTCGTCAAAAACTGGCATGTATAGGATGAGAATATTCCACGTATATGTCTTCTAACCCACATTGGAGCAGAATGGAGGAAAAAGCTCTCAACAATTTCCTCAAAAACGTCGAGCCCAGCATTGGGAGATTTACGGTTACCCTCTACTATAAGTATGCATAGTGATGTAACAATGTATTTTAAGAACAATAGCAAAAGATACATATAAACAGAAAACACTTGGGACTTGAATAAGATGTATTAGCACAGTAGGTACAGGCGGTTAGATTGTTTTCTAAGCAATTTACTTTGTTCTAAATTATGAATGGAAATACCGTTTAATGTTTTTGCTCTACTAAGAACAGCATAAACTTTCTCAAAACAAAAATCTATTAATTCAAATAAGCTATCTAAATAAAGTAAGTTGCTATGATAAAACCGCACTTTGAAACTATTGCGATAAATGATAGGTTACTTAGCCCTCACTCACTTGAATGACTACTAGAAGAATACAAAAATTTAATCGTGGTAGGGTTTTATGCAAGCCCGTCTAGATAGGTACCACCTACTTATTACATATATTACCGCCAAAGAGTAATTGGTACTTGGTAAAGAGTACTTGGTATTGCTGTGTTCGGATATGAATCGTTAATATTTCTTACAGCGCCAATATCTTTATGAGGTGGTGCTCTCACATGAGATACATTACATCAGATCACCCGTTTGCTCGTACGCCGTATTACACACGGTTTTGTCTTGTTAGTGTTTGATAGAATTGATTATTATTATTATTTGGAAATAAATGTCAAAGATTTATATGAATTATAATATGAAGTATATAATATAATTAGGAATTAGTAACAAGACAATTCATACGTACCATAAATAAAATACATTAATAAATACGAGCAGAGAAGTCGTAAAAGATTTTATCCAGATTACCCAAAAGAAATAGATAAATTAATAAAAAGTGGATAACACATACACAATAATATCATTATTACAGACAGTTTTGCGGAAAAAGTAATTTATAGAATAATTTAGAAACATATTAAAATATATATTTTAAGAAAGTGTTTTCTTGATACAATGCTGCTATAAGTTTTCTTGAATAAATAGCTCGTTAACTGCGACAACCATTTTAATTTATTATCAACTGATGTTCTGAGTGCTTTATTTTTATTACAAGAATAGTTTATGTATAAATTAATAATGTAATAATCAGTGTAAGTTTACTTGAATAAAAACTATTTGTTTTTTGATTAATAATTTTAAAATTAAAAAATACTAATCAAAACTAAAAAAAATAGTGAATCTAATTTAACTAAACAAGTTTATACTATATGAATAAAAACCGCTCGTAGACCGCGTAAGGGGTCGTAGACGCTTCGTGTGTATGGCGTTGCGGTTGCAGCAGCGCCGGACCACAAAACTATATCATATATATAAAGGCGGAATAAAAAACTCGGTCCGGGAATGCGGCCCCCTTTTTTTTACACCCTATCTACTTACTGCTGTGTCAGAATTTTATGTATGTTGACTTCAAAGCAATTGTTCACAAGAGTGCCTCTTAGAATTTTTGTATAGTCATACATATTTTAAAACTCCTTATCCTAACTAATATTATAAGTAACGCCGGTAAGTTTGTGAGTGTTTGTTTATTTATTTGTTTGTTTGTTATGCTTTTACTACTTAACTACTGAACAGATCATTATGAAATTTATACACGTTGTTAGATAAAACAGTTGACTACATAAGACATTCATTTCAGTTGTTATGTTTTCTAGTTATATCTGTCTCGAAGGTTTCTAGTGGTTATCTTATACGCCAGTTGAACCTGATATTATGGGTTCGACTCCCAAATTTATAATTAAATTGTAAAGGTAAAATGAGGAGAAAAAAGTGCTTGAGAGAATCAACTTGAACGATTACAAAATATATTATATCTAGTGTATATACTTTTCTATAACAATGGTTTCGTAATTTGAAACAAATTGTCTTTTGTAGGGCTTTGTGAAAGCCTGTCTAGAGCACCATCAACTAATAAATTATTCTTTTCTAGTTTGAAAGGCGAGTGAGCCGGTGTAAAGATAGGTACAGGAATATAACATGTTCATTTAATATTCAGTCACCAACAGTCTTTGTTTATCTAAAACGCAAACAGTAATAACCCATTATATAATCTTGTGTAAAAATACTAAATAAGTACCCTTTTCAGCAGTTTATTTTGTGATACATAATAACATTATCCTATCGAAATATTCTGTAACATCCATTAAAAGCTATACAACTTTGATGAGACAGACAGTGAAGAAGAAATATAAAGACATTTTATTAAATACAACGCACATTACCTAATACAAAGTTATAAAGATGATAAATGAAACGTGGAGTTACTATTTGTTGATTTTCAGGCAGGACGTATAAATTAAATCGTATTTAATTTACATACTGGTGGTAGGGCTTTGTGTGAGCTTGTATGGGTAGGTACCACCCACTCATCAGATATTCTACCGCAAAACAGCAGTACTTGGTATTGTTATGTTCCGGTTTGAAGGGTGAGTGAGTCAGCGCAATTACAGGCACAAGGGACATAAAATCTTAGGTCCCAATGTTGGTGGCGCACTGGCGATGTAAGCGATGGTTAACATTTCTTGCAGTGCCAATGTCTAAGGGCGTTTGGTGACCAAAAACCATCAGGTGGCCCATATGCTCGTCCGCCTTCCTATTCAATAAAAAAAAAAACGTATTTAATATTTGGTAAAGTGAGTTTTTTGCTTTTTGCTTCTTCCTCGACGAATCTACATTCCAAACTGATAGTAGCTTCAAAATTGATATAATCGTGTTAAAAATATGATTTCAATGTACTTGCAACAGCCTAGCTTTATTACTACATATTATAAAATAAAATCCCTCCACTGCGCCTGTCTGTATGCCTGTCTGAACGCTACAAGATCAATAACTACTAAACAGATTTTCATACGGTTTTCTCTAATAGAGTGATTCATGAGTTCTCATGAATCACTCTATTAGAGGTTAGGTGTATAAGGTTAATTTCATGCCGTCTTTGAACTTTACTGGCGCTGCGTTTACGTATAATTATACCTTTTATGAGTCTTATTCTACCCGTGCGAAGCTGAGATGAATAGCAAGTAAAATATGTTTTGATTTAAGTTAATTTGATATAAAGGATTGTTTTTAAACAAATCTCGCTTCTCACAAATCTGCAAATGTAAAGTTAAATCATACAAATATGCATGTTAATAAGTTTAGTTCGAGTTGGATCCGTGAGGAGGCACAGATGGTGGAAATTTTGTGTAAATGTAACTAATACTGGTTCAGTGTAGCGATTCAGCATGTACCTGACTCACAATCCTAGGTGAACTTGCCCGAGGCGGTTCACCGATCGAGTGGCTAGTCGTGTCTGAAACCCGCAGCGAACTAACTTTGCTTTAATTTTAGACTCTGTCAACCACTAATGGTTTAGCACAGCGTGTTTCCAAATTGGTTTCCGCTTTTTAAGTAACATTCGAAATCTATTCATTATTTTATACATGTGATGTGTGACATTATTGTAAATGTTTCATAAAAAAGGAACAAATAAATCAGCTTAAACTGGCTTTATATAAGAACATTCAAATTAAAAAAGAAAAAAAAATAGAATGTTAAGAAAACTAATGATAGTAACATATTTGAAGCATATTAATAATTTATCGTCGTTGTAGTCAACGACGAGTTCAATGAACCTAATCCATTCTCTGGAGTTCTGTTGAAAGCTGATATACGGATCCGCTGTATTGTTAATACGTAATACTAAATCTGAACGTATGTTTGATGAGAAATAAATCTAAAACATTTGTCCATATAAATAAAAATAAAAAATAAATAGGATATAAACTGTGTGCTATAAATGTTTTATTGATTATTTAAGTTAGGATACAAAAATAACCTTTGGCGCACGATTCTGTAAGTTGATAAACAGTTTGTTTGAAAATTTGTATTTTGTATTATATAAAAAATATTGATACGAGTTCTATAATTTAACACAGGCTGCTGCACTATTCAGGTAATTGCATCAGCAACGTGCATAAACGTAAAATCAATCAGCAATTCCGGCTGCAGTAAGTGTAATCACGCCCTAATTTAAATTCGTCCGTTCGCCGCCGCCTGATCTAGTTGGGCACTAGTGCTCGCTTCGACTATCAAAGAGTATTTTCAATTGCTCTTTATTTTTACATTTATAAAGAAATAAATTTATATTTATACGATAAAATAAATAGGTCGACGATATCACAGTAGCCAAATAGAATCGTTTTCAGTTTTCAGTTCCATACATTGATTTATAAATCGTTTGAGGATACAACTATACAGCTAAATGTTGTTTTTTTGTTTTAAATCACATTGCGGTCGTGGGTCACAGATGGCTTAGCTGTGTAGTAGCAGTTTTCACTGTAGTGACAATATAAGCGTCCTTCACAAACTTCCGCACTTCTTGCCTTCCGAGATAAATAATGTTGAAACTTTATCTTCTTTTAACTTAATGTATATTTATACTTTGAAAATGTACAAGAATCAACAAACTGAATAAAGTTTGCCTGGTAGAACAAATATACCTGAGCATTTCATCATTTGTTTTGATCAAACAGTTTATGTGTGATATAAAATATGACTATGAAAAAATAAATATTAAAAAATAAAGCGCGCATGCAACTTAGTACACGTGATAGAAATAAAACTTCGCGTTAAGGACGTTTCTATATAAAAAGTTACAGGTTACAAAACTTTATGCTCGCTGAACTCGAAAAGCTCATTAAAAGAACTTGAAAATTTTAATATAGAAACATGACGTTCATTATTTATTGTATATTAGTTGTAAGTTTGTAACATACAAGAAATAATTGAGCCGAAGCACCTAACTTCAACAGCATCAACTAGCTTACGTAGACTGGGCCCAGTACGTGTCTTCCGTCCTCCTATTTATACGTCATTTTTTTATATTTGCCGGGAGGGCAAATGACTCTACTCCACCTGATGTTAAGTGGTAGTAGAGTCCAAACGTGACGATGGCCAGTACAGACAGGAAGAAGATTCTGCACCAGCCGCCCTCGCCTTGCCGGCCCGCAAGATGCCTCTTCACGCCTCGTTTGAAGGAACCTGGGTCGTAAGAGGAGGGGAACACGTGAGCTGGTAAGAATTTCCATTTTTTGGAAGTGCGACAAAGAAAGGAGTTGACAAATTTCTTTGTGCGCAGCAATGGAATTGATGTCACAGATAGGCGATGACATCGAGCGCCAGCACGCGTAGACTTGTGAAGGAAGGGGGAAGCAGGAATTAGGGAGAATAATTCCTCGGTTACTTCTATACTTCCATAGGTTATCAGTAGCTGAAGGAACCAGTGTCGTCCACACTTATATATGTGATGATAGAATTGACAAAGAACACATATTTCAGTTTTTTATGAGAGCGCGTAAAATATCGACCAATCCGCTCGGATATCGATGAGAAGAGAATAGTTCAACGTATGTGGCCCTGTAGACGCGTGTTTAACAAATGTTCAACGTTTCAATACTTCTATTCTCTGAATAAAGAGAGTACTTAAAATTATGCCTCAAAAAAATTAGCTAAATCTTGTTTCTAAGCATTCTTGTCGTCTTATAGATTTGTAGTTTAATAATAGTATGAGATACGATATCAGAAATATATACCCTCATCTGTTATTTGATTATGACAAAGCTTATTTGTTAGATAATACGTACATTGATAAATCGCAAATGGGTTGCCTAGCTAAATCACGGGAAAACACGGTTCATTAATATTAACTTTGATTCACATTTTTTGATCATCTTCCGCGATTTGTTATTAATGAAAATCGAACATTAATCGAGTGAATTTTACACAAGGAATTGGAAAAATATAGGTTGTCTACTTTCTGTTTAGCCCAACTGTGAAGTGGCAAGGTACAAACAGGTAAACAGGCGTTATTAATATACCCTCATTAGTTATTTAATATTTTTTTTATGAAATGGAAGGTTATTTTATTCTCTATTCAACAGTATTGGGTTGCTTTCTTAAAAAATGAGTTACATCTATGGTATTCACGCCTCTCAGTTACTCCCTGTAATTAAAATCTAGGCAATCAGGTTTGTTACCTCTTTATACTATTATAATAAGGTATCAATTTTGGTAATAATTATTTTTTTATTAAATATGTGCCGGCGATGGCTGATCATACGAGAAATATAACTTATACTTTTTCTTAATAATTACTACTTTATATTACTTTGGTTTAATGTTTTACATTTTATCGATGCGGGAAGTAAAGATGCAGCTTTGAACACTTAGTTTTCGACTCTACAAAGACAAGACATACGTATTGAAATTGAAAACCCGTTTATATGTCAACGTACGCCAATGACCACGGAGGGCGACGCACCGTACCAACGGTCATCAACGGTGCGTGTGTGTGCGATATGTGTCGGTCTTGAGATTCGAATATATTTTGTAATTGTAATTTTACCAAAATTCAAAGTAAAAGTTATCAGCATATCGCTACCCCGTCAAGGTTCCAGAAAAAGACAAAGACATACTTAACACCTCCCCTCACCCCTCAAACGGGTGAAGCTGCGAGCGGAAACTAGCTTGGTGATATTAAATAGTATTTTTAAACAAAAAAAGTATAATAATTGATAAAATTTAAAGATAGAATAGAATAGCGTGTTTATTGTATCAAGTGGGTGAAAAATCCAATTAAATTTAACATACATGCAACCCATTCGAATATTTTCTATTGATAATGATTTTGATGAAGTTTTTAGGGTTCCGCAATGACCGTTTTTCTAATTTCAAATGAAATATCAATCATATTTGGTATTGTTCACCCATACGTATAAATAATTATATCTCTATACTTCTTAGTTAATACTTTTATATTTTACTAGCAAGTTTATATTATATTACTAACGGGTTAATTAAGAAATAATTTCTGTCATCCTTCCAGACAGATAATTTTTTCTATTATCGATTTTCAATGTGGATGCTGCGTTGTCACTTAGGGAGTTTCATTGTTCAAAATTCGCTCTCCTAGCTTCAATAAGTTTCTGTTACGGTCCACTCTCTGTCACAAATAACAATGATGATATAATCCCCCATTTTATTGGCTTTAGCTGACTCCGTTCTGTTCGTTACAAAGCGGTAGAGTCCCCACCTTAGTTCTTATATTAGTGTTCATGTTTAGCAGTTAATGTTCATATAAATGTCGTGTAAAAACTCTCAAGCTTTAGAATATATACACTTTTTGAAACATTGTTATTAAATATATATTTATATAATTGAATGACTGAAAAATATAGATTAAAAAAACAACTACTTATTGGTACAAAGAATATCACTTTGAACAATATAACACTTTGAAATTACAGTAGTAAATCTTCCGTTAAGCAAGACAGCTCCAGTTTTGAAACGAAGCCGCTACACTATTCTCGCATGGTTTGCCACGAAGCCTCCCAGCTGGTGCCTTGACGTCTAGCACATTGCCTTCCTATATGCATGAAAAAGTTCTTTCTGTTTAAATGAATGGAGAGAATTTCGTTACCAATTTAATACGTTTAACTCTAGGATTTATTCTATTAGCATACGTATCATAATCAGTTCAGATTTATTTTATACGATATGAAATACGTTTGTTTCTTATTTAAGCCTTATCTTAAATTAATTTTCTTATTATTATTACGAGATTAACTTTTAAAACTAATGATATTTATATCATGATATCGTAATATATAAGTGAGACTTATAATTAAATTCCTTACAATAATATTATTAATGGCAGTGTAGTAGTCAACATAATTGATATATAATACAAATACAAAGTGATACGCTACCTCTGTGTAAATAATATAAATATTTTTTATTGATTTGAAAAATGTATAATAATTGTGTAATATTTGTATAGTATAAATTTCGATTAATCGAAAATTATTATTTTATAATCAGGTACAAATACAATATCGTTCTCGTCTAAATTGGTTACCCATTCGACTTCGCCGGAATATGCACATCTTGTCTATACTGTACTATGCGTTGTTTCACCCTGTTACTCCCCCTTACTTGAAAAAGAAGTTTTTATTTTTAGGGAATCCTGAAGTTCTTCGTTCTGTGAAGAAATTGATTTTAAGGATGCCTGAACATAACTCATCTTTTTATAATAATTCTTTTACTGTTCAGGCTATTAAGCTCTGGAACGACCTTTAAATATTCGGGAGGGCAAATCCATAAATATTTTTAAAAAACTTGTAAAAGATCACTTTTTGTCTCAAATGCCTTATCACCATTAATTACTTTTATTTTTATTATTATTAATTTTTTTCCTTTATGTTTGAGGACGTATCGTTTTTATTCGTTCTTATTGTTTATAGTATGTATTTATATTGTTTACTTGTAATTCTATATGTATTGATAATATAATTTATTTATTGATATATATTATGTGTATTTTATATTAACATTTATTTATTAGTTTGTTAATCATAAATTAATAATATCTTATTTATTATTAGAGCACCACCTACCTCATATCCTATGAGTTATCACTTACTCCGTTGGTTGCCTGAAAGAGATCGCTATGTAGCGATAAGGTCGCCAAAATTGTATACATTTATTTAGGCTGTATCCATGTTTTGTATTCTTTTTCTCTTTGTAGTGTACAATAAAGTATAAATAAATATATATTTTTTTTATAAATCCAGTAGGTTTTGTTTTTCTGTACTTAAATTGTCTGTAGAGTATTTATCGAATATAAATGTTGTATTCAAAAATGAATGTTCAAAAGCAGAGACATTGGCGCTTTGCCAGCCTAATCGTTGTTGAATGCACCAGTAGTTGAGGAGACATTGTATTGTTGCCATCTCTAGTAATAATATTTACGTACAATGTAATCTTGTTTTAATCAAACCTACTTAGGCTATAAAACTTTATTATTGTTATTTTGACTTTTCAATCAATAAACTATAACCTTATTTTAAACAAACATTGATTATTAATCAATGTTTGTTTAAAGGCGTATCGTTCGATAAAATATTTTATAGATTATAAAAAGAGTGACTTAGCATTCCTTGATTTTAATGTTGAATAAACAATTATTCAACTGTATTTAATTACCTACGTAACTTCACCGAACTGGTAAATTTAAATTTTACAAGGTTAACTGTAAAATAATGATTGATAAATGCTCGTAAAAGCCAACTTGGAAAAAGTATATTTTGATTTGATTTGATATTAACAAAGTTGAAAATTAACTACATATTTTATTATATTTTTAATGCTAACAAATCACCATGCCAATACAATTTGACAACCAACAACACGGACAACGACTAAATATAGTCAACTGCAAAGGAGATATTTTATCACTCAAGTGTGTGCAGAAACTGCACAACTGGTGCACTGTCTATTCCTTTATCATAGCAGACCAGGGATTGTTTTATTACATACTAATTTTCGCCCGTGGTAGGGTGGGGGAGTGTTGGGGGGTTTACGAGAAAAAAGAAGTCTATGTCCTTCCTTGGAATTCAAGCTTGCTTTAATGTCATTGGGGTAGCAGTTAAAGCGAACAGACGGACAGAGTAGTATACATTTAATGAATGTCATTTTCAATACTTAATGATTAGTTAATGATGATTTACTTGTAATTTAGTTAAAAGAAACTCCTTACTGATCGTTAATTATCTTCCATTAAACACGTAATCCAATAAAACTTCATGTGAAAACACAGGTACGAATGAAGTATCTGTTTAATTATAATCTTGTTAACTGCATGGTTGTTGTTTTAAAGAGATTACGGAGATATTTAACCGAACTAGTCGCAATATACCTGTAATAATGTTTACCATCAAATTTCAGAGTAAATACCGGGTTATTGCGTCATCATTGATGAATGTCAGCTGATTTACATAATCGGAAACAGCTTAAAATAATTCCTGGATTTATATTCTGTATAATAATTTGATCCTATTATTTTTGTTGGCATAATAGTTTTGCTACTATCAAATACTACGGAAATTATTGAGGAGAGCTTTTATATTATATATTTATAAATGAAATAATGTGAAAAATGAAAAAATGAAATTCGAATGGTTGTGGGGGATGTTAGTTTAAAATTTTCTCGGAATAACTGGCACTCGAAAATCTAGGTCAGTAAAGAAGTCGTTAATATATAAAAAAACCAGAAGACATAGGCCTATAAAATCAACAATATGTTATAAAATTTGAGGTCAATTAAAATTGGTAAAGATGTATAAACATTCAGTAAGATATAATTGTTTAAAAAAAGAAAATTGAAACAAATTTTCATTATCACAATCGAATCGAAACGTAATTGTTGCCGTTTAACCGTTTTTCTATTTAACTAACACAAATGATTTAAAAACTAATTTATCCAAAAACATAACGGAGCTTGTTTGATTAATATATTGCGACTAAAATATATTAATTAAATCTCCATTCTTCGATTGGAATAATTTCCCGTGAACATTCGCCAACACGTTTGATATTCTCAAATTTCCGATTTCCCGGCGATTGGTTCCACTGCAGTAATATTCAACTAAGAATACATTTCAACATGCTTACCCGTCTGCGGCAAAGCAAAGTGGATATGTCTAACAAGAGTATTCGATGTATTTCTACCTATATCTATACCTGTATTGTAAATACGATTGTAACTTTGTATGTCTGTTGTCTTATCAAAATTAGATAATACAAACTCCTAATAAACCCTTGGAGATGAAACACAAACAAAAATATAAATAATTACATTATAAATATAAGTTGTTAAAAAAATGCGACCGTATTACTTTTTGCGGTTTGTTCATTTTCGAACTGGTAGACCTTTGCAAATCAATAAACAAGTGCAAGTGAAGAAAGATTTTTACTTCGATCGTGATTATATTTTTATATTTTACATAGCGATAGCAAAAAAAAAATTAAAGTAATTCAATATTAAGCCCTGTTTAATAAAAGGGGTTTCTTATTAAAAAAAAAACGAGGCATGAAAAAGATTCCTTGATAGTGATTTTTATTGAAAAACGTAATACACGACGAAGGTCGTGGTTCATTTTCCTCAATATTATTAGTATACCATGTTCAAGTTTCAATGGATGTTCTTATTTCTATTGAAACTTTTTATCGCACATTTCAACTTTCAGTTTTATGGCTCAACCATAAAATACGGCCATAAATGAAACTGTTACCAAGAAATAGGTATATTGAGATATATTCGCCTTAAAATATATTATTTTTATACCTTAAGTTCGTCTTTGCTTGTAGTTATTATTTTTGAATACATTTTAAAGTGATTTAAGCCATAATTTGCTAAACGTCATCACCAATATCTTTCGTTTGTTCTATATAAAAATCAGCTTGGAGACGCTTTTACGTTTACTTGTGTACCGTCAGCAGATAAAAAAATACTTTTTATATTTTTATAGGTACTTAATATTATGCATATTAAACGTTATTTTTAATCATAAATTCCTTCAACTCATCTTTTCGTCATCCTCATCCTCATCTTCATACGATAAATCATGCATGTTAATGATATTTGATATTGCATCTAAGATCTCGACTCTACCTAGAAATTATTTTTTTCTTTTGTCATACATGTCATGTCGAAAAACATTGGTTCATTTTTGCGACATAAATATTAATGGGTTATGAGTGAGTGGATTTTTCACTTAACCTATGTATTTTATTATGAACTAATTAGTAAGAAAAGAAGAATAAATAAAATGACACTGCTAACGCTACTTATGCAAGAGCTTTGAGGCACGAGGTAGATAGCGCAAACTTTATTTTATTTATTACGGTTTTAATCACCTTGTTACACTACTACACATGCAAAAACATCTTCAAGTGATTTTTTCTGTTTGTTGTGTAATAAAATACAAAGATCTTGATAAAAACCTCAGATCTCTTTGTTTTTAAAGGAAAGAGCTTTTCAGTGATAGCGTATTCTTTTTTTAAAACGCTTTTTCATAAGCTCATGTAAGCTTAACCTGTTAGTATGTGTCGGTCTAATGTTGCAACTGAATTTAAAACCAGTTCCATTTAAGCGGTTGAGCTGAAAATTTTCACATACTTTTAGTGCTTTTGTCAACACAATGTAGCACAATCAATTTATTCGTTTAAATAAAAGCTTGTCTTTAAAAAGCTTTCTTTTAATATCAATTTTATCGTCATGTTACGGCATATTGTGGATCAAATTTAACTTCTAAATAATTTAGTATTTGCACACATATTGGAACCGATGTCAATTAAAAAAATACGGTTTAGTTAAAATTAGATTTTAATGTACCGTCGTAAAAAAGCGTGGGTTGCTTTCTACTTACAATTTAATGTCTTAACATTTACATTTAATAGCTGGCGATAAAGAATTTAAGACAATTAATATCAAAGACCCGAGATCTTTTTTTGATTTCAAAATTTACATAAAGTAACTTTCTTAAACTATAAAGTATTTTTAGCGTGATTTTTGCAAGGAATGTCATAATTTTTTTTGTTGCAATAATTGCAAAATTTATACTTTTTTATTTATTACTTATAAAGTTTCACATTATATAAAGATAGAATCGTTTATAGGTATACGAAAAAAATACTTATTTATGAGGAAAATACAGTGCAAAAAGGCAGAAATCGCTTATTGCGATTTATATTATAGTAAATACATACATAGTTGCGTGATTTATTTATGTATTGTGCTTATTATATAAATATAATTCTATTATTTAATTAAAAATTCATTAATCTTGATATAGCTTTGTAACCAAAGAGATAAATGACCAAGTCATATTCATAATCTGAAACAGAAAATATTATATAATGCTTTTATAGATAGAATTAATCGAAAAAAAAATATCTGAACGTACGCTTCGAACAATAACTTAATAATGTCCAAAACCAGTGATATTAAGATGTTATTATGTTGAAACTAGAGTGAACCCAACGCAAAATGAATCATCCACATGAAAGTTATTCTCGTACGTATGTACGTACGAACGTAAATAAATAATTATATATAGACGAAATTAAAATCTCCACCATTTTTAAAGTCGGTTAATAAATAAAAATCTTGTAAAACATTCAACGCTTAAGTTTGTAATACAAAACTTAATCGGATTATATCTTTCTAGAATTTTGTTTGGTATTTATTATGAACGGTGGTCGGGTTCCATTATTTGATTTATTTTATATATACTAGTTACTCAACTCCACTTTGCACATTAGTACGTTTTCGTATCGTTTCTAAAATACGTTATCGTTTTATCACCACTATTTATGTTCTCCTCTATTTGGGTTTTTCTAAAAGTATTTTTTTTGTTTTTGATACTACTAAACCAAGTTACAAAGTTTGATTTGTCGATTTTTATTTTCAGAACATATAACCCTTATGTCATGGAGTAAGTTTCGTCGTATTAAAAAAAAAAACAATTGAATACCAATTACTATTAGACTTATTTAAAGTATTTAATATAACATATAATTTAAAACATATTATAAACATTGTCAAAATTTTCCGAGGTTAACGTAATATGAGTTTAGCTGGTATATTATTAAGTGTACGAGCAGTCTAGCTTTATAAAATCTCGAGAATTTCGTTAAATCCTTAACAATATAAATTCTACTTCTTCAGGCAAAGGCATGACTTGATCGTTTTAATTCAACAAATCCATAAACTTAAGTGAATACAATAAATACTTTTTCTCTTTCTAACTTACCGTTATAAATGTCTTAAAAGAAATTTCAGAGCATTTCATGGAGCGGATGTAAGAAGCTTGCTGTGACCTAAAAAGTTAACGTGTAAAAAATTAACAGCATCTTTTTCAATTTTATCTTAAATAGTAAAATCTTTAACGAAGAGTTGGAACACGTCTTAAATATTTAAATGAGCAAATTCTGAAGATGTATATTAATGTAAATGTATAAAAAGTAAAATTAAAAGAATATAAATGTCCCACTGCTGGGCTAAGGCCTCTTCTTTTTGAGGAAAAGTTTGGAGCTTATTTCACTACGCACTCGAATGGCAATTGTTCAACTGACATATGCAGGTTTCCTCAGTATATTTTCCTGCGGAGCACGAGATGGGTTATAAATACAAATATAGCAGTCGGAAATTTGCTCAGGCTTGAACTCGCCATCTTCGGTTAAGAGTGACGTGTTTTGGATGAAACTGCGACATCTCGTCTCATTGACAGATACTCTTTATGGCGGGAAATTGATTTAGTTTTAATTTTTCTTAGTACATCTTATATATAACAATCTGATTGTGTCTTACGGTATCTAAAGAAAAAACAAATAAACAAATGACATAATGGTAAATTTTCGAAATCTTAATTTCGGTGGCACAGTATCGTTTAACTATTTATTCACAGTGGAAAGGCTTTCGGACAACTAGGCCACCTGATTGTTTTATGTTGGTTACAATGGATTGTCAACAATACCTAATTGAAACTGGATAAATTTCGCTAGAAAACCAAATAAGACTTTTATAAACTTGGCACAATTTGCAAATAAACGATCTATGAAAACTGTGCAGTGCTCGGGATTACTTGAAGCTTAGTCCAATCAGCAATAAGTCTATACATGCATAAGTTGCTTTTTGTATTTTTTGACATTAGAACGCTTTGTCCATAGTATAGTTTGTATAAATCCTACTGTCAGCCTACTACTGATCCTACGAATACTATCTTTAATAAGGTAGAGTTTTATGTTTATTAAACGTTTTATTTACTCAGTTTTAAGCAAATGTTTAATACTAGTTGCTGACCGCGGCTTCGCCCGCGTTTAAAAGCGGGTACTATGTGTCGTTTTCCGTATCCTTTACAACATGTATGCAATTTTTTTTATGATCGTATGAGTTAAGATGTGAAAGCCTAACAAATAAACAAAATTACTTTCGAATTTATAATATTAATAGGGATTATTTATATAAGCCAATGGAAACAAATAAAATATAAAGTGTTTGAAGAAAAATATTGATAATTCTTTCAAACTGAGTTACCGTGTTCATACGTAATAACTTTAAAAGTGCTCCAAAATGCAAAATTTAAGCAACATATTTTGCTTACAGAAAACGAAAAGTTAGCCTTTTTAGTTATTTCAAACATATTAATAGTTACTTTGACTTCGCTTGCTAGGATTTTTCTTTAGACACTTTAGACATCTACAAACAAACTAGACGAATATTAGCAAAGTAACCGCAAATACATTTACATCGTAACATACGAATATATTTTAACACCATAAATAATTGATTGAGTAAATTTATTTGTACCGTAACAGCCTGTGAATGTCCCACTGCTGGGCTAAATGCCTCCTCTCACTTTTTTGAGGAGAAGGTTTGGAGCTTATACCATCACGCTGCTCCAGTGCGGTTTGGTGGAACACCCATGTGGCAGAATTGCAGTGAAATTAGACACATGCAGGTTTTATTTGTACGGTTTTATAAAAACAATATGTACATAATAGCTTGTACTCACCCTCAATGTTGAACTAATCCTCTCTTTGTTACAATTTAATATTTAATATTGTTTATTATAATCTACTTCGAATGGTTTTAAATAAAACGTGTGCTATGT
Organism: Nymphalis urticae; assembly: GCA_905147175.2. Lineage (NCBI taxonomy): Eukaryota > Metazoa > Arthropoda > Insecta > Lepidoptera > Nymphalidae > Nymphalis > Nymphalis urticae. The sequence continues at coordinate 10,158,479 of LR989991.1, forward strand.
AACATTAAGTCGTGAATATTGTGCAAGATTATGTTGAAGTGTACTCGTTATATCAAACGTCACTGAATCGAGTTGGCTTAACTGAAGATCACGGGGTCGAATCACATTAACACGATTGGGTTTTCACGTGCTTTTTTGGTTACAATTAAACTCGTGCTCAACGTTGAAGGAAATGAGGATAACGGCATGTTCAACAAATCAACTTTGGAGAGTCAAAAAATCAAAACTATCTTTATATCCATTTGCTTATAAATAATTTTAAATCGTATAACATGACGATTTAAAGTAAACATAAAACCAGTTTGGAATGTAGACTCATAAGAGAAGAACCGTCAAGAAACTCAATGGGATTGGTGGATTTATTCTTTCGAATTTTGGTGGATTATACTCATTGAATCATTTACAGAGTATTAGTAATATATTATTATATAACTATATTCTTACTTGGCTATGACGGATTATTTACCACTATTTTATTTAATTACTAGCTGGTGCCCGCGACTTCGTCTACGCAGGATTAGTATTTGGAGTAGCTTATATTAGCGTGGCGTAGAAAAGAACTAACATTATGACATAAATATTTTTTGAGTCGCATTTGAAAAATATAACTGCTTGACAATATTTTAACATAAGAAAATTGGCAATATAATAAATATACGGTAATTAGGCACTGCAGAGCCCTGATCATAGGCCTATAGTTATCTAGCTACTGCAGTATGCTCTTATAAAATATATATTTAACGATTTTTTTCCTTCAGCATAAACATGCAGATTTTTTGCTTTGGAAACACGTGAGCAAGCCACATAGAGCTGACCGTGAGAAAAACATGGCGTGCCTAAATGTATGCCTGCTACCTTTAAGGTTTGACCCTGCGATTTGTTGATCGTCATTGAAAATGCGACTTTTAACGGGAACTGCAGGCGTTTAAAATTGAATGGCAAGTTATTGGGTATGATTGGGATGCGCGGTATAAGAACATTGTCTCCCTTGGCTTCTCCAGTTAAAATTGTGGCCTTCACAATGTGCCTTCCTAGTTCGGTAACTCGCAACCGAGTACCGTTGCATAATCTTGGCGCGTCCAGGTTACGCATCAACAAAACAGGTACACCTACCTTTAATTCCAATTTGTGTGATGGTACTCCGGACAACTCTAAAGAGTTAAGGAATTCTACGGGATAACTTGTTGTATCATCAGATGACATAACTGTGTCAATAGAATTGTACACTGAAGTTTCGGTGTTTATTTCGGCCAAGATTTTTTTATTTATTTTCGTAACAGTCTCATTTTTCGGTGCTAGTATGGTTCTTTCACACAACCAATTTTCGTCAACAATGTTTTGTTGCATATTCGGAAAAAATTGTTCAATAAGTTCGTCTTCTGACTCCACAGCATGACAAAATAGGTTTTTTCCTAGTTACTTGACATTTAATGTCATATTTTGGACAGCTCACACAATATCTTTATAAATTGTAGCCTATGTGTTATTCTGATGTATAAGCTATATTATTGGAAAGTTTAATTGAAATCCATTCAGTAGTTTTTGCGTGAAAGAGTAACAAACATCCATCCACACATACAAACTTTCACGTTTATAATATTAGTAGGATTGTTTTCTCTGTACCTTAATATTGTAAGAAGAATGATCTTCTTATTTTTACAGGATAGATCCTCCCAAGCACTGTCGTATGCTACAGTTGCGATATCTAAAGCCTTAAAATGTTGAATTTAATTAGTCATTTCAATATATCTATTTTTATGGAACTAATGCATCATATTATATTATAAATATTTAGGAGAAAAATTATATAAAGCAGTATTCACCGAATCCGTGACGAGTTGACCATGTCTACAGCAATTGTAGATATTGATTGTTGTTATTACCGAAATCAGAAAATTCTTCAAATCCTCCAGTCTACTGTTGATCTGGAAGTATATTTTTTTATGAAAAAGTTGGCAGCGGCATAAGAGAACGTTATACCATTTGTCATCTGCAAGTTAGTTTTACCCCCAAGGCTACCTTAATAGATATTTCACATCAAAACTTCGTAAAAGTATTGTATCAAAAATCAATTATAATGAAAGGATTTAAAAACAAATTATTATCATTCAACAATTTTTAGGTTATAATTATGAAAACTGCATTTATTGAAATATATGTATTACATTTAAAATTTTATTCCTCGTTTTATGCCATGTAACGTCCTCATTTTAAAGTTTATGTCTTACAAATGACCGCATTCAATCTGATTTCTATATATACGTGTTCTAGGTTTGTATAGTAGCAATTTTTAAATTGATTCGTATGTATTTATTTATGAACGAAATGTACATAATTTTATATAACTTACTCTTGCGGCGATTCCATAAAAGCAAATTGTAACTGACAGAAAGACTAGGTGGATAGCGAAAATAGCACCAAATGCATCACTCATCTCAATTAACAGGCTGGAAATTAAATTGAAATATATAATAAATAAATTAAAAATAATAACTTTTAATTTGAACCATGAGGTATAAAACATGTGCCTGTAATTACAATGGCTTACTCAACTTTAAATCGGTACACAGCAATTTTAAAGCAACAATGTAATGTTTGGCAATAACATGATAAGTAGATACCACTCAGATAAGTCAAAAGCTGTTCCACTGCGTCAAATTTATTTTCACAGTAATTCCTGTAATTCAGGATCCAAGCAATCCAATATAGAGGTACTATTCGGTTCAGTGGTTTAGTCGTTATGAGGTAACAAACATACAGAGTTCTTTCTTTGTAATATTAGCTTGGAGGTAATTGATGAGTGTTAATAAAATTAAGTGTAATAATTAATGTGAGTGTAATAAACAAAACGTAGTCAAGCGCAGGTAATTCGAGATAAACTGATTAAACTCGTATAAAAACGTATGCATAATTTATAGACCCCGAAGAATAATTTTATCATTTTATTCAGTGTTTTATTTGCGGTAATGTACATTCGCTCATTACAGGTATTTCAAACGCGAACGATTTATCGGAATCCACCGCAGGACTTTTCGACGTTGAGATCATATATTTTGTCAGTGTAATTATTACGTATATTTTTCGTTGAACACATAATAAAATAATGATAAAATTGTTTATCTTTATGCTTACTGTGATAGCACTGAATGTCTGTTAACAATTTGCTTTATTTGTAAGTCCACGTTATTCGATTTTATTACTTCTCTTATGTCTTCCTGTAATAACATGAATAATGTCCGTAACTGGCTCATAGTTACTGATATGAAGAATAAACTGCATGTTACAACATATGATATATTGCATGCTGAAATATTTATAAGACTATTAGTATTTTCACTTAATTAATTATGATCTGTGAATAATTCGGGACTCATCGCAGACCACGATTGTGAAATTTCAGAAAATGATATACACATTGATAGTAATAAATATAACATTTATAAGATACACGCATCAAAATAACCTATCAGCGTAAATCGGTTTCCAATATTAATTTGTTATTTATATGTTGATATGAGAAACGCCATCGGCATATTCACAAAATTGATAACTATACTAGGCTAGTACAAGTGTAATACATCATTATACGCATATATTACAACTATATAATTGAATGACACTACAATTATAAACCATACAATTATGATGCTATCATTACATTCAACTTAAATAAATGAAGTTAGATAGAAATAACATAAAAATATAAATATCAATCAATAAGTATTTTTATTCAAATAATAAAAATATTATTAGTAAAAGTTTCTTACCGATCATGTAATCCAACAAATAAGCGCCACCAAATACAAACACATTACTTTGGTAATCAAAGGGCAATGTAAATTTGAACGGTGTGGTGTAGTCAACCTCGATATTAAGTAAAAACTTCTTGATCAATATTATTATAAATGGTGATGCGAAATATGTATGAACGAAAACTTTTACTAGTGTACAATAAACTGTAAATAAAAAAATATGTTTTAATATTTGTGACACTTATTTCGTGATGCACGCGAGTACACAAGACAACAGCGAAGCGTCAAAAAACAAAGATTTTTCCCTATTTCTGTATTTTGTGATTTTTGTATATATCGTCTCTTTAGTCTAGCAACTATACATAAGGTTGCAAATCTTGAGGTTCTGTAGGGCTATTGTGTAAGAACAAACTCGGAAATCACCGCAGAAAATGGTCGTGAAATGTCAAAGAGTTATATGCGATCAAAATACTATATCACCATAATTTGGTTGTCAACATTTCACAGGTGACTAATTAAGTGAGTTCTTACATCATGACACTACTAGTTCCAAATCCTGAGTCAAAGCAAAACAAAGTTATTGGTTGGTCGTGTTGGATTCCCGGCCCATCGGATCACGACAATAAGGAAATAAAGAGCACATGCAGGCTTCTCAGATATTTGACCAAATATGTTTTTGGAAATGTCGTCGATGAAAAATTCCATCGGTCACGCGTCTAGTACATAATAAATGGTTTAACTTTGAAAATAGTTTATTTAGGGATAAAGGTGTTTCCATCACGTCATAAAATTGCCCGTGCGCTTTGCTATTCTTTATGAAAAAAGTACCTAAGATTATTTAGAAACTTATTATCCTTACCAAGGGTATAAATATCAATCTGCCTAATTTGATTTCGTTTCATTGTAATGGATCTTGCAGTTAAGCTGTCATCATCGCGCCATTGTTCACCGAGTTTCACCACATAATTCTTGATTCGATTTTTAATTCCACAAAAATGTAAGTATAATAAACAACCTTGAATAAAATACAACCGTCAATATAATTCATGCCAATACAGGAAGTATCAGAAAGTCGAGATGGCCTAGTGGTTAGAACGCTTGAATCTTAACCGATGATCGTGGGTTCAAACCCGGGCAAGCAACATTGATTTTTCATGTGCTAATTAGTGTTTATAATTCATCTCGTGCTTGACGGTGAAGGAAAACATCGTGAGGAAACATGCTTGTGTCTAATTTCACTGAAATTTTGCCATATGTGTATTCAACCAACCTGCACAGGAGCAACTTGGTGGAATAAGCTCCAAAGTCTTCTCCTCAAAAAGGGATCACAATAACAGGCTGTTACTGTTACAAAAAGTGTTGTCATAACATTGTCATATCATTTTTTATTTTATTTACTCGCATAAGCTAATATTGACAAAGTAATATCAAGTGAGTACAAATTCATTTTATTACGTAATTAATATGGATTATGTAATATATTTCTTCACACATTTTATTAATGATTTTAAAAAGTAATTAAAAGTTATATGTGATATAAATAGCGAAAAACAAGTCGAATACCTTACCTCTGCTTGTAAACGTAACCGTTGGTAACGTCAATACCCAAAAACTTTACTATTAAAAATTATAGGTAATATACTTAACTTCAATATATTTAATAACAAACTAGGGTCTAAAAGGAAATATTTAAAAAATAATAATAATAGTTGTTGGTAATTTATTAACAAATGAAATACACACATGAAATAAAAATACATTGTTGTCTTAAAATGAGTGGGGCATAAAGTAAAATTACTAATCTTTTACTTGATTTTCCATGAGTAATTTCAGTTCAAAGTTAAGAATAAAATATTGTACGTACGCACATAACCGCGTACGTACGCTTGTAATGTAATGTTGTAGTTTTGCAAACGTATGTAAAACTACATTATATTTTCGAGAATGGTGTTTAATCAAAAACATAAAAACAACATTTTCGTCTAATCTTTAATTTGTTTTTAATTTATACTCGTAATGCTATTTTTGTTTTGTGTCTTAATAAACTAATTTAGATTTACAAATAAACCGCGAAAAAACAGCGGCACATCCTGTCACATATCACCCATACCTCGAACATAATTATATTTGTTTCTTAAATCAGTCTTGCCTCAACAGCGAAGAGATCTACGAAAAAAAAGCTAACAGCGCTTTGTATTAATAATCATTTGAAAAGAACGAGATTTAAAAAAAAAATAACAACAATTTAGTAACCAGTCGTAGTAGATAGACAAATAATAGAAATGAGATCGTGTACCAAGAGGGGCGTGTAATGGACGCACGGGTAAAATCAGAAATTTTGCTAGCTTTAGGCCCGCTTAAACCTGCCCAGTTATATTACCACTGCCAATTCCCTGGTGCGGTTTCCGGACCAGGGCACATGAAAGACTCGATTCCGTATAAAACGTTGCTGCGTTATACAACGATGCGACGGAGCTTGCATTCAAGATTTTACCCGTACGGTTAAAACTTAATGTTTACTTATTTCAGGCACCAACAGATTACAATAATGCATATTATGTATTTATACACTATCACCATTCTCATTATAATAAAAAATGCCGTCGATACGAAAAGGAAGCCCGAATTAAAAGTATTTAAATAAAGTAATAAATAAATATGTATAAATACAAATAAAAAAACATACAGCTTTGTTAAATAAATAAATAACTTGATCAGAAACATAATGGCTTTTTTACTCTCGTACCTAAGAAAACAATAATGCAACCGTGTTTACACACTTATGCACTTTATTATTAATCCTATTATCTTTCCTATTTATCTTTACTATTATCCCTCGTATGGTGTCTTGATCAAATGTGGCTGATGTTTGGCGACAAAATAACATTCTAAAATGAATTACTACTTACCTTCGATGCAATTGAAACTAAAAGATAAATCAACCGCTAGTTCGATCAAATCCGTCCCGCCCATTACTTCTTGTATCACATATAGCGAATGACTTAACGTACTGCAGATATAGAGTAGGAATAATATGTAGTGTATCCCTTTAAATTTATAAATAAGCACATTTTTCTCGTCAAAAATATTTATTCCCGAGCATCTGAAATAATTTAATATAGTTTTATATGGTATCAAAAATTCTTTATTGAGTTGAATGAATTCTGTCATTCTGTTATTATCGCGGTCTTCGATTTGTAATGGCGAAGAGAAGCGCGCTTCATTTGTTTTATGGAAATAAACAAGAAGTTATGAAATTAAACGATAAAGCGTTTTACTTATTTAACTTGTAATATTAATGTTTAAATCTCTAAAATATTTAGTTAAAATAAATAATATTTGTTCGACGCAAATATACACCAAAAGTATCAAATAATATATATTTTGTTTTTATAGTTTATCGCCGTCCACTCCCAGACGAAAGCCCACCATCCCGATCTTGAGCAGCCTGAGTTCATTATTAAATCTTATTATATCTATTTTATTTTTATTAATATCTATTTTTGTTTTTAACCAAATCCGTAACAGCCTGTGAATGTCCCACTGCTGGGCTAAAGGCCTCCTCTCCTTTTTTTGAGGAGAAGGTTTGGAGCTTATTCCACCACGCTGCTCCAATGCGGGTTGGTGGAATGCACATGTGGCAGAATTTCAGTGAAATTAGACACATGCAGGTTTCCTCACGATGTTTTCCTTCACCAAATACCTGATTTAATTTTTTTAAATTGAAACGAATAGCCGTCGATTAATCAACTGTACATATCGAAATTATTAAATTCTTAAATAAAACCACATCCACTCAAAGGATTTCTTTGTTTACTTAGCATTAAAGCGCAACCACTGATTATTATGACCCAATAATTTGTTCATAGACATTTTATTCATTTCATATGCATCGCATGTGTTGTCCGACAATCATTTTAAATATTACCTTAGCTGAAAAATTGCATGCTTATATAGAATACTTCTTTGGAAATTGTTTTTGCAATTACGGTGTTAGAGAACGGTATATTTTTTTATAATTGAACAAAGATTTAATTACACTTTAATACGTTTTTGTTGTGAATAAAATACTATTGCGTTTAAAAAAATAAAAATGTTATTATTTCAGTATTACTTATGAAGATTATATTCTAAATTTCAATATTTATATGTAGTTCATTTTTATATATTATGCCAAAAAATTACATCGCTCATTCGACAGAACAGTTTTTGTTAAGTTAGATTTAAAAAAAAAACATCCGTTACTCTTGAGGGAAAACTTCTTTAGTCAAACGAAAAATAGACATAGACAACTTTCTCACATTATCAGCAGTCTCTGCAAGACCTGAAGATTTACTTGCTGCAACTTAGAAGTTCTTTACAGTGATTTTACGAAGAGGTTCCAAGATATTTCAAAGATGAACATATGTGGCTTTAGATCATTTCGCAAGCACAGATGTTGGAAAATCATTAAGTATAGAAGAGGAACTCTTAGAACTTATAATTAACGATTGACGACATTTGCTTCATCCTATATGCAAGACTGAACGTGGATTCAGTGCAGTAACTAATTTATTGTCAAAGAATAGGAACAAACTACACATCACTGAACGTGGCGATCTGCGATTGATGGTAAGGAAATTGGAACCCGACAATAACAAATTGTTTACATTTTAGGGCTCTCAACTCTCAACATTGTTTTTAATTTTTTATATGAAATAGGTTATTTATTGTGTATTTATCTTGTATATATATAGGAAGCAAATGAGCCACCTGATGGTAAGTAATCACCACCAACCCATAGAAATTGTTACCGTAAGATATTTTCACCATTCCTTACATCACCAATGTGTCACCGATGTTGGGAACTAACATGTCCCTTGTGCCCGTAGTTACACTGGCTCACTCACCTCAACCGCTCACTATCTCCCTCGCTTTCGACGGAATCGCAATAGTACTAAGTATTGCTGTTCTGCGCTAGAATATTTGATGAGTAGGTGGTACCTACCCGAACGGGCCTGCACAAAGCCCTCCAAGCTGTTCTGTGCTGAATGGGGTCGGAAAGACTGGGAATCCGATCATATAAAATACATAAAAAATATAACAGTTTAAAAAATCTGAAAACAGGATAAAATAATATGGCAATCGTTGCTATAGTTATATATTATAGTAATGTAAATTTTCAATTTGCAGATCAGGTGATACGCGTGATATAGTTACGTAATACCCAGGTGGGATTTTTTTCCCCTCTAGCTCCGTAACTCAAGTAAACGGCGAAGAAATTGTAAAACATACTCACGTAGCTCATTTCCTTAGTAATGGGGTTATATTCCGCGGCACAATTTTCAATTTCCAAAACTCTTTCTGCATTATATCCGCTATTCGCGCCGAAAGTAAGTTCGTTTTCAACATTCGCTCTCGACGACCCTTCTAACGAGCATCAAATTGTATTTAACTGACATAAATTTATAATTTTACTTTGCTTATTATCTTTTTTATTTGGTCGGATGTTTCCGCTAATTAAATAAATCATTATATTTTGCGATTGTCTACTTTTTGTCAAAGTGGAAATTTAACTTGTTTGTGCTTTTATGTTTTTATTATATATTTGAAATATTTTACTCTTTTTTGTCCTAAAAAATATTCTTATTTTACCTAAATCCGCTCAATCCTTATTCTACCCCCATTCACCTCCTCTTATACTCCTTAAGGAGTTGATAGCTGTTAAACCCATTGTTATTGTATGTTCATACAAGTATGGAATATAACTCCCTGATTTCATGTTTGTGAACTTTATCGTCACAGACAGAATTTTACCAACACACACAACTTTCGTCCCCTCTAGGGGTTTGATTTGCTCAAATGTATCTGTAGTGAAGAGCCACGTAGCCATATCTGTCACACTCAGTTATTTGTGTCATGTCGTTCTGGAGAACCAGTTATGAGTTGTATTTCGCTTATTTCCTAAAAAGATTTTCCGAACTTGAAAAGCAAATAGAACAAAAATATTTCTTTGTGTTATACAGTGGTTATATATGACCACGGCTTTTGTTGTCTATAAAAATTAAAAAAAAAATTGAATAGCTATAATAAAGAAATCTAGCACATGAAATTTTAAAGTCGTTTAACTAAATTTAAATCCATAAACTTCGGTTAAGATTAAGGTATGGAAGGCGGTTTAGGTTACGCGGGAATCGTGCTCATTTATCCCGTTCACTGGACAGTAGATCATTTCTTTTTCTTTCTAGTCCCCTTAAAACTAAAGTTTGCACACATAGAACTTTAGCCGACCGCAAAAGAACAAACGGAGCGAAACCCTGAGCTATAATAATAGAGCTTTATTACTGACTTTCATATTACTTCAGCTTATACGTCTTCCCGTCTATCTGTCATACTGTCATATCAAATAATTAGGTCCCCCAGACCGATTTCGGCTAATCTCAAGAGAGATAAGCATATTATATGTTATTACACTTATAGTACATAAGTGTGTGCGCAAACACAGGTGTACTCTCTATTCTCTAACTCATAATCCAGCCATCCATAACAGTCGAAAAGAGTTCAGGCGCAAGAATAACGGCTTTACGTGCTTTTCGAGGCAAGGGAGTGTACACACTACCAACTTCTAGACTCCTGCTGCTATTGAAAATTTTTGACAGAAAAACTAAATAACTTTTTATTGGCCCCACCCGGGATTTCAACCCAGGACCTCTGGATTTGCAGCTATACGTCTAGCCACTAAACCAATGAGGCAGTCGTTGTCAGGCCATATCAAATAAATGAAGTGGAGCATTATTAAATCAAATAAATCGTCAGTCAGTCTTGTGTTCTATACAGCAATTACGTAATATCATCCAAACTAGTGGTACTTGTTTATTTTTGTATGTTGTTTATGTTTCCACAGCGAATTCAATGTTAATAAAAATAAATTTGAATATAAAAAAAAATCTGTTTTAAGACTGTTTCAGTCAATAACAATAACATAAATAAAACGAATAAAAAAATATTAGATTTATAAAAATGTTCTCAAAGTCTGGAATTGTATTCGAATTTTTCTATTTCAGTTTTTTCGACTAGTGAACTTCGATAAAATAATAAGAGTATATCGTATTTTTTATTCAAAGAAAACCGGTCAAATGCATACATAAAAATCGTTTGGAAATGGAAATTCGTTTGGAAAATTACTTAATAATAGTATTAATTTTATTTAATTATTTCGAAACATTTTTAATAAATTAAATGACTAAATGACAGTAATTTAATAAATAAAATGATTTTATTAATTGGGACTTATAATATGTTATATTAATGGGATATAAAGACAATTTCAAACTAGTGTCTGCGCGTCCGTGGTATCCACCATGCACTGTACTATCGTCTGCATAGCAATGAATGTTCCCGAGAGAGAGCATATCATTGATAGGCAAAAGAAACAGAGTGGGAGATAGCACAGATCCCTGGGGGACCCCGGCATTCACTACATACAATTGTGAAGCGCAACCATCAACTAAAACACGAAGGCTGCGCTTGTGTAGGAAGCTGGCAATCCAGGTGCAAAGCTGAGCAGGCAGACCATATGCCGGCAGCTTGGAGAGAAGACTTCTGTGCCAGACCCTGTCGAAAGCCTTGGAGATATCGAGGCTGACAGCCAACGATTCCCCATGCTTGTCAATAGCTTCACCCCAGAGGTGTGTTACGTACGCTAGAAGATCACCTGTAGACCGTTTTGGTCGAAATCCGTACTGACGATCATTAATTAAACAGTGATCTTCTAGGTAATGGATCAGTTGGTTGTTAAGAATCCATTACAAGTTCCAATCCAAGTTACGCCATTATTCGCTTTCAATTAAATTCCTACGATTTCAATAATTTGATATTACCTATTTCTTAGAATACCAAGGGAAAAAGTTGTGTAACTTTTAATTTACTTTTAAATAATATCAGAAAAATAAAAGTATTTGGATTTTTAATTTTAATTAATATAACAATATTCATTTAATGATTTGATGTATTACTTCAAATCAAGCAGATAATTATTTTCTTAGTTTTTGTGCTTTTGTTATTGTAACTTAATTCAAAGCAGTTGAGGTATTTTTTTGCTTTGGCAGTATAAACTGCGTTTTCTTTGTGATTCCCAAAGTCATTAAAAACATTTCCTGTTATCAACGGCCCTGTCCTCTTAAATGAAAATGCAAGTGAATTCACACGATAAGAATTTACAATACTAATGTATAGGCATATGCCTATAAATATAAATATATTATGCATATAATTTTATTTATTTGACGAGTTTTCTCTGTCTGATTAATAGCATTTTTTTAAATCTAGTTTGATGAAATGTGCCTTATTAGCCTATTTTGTGGTTATGTCCACAATTTAAAAATACTTTTAAGGGCTTTATTAGTGTAATGAGATATTACCGCTTTATTCGGTCGGATTATCGATGTAAGACACTACATATAAATGGAATTAATTTAAAATAAAAAAGATTGTTTTCTCAGTTTAATTGATTTGAAAAAATATATAGTTTATTTGTTTAATATTTAAGGTATAGGTTTATGCCAATTTATCTGATTTATTTAAGTTATTGTCTCATAAATTCTTTAATTCTTTAAGTCTAATATCTCATAAATTCTTGGTCAATTGTGTCAGCATTTATATCAGCAAACCAGTTTGACATGTATCATATCTAAGTTTAGTTTTAATCGTTTCGCTAAAACTACGCTGCAAAATCATTTTCGATTTAACTTTAGAATGGTGGAGTTTGCAAGATAAACAGATAACTTCATGATAAGAGAACGCATCATCTGGCCAACGACCGTTTTTTGAAAATAAGTCACGAAAAGAAACCATGATAAGGTCGAGGAAGAAAAATTTACGACTACGAAAGTTGAAAGTTGCTGTAAGTAAAAAAATATGTAAATTATTCTATTCTATTACGTTTAACAGTTTATAAGGTCGATTACAATTCTATAACAATTAAATGTTTAAATCTTTATTAATAGTAATAAATGTTTCGTAATGTTTAATAATAGTGTGGACACACAACACAGGAACCAGAAACCGACGAAAATCTTGCTCTATATAGCCGGTAAGCTAGAGGGATCATTATTTAATGGGCCGAATAATCTGAAAAAGCCGTGAGCTTTTAAAGAAGGCTAGCGATACAACATAATGTTATATCATATTTTTTTTTTATCGATACCCGTCAATACAATGTGTGGCTAAAAGAGATGAAGTAGTTCTCTTTTTTTTTTAACTCTTTTAAATTAAATTAATTGTGAATTCTTTTTGTATAAGATGGGACAAACAAACAGGAGGCTGACCTGATGAAAAATGACTACCATGGGCGCCATGGTCGGTCTCCATACACCTGCGACACCCGAGGGCTTGCAGGTGCATTGCCGGCTTTTAATTAAAAGTGCATCAGTTCATGGGATTGTAAACAAAGTTCTATAAGTTTCTAAACTTAGATCTAACCGAAACACTAGAAAGAGAGATCTGTAAAAATATAAATAAAACAGATTGTTCTGTGTTTAAGTTCTTTATTTGAATTATATTTCGAAGCAATCATTAATTTTATTTATGTCAACTGGAATTGAAAGCTCATTTTGTTAATCGTTTAACCGACTTAGGGTTTCAATCTGATAAATAGAAAAGACACTTTCGGTGGGCTATTATAAAAAAAAATGACATAAATGGCAAAAAATAAAATTAATTTCTTATTTATGGTATAAAATAAAATGTTTATGGTGGATTTATAAGGTGTGTAGTATTGTAGCAATAATATTTAGGTAACATTTTTATATTAGGTAACATTTTGTAATATTTGTCTAACAATAATTCAATAATAATCCATTTGTATGTAATACAACGAAAAATATTATTCACAGTTTGCTAAATAAATTATTTAGCGCGACTTTATAAGGAATATAAAAGTAAATAATTATAGTAAATTAAACTCTACTTAGGAATTTTGCTTATAAAATCTGGTGGAAATACGTTAGTCCACTGCAGACGCTTTAGAAATTAGCTTACTATCAAGGATTTCTGCTTACATTTTGAGTTATTAGAGGAGCGGTGTTTATAAAAGTAGATAATTAATTAAATATAAACAGCTTAACTGATTATCTTACTTAAGTCTATTGTTTATAAAAATTACAATATGTACGTGTTAATTTTAATTCGCACATTTTTCTTATTTAATTTAATCGATAATATCAGAGAAAAGCAGCATCTTAAATTAATTTTAAAGCGTTTGTTTAATTTATTTTTAAAAAACGCGTATTCGTTGTTGGGGCTTAATAATTTGCGAAAAACAGTGTCGTTCTCGTAAAGAAAAAGGTACGACAAAGTTCGAATATCATTGTCGTCAACGCACGTGATATACTTTTAAAATTACATGCTTGGAGCATGCACCTTATATTACCCACCCTAATAGGCCATGCGCGATGACGTTTCGACGCCGGATCATACATCCGCTTTGCTGAGCCTATTTACAGGCATAGACGCAAATGGCAGACTCGTGGATAACGGAGCTATCACTGCGTTAATTAAAGTTGATAAATAATCATTTTATTTTAAGCCTTGCCCGAATGTTTACTAAGGTTGGTAAGGCCAAATAAATTCTCGTGCGTTGTTATGCGATCATTATTATAAATGTATGTATCAAACTGTATTGATCTATTGTCTTAATTATTTATTTATTTTTTGAAAAAAATAAAAAATATATCAGAAATTGACGAAAAAGAAGCGCCTATATGAGGTTTAAGCAAAAGAGGACCTCTTTGAATGAATGAAATTAAGAATTTAAGAAGCAGTACCTGCCAATGTCGACATCATTTGGTAATTATTCGCCAATTAGTAGTATGAGGTTTTAAATAGAGCAACATATCATCGTTACCATACTTTGTCTTAGACAGTATGAATGTATGTTAGAAGTTCGAAAAATCACAAGCAACTTATAATAATTTATTTTGATGTTAATTCATAGTAACCATTTTTAAGATTTGTCAATTCTATGAAAAATCGTACTAACACGGATTAACCGTCATCTGAGACGTCACAGCTGCGCAAGGGCCTGGTCAAGTAAATTATGATTTTGTCTTCTTCTTCTTTCTCTTTTGAAGTGGATGGAGCTGATTTTTTCTTGGCTTAATGAAGGTGTAGTAAATTTAAGTGAAACAAGTTTATTCGAAATTCAAGTTTATTATGACTAGCATAACAATCTGTTATGTAATGTAAACACTAACAAAATAATGTTAGCTTTGTATGAAATACACAAAAAATACTAGTGATATGTTGATAGTAAAAAGTAGTTTATGCCCAAAGGGGATCGAGTGATGAATGAAAAGAGATCATTAATCATACGATCCCAAGACACGATCAACATATTTACCCACTTATTTTTCGATCAAATGTACTAATGTTTACGTATTTAATGCATACATTAAAGTTTATTACTCTTATTTTGTCTCATTTTGTTGAAGTTCTTTTCAAGAGGAACAAATTACTAACAGATTAAAAAAAAAAAATACTTTTCAATATGAGCTATACATTTTTATTAAGAATACAAAGAAAATTGTCAATATATCAAATTAGCGCTTTCGGGTAGCTCCTGAACTAAATGAATTCTGATGCGGTTCACATTATAAATTAGGAATTCCACCTATTTTTCGATCGCAATAGCCATAAAGCCAAAAGACTGAATAAAAGTAATAGCCCATTAACATCCAACTGCTGGCTTCTCGTCCACATAATAAGGTTTGGAGCTAATAATTCACCATGCTCTAGTGAGGAGCACATGGAAACCTGATGGCTCGAATTTGACCTCATGATCGTCGGTTAGAAAACACTCGTCCAATCGACTGGACCATCTCAACTGTTTCAACAAGATTAATATTCATTTACTCACTTGAAACTTCTATTTCCATAAGGATTATTTACATTAGTAACTAAGATAAATATATACAGATCAAAACCAAAGTAGCTACTGTATAAACCACGACCACTTGGGAAGGAGGCAAGAGATCTTAGAACACCTTTGAATTGCAATACCGACTCTCGGGGCTAAAATTAAATCGGCCCTCCTGTCACGAATAGTCATGTACGATTTTATTTTGCATAATTACTCCTGGATTCAAATATTTTTACAGTAAGCGTCAGTTACATATCATTTGGTAAAGAAATATTTGTTCGTCTGGCTTCTCGGATATAAGACGTTGTTAATGTGACATCTCGAAACAAAGCCGAGTTTATCAGGTCAGTTGCCATCATCTACTACTCTGGAGAACTCGATATGAACCGGAAAGTACTATTGTAAGAGCCCTTTTTATTACTTACATTTTGTTATTATTTAAGTGTTGAAGCGAAACCGAGGCATATCGTTAGTGTATTATATAATATGCATAGGCGCTATCGATTTGTATGTTCGTTATGAATAAATTTAGTAATCCGGACGAGAAGCTATTATCTAGCGATCATGGCCATTTGAATACTTAATCAGCAGTCAAATCGTGTTAATACGATACGCAGTTTACGATAATTCAAATTTTCCGTGCGGATAGAATAAACGAATTAGAAATGTTTGATCGTGAAATTTCTAACTTTTTAAGCTTTAACGATTTATCTAAATATAAAGCGTCAAAAGAAATAAAAAAAAACATAATTTGCTAATTTTTTCATTTATTTTCGCCGCCAATATTTTTAATTATTTACAATAACTATTTTTCTATATTACTTTGGATAACATTAGTTTACTTTATAATTAATTAAAAATTATTATTCATTAATAATAATAATAAAACAAAATAATATAAATATCCTGCCACAATTTACTTTATGGAACAGGTATCGAATGAAATCTACGAAAATAATTCCCTAACCGGATTTCCTTAAGGGATACCTCTCAGTCTCAAGTATTATGATTTTTGTTTAATGGATCTCTTTAACATAAAATATTTGAGTATACAATACCTTCATAAGTAATTATTTTTATGTTTGATGTAAAATTGTTTTTTTTTTTGTAAATTTTATTACATTTTGTCTTTATTTTTCTATGCCTTACCTGTTCTGACTTATTTAGGGTAAAATAAGGATTTTAAGCCGAGATATTTCTAAATTTAGTTCTCGTAGCCTCTTAGTTAATAATCTATATTTTTTAAAAGTAAAAAAGATATATTTATCTGCATCTATCTGTATCGATCTGCATCTATGTAATATGTTTTATCCGAATATGTTGTCATGAATTTTTGTTCTAGTAATTTACTGCATTTAAACTATAATACAATTATCGCAATTATTATTTGCTCTTTGTTTTAAAAACAAAAATCTCGAATACCTATAAAGTTTTTTATTGTATCTTTTATAGATTTGTTAGCGTACCTAAGAAGATTTTGGAGCGACGATTTTTGCTCTGACTACGTCAGTATATTTAGCTATATACAAATTAACATAATACTTAAATATAATAAGAATTATTCGACATGTTACAAAGACTGCGCGTCATCTTGAAGCATCGATAACAACTATAACATTTGATGATAATAATATTATTATTAGTAAAATGTATTGGTTATTCATAACAATTTCAGTACGCTTTCATCCATGGACTCTAAGATGCTACGTCCTTTGTGCCTGTTAATAAACTGGTTCACTCACCCTTTCAATAGCCCAATTAGAATTCAAATAGAATGACTGAGCAGGGGACGCTACCTACCCAGAGTATAACTATACTTTGCACAAAGTCCTACCACCGGTCAAAGTCTGTCCTGAATAGACAAAAAATTTAATGTATTGCTAATATATTTTTTTACATATCTGATTAATTAAGTTAGAATAAAACAATGAGATTTAGATATCTTTAACTCTAAGTTTTACCTTATACAAAAGCGTTTTGTGTTCTACAAAATCAAATGATCAAATTTTTGACAGATAGAATACATATTTCGTGATTTTTTAGAATACATATATTGTGTGACGAATATTACTATTTACCCCACGTTTTTAGTTATTTATATATTGTGTTAGGACCTGGGAAAACAATAACCCAAAAAGTCAGGATAGAACCTTCGACTTCTACATCGTTAGGCAGCCTATAAACCATTGCGCTATTGACGCTTAACGCTTCCAATATTTTTGCATCGAATTTTTATATATTTTTTATCGAATAAGGCTGGGTTGGACTAAGGCTGTCCCTTTTGAGGAGTAGGTTTGGAGCTTATTCCACCACGCCGCTTCAATGCGGGTTGGTAGAATACACATGTAGCACAATTTCAATAAAATTAGACACATGCAGGTTTCTTTACGATGTTTTCCTTCACCCTCAAGCACGGGATGAATTATAAAAACAAATGATGCTCATAAAATGGTATGTGCTTGGGTATTATTAGTTTATCGAGCTATTTTTTTTAACAAATACATAGTTATTTATTTTACATAGTTTTTTTTTTATTAGTTAACAATTTATAGTTGTATGCTATGTTTGCTATTGTATTGTGTTTGTGTTATGTTTTAAATCTAGACAAAATTATGAAAAACTACTATTTCATTTATTACCACCAGGCTTTAAAACTTAGTTTTTACTTTTACTTCCAAGTAATCACCGAATGAACCTTTTTGATATCCAAAACACCTTACAACTTCTCATGATTTATTGCTAATACCAAACCTCTATTCACATATGAACTTTGTTGTGGGAGGAATTACGCCAAGTAAAAACGCAAAAAACAAAACATAAAAAAACAAACTTGTGTTTGAAGTGAAGCTACAACAAAATAGACTCGAAGAGCCGAATGTTCAGCACTGCGCCAGATGCGGTCCAGCCAGTAGAAAATGATTCATGGCTCTATGCATATGAAAAGAGATTGGAAGTAGTTTCAGAGGTACAGTGGCTAGGCGGACTTAAATGTTTTCTCAGCTTAATGACCAAATACAAACATCTCATACTCGTACTCGTACGATTAAAGGAAGATACGCTTGTAAGATCTTTCAAAACTTTTTAAATTCAAACTGTCGGTAGATGTCTGTAGATTTCGGACACATGAAGTATCAACCCGTGGTATATATTCATCAAGTCTTCTTTTTACACACTTAAACAATGTTATGCAAATAACTAATATAGAATATCAACACAATTATCTCATGAAATAAATTAAAAAAAAAACAAGATAATAATGTCACATAACGTAAACAATGGACGCTGATGGATAACCATCAAAGTTGAGGCAATTTAAATTTAAATGTCGAATGTCAGTTAAATAACAAAATTTTCCACGATAATCTTTTGTTTACGTAGGACCCTAATTCTATAGAAAAAAGTACGGTCACTTTTTCCCGAATTTAAGAATTTCCCGTCAAACTTTTCCAATTTTTCTTTTTATAAAAGCTTTATGATTACAAATATTTTAAAACAAAAATAATCAAATCGGTCCACCCGTGATAAGTTAATCAATGATCAGCATTGGATTTTTATTTATTTAGTTTGACGATTATTCTAAATCGAAAAAAAAAAAATATATATTAATGATAAATTCAACAACTAACGGATTTTCATACAGTTTTCACCAATGGATGGAATGATTCATGAGGTAGGTCTAGGAAAATTATTAAAAACAAAATCTTATAATAAAAAATAATTCATTCATGTTCATTAAATTATAATTGAACTTTTTTGTTTTCATTTTTATTGTCTTATAATTGTTTACAAATTTTCAGTTTAAAAAGTAATAGCCAAGAGGCATCAATAGAGTTATTTGTATAACGATATAAACATTTTATGTATATTATTGAAATAATCTCATTTTTTATAATTTATTGCTTAAGCAAATTTAACAATATATATCTCCGTTAATATTATTTATTTATATTGTTTATTGTAAGCATATTGAGATATATAGAAAAAAGTTAAAACAAATAAGATAATAAATGCCGTCACTCGTTCACATGATTAATTTGCAATAAACGGACACGCAATAGCGGGGTATTAACCCCAATAGATAACTATAATATCAGATATTCTACCGCTAAACAGCAATACTTAGATTATTGCGTTCTAGTTTGAAGGATGTGTGAGCCAATGTAACTACAGGCACAAGGGACATAACATCTTCGTTCCCAAGTTTGATGGCGCATTGGCATTGTAAGAAATGATTAATATTTCGTACATCGCCAATGTCTTTAGGTGGTAACAACTTAACATCAGGTGGCCCATTTGCCCGTCCGTTTACCTATAAAATAAAAATATATACATACATATACATATATAACTACCTCAAAGCTAATAAGCCCAGTATCAACTTCATTAGATTTGTAAAATTATGACACGTATTTTGATATGCGCTTCAAGATAATCGATTGTTTTATAATATTGGCATTGTGATGTTAATTTAAGGCTTTATTTACTGTAAATTTCATTTGTCTTTGTTTTTGTTGTTGCTGTCGATACGATTAAAGATAGCGGTACTAAAAATAAGAAAGTTTTAATTTGATTAAAAATTCTTTGGATGTTTAGGTAATCTCATCTCAACTTACATATTTATAAAACACGTTTCTGTTATTAAAAAGTTTTTGGAATTCTTTCCTTGTCCATAGTATATTTTCCAATAAGTCAAAGGATTCTTATAACTTTTAATAAAAATGTATTTACTGTTTATGGAGCATGATCGAAATATTGTAAGCATTTCCATAGCGCCGTAACAGATCGCCCTAATGAGGAAAGTTGGATAGACTTCGTGAGACTGAGAAACAATGCCAACGCCCAACAATTTTCCGACGCTGGACAATTTATTCAAAAGCTTTTTGCAGCTCGTATTAAACTTTTTAAAAACATTTTCGGACACTTACATTTCTACCATTTTGTTTTTCGTTTTAAATTGTATTTGATTGATTTTATAGCAACTTTTATGTAACAAATTTCAGTAAAATATTTGAAAGTTGCGTCAGATCTTACTGTGGCCTATGCCAGCTCGCTTATGCATAACATATGTAACTACATGTACAACACTTGTATTGTTTGCGGCAACAGCAGCCGACCGCAAATTAACCCTTCCACTGTTTATTTGCTTTATTATTATTCACAGAATAACATTAACACATTTAGAATGTAAATTTCTTCCTAAATTGTCATTTTTACAGTCAGTTTGAGCAGCGGTTTGTGCATCTCCGGTGCTTATGATATTTTTGTTTGTATTTTTTTTCTCTTACATTCGTAAGGCGAGTGTTAGGGACTTTGTTTTCGTTTACAAAAGGCTATAGCTGAGCCGTGTGTTTGCCATTGTTCGCGTAATTACATTGTTACTCGGCCGCACCTGTCACCGTCGACGGGCTCGACAATTTCACATTTACTAGATGGAAATACTTATGAATGAATCCTTAAGAACTTTCACTTTTTCAGATGAAATTGTAAGTCAATCATAGTTCATTTTAGTTTACAAGTCTGTTCAATTTTAACCTATTATTATTATTAGATAAAAATAAAATACGTGCTTATATTGGAATATAAGAAATTTTTAAGTGATTTAAGAATATAAATAAACGCCACCGCTAGGTGGCCCCATATGCTCGTCAATCTACCTATATTATATAAAAAACGTAAAAAAAATATAAAAAAATAAAATAAAAAGCAACACATTCATTGAACCGTAATCTATACGGTTACGGTTCAATGAATGTGTTGTACTACTAACTGGTAAATCTGCTACAAACATCGTACATAGGGAAATCTTTCTCAATTATAGACTTTTCTTAAAGCGATACATTGATAGTTGATTTTTTGTTAGGAAAATATGTATAGCGATAAATAAAGCAACTGCTTATTTTTGCTGCTTATTTTTGCAGTAACATATAAGACAATGAGGTGAGTATTGAGAATGGGTGACAAGTGGAATGGTTATGGACATAGAAATCATTGGGCACGTTACTAATACTCCTCATACTAACAATGCAAGCGATATGTTAGATTAAACTAGGGGTCCGTCTAGACAATTCTTGCTCGTTGATCGATCCCTCTGTCTTAATGCCAGACAGATTTACTCTATTAGTATAAATCTGCTTCATTATTACGATAATATTTATATAATTGTTTATAGTTCATTATAATGTATATTTTTTATTCAAATCTTAATATGTTAATTTTTTCTCTAGGTATATACCGGCAAAGTTATTATAATAGGTAGACTAAATATATTTGCTAGATGTTTGTAAATCTCCAATGTCTACAAAAAATCCGCATAATTCATTAAAACAACTTTTCCTAAACAAGATCAAAATACTTTTTAATTTGATTAGTAATTTCAAAAATATTACAAGATATTTGGTAACGTCAAGATAAAAAGCTTTGAGAGATCGATTGGCATTTTAGTCATTATTTTAAAATACATTTTTGCTTATAAATAAATGTATAATATTTCGATGTAAAATCTTTATAATATCAGTCGGAAGTCGGTAAGTAGTCGAGTCAAGTAAGTAGTCCTTTAATACTTATATATTATTATTATAATTATTATATTTATATTAAATTTTGTGAATAATTTATACGTATCAATAAAATCGTAAAGTTCAACTTAAAGATATTTAAAGATTTTTTTTAAATTATAATTAGTTGAAAAGAAGGTACTTCCTCAAATCGACAGGAAGCCTAGCAGTGGTCATTTGTTAATGTCTGTTACTTTACTTTTACTTTTAACATTTCGTTGATAGTTTAGATATATTTCGTCAGTTTCTGGTAAAAACGATGCTTCCCAGGCTTCAACAAACAACAAAAGCGTACTTTTTTGTCCCTGTCTGCTAGTAATTGTGTGTCTAGTAAAAAGCACTACAGCGCATACCACAAGAAGATCAAATAGATCGCTCAGAGACCCGTTTCTTGGAAAAATGCTCTCGTTATGTGGTGAATTTCTTGAGCTACATTAACGTGGATCAGACATCAAATCATTTTTTCTTAAAGATAAAAGTCTCTATGTATAAGAGTGTGGGGAAAATCGCTCCATGCTTTGAATGTTGATGGATTTTAGAATCCATTTTGGAATGACAATCACAAATTGCTAATTTTGAAATAAAGCCACTACAAACTAGCAAAACCATATTATTGAAAAATCCCGAAACAGAGGCTTTCTACACATAAAAAAGATTGAAACTTTAATCTTTTTTATGTGTAGAAAGCCTCTGTTTCGGGAAGTAAACGTAACTGTCTGTCCCACTACTGAGCTTAGGCCTCTTCTTCTATTTAAGAGAACGTTCCAAGCCTTATAAGTGCAGAATAATGCATGCTGCTGATATCAGTTAAGTTAAAGAAATGTAAAAGCCCGTAATTGTTCCAATGCTGAGCTAAGCCCTTATATTGGTGAAATATACATAATTATGGCAGATTTGCATCTTACACAATATGGTTTCCTCACGATGTTTTTCGTCATCTCCGTGCACGAGATAAAATATCAACACAAATTATGCACTTGAAGAGGTGATGCCTGGGTTTGATCCCTTAATTTTTGGCTTAGATTCATGTGTTCTGGTTTCTGGACCAACTCGTCATTTTATATAAAACTACACAATTGTCGTAATTTTTCAGACACGTTATATGATTAACTCTGACATGAAATTTGTTTATTTTTTTTATTATTTTAGCAAGTTAGACGAGTTAATGACCCGCCTTATAATTAGTGGCCAACTACGACCATAGACATTGGCAATGAAGTGGCATTGAAAAAGGTATAAAGTATTTTTTTCACTGCCAATGAGCCGCCAACTATGTAAATAAAAATAATAATGTCGGGCATTGGAATATAATGACACTGGCTCACTTAACTTTCAAACCGAAATATAGCGTTACTTTGTATTGCTGTTTAGCGGTAGAATAAATGGATAAAAAATACAGAAATGATACCTCATTTTTCTACCAATAGTAGAATATTCAATCTATATTTGAATCAAACATAAACTCTTAAATACATCCTTTAAACCCTATCACGATTAGATAAATATTATTTCTTGTAGAATTGTCTCTTTCCTCAGTCGAGTAAAAGTCAGATTTGCCGTATACTAAGTTATTATTTTATTGTAATTGTTGCCTTAGGCTTGCTGAAAAAAGAATAATATTTGAAAAATTGCTACACTGGATATTGGATAAATTATTTATACTTTTCTCCTGCTTTTGAAATGACTTGTTTTTATTACGAAGTCAATTTGATATCCAATTATCGTTTAAATGAAAGAAAATAGAGTGTAAATTTCAAGCGAAGAAACGTCGACATCATTGCTTGAGTGGCATGAAAGAAAAAAATAGACCGCTTTCGAGTTTTTAAAAATGAAACCTAATTTCATTGCTGTTCGATATGCTGTAACGATAACTTATTTTTTAAGGAATAAGGAGGATATTTTATCACCTTCGCCCATTGACTTGATTAACTTTGCCAATGATTAAAAAAAAAAAAATTCGATACAGGATTACATAGAAATTAAAAACGTGTAATTAATATTTGTTGATTTTCAGACAGGATTTACAAAATTTAATTGTATTTTATTATCATACCTATTTTATTTGCAAAAAAGAGTTACTAACGAGTTTCTTGTCAGTCCTTCGCGGCGGAATAAACATTCCGAATCAGTGGTAGCTTTACTCTGAATATAATCTAATAAAATAGCGATTTAAAATTGTAAGAGCTGTGAATAAGGTATATTTTGATTTTCGATTTTGAAACACTGGCTCCGTAATAAGAACAAAATACTCATTACATGACGCCGCCAAGCATATGACTAAAGATGTCATGTGCCAGTAATTAAATTGGCTCGCTTAGCTTTCAAACCAGTATATGCCAATCCGGTATTGAAGTTTGGCGATAGAACGAATAGAATTCATCGATAAATTACAAGCTAAAATAATTATCGTCTTTTATTTACTTTGTCTTTAACTAATTGAAATATTAATAGAAAAAAATCTATTGGGTTTTCTTGTATATACTCAAATTAAAAAAAAACTAATTATGAAATATATTATGTTTTCAATAACATTTTCATATTTAACATTGCCTTATACGAACTTTAGAAAAGACAAACTCAGTATTTGAAGCCTTAAACTCTTATGAACTACTTTCTTAAACTAAGAAAATGTTATAAATTTCTTGCAATTTTAACATACTTGTAATTTCATTCTTAAAAACACTTCTAGTCTATTTCTTTTTACATGCCCACCATCATTAAAGGTAAATTTTACCATTATTTTTGTAGGTGACCTATAGATAAAATTATATAATGGCAAACTAAAAATATATATTTTTCTTAATATGTGATTTTTTTTCTTGGTATTTTGACGTAGTATGTAGATCATTTATTACAATTGACTTGACTACATACATATATATATATATATATATATATATATATGTTTATTGTAATTTATAAGGACGTCCTCTTGACTGATTTTGGTTACGATGGCTATTATGTTGAGAATGGTTAACTGAGCAGGAGATTTAACAGTGTTCAAGCGTAAGCGCAATGTAAGGTAGGTGTTAAGGAAGACAAGTTACTCAAACGAATTCTACATGACTGTATGTAACAATGTTTAATACATTTAAATTATACCATTAAAATATCTACTAATAAGACGTACAATAAATATGTACGTTCATTAAACTTACCACTACAGCAAACATTAGTACACTCTTTATTTTCATACGACATATGCGATACGACCGGAGAGATTTCAGTTTACCTAGCGAGACTTTTTTTTAGTAATTCGATGGCGTTCACTTTAATTGCGATTTGTATGGAATTTCATTTTAGTCACAAGACACCGCTGTTATCATTCCATACAAATAATGCAGTTAACGTCGACTCTCGAAATCGTAAAAAATAATTTACTTCTAGTCACATCATATTTTTAGCTCGTATGGGTAGGTACCGCCATTACATATTCTACCGCAAAACAACAGTTCCTGGTATTGTTGAGTTTTGGTTTGAAAGAGTGAGCCAGTGTTATTTCAGATAATAGACAAAATCATTATCATACATATATTATGTATCAGGTTATTTCTTTGTTTGCAACGGAATAGATTTATTCATAAACCTTAAGGATTAATCGATATTTTTAATATTAGCTTGTATTTTAATATTAAAAACTATAGTGTACTAATCTATACTAATATTATAAAGATATAAGATTTGATTTTTTGTATATTTGATTGCTAAGCTGATTTTAAAATTTTCTATCACCTACAGAAAGCTTCATTAACAGCTAGTAACATAGGGTTTTTATTTTAATTAAAAAAAAAACATACAAAAATTGCAATAACGTAATTCCAAGTAATAAAAAAAATTCCTATAAAATATCTACTAAGATAGATAATTGTTCAACCCGGACGAAGTCAAGGCTGGCCGCTAGTTTTATATAAAAGTACAAATACTCACAATTTAGATGAGATTCTAAGACCTGTGTGTCAGGTTGCTTCCTGTTACGTAAGCGTTTACTAAGAACGGATTTCACAGAAATAAACTTCCAGTTAGGCTATAGGGGGTAGTCTAGTGGGCTGAACGGGTGACACTCTGTGCGGAAATTAAAAGGAATAGAAAATGTTTGTATACATATTTATGTTACGAAACAGTTAATTGCAAAGGCGTTGGTTACGGTTCATATTGGCTAAAACTTTTATTAGATCGAGTGGCATTGGTTCTAAGCTAAATAAAACATATTCATCTGTAAGTTTGTATTTGTATGCATGTGTGAGTGCATTGTTTTATTAATATATTTGTCATATTCGAACAATTTAAGAATGTATTCATATTAAAAACGGAATTAGGTGGATA
This sequence comes from Nymphalis urticae, assembly GCA_905147175.2. Taxonomy (NCBI): domain Eukaryota; kingdom Metazoa; phylum Arthropoda; class Insecta; order Lepidoptera; family Nymphalidae; genus Nymphalis; species Nymphalis urticae. Next base: position 10,185,004 of record LR989991.1, read on the forward strand.
AACAATTTTAAATAAACAACAAACAGTGTTGAAGCTGACTAATGTTGGTGGCTGACTAGTTCATTTTAGCTTCAGATGATTAATAGATTTATGTCACGCAAACAATAGGATATAGCAATTACCTTAGCGTGACAAAACATACAGTGATAGTTTCATTCAAAGATAATTTACGTGTTCGTAAGGGACATTCGTTGATACATAAAGCTTTTCTGTTTTAAATATTTTGATATAAACGTATTATATGCTTGTAAAACCTTTAATTGTAGTGTGATCCTTAGATTCTTCTAGTTAGTTAAGTGACATTCTTTAAGTACACAGTAAGACTATTTTGAGAATGTGTGCTTCCTTTTTGTACTGAGTATTTATTTTAAGTAGTGACGTGTCGAGCGGCTTAGTCAGCTTTTAAAGGCCGGTTTGAAATGTCTGTACTCCGCTTGCACCTACTTTGTTTCTTAGCATTTGTCTATGTAAATTATATATAAATAGAACATATATTATGAGGATATGTATGAACTAGGTTTTACTAGGAGGTTCACTTCCATTTATATAATTCAGAATTATCTTAAGTCAACTTACTATGTCCGGACTTGTCTATTTGCAAGAAATCACGCCAATCATCCGGTTTGTTGTTGCGCGAAAGAAAGACAAACCAACAAACACCCATTGATTCTTATAATATTATGGTAAAAATAGTAAGAAGGAATATAATTTTTTTCCTTACACAGTATCACTATATTATCACTATATTTATAACTATAACTGCATAAACGCAGTGGAGTATTATTGGACAAACTAGTTAATAATAATATAATGGGATATTATTCACACACGGCCATCTGATCCTAAACTAAGCAGAGCTTGTAATATGGAAACCAAACAACTGATCTACTATATATACTACTTTCCTTTTTCAAATGTATACTTATCTAGATAATTACACCGAAACTCAGGACAAACAGACATGTGTGTGTGACTTACTGGTGGTAGGGCTTTGTGCAAGCTCGTCTGATACCACCACCCACTCATCAGATATTCTGCCACAAAACAGCAGTCCTTGGTATTGTTGTGTTCCGGTTTGAAGGATGAGTGAGCCAGTGTAATTACAGGCACAAGGGACATAAAATCTTAGGTCCCAAGGTTGGTGGGACATTGCCGATGTAAGCGATGGTTAAAATTTCTTACAGTGCCAATGTCTAAGGGAGTTTGGTGACCACTTACCATCAGGTGGCCCGTATACTCGTCCGCATTCCTTTTCTATAAAAAAAAATGTTTATGCACACAAATGTCTGTCCTGGGTGGGAATCGAACCCATAACCTTCGACGTGAAAGACAAGTATCTACCAACCACGCAACCGGCCCGCCAATGTTACTAGCATAGTTAATTTAGTTGATTTGTTAAATGAGAAGAGCTAGTTACCTGTATCTGGCTAATTTGTTAAATCGAAATTGCTTAGCAACTGATTTCATTTGATGCTGATGATCAATCGTCTTGTCATGAGATGTAGATGATATAAAAAGAAGAGGTAAAAACTCACTAGTTACTCTTTCACACTAGTGTAGTTATATTATTGGCAATTAAATGTATGCATATGTACGAATACTTATTCCAATTAATGACTTTTTTTTCAAAAAGATAAAACACTTTTTCTTCCCGGTATAACGATTTTTACGAATATATTTACCAAAACAAAACCACAGTAATTAATATTGTGCTTTTATCAATGGAAAGTATAAATATAGAAAATAATACGTGAAGACGAGATTTGACTTGAGTGAAAAAATTTTTAGCTAATGTAAGGAAAACATCGTATGTCTGATGAAAGTCTGCCGCATCTGCCAACCCGCATTTGAGCAGCAAGGTCGAAAAATTTAAAAAGACGTTGGCTCCGTATTGAAATATTTTTATACCAAATATACGTCAAAAGTCAGGACCTAAAAATTTTACATGCTATTATTGAGTATATTTGCCTACAACATCTTAAATACACTAATAATTTATTCGAAAATATAATTTAAGTTCTTTTTCTGCAAATATTAAATTTGAAATTACATACCACTGAACTGAATTTCAAATTACAGGAAAAACGGTACGTTTTAAATACTGAGAGCAAAGCGTAATATTAACAAATTGTATTTATAATTGAAATTATGTTGACAATAATAATTACCACAGACAAATAGTATTCATGCTGTTATAAAAGGTATATTATCTACATAAATATCATACTTTACTTTCCTAGAATTTCCAGGAAACATTATATACTTTTTCATAATAAAATTTCGTAAATAAAATAAGAATCACCATTTAAAGGATTCAAATTGCATAAACGTAGTTGTTTTCTTTTTGCGTCTCTGCTATCTAACAGTTAAAAGCGGAAAATATAACAGTGGAAAATATACTAAAATAAAGTAGATCACAACAAGTCTACGTCGTCTTAAAATTATGTAGGCAGCAACATCGAGTCCCGTTAATGTGAAAAGGCTTTGTTTTGTTAATTACCGAGTCCCGGCGGTCCGCACCTGTTTTCACCACACCAGAATAAATTGTGCGACTAAATTTCCTGTGTTTCAATTAAAAGATTCTCTGACCGATAGTTCCTTCCTCTTCGGAGAACGAATTGTTCACACGTCTATTGTTTTTTTTTTCTGCAATTCGCCTGAAAACATTTTTTTAAAAGATTGCAGAATATTTTTATTTTAAATCTTAATTAAAATCTGAGTTTCATCTTCTCTGCTGTATAAAGTCATTGATATGAAAGCAGATAATAATGATTGAATAAATAAATGTTCGTTACTATTTATAACAAGATATTTTGTCGTTAGTAAATTGTTTCAGATATTTTTAGTATTTGCTTTTTGTATCATATTTATCGATACTTAATAAATAAAGACTTAAAATCCGCTACTGGCTTGGTTAGTTGGCTTATTGCCAGTAGCTTCTTGACTAGTATAGTTCACTAGTTTAGGTTTAGTTTTAAAGAATATTTATTCCCACAAAGATTAACGTCACTTACATGAGAACAATGTTAAACTTAAAATTAGTTATTACATTCTTCGTTCGTTATTACATTAGTCGACACTTTATCAATTCATACTCATTTAACACATTGTGACTTCTTGCTTAGAAGCGAATGATCTTTTGTAAGATAAGCGGCTAGTCGTGTCTTGAATGTGTTAAGCGAGCTTACATTTCTTATATTTGAGGGAAGAGAAGAGAAAAGTTGCATTCCTTCAAATGTGATCACTTTTTTTCCAGTTCGTTCTTATCTTTGGTAGGACAATGAGACTCGCTGCGTTTAGACTGTTGTTTTGTTTTAGTATAAGTTAGTTTGATACGGACACTTTTTCCAAGGGGTTTTTTGATAAAGATGCAAATATTGTAAATATATTATTGTCGAATATTCATTATTTTGGTTTCAGTATAGATTTTTATGGTTAGGCTAGTACTGCTTTGACCTAAAAGAAAAGATGAATTTTTTAAGCAAGAACTTATTTCTAATTTCAAGACTTGACTTCACTTTAATCCAATCTCGACGGACACAAGCCAACAGCAGGAGATATTATAATGCCCAAGCTATCCGCAAGCACAGGTGCAGGCAATTTTCCTATTGTGACGAGTTTTTAAAAATTACATTCTTCATTCCAATTTATATATCATAACCGAATCTTTTAAACAAATGATTCGTATCACAAACAACACTGGTGGTAGGGCTTTGTGCAAGTTCGTCTGAGTAGATACCACCTAGTCATCAGATATTCTACCGCAAAACAAGCATTACTTAGTATTGTTGTGTTCCAGTTTAAAGGGTGAGGGAGCCAGTGGAACTAAGATGTTATGTCCCTTGTACCTGTAGTACAAGGAATATAACATCTTAGTTCCACTGGCTGCACTGGCCATCTTAGTTCCATTGATTATGAGAAATTATAAGATTGATCCGAATTATAAGACAAAATACAAATGATCCAAATTATAAGTTAAAAAGTTTTATTTACGTATAATGTTCAAACTTTGACGGGCCGGTTGGCGTGGTTGGTAGATACTTTCCTTTCATGCCAAACAAACTGATACAATTAAAAAAGCTAAACCTTTTTTCTATTATCCTATTTTGGAATTTCTTCCTATGACCTCGGAATCTGCAGTCATATAAGCTGGCCACTGAAGCAATGAGTCATTTGATAATATTAAATAAATGTTAATATATGACGAGCCGGTTGGCAGCCTTTCACGCCGAAAGTTGTGGGTTCGATTCCCACCCAGGACAGACTTTTGTGTGCATGAACATGTCTGTTTGTCCTGAGTCTGGATGGTCTATATAAATATGTATTTACAAAAGAAAAATAGTATATGTAGTATATTAGCTGTCTGGTTTCCATTGTATAAGCTCAGCTTAGCTTGGGATCAAATAGCCGTGTGTGAATAATGTCCCAGGATATTTAAAAAAAAAAAACTTTATTATATATTTGTTCTAATTAATAAGACTATTATGAAGTAAAACCAAATAAAATTACTAACCAATTTTTATATTCAACGTTATAATAAATATTCATCTGACAGTGACAGTTTTAAATTTAAGTTAAACCTTCACAGACGAGAAGACAGGACTGCCGCCTAGGTACATAATCACATTAAGTACTCAAGAGCGTCGAGGCGCGTGCGCTATCAGGCCGCAGGCGAAGGGAGCTAAGTGCGGAGCTTCTGACGCCCCTTAATCAAACTACCTAGTTAAAAACCTTTCAAGGACAAAGGGACTATAGTTTGCCATTGTATCCCGCTCCACTCCAACTGAACATTGTTGTTTGAATTTAGAATTCCAAGTTTTTCAAATTACACGAAAATTTGAAGGGTATAAAATTTCAAGGTTTTTTGTTTTGTTTTATTGAAGTATTTTTATTTTATTGTTTAAAATATTTCACTATTTATTCTGTGTATTTAGCTCTTAGCTAACCACAAGGGTACAATTTGAGTTTAATTCATATTTTAAAAACACAAAAGGCCGAGATGGCCCAGTTGTAAGAACGCGTGAATCTTAACCGATAATCGTGGGCTCAAACCTGGGCAAGCACCACTGAATTTTCATGTGCTTAATTTGTGATTATAATCCATTTCGTGCTTTACGGTGAAGGAACACATCGTGAGGAAACCTGCATGTGTCTAATTTCACTGATTTTCTGCCACACGTGTAATCCACCAACCCGTATTGGAGCAGCGTGGTGGAATAAGCTCCAAACCTTCTCCTTAAAAAGGTAGAGGAGGCCCAGAAGTGGGACATTCACAGGGTGTTACGGTTACGGTTACGATTTAAAAACAATATCAGCTTTACTGATATGGTTTAGGGGGTGATTAATTAAATTATGCATAGTTATAGAAGACACACTTCTTCGAATTTCAAATTGATGAAGATAGAAAGAGATAAATCAATGTTTAACAAAACATCCACTAAACAACATTAATGAGTAAAGTCGTAAGATATTAACAAATAATAATTAGTTTGGCTGAATCGTGAATTTATTTAATTTAATTATTGTGAAAATTAAATATTTGTGAAAATTAAATATTTTGTTTACGAAGTAAGTAACTGAACCGATCTAAAAAATTAAGATAACGGCAAGCGAATGATGAATAACTGAAACATTATTAAGGTCAACGAAAAAATCTGCGCAATAACAACCGTAGCCGAATCCGCTAAAAACAACAGATGTTAAATACTAAATTTAACACAATAGAATTCACAATTTTTCGTATACAGTAATCTCGCTCCAATCTTAAGAGCGATTCCATCTGAAGATTAAATTATCATTAAAACATTTTCAAACATAGAAGTGCTTTTCTCAAATAATTTAGCCTCCTATTTTAATTTGGAATAAATGAAGTTTTTCGTCGAGAAAAGGAAGCTTTTAAACTTTTGAGCTATGCAGTAGGAAAGTTTAGGATTCCGCATTCAAATACAGAACCCTTTTATACAGAAAACGGAAATCATATAAACTATTTTAGTTTATTATTAAGTTAAATAAATGTCTTACTATTTCAGCTGACTCTCCGATGCTTATTCTTTCACTACTGAGCACAAAATTAATTATAAATACAAGATAAACACATTAGAATTCAATGGTGCCTGTCTGGGTTTTTATGATTATAATATAAAAGTTAAAATATATAATATTTCATATTTCTAATAAGTAGCAGCATTGTACAAACGGCGATATTACGGAAAATTAGCTAACACTTCCAGACAACCTAATCTAAGATAGATTAAAACACATAACCTTGGTAGTGGTGAAGTCATATACTTACATGATATATGTAAGTATAACTTATATACATACATATATCTACACCAAGCTAAAACATATATCGATAATAATTAAAAAACGCCTTCTTAAATAATCTTACAAAATAATACGATTATTTTAATGTATTAAGAAGTATTTATTTTTTTATTTACTGAAATAATATTCTACAAAATTACAAGATGTACAGTTAAGAAACGTTTTAAATATTTGGTTCCATGGACAGGCAGCTTGCGCATAAAGCTCCGCGTTGATGAAATTAGAAAAGTAATGAATACTTAATAAGGAAGAAGGGTCACCAAGAAATACAAATTATTCCTTCATATAAAAATGAGAAATAAAGTTAAATATCGTACAGTACTAAAGTGAAGGAATATGCAGGTTCGGTGACAATGTATCGCTTGCAACTTGAGTTTTGAAATTCAGAAATATGGTCATATTTGCGACGGCAGAAAATGAACCAGATAGCGATATTTTGAAGTCGCCCAAGCTTATTGAGTTGGTCCTCGGTCAAATCAGGACAGCTCGCATCTGCATAATCCAGAATAGATAGCGTGAGAGATATTTGTCAGTTGGGGATGATATTTTTGTTAATTTACTCCATTATTCAAATTTCGTTCCAAATTTAAATATAAATTCTTCTCATTATTTTTTATTTTAATAAGTTATTCTAAATAATTTTCAATCGAAACAAACTTGTAGCATTTTAGGTAACTAATTTAAGAAGCTTTAAATTAAAATGTAACTGTAACTTCATAGTTTGAATGTTTGAGCAAAATCTTAACATGTCGTTTTAAGTCAGTTCACCCAATCGATATGCATTATGCTTTCACATTCTGTAAGCTCTGGTGGTTCTTTATAAAGTAAAATTGAGTTTTTAAGCACCTAAATTCTGGATTAAATAAAATCTTTTTTTTTTTACTCTTTTTTAAACACCATCGTTTATATTACAACCAACCAATTGTGCACCAATTATAATTTAAATATTAAATGTAAGAATACGATGTGCTCCTAAACAATTTCGGTCACGACGGCTATTCTCAAGAGAGTCTTGCCATCTGTACGGGACATAATACAGTGCATAATTAAGTGCGCAAACACAAGTGCACTATTTCATACTCTCATAGTCCGATGGGTCGACAAATCCGGCCGGCCAGAACCAGTTCAGGCGCAAAGCTATCGTCTATATGTACTTTCCGAGGCACAGGAGTGAAAACATTGTCAAAGTTCAGACTCCGGGTCACTTTTAGAATTTCTGAATGACTAACTAGAAAATAAAAACCTTGAAGTTAGAACCTCGGGATCTTCATCGTCAGCTAGCCACCAAACCAAAGAGGCAAACAAAGAAAACAAATATTTATAGAGGCACTTATATCATATCGCGTAGAAATAAATTTCGAATTTACATAATAATCTTACCCCCGTTGTTTGGTCGCTCAGGGATTATATTATACCGTATTATTTATATCTTTTACGCGTTGTTTTATATCTAGAAATTAAAAATCCGTCCACCAACGTCGAATAGCTATGTAGCCTAAACAATTCCAGTATATGAAACATGATTCACAGCATGGGAATAAAATACGTGTAAATAAAAACTGTATCCTAAAATAACTATTTGTTGGGCAAATATACACAGTATAAGGTTTTATCAATCGTAGCTTGACGATTCACCCTAATGGACACACACTCAATTAGTTTTTATTGCCGCGGCGTCGTTCAATTTAACGCGTAACTGCGACCGCACTCGACTACCCTTTTTATTTTTGTTCACCGCTTTTTTTTTACTTGAAATCCTTTGATAAATTATACTTTAATTTTATTTCAAAGTTGCAGTAAAAATCAAGTGGCAATTCAGACTATTTTCGACTTTAATAAAAACGATATAAATAAAAGATTTTTTCGAATACAATTTCGAAAACATTTTTTCGAATATTAACTAAACAAATAATTCTTCGATTAAATGAATGAAGTTTTTTGCGTCTTCTTTCTGTTATATTACCATATTATAATTATTTTATTTAAAAACTTTATTACTCACAAATACACCTACACCATCATACCACAGGGTACAGCATGTTAAAAGCATGCAAAGCGGCCAATAATAATAATTATAGAATCTAAACTATAAGAATTAAATTGTAACATAACATAGAATTTGTGTAAAATTATAACATTATAATAATTATAAGAAACTCAAAAAAACAAATTCAGTTCACGTTGTCCTGACTGGGTAAACCTTATACCAATAGTCGTGTCATCATGACAATTTTTTTTTCATCGCTTGTTTCGTAACGGAATAAACTTCTTATTATTTTTTTATCAAAATTTATATTACAAATTCTTATTAATTTCTTAACAGAATTTATACTACAAATTAAATTAATACAAGGCAATCACAGCTTTCTATTAATTGTCATATTATTGTTGTAAAAGTCTAAGTCATTCTCACTTCATGAGATTAATTTGTAAAATATGTGCATAACGAAAAAAATAATTAAACACAAAACTGCCGGTTGTTTTAGATAGAAAAAGCATAGAAATGAGATAACGTGTCGAGAGGGGCGTGTAAAGGACGCGACGGTGAAATCTGAAATTTGGCTGGCTTTAGGCGCGCTCTTAATCAATGTTTTTTTAACATGACATTTAATTAAAAATTGACAAAGCTAAATGTATTTTCGGAATTTAATTATAAAAATTAAATATTCGTTAGTATATTATATTTTTTGGCAAATTAATTTACGTCATCAATCTTCCAACCAATCAGCTGGTTATTGTATAACGGGTAACATTTTTGCGCTATATACATTTACTCCATTATGTTATAAAATTATAGCAGCCAATAACAGTTAAACGAAATGAATAAACCTAAATTTTTATTTTTTAAATGTTACATCCCGTTGTGAAACTAAATGTTACATCAAAACTAACGGTTGGATTGTAGATTATTCAATTTAATTCCGAGTATCTGACTGGTACATAATTATCAATATTAATCTACATTTCCAAATACACCAGTTTAGTTGAGATCAAAGGTTATTGCCAACATGTTTACTTCCTGGTGCTTTTGCGAAGATATTATATGATTTTAGCTATTTTAGGTCATGTCAAGAATTGGATGTTAACAGGTGCTTTATAGTTGCAAATACATATATTTTAACGTTATGTATTCTACGTATGTACATAAATGTGAATTGTTCAGTTATATAGTGCAATATCAAACGGTTTTCTCAAATCACTTTGTTCCAGCTAGAATATTGAAAACTGATGCATTTTTGTTACTCGATTCTAAAATTATAGAAATTGCTTTATAGTACTTTACAGTACGTAGAACAGATATGGATCATTGGTGAGTACTAATCGAAGGTTGCGGGTTCAAACTCGCGCTTGCACTTAATTATAATATGTATAACAAGTGTTAATAATTCGTTCTGTTCTTTGCTTTGATGGGAATATCTTGAGTAAACCTAAATGTGTCGAATGATATTCTTCCACATGTGTCTCCATAATCTCACATTAAAGGAGTGTGGTGGCATAAACTTCAAACCTTCTGCTCAAAAGAATAAAACCTTAGCTCTTAAACCAGCCCTGGAATATTTAGATGTGGTTTATTTTATTTAATATTTAATACTTAATTCACAACATATAAATAAGATAAGAGAAATAGGAAACAATCATAGAAAAAAAAATGGTGCGCAAAGGCGGTCTTATCGCTTATAGCGATCTCTCACAGACAACCTTTGCTGAAAGAATTTTTGTAAGAGAACAGGTAAGTGCAATTACATATAAAAGGTTATAATGTGGTTATTTTGCTTCTAGATATTGAGAAGGAAAACATTAAATTCTGACTTATATTGTAAAAATATAATATTCGCAATGAAAGCTGCAACTCTCATGCAAATCAAACTTGGCCGGTTTAAGCATATCTAACGAATCGCTTTAATTTTAATGTCCTTGCATTGCAGAGGAAATATTTTTAGCTTTATGTTTTACTCTTAGTATTTATTAACTTTGGCTCGTATATTTTCAATGCAATTAAAATATACTTTATTATAAATTTTGTTGAATGTGCTTTGAGTGACTGTAGTTAACGAACATATTTCTTTTACTCATGATATACTATATATATATATATATATATATATATATATATATATATATATATATATATAGGGGAGGGTACTAGTAAGCCACCTGATGGTAAGTGGTCACCACCGACCAAATACATTGGCGACGTAAGAAACATTCGACATTTCTTACATCGCCAAAGCGTCACACACTTAAGAATTAAGATGTTATGACCCTTGTGCCTGTGGTTACACTGGCTTACTCACCCTTCCAACCGCAACGCAAAATTACGACGTATTGCTATTTCGCAGTAGAATAGATCTTATTCATGTAAATTGTATTTCATATTATTATTTGTTTTATTTAATAATAAGTTCTGTCAACAACCATCACTTTAGATATTTTTATCGAGTGTTACAAGACGACCACATATTTTTAATAATTTTCTTAAACGTTTACGGAAAACGTTTAAGAAGATTATATTAAAATTACATGTTATTAATTTTTATAAGGATTAATATGAACGAAGTAGGCGTTAATACATTAAAGCTGTATTATTATTATATGATAAGGAATATAGTAAATAAAAAAAAAACACTTGAATATTCCCAAATCTCTACAAATATGTCACAGTTCAAATCATTGGTCAGTTTTTATGGTATTGAGATATAAAATAAAATTTATAAAAAATTCAGGCATATATAGTTAATAAACATGGTAAATATGTAATAAATGTCAAGCATATATTTTTAAGGAATCACCTACGAATTTACCTATGTAGAATAAATTTTGAATGATCCAAACCAGTGGCATATTTTTTTTAATTGATCCGTAATCCGTAGTGACAGCCTGTGAATGTCCCACTGCTGGGCTGAAGGCCTTCTCTCCCTTTTTGAGGAGAAGGTTTGGAGCTTATTCCACCACGCTGCTCCAGTGCGGGTTGGTGGAATACACATGTGGCAGAATTTCAGTAAAATTAGACACATGCAGATTTCCTCACGATGTTTTCCTTCACCGTAAAGCACGAGATGAATTATTATCCCAAATTAAGCACATGAAAATTCAGTGGTGCTTGCCCGGGTTTGAACCCACGATCATCGGCTAAGATTCAAGCGTTCTTACCACTGGGCCATCTCGGCTTCATTTATTAATTAATTGATGAAAATACTTTAAAAAAAAATGACTTTATAAATTTATGTATTATTAAAACATCTAAGCATCTTATGTCTTTATTTTACTTAAACATTTTATGCACTAAGATTTTAAAGGAGAAATGGCTGGATATGTTCATTGCGTTAATAATTCATAGGATGGGAGAATTTTCATAGACAAGAAAAAAAATGTTGAACGCATTTAAAAAGTCGTATGATGCCATTTATTTTACTAAGTTTAGTATATTAAAGGAATATGAATAAGGTAACAAATACATTCATTTAAAAAGAGGTAAGCGGAATAGTAGCAAACTCTTATTCTCTGAACCATAAATTATTTATGCTTCTGTATTATCGATCGCAATAGTCTCAGAATTTGTCTGATCTGTATATATTTTCTTAAGATGTATTCCCTTTTTTATATAGCAAAAAACTTAGTAGGCTTGCTATTTTATGACCTCTCGCGACTCTGAATTTCAATTTATACACCGAATTCATTGAACTATCTACCCTCTCTGAAGGCAATAAAGTATATATTAAAAGTAAAAGAAAAAAGTAACAGCCCATAAATATCCGACTGCTAGTCAAAGACCTCTTAAATCTGCTCTTGCGTAAGAAAACTTTTCCCACAACGCTTCTCCAATGCCAGTCAGTGGCCAGTCATACACAGGTTAATTATGATGTCTTCCTTCCAAACTCAGTGTCTATGTCAGCTCTTTGGGTTTGAATCCAGTAATCTTCGGTTATATTTCACACATACCACTGGGCCATCTGGGCACTTAGATACATAATAATTGACATCATGTAAAGTTTGTACGGTACTAATAGAACGTGTGAACGTGACTACTTGCCAGCAGACTATCATCGCTCTCGTCTGACGTTGTATAAAACTCGAGACGTTCCTAACATTTTTTTTACATTTCAATGCAAGACTTACTGACGTTTGAGAGCAAGCCCTCTACCGCCGTCAGAATGAAATGCTTTTTTAAAAGTGTCGTTGAATGAGTGTCGTCTACCGTTACGTGTGCATTCTTTATCGACTGGAATATGTTTAGATTTGTGTTTATTCAGAAAAGCATAATGTAGTATTTATAGTGATCTCTTTTAAAAAAATATATTTTGTAGGCTTTATTGAATAAAACCCTAGATGGACTTTTATACAACAATTAAGAATGGATTACTGCTAAGTAATTGAAATAATATATCCAAGCTATTTTACTTAGTGTAATGTTATATAGGTACCAAATATACATTATATACAACTATGAATAAATAACTTATATTGATCTATAGGCATTTGTGCAAGTCGGTTTGGAAGGATATCACACACTAATCACTAATTCCAATGTTTGACAATATTACTTTGTATAATTTTTTAGATCCCGTGATGATAAGCGTTCACCAATGTTGTTAGAAATATTAATCATTTCTTACATCACCAATGTGCCACCAACCTTGGGAATTAAGATGTTATATCCATTGTGCCAATAGTTGGCTTCACTTACTATACAAACCGGAACACAAAAAAACTAAGTATTGCCCTGCGGCGGTAAAATATGTGATGAGAGCATACGATTGTACATTCATAACGAAAAATGTATTAGTTACCCTGGTTGGTAGCACATTGTTATGTCTGTAATATAATATTTCAGCATTTATAATATCTAATAATATTTGTAAGATATATAACATTTCATATAGTCATATTATGTCAGCATTATTTCCTATGATGTCCTGACCGATTTCGGCACCATGGACCGTTTTCAAAGGAGATTAGTTAATGCCGCATAACATAAGTGTGTACTCAATCACAAGTGCACTCACTATTGTCACACTAATAATGTTCTTCTTATTATTATTCTTCTTACTTTTTTTCTTAGTCGATATGAAAGCACTAATAATACGTGTGACGTAAAGTCCAACATGACCCGAAAGAGTTTATTCACAGGACCATCACTTTTACGTGTTTTCCGTAGCATGTAAAAACTACCAACTTTCTGATTCCGGACTACTACTCAGGATTTGTCGACAATTTTTTTTTATAACATATGTAGGTGGACGAGTTTATGGGCCACCTGATGTTAAGTGTTTACCAACGTCACTAAGATGTGATGTCCCTTGTGCATGTAATTGGCTAGCTTAATCACCCTTCAAACCAGAATACAACAAAACCAAGTACTGCTGTTTTGCGGTAGAATATGTGATGAGTAGGTGGTACGTACCTAGACGAGCTTGCCAAAGTCCTACCACAAGTGAGATAGTTACCGACAAAAAACTCAATAACTTCTTATTGGCCCATTCTAAGGTTTGAACCCAAACTTTGAAACTCAGAGACTTATTAACAAACCAGATCAACAAGGCAGTCGTTAATGATTAATTAATAATACAATTCTTATAATTAGAAAATACTGTTGGCTGATATTGTTAAAGAATATCGTAGTTAAGTCATGTACAATACATAAGTATTCACATGTACATATAAATATATATTACGAAGAGATTTGGCGTTTTGTGTGAGTGAGATAGAAATCGTTCGATTGAGATTATAGATGTTCTATTAATAAGCTTAGTAAGTAGTTTTTTGTAAGACCCTTTATAGTATACCGTGTCCAATAAATGGATATTAATTATATTATTTCGGCTCTAAGAGCAGATGAACCTTTGAAAGGAGCAATCTCTTATGTCCTTTATTAATCGAATAACGATTATTATTCTTGGAATTTCCGCCGAGATGGCCCAGTGGTTGCCACACGTGAATCTTAATCAATGAATGCGGGTTTAAAGTGACAAACGTCACAAAATTTTTATGTGCTTAATTTTTGTTTATAACTTTCTTATGTTCAGTGATTAAGAAAAACATGCAGAATACTGTGTGTACACCAACTGGCTTTGGAGAAGAGTGATGAAATGTGCTATAAGCTTTCTTCTCAAAAGGAGGAGGCCTTAGTCCAGCTGTGGGATACTAACAAAATTAACTTAATTCTCAGAGTCTTTTAGGTAACGTTAAAAGGGTATCCGATTGTTCTTGTGCTTGCTGTAACCAAAGAAAAATACGATTTCACTTTGTCAAGTCCAATTGTTAAGCAAATAAAATTGGAATGAAGCGAATTCTTTATAAATGACTTTCGTAGAAATCGATGTCTTTTTAAAGGTACTTGCGCTGTCTTAACTGACAAGGAGATAATATACAGTGCGTAAGAAATGTATTTGATGTAACATTTATTTATAGTTTTGTTTTGTTATCCAATTATAAAATGCTGCCAGTGACATTTCATGTTTTCAAATAAAATTTTCACATTCATCCATTTATTTTTAACAAGTCCGTTTTAATATTTTAAAAACATATCGCAATATATATATATATACATATATATATTTATTTCCACATAAAAAAAAGTTGAATTTAAACCCTACATTACCAGACACTACATTACAACTACTATATAACTACTCAATAAGCTGTTACTTTTCATATAATTGTAAGTAAATGCTTAAAAACTTATTCTATTCATGGAGAAATATTTATCATGTTTTGGGGTGATCACAGTTATCATGATCATAAAATCGACGCGACGAAAAATCCGATGGGAACAAACCGATACAATTAAAAGCTAAACCTTTTTTTCTATTCTCCTGTTTCGGAATGTGTACCTATGTCCTCGGAATCTGCAGTCATATAAGCTGGCCAATGGAGCAATGACGCATTAGATAATATTAAATAAATGTTAATATATGACGAGCTGGTTGGCGTAGTTGGTAGATACTTGCCTTTCACGCCGAAGGTTGTGGGTTCGATTGCCACCCAGGACAGACATTTGTGTGCATGAACATGTCTGTTTGTTCTGAGTCTGGGTGTAATTATCTATATAAGTATGTATTTACAAAAAAAACTAATATATCTAGTATATAAGTTGTCTGGTTTCCATAGTACGAGCTCTGCTTAATTTGGGCGTGTGTGAATAATATCCCAGGATATTATTATTATTATTATAGATTTAATTTACTACTACATAATTTTTAGCTGCAGTTTAGTGCCTATGTGCCAGAAATTACTTATTATTACTAGTAATAATTAAGCCTATGTTTGGATTGAGTAACTTGTATTATCCAAACGGTGAAGTTTGAAGCTAACTAAGCTATCCTAATGAGCTATGTATCCCAAAGCTTATATACAATATAAAATGAGATAAGCTCAGTAAAAACTGGCATGCGTGCATTGAATTGTTAAATAGTTAAAAAAATCCTGAAATGTTTTCAGTTTTTAATAGCCACGCAATTAAGGTTAAATTCGTTTCACAAAATTTTACCCGCGAAATGTCTGTAGAACTCGTAGCGTAGCTTACGCTACGGGTTCTCGTATATATCGATTATAACACACGTTAGAACTTAATTGCTTTTAAATTCTAGGAAATGCAATAAAATTACAATTTATATAATTACGATACATCATATTATATTAAAACACAATAGAGCTAGTGTAGAATAATAACACAATAAGTATTAAACTTTATATTTAATACTTCTATACACATATCCATAATCACATATATTTACATCACTTACATCGAAATCACATACTCACTTGAACACCTTTAGGTACTTAATTTATCAACGATACTTTAGTGTTACTCTCTCTGAAACAGAAATGATACTGATCCCGCTTACGACACTTCATTGAGATTTATACTGTTACCCCCACTGATAATAATGAACACCTGTGCGACTAACTTGTAAACAAGTGTGATCCTTTGCACACTTTGGTAAACAAACTAAATCATAAACAACTTATAATTCTTTGAATGCTATAATTATAATATTCTTTATACACTACATCTTTCCCTTGTTTAATTTTTTTTTATTTATTACTATTTTTATTATATCATATTATAACCATGCAAAATTAATTAAGTTCATTTCATGTCATTTTTACTTTTTCCTACTGACAACTATTATTATCACCGTGATCTTCTTCGTTTTCTACTACTTTCCATTCTCCCCCAATTTTTTCAAATGTAGCACATTCCTTCGTGATTCTTGGTCTGTTTCATCGTTACGGACTTCTACATCACCTGAGTGAGAGGAAACTTTTGTTACAGTGTGTGTTGTATCTGCAAAATTTGGTGTTAGTTTATTTTCTTTATGAAAATTCCGAACGAAAACCTTATCTCCTTCTTCAATACTATGCTCAGTTGCTAAATTGGGAATCCATTTTCCTACAAAGTTAACTAGTCCAAGAAAACTCTGCAATTCCTCAATCGTTTGTGGAGTTCTGAAACTATGTATAGCTTTCACATATTTATCGAGTGGCTTAATTCCTGATGATGATAATTCGTGTCCAAGAAAGTTTATTTTCGAAATCCTATATACACATTTTTTGTATTTAGCAGAACATTATTATTTCTCAAAACTTGTAGGGTATGGTTCAGTCTTCGGTCGTGTTCATCGAGATCTCTTCCAAAAATCACCATGTCATCAATAAAGTTTATTGTTCCTTCACATCCCAAGAGAATCCTTTCCAAAACTTTTTGAAATATTTCAGGTGCACAGGAAATTCCAAACATTAATCTTTTATATCTATACATACCTTTGCTTGTTATAAAAGTAGTAATATATCTGGAATTTGGATTAATTTCTATTTGATGAAATGCGTCCTTGATGTCGAGTCTGGAAAAAATTGTAGCTTTTTTTGAAATGTGGAAGCAATTGATCCATCGTGGGTAAAGGGTGTTTTTCCCTTATTATAGCTTCATTTGCTCTCCGCATATCAACACATATTCGTACTTCGCCATTTTCTTTTAATACAGGAACAATAGGAGATACCCATTTTGATGGTTCTCGAACTTCCTCTATTATATCGGCTTCAGCAAGCTCCTTTATTTTCATGTTTACTTTGTCTTCTAACGGGATTGGTATTCTTCGATAGGGTTGACAAACAGGTTTAACTGTATCATCTATTGGTATATCGATTAATACATCCTTAAACTTTGGAAAGTTTTGAATAGAGTTTGTCTCTATACCTACGCGTAAAACTCCGAGTGAAATTGCAGTATCTTTTCCTAGTAAATCTTTTGTTCCATTTTCAATCACATAAAATGTAGCAGTCTCCTTGTATTTACCAATTTTAATGACACTCTTGAATGAGCCAATCACATTTAAAGGTGTATTGCTTCCATAAGGTAGAAATGTCTTATTGGGTGATTTCACTTGATCAAATATTTCTACTTTGTTATTCTTTAAGCGCTGCCAAGTTCCTTCTGTTAAGAGATTACACTTACTTCCTGAATCTATCAATATGCTTGTATTTACTCCCCCAATATTGCATTTAACCATACAATCTTCATCAATATGAAATATATAATCGATTTTTTCTTTTACAAAATTCGTTGTGTCTGTTGACTGGTCATCTTTATTGAATTTCCGTTTCCTTGATATTACATTATTTCCTTGGTCGGTGATTCTTCTTTTTTGTGGATACTTAGTCAAGCAATATTTTTGGAAATGTCCGGTAATGCCACATTTATGACATTTAATTTTCTTTGCAGGGCATGTAACGTCATGGCTGTAATGATTATAACTTCCACATCTTGTACATCTTTTTACTTCCCTGTTTTTCCGTACCTCGATTTTGTTTATACTAGTTGACGATCCATTACTTTTGAACTCTTCCATCTGTCTGCTAACACTCTCTAATATATTTGCTTCGAGTATTATATCATCCAGTGTGATACTATCTCCTCCCTTAAGTATTTTCTTTCTTAATTCTGAAGAAGAACATTTTTCCGTAACTTGATCAATAATGCTTTCCTCTTTACTAGCAAATTTACATTTATCTGCCTGTTTCCTTAATCTTACTAAAAATTTCTCAAATTTTTCATCTGCTTCCTGTTTCATTAGTCTAAATATGTGTCTCTCATAGACCTTACTTTGCTTCGGTACAAAATATTCATCAAGCTTTTGCAGTGCTATTTGATAAACGTCATTTGTACCTTCGTCATTCGATTCAACATGTGCCCCAGGAATGTTATAGTAAATTTCTTGAAGACTGAGACCTCCCAAGTGTAAAAGTGTTGCCCTCTTTTTTGCTGCTGTCTCGATATTTGCGGCTTCGAGATAGATATTTAATCCACGTTTCCATTTTTCCCATCGCAAACCAACATTGCCTGGATCACCGTCGCAATCGAAATTTTCTAATGGAGTTAAATTAGACATCCTGAAAAAATAAACGAAAATAATAGCTTTGAAAACATCTGAATACTGCAAGATTATTCAAAATTTTTCTATTACACAATTGTGTGCCCATTGTATGGACCGTCACATCATTAATTATATATTTTTTAGTGCTTTGTCCATCACATGGACCATATTGCTATGTCCATTATATGGACTAGTGTACTATTTGTCCATTACGTGGACCTTAGTACTAGTTTATCCATTTTATGGATCTTAATACTGTGTGTCCATCACTTGGACCGTCACATTTCCATCCTTTGTCCATTACGTGGACCTTAGTACTTGTTTATCCATTTTATGGATCTTAATACTGTGTGTCCATCACTTGGACCGTCACATTTCCATCCTCCCAATTTGTTTTTTTTTTTTTTTTTATTATCCTCGTCGCCATTTGTAGAATAATAACACAATAAGTATTAAACTTTATATTTAATACTTCTATACACATATCCATAATCACATATATTTACATCACTTACATCGAAATCACATACTCACTTGAACACCTTTAGGTACTTAATTTATCAACGATACTTTAGTGTTACTCTCTCTGAAACAGAAATGATACTGATCCCGCTTACGACACTTCATTGAGATTTATACTGTTACCCCCACTGATAATAATGAACACCTGTGCGACTAACTTGTAAACAAGTGTGATCCTTTGCACACTTTGGTAAACAAACTAAATCATAAACAACTTATAATTCTTTGAATGCTATAATTATAATATTCTTTATACACTACAGCTAGGTTTAAAATTCAATGTAATACTTTTTTTTTAATATCATTACTTTGTTACACGAACACTATTTCATTATATTTAACGAATTATAATTAATCAATAGTAAATTGTTATGACGTTATTAATGGTACACATTTTCCCAAAAAAAATTATATATCAACAAATAAGTCAGTCTATTGATCGTTAAATATTTAGTCGCCTGTAGTAATTTGTATTTTATAAGGTCACCCATTATTGGCGTGATAATGATAATGTCTGCCGTTTCCAAAATGGCAGCGGTCGTCATTAAGTCGGAGTGCCCTCATTTAGGTGTGCGGCGCGTAAACGCGACGGAAGGAAGGAGGTTTCAACTCGGTGCTGCATCTAGAAAATTAGCCTCGCTACCTTGGCCACGTTAGGTCGCCTACGAGCTTACTATAAATAAAATAACGTGAGTTAATTATAACAAGATATATATGCGAAATCATGTTAATATTTACATTCACTAGATTTTCGTAATTTTTTTATGTGTGTGTTGCAGGGTTTTTAAAGTTATGATATATTAATGTCACTTTTAAAAATGTAACATATTTTGATAATGCATGGATTTTTGTCATACGCCTCAATATCATACAGTAGAACGGATTAATATTAGTTGAATTGTAATTTAACTACACAAGGGCGATGATTCATTTTTGGTCTACTCATTGTACACTATATAATACGAACCTTAAAAAATAATTTGAACTTTTTAAATTAAAAATGTCTATCTTTTTTTTCTTCTGGATAAACGATATATATAAATGGCAACATGGCACACACATGGCAATTTAATTCATATTTATGTTTGAATTTTTACATTCGTCACTGACATTAATAAAATAAAACATAATCAACCTAACGTTATAGTTTTAATATATCGACTTATATTATTATAAGTCTTAGTTGCATTAACAAAAATAAAACCGAATAATTATGCGCACATGCGCAAACATATTTATTTTGATATATAAAATCCTGTATATTTTAAGCAAAATTATTTTTAAGCTTTTAAAATACGGTAGTCAGAAAATACCAAAAGAGTTTTTTTGAAATTTTAATGACGGACATATTCTTTGAATGTACATTCACGATAATCACGTATACAAAACAGCATACAAATACGGCATTAAAAAGGAAACATATATCTTATACAAAGGACTCGCTGTCGTTATTTTTATCTTGCTCTCAGGCAGAGCATTAATCATCCCTATATTATATTGTAATAAAAAATCAATATTTTTCTTAATAATAAAACCTTTTAACCGCGTTGTTGTCAATTATTTTTAGGAATACAGCTCAACACGTAATACATAAATTGCACAATTCTGACTCAATTGAATATAAAAATATACATTCAGGTACAATATATGACTGTTATTTTATTCTACCTGTTGATAGGTATTTGTATTATTAAATTGATGCAGACTTTCAGTACCAACTGTCAGTCAAATCTCGTTATTGTAAAAAGTTTAATTGAAGAATTAACCTCTTTTTCATATGGAAGTAAAAATATGAGATAGCCTTTTGAGAAGAAGGCTTGGAGTTTACTCCACCATGCTCCGATGGGAGTTGATGGATTGTGTTAGATTTTTATCTGACACTTTTAACCTCACGATGATTTTCTTAACCGCTGAACTACAAAACATTTGATAATTACATAACACAATTGTCCTAAATAAAAAATAAAAATACAACATTTCGTTAATATCAGGCACGAGTGAAAACATATCCAATTTTCAGATTTCGGGATGCTTCTGAGAAATTTTCGATGGAAAAACCTAAAAATTAAGGATATTAAGAAGACATTAACTGAAATTATTTTCCTGTTTGAACCCAGGACCAAGTAGATCAACTGTGAAACCAATTCAGTGAAACAGCTTAAGGCTTTCATTAAATTATATTCTAATAACGTTCATATAAAACACTTATATAAGTAAAATTACTGAGTACTCAACTTTAAGAAATGAAACTCCCAAGAAGGATTGCGGTGATGTCAAAGGTAAATTACATCTTATTTCTTAACTATAAATTCTACGAAATTGAACGTGGCCGGCATTTTATGAAGAAATTTAATTTAAGAATATGGTTTTCAAAAATTCTATCCTGGGGGGATGAAAACGGCAAAACTGCGGCAGTGTGAAATCACAAAAAAAAATTGTATTTTGACCGAATTGAAATCGAGGAGGTTATATATCTGAGGAGGTTATATATTATATACATGAGCGAGCGCGAGTTTTTAATGTACGTTCACTAATGACTCGAAAACGAAAAAGTGAATGTATTAAAGCTGTCTTTATGTTATTTTATTGTGCCTGCATGTTTTTATTATCATATAAAAAAAATTCTTTGTACTTATAGAATTTTTAATCTTTTTTTAAAGTTCTGATTTATAAATTCACAGATAGACCATACTAATATTCACTAGTTTATGCTATACTAATTAAACAAAAAAAAAACAAAGCCTTCTTGCTTTTGAATTTAGATGAATATGGATATACGGGCCGTTGGCGTGGTTGGTAGATTGCCTAGACTTGCCTTTCACGCCGAAGGTTGTAGTTCGATCCCCACCCAGGACAGACATTTGTGTGCATCAACATGTCTATTTATCCTGTAGTTTGGGTGTAAGTATCTATATATGTGTGTATTTACAAAAGAAAAGTAGTATATGTAGTATATCAGTTGTCTGGTTTTCATCGTACAAGCTCCGCTTAGTTTGGAATCAGATGGCCGTGTGTGAATAATGTCCAAGGATATTATTACCGTACCGTAACAGCCTATGAATGTCCCACTGCTGGGCTAAAGGCCTCCTCTCCCTTTTTGAGGAGAAGGTTTGGAGCTTATTCTACCGCGCTGCTCCAATGCGGGTTGGTGGAATACACATGTGGTAGAATTTCACATGCAGGTTTCCTCACGACGTTTTCCTTCATCGTAAAGCACGGATTGAATTATAATCACAAATTAAGCACATGAAAATTCAGTGGTGCTTGCCCGGGTTTGAACCACGTGTTCTTTCATTAAGATTCACTATCTTGGCCCAGATGGCCCGGTGGTAAGGATATTATTATTATTATATAAATAAATATACTTCTTTATTTAATATAAAAAATACTTACAATTAATAATCTCTAATACAACACATTAGTAAGAAGCGTGTCTTTTTACAATTTTTTTGTAATCGAAAAAAATTTAGACAACTTTTATAGATCTCTACTATGGTCACTCTATTATGGTGGAAGTCGTATTCACGTACAGTTTGCCGTAAAGTGATATTGTTAGCCGCGTGCGTGCTTCCGCCGAGCGCTCAATGATCATTGTCATAAACAATACAACGCCGTTATAGTTTTTAAATATTGAATAAAAGTATCCTGTCACAACGTCACCGATAACGCTGCCCTTTAATAGTTATTTAAAATTACTCGTTCGGTTTGAACTTTCGATCTTCGGTTAAGACTCTACCCCATATTTACAATGCAGTACAATAGACTATATATACTAGACTACAAATTACAACACAATCAATTCAAAAGTAAGTATCCAGTTTAATTAAAATCCATTTACAAATTGTGGACTAAAAACTCTTTTAAAAAGAATATAAAGAATTAATTTTCTTCTACTTAAATTTCTTTTGCTATAGAATATTTCACTATAGAAAATGTAATGAGTGGGTTGAATGAATAAGCCAGACGGGCAAAATCAATGGCTTAAATATAGGTACAATTAAGTATGAAGGGAATAATATTCATCTGAACTAATATGTAACGAAGCTATACATGGAATTAATACTGACTTCCTCTTAGCCCAAGCAGTAATTTTAGCATCCATTAGATGATTATAAAGCACCATTACTCGTAATAAATCCGGTGCGTTAATGCACCTCTTGGGGGTACGTTCAATATCAAAGTTTCACAAAATATTTAGTCAATGTCAAAATTGGATTTAATATTAACATAGTATTTATTCAAAAACAAAATTACAATAAAAAAATGATCGCTGACTTAATCAGTGTGAAGCCTTTTCTTTGGAAAAATATTATTTCATTTTCATAATTTAGTGGTTTTATATAAATATGAATAGGCCCCTTTAATCCTATTTCGGGCGACCACCAATACACCTGACGGCGCGGTACCCTTCGCCGGGTCCTTGGCATGGCCGCATCGCACACCTCCTTTAGAGCACTGCGCATGCGGCCCGCTATCTCTTCGACGCTGGCGCCCTCCCTCCTTCCCGCAGAACCCCATCGCTGCACGATGGCAGCCTCCTTGACCAGCTTACGATTTAGCTGGCCAAGGGACCACCTCCGGAGTGTGGTTGGCACCCTCAGAGGTCCCGCTGGCCTGCAGGAGTTAGAGATCTCAAATCGAATGTATCTATGGTCCGACAGAGTTTCCACCTCCTCCTCTATCCTCCAGTTCCTTACTCTGCGTGCTGCGACAGGGGTGGCGAACGATAGGTCCACCACGGATCCTCCTTGCTGCCGCACGCAAGTGTCCACATGCCCCCTATTAAGTAGGGACAGGCTGGAGAGTAGGGCCAGGGTTTCCCCAGGCACGTGATTTTGCGTTAAAGTCGCCGAGAACCACTGTCGGTTTCGGCGACTGCCTGGACACAGCAGCTCTGACAGAGCCAAGAAAGATCTCGAACTCCGCCAAGCCCCGGTTAGGGGAGAAGTACGTTCCTACAACTATGTACTCTCACGCAACCACTACGTAGCCCGAGCCCCTTTCAACGAGTGAAAGGGGGAGACCCGTTCCGCTCCGAGTGAGGATCGCCACGGTGCCATCCAAACCCCCTACACAGTGAGGTAGGGAAGCCATGAAATAGGTCTCGCAGACCACAGCCAGGTCGATTTACCACTCCGCCACGGACTGCAGTAGTAGGTCCTGAGCCCCGGCGCAGTGGTTGACATTCGTCTGGGGGAAGCTTAGCTTGTCTTTCATGATGACATGGCAGCTTCCTCCTTGGCTTGACGCTATCCAACGTTATCGGCGGTCTGGGTGCCTAAGACCATCTTCCCTTTCGTGATGGGTGGGTTACACTCCCCTGACCCCATCACGTGCCCGAAAGGCCTACCAGTGTCTGTGCATACAGCGCAGCGCAATTTTCCGGTGCAGGTAGCTGACTTGTGGCCTTCGACACCACACCGGAAGCAAAGTCCCCCTCGTTCCGCTTTATATGGGCGTTGTATGACCAAGGCCCATGCACTTGAAGCAGTGCAAAGGGTGTCGCTGCAGCACCCACACTTTGGCCGAGCTCCACCCAACCAGGAGGCGACCGGCTTCGGAAAGCATTTTCGCTACTGTAATGGGGCATGTCACCCGGACCATCCCCATAAAACCGGACCACGCTGCATATCCCCACACCTAACCGTCTCTGGGGAGCAGTCCCCTGCGCGTGCTACTGCGGCAACTACCTTTTATTTTGTGACGGAGTCATCGAGACCCGTCACCTTGAGGTCCCCCCGCTTCACGGGCCGCACAACGTTGGCAACTCCGTCCAGCAAAGTGCGGAGCTTCTCGGCTAGCTTCTCCGCTTGCTTTGTCTGTGCCTCCGGGAGTTCCAAGACCCTGGCTCCCGTTGCCGACCTTCTGACCTTGAGTCCACCGCAGATCCCTAGATCCTGGAGCTTGACGCCCTGCTCGGCCCGCTCAAGGATGTGGGCGTAAGTCACGCCCTTTTCCTGCGCCTCCGGCTGCAGTGTGACAATTACTGCAGCCATGCGAGGGGCTGCCAGCTTAGGTTTGACCACCTGTGGTGCCTTGGGCACTGTCGATGCGGCTGAGTTGGTGACTTCTGCCAGAGTGGCAGTCTTCTTCCCCTTCATTCCCTTTTTAACCACTGTGGACCAGGACGTCTCCTGGACCACTTGTGGCGGAATTCTCTCCGGCACAGTCGTAGCGCTTGATGGGTTTACGATCGATGCCTGCGTGGCGGCTGGAGTCACCCGTTTAGGTGCGGGTGCGGGTTTTGGTGGCGGGGCCAAGTGGACCGCCTGTGCGTAGGTTGGTGCTGTATTCTGCACCACAGTCGCCCTTTTGTCCGCCGCTAGGGATGGACGAAGGAGAGCTCCTCAATCCCTGCTAGCCGAGCGTTAAGCATAACCCCAATTGAGGAAATAATCGAGGCTTTGAGCTCACAACACAAATTGCGAGTCCCTTAAAGTACTAGCTGACCCACTTGCCCCTGTCGGAGGCGGCTATTGTCGGCGCGAAGCCGACGGGTTTCTTCCGCCTCGGTTCTTGAAGCCAGAGCGTCAACAATGCTCTGGAGAGAAGAAGCCGATTACTTCAACTTCTTGATGAAGCCACCCTTCAAGTTGCTGGACTTCTGATGAAGTACATAGATTCTTCGGAGTCCAGCACTATTTTAGGCAAATCTTTTTTGAATGCCCGACTTCAGAGCGAGCGCTCAAAAGCCACCTCCCTTGCCTCGGCGGCTTTTGCCTTCAGTTCTGCCTTAGCCCGAGCGAGGCCACTACTATTGCTATTGGCCGTATTGCCGCGAATAGCAGAATTGCTCTTCGCAGCCAACCTCGACTCCGTCTCCGTATCGGAGTCGGAATTAAAAATTGATAGGCCATAAGGCTGCTTTCGTCTAAACAAGGCATCGGACGACACCTCAGTGTCGACGTCCATTGCCGAAAACAACAAACAAAAATCGAAAACGAACGACCAAACAAAAAAAAAACCAACTATAACAAAAAACAAGGTCTATAAATACCTAATCAATCATCAAAACAACAAAACCAATCATTACGCGAAACAAAAGTCCATATAGCAAGCAAGAATGTCCAGATGTGTCGCATTAGCGATAACAAAACCAGTTTACAAAGCCAGATGACGTTTAAATTCATCAATTCGAACAATCTTATCGCAGTAAGAAACACAACCTCGCTCAACGACGTCCGAAAGGCGAATCAAGTAGACTAACCCTAGTTTTTCACCGTTTTTCGAAATATTACCGATATTTAGGATGAGTAGTAGGTTTTATCTTCAGTTTATATATATATTTAAAAAAAAAATTGCTAAAATCGGTTAATAAATAATCGGCAAACACATCGAAAAAATATACACACAAAAAATTCTAAAATTTCCTATACGTCACTACAAATTATAGTTTAACTTCACGATTACTGATATTTCTAATAACATAGCTTTATTTGATAAACAATATTATGTACAATCAGTATCAAGTTCACTTGTACTGTATTTATTCATTTTACTGTGTGCTATACCTATATGTGTGCTATGTGTGTGTTTAAAGGTTTTGATTATCCAAGAATTAGTATTTAAAGTATTTTCAAAGTCGGTTAAAAAGTAAAAAATCATTATATAGCGTTTACTTTAAAGCGCTCACAATAATCGTTATTTGAAAAATGATTATTTATATAAAAGGAAACCGCACTAACTCGTTCTTAAATTCATAAAACATAACACTTTCTATAAAATGTTATTTCAAGTTAAATAAAAATATTGGCGATTTATTGAGCGAACAATTTTATATCAAGTTCCGTATGTTTAAAGCATTTCCAAACGAAAAAGATGATAAATGACGGCATCGAATACGACTTAAGAATATTGGATAGTGGTCGGTCTGAAGGAGTGAATGCAATTTATTCTTTTCTTGCATCTCCTTGGAGACATTTCCAACTCCATGAATCAATTCAGCATTTGATAGACATCATATTAAATGGATATATTTTTATGGCCCTATTCTCCAATATTTCTACTACAGAAACGATCAGTGATTTAACTTTCTGTGATTTTAAGTGTACGTTTGTAATAAAAACAGTTAAATTTATCTACATATAGTAAATATGAAAGTGAATAGATATGCAAATAAACGACATAACAATTAACGGATGTCCGCGACTGATATTTGTAGATGTATATGCGTACGTTCCTCTCAAGTATGTACGTCTAGTAAGAACGTAGCCTCAATAAAGGGCGGAGGCTAATTTTTTATTTACTAAAATAGGGGATGAAAGTTTTAATTTTTAAGTTGAAAATATACAAGTGAACTTTTAAAAAAAGTAACAAAATAAGATTACAAGTGATTTAAAAAAATATCATTCTTAATAGTAGTAATAAAAGGGTTTAAAAAAACAGTGTTTCCTTAGTTTATCAAGGTAGTAATGTGAACACTAATATGAGACTTATCAATACAAACAAGAAACAGTGATTACGGCGTCGTGAGAAGTATAAACGACACGGCCAAAGACCAACCAAGATTTTATGACATTTAGATAATAAAAAAAAACAAAAAGCGATTACATGTGGCCTGCGTGATGCAATCGAAAATGTAAAACAACAGATGCTATAAATATTACATTTCAAATTATTTATTCGATGTGATTTAATCGTTAAAATACTTTTAAAGAAATATTTGGTCAGCCCTGATTGAAACGCCAATCAAAATTATTTATGTTTGTATAATATGGAGATGCTACAGTAATTGGAATTTTATAAAGTACTGAATTATTTATGGAAAATGTTTTATATCTTTGCTACAACATACGAGCAGATGGACACGGAATTTATACAGTGTTTGAATTTGTCTCATGTGAAATGGCTATAATGGAATACTGGCTAGTGGAAGAGCTTTGTGAATGTCCGTCTGAGTCCTACAGACTGACTTATTTGACATGAATAAATTGCATTGTCAAGTGAGTGTAATTACAGGGATAAGGAACCTTGCTCTGTAAGGAAAAATTAATATTACTTATAAGTATTAAAGCCTAACACCTTAGAGCGTTGATGCTTAAAAATATTTTACAAATTATTTGATACAATTAAACAATCCTTAATTTATACATACAATTTTTACTTGCAATGTATTTGAATAAAAATATACAAAAATTGTCAATTATGTTAATATGTTTTTCTTTAATAAATTAATGAGAGTAATTATCTATTTTTACATCAACAATGAAACAGGTTAACGAATAAAAGAGCTAATAAAATCGTTCTGGTAATTTTTCTGTATCTTAATTAATTATAAAGAAAACATAACATGTCTGTTAATGAATGTTGTGTTTCGTATCGTCCTAAAAGTATTATATTGTCATTTTTTAACTACATAGTTTTTATGTATATTTTTTGCTTGAATTAAAAAAAAAAGTAACACCAGTATCACGCTTTTATAATACACTTTTATGCTTGTTGTGTCCACAGTGGTGTCATTTTCTTTTTATTATAACATATCTCGTACTCGGTGGCAAAGGAAACTTGTATATATCGGATAAAATTATAACATACATACTCATAGAACAGGTGGTGGTGGAGCAATAAGTTCCAAGTTAATAATAGGACATCTTTGCATAGCAGTGGGCTATTTTCGGGCCGTTACTTTGCCTTATTATACTTGTAAGGTTACGCATTAATAGGCATATCTCATTGATATGCGACGCGTGTGCATGGTTGAAGAAGGAAGATTTAAAGCTTCGAGCGTTCAACGCAAATTGCCTACGATTAGGTTAGGATAAACTTAATACCATGCGTTTTCCGGTTAAATCGCTGTTTCCATTCTTTAATAAGAAAATCTTGTAAGATTTAAGATTTATCAGGATTCCTTTTTTAAATTAGCTCGTTCTCGTGACTATGTAAGAATGATCCTTTTTTTATTTTACGAACCGCGCACCACTTATTTTTTGTCTATTATCTAATTATAGTACTAACTCAGGACCCTTGCGGATACAAATCACCAAAGAACAAACAAAGGAACATTAATATCCACGCATTGCAGTATTCAAATTAATCCTTTTTATGTAGATTTTAATTAATAACTTAAAAGACTTACAACCTTTTTATATTAAAAAAAATATTAATATTACAAAAAAAATTGACATTTTTAACTATCTCCTTGAACCATGCCCGCGCGCTGCATGTTAATGAGATTAGAATATTATTACGTAGCTCTTCAAATAAAATACTTAATAAATGTCTGGATGGTCCAAAGGTTAGAACGTGAGAATCTTAGCTGATTATCACGGGCTTAAAACATCGTAATTCACTCGTGCTCAGCTGTGAAAGAAAAGGTTGTGAATATACCTGCATGTGTCTAATTTCACTGAAATTCTGCCCTCCACCAACACGTATTAGAGCAGCAGAATGGAACAAGCTTTAAGCCTTCTCTATCTCAATCCTCAGTCCAGCTATGGGATATACACAGGCTTAATGGTCCAATATATATCCAATACACTTAATGGTCCAATAATTAGAAGAGCACTAATGAACTTGCATGTGTTTAATTTGTGTTTATAGAAATGCATCTTGTGCTCGGCAATGAAGGAAAACATCGTGAGAAACTTGAATGTGTCGGATGAAATGCAGCCACATGTCTATCCGCCGACCTGCGTTAAAGCAGCGGGCCGATAAAGCTTTAAGCCGTCTCCTCAAAATGAAAAGACGCCTCAGCCCAGAAGCGGGATATTGCCAGTTGTTACTTTGCTAAGAAATGTTTATGTAATATTTTAAGCCGATGTGAAATAATTAAATTGTTATTATTCTTAGTTTACCAGAAATATAGTTTTGGATTGTTTCAAACATAAGGGATTCGCCCTTAATACCAATATCACAAACGATGCGACCTTGGATTATTAAGTTTGCACGTCAATCCCTCGTTATTTTAGTCCTCCTCAACCACGAAGGTAACTCACTAATGACATTTAAATTATTATGTTTTCGGAATCTTGTCTGCCATGGCCTCTTTTTACATATGTATGTAGAATTTGGCAGGCCAATTACGGACGCATATCTGAAATAAAGGAATTCTAATTTTGTACGTTACATGGAGCTTACCTTTTTTGTAGTATTGTGGTTTCTTCATTGATATCCCCAATCTCGGAGATGATGGTGGGTTATGTCCGATTTCTACTAAGCCAACAAGCTATAGATCAAGTGAGATGGTCAACCGCATAGAAAATTTGGATGATAACCATCATGGATGAAAGTTGGGTTCAATTACAGCCTGGCGACACTGAATATTTCGAATTTTAAATTCATGTTTATAATTCATCTCGTGCGCGACGGCGAAGGAAAACATCGGGAGAAGTTTAGTTGTATTACTTATTATCTATTTTTTTTATTATCTATTTTGATATAAAAGTCAAATTAGCTTTTGAGAAGGAATATTAATAAGCAAATCTTTACCTTTTATTCGTTGTATTATATTTTATTATCACGCTACATAACCTTATACGAGAGAAAAGCGTAACGAAACGAAATTTTATTAAGCGCACTTGGTGGTAGTGCTTTGTGCAAGCTCGTCTAGGTAGGTACCTACCCATCAGATATTATACCGCCAAACAACAATATTTAGTATCTTTGTGTGCCAGTTTAAAAAGTGGGTGAGCTAATGTAACTACCGGTACAAGAAACATAACATCTTAGTTCCCAAAGTTGAAAGGTGGCTCAGTGGTGATGTAAGAAATGGTTTGTATTTCTTACATCGTCTACTGTCTGTGGGCTGTTGTGACCTGTTACCATCCGGTCGCGCATTTGCCAGCTCGCCCACCAAAAAAAGTACTGTTTCATTTCATTTTTAATTGAGTCCTATATTTATTACATACAATATAATAAAAATAAGGCTCAGTAAGTAATAAAGAGTTAACGAAGACAAGTCTATTGAATTGCTTAGTAATGAATTAAAAAATTTAAAGATAAAATCATTATCCTTTTTGTCGTAGGAATAAGAACAAACTAATGTAAAGTCGTTATTGATATAATGTTTAAATCAAATTTTATCTCATTTAAAAAACCTATTAAATTTTTATTTTAATTAATATACAAAAAATCTTTTATGTTAAAGTAGAATGTATGTATTGCATGCTGTATTTACATGTAAATTGAATTAAGAGAATCTTGTTACCTAAAACTGTTTCTATGTAAAATCAAAATACACTTAATTCTGTTGGTTGTTGCTTATAATACATTCCAAGTTTGTGTCCGCTCAAATAACTTTGTTTCGTGTAACTTGCATAATTACAAAACTACTAACTGCGTCAACTTCTTGACATGAACAGTACATAATATATTTTCTATAACATCACATCCATCTTGATTTTTTTTCTCAAACAACATATTTTTATATAATAATATTAATTAATACAATATGTAGTGATCAATTGAATACCTAGTTAGTCTTATGGTTAGCTTCTAAGACTGCAGATCCAAATGCAGAACAGTTTTTGGGTTTTTTTATCAGAACTTTTTTTTTAAACCGACCGATTTGTGACTTTGCCAGTATCGACACTCGTAACTCGGTAAGTAGGTAAGCTCGTTGGTCCTGCGCCTGAACTCTGTCCGGTCGTGTCCCATTAGATATCTAGAATGTATCTATGTTTACATGACACACATTTGTGCGTTTACTACAAACAATATATTTACCAAAAATTATGGCTTTGCTAGCATTTGCCCGAAAACCGTTTGCACTAACGATAAGCTCTTCAATTATGTAAATAAAATAAGCTTTCTCTAACTGAATAACTTTCTCTAAATGAATAATCCTGAAT
Source organism: Nymphalis urticae (assembly GCA_905147175.2). NCBI lineage: Eukaryota > Metazoa > Arthropoda > Insecta > Lepidoptera > Nymphalidae > Nymphalis > Nymphalis urticae. The sequence continues at coordinate 10,217,015 of LR989991.1, forward strand.
CTTAATTCTACTTATATTGATCCTCATGATGAAAAGGTTTTATGTCAATTGGTTAAGTGAATGCAGCGTTTGTCACGATTACTGAACTACTTATTATTTGCTTTTAACGTTTCTACAGTGAACTTGCCAGTATGTAACATGTCAGCGGATATTATCTTCCTTCCATATAATAGTTAGAACAAATGAAATATAACAGCTCTATGAAATATTCTGAAAAGTTTTTTTTAATATCCCAATTTAATAATACATGCGCACATACAATACAATTCCTTATTTAAAATTTGTTGATTTTTTCAGCATTTTCTTTGCTTCTCTATAGTAATTAAAACGCTTCAAAACGTAGCTGATAAAATATTTGTAATATTAAATAATTATTTTTAAGGTGTAGGTTACATGTATTTGCAAGCAAATCGTTGTATTTTTAATCGTAAATAATATTTATACTATTAATTATGGCATCTGTAATACTTAAATGAGACAGCGCCGCTAGTTGGCGAATTGATCGGGAAATATACATACGACAAGAGACAATTTTTTGTTTGAATTCTAATGGATTTAACTTTTAATCTATTCAATAAAATAACTTTATCTTAAATTTGTAAATCAATAATAATAAAGACGCCTTGATGTCCCGTTAGAAGTATTTCTTATTCATATTCATATATCATACTGGTCTTTGTGCAAGCTCGTCTGGGTAGGTAACCCCCACTCATTAGATATTATTATTTTTTGTACCCCTTTGTAACTGTGACTATTCAAAGAATATGTTCTTGTTACGTGCATGTAAAAGTTATAACAAACATTGTACAGAATTAGATATATTTAACTCAAAAATTAGCGAATTTAAATTTACTTTACGTCATATAATTAAATTATAGCAGTTTCACTTGCATCTTGTGCTTTCTGTTTTTGTTTTTATTTTTAATATAATATGTCATTTGTTTGTATTAATTTTTAGTGGAAACTTGATTGATTTATGTTTTTGTTATATTTGTTTTTTTTTACTATTAAGTGTAATTATAATTGTTTGTTTCCCAAATAAATAAATAAATAAATAAATATTCTACCGCAAAACAGCAGTACTTGGTATTGTTGTGTTCCGGTTTGAAGGGTTAGTGATCCAGTGTAATTACAGGCACAAGAGGCAAATCTTAGGTCCCAAGGTTAGTGGCGCATTGGCGATGTAAGCGATGGTTAACATTTCTTACAGTACCAATGTCTAAGGGCGTTGGTGACCACTTACCATCAGGTGGCCCATAAGCTCGTCCGCCTTCCTATTCTATAACAATATATATATTGTATATATATATTGTAATTATACTTATATTGTCCAAAATCGATGGTCTAATTCTTTCACGTTCTGTTTATGACAGATGCCTACGATTTGGTTAAAATGTAGCGTTCCAAAACAAATATTATTACTTATCTTAGCTATAATTAAAATATAAAAGCGAATTCTTAGCTGAAACTAAAATTTAATAACAATAAAACATAGCATGTCACTTAAGAAGAGCTTTCTTGAATACAAAGAAGTTTAAAATTTTCGAGATTAATATAGTACTACCTCGATGTTTTAGTGACTACAGCTACAGGTCCGGAGTTTTTGGGTTTGAATCTCGGGTTTTACCGCAAGAAATTCTCTGAAACTCCTGAAAGTTATAAAGTTGCCAGTGTTAAACTTCCGTTCTTCGTAAAGCAACGTAAAGTCGTAAATTCTGCTCCTAAATCGCTATGAAAGCAAAATAATAGAAAATATATTTACAATATTAGATGTAGATAGTTGATTCTAAAAAATGGCAATCGTGATATTCGCTTAGTAGAACATTTTAGATACGGTGTACGATATACGATAGGTACACAATTTTAGAATGACAACACTTATCTCGTTCATTATTGTACGCCTTTGAAACACATTTAAGAATTACTTAAGTCTATTTCTAACTAAGCTACTTACTTTTAATAGTTACGTATTCTAGTTAGGTATTCTCTTAGAATTATTATATTCAGCCTTCTTTCTGCTGTTATTGTCTTAATACCTAATATACGTTAGAATTTAAATTTTGTCTAAGTAATTTCAGTACATGATGTTGAAGAAAATAAAAATGAAATAAAAACAGAAATAGTCGTACGAGTTTGAACACGAACTTATTTATTAGCTGTAATGAGTTAGTTCATCTGCTTTTAAAGTCGGACCTCACGGTCTTTTGTAATATAAAATTTAGCTCGCCCAGCTCTTGCGGACTCAACCTGTAGTTCTTTGTTCCCTACGGAGCCTTCGTAACTATAACTTAAACAGAAACTTTGTAATAGCGTCTACAATATTTCAAACGTAAATTATATAATAAGTTTTTTTCAAAGAAATCCAAAAAGATGATAAAGTTAAAACCAACTTTTACACGATAGTTTTCATAAGTATTAGAACTCTATAATGCATTTAGAATTTATAACCGAGACGTAACTGGTACATAATAGCTATAACTAGTACGTTTGACTTGATAAAAATAATAATTTAATACATATATATACTTTTTTGTGAATAATAATTATAAATCAGAGCCTTATGTCATACATATCGACGAATACTATTTATTGTAATAAATAATATTATTATATATTTGAGTGTTTTGAGTAAAAAAACTCTAATTAATGAGGCACATTATTTAATAAAGGATATATAATTATATAGATGAAAAAAAATGGTGAATTCAGTATTCGTCAATATCCTTGCTTGATTAATAATAAATAATAATTTAATTGTATTTAATTATCTACGAGCATATGAGTCACCTGATGGTAAGTGGTAACCACCGCTCATAGACATTGGCATTGAAATAAATGTTGTTATTTCCCAAGGTTTGTGGCGCATTCCACCAATAAACATATTTTGATTTGATTAACTCCTAACAGCAAATTAGATTCATAAGCATATACAATGTGTAATAATTTAAATAATTAAAAATAATAAAACCTCAAATCTTACCAGTAAGATTACCATTATTTAAAAAAAAAACACTAGTTTTCAAGAATTTTATATTTGGTGTAGTATATTTATCTGAAAATATATATGTTGATTTCGCGAAAAAGACCTCAACATTCAATTTTAAAATATTTTTGGCTGATTATGCAATTTCACTCACTTTAAAAATTATATATTGCTAATACGATATGTTTCGTTACGAGCGATTCTTCCGGCCTCACTTACTGCTAATACATCTTACCGCGTAACTCAAACCCTTTTAATAGGATCTTTTAAGTATCCTTTAATATATCTCAAAAGACCAGTTGCTAAATTCTAAGTTGAGTAATTACTGTTTACGGAAAACCTTTTCATTACTGTGTTATTTATTTTTATTTATGTAAAACTAGCTATCCGTGCTGGCTTTGCACGGGCATCGGATTCAAAAAAGATTATAACTCTATTGGTTGACGCAGCACACAGCAGTCGAGATGACTTTTTCCGACATATTTAATAATCATCGTCATATTTCAGCAAATTTACATAAAACCTTTAATGATTTTTAGGAAGGCCCTCATGATAGGAGGATTACTCCATTCGTTGGTGAAAACTACGAAAATCCATTAAATTTTTTTTGCGTTCAGACAGGCTGACGAAGCAGGGGCTTTATAATATGTTAAATATATGAATAATAAAATATTTCAATAAAATGTTTAAAAAAGGAACGCCCCCATAAATGGAGTACAACCGTGGCCAGTGCCTCTACATATTACAGTAATTAAGTACATTATACTTACAACTTCATAATGTAATTACTTCATACTTATCATAAGCCACGTGTGGGTGTTTATAAGGTTGTTTGGTAGTATCCAGAATTATATGTGCCAACTAGTGAACTAGACTTTCTGTAGTTTCGTAATTTTAAATTTTTAAGCCACTTCGGTTTTCGTTGTTAAATCCCATTGTAGAGAAGGTGGAAAACTATATGTACTGATAAATATATGTATATAAAAATGATTTCCGCTACAACACTGTTTACATCACAGCTGTTGATAAATCAAGTAATAATTTTATTAAATATGATCGAGATAATTTATCATTAATAATCACAACCTGTAATGTAATTTTGAGTTCTGTATAATTTTATCTTTACAAGCCGATGTTGTTCCTCCCCAAGCTTAATATAAAATATGCATCGCTTTGTATTCTTTTCATTAATATTTATAATTAAGATTATGATGCAAGCTTATGTGGGTAATTTATGATTGATACGTACATTATATGGACGTATGTACGTATTAATAGATTTAATTTTGTGTTAAAAAGAACTTAATTCAAAATTAGGCTTTGTTTATTATTGAAACTATGTTCAATACAGTCTTAAATCAATGGTATGTAAAATAGGTATTATATTATATTAAACTACATATATTACAGTAACAGCAAAATTATTCAAGAATAATAATATTCTCTAGTAGTTTCATAAAACTTGCCTTATTGAAATATCTGTTAAAAATATTTTATTTGGTTGTAGGGCTTTGTGCAAGCCCGTCTGGGTAGATACCATCCACACATCAGATATATTACCGCAAAACAGCAATATTTAGTATTGTTGCGTTCCAGTTTGAAGGATGAGTGAGCCAGTATAACTAAAGGCACAATGGACATAACATCTTCGTTCCCAAAGTTGGCGGTGCATTGGCGATTTAAGGAATGGTTAATATTTCTTACATCTCCAATGTCTATTGGCTGTAGTGATCACTGAACATCAGGTGGCCCATATGCCCGTCCGCCTATCTATAACATAATAAAATATATAAATGATTTTAATGTCCTTTACTATATATGTATATATTTATTTAACATATACAGTGTAGCTGTATAAATACTTTAATGTACGTAAGTTTTGTTGCCTCGTAAAATCATTGTATTAAATAAAGTATTTTTTAGTGCTTAAGATGACCCATTTTATATGTTATTCAAAAACCAATTCGTTTTGCTTACAGATAGTAGTGATATCCATATAAAATATTTAGAAGTCTGTTATTCGAAACCCTCGATGCGTAAGTACCAGGTCCGTCTTAGTTTCTGAATTACTCCTCACAGATAATCCTGCTATCCGTAAGTAAAATTTATTGAATCTTGATTATATTATCCGGGTATTAGATCCGTTACGTATGTAGTTGAAAATAAATAATTATCTATATTAAACTACGTTAAAAATGTTCGTAACATTTCGTTGGCTTTCGTTCGGTTACTGAAATAGCACTTACTTTAATTACCTTCTTAAAAACCGGAAGCAATATTAATTTACATCATTACTTGGACTACACAAATTAACGTTACCTATCATAAATGATTAAGAAACACGCTAACGAGGTATAATTATGATTTTCTTTTTCTATTTGTATGGCTAAAGTTTTGTTTTGACTGGTCATTATTAAAATCAAAAGGTTTGATTGGTTAATTATTTTACTAATTCAACAACATAAATTATCATTGGATGATATACAGTGTCTATAGCCAATGATATAAAAGCCGCCTAAGGTACGGTCCTGATCCGTTTCTGCTATTATCGTTTCCACTTCTCAAATAAGCTTTACCATTAATTGGAACTAAATCCATGCGAACAGACTAGTATATCTTTTTTAAAAGGAAAAAGAAATTCGAATAAAGTATTTGAATTCATATAAATTAAATTAAACGTGGAATCTTCTCAAGAAAAGAGGCCTGGGCTCGTGTCAGGTACACGAGCCCAGGTCGTGTGACCTTTGATGTACTCGTGTGAAACTAACTTACTTATATTATGTTAATATACTTTTCATTTTGATTCATCTACCGTTATTTAGCGTAAATAATTGTTCTTAATTAATAATATTTATATGATATCTTCATACTTAACAACGAGTAATCATTGTTTGATTAAAACAGAATAAAATAATGAAGTTGTTCATGATTACATATCCGTAACTGTTTGAACAGGTAATACGGTAAACATTTATTAAATTAATATAATAATTGCAAATAAACGATTGCAGTTTTAAGTATTCTTAATACAGACAAAAAAAAATATCAACATCAATTAGAGTATTTTTTATGTAATGCTATTTTTACTATTGTACATACTTGTATTGTTTTTTTTTATAATTCTGGGAGGGCAAATGACTACTCCACCTGATGGTAAGTGGTAGTAGAGTCCAAACGCGACGACGGCCAGTACAGTCGGGAAGAAGGTTCTGCACTAGCCGCCCCCGCCTTGCCGTCCGCAAGATGCCTCTTCACGCCTCGTTTGAAGGAACCCGGGTTGTAAGAGGAGGGGAACACGTTAGCTGGTAAGGAATTCCATTTTTTGGAAGTGTCACAAAGAAAGGAGTTGCCACATTTCTTTGAGCGCGATGGAATTGATGTCACAGTTAGCCGGTGACATCGAGGGCTGGCCCTCGATGTCACCGGCTAACGCGTAGACTTATTAGTACGCATATTTTCATTTCGTTATGTCGTTAGTGCACGCATACATGATATCATTTCTGGGTAGAGAAACCATTGGTTAATAATATGTTTTTCTTAGAAGGAGGCTAAAATAATGCACCAATGAACACCAAAGTTTAAATTACAGTCACAGAGCCTAACCTGTCAAGTATATAAAATAAACATCCGCGTTTTTTTCGTTTTTAAGGATTTCTGTATTTGTAATACTCAATATCATCACTTGTGTGATATTTATCTATAAAGACTGAACCCGTACAATAAGTCACCAACATGGAAACAACCCACCAGCAATTTTTTTATAATAATATATCTGTTCTAAGACACGTAGGAATATATATTTTTTTAAACTTATTTTTTTTTCTTTTTCTAGCCTAAAAGTTTTCAAAATAATTTTATAAGTACTAATATATTGAATCGTAATTTTGTATATACCATTGCCCATATTTTTTATTGTAAATTTTCAACTATACGGTCGTCTGGAAGAAATCGCTATTAAGCGATTAGGCCACCTTATTGTACAAACGTATATTATTATGATTGTTACTTCATTTATTTTATGTGTATGGTGTATAATAAAAGATTATATATATAATATAATATAATATAAAAAAAGAGATTATTGAATTAGCTATATTATTCAGACACGTACAGTAATAAATTTTCTATTGAATTAATATAATTATGAAAAAAAATTTATTATTTAAGAAACACTAATATTAAGGACGGAATAAAATATACAGACCAACTCGTTTTAAGGCGAATTCAACGAAGAAGATTACCAAATTAGTTTATTTTTAGAGAAAAATCCACACGTATATATACAATATTTAAAGTACAAAACTAAGGGCGTTTTATTACGTTCACTTTGAAAGTGACCTCATTTAAATTCAAAGAAAAAAAACACCCTAAGGATAAGGATAGTAAACTAGGGGATTCGTCACTTGGTTCTCTAAGGATGCTGTCTCAGCTAATCAGTTATTTTTGGAAATGCTCTTCAACAAACGATTTATTTCAGTCTTTGTCTCCTTTGTTATTTATTTATTTGGATCCCCAACAGTTGTACATAACACACATTCAAAAACTCTTTTCACTTTAACTTAAAACTAACTATGTACAACCGTTTACACGAGAACACATCATTCACAAACACAATTACAAAACATACAAACCAAAACAAATTAAAAACAGAAAATAAAATTATTTAAATAAAAAACAAAAACAGAAACAAAAGGTAGTAGCTTATTAAACTTTTAAACAAATTAACTAAAAGAAACATAATTTTTTTTAATAAACGATGAGAACCCGTCACAACCAATGTCCAGTGTCTTCTAGCAATTATACTTTTTTATTTAAGTGTAAATTACGAAAGATATGTTACTCACAGTAATTAAATTTAAGCTCGTATGAACAGGTACTACCCACGTGTTAGATATTCTACCGCAAAACAGCATTAATTGGTATTTTTGTGTTCCGGTTTGAGTGAGTGGGTTTCGGAAGGATGTGTGAGCCAGCGAATTACAAGCACAAGGGACATAACATCTTAGTTCCCAAGGTTGGTGGTGCATTGGCGATGTAAGCGATGGTTCATGGAACATTTCTTTCAATGCCAATGGCTATGGGTGGTGGTGACCACTTACCATCAGGTGGCTCATTTTCTCGTCCGCTCACCTATTTTATTGCATTAGTAATTTCGATTATATAGCAAGAAAGATCAGGAGCGATACAGCTCGGCTTTACATGCTATCCAAGGCATGGGATTGTAAACAATGACAATTTCCAGGACTTCACGCTGTTACTGGAAATTTCTCAGAATTCTAATTTCTCATTATAACTTTAATAGCCCGGCCCGGTATTTGTACCCAGAACCTCGGGCTGAAGATCTCTGGGCTTATTCCTAGCTATTAAACCAACGAGGCAGTTATATCTGTAAATAAAATGTGCTTAATTTGATAAAAACAAAATACTTTTTAAGCGGAAAACAGTAAAATCAACAACAATGTATGTATTAATTTTTAATCATTAATTAGCCTCAGTGTGTTACATGTGGTTTAATTAAATGAATATACTGTTTCAATTTCATTATGATATCAAATAAAATATATCTAACATCAAGGGGTCGTCCTTCATATTTCACATACGACGAGGGTCTGAGGTTATTAAGTATAAACTGGTTTTAGGTAAAGATGAATAAATAATAAAGGATTCTCCTTTATAAAATGCGGGTGCAATTTTCATTATATGCTCGATCAACCTAAAAATATATTACATAAAAACGAACATACTGCTTTAATACTTTTTATACCACCTACATACAAACTAATATTTTTTTTCTAGATATTTAAGTTCAAATGTTCGAAGTATGGATTACATGTGGCATTCGGGAAATTGCGTCATATTTTTGAATCGTCGATCCCACAGTCGCTTAAGACCAGGGTCTTTAATCAGTGCGTCCCACCTGTAATGACTTACGGTGCCGAAACGTGGACACTCACCGTAGGACTGGTCCACAAATTTAAGGTCGCTCAGCGAGCGATGGAACGCGCGATGCTTGGGGTTTCTCTGGGCGATAGAATCCGAAATGAGGACATTCGCCAGAGAATTAAAGTCAACGACATCGCGCGTAGAATTAGCTCGCTGAAGTGGAAGTGGGCTGGTCATGTCTCCAGGCGCATTGATGGCCGATGGAGCCGACACGTGTTAGAGTGGAGACCACGCTTAGGCAAACGTAGTGTAGGACGCCCTGTGACAAGATGGACTGACGATTTAAAAAAGGTGGCAGGTACGGGATGGATGCGGACTGCCCAAGATCGGGATGGTTGGCGTTCTATGGGGGAGGCTTTCGTCCAGCAGTGGACGGCAAGGGTGAAATAAAAAATAAAAAAAAATTACATGCGACACGAGATGTGATTTTTCGCGGAAAGACAATGTAGTAAGCGCCAAAAGATTTTTATTGTTACAACAATAAACTACGACTACTAACATTAAGGCCTTTAAGGCTCCTTATTAATTGTATATATTTTTCTTAAAAACTTGCTGTTAATAAACTAGAATTACGAGTATAAATAAAAAATGTATAGATTAGCAGACATTTCACGATTTTTTTACGTATCAAGTAAATTTAATTCTTTTATCATCAACCCTTGAATATATAATGTAGATTGCATTTAATATGTCATTATTAACTTTTAACCAGATTTACCAATACAAAATCGAATAAAAGATTACCAATTTTCCTAAGACGGGGATCATTATAAGAATAATTTTTCCTCCTGAATGTAATCCAGCAAAAGGATATATATATATAAGGCATAAGTGTGCAACACAGGTATACTCACTATTACATCATTGTTATGACTCCAATGGGACGGCAATCTGACACGACCGCAGAGGAATCAGATCTAGAGTAGAACAGACTATTAATTTTGTCTCGAATGTATGAACTAAACGTAAATTTTATAATGTGTACGTAAAAAAATAAGACACTATGATATGTTCTCTTAGAAATATTTTTATTAAATTTTTGATGTGAAACATCTATTGGAGCTCCTTGGGGGTGAGACTGACTCGTATGCCGTGAATGAAAACGGCATGACGCTCTCTTATAGCACCCCCTTTCTGCTGCCGCCTCTCTACTCCCGTGTGTGTGTGCGTGTCGTGAATATCATATCCTTTATTTCTAATATATATTATTATAAAAATAAGAAAAATATATTTTCATTTATTTAATTTCATGTATATTTTTTAGTTTTTTTTAAAAAGTGTCTTTGAATAAGCGTATATTTCAGTGTTTCTCATCTACCACTTATTCCAAATTCAAAATGATTAATAGAAGTAGTTGTCTAAAATCGGCGGATAAAGCAGCTCGAATTTAAAGAATAACCATTGTAAAATTTTTGGACGCAACATTAATGAAAAGCCTATATTTATTGAAATAAGGATTATTACAGATGATTTAAAAATAATATTCTACAAACGATAACCGCGTACAATGGTGGCAACAATACAAGCAACATTTTTTTCACAATAAACAATATCATACTTTCGCAGTTATAAAATATTAAGTATTGCAAATAAATAATAACTTAATAACTTTTTAACGTTTATATTAAAACATTCATGATCTTGCCTTGATTCATGAGCCTTAAATTGAAGCTGGTCATAGATTTTTTTCCTATTTTGATAAAAACATAATCATCACTTTTATTATCTGCCTCAAGATGGCATTTCTTAAAGCCAATAAAAACCCTCAAAATTGCTAAAACATACAAATTCATGAATTTTGAAGACAGTTCGTTGACCAAACTTTGCGGCCTACCGATTATCTGAATCGAAACAGCTGCATGACATTGGAAGCGAACGAACGACGAAATAGCTAACAACCTCAATAATAAAGAAATACACAATTATTGCACAAATATTTGTTCTTTATAAAAGCAATTATCATAGCTGTGATAAATATTTTTTTACCCGTGAAAACTTTATCGACCGTTTATCGTCAGTTATATAATCTGTGTATATACAATACTGTATAAAAATTGTTTCTCAATACATAATGTTTTTTTTTTTTTAAGTTTTTTTTTTTTAAGTTTTAATATTACTCGTTATTTTAATTTTTGTATCTATTTTTATTTAACACTTAACTCACATTTGCACAATTTAATCTTAAGTTTAACCATTGCTTACCTTTTTTATTTATTTCCTATGTTTTCTATTGAGGACCACTATGAAACTTTTAATTAACTTTTGTTTTTAATTTCTGTTTAGTCTTTATTTATGTGCTTGCTGTGGTCTCTTTTAATTGAAAGAGCACACACATATTTTAAAATATTATTCCTCGATGTTATGTACTCGTAAGAGTGTATCATTTGTTGGAGATCCTTAATAAATAAATAAGTATTGCATAGACAACACTTCTAACATCAAAATCAGAATTTTTTTGGTTTATGCCTTTTCGTTAGTCAATTAAAAGTGTAGTGACAAGCACTATTACTTTGCTAGTCGGTTTAAACGAAGTTAACCAGTGCACGTCAGATAGCCTTTGCTTGTCTGAATATTTAAAATAATAATTAAGTGATATAATTGAAACTAGTCGCCGGTGTATATTTTAATCATCATACTGTCTCCTCGTTTATTTTCATATATTATTTACCGTATTACGTCCGGTGACATGATAACCTCTAGTTCTTGATATTTACCTAATGTATGTACCTAATTCACGATCATTACTATATACTATGTATACTTCTATGTTCCTTAAAAATGGGAAAAAATATATATAAGATAGTCTGAATACGTCAAATTATAGTATGGTGTGCACGTAGCGGTATATTAGTATTAAATACAATCAAAGTAAAATTAAGGTATTAAAAAATCTTGTAGAGTTCGGGGCGAGTGTGGTGCTTTCCAGTCAGTTCGTAACCACAGAAGGTGTAACTGTGTAGAAACTTTGGGAATCAAAAAAAAAGATACGATTGCTGTTGAGATACGTATAAAATACTATATATATTCTACATAATTGGTAATTTATTTATTCTTAAATTTAAATATTTCACCGTGTTTTAAATAAATAATTGTACGACAAAAGTTGGATACGTTTAAGCGCATACATTCTACTTTCTACTTAGTAAATAAAACAAAGATTTGGGAAGACAGATAAAATCGATGTTGAGTATTCCGCTTTAAAACCCGTTTGTTGTTTTGGCAGCCGTCCAAGTGCTTGTTAAGGAAACTAGGGACTTACGTAAAGTCGCATCGCCATTGTTTCTTGTTATATACATGAGATGCTTTGCTTTGAAATCTGTAATATAACACAAAATGCTAACGATTAATCACAAATGTGTGATATCAGAATTATTTATCGATATATATAGTAATAGTAATCTATACTAATATTATAAATATATAAAATTAGTTTTTTTTGTACGTTTGTTTCTAATGGACAAACGACGACAACGAAGTCGGAGCGGCCTGCTAGTTGTCTGTAGTTATATAACCTTACCAATAAATATTGTACGGTTAAAAGTGTTTTGTCTTTTTCAAATTTCAAATTGCGAAACAATGCGCTACAATGTTTATTAAGTAAATATGTATATGAATTACAATATGTTAATAAAAATAATAATGATTTGTTAAATTTCTCTTTTCTTTGTATTATTGTAATAATATATTTCCCCTCAACCTATATCCATTGGAATCATTCTTATTGTGTAAGATAATTCCTTTTATGACAAAAGTTTTATTTTTTGTAATTACACTTGCAACAATTAAAGTCAACCAATGTGACCAAGATTATGTGACCAAGGTACTTAAACACGGGCGAAACCACAGCTTGTTCAATATAATTATAATTTTATACGGAATGCACGCAAAACCGTAAAACATACCAATACTTTGCGGAGAGCATTTGTAGTTTACAAAAATGTCTATAAAAAAAATATGTACTCGATTAAAAAAACCAGGACCATCGTAAATATTTTCACATTTATTTTGAACTTTGTAATTTGGATCAGTAGTTTCAGAGATATTAAAAGATTTTTCACGATCGCGTGCCGTATTCGCATGGGATGGTAGGCGAGCTGTGTACGGATGGAGAGATCGATTGGAGCGGAATGTCAAGTACATAAAACTATATTTCAGAAAAATATTAAGATTCAAAACCTATATTTGACACGTAAAAAATTGACCAGGTCACTTGTGTAACACTTAAATAATAATACATTCAAATATTAAGTCTACAGTCTATTTCTATGTATATATACATATATATCTATTTGTACAATTTAGTGTTTGCTCATTTAATGTTTTAATAATTTGTGTGTTCATACAATACCATAACCATTATTGAAATTTAAAAATTTCTATCATCTGTATTTGCATTTTTGATCTTCATTTTTTTACTCTTATTTCCACTTTTTTAAAATGATTATTCCTTGAATTTTTTCGTTGAGCAACAAATGTTGGTCAGTTGAAATTTTGCCCTCTAAACGTTCTATTAAAATAAAATTAAAGACTGAGTTAACATTCTTTTATGGGTGTTTTTTTCATCATACAAAATCTTAACTTAAATTTACTACAGCTTTTGACACAGTTCGACCACATTTATAGTTGAAAGGTTTTCCAAAGACGGTCTGATTATATTTTATTATTGTAAAAATATTCATATTTCCGAATACATAACAAAAATTTCATGTTAAGTAAAGCGAGTTAAATAAATGACCAATTTTAATTTTTAATTAAATAAACTTTAAAATACTAAAATTAATACAAATAAATAATATTATCAATGCGACACTTCGCACTTTATTGATTAGTTTGTTTGTTGCTTTTACGTTTTTAATATTCAACCAATCATTTAGAAATTATGCACACGGGCTGTCACGGGAACAGCCATCCTTTTAATTCGCGAAGCCATACTATGATGGTTTATGTTTAATGGGATAAAACAGAATAAAAATTAAGGAAAGAAAGCGGGATAGAATAAGGGTAAGCCCCACTTAATTTTAACCAATGTTTAGTGTATAAATAAAAAAAATTGGATATAGGTAAATGAATACTGTATACAATGAAAACAAAATATAATGCGTGATCATTATATGACTAACGGTTTAAAAAATATATTTGTGATATCAACTCTAAAACAAATACGAATATGTGGTAAGTGTGCAAGCGAAGCTGCGGGCACAGCGAATATATATTACTCAATAATGTACAGAACTTGGCCGGTTTTCAAATTAATTCTCTCATTTGAAATAATGAGAGGAAGCTGGTTCAGTGGACAGAACACATTAATCTTAGCGGAAGATCACGGACTCAAATCCGGGCAATCACAACTGAGTGTTTCATTTATGTTCATATTTTATCTCGTGCTTGGCGGAGAAGGAAAACACATCGAAAAAACTTGCCTGCATGTTTCGAATAAAATTGTGTAATCGGATTGGTGAAATAAGTCACAAAGTTTCTTCTTATAAAGAATATCAGCCTTTACTCAGCATTGGGACATTAAATACATATCATTGTTTTCATAAGTAATTTTAAAACAAATATACCTATGTATGTTGGTGTATTTTTATGTTAAATCGATTTACAATTATAAATAATTTGTTATTATAGAGATCTTTTATAATTGGTCCACACTTCTGGTGACCGAAGAGCTGGCGCTTGTTTAGCCCATAGGCAGAGTCTAGCGGTGCAGAGGCAATAGTGTAGACGCTAGACTTGGGTACAATGCCACAGGTCAATCTTTTAGAAGGCGTGTATTTTTCTGTAAATTTGTTATGCGTATTTTGGTTTTTTACTTTTTCTTATAGAATATATGAATAAAAATGACTGTATATGGATTAATAATAATTAGTGTCTTATAAATTAGTTTCTATTTTAGATTTGCTATTTACAACCTTGTTAAATTTAAATATATATCTTTTACTTTTTAATTTTTGTGCAATATAATTTTGGCCTGTGTGATTAAAAGAATAAAAACTATACGCGGAGGCTCAATGATTTTAGAACGTAATTATATAATTAAAAATCTCGAAAATATATTGTTGTTCTCCCGATTGAGCGCGGTTTCACGAAGCGCTTCGAATCGACTTTTATCATTTGCACTGCGAAACTGTGGAATACTTTGCCTGAGTCTGTATTTCCAGGTACAACGTTGGTGTCTTCAAATCTAGAGTAAACCGCTTTCTTCACTTCAGGCAAGCGTGCTACATCCTAGATCGTGTCGATGCTTAGAATCAGGCAAGTCGACGGTCAAACTGGCCTATTAATAAATACACCAGTAGAAGTAATACATTTCATTATTTGTTAATTTTAAAACCTTTAATATAATAACTTATAAGATATTTTAAATTTAATTAAAACAAAATATCATATATTGTTAATTCGAACTTTTTTAACAAACAATGCCAATGACATTCTAAAACCGATTATGATTTTACTAAATCAAATACAATATATAAATATGTAATTATTAAATATAGTTAGTGAAGTACATAAATAAGTATTTCTAACACTAATAAGAGTAAAAAAAAAGTTTTAAATTATTGTGTGTGGTATTTTGAAGACACATAATAGTTTGCGTATATCGCCCACCTCGAGTAGATTTTAGCTGAGATACTACTTAGAAGATTATTAAGTGAAATGGATAATATAATAAATATAATATTACATATGTATATTGTACACAGATTTGTTAATCGACAAAATGTTACGAACAACGTCGACGACCTTGTTTTAATCATTTAATTTAACACGCAAATATTACGAGCCAACCCGCATAATCAACCAGAATTCTACGCATTGACAATATTTTTTGCCATTTGCCAAATATATTCATTCAATTATAAGCAATCTAACTTGACAACCTGCCATTTTTTTTAATTAATCAAATATCGCATTCGTTAAAATGACTGACTACAAAGTGACAGATTAGGCTGATATGAAATGATACAATAATGTAGTACCTATTTAATACATTTATTTAAATATTTAGTACCTATGGTATTATCAATAAAAGTTAATTTAAAAATGGACGGTCATTCTAATGTCAAGATCATATGATTTTCACATAAGGGCTCCTTATTGGGCGTTTGTCTTTGCACAACCATTTAGTACTTAGTAGTAAAAATATAAAAGACAACATTAATAATTCCGGTAAGTCTAATATAGGGAGTAGGATGGGCAAATGTGCCAACAGATGTTTAGAGGTCATCTCCGTTCATAGACATTAGCGGTATAAGAAATATTAACCAATCATTACAACTCCAATGTGCGACCAACATTGGGAACTGAGATATTATGTCCCGTAGTTACGCTGGCTCACCCACAAACCGAAACACAACAAAACTTATTGTTATTTGGCAGTATAATATTCTTATTACATTAGATGCCGCTAAATTATTAAGAAATGCATAATTTGTTATTGTATTAAACATTTAAAAATGTATAATAACAAAATTATACAATAACTTATTATTGTAAATTTAGTTTAACAAATGTATTAATTGTTTTATTTGAAAACCCAAGCTCATTCTCCCTTTTATAATAAAATCATACTGAAATAAAACAATGCTATAATGTAATTAGATTTCAAAAGGTTTTACGGCTTGTTCGTTCATTTATATAAATGAGGTAGTACCACAATCGAATCCCTACTCAATTGAATCTCTGTAGACTGGGACGAGGGATGTTCGTATCACGACGAATTTGAATTTTATTCGAGATGAGAAATACAATTTTATTGAAATCTACACGCTTAGGAAAACCGTGGGAGATATAAAAGTAAACAAAATCATGTATTCGATGTAGAGGATTACTTGTTCTTAATTTAGAAGTATGTTAACGTTTCGTTTTTTTTTCTTTGTTTTGTCGTATTTATCTTTAAGTCTTATTTGCTTTGTTTAGTTTTAAAATACAACCGTTCCTTTTTTTTAACGAAAAAAAGGAACTTCTGGTTGTTTAGTTCCACTTATTTTAACCCTAATTGGAATGAATTTACTCGTGGTAGGGCTTTGTGCAAGCTCTTCGGGGTAGGTACCATCCACTCAACAGATATTACAGTAAAACTACAGTACTTGGTTTTGTTGGGTTTCGGTTTGAAAGGTGAGAGAACCAGTGTAATTACAGGCACAAGGGACATAACATCTTAGTTCCAAGGTTTGTGGTGCATTGGCGATTATTTGGCGATTTTTTAACTCTTTTGAATCTCTAATCTTTGTTATTTTTGAGGTATGCTAAATTTGCTGTTAAAAATATATTTATAAAAATGTATATAAAAAATTAGTTAAGCTATTATATTCCATTGACAATACAATGAAAACCTATTGGTGTTTAAATTAATTTCGCTCCATTTAATCACGATAATTTACTTATCGTACTAGAATATTTACATTAGGTAGATTGGGTTAAATTTTTCAAGAATTTACAAGAAAGGCTACACGGTATTATGTTATGATATGTAATTTGTTTTCTTAATATCATGCATTTTATTAATATCAATATTGTATAGTAAATTGTGCTTGACAAATTTGTTACGGTATGATATGCTCTCTTATCCCTTGATTATAATATATGTACGTCACTACTAAATAATTATATCATAATAAATTTATATTTATTTTATTAATGAAACTTTATACTTTCTTTAATTTTTTTTTTTACAATAATAATTAATTTCAATGTTTCACATTTTGCGTCCTGTTTCTGCAACTTTTTTTTTTATCGTAAATATTATTATTTTATATAAAGGTAATATTTTTACTGTACTTTTATTTTTGGCAAGTGTACAAGATATTTCTTCCGCGTCCCGCCCACTTCGCCTCGCTCTCACTGCTTTTGTCATCACACAGCACTAAATCTTGGTGGCTTTACCCATTTCCTTCCGCAAATTTTCTTTGGGAGAATTTTCTGCAAAAATTACTAAAATTTTATAACCAGAATTTCGATTCGAATATTATTTCTTCATTTACATTTTAATTATACACAATAAGACTTGTATTTTACTGTTTTTATAAATAAAAAAAACATATTGTTTATTTGTCGTCGTTATATTTTATTACATAATATAAAATTCGATATGGAAACTCTTCGGTTATTTTACCCGTTATAATATGCTTTCATTGTTCTTGACTTGTATAAAGACTAGTTAATAAGTATCGATTGGTAAATTAAGGTAAAGTGCATATTTATATATGCAAAGCACTTTAGCCAAACTCTCTCATATGCCCGATATAAAAAATTAAATACAAATATATGATAATGATATTTATTTCAATGGCAATTCAATATCGTAAAATAATGATCAATTTTAATGAGGTTAAGTCCAGGAATAAAAAAAAAACGTCAACTGTATTCTAATACAGTTGACATATCGTATTTTATTTAATTAAATTATATTTAAAATTCACATTACATTGTTTACATCACAGCGTTATATAATCTAATCTCCCTTTTATTATTCAATTAGTAAAATGTTATAATTACGTCTCACAAAATCAACACGTTTTCAAGTTTTATACATTCGCGTGTGTAAGTAAAACGACACGACTGTAATACAATTAAAGCGAAGTCAATAGAAGCGACGTTTCTTTGGGCAAATAATATTTTTCCGCTAATGCGTCGTACAAGTTCGCCGGTACTCGACTCTGCCGTAGCGGGGCCGAGTAGCGATAACTTAGCTAAAATGGCCGACTTGTCGACGGCAGAGTCTCCGCTACGAGCTCAGCTGAAATAATAACTACATTATGATTTTAGACGGCCCACCGCTTAAAATGTAAGGTAGCGCAGGGTGGAAAGCACTCCCTTTTGACGAAATTCGCACCTTTTACGTACTCCCCTTTGTTCTTTCGTAAAATAAAAATGTGTTTTTAAATAAAGATTTCACTTTAGTCTTTATAATTGAAATTGTGATTCAACGAATTCTGTCCCTGCTACCATTTCACATTTATGTAGTGATTACATAGTAATATAATTAAAAAATAATGTTTCTTTGTATGATTAATATTAATAAAAAATATCTGATCCGATTGTGATGAAACTTTGATGAGTTTTTCTGCGTACGTCTTCGAAAGTACCTGTTTTCCTTCACAGCTGAGCACAAGATGATTTAAAAGCATTTACAAGAACTTTAAATAGTCTTTTTAGAATGTAAATTTCAATTTTAATGTTAATTTCAACCGCTTCTGAATGTAGAATCTACCTAGAAGAACCGGCAAGAAACTTAGCTGTTACTCTTTTTCATCAATCAAAAAATGTACATGAAATAATCGTATACACTTATATTTATGCATCATATAAAGAAAGCCATATTTATTGTTATTTTTGAACAAATAAATACTTAAAATCATTGAGTATAATTTTTTATTTATCCGAAGAAGGCAGACTAGCACATGATCGAAGTGTTTAGAAGTATTTATAATGATAGAATCCATTTATAAATAATGACCCTGTAAGAAGTATACACCATTCCTTTCCCTTCAAGGTGTCAACAAAGAGTCTCACTCACCCTCAAAGTTGAAACAGAGCAATACAAAGTATTCCTATTCGGAATAATAAATGGTGAATTGTTTGTTTATTCAGTCACACAACCACACCATCCTACCGCTAACGCACACAGAGTCGTAGGACTTTTATAATTTGCCTTAGAAATAATTGTTATATATCCTAATGTACTATATGCAAATAGCAAAAGGACCCTTGTACTTTATATTTTGCAATTTAACAAAGTGAAAGTGGCTCACGTCGTCTTTGTAACAAAGAAATTAATTTTCCTCGTCTCGGCTTTCGAAAGTAATTATTTTAAGGAATATTGCGCATGTCACTTGAGCGATACAGTGTACTTGGACATTAATTATACTTTAATAATATTGTATGATATTATTATAGCACGATTGTGTTTAAGAGCAAGCGAAATAAGCGATTTAGAAATAAACGAGATTATTGTCTTGTCTCTTTCTGACATCAATAATTAATTTTACATTCGAAATATAAAGACAAAGTTGTCTAATTAATAACTGCTATTCAACGTTTATCATTAAGGAAGTCATTATTTTTGTCTGTTTATCGATAATATGATTCATCTTGATTCATTAAAATGAAAAAATCGTTTATTTTTGTATAGGTTGATATAAACACCAATTAAAATAAATTGCTACTAGTTTAGTCTAGAGATGATTTTCAGACTTAGCTCTAAGACTCACAAGCCGGGTTTATCCGGAAGCTGGAAGAAAATTAAAAGTACTGGGAAAACGGCTGCAGACTTTCATAATAGAATTTTGAGATTTCTTGAAAATTAAATTTAATATTTACCTCCTCAACATGATAAAATGTACCAATGAACTTTTCTGTAGATCCTTCACTTCTCAGTCATTAATTAAATAACGAGTAGTACCTACACCTTTTTTCTTGGAAGATTAATATTGTGATTTTAATAAAAATGTATCATAAAAGACATTTTGTATTTCCGTTGAAAAATATATTTCTTAAAATAGACGATAACCTCATATAAATATTAAATCGTTTTTAATTATTTCTTTATTAGATTAAAGTAAATTTTGTTACAAATTGAGATGAAAATATTTCCCGTAATAAAAAAATCAAGTTTATCTATGTCAGTTGAAAATGTTAGTAAAGATATTTTTCTGGTAATAAAATCGCCGACTTAAAACGATCACGCCTCGGCGAAAGCTTTCTCCAGTATCAAACTTTTCATTCAATACACAGACAACACAATTAAAATTAACTTCAGATTTCTATTACAAAATTAATTAGTAAGTATTTATATAGTTCATTGTCAATTTGTATTATTGTCATATTTCATTGAATCATAATATATACTGTTTTTGCAATGATAATCTCTTATTTAAGTTAAATAAATAATGAAAAAAAAAAGATATTAAAACAAAATTAAATAAAAAAAATCTTTGTTAAATGTTATAAACATGATTTTTTGATATATTTTATGTCACAGTAGGTAAATGTTGATTTTGATAACCTTATTATTTAAATATTTTTTTCTAAAGTAATATATTTAAGCAACGAATTTAATATCATATTATATTCAAATATAATTTTATCTACGCAGTTGTAGGGATAAAGGAATCTCCTAACTATACATATAACAATACAGGGATAACGTGACAATTACTTAACTGTAAGAGCGATTTGTAAAATATTTGCAAGTCGACCTAATATAATAAAATTGGTAAAATAAAATATTTACCTGAAAAGCTTTCTTTTGACCCTCTACACGATAAGTATATTATAATTTTTGCGTACCTACTTCATCGAAGTGTAAAAAGGTTCCGCTTTTTCGATGTAAAAAAAGAGAAATATGGAATAAAACCGCAAAACAATTATTTATGTATGATCATTCATCATCATTCATTACTATTTATTTATTAAATTATTTAAGAATTATTTATTGTCGTAATATTTCCATTGTATGATCAAATACAAATAAATTACTTATTGTCCTCATTACTAATTTGCCACGGTGCCACAGCATTGTGACGACCACTTATCATGACTTGTCTCGTTAACTCATCTAAATTCAACTTATTAATAAAAATACGCCCTTAAGTATTACGATTAAACAGGTGTTAATTTATCTTTGAACCCTCCAAGGAGTTAGACGTAAGACGCGAATTTGATAATATATAACTTGCGCTCAGCGAGGCGGACGAATGCTAGGATAGTAAATAATAAATCATTTTATTGCTAGCCGGGACTCATATACCATAAACTTAATATTAGTTTAAATTCTTCACAGAATAAAATTTAAAAAAAATAAGCTAATTTATTTCAAAAGGCATTTTGATACGAAACCTCCTTTTTGTAGTTAAATTAAAAAATGACATTAAATAAAAACCTCTCCATCCCGACTTTTGAATTTTTAACTTCAAAGTAAGAAATTATTGTGATTCATGTCCTGTTGAATATGCAAGAATATTCATGACCAGATCGTTAGCAAAGGAGGAGAGCGCATTTGAGTAAAGTATACCATTAAGCGTTTTTTTTATTGAACTAAAAGCTCAAAAGGTGATTGGAAATGGATGTAATTTAATTGGAAGACCCGCTATTGTCATAAGTAACCGTCTTGAGTCTAATACCAGATTCATTTATTTTGCAATTTTTATTAATTTCGCAATAAAAATTACCTCTATTCATCTTTCTTCGAATTGTTAGATTTACTAATCAAACACTAGGAAATATTCATTTAATGTGTTATTAGAATTCGATTTTTAAATTTAATCCCATCGCGCCCACAGAAGTTTTACATAAAAAAGGTTTTATATACATCTAGGTATTAATGAACCAATATTACATAATTATTACCACAACAAACATGAAAACTTCTCCAATGATTTCCATTTCAATCTGATCATTTATATTTTGATAAAAAAAATTATATGTATTATTATTAAACTGTATGTTCTAAATAAAATACTGTAACAAAAATTTGATATATTATTATTAAACTGTATAACTGATTAGGTTTCGGCAATTGCCATGTGATTTATCAGTTTACAAGATTATGACGTACATTAAAATCTGCAACTGGTTCGGAATGTGGTTTCTACCGGGAAGAACCTGAAAAATTTAGTATTTATTCTTTAATAGAGTAAATTACGTAGATAATGCGTTAATCTCGCCTTTGTGCATATTGATTTTGTTATGAATTAAAGTATATAAATAAATTAATATTAATTCATATTTATTACATTTTTGTATAGAGGCATATTGCCTTATGTATCAATGTTTCGTAATACAATATGTAAATAAATATTATGATTATATTATAATATAATCAGTATCGCGCTAAGCAATCTTTACGCATGTACTCAACACTAATACACTCCACGTATTTTTATCTTAAATATCGCTTCGCACAAAAATCTTTTAACATATCTGAAACTTGAAATCGATATTGCAAAATGGAAACGATAATTTTGATCTATATTTAAAAAAAATACTGATATATTTCATTGTGTTGTCTAGTGACTTGCTTATTACGTTACAGTTCCTGAGTTCAGTTGGGTCAGTAAAAAGTTATTGAAGTATTTCTGTTCCGATTAGTAGAAGATCGAAGTCTGAAAATTGGCTGTATTTAAAGTAATGTGACTCGAAAAGCACGCTTACATCGCCAATGGCGCCACCAACCTTGGGACCTAAGATTTTATGTCCCTTGTGCCAGTAATTACACTGGCTCACTCACCCTTCAAACCGGAACACAACATTACAACAGGAAAACGGCTGCAGACTTTCATAATAGAATTTTGAGATTTCTTGAAAATTAAATTTAATATTTACCTCCTCAACATGATAAAATGTACCAATGAACTTTTCTGTAGATCCTTCACTTCTCAGTCATTAATTAAATAACGAGTAGTACCTACACCTTTTTTCTTGGAAGATTAATATTGTGATTTTAATAAAAATGTATCATAAAAGACATTTTGTATTTCCGTTGAAAAATATATTTCTTAAAATAGACGATAACCTCATATAAATATTAAATCGTTTTTAATTATTTCTTTATTAGATTAAAGTAAATTTTGTTACAAATTGAGATGAAAATATTTCCCGTAATAAAAAAATCAAGTTTATCTATGTCAGTTGAAAATGTTAGTAAAGATATTTTTCTGGTAATAAAATCGCCGACTTAAAACGATCACGCCTCGGCGAAAGCTTTCTCCAGTATCAAACTTTTCATTCAATACACAGACAACACAATTAAAATTAACTTCAGATTTCTATTACAAAATTAATTAGTAAGTATTTATATAGTTCATTGTCAATTTGTATTATTGTCATATTTCATTGAATCATAATATATACTGTTTTTGCAATGATAATCTCTTATTTAAGTTAAATAAATAATGAAAAAAAAAAGATATTAAAACAAAATTAAATAAAAAAAATCTTTGTTAAATGTTATAAACATGATTTTTTGATATATTTTATGTCACAGTAGGTAAATGTTGATTTTGATAACCTTATTATTTAAATATTTTTTTCTAAAGTAATATATTTAAGCAACGAATTTAATATCATATTATATTCAAATATAATTTTATCTACGCAGTTGTAGGGATAAAGGAATCTCCTAACTATACATATAACAATACAGGGATAACGTGACAATTACTTAACTGTAAGAGCGATTTGTAAAATATTTGCAAGTCGACCTAATATAATAAAATTGGTAAAATAAAATATTTACCTGAAAAGCTTTCTTTTGACCCTCTACACGATAAGTATATTATAATTTTTGCGTACCTACTTCATCGAAGTGTAAAAAGGTTCCGCTTTTTCGATGTTAAAAAAAGAGAAATATGGAATAAAACCGCAAAACAATTATTTATGTATGATCATTCATCATCATTCATTACTATTTATTTATTAAATTATTTAAGAATTATTTATTGTCGTAATATTTCCATTGTATGATCAAATACAAATAAATTACTTATTGTCCTCATTACTAATTCAAATTCCTCCACAGAAATACAAAAGAAAAATATTCCAAATGATGCTTAGGCATAATAATACATCACATTTAAATATGGAACAGTGTAACTACAATTACGAGTAACATATTAACATCTTATTTACAGTGGTTGGTGGCACAATTGCGGTGTACAGAGTGCTGTAAAAGCACTAAAGAACCACCATAACTCCCTACAAGTTGACATAACGTCAAACTTGTTTCAAATATTGATTTTTATCGGCGATAAGAAATTAATTAATTTTATATAATAATAATATAAAAATTGTTTTAAAAAACAGCCTTACTTATAAGCGTTGCTCAGTGGCTGTTTAGTTAAACAATGATTTCGCTCTTTCTTTCATAATTGATTTGACATTTGTAAGAAGACATAGCATAGACAAAAAAGAATACAAAGACAAAAACGAAAGTGAATGCATATTATGGACCAAGACGTCCGTTATCCCACTAGTAACATATTAAATAATAAAAATAATATTTGTACATATAGTTAAATAAATATATAATAGAAAATTAAAAGTATATTATTATTTTAATTTATATAACTCGGAGCCGACACATATATGTTTTGGGAGGTATATGATTATGATATGATATATGTTTTTTCGGAGGTGCCACAGCATTGTGACGACCACTTATCATGACTTGTCTCGTTAACTCATCTAAATTCAACTTATTAATAAAAATACGCCCTTAAGTATTACGATTAAACAGGTGTTAATTTATCTTTGAACCCTCCAAGGAGTTAGACGTAAGACGCGAATTTGATAATATATAACTTGCGCTCAGCGAGGCGGACGAATGCTAGGATAGTAAATAATAAATCATTTTATTGCTAGCCGGGACTCATATACCATAAACTTAATATTAGTTTAAATTCTTCACAGAATAAAATTTAAAAAAAATAAGCTAATTTATTTCAAAAGGCATTTTGATACGAAACCTCCTTTTTGTAGTTAAATTAAAAAATGACATTAAATAAAAACCTCTCCATCCCGACTTTTGAATTTTTAACTTCAAAGTAAGAAATTATTGTGATTCATGTCCTGTTGAATATGCAAGAATATTCATGACCAGATCGTTAGCAAAGGAGGAGAGCGCATTTGAGTAAAGTATACCATTAAGCGTTTTTTTTATTGAACTAAAAGCTCAAAAGGTGATTGGAAATGGATGTAATTTAATTGGAAGACCCGCTATTGTCATAAGTAACCGTCTTGAGTCTAATACCAGATTCATTTATTTTGCAATTTTTATTAATTTCGCAATAAAAATTACCTCTATTCATCTTTCTTCGAATTGTTAGATTTACTAATCAAACACTAGGAAATATTCATTTAATGTGTTATTAGAATTCGATTTTTAAATTTAATCCCATCGCGCCCACAGAAGTTTTACATAAAAAAGGTTTTATATACATCTAGGTATTAATGAACCAATATTACATAATTATTACCACAACAAACATGAAAACTTCTCCAATGATTTCCATTTCAATCTGATCATTTATATTTTGATAAAAAAAATTATATGTATTATTATTAAACTGTATGTTCTAAATAAAATACTGTAACAAAAATTTGATATATTATTATTAAACTGTATAACTGATTAGGTTTCGGCAATTGCCATGTGATTTATCAGTTTACAAGATTATGACGTACATTAAAATCTGCAACTGGTTCGGAATGTGGTTTCTACCGGGAAGAACCTGAAAAATTTAGTATTTATTCTTTAATAGAGTAAATTACGTAGATAATGCGTTAATCTCGCCTTTGTGCATATTGATTTTGTTATGAATTAAAGTATATAAATAAATTAATATTAATTCATATTTATTACATTTTTGTATAGAGGCATATTGCCTTATGTATCAATGTTTCGTAATACAATATGTAAATAAATATTATGATTATATTATAATATAATCAGTATCGCGCTAAGCAATCTTTACGCATGTACTCAACACTAATACACTCCACGTATTTTTATCTTAAATATCGCTTCGCACAAAAATCTTTTAACATATCTGAAACTTGAAATCGATATTGCAAAATGGAAACGATAATTTTGATCTATATTTAAAAAAAATACTGATATATTTCATTGTGTTGTCTAGTGACTTGCTTATTACGTTACAGTTCCTGAGTTCAGTTGGGTCAGTAAAAAGTTATTGAAGTATTTCTGTTCCGATTAGTAGAAGATCGAAGTCTGAAAATTGGCTGTATTTAAAGTAATGTGACTCGAAAAGCACGCTTACATCGCCAATGGCGCCACCAACCTTGGGACCTAAGATTTTATGTCCCTTGTGCCAGTAATTACACTGGCTCACTCACCCTTCAAACCGGAACACAACATTACCAAGTACTGCTGTTTTGCGGTAGAATATCTGATGAGTGGGGTACCTACCCAGACGAGCTTGCACAAAGCCCTACCACCAGTGTGAGAGGGTCCCATATGATATAGTTAAAGTAAAATTAAATATTTTAAGCAAACGAGGATTTGTTCCTTCAAACGAGGCGTGAAGAGGCATCTTGCGGGCCGGCAAGGCGGGGGCGGCTAGTGCAGAACCTTCTTCCCGACTGTACTGGCCGTCCTCGCGTTTGGACTCTACTACCACTTAACATCAGGTGGAGTAGAGTCATTTGCCCTCCCGGCAAATATATAAAAAAAAAAAAAAAAAATAACCTTCTATTAATCTAGTTCTATACTAGTTGTATATCATCATCATCATCATCATCATTTCAGCCGAAAGACGTCCACTGCTGGACAAAGGCCTCCCCCAAGGATTCCCATTTTGGCCGGTCTTGCGCTGCCCGCATCCAACGGCTTCCCGCGACTCTTTTGATATCGTCGGTCCACCTTGTAGGGGGCCTGCCCACGCTGCGTCTTCCGGTTCGTGGTCGCCACTCGAGAACCTTTCTGCCCCAGCGGCCGTCAGTTCTACGAGCGATGTGCCCCGCCCACTGCCACTTCAATTTAGCAATTCTTTGGGCTATGTCGGTTACTTTGGTTCGCCTGCGGATTTCATCATTTCTGATTCGATCACGCAGAGAAACTCCGAGCATAGCCCTCTCCATTGCTCTTTGGGTGACCTTGAGCCTTCTTATTAGGCCCATAGTGAGCGACCACGTCTCTGATCCGTAAGTCATCACTGGCAACACACACTGGTCGAAGACTTTCGACTTGAGACACTGCGGTATTTTGGATGAGAAGATATCGTGTAGCTTCCCGAACGCTGCCCAGCCGAGTTGGATTCGACGATTGACCTCTTTCTCGAAGTTGGACCTACCTAGTTGGATGGTCTGACCTAGGTAAACATAGTTGTCTACAACTTCGAGTGCAGAATTTCCAACCTTGACTTGAGTGGGTGCAACATGGATGTTCGACATGATTTTCGTCTTGTCCATGTTCATTTTAAGACCCACTTGTTGGGAGATCCTGCTGAGGTCATCGAGCATAGTGCCAAGGTCTTCCAAGGTCTCAGCCATAATCACGATGTCGTCGGCGAATCGAAGATGAGTGATGTACTCGCCGTTGATATTAATGCCAACTCCGATCCAGTCCAGAAGCTTGAAAACATCTTCCAATGCAGCGGTAAACAGTTTCGGAGATATAACGTCTCCCTGTCTTACGCCTCTCTGCAATTGGATAGGTTTTGAGTTCTGATCCTGGAGTCGGATTGACATGGTGGCGTTCTCGTACAAGCACTTTAACACCTTGATATACCGGTAATCGATTTGGCACCTTTGAAGGGACCTCAGCACGGCCCAGGTTTCGATCGAATCAAAGGCTTTCTCATAGTCCACAAACGCTAAGCAAAGTGGCTGGTTATACTCCTCGGTCTTCTGTATAACTTGCCGCAGCGTATGTATGTGGTCTATGGTGCTAAAGCCTTTTCGGAAACCGGCTTGTTCGGGTGGCTGGAAGTCGTCAAGCCTTCGCTCGAGACGATTCGTAATGACTCTCGAAAACAACTTGTAAACATGGCTCAGCAATGAGATGGGTCTGTAATTCTTTAGAAGGGTTTTATCACCCTTCTTAAAGAAAAGCACGACCACACCTCTGTGCCATGCCTTTGGCGTTTGACCTTTGGCTATGACGTAGTTAAATAGCCTCTGAAGGGCCCTGAGGATCGGTGTACCACCCGTCTTCAGAAGCTCAGCTGTGATACCATCATCACCAGGTGCCTTGTTGTTTTTGAGTTGCTCGAGAGCCATTCTAATCTCGGAAAGACTGACGTCTTGGAAATCTTCGGTGTAATGTCGGGTTAGTCTTGCTCTGGGATCTGCAGCTTGACTACTGACAGGTGATTGCGTTGTCGTGTACAGCTGACCGAAGAACTTCTCAACCTCTTTCAATAGCTCAGATCTTGACGTGACTATTCTACCATCCTCAGTCTTCAGCCTCGCCAGTTGACTCTGCCCCACAGAAAGATCTCTGGCGAACACTTTAGAGCCTTTATTCCGCTCGATGGCCTCTTTAATGCGCATTGTATTAAATTGCCGAGTGTCGCGAGTCAGAGACTTTGAAATCCGTCTGTTGAGCAGCCGAAAACTGGCAGCATCAGCTGGGGACGTCAGAACCATTTTCCGTCTTTCCTCCATAAGCCGTAAGGTAGAGGCTGAGATCTTTTTGGTTCCTTTTGTACAGCTGGTCTTGAAGATCTTAGACCCAGCCATATGGACAGCTTCCACAAACCTGTCGTTGTATGCGTCCACTTCCTCGCAGTCTGCTAGGCAATCGAATCGGTTATGGAGTTCGATCTGAAAGGCTTCGGGATTTCGGATTTGGAGAGATGTTGGCCGGAGCGTAAACTTCATTAGTCGGGATCTTTGGAGTTTGACATTGAGATTCAATGAGCCTCTTACTAGTCTGTGATCGCTCCCGGTTTTGACTGCATTGATCACAGAGACGTCATTGAATATTTGTCTTCTCGTCGACAAGATGAAGTCTATCTCATTCTTAGTTTTCCCGTCAGGGCTCACCCAGGTCCATTTACGATGATCTGGCTTTTGAAGAAGGAGTTCATCATAAAGAGTCCCTCCTTCTCCATAAAGTTGGCCAACATCTGGCCCCGAGGGTTGCGGTCTCCAATTCCATGTGGTCCCACCTTTAACTCTTCACCGAATCGTTTGCCCAGCTTCGCGTTAAAGTCCCCCATTACGACAGTGAAATGAGTCTTATTGGTATGTATGGCTCTAAATAAATCCTCATACATGACCTCAACTTCATCGTCGGAGTGTGTCGAAGTCGGCGCGTATACCTGTATGACCTTCAAAGAATACCGTTTGGTAATTCTGAGTATAAGGTACGCCACCCTAGTCGACACGCTCTCGATTTTCACAACGTTGTTAACGAGGGACTTGTGTACTATGAACCCGACACCACCTTGGGACAGTTGATCACCCTCCCGGAAATAGAGGAGGTTACCAGATTTCAGGATTATCGTATCCTCCCCCTGTCTTCGGACTTCGGATAATCCTATGATATCCCAGTGTAACCTGCTCAGTTCTTCCTCCAGTTCGATAATCTTCTCGTCAGTCCGCAGTGTACGCGTATTATATGTTGCCAGGGCCAGAGGTCGTCGGTGTTGGTAACACGAAATCTGCCGGGGATTCTTAGCAGGGGGTGCTCCCCCTGCCCCGCCGTTACCACAGCTGTTACCAAGGCTGGGAATAGCAGGGCTGCCGGGGACTAGGGGCCGTGGTTTGTTTGTAACTATCATTGGGGGGATATGCCATAATCGCCACGCTTGGCAGACGGGTTGGCGATCGCAGTAAGTTGGTCATAGTACTCAGAGAAACGCTGCTGCCCGTTCTCTGGTGTATATTCCCTCGGGTCGACTTCTACGCCCCCCACGGGATGAAATGGGGTGGTGATATTCATTGCCGTCACCACACGGCAAAGTTGTATATATTTAATATATTATAATAGTTACATAATCTTGTTTTTATATATCGCCGCCATGAACTGTGAATAACTTTAGGCATTATATCTAACCTTAATTCAAACTGTGTTAACCAATGAAGTTTAAAAAAAAAGTAACTAATAGGTATATTTTTTGTGTATTTGTCTTTTAAAGGAAAAATGGAAAAGACTAAGATTTATATAAGTTACGGTTTGCTATATTCATGGAAATAAGACCTTCCCTTTGAAAGATATTTTTATACATTTTTCTTTACGATATAGGACTGGGATCTATGTCCCAATTTCCAAACATCATTCGTCATTGAAAGAAACCCTTACGTAAAGACAGAAGATGTTAGCAGTTTGAAAAAGACCCTCAGTCAACTTCTCGAATACAATCCGATTATATATAATAGTTTAAATCTTTTTGAACGTATTGAATCTCTCTTTATTTCAAACGATCATATGTCAACATGAAAGACAAATAATTTAATTATGGGAAGATCAAACGAATATAATTATCACTTTTATTTAGAATTATAATAATATATATATTTGCACGTGCTTGCATGTGCTTAATTTGTGATTACAATTCATCTCGTGCTTTTCGGTGAAGGAAAACATCGTGAGGAAACCTGCATGTGTCTAATTTCACTGAAATTCTGCCACATGTGTATCCACCAATCCACATTGGAGCAGCGTGGTGGAATAAGCTCCAAAGCCTTCTCCTCAAAAAGGGAGAAGAGGCCTTAGCCCAGCAGTGGAACATTTACAGGCTGTTACCGTACCATACATTTGCACACTTTTAGTACTCGTCTATATATTGTCACATAATACCAGCATTAAGTTGTTATATAAAAATACCAAATTATAGCACGATTCAATGAACGTGTAGCGCTATCTATGGATCGAAAGATTAAATATATAATATTATATTAAATAACACACAGATAATTTAAACTTTTGACTAATAATTAATAAAAATTTTTACCTTCTCATTATTATAGATCGAATTGAATGAGTAAAGTTCATTTAACATTTAATACTTATATTTAATCTGTGACGAAAGGATGACATACAAAAGAAAACGTATTGGAAGTCGCAAGTTCGATTCTGACCTCTTGAACTATAGTCGTCTTATAAGAACGAGCTAAAACAAAGTTAATTAAGTCGCTTATTTCTGAATTACTATTATTCTAAAGAACTAAAACTAATTAAACTAAAATGTGCTAAATTTCAATAAAATCTTTAGTTTTCTCGTAATACGTGCTCTGATAGATTATATATTTAAACATTAATTATCTGCATCGCTGATAACATAAAGTTTACAATTCATAATAAAGCCAAGCCAAAACAATACCATCTGCGCATAAATATTTAAAAACACGAAAAAGCATTTAAGTAATTTTAAATTAAAAACAAAACTGAGAAATATATTATGAAACAAAAATATGACTAATAAATATCCCGCACGTATGAAAATTTTCATATCCTTTACATTCGCAAAAATTATGTTAGTAATAAAACGTGCATTCAAAACATGGCTCTACATCTTTTATAGCTTGGTCAAGTGGCGTAGACTGTATTGGTACTAGTTAATGTTCCTACTACGGTAAAAACTGGAAAAACGAATACAAAAAAGCTCGACTTTGCTTTTTGTAAAGCATTATCAAACTTATCGCACTAGTTATAGAGTTCAAATTTTATTATATTAATGTTTGTAGCTGTGTTCGCGGATTTCATTTGGGCAAAGGGAGGTCAAACACTTAAACTCGGAGATACAAGATTGCAGGCGAGTTGAGGCAAACGAAGCAAGCCTTATGAATCCCTTTTGTACACGTTGAGAGGCCCATTTAAAAGCCTTTATAAAATTTCGAATTCCAATTTTACATTTTATATAAATAAAATACACATAATCAACATATTTTATATCTAGCGGTATTTCATTATATCATTACTATATTTTGCAACAAATATTACATTAATATTATTTCAAATACGGCAAGATATTTTTTTTATAGATAAATAAATTCAACATTGGTGGCTAGATTAAATAAATCGATAAATGAATAATGAATGCGTATATTTTATATATTTAAATTTATTAATTAGCAATGTACTTTGTTTAAATTTAGCTTGCTACGTATATTGGGACTTCGCAATCTCGCTCGGGATGGTATCTAGCACGAAGCTTTTCTATCGCCTGGTGAACTTTGCTTTACAATGACTGAACCGGCTTAATTACAGGTACAAGGGATGCGACCCACGGTTGTAACTTTGTTAATCGATATGATCAGAGGTGACAATTTGACTATGGTTCGATAGCTCGTCTATCATTTCTATATTTACAATAATATATATATAATTCATCCGTAAAAATAAATGGAGTACTGAATATGATTTTTACTTAAAGTATACAAATATGCTCTTAACTAGCTCAATCAACAACAAATTATAAAATAATTTTATCTTAAATAAATTAAAGTAATAAATGTACCATATACAAATACGCGGTTTCCAAAAACATATTGCATTTCGCTTTCTACATACGCAGAGCTAATTAACTTTTTCAAGCTCTCAAGAGTGAAACTAGGGTACGATGTTTTATTTTCACTCATATGCCCATATGAAATCGTAAACAAATATTAAAACGTAACTTCCACAGAGTGCTATTTGAAAAAAGATATAGGAGTATGGCAGGGGTGTTATGAAGGAGGTAGGTTTATTTCGCTGACTACAAGGCGTGAAGACGACGCATCA
This sequence comes from Nymphalis urticae, assembly GCA_905147175.2. NCBI lineage: Eukaryota > Metazoa > Arthropoda > Insecta > Lepidoptera > Nymphalidae > Nymphalis > Nymphalis urticae. The sequence goes on from LR989991.1 coordinate 10,250,131, forward strand.
CCTCCTTCAAAAGGAATGTAAATAAACGCACCTTTAAGAGTGCCTCTGAATCGACACATACGTACATCCCTTCCTCAAGCCGAGCAAACAGGATCTAACGCTATGTCGCTATTCTGGAATAAAAGTACGATATTATTACAACACTATAAAAGATAGAAACGTAAACTAAAAGATCACCATCTTTTTTAACTTTTAAACTATATTATAAATACTATGTTCAATTTAAAAAAATCTTTGCCTCATATGGGTTCATAAAAATATTTACAAATAAAATAGTATCATGATCCATATCTTGCAAGTTAATTAATATAATATAACGTCACTATTTATAATCTGCAAAGTTTCTTGATAATCATTTATGCAACCCAAGCAAATACTTCGTCGGTTTTCATTTATAAAAAGGGTGCCCTAAATTTTAAATAAGACAGACTATATATCAAACAACATAATTATTTGAAGTTGTAGGTTTTAGTGCTGTGGGTTGAGCAATGTATTTATTTACCCCAGAGAACTCAGAAGGTAAAATTACTCAAGCAAAGTGCAACTGCTTTTAATAAACCAGGTATCTTTCTTCTTGAATAAAAAATAACAAGATTTCTGAAAAAAAAGATTTCACTTAAATTTCATTTACTTTTGTTTAAAATTTGACAAACAACGAAAAAATACCTGTAATCGAAAAATAAACAAAATACAAGTTCTAATCGCACTTTAATCAAAAGTGATAAACAAAGTTATCACTTTTTTGTTTTACCCCCTTCAAGTTTTGTTTTACCCCCTTTGGTAGCATTTATATATTTAAGTAAAATTTAACGAACAAATGGGCCACTATAAGGCTGATTGACATACATACATATAAGATACATTAACTCATTAAAATCCACACAGTCTGAATGCTAAATGCTACCATTCACGTAAGTAAAATATAATTAATTCGATTGGAAATTGGAACCAAATAGATGCCTTTGGGATGCTTGTACATTGCATTTATCGGCGCATATGTTATAATGATTTAGAGAAGAGCTGAGTTTGTAATGACTATTAAAATAAGCTAGTAAATTATGATGACTTAAAGAAAGTAGTGGAACCCGCCTAGTGAAGAACCGTGAGCGTCCAGCATGTGAATAGCGATTGGCTGATAATGTTAAATATGATAATGAATAAATTACATTTATTTACAATAATACTAAGCAGGGTAAAACTTTGAATGAGTGATGAATGATATTAAAGATGTTTTGAAATAAAATCGGACTCAGAATAACCCTTGCCTTCAGTTAGCACTCACACCATTTCTAATTACCACAACACGCAGCGTTCGTAATCGTGCCATCAAAGACATTGTAAAGACTTGTTGCCTACAGCGAACTCTTTTTTTTTTTCTTTGAACGGACTCTAGTGATTTTATCTGCTTCTAAGAATATATTTCCCAAAGGACACCTTACTATACAGAAATATAGCAGAAATTAAAACTTGCAACTAAATAACAACAAAGGCGAGAAAATAAAAAGGGAAAAAATGAAACGCAATATGAGAATAAATATCTTAATAACATTTATTACTCGCTTCCATCCATTAGCCTTTAAAGGTCCCTGACTGGAAACAGGCCTCCCCTAATTGGCGCCGGTCCAACCAATTCTGCGCCCTTTCAATTCTACGAATTCAGTCAGAGTCGTCCTATACCCCTTTTTTCACGTAGAATGTTCTCTGCTAGTTTTCAGTCCTTAATTCCAAGTATTTAACAAAACCTACAGTACCCTAAAAAGTAGGTTATTATTTTTTTTGTTTAAGATATAATAAAACGACTAAAAATATTCACAAAATGACTGTCACAATTCCAGAACGGAAATTTGGAAAAAGCGTTCGAGCAAAACAAACGATATTTAGTATTTAGAACGGCGGGACAAACAAATCGAATTTGTCTGCATAAATCAAATGCCGTACAGAACAAAGTTAGGAGAGCGTTGTAAATCGCTCTTGAACTAGCATTAATCGTTCTCTGTGAACGAACTAGTTTCTATAATTATTTCCTCGCCTCGAGACCCTTGTTTTGTCTCTTTGAGTATTTAATGCAATGAAACCCATTACGAAAATCTTAATGTATTTGAAATGCAATAACGTATAAGAGAAATATACATCATTTACATTTAATAGTTTTAAATTACTTTGTATTGTGCGCCGTGGAGTTTTCATTTTATACGAAAGATATATATTTAATGTTAAAATATTATAGAATATAAATTGTGTAATAAATAATAATTTTGCAGTTAACAACATGGATTGAACCGTGATGATACCGTGACCCGCAAAAAAACCTTGAAAGACAAGATGGCTAAATTGAGGTTTACCCTTAAAGAATTGCAATTCCCAAAGGAGTTATGCAACCAACTCTTCCAAGAACGTGATTAACGCGAAGAGGATGTATAGAGTTCATAAATAAGTACGCCGTATTCGTAGAATGAGCTACTTAAATTATGTTAAAAATTCTTATATCTTATAGTTTAGAGGACCAGCAGTAACCTTCAATATATTGTACTTAATATTCGGTTTTCAATGCAGTAATGATTATTGATAAAAATATTAGAATTTCTCGAAAATAACGTAAATTCTTTGGTTCATTTCACTTTAAAAATGTCCTAACAATTTGTAAACGATAAATATTATGATATGACTCAAAAGCAAATAGAAGTTTAAGTCCTTATCGAGTAAACAAACAAGTGACAGTTTTGTAGTCCCATGACACTTAACACTGACAGTGTTTCTGAGTCCATCAGTATTCAATGTTCGTTGAAGGCTCGTCAATGAAGGACTTATAATTAAAGAAAACAACGTTATTGATTCAATTAACTACAATTCACATCCGCCCCATTCTTTGTAATCAAGTCAAACTGTATATACACATAAACACGTCTGTGAACATCATATTACATTATCGAATCGATAAAATTAATTCTGTAGTACTGAAGTTACTTTTATGTTGATCATTAAGAGAAATAAAATACAAAATTTAATAAATTTATTCTTTATTGATAGTTGTTGAAGGCTGTTTTAAAATTTGAAGCAAACCTTCGTTTCCTAAAGTAAATGTGGATCAAGCAATAATATTGCAAAATTTTGATTTAAAAACGGTGAATATTAGAACGACCCTCAATCCTAAACTTTAACCTAAGTTTCAAGTGTGAAGCCGCGCCAGCGATTATTTTATATAAATATAGGAAATATAATTTGACGCAATCAAAGCATTCATAGGATAAGAGAGGTAAATATAATCTATATAATTCATTTCTCGACATTTGATAGACGTTGAACGATACTATATAAATTACACAGAAATTATTCTGGGCGTAGATGGTACGAAACATAAAATAAAATAATATTCGTATTTTATAAAATTCATGTTTTGTTATACACTGAAAACTGGCTTGAAAGCTTGAAATACTTACAAAACTTTATCCTTATGTACATTCGTAAGGTTAGTTAGGTTGGTTACCTTACTTAAATCGCTTAATGTAACACACCGTACTATATAACAAACTAGACCTCTACGTGTATCTGCAACGTTTTTTAACAATATTTCTAAAGAGGGCAAAATAATTACATATTCGGAAAAAAATCATTTCGTTTTATAACTGTTAGAAAAGCACACAACTTAAAATATAATATGATATATTGACACTGGTTCTTTGGAAGCTTTCCACTGCGTAATATCAAGAGAAAACAGATTCTAGTCCGTAAGAAGGCCTTCGAGTAGTCCAGTCAATGAATCACCGAAATGAATCATCGTGGAGGGCCATAGCCTTTTTTATGAAACTATTGTGTTTAAGAGGAGATTGTGAAGTAATATCAGAAAAAGGCAGATTCTTCTCGAAGGTATCAGTCTGCAGTCAGGATCGACTAAAACAGCGTAGCATTAAGCCACTCCATCTCAACTTGTAGGTTTCGTAAAAGCCGAAGGTGAATTTTTTGTTAAGCACATCGGATGGTTTTAAACTTTTTTTAGGGTCAGCACCATCACTTGAGCTCAAATTTTACTTGACACATCAAATAAAATACGTACACACACACCTACACATATATACATACATATATACTTCTGTAAACACATTTTGATTTCAAAAACAACAAACCTATTGGTTTGTCACTTCAACACGTCACTATTATCACGTACATAAATTCCCATAACTTTTACAGAAACGCTTCGATAGTAAAAATATTTGGCTGTAAAGAATATATTTTTATTCCACTATCATATATAATACTTTATATAGAATATTGAACAAATTTCGTTTAAAAGATCTATTCTGTTGGCTGAAATAGTTCACTTTCTTTTTATAAAATTTACTACTACAATAAATCCACTTTGACCCGTCAAGCTCGTGAAAGATAAAAAAGACGTATTATACGATGCGTATTTGTTAACAAAACATTGTACTAGGATAAAATATACATGAAGAACAAAAAGTATAATAAATATTTCCCAATAACATTTTTATTTAGAAAATATGTTATATATAATTGCGACAATAAAGTTTAAGAGAAAGATGTGTTGTTTCTAAGCATTTTTTTTTTATTTAACATTGTTTCTCTTACAATATTTTACGTATCCGCAGAGATAAAATAAATTGAATTGATTTGAACATCTTATAGACGATTAGCCTGTTTTTTTCGTAAATATATTCAGTAAGAAACAGCTCGAAAGTCAACGAAGACGATTGTGAAAAATTATAAAATTACATGCAATATTGACCATAACAATTTAACTGACCATAACAAATTAAAACTCAACGTCTTAATTAATTATAGCCCATAAGTGTGTGCGGAAACTCAGGAGCACGCTTTATTCTTTCACAGTAATAATTCTATGGGACGGCAATCTGACACGATCAGAGAAAGTTCATGCGTAAGCTCTACATGCTTTCCGAGGCTTTAGAATATCACTGCCGACTTCTTGACTTCGATTTTCTATAGATAATTTATTTACAGAAAAACTATAACTTTTTTAAATTTGATTTTAAGTTGGTGTTTGAATCCAGTACCTCATGATATGCTACCTTATAAGTTACCAAACCAGCACAAGCACCAAACCAGCAAGGCAGTCAATGGAACCACATAAATTGTATATATATAGCAAATTCAACCTATATATAATTATATAGGTTGAATTTGCTATTTGAAGTTCAAACGAAATATTCAGCGAAACGTATGTAAATCTATACAGTACAAGGTGTCGTATACGGTATAAATTCCTGCAATCAGGGGTAGTGTTTGCTTTAGGACCGTGGTATTTATTTGCAAAACTCTCGAGGGGTCGTCTGGTAACGTCGGCCTAATTTCCGAATGAAAGCTGAATAAGCATTCGATAGCGGATTGGATAAACATTTATACTGGCAATTATTGACGTTGTTACTAGGTGAAATCACAAATTTATTTGACATCGTAATCCGTTGAAATTTAATTAGATTTCATAAGTTTTTGTTATGTTTACACAGGAAACTTAAAAACGTCACGAGATATAATACGAGACGGAAATTTTTGCGTTCAGCTAGAGTAGATAGACGCCAGAAAACAAAAATAAGATATAACAGTTTTTGAGTCCTATGTGTATTCGTATTTGTGATTAACTGGATAGATATAAAATGATAAAGTAAGCATTATGGTAACTATATTGCTGATGGTGTCATAAAGAATTTGCTGAAATAGTTCCTTAATAAGGAAGCCAACCAGAAAAGTGAATTCGAATTTTCTGTCTCATTTATTAACACATTAATCATAATTATTTAATATTTAAATACAAGATTAATGGTCATTTGCTGGATATAAGGCTCCCATAATTGATCGATTATGTACTCATAAAATATAGATAATAGTATAATAATTCCTGTGCCGCTATCCTATTCAAGTTTACAGTGCACCACTAGAAATATTTTGTAAGAGCAAAACTCATGGCACGACATGATCCTGAAATATCAGAAGGTGTTAATTTGTGATATACTCTGGTTATAAAAAATATAACGTTTAGTGTATACCATACAGTTTAAACATTTTACGAGTGAGTCCTGCTGCTGCTGGTGATGTGGTATGAACCACATCTTAGATCCGCATCTCATTGGTAATCACATTTCCTGAATACTTCCAAGTTAAGTCTTGATTTTTCCAACTCTGACCAGCTAAGTTAGATTCTGCCAATGATTGTGTATATACTTTATTATATAACGGCAAGACTTTACCTAGAATCAATCTTAATAAATTTCAGTCCCTTTAAGAAAAAGAATACGCAAGCAATAAAATTACTTAGTAAATTAAATCTTCTATAAAGTAAATATTTAAACAGTGTTGGTTAGTGACTAAATAATTTACTCAAAATCAAGTTAATTTTTGTATAATAGATAAAATAATATTGATGCTGTACTATTATTTAAAATCAAGTATGAAAATAATTAATATTATTTCAAACATTTTATAAACAATTTTTCGGAATTTTTAGCGCTCTACTGATTTATATTTTTCATTAGTGAATCTAAGTAATTAATCTTTGTCGGTAATAGAAGACACATTCAAAGGCAATAGTGATTGCTGAAGCAATACAACCAATAGTTTCTCGTAAAGCAATAGTAGTTTTTCTCACTAATAGCAGCTTTTAGTACAAAGAACAGGCTTTTCGAATGCCGAGTGACGCAATCACGAAATACCGGCAGTAATAAATGACAAAAGAATTCAAGAGATCTATCCTTAATAAAATTTGAAAGGTCAAAGCATTCGGGTGGCCTTCTATCGAGTAGAATTTATAAAGACTTATAACTTTTTGATTTTTAACGAATATAATTTTGTTTAAGGATTTTATTCACAGGGAGATGAATCAAAGAACGAACGTAATTATGATTGATTAATGGTCGAAACGAGGGATTAAACTCCGCACAAGATATAAACTGTATGTGATTTGCGATCTAGTCGAATCGAGAGCAGTATATCGTAAGTTTACCCAAAACCAGTTCGCAATATTAATGTATCGTACGTGGCGATCTTACTGATGTTGATGGTGTAGTTTAACCGAATTTGGATTCAGTATTCCTATTTCCTTATTATCTCGTTACATAATCAAGAATTGTGTAACAAATATAGCTTTGGTTATTTCCTTATCCACTTTCCTTTCCTATCGATATTACGAAAAGTGAAATGTATTGAATTTTATTAAATATATATAACAATTTAAAACTGTATTGAAAAAAGTATCATTAAATTTATTAATCAAAAATATACTTCGTTCAAGTAAGCTCTTGGAATTTCGAAAATCTTTGTTTTGTTATGTTTTGTGTGTAGGTTAACTAAGGTTTAGGGTATGGTAAGTTTTCTTGGTGTTAAAGCTTTGTGCAAGCCAGACGGGTACCACTCATCATATATTCTACCTTCAAGTAGCAATGCTTAGTATTGTTATGTTCTGGGTGAGCTAGTGTAACTATAAAAAAAAAACTTCATCTGAACGTTCAAACTTGCCTAAATAAACAAATATAATTACATACAACCTTGAAACAAATTTGGAAAATGTTCTGACTGCCTAAAATATTAATTTAGTTCTACATGTGGTATTACGCTACTCGTCGTTAAATTAAATTATAACTTATGCAACGGATCCAAACTATAAATACCCGCGATTCATAATCATTGAATAGAATCTACTCTAATTACTTTGTCCTTAGCCTTGCGTCTGTATTGGTACCACTCATTATTAATTCTACCGCCAAAGTGCATTATTTTGTATAGTTGTTTGGCTTGCAGAGTAAGTTAGCAAGTGTAACAAGCACAAAGGACACAACAATTCTATAACAGTTGCTAAGGTAAGTGGCGCACGTTAAAGAATGATTAATATTTCTTACAAAGCCAATGTCTTTAGGCGGTGGTGATAAATTTCCATTGCCTTTGGCTTCCTACTTTAGATATTATAAAAAACGTTAAATTGTATTGTATCGATCAAAGCTTTCGGATGAAAATGAACACATCATATTTCTTCTTCTTCTTCTTATCTACCTTCGTTAAAATGTCTGACTACACAACAGTCGTATTAATTCTGATCGAGCCTCTTATGCAATCTAACTATGCTTTGTTCACAGAAATGCAATTCACCATTAGCGTTTGTTTTACCCTCAAACATCAATGGATCCCAAGAACAGTCTAATCTAGTTAAATTAATATTCAGAATTGATTTAGGATAAGTTTGTAATTTCAATCATTTTCTCAATCAGTTGCTCAATATGCCATTTAAGTGATATTTTATAAACCTAATATATCCCCAATATTTCCCCCAGTATTTTTTATTGTAATTGTTCGAAATCCTATCCTCACCACTCGAATCCAACTGGGACTCGGATGGTGAGGATTTCGAACAGTTATTGATTGAGGTTTATTCATTTATATGTATGTGTGTAAGTATAAATAATAATATTATCACAACTATTTTTCAAGGATTTCTGTCATCCATATGTAAAATTCTGTCATCACTTGGAAATTAGATGAACTTTTCTTTTTATCTCGACAGATATTGCCTAAACTAAAGGTCAACCTTTACTTATATACCAAAAACAAAGGTACTTTTTATCCTGAAAACCAAAATGGTTCCAAGGGGATAAAAAAAATGTCCAAAGTCTCTACTAGAACGAAATAAGAACGGAAGAAAAAACAAAGAGTTACTTATTTACTAATTAGTAAAAGACAAATGTTAAGGAAATAAAAGGATATTAAATAGATCCTGACATCGTAAAAAGTGCAATGAACCGAGTTTAAGCGACTCGCAAGCAAATAAGATCCCAAGTATATATTATGTAGTTTTATTTTATTCTATCCATTTGGTCACCGCCAAACGACGCACAGCGTCTATATTAAGCCACTAAAAAGGGTTTATGCAGTTGTTTGACTTTAATATGAATACAGATTTACTTTTAGTATATTTTGAAATAATATTTTTTTATTATTTCGAATGAACGGATGAATTTGAAAAATCTCTGATGACTCTTGTTCATCCAGCCATGCTTGCAGGGATTCATTCTTCTATTTTATTCATCACATTAATTCTAATCAGCATTATAATATTGATGGCGTTTATCGGTGTTTTTGGGGCAACGGTATTACATTAATTAAATTTAAATTTTAAATATCCTGGGACATTATTCAGATACGGCCATCTGATCCCAAGCTAAGCAGAGCTTGTACTATGGAAACCAGACAACTGAGATACTACATATACTACTTTTCTTTTGTAAATACATACTTATATAGATAATTACACCGAGTCTTAGGGCATACAGACATGTTCGTTATAATCATTATAATTTGTCATACTATTCGGTCTGTTACTAAATCTACTCGTATGTTAAATATTAGGCCGGTAACGAATTTAATTGAATTTTATCACCATTAATTCTTATCATTACCTTGTTTTTAAAGGAAAACCATTATAAGTAAATCTGTATGAGGCGGATGAAACTCTGATATATTTATATCTTTCAATACAAAGTTGAGCGGTGTGGTGATGTCGTCGGAAGTAGAAGAGGAAGGCCTTTGTCGAGCAGTGAGACATTTATTTACTACAAACTTGTCGTACCCAAATTATAGATACGTATTTAATTTTTATTTCAACTTTTTTATTCAATGTACCATTGAGTTTACAGAAAAGACATTTGGAAAAAAATATATCCGGAGCTCATGAAAACGTAATAATTCCATCGAATTATATACATTTTTCTAATACATTATATGTTTGTCGGGTTAGCAAAAAGTCGCGTAGATACATATTTAAAAATTGTCTCAAGAGATATGTTACAATAATATTAATAATAATAATATAATAAATGTTTATTTACAGATAAATATCCATAGTGTTAGTTACAGACTTAAAAACTATGTTAGTAGATATTTTTTAGTATGTAGTATTTATTAAGCCAACAAAATATGTCACACAATATTCTAATTTTTAGAACAAAATTCCTCCGTGTCCCCGTAACAATATCTAGAATATTTTAGAACGTCGAACGTTTTAGACTATTATTTAAAGTAATCATCTTTTTACGTATTCTTTGTTACAACTAGTTGTTAGTACTTATTATACGTATATATATATATATATATATATATATATATATATATGCAAACTGTATATATATATATATATATATATATACAGGGTGACTGGTGAATTAGGATCAATATTTTAGGAGCATAATCGGTACATATATATATATATATATATATACTGTAAAATTTTCAGTTCCGGGTCATAAACAATAATACTTTATCCGTATCCGTATTTCTTCATTTATTCATTCATCACATATATTTTATTAAGATTACAAGACGTTTATATACCCTTTTACAATGATAGATATTCATATTTATTTATTTAAAAATCTGAATAAATTTTAATATTTAAATGAAATTCAAACATTGATTGCTGGTACAAGTCAGCTGTAAGGAGTTTTACTGTCAGTCAATCTCCTATATTACAATAATAATCTTAATATGGATCGTCTTTCATCCTACGTTATTAGATTAAATTTATTTGTAGCGCCTTAATATCGCTTTCAAAATAAATTACGTTGTATTATATAAAAGAATAACTTAAATATTTATCGTTTTTTTAGTAATATATTCGCTTTTAGAGCTTTGATGGTCCAGTTCATAGGAGTACAATTTTAACTGAATCTAGCGAGTTTAAATCCATCAAGCACTACTGACTGTTTATAGTATTCATGTCGTGATTAATCTTAAAAGGAGATATTGTGTTGATATATGTATGTGTTAAATGATATTCTGCTGCGTGTATCTACCAACACACACTGTATAAGTGGTAAGTCCTATAAAAAAGAAGAAGAGGCCTTCGTTTAATTGTAGAACACTTCAGTCTGTCCCAAAATTTGGTAGTTTAGTAATATATCATAATAAAAAAATAAAATGTTATCAGAGCTAATATAATATCGGAAAGATATCAAATATCAGGTCGCGAGGTAACGCCAAGCGCAACTACAGTAAATAAGAAAAAGATTGATGGCGTGCTTATCGTGATGAATATAAGGCTATAGCGACCCATTCATCTTATTTATTACAGTTATTTTAGTACCATAATGTACAATTAGTTATAACGCGAAAACTCAATACATTAATTTTGATGTTTTGAAATTATTCCTTTCGTAGTATTATTGCCTTAAGAATCTACCAAACTATTAAATTAAGAGATATTTCCTGTAAAAACATATAATCAATGATTGAAATGACTAGTACATTGATTATATCATTTTGTCATTAAGTAAATATAACTCAGACGTATGTTAAATAATAATAACCAACAAAGCATTTACTTTCAGCATTAAATAATATCATCGTTATTCATTTTTAGTGTTCCTAAACGGACCTTACGAACCATGAAACTAGAATATTCCCAGGGCGGGCATTGCAGCAGATAATTTACATAAATGCACCGATACGAGGTTATAAAAAGAATCTAGATACTTCACTACAGAAAACCGGTTTCTTTTTACGTAATACTCTTAATATTTCTGTATCTTTACTTTAAAGGGAATTGGAGTTCGTATTTTTTTAATAAAGTGACATTACTCGAGTTTAGGGTTGCCATACTCTAGTGTTGCAAAATAGGACTTATTGACGTAGTATTTTTCGTGTGTTTTAATTCCCAACGTACGACAAGACTTTTGCCCAGCAGTGGGACAATTACGTTTTCTCTTAAATTACCCAAGCAGTCTGTTCTTTGTAATAATAAACATTTACAATACAATACAAACTGTATTTTTAATCTAGAATTAAAAGTATTATAACAAAGCCAAGAAATATTGTACCGAAATATGGTAAATTAAATAGAATCGAATTTATTTTTGAATTTATCATTAAGTAAACAAATATAAACGGGCTATCATGTTAAATCACGCCGTGGGTTCGACAAGACGTTAAAATGGATCTAAATTTTATAATCACAGACAATTCTCAGATTACCCACATAGGCCAAATACAATAAATACTGGTCAACGACTGGTCACCAACTACGCCCCAAAGCCGAAATTGGAACGTCTGCAAAGCGAGATATTTATCGCAATTAAATAACCTTTATATTTAAGAGATTTAACGATTGTGTAGTTTCATTAAAAAGCTAAAAGTTTTATAAATCATATATGAAAACTCACGGAGAGATCTCTTTTCTACATCGCAGGATGTTACACGCAAACTGTTTCTGATGGAAATCTAAAACATGTGTAGATTGCAATCCGCAAACAAGATTAAGCCTTTAATAGGACATAAAGGCTTCGCCCAGCAGTGACTGGTGCATTACGTTATATAGTAATTATAATAGAGTACACGAAGCGTATGTACTCGTATATACGGTCTATGGAATGCACGCAACTGGATTGTTATTGTGATATAATTAAATCAAACTAATTACTCTATTTTATAATTATAAGCAATTAATATAGTCCAATTATACAAAATATTGACGTATTACATAATACGTTATTAGTTTTTATTTATAGAATAGGGAAGGCAGACGAGCATATTGGCTACCTGATGGTAAGTGGTCACCAACGCCCTTAGACATTGGCATTGTAAGAAATGTCAACCATCGCTTACATAGCCAATACGCCACCAACCTTGGGAACTAAGATTTGATGTCCCTTGCGCCTGTAATTATGCTGGCTCACTCACCCTTCAAACCGGAACACAACAATACCAAGTACTGCTGTTTTGCGGTAGAATATCTGATCAGTTGGTGGTACCTACACAGACGAGCTTGCACAAAGCTCGTCTGGTGGTAACCAGTTAGTTAAACTTCGAATGTGTCACCTCGTCTAATGTGTCTCCAATCTGTTAGTTTTTTTTTTGTGACTACATTATTATTCACTTAGATGATCTTGGTGACACATTAATGATGTCAAGAATTGTATATATTTCTTATAAGTTAATATCTAAGGGCTAATGGTGATTACTTATCGTTGACAAATAAAAAACATAATAAAATAAGAAAATATTAAACCCACAGATTTTAAATTAAAGATTAAAAGACGCCGACAAGGCTAAGCCTTCTTCATAGAGTAAAGGCTGAAAATTTTTCTCCACAAGTATACTACAGTAGGTAAGATCGTTTGGATACCATGAATCTTGACACGCGATGGCTTTGATATGTAAGTAGAAAAGGTGCATTGAAATTGTCGCGCAAAAACAGCATAGAATATAACGTGATTCATGCATATGTAATATATGCTATTAGAAAAAAAACTTCAACTGGTTCCAGATTATTTATAACGCAGATTTATTTTTATTTTATAAGGCAGATTGCTTACGAAGGGTTTTCTCACATGCTGATAAAACACATAAACACAAATTAAACACATGAGTAAGCCAAACAGAACATATTTCTTTGTTGTCAGAGGGTTGAAGCGATGTTTTTCTCACATTTTTCTTATCCCAAAAATGCAATATTCCTATATTTATATGTTGCAGTGTGGAAAAAAGATACTTCGAACGTGTCAATTGTTTTCTAAAAAGATATATTAAACATTTATTCTTAAAAAAGTGTAAGATAGAATGTTGTAAAATCTAATCTAATCTAAATCTATGTTTCCATCGACCTTTTAATCCCAGTGACCAGCGAAATTATGTTACATAATATTTTTATTATATAACATACTTTCGCTTCTTTTTCTTCTATATTATTATTTTTTTATTTTATTTGATAGATGCCAACGCTGTATACAATTTTGTTTCTTATTATAGACTAAAATTTTAAATAACTTAAATATAAAAAATGCATACCTATAAGACGTCTGCGTTGGTTTGGCCACATTAGCCGCAGACCGCCAGACTATGTCGGAAACCGAAGCCTTGACTTTGTTGAAGGCCCTAGATCCCGCGGCAGGCCCAAGAAGCGCAGGCTCGATGTCATGAGGGACGACATGAGAGAGCACGGTCTCACTAAGAAGGATGCTTTAGATCGGGCAAACTGGAGGAAGAGATGTATGAATGCGGACCCTGGCGTTACTAGGCCGGGAAAACGCTAGGCAAAAGAAGAAGAAGATAAAAATTGCATACCTCACTTATAGGCTAACTTAACATGCGTAGGAAAAAAAATACATTTTTGTAAAAAAACTTGAAAAAGAATTAAAATACGTAAGCAAAAAAAAAGAGGAACTATTTATAAAAACAAAACAAAACATGCAAAAATTATAACAAAAATAGAAGTAAACGTCATTATAAAAATAAACAATTAAATAAATTTATTATTATTATTAGCTATAATAGCCATGTATGTTTATAATAATATTAGATTTCGTTGCGCAGGGCTCAATTTTTCCGGAATTAAAACCCAACTCTCTATAATCACTTCAGATATCATTCGAACGGATATGAACTTTATACAATAAAAGCAGGGCGCCGAGCCGACCCGCCTTATCTCCGCCGAACAGCCTTGCAAATATAAATCTAAAAAATTGATAGCAATTTATATGTTAAACATCGGTCTGAGTGAGATATTTTGCATCTTGTAAGCTTAACGGAATACATCCAGAGCTCGACGCCGCTTAGTAAGGCCGATGGATCAATTTTTCACCAACTTTGTGTATCTTAAAACTTATTGAGTTATATTTTATTTTATTTATATATATAAATATATTTTGGGCATCTTTAACGATTTGTCTCAAATTTTGTATTCAGGTTAGATTTTGCCTATTATCTATTTGTGACTTTTTTGAAAAAATGCAACGTTGTCACAAAATAAATTATAACTTATTATTACAGAGCAAAACTCGTTCTATCAGATACTACAATAAAATAGCCGAGATGGCCCAGTAGATAGAACACGTGAATCTTAACACTAGTTTCCGGGTTCAAATCTAGGTAAGGACCGCTGAGCATGTTTCGTCTCGTGCTCGATGGTTAGTGAAAATAACGTAAGAAAACCTGCTTATGTCAAATGAAATTTTGGTACACGATCTCCAAAACTTTTCTTTACAATTAGACACATGCCAAGCAGTGTGACATTTACTTGACGTCTAAACGATTAAATTAATTCACTAAACAAATTTAAATATAGACTTTTTTAATATAAACAATAACTTATTTAAATATTTTAAAATCTAAGCATAAATAACAAATCAAATATCCTAGTTGTCAATTCAATATATATATTCATGAAATTCACTAAAATTTAGCCACTAACTTGAATTTCAGTAAGTCAGGAAGCACCGTCACCTGCAACAGCGTAGCTCAAATTATAGCTTGAGTTTCGTGTGTCGTTACGAGTTTGTCTCCCCTTGAACATTTCTCATAACTTTACGCGACAGAAACGAATATTAATAAGTTTCATTTGCACTTTAAAATAACACATATATCAATTCTACGAATACTTTCCTATGTTTTCTTGAGATATCCGATTTGAAAATTTGTTTAAAAGAAATTCTTGTCACAAACGCATAATTATAACCTATAAATTACAATAATTACAGATAAGTGTACTCATAAAATTTAAAAAAAAAAAAGTAATATAAAGTAAGGAATATAACTTTTAAAATATATTTTAATTAAAGTTTAATGAAAACACGAAAAATATTGTTTGTCATAACTACCTACCTACCGTAATTAGTATGCTAGAAGGAAGTATCGTAAATAATTAAAGTTCAAATTAATATTTCCGCATAAAACGTAACGTTTAAAACTTGTAGCTTCTAACGGAACCCTTTCATTAATGAAAACCTCTGCCGTCAAGTGAAACATAAATACAACATGACCGTTAATATATTTTACGAAAACATTAAAACAAGTCTTTAAAATGCTTTATTTTTTTAAATTAAATATAGAATAGAATTACAGATCATTTAAAGAGTCGACGACTATTGGTAACAAGCGCCCAACATTTCTTATGACCAATGTCTCTTGCCAATGTCTCTTGAATGTATTAGAAATAATTGGCGGTTGTAATTTTATAATCTATAATCAATAGATGATATTTATTTCCCGTGCCTGGGAAAGCACATAAAGCCGTTGGTCCGGCACCTGAACTCTTTCCGGTCGTGTCGGATTGTCGTCCCATCGGAATATGAGAGTTAGGGAATAGAGAGTGCACCTGTGTTTGCGCACATACTTGTGCACTATAATATCTCCTGCGTAGTTGGCTAATCTCTCTTGAGATTGGCCACCGTGGCCGAAATCGGTCTGGAGGACATTATTATTATTATTATTTATTATTATTATTATTATTATTATTATTAGATGATATTTACGCCTGTCTGCTTCCGCTATATTTAAACTATATTGGTAGTATAAGAAATATTAATCATTCCAAACACAGCCATTGCATTCCCAACCATGAATACTAAAATACTTATTTCTGCTAGACGGTAAAATAACTAATAAATATATGGTACCTACTTAGACAAACTACTGGATAAGGTTGATTCCTGGTGGTAGGGCTTTGTGCAGGCCCGTCTGCGTGGGTACCACCTACTCATCAGATATTCTGCCGCTAAGCAGCAATAATTTGTATTGTTTCGTTCCGGTTTGAAGTGAGCCAGTGTAACTACAGGCACAAGGCACATAACATCTCAGTTCCACATGATGGCCACATGATGATGGTGTTAAACACTTGCCATCAGGTGGGTCATTTGCTCATCCGCCTGCCTATAACATAAAAAAAAAGTAAAAAGACCTCAAAATTACTTGACAAAACCAATAAATATGTATAAAAAATATCAATAAAAAACAAATTAATAATTTACCGGTACACAATACAATGGATAAATATGTTGCAATATATGTTTCTTCAAAAACCGAGTTGGCCCAATGGTTAGAAAACTTTAATGTTAACCGAAGCTTGTGAGTTCAAACCTACTGCGGGCAAGCTGCTGGGGACTACTGAGTTTTCATGTGCTTAAATTTAGATTAGATAGATTTTATAACTAATCTCCTGCTAGAAGATGAAAGAAAAACAAACCAAACATAACTGTATCCACCAATCCACATTGAAGCAGCGAGGTGGAATAAGCTCGCAACCTCAAATGGAGAGGAAGGTTTAGCCCAGCAGTGAGTCATGTACATACTATTACTTTCACATGTTTCTTTGAATACAGTAAATTTAGTAAAAGCAATGTTATATAACTTAAATACGGTTTAGATTAATTAGAGTTTTCTAATAAATGTATGAACAATTTAGTATGTAATCAATTATCTAAATTTATTTTAATATATTGTATTTCATTAATAGTTCCAATATTGTTTACTTTTGTTTTATTTATGCCTTATCCGTAGTTTCCATTGTTGTATAAATTCGTACACAATATGCCTTATATTTTATTTTCGGAGGCCATTTAATGTTACATTTACCCAAGAGGTAGCATACATTTAGCTTTATAGGCTATAAACATTAATACTTAAATATGGTCTGAAATTTGTTATCGTTACATTTAAATAAACATATGCTATTTAAGTTTTTAATGTTAAATAACAGTTCTGTTATTCGAGAATTAAAATATATTTATTCGTTCCAATTTAATATTACAAATTTGTTATTGTGTGGTTGAATATGTATTTTTATAGCATTTTTTATAACATAGGATTATGCTCGTTTAAGTTGCTTTAAATCTACGTATTTTGGTAATATTTAAATGTAGAAATTAGTCTCTCAAGTGAAATGATCAAAGTGGTATAATATGAAGGCACATAAGGCCTGCTCCGGCACCGTGACCCGCTGACAGACCTATTTCCATTTCCACGGTCAGGTCGACGCTGTAATGTGGGTAATTATTGTCCTGCTACCTTAAATACACATATAAACGTCAGACCCGTAGGTAATCCTGAATCAGTCAAGCGATTACAGACCGAATATCTTTAGCATAAAATTGAAACTCGATTGGACACGAAAAATTTTACCAAAAACACATTTCCCTAATAGTTCCAATGTAAAAGTGCAACCGAGCGAAATACAGAAATGAATCAACGTAATGTAATTTCTTCATTCACGTGTAGTATATGGGTTTTATTTACGGAAAAAAAAAACGTTGAGTACTCCTTACATTGCTTTATTAAAAATAGAAAGTAGCTGGATAGTCTTTTCCCTTTGAATACAGTTTTAAAAGGTCTGTTAATGCCACAATATTATTGTTTGTTGTACATTTGCTTATTATTTATTTATTTTAAATTATATATAATATAAGTTTAATATATTTAACCAATAGGTGGAGTTAGTAGTAAAATAAATTTCGATATTTTTGTGCTGTCTTAATAAAATATAAGGTGTAATTGTGTCTATTTGTGCTTCTCTAGAAATAAATCCACAAAGTTTTCTTCAACATGATCAACATTTTATGTGATTATATATCATTAATAATTTATTTATAATACGATTTTTAATACTTTATAAAAGAATACGATTTTAATCAAAATTAGCTTCAACATTTAATTATATTAAAAACAAAACAGTTTTAAATTGTTTTTTACTGTTAATTTGAATTAAATTAAATTTCTAATAATAAACATATGTAAATAATTTAGTGTAAGAGAATAGTTTCTGGACGGTCTCTGAACGGAATTCACATAACTTACCGGTAGAAGCTTCACATTTAATTGACTTTGGAGACTTGTATAATTACTACATAAAAGTGTTTGTAAGATCGTGCTCGAATAAATTTTAATTTCAATATTACAATTAAAGTAGTTAAGTATTGAACGAATGCTTAGAATCTCTTTGTAATCAAATACGCACGCTCCTTTCTGTACAGAATTACAAAAAGGAATTATAAATAACGGCTATACTCAGCTAAAATTGTTATATGTTATAAAGAATATTGAAAATAAAACTGTATCCTAAGCAATATGGGTTTTAATCCAAGTAAAACACACTATCTTTGATTACTGACTAAGTAAATAAAAATATATGATATAATTCTATTTTTCTATACTTTATATAAAAAAGACAATTGTTTTTGGTATATTAAAATACTGAAAAGAAGGTGTTATATATGATATGTTTCGTTTCGTTACTTTGTGTCGGGTCGTATCGTATCGACCCTCACTCTATCAATGGAAAAATAAAAACACAATCGGCACTGGCGAAGACGCTCTACGGGATTGCATCACAAAGAATACATTTTTCTTATTCTCAACGAGTACGCAAATGGCCAAGCAGACCACCTGAGAGGAAATTACCTCTGGCTGTAGTCGTATTTTTCCTCCAATAGTTATTTTATAATGTTACGATCGGTAGTTCGCCAAAATCGGTTATGTGATTATACTTTATACGTCTATTCGTAAATTTATAAAGAAAGACAATTATAATAAGAGCTTTCCGTTATTTAGTTTTAAATATCCCGAATATAAATACAAGAGATCTACTTTAATTCATAGCCGGAACACAGAATGAACGAATTGATATTATTTTTTGTATTCATTACGCAAAATGTCAGAGCTAGATATGATACGAAAAGCGAGATTCGAGGCAGAATGGCCGTAACGGCGAGCAAATGCAAACACAGGGACGTTCTCTACAGGAAGGTATTTGTCGTGCAACCTTGTCGCTCCTTTCTTCCGCCGTTATGATTAATGACACGTTATTTTTCATTGAAACAGCTGCCGCATATTTTTTTCCACTTTCAAGTCTCCTGTCCCATGACGTGCACCTATTAGTCAAGCTCTGAATAGGTTTTGATGCGGAATCTGACCTTGTTTTTAAGGTTTTATCGTACTACAGCCGTGATTAATAATTTTATGTATGAATGAATATCTTACGCGTTTTTATATTTCGAATTTGTATCTTCTTAATGATGTACTTTTTACTTGTATATTTATATAAATATGTAACAACATAATAAGTCATTGGCTTATAGCATATTATATTTAATACTATCTGTATAATTTCATAACAATCAGCGATTTAGTATATATGTATTTATATATAAAGTTAAATGGCCTTATTTCCGACTCAGCCATAATCGATATGTCTTTATTAACGAATGATATAACCCCAGACCTTTTTCATTTCCGTTTTCATCCGAAGTTTTCCACTCTTCTCGATTACATAAAATTGTTACAAATTAAAAGATATTTCTTTCACCCTTTTACGATTATTGAGTAAAATGATATATATATATATATATATATATATAGAATAAATATATTACATTCATTTTCTAGCCTATTGGACAAAACAAAAAAGCTTCACCTGGTTTAAAAATTAGTGCGCCGCCCCCATGTGTTATATAATCTATAATGTTATATAATCCATAATCTTACTCAATAAACGGACTACATAACACAAAAATATGTTTTTAAATCGAACTGACTCATAGCTTTATATTATTTCCCAAACAAATTATATTCACATTGAAAAGAAAAAAGAATAAAATACAAACATCATGATACATTTTAAATGTTCATGATTTTTCGAGGAGCCAAATTCTGATAGCGATTTCAGTATTATTTGGATACGTAATTAAAAAAAGTAATAATAAAAACTCTCATTGGAGCGTCGAGAATATCTGTTAGTTCTTTTAGTTATTATTTACGAACAAAGTAATTAAAAGTACTAACAAATATATACAAAAAAAACCATGTTCAATCATCATTAAGGACCATTTCTGGCGTTCTTTGTTTTTCCTGCATTACTTCGAAATAACTTCGCCCAATAAATATATTGTATGTACAATTTATATGTACGAGAATGTATATTCGTAGCAGCCAGTAGTAATGCCCGCTTCCAATTAAGTGGGGAAGAGCGGCTCGATAGAACTACGTTTTGAATAAACTTTTTTATCTATTCGGCAAATTCTTGGTAAATATTCGCCTAGGTCTAGAATCTACGAGATATGATTTAGCGTTTTTCGTCTTTTCGCCCGTTGAGTACATTGATAGCCGGGCGAACTTTATTGCGTTACAATAAATCGTTAGATTTGCTAACTAAGAATAACTACAAGACTAATAAGGCGATAACAGCAGTATATCCCGCAACGGGTAGAGCATGTCTGTGCGCATTTTTGCAGCATTTGTATTGTCTGTGACGTCATCGGACTAAGGTGTGAAGGACACGTTTTTTTTATATATATAGAATAGGAATGCGGAGGAGCATACGGACCACCTGATGGTAAGTGGTCACCAAACGCCCTTAGACATTGCCACTGTAAGAAATGTGAGCCATCGCTTACATCGCCAATGCGCCACCAACCCTGGAACCTAAGATTTTATGTCCCTTGTGCCTATAATTACTCTGCCTCACTCACCCTTCAAACTGAAACACAACAATACCAAGTACTGCTGTTTTGCGGTAGAATATCTGAGGCGTGGGTGGTACCTACTCAGACGAGCTTTCACAAAGCCCTCCCACCAGTAAAAACGTTTGTGATTGTTACAGAATTTGCGTTATGTAAAGTTATAAGATAGTACACGTGTTAGTTAGGATGTTGAAGAGTCATTGTAAAATCGAAATTGAGATGTAATAATATTCATCGGAATATAAGAAATTATTGATACAAAATAAGAATTTCCAAAAATATGCTCGAAATGGCAGAAAAATCAAAAGAACGCTCGCGTCTAAAAGAATCCAAAAAACCTAAAAGTCCAGAGGCGAAAAAATGCGAGAACTACGGAAGCGTCGAAAAAATTTTAAAATACAGTGCAAAGCGATTACATATAGGCGGCTCGTCGGGCACACAGGGTCCGGCAATGGTCTGTACATCCAGGGATCATGAGCAGACGTCGTTGGAAGGTAATACAAAAAACAATGCCTACGTGTACGCTATCGATGCTGCTACCGTAGCAGACTACGATGTCATTGAACAGCCCATTTAAGATTCACAAATGAAAAAACGTTGGAGAGCGGCGCGTACTCACTTTGCTAAGGCTTTTAGCTCATATGAGTTCGCATGTGTGTTACTTCAGCTAACTCAGATATTTTATACAAGTCATACGCTGGTATATATCCGTTGTGATACGACGTAACCATAAAAATATATAAAATAAAACACCCATTGAATTATATAGTTTTGTCTTGCTGTTGTCACGATAAATTTATGGCATAGACCCGAACTCATGTATAAAAAAACATCAAAATCTGCATCACGCGTAGGCGAATATAATAACAAAACTTATTTTTTATTGTCAGAGTAATACACACAATATCACAATTATATCCTAATAAAACCACTGAATCGAATACTTTAAACCATAAAAAATAGATAAATATAAGTGACTTAATTTTGTCTAAAGCCCGTATGGAGGGGGTACCACCCACTTATTACCATAATTAACATTGCTTAGTATTGTTTTCTTCCGGTTTGAAGAGTGAGTTAGTCTGTGTAACTACTACCATTAGGAGGCCCATCTGCCCGTCAATATAGGTAATGTTATATAAAAATAGAATTGCAAGAATCATATCCATTACATTATTTTCAAATGGAAAGCTTTTATTACATTCATTGTTTAATATAAGTTAACAATGCAACAAAAGTTTCAGGTCCTAAGCAAGATTTCATTAAACATGGGTCAGTTATTTGAATAATTAACTTTGGTTTAAGTACCTACTCTCTATAAAAAGTATCTTACTTAATAATCTTTTAACTTTCTCTAATTAACTATTACTGCGCCGCCAGCCAGAAATTTTCAAGTAGCTCCGTCGTAGCTGATAAAATATTAGACAGTGCTATTTTCGAGCAAAATTGTTCTGAATTTTCACAACCTAAAAACCTTCTAAATATATTTATATTATTTTGTTCTATAATCTAATAAAAATACTCAGCTCTAACAAGCGCATTTGGCCACGATAGTTCAGTGATTAAAACACGAGAACCTCAACTCAAGATAGCAGGTTCTAGTTGTGCAGCATTACTGATATAATATATCAGCTTACCGCCGTCCACTGCTGAACGAAAGCCTCCCCCATAGAACGCCAACCATCCCGATCTTGGGCAGCCCGCATCCATCCCGTACCTGCCACATTTTTCAAATCGTCGGTCCACCTTGCCGCAGGGCGTCCTACACTACGTTTGCCTAAGCGTGGTCGCCACTCTAACATGTGTCGGCTCCATCGGCCATCGATGCGTCCGGACTTCAGCGTGCTAATTCTACGCGCGCTGTCGGTGACTTTAGTTCTCTTGGCGAATGTCCTCATTTCGGATTCTATCTGCCAGAGAAACCCCAAGCATCGCACGTTCCATAGCTCGCTGAGCGACCTTGAACTTGTGGACCAGTCCTACAGTGAGTGTCTACGTTTCGGTGCCGTAAGTCATAACAGGCAGGACGCACTGATTATATACCCTGGTCTTTAGTGACTGTGGGATCGACGATTCAAAAATATGACGCAACCTCCCGAATTTTGCCCAGCCCAAACGTATTCTTCTTTTGACCTCCTTCTCAAAATTGTGCCGGCCAAGTTGTATAGTTTGGCCCAGGTAGATGTATTCCTGCACAACCTCGAGTGGAGAGCCATTTACTACAACCGGTCGCGGGGATAGTAGCATTACTGAATTTAACCCGTATAGACAAGTGATGTGGATTAGGTTAGACACCATCTCCTCGACATGAGAAAAGACGTTAGCCAAGCTGTGAAAAATTTACAGACACTGTACCGAAAAGCGCTTTTGAAAAGTACTTTTACATGATAAACTAAATTCAAAGTTGCCACCGGCTTAGAATGTAAAAGTGACGAGAAGAATCAGCGAGAAAAACATTAGTTACTTTTTTCATAAATTACATATTTTTTAACTAGGTGGTAGGGCCTTTTGCAAGCCCGTCTGGGTAGGTACCACCCACTCATCAGATATTCTATCTCTAAGCAGCAATACTTAGTATTGCGTTCCGGTTTGAAGAGTAAGTGTGTTAGTTCAACTACAGGCACAAGGGACACCTCCGTCTACCTATAATATTGCATTTATGTATGTATATATCGTATATGTATATTAACATATACTATATAACTCGCTGTAATATGTCTTTATATGTCTTTCATTAAACTCTGAAGGTTATTTGTTCGAATATATAAACAAACAGTTTAATTTCTTTCTCTCTATCTTCAGTATTGTTGAAATGATTATTATAAAACTTTTGTTGATTAAGGACTATTAAAGAAACGATTGAGATTACTTTTAGCTACTAAAATAACCAATTTTGGTTATTTTAGAAGCTAAAAGTAATCTTGGTTATTTTAGTTAAGAATATACTTGAGAGACTTGAAATATGCTAATTTTTCATTAGCATATTTCAAGTAATAATGACTTTAGTACATATATCCTTAAGAAACTATTTTCAATAATTAACCATTTCATATAATAAATTAAATAAAACTAAGTTTAATGCAAGCTGCAAAAACCATTCAAATCGTAAAGATTTCGCCCTGATTACTAACAATAATTCAGAAATCATTTAAATATATTTTTGCCTAATTCATTGACTAGCATCTATTCCATATACTTTTTTTTTTTTCGAAGTCTTAATTGCAAAATGAGCTAGCTTTTGTATTTTATATAATTAAACTATAGAATAAGCTCAAAACCTTCTCCTTCTCAAAAAGGGAGAGGAAGCCTTTAGCCCAGTAGTGGGACATTTACAGGCTGTTACGGATGTTACGGAAACTGTAGCTAATTTCGCGGAGAATATTTCAACTTGTTCATTATTTTTTGGGCCGAAAAATCCTGTCCTCCTTTGTAATAGTCACAAACTTTTTATAATCAATCAAATACTGTTTAACACATTTAAAAAGTTGTTCTTTATCACTTAAAATCAAAACGAGATATATAATATAAGAAACGATTAATGAATTGTAAGTAAGTAAGGATCTAGTGCAAGTTTTTTAACTTATTCGATAGCGTTGATGTTCACTGCAATTTGTATGAAATAAAAACAGCGTCGTCTAGTGATAATAATTGGAATACCATACAAATTCCGTACAAGGAACGCTGATTATGTTCTCCAAGTTACCAACGCATCTTAAGAAAAAAAAAAGAGAAAACTTTAAATCGATTTAATTGTATTCGGCGCGTAATAAATTGTTATTCAATTAGATTTATGTACTATGTTTTGTTGTTTGCAGTAACAAACTCCCAATCCACCGAAATGAATAATTTATCAATCAAATTCATCTAAAAGCTCTATATTTAATGTCAAAAATACTAACCAGATCTGATCTGAATCAATAAAATCAATCGACAGATTGACTCAACAATATTTTTAAATAAGGATAGGCCTTCTGGATTAGGTAGATTTTTTTAGTATTATTAGTTTAGTTTATAGCTTTTTACATGAGCTTTGCATCAATTTTAATGTCTAAAATAAACTATTTCATGTGTCTTAATTGTTTTTGATATGAAACAAGACCGACTCGTATGACCTGACGGCAAATGTCATGACGCTCACTCTTAGGGCGTGGAAACGTGTCTACGGTGTGACCTCTGCCACCGTGTAACGGCACGTCGCCGAGACCGGGAGATGGTGTGACGTCATAACGGTGCCGTGTACGGTGCACCGCACGTTAGTTTGTTTTGCTGTTGTTTAGTTTGCATGTGTTAATAAAAATCGCCGACAAATTAGATGTCGATTTTTAATTTCACTAGTGGAATCACGTCCATGTGTCCACCGCCCTTGCCTCATGCTTCCTCCCTGTCGCTGCTTTCTACTCCCTAAAAATATATATTTATTCATTTTATTTATCTTCTTTTATTTATTATCCTCCGTGTTTATTTATTGTTTTACTTTAATTATTTTAATAACTATAAATTTTGTTAATGTTGCACATCTACATTCATTTCTACATTCATATCAGTGGGTTACATTCTTTTCTCTCCACATTTTTTTACAAATCTATAGACCTATAAGACTTATTCTACTAATGTATATTACTGCAAACTTTAAAAACATCAGCTGAAAATGGATATTATCACAGAAAATAGCCATCAATAGAATAATTCATGCCCAAAATTGACATTTGAATTTGGATTTGTATATTAGCTTGGATTACAAATATAATATTTCCTTTTATAAGTATTATGAAAATAAACTCAAAAGAAAAAAGTACGGGGGTGTCAATGATCAAAGCTTTCAGGGTTGTCACTTGTGAGTTCTGTAGGTACTTGAAATTTGTCATAATATTTCGCATACTTTGTATCAGCAAAAATATCGTTATACTCTTAATATATATGATATTTTTGTAGAGAACAACGATTTTAACGACAATCTGTTACTTTCAAAATAGAAAGTCGGCTAGCAGAGAGCGACGCTGTTACTCTACTACGTCCAATATGCCGGAAGGCAAGGAAACAAAGGAAGGGAATGACATGGGAACAAGGGCGTGACGCAGCGATAATTTTTGGAGACAGAGCATCCAGGAGAGGGGTAAGGATACTGTGATCACGGAGGATACTGGAATGTGACACTAGTAGCTAAAGCAGTCCGGGGTCGCGTACCCGTAGTGATTCCAACCAACTATCGGACAGATACCTGGTAGATCCACCCTCTGAACGTACAGCTACAAGAGAAGTGTAGGGAGCAACATACCCCCCTAGTCGTTGCATTTGTAGACCTAAATAAGGCTTTTGACTCCGTGAGCAGAGAGGGGTTATACTCGGTTCTTGTCAGAATCGGATGCCCCCCGAAACTCCTAAGGATAGTGCAATCGTTCCACGAAGGTATGGAAGTCACAGTCCTGCACAATGGCAACACATCTACGCCATTTGACGTACGCCGTGGTGTTCGTCAAGGTTGTGTACTGGCCCCTACCTTGTTCGGAATATTCTTCTCGGTGCTTCTGAAGGTTGCTTTTGGGGATGAACAGCAGGGCGTCCACTTACACACGCGAACTGATGGTAAGCTGTACAACATCTTAATGCTCAAGTCCAAACGCTACAGGGAGGACCTATTTGTAGATAGTCTTCTCTTCGCTGACGAGGCTGCCTTTGTTGCTCATGACCAGGCTCAACTCCAGAACCTAATAGACAAATTTGCCAGAGCTTGCCACCTTTTTTCAATGTCCATAAATTGCAAGAAGACCGTTATTTTAGCGCAAGGATGTTTAGAACAACCGGTCATCTTGCTTAACGGCGAACCTTTGCAGGTGGTTAACAAATTTTGCTACCTTGGGTCGCAATTGTCGAGCAATCTCTCGCTTGATGCAGAGATCGACTCCCACATCGGCAAAGCAGCCTCCACGTTCGGGAGGCTCCGTTCAAGGGCTTGGGACAACAGACACCTTACGGTAAAAACGAAAGTGCTTGTTTACCAATCATGTGTCCTAAGCACACTCTTGTATGGAGCAGAAACGTGGACAACGTACGCAAAACAAGAACGCCGACTGAACACATTTCACTTGCGCTGTCTTCGAAACATTCTGGGCATCACGTGGAAGGATCGAGTGACAAACGAGTCTGTTCTAGGCGAGGCACAACTGCCTAGCATCACGGCCATTCTAAAAAAAAACGGTTACGGTGGCTGGGACACGTGCATCGAATGGAGCACACTCGTCTGCCAAGGCAAATACTGCTGGGACAGGTTGCGGATGCGAAAAGGTCTGTTGGGCGGCCTTTGCTCCGTTACAAAGATTGCGCTAAGCGTGATATGGTTGCGTTTAACATCCCTAGCAGCCGATGGGAGGAACTGTCCGAGGACCGTGCCAAGTGGCGACGCCTTATTCACGAAGGTCAATCAAAGCATGACGATGCCTGGTTTAAAGTACTTAAGGAAAAACGCGTTAGGCGTCATGAGCGGGCTTCAAACCCCCGCCCACCTGGGGGCGCATACACTTGTCGGGAGTGCGGCCGAAGGATCCTCTCTCGCATTGGACTCTTTAGTCATGAACGCAAGTGCCTTCGTGCTGCTTAAATCATCTGTCATAGATGCAGAGGCCTATATATATATGATATTTTTACAAAAATAACGTTTAATATCGATCACGGCAATATTAATCTTCAAAAATAATACTTATCGTTTTTTTTCTAAAACTGAAATTTCTTTATAATATCGTCGGATATTAACGGTTTACAAGTATCATGGTTAATAAGTGTTGTAATCATTTTTGAGAATCTTCAAGAAGTTAATTTCTAAGAAATATAGATTATCGATAGTTTCCAAGTTATGCAAAGAAGAAAGTATGTTTTTTTTAAAAAAAAGAACACTTGCAATGCATCTTCAGAATATTACTGACGTTCCTTTCAAATAAGCATCAGACTAGTAATATACGTGGATACAATGGAACACGGGTCAGACTTGAACGTGATATTTCATCGCCATCGCTATGCGGATTGTATACCGTAGATATATTGAGACTTTGCTTTGTTGTAAATTTAGAAAGAAGTATATATATAAGTAGAAGAATATTAAAGCAATTACAAAAACGCCAAGCCCCACCCAACACTCAAAAATTACTAAACGCATTACATTTTATTATTCACCATAATTAGGTTTTAAATGATGCGATAGCGTTTATCATATTCGGTAATCAGACTATTGAAATGAAAACGATATAATACGAGAGCAATCTAGATTACGATGTAATTGCACCAATTGTACAGCGTGACGTTAAATTAACTTTGAATTATTGGCCAGACGCTTATTAATTTAGACCTTTCATTATTTATGGTAATTACAAACGTATAGCCGGTAATCATTTTGCTCGCTTACCGATCGGACGGAAGTCTATTAGTTGTTTAACTAATATAAATGATTGCAAATGAATTTATTATAACCTCAAATAACGATAGGTTAATTAATTATTAACTAATAGTGGGTTCATAAATTAATATTTTGTATCTATATTTCAATATTAAATTATATTTATGTAGATGTTAAAGGAGAGACGCAAACAAGCTGTTCTTTTACATAATTTGATTATATC
The DNA here is from genome assembly GCA_905147175.2 of Nymphalis urticae. Lineage (NCBI taxonomy): Eukaryota > Metazoa > Arthropoda > Insecta > Lepidoptera > Nymphalidae > Nymphalis > Nymphalis urticae. Next base: position 10,278,971 of record LR989991.1, read on the forward strand.
TTTCTTATCGTCTATCTTATTTATCAAAAAGGAGTGTGGACGATAAAAAAATAGTAACAAAACACGAAAATGCTTTTTTATGCATAATAAAACAGTTTTGACGACGCTGTGGGCACCAGCTAGTCATATAATGCTTATTAATTATATTTCTAGTTAGTTAGGTCTAGTGGCCCAGTGGTTAGAACAAGTGTATCCTAACCGAATATTACAAGTGCGGTTAGACACCACTGGGAAATACAAACTTACTAAATATAATCTATATTATTACATAAGGAGAATTTTTGTGATCTCTAACTAAAAAAATATTAAACTATATACCAGATGACACAGCGCGTTTCGGGGAAGATTTAAGTATATAATATTATATATAAGTGAATATCAAGTAAGATTTATTACATACTATAACGTACCACTACAGTGGGTTGATTAGGGAAATCGTTTTCTTCACAAGGGCCGCCTGGCATTTGTGCGAATGAACTGATACGAAAACTAGTGATGTAACTCGATTATAATAATCCAATCCTTTGTCCCTTTGCTCCATGTTATAGAGAGAAAGTGCGGCTGATTGAATATTTAAATTACGTTCATACAGAACTGTATTTTGTAATAAACTTCATTCGTACAATTATAAAATCTATCAAGATTTACTCGATGCACTATAAATAGTCTGTCGCCGTCTGTCACAGGGTTCATCGAAGAAAAATGGAAATCAATAGTTAATAGCTTGCAGTCACTTATTCCATTCGCTTTTATATTTTTCCTAAACGGTCAAATAGGGACGGAATGGCATCCGTTGCCAGTAACGAGAACCTTTGATGTATCTAAGAAAACGGGGTCGACTAGTAAGCGGATTTTAAAATACATTCCTTATTATTTAACGGAAAAGAGTAGCTATGAATAACTACTAAGTTTCTTGTCGGTTCTTCTCGGTAGACGAAAATTGCGAATTATTAATTTCGAACAATTTTTACTCGTGGTAGGGCTTTGAGCAAACCCGTTTCGTTAGATACCGTCAACTCAGACCCATCATCCTACTGCCAAACAGCAATACTTGATACCGTTTTGTTCGATTTAGTAACTACAGGCACAATACATCTAGGTGGCGCATTGGCAGAAGGGATGGTTTATTTGTTATGGTGCTGATTTCTATGGTGTTCTTTTACCATCTGCTGTCGCGATTGCCCGAGCGTGGTAGCTTTAATATTTTTTGTGAATTTGTACTTTCTTATAAAAACTTTTTATTCATAATTTTGTACCAATATTGGATCGGTCATTGATACAAAATTGTAAATTCATTTTCATTTCGTTCATTATAAAAACTTGCATAAAATATGGGTATTGGATTAAGAAAAGATTATATAAAGAGTAATTAAATACTTACATTAAAAGCTATATGATAAATTTTAAAATTATGTAATAAAAAATTCAGTGAATTCGAGCGTGTAACAGTTTCTTTAAATATAACATGTAAAACCCATTAATCCCATGCATGAATATTATATACAAAAGGTTCAAAAAACTTGATTTGTTTAACGTGCCTTCTCAGGTTTGCTTTTGTTGAATATTTAAAAATAGGAAAAATATTTTGTTAAACTTAAATCAAGGATATCGTATCAACACGATGGAAATATACGCAAACGTTTTCTTTATTTTGAATTTTATTAATTTAATGTGAACTATTTAATTTTTTATATTGCTTCTAATAATTTAAATTGCAAATATAATTTACATGACGCGCAGTCTTGCTCCCCACAGAATAGAATAGAACCATACTGTCGCAACGCGTGGGTGTCGTAAATGCCGAGTTAAAGTAAATTTCGTGACAGTAACTATTCGCATGGTTGTAGAAAACCATCGCACCAGCTAAAGCATTGCTACAGAAGATTGTGATGGTCTTATCTTGGATCTTAAGCCTGGAGGTCCATCGAAACCCACTAGCAATTCTTTTTCTCATTTTTAACACGCTGTACCGACCCTTAATAAACGGGATATGAGCAAACATATGATAATTACTGATTGGTAATGGAGCACTTAAAAGCCAAACAATATAAGATTTCAAATTCGAAGAAATCAAATTCCAAATTTCTTTATTCCGTTGATGTTAATGTTGAAGTAAGTTAAGTAAATAGAATTAAATAATAAAACAAAACAAACGCGTGTGTGTGTGTGTGTGTGTGTTAGATCGTGTCATGGAAACCGATTATAAATTGGCCTAATCGCGGAACTGTATAATGATGTGCACACATGTAGTATGAGGTGACAGGACTCATGCTTCATCGTGACAAACCTAATCACATGGTATGCGTTGCGTGTATAAACGACTACACTCATTAAATTATCTTTGGACGAAGCCTAAATACGTTCGATTCGTAATATCCTCAACTAGAATTTCGAAACTGAAATGTTCGGTCACGTTATTTCGACACGTTTCGGTAAACCCTGCAGACTGTTGCAATCCACGAAACTTTAATACTAATATAGAAATAAACTTCTTTAAATATTTTCATAAACCAACATCGTTTTTGAAATAAGAAATGCACAGCTAGACGTTTTAAATAAAATAGTACTAAATAGTGAAAGCTATAAATAAATCTTTCGTTTTATTAATATTATTGAAAGTACTTAGAGGAAGTGGTCGAAATATTAATGTTAGCGATCAGCAAGCGAGTGCGGGTCTAACAAGCTATAATTCAAAAGAAGAGCATCTCGCGGCCCATAACATTCAATCGTCCGCACGAGGGGAGAATTTTGATGACCTGGACGGAAAGTTTGCGTCTGAACACTCTGTATAAATCCGGTGGAATCATGTCGGGATTTTCTAAATCGCCTATTTTATTTATTGCACGCCTACTACTGTAGGCAGCCGTTTAGCAAAATGTCGTGTTGGATGTACGTGATAGTTTTTCTCAGGCGCATGAAATATGGTCACTATATAACTACACTAAAAATGTGTTTGAAGTGCAAACAAAATGTATCACCGCTATTACACTTACATTTACAAATATAAATGTGCTTAAAATACGATTTTTCTCAAAATATCTTCACGTTTCATACATTGAGCATAATTAACTATTAATATAGTAAGCTTGCCTACGTTTTATTTTATGACGTAATTATAACATTTTATTCGATAATGAGTCTTAATAGTACTGAGTTACGTTAAAAGATCAAAAGAAGATTATTGACATTAACATTTAATATTTGTGGTAAAGTTTTGCATTTTTTATTAAATTATTTAAATTTTTTTTGTACATATATTTGAAACAACTGTGCTTGATTACGTAGTAATTTGTAGTTTCTAATAATACTTATACAGTTTTGTATTCATTTTCTTATTTTATGAAATAGTTAGATGGCCGGAAAAATGAGCCACACCCGATGGTAAGTGGTAACCACCGACCATAAGAAATATTGCCAATGCGCCACCAGTCTTAGGCACTAAGATATTCCTTGTGCCTGTGACTATACGGGCTCACTCACTCTTCAAACATAACAAAACAGTATTGCTATTTAGCAGTCGAATATTTGACCAGTGGTCTCTAACCACTGAGTGGTATCTGACCAGTGGTGGTACATACCTAGACGGGCTTACACAAAGCCTTACCACCAAGGTGTGTGCTTGCGCTATTCTACACGACTATACTTCTCTCACTACTCTTACTTTTTGAATGTAATATATCTGAGTACAGAATTTGGAGCATTCATTACGATATATGGATGTATTAAAAAGTATATTTGGAAGATTCTCGCTATTTATAGACTAGAGTTCGCGACGCCCATTAAATATCTAACATAAAACTGTATCATAAGTTCTAATACGATTGCTGCATTTCGCTGAATAAAAATATTTTATTTCTTCACAATATATGCTGAGAAGATGTAACACAAACACGTTCGTTCAACCTTTCACATGCCCCCGGAGATCGCTTTCGTATCATCTATACAATACAACCTGTCAAATGCAAATTTGAGTCACTGTTTCAGACATCTTAATAACGTTGCCTCGTTTTCTGTTCTATAATAATAAGTGAGTAATCTTGTTATAAACGATCTCTTTTGATTTAAGTTCTTTTTTGAGTTAATACTCTGTATCTGTATAAGTGTTATCTAGAGAAAATTAAAACATTGAAATAAATTAAGAAGACTAAACGATTTAGGAATAGTAGCTTATGTTAAAACGTAATCATCGGATTGCCAATTTTCTCGGAAAGTCATAAAATATTGCACAACGTTTTTATCGATTATTGTCGATAACTTGAGATATGTTTGCAGATACCCTCACCATGATAACAAAGCAATACTGTAAAAGCACAGCTTGAAACGTCGTAGCAATACGAATTTATCTGAAAATTGAAATACGGTCAATTTCGAACTTCAACATGCAGTTACATACCTAAATTAGACACATAACAAGAATAACTAACAAATATCTCTTAAACAATTTATTGATAAGTATATCAAAATAAGTTAAAGCAATCCACATTGGATTGCTTTGCGAAACTAAAGGCAAAATTTTATTATTACGAAATTGAAGAAATATATTTATATCAATCGCCACTTCAGCTCACACAAAACAAAATATGTTACAAAAAAATTGCCTATATTCAGTTAATATCCAAATACTAATATATGAATATAAAAAAATCGATAATATATTTTTTTAGTTCAAAGGATTGAACCTCTGAATTCAATATCGTTAAATGGTTTATTCAGACTTATTCCAAAGGAGACTAAGATTGTAATCCGTATTACATAAAAAAAAACTTTTTATTTATTTTTTATTTAAAAGGAACTTAAATGAAATAATGTATAAGAACTTTCTTTTATTATCTTCTTCAAATAAATCGATATCTAATTACTTATTTTTCTTATATATCCTCCAGACCGATTTCGCCCACGGCGGCCAATCTCAAGAGAGATTAACCAACTACGCAGGAGATATTATAGTGCAAAAGTGTGTGCGCAAACACAGGTGCACTGTCTATTCCCTAACTCTCATAATCCGATGGGACGGCAATCCGACACGACCGGAAAGAGTTCAGTCGCAGGACCAACGGCTTTACGTGCTTTCCGAGGCACGGGAGTGTACACATTCCCAACTTCCAGACTCCGGGCTGCTACTGAGAATTTTCTGACAGAAAAACCCAATAACATTTTATTGGCCTGACCTGGGAATTGAACCCAGGACCTCCGCGTCTGCGGTCTTACATCAAGCCACTAGACCAACGAGGCAGTTTTTTTTTTCTTATAAGAACATGTTACTTAAGATATAGTGAGAAAGAAAGCACTAAATTCTTATACATCATTTAATCTAAACTTAATTATAAAAACGTCAAGGTCATTTATTACATAGAATAAAAAGGTGTGCAATTTACAACTCACTCGGTTTGTTGGTACTTGTATAAAATTCAGTTGTATAATTTAACCCACATATACTAACTCAAACTAAATAGAAGCTTGTAAATAAGACTCGCTTCTAGCTAAAAACATTTTTATCAAAAAATTGTTTCATTTTAAAATCAAGCAGAGAATTTCACAATTATAATTTTAAATTCGAATGCGTATTTCACTTCATAGCTAATACGTAATACAAGGTAAAACCTATGAAATAACATTCTACTTTAATCCGTACATGTGTAGTTGACATTAAATAAAGCTTAAGATACACGGAACATTTAATAAAATATAATCCCCGTACTTACTAGACTGTTGAAATTTTTATACGTTTTTAATCAAATAATATCGCATTTGACCTATAGTTTTTCATCGGTGACATTGTATAACGTAATCTTATAAAATCCTGTGTGTGCTGCCTGTGCTTAATGTCGAGCTCAGCATTATCCACTTTTAACCATAAAAGAAGCTTTATTACAAGTTAAAACTTTAAAAGCTCCACTTAAATAAAGCTCTTGCTTGCGCGATACGCTTACCTACAAAATGGAAAGCTATAGATACATTCTTATATTTTTTTATTTTAAAATGGAAGCAGTTTCTTGCTACATTTTAAGTAAAGTGGTTAACACCAAATACATAGATTTCATCGGTTTTTTTAAGCACCATTATTAACATCAATTTCACTCAAAATTAAAGTACTCGTGTATAAATAAATAATTATACAAAATGTAATACCTAGATTGAATGTACGTCGAAAACAAAAAAGAACATTTAACTTTAATAACTATTAAAGTACTATTAAGTAGCTTATTTTAAAATAGCTTTATGTACTTTTAACATTTTAATTAGTGCATAATAATGCGTGAATTATGTGTACCAATGGTTAAGGAAATATAGTGAATCGCACTGTCATAATCCGATGGGTAAGCTATCCGACACGACCTGAGAGAGCATGATAATTTCTTGCTGCTACTGACAAATCTTTGGCAACAAAATCCAATAACTTTTAATAACCCGATTCAAACTCTCAGGAACTCATGGTATGTAACACAATAATCTTAGACGAGACCATCGAGGCAGTTGTATTTATATAATTTATTATAAAATGCTATGTTTAAAAATCTATGATCAAATTGTTTTCATGATTGTGTAGCTTAAATCCCATACAATTTTTTTTACCAAAAGAATGTTTAAAGAGCGTAGTTTAGATGGTGTGTAAGATTGTATGATCTTTCAAATCTCGTAAAGGATGAAAATGACATTTCGAGCATAAACCGGCGTTTGTCACATCACAAATGGTGCGGAAAATCGGAAAACTCTTGCTTTGCAACTAAAGAATGAAAACGAATCGTATAACGCAACTTTGAACTCCTGAAAATCAAGGGGGAACAAGAAAAAATAAGCGGTATGATCAAAGGTTTGGCAACAAAATCCAATGGCAGAACAAAAGGTTTGCAAATAAAGAATGAAAACTAATAGTGCAATGCAATTACAGAAGTAGTCCTCATGGCTTTATTTAATTATGGTTTTAATTGTATTATTGTAAGACATTAAAATGGCATCAAACTTTATAAAGAATGAATATCTTACGTAACAAATATTCCAGCATTGCATCCATATGCATATTTTGTTACCCAGATAACGTTTATTAAAAAAACAACCTTTGGGACCCATCATAAAAAGTATATGGAACATAACCATACCGACTTACATTAAAAACTCGAGTTAGTTACCTCGTGAAACTAAAATACGTTTTATAAAATATCCTTCTACGCGATTATACATTAAAGAAACGGTATATTACAGTGTTCAAAGTTATACCGATAATAGTAAAAGAGCCGCGTTAGCTCAGTGGTTGGGGAACGTGAATTTTAACCGATGATTGCGATTTCAAACCCAGGTAAGCCAAGCAGTACGTGGTGTTGAAGGATAAAACTTTCTTATATTGAGCACCGTGATGACATAAGCCCTTTCTCAAAAATATAGAAGGCCTTATCTCATAAGTGGAATAGTTACAGGCATTTTTTTTAATTTACTAATAAGTATACTTTTAAACCTTAATTAAATAATATTCATTAATAGTAATATTATCGTTACTAGTAGGCAGAAGTAGGTATCACCCATTCGTAATTTATATTACAGATATATAGGAAAACTTGATTGCTATATTTTAGTTTTTGGCTAGTAAGTAAGTGTAATTACAGTCACAAGGGACATGACTTCTGGTTTCCATTCTTGGTAGTGATTTGATCGTGAAATGAATATTTCTTCCAATGTTTCAATTGGCAAAATTATTAACCATTCCCGTCACGTCACTTCGGGTGGCCGCTTACTTATGCTCATTAATTCATTTCATTTGCTTGTATTTTCATTATAATTAAAAAAAGTATTAAGTTACCATAAATTCGTTACAAATGTCTACTATACATATAAGTATATTCCAGTTTTTTTTATAATTCAGTGGTTCCTCACTTAGTTTAGAGCTAGAGCTTTAGGGATATATTCTTAAAACTTCATTTATCACATGACTATATCATAAGCACGTACATTTTTCACACACAAACCCAACATAAAATACGCAGAGCCTTGACGAAACGTGTACATTCATACCACAAAGGCGTAGGAAAATGCTAAGATTATACGCCTGATTAAATATTTTCGCTCCAATGCAAATAAAGGCTTTTGGGAGGAAATTTTCCTCCCACGAATATTCCGATTCAATATTTATGTATATACTATGTGTGTTTATGTAGTATATGCGTGTGTTTGCACGCGATCCGTGAACGATTGAGCGTTGTCGAGACACACTTCTAAAATCTCGACATTATTGCGAGAGACCTCTTTATTATTATTTACTTTTATTTTGACAGTAATATTGTTAGTTTCTCGCAGCAACAACAACGAACATTTTATTGAATTCGATATATATATTAAAAATACAGAAATGTAAAATTGATTTAGAATGTCGGCTTAGTGAAAAACTGACTTTATATCCATACGAATTGAGAGCAATTTCGTGTGAATATTTAATCGAGAAAGGAAAGCAAACAATCAACACCAGATTACTGAAATGTATCTGGAACCATTCCACTCACTGGTAGCTCTAACTATCCTTTACGTCGGCCCGAGATACGATCTGCATGTGAAATTAAATTAATTCACGTATATATATGTATATAATACATATACATACACTTTTGAATGATTGATGCTTTTATACAATATATTATATTCATATTTAGTTTCATTGCTAATTTATTACGAGTGAATTTATATTTTGTAAATATACATATTTAAATTAATATATTGACAAAGAGACGCTTAAACCAATATAATTAAAACTTATACCAAGAGCAATGAGATGCAACGCATTTCGGAGAAGGATTAATTATATAATATTGTTACAAAAGTAACTGCGATTTGCAGTTTCACTCGTTTCAAATTAAGACTATTGACGTCACAAGCGTACGTTTTATGCTCTTGTATTGTAATAAAAATATAAATTAACAGCCTCTTAAATCCCACAACTGTAAAAGTCTCTTTTTCTATTTAGGAAAAGGCTTAGATCCTTCCACGACCACAATTGGAGCAGCTAATACGGATTGGTGGATATATTGGTGGCATAATATAGAAAATATTATGAGAATCTTTACTAAGCTAAGTTTATCCTTTTTTTATTGCACTATAAAATGTATAAGTAACAACGTGATTGTGTTACTTATTCATCTACTAGTAACGTAAGTATGAATTTGATAAAATTTGGTATTTATTTATTTATTTGTAATAGCATGAAATATAAGCCGAGATGGCCCAGTGGTAAGACCGCGTGAATCTTAACCGATGATCGTTGGTTCATCTCGTGCTTTACGGTGAAGGAAAACATCGTGAGGAAACCTGCATGTGTCTAATTTCACTGAAATTCTGTCACATGTGTATTCCACCAACCCGCATTGGAGCAGCGTGGTGGAATAAGCTACAAACCTTCTCCTCAAAAAGAAGAGAGGAGGCCTTTAGCCCAGCAGTGGGACATTCACAGGCAGTTACGGTTACGGTAGCATAAAATAAACTATGGTATGAAATAAACTTGAATCCCAAACCTTTTTACCTAATACCTGGCCCCCCTCTTCTCCCTCTATCGTTAGTGAAGCCGCGGTCGAGAAGTAGTAAAAAATATAACAAATAAAAGCAATAATTCAGTCGTACATAACTAGATAATTATAAATGTAGCTCACGCGTTACCTAATTCTTTAATAAGTGACATCATCATAAAAAGGGGAGACGAGGGTCACAAATGTCATATTATTTTAGCATGAAAAGCAGCAGCAAAAAATGAACTTTCCTACTGTCCAAATGACAAATTAAAAGCGGTACGATAAAACTCTGTGCGTGTGGTGGGAAAAACTCCTCGTCACTTAGATAACGTTCTCTAATTTTCGTTGCTACCGACGTGAAATTAGGGAATGGTTAAATTTACTATAATTACCCTTAACCTATTAAAGTTTTAAAAAGCTACTACGTTTTAGATCTTTATCGTTACAGTTATTTGTTTTTTTGTAGCAGTTGCCCGCTTTTTTGGTAGGCATAATTAAAGTGTCGTTAATTATAGTATGTTTCATTCGAATCAGTACAACAGTTTTCGTGCAATGAAATAACAAACATACAAACTATATTAAATAACATTTCTACTTATTATTCTGTTGATAATAGTTGTGCAATTATATTGCTGTTTTTAATAGTAGGTAAGGGACTCGATTGGTTGGCACACCATATATATACATAACTAAATATTGTGTAGATTTTAAAAAACTTTATTAAATCTTAATATATTTAGATTTCACCCTCTTTGAGGCGTCTACTTCTAAATAGACCGCTATTTATTAGATATCATGAAGTTATTCGAAGTCCGTAAGTTAATAATTAATACACAGTTAAATCATTTATATTTATTTTATTGTTCATATGGTCAAATCATTTATTGAAACAATATATATTCCTTGTTGTCATAAAAAAAACAGTTGTTTATGTAGTACTCTTAGTATCACTAGAAAATTCGTAAATATTATAATTTAAAATAAACGTTATAAAAGTATTTATCTATAAAACATTATCGGAATAGCGGCGTAATGTAGAGAATAACCTATAGATAAACAGGAAGGAAGCTATGACGCAACTACTGTGCTGTACAAAATTGCTCACTCAATAGTAAAGGGTTGCGAAAAGAAAATTGAAACGAAAGTATTAAATCCATGACTGTATGATATTAAAAATATACCAGAATTATATAATTTTTTAGTTTTATTTATTATTGGTATTCCATCCTTGCTGAAAGATAAATCACACTACAAATTGGAGTACGTAAGAATTATGTACTTAATTTTTTAGTTCTTTTACGTTTCATATAAGGTATTAATATAATAAGTTATAAATTCTAATAAAGAAATATTTTGGGAAAATTCAGTAAAAGGTAAAAAAATATATATTACGCTGCCGAACTAGGAAATCAGAATCAACAATACTTGGATCTTGAAAAGCGTGTCACATTATATTGTCAACCCTACGTCGCGTCTCAGATATTACGTCATAAATCTACGCTGCGCGTTGGATCGCTGTCGCCTGTCGATTATCACGGGGGAAACGCTTTTAACTCAGAACGAGGTATTATAGAAATGATAAATGCCAGAATCATATAACGCCATACTATGTAGTACAGACTATTCTAATTGCAGGAGGATAAAAGGCATCTATCGCAGGAAATGTTCAGAGATATTGTTTGGATTATTCCCCACTAAATCTATTCTAAATTCCGACTCAATAGATGGAAATCCACAACGACGTGATTTTTAAGGCATTTTCTGCTTTTTTTCTCTTGGCGAAATTCTTTTCGGATACTTTCCCGCCCTGACCGTTATGACTCATTGCAGTCTGCGCAGAGATGTCTTTTTCTGGGTCGAGGGAGGGTCCAACCATATCGGACCTCCATAGAGAGCCACGTATCACACCAGCATACAGATGGCGACAACAAGAATTCGGTCCACCCACATTCGGTAGCAGTTGGGCCGTAGAAGTACATTGCCTCAGACTCTTGCAAAGCTACTTCCAGTCTCAGCTGCCAAATCCTGCCAAACACTTCCGTTACTCCTAATCTAATAGTAGACAGGAGGGCTACATCTTTATATGTACGTCCTCTGGTTGTTACAAGAGTGTCGTCAGCGTAACACTAGTTCATCACCTCTTAAATTGGCACCACGCAGAACCCAGTCGTAGCCGATGTTTCATAGGAGTAGACCAAGAACTGAAGATCAGAACGCCACATGTCATAGTGCTATTATCATATTCGTTCCTCGTAAGGATCGTTCTCTCCGAAAGGTAGTCCACAATTATTTGCTGTAGGTATTTCAGAATTCAGTAGAACTTCGACGCCTCTCTAATAGTAGTCCAAAGGCATTTCCTGCCTCACACAACTACACTGTAGTACCAGCTTTCGCCAACGACTTTTCCAAACCGATATGACATAGAAACCCTCAAAAGGGCCTTCAATTATTCTTCGTGTATCTTGCGAACATCCGTCGACTCCCAAATAATCTATGTTACTTATTAAGTGTCAGTTCGGATAAATATGACGTCTAGAATGGTGAAGAGGTTGTTATCGGAACTTTGGAAGTGAAATTAAAGTAGAGTTCTTTACTTAATTGAATTTGTGTTGTATATAAGGAAAGAAATAATATTATAGAATTTAATTTTGAACATTTTATAAAAAAATATATTTGCAATTCGGCTGGAATATTTATAATAAAGGTTTATTTACAGTTCTTCTTCATCAATTAGATGATAGATTTGCTTACGATCACTTAGCTTTACTTTTATTTATTGTTTTGTGTTGAAAATTAATAGATTTAGATATTTACACTTATTTGCGCAAGACAGTTCAGAAGTAAAGACGGAGGCAGAAGTTGACCCTTAAAGTGATAACAGACTGGTTTATTTGTTTAAGAATATCCCCATCCTTTCACTTACATAATTAAACTTTACTTTTATTTTAATTTTGATTTTGATTTCAGAATAAAACAGTCCCAACAAAAGTTTAACTAAATTAGTTTAATTTTGGAGTGAATTAAAATTAATTACGCAACATCGAAAGTAATATGTATTGTTATCTTTATCTAATTAATCAACCTATCACGCTGGAACCACAAGCGTAGGGGTGATAGATATATATTTACTTTAAATTGTTTAGGTTTAGCTTTCTCGTCATAGTTTAAAGGCAAACTTACTCTTAACACTTATATAATAAAGTTTGCGCCTGTACTTGTTTACCTTAATAAGTAGAATCTACTAAGCAAAATTCCGGTTGAATTTTTTTTGTGATCAACTGTGCATGTGTGTATTAGGAGTGCTTGTAATATTATATTTAAGCTTAGAATTTTAGAAATATAATAATAAGTACGGAAAATACTACTAGTAATTACTTACAATTGTTTGACATCATTTTTTATAATTACGTATAGTTTTTTTGGGTAACGAGAAATGGCGTTTAATTTTAACGCCATTTCTCCAAAATTCAATGTTCTGAGTCCGGAACGGTTCTACTACGACGCCATTTGCAAATGACAAAAGATAGCGATCACTGTGTTGCTAGTACTCAACTACGTGCTATTATACAGCTAAAATAAGTTTACAAACTAAAACAACATATCCATTGAGAGTTTTTGATCTTTGAACTTAATAAAATTATTTCTTGTAATATAAGTACATAGTAGTGTGCTATAAAATATTTTTATAGGCAACGATAATAATATAATTATATACATAAATACTTTATTAAGTAATAACATACAATTGTGTTAAAAAGCGATAGATATTCATTCGTTGAGTGCATTAAATGTCATATAAAATGGATATCATAATAGGTAATCGCATCCAATAAGTACTTGCGCCAAGCCCTAAGGCTTTCAGAATACAGTCGGTAATCGGATAGCAGCTTTCAACGAAAATTTCACACTCCCGTTATAAAATGATATCACATATTTGACACTGTCCGAGCGATACGGTTTATATTTACTACAAGTCAATCACACGTTAACAAAAAATATTAAAACATAATTAAATTTTCATTAACAATTATAATTACATTTTCATGATGAAAATGTTAAATTTTTATTGACTCAATTAAATACACTGACAATTAAAATATACGCGTAAAACGTACAAGCACACTTGGGTAGATGATTTTTTTTTTAATCTAGCTTGGTGGTTACCTTGTGGTACCTTGGATAAGTAATGACTGAAATGATATATGTATATAAGTATATATGTATATAAGTATATATGTATATAAGTAAATGTATATAAGTATTTTCACATCATTTTTGTTACTTTTAATACGACAGATCAGTACATTGCATCATCAAGTTGATCCTAAAAACTGGCTATGCAAGACAGTAAACGCCATCCATGGGATCTAAGACGTAACAAAAAATCTGTAATTACACTGGCCTACTGATCTATCAAACTACTTTTAACATAGAAATAATATCGATATTAGACAATAATTGTAAAGTGGAGATACATACAATAACCTTAAAACAGTTCAGCAGCGCATTTATCGGTACTATATAACCAACGAACAATATTACTCGCGTCACAAGTTAAGTAAATTCGCTGAAAGCTTATTATACTGTCACGTTTGACAAATTCACTTAGATTTTGTTCATCGCTCGCTGCCGGCAAGTGGCAACTTTATAACTCAGTTAGTTACATAATCAACTTCAGAAGGCTGGATGTGGGTTATAAACATCGGATGTGCTTCAAGATGAAGATACAACTCATCGGAGATTTCACTTTACTCGTATGTTATAAAAGAAAATCTCTGAAATGTATACATTTATATACACTGTATATGTATATATAAGTTAGTAAATAATAATATATACAGTGTTATTATCGGCCTCATCAGTCTAATGTAGCCATACTCATTCTTATGTATAGTCATTATATTATACTAGTTTCCGCTGGCGGATTTGCCCGCGTAAAGGGGAGGTATTGTACTCTGTCTTTTTCTGTACCGTCGACGACGGGCATGCAAAATTTCGTAATAATCAGTTGAGTAGTTAAGCCGTGAAAACTTCACAAAAAGACAAACTAACTTTCTTAAGTGATTAAGACGTGAAAGGGTAACAAATACAACGAACTTTCGTATCTACAACATTACTAAGGATTAATATCAGGAGGAGTTAAGTTCATTTTCCAGTACAAACTGCTAATCAAACTGTTGTATATAAAAATGACTGGCATAGATTTTATATTATACTTTGTTATATTAGTTTGTACATTAGTAATAAAACAAAACCAATAAGCTAACACTATATTATTATATAAATAGGATTAAAACTTAATACATATTACAATAAGTATTATTTTGAAAAAGAAAACGAATTAACGGTAAAGCTATTATTTACGTGATTTAGTTGCAGTTCTTTTCCGTGTTCAAATAAATAACATAGCAAGCTTAAGCATTTTTGCTATTTTCGTTTTATTTGTAGCGGTACCGATTGAGATACCTATTATAAGAAATTTCAAACAACCTTTGAATTAATACGGTAAGATAAATAAAACTAAGTATTGTTTTTTTTTCTCTGATGGTAAGTGATGATTACCACACCCATAGATATTGGCACTGTAAGAAATATTAACAATCGCTTAATTTCCATGCCACCGACCTTGAGAACTAAGATGTTGTGCACTTGTGCCTGTAATTACACTAGCTCATTCACCCTTTCAACCGGAACACAACAATGTGTGTCATGAGTCGGTGGTACCTAGCCATACGGGCTTGCACATAACCCTATCATTGAGTAGGTAGTAGGTAGGGCTTGATGCGATAATGAATATGTTTTTATTTATTTAAATTATTATTAATTCGAGGTGAGTTAACCCAGAAATTATTAACCGAAGCACCAGATGTGTAAACAAGTGACAAATTCACTTATGCCTTATGAAACTGTACCTCTATTATACTTATCCACCTACCACACTGGCTCAGTCACCTTTCGAACTGGAACACAACAGTAAATTATTCAAGTGGTTGTTGAATAACTGATGAGCCCTACCACCAGTGATAATTTGCTGCGACTGAATAAAATCATTTGGTAGAAAATCTATAAATAATATATACATTTGTGGCTGACTCTACTTAATATTTAATGCAGTTATTTATAAAATAAAACAGTTTCCGCTCGAGGCATTGTCCGCTTGTAAGGGATGGAATATATCCTTTATATGTACCCTTGATATCGTGTATAGAAAATTTCATAATTGTTTAAATTATAGTTAAGACGCGAAATCCTAACAAATTAACTCACATTTGTATTTATAATGCTAGTAAGGATATATGCATACGTTGGAATGCGTATTCATGTCGTACCCACTATAACGCATTGCGCCAAATGCACCTTTCTATTATTAGCAAATGGACTCAAATGTTGATGACACCATCATCTAAATTTCACCTAGATAACGTTTATTATAGGGCAAAGTTCCGCTCGTTACGGGCCTCTATTCACTTGTTTGAAGCGAGCTTGATTACATATTTCACATGCTAATGTTACAATTTATACGAAAGTGCATATTTTTAAAATTATATATTCTCCGCGTTGTAAAGAAAATAGTTTCTATATATGCTGGTTAGGCAAGAAGGCAAGAATGCAAATGCACTTGCACGAAACAAGACTATTCTTGTCTTATAAGATTATTCTAAGCGTTAGATGAATAGAAAAAAAAATCAATTACGGCGCTTCTCTTCAATTATTTCAACTTTTGTAAAATATGATTATAATATAATAATAATACTTATGTATCCTTTGAGCCGGGGCGGTATCTTCCCAGTGGTCTAGCACCACATGATTTTCGCATATTTATTATTCATCTGGTGGTCGGTGAAGGCAAAAATTGTGAAAAAAACTTGCATACATTCGTTGTAAGTTTTCCACGTTTGAATCCACCAATCAAATTGAAGAAGTGTAGCAGAGTAAGTAAATTCATCCTTTAACCCTTCATTAATCCTTAATCTTAACAGCAGGCTTGCCCACCAGCGGGACTAAATGTCCCGGGACTACAAAAGTAGCATTTTATTTACTAAATATATAACATAGTTTTTTTTTCCATTTCAATACAAATAAAAATCTTGGTAAAACATTTCAAGCAAATTTGTATTTACATTATAAGTATTTTTAGAGATTTATTAGATTAGAGATTCGTTATATCGTATTACATTATCATAAAAACGACGAACAGTAATGTAATCAAGGAAAATAATAATCAATACAACATTCAGAACAAGTGGAAGCGTAAAGCTAATAGCTGTTTTAAATATTTAAGTTATCAGCAAATCGGAGCGTGTCGTGCCGAAGGAATTTTCATCATAATAATTGATATTTATCACTTAGATAAAATCACTGATTAACACCATTAGCGTTTATAACTAGACGAGAACTCTGCGTTTATGTTATTATTTATTATGAATTTGAATAAGTTTTCTTTATCTCGTTACAGATATAAGACTAAAAATCGCTGTCTTGACGGTCGAACTTAATAAAATTAGATATCATTTCGTTTACTCCAATTTTTGAGGAAAAATATGCAAAAATCTAGCTGGGCTTGAAGTTGCAACGTTCGTGTATTATAGTAGCTGTGCTAATTTATTGTTACAATAATTTAAACCTTATTGCTAAAATAAAAAATCTATTTATAAAAGGAATCGAAAGTGGTTTTTTAAAAGGCAGTCGACCACTTGATTTTATGTTTTCTTTACCCATAGACATTTTTTTCATTAAATATAAATTAATTTATATCTTATTTATATTATTTACTTTACGGTAGCGATTATAAAACAAGATATTGTAAACATTACAAACTTTGTTAACGTAAGATTCTAGAGTGTTTTAATCCAATGTTTAACCGGGAGCAAGTTTAAGAAACCAAATTGAGTTCTGGTAAAAGCCGGGATCACAATTAATCTTGGCTCTTAATCTTAAAAGTATGGTTTCGTATTTATATAAAAAGCTTATAATAAATTTTGTTCGTATTTATATTACTCGGGTGAACAATTTCTTTGATGTTAATAAATACAAAGGACAAAATATGTATGAATTTATATTCTTCTAGCATATTTTTAATAATAGTATGAGTTTGCGGTTTGTAACTACGTTTGATAATATACATATGGATGTTGGAATATCTGTTTGATATTAACAGGCTGTGGACCGTTAACCATAAAAGTAAGACCTCATGTATGAGCCCTGCCACAGCCCCAGCGTGTGGTGGGGGCCTCACGTGTCCTATTTCAGACGGAGCTAAAGACGACGGCAGCCGGGATGGTCTCGCGCTGCTGTACGCACTAGCGTGGGGGGGGCGAGATTACCTTCGCCCCTTGTAGAATGCTCCGCCGAGTCACGAGCAGAGCACAGCTCGGGAGACGCCGCGGATGCGTTATATAAACATTAGCCTGCAGCCTCTCCGAGGACAGCCATCGCAGTATCATCATCGCATCGCACATAACCCGGTACCGTTCTGAAGGTTTTCACAGCGTGAAAAAAGCAGGTTATGGGTGAAATTAATCATTATTATTTATAAAAATAATCACAACTTCTTTTTTTGTTAAAAGGGGAACGAGCACTTAATGCGATAATATCACGTATACACAAATTATTGAAATTAAAAAAAATAAGAAACAAATCCTTACCCTCAATATGTAAACAACAATAAGATCTAAGATTTAATGTCTCTTGTTCTTGTAACCACTCACAACTCACACTGACTTACTCACCAATCAAACTGAAACGCAAGAACACCAAGTATTGAAATTGGACAGTAGACATACTGGTAAGGGGTAACCCTTAAGTACAATCAGAAGGGCCTGAAAAAGTCTTTACCATAGGCAATATTTAAAATATCAAGCAGTAAAGACTTAAAATTTGGTCAAGAACTAATATAAAATTTATTTCTCTATTTGTTTTTGGGTTTCGTTATATTCCAAGCTATATTCCAAGAAACAATCACGAAAGCAATACATAGAATACAGTTTCGCTATACCCCTTGAATGGGCACTCGTAACAAAGGAATCACAAGACGCGTGTCACAATCGTCGAGGATTGATCGCTCTGATGTTTATTTCGCTCGTGGAGATCAGATTCTGTCAATAATACAACTACTCATATAGAATATAGAGATATGAGAAAATATCTGATCTCACACATTATTTTATCTTGAAGATTTTTTTTTGGCAGTGACTTTAATGGAAAAAAATATGTTTCCAAACTTTCTACCATAAACAAAAATGTAATTATTTAATAGTAAGTAATATTGAGAAAAGAATAATCATGAAATATTATTATAGCTCAAATATATACCGTAACCGTAAAAGCCTGTGAATGTCCCATTGCTGGGCTAAAGGCCTGCTCTCCCTTTTTGAGGAGTAGGTTTGGAGCTTATTCTACCACGCTCCAATGCGGGTTGGTGGAATACACATGTGGCTGAATTTCAGTGAAATTAGACACACGCAGGTTTCCTCGCGATGTTTTCCTTCACCGTAAATCACGAGATGAATAATAATCACAAATTAAGCACATGAAAATTCAGTGGTGCTTGCCCGGGTTTGAACCCACGATCATCGGTTAAGATTCACGCGTTCTTACCACTGGGTCATCTTGGCTCTGAATATCAAATATTTTTTTATATTTATAAATCATTAGTATTAAAAACTAGCATCTCGCGTCTTCATCTTTGAAAAGGAGAAAACATTTTATGATGGTCAGTTGAGTAGTTAGGGCGTGAAAGCGTTATAAACAAACTCACTTTCGGATAAATTTATAATTATTATTATTATTATTCGCATAAGTTCTATATTTGTCTATCATCTCGAAGAAACTAATAATCGATTATAATAAAAATTTGGTTTGATGATTGACTTGTGTAAACTGTTAGTTCGACATCGACTGAAGTTAAATAAACAATGTCGCTATTAATATACAATGCAATGATTTTATCATATGTATATATTAAATACATTATGTATTTTATATAACAATCTTACAATAAAATTAACCGTCAACAGTGTTCACTTATACGAACCAAATTTTTTCAGCATATTTTTTCTATATTCGATTCTATGCTATGCCATAAAAAAGGGGTTCACTCGAAAAGGGTCATTTATCTTAATACCACCCTAGCATTCTACGTGAGAAGATATCCAGCGAAGTATATATACGAGTAAAACACTATCGTATGTAAACATAAATTATAAATGTATTGCGAGCTAGTTAATTAACTTAAAAAGTAAATAACAAGTGTCTATGACTTGATTAAATTCTAAATTAAAAGTTTCAAAATTATATATGTATATATAGATATATAATATAGTTAAAGAATTTATTTGTAAAATAATTTAAATACATGTAGCGCCATCTATCGAAACATCAGAATAGCTTATATACAGATACCTAAACAGGGTGACAAGAAAAAGCTCACAATGACAAAGTTATCCAAGTCTATAACAGAGGTCAGCAGCCGAAAAGTCTTGATAGGAACCTCCATCAAGAACATGTAACAAATTGATAGATGACGCTTTTGAAAAAATTGGAAAGCCAAACATAATGTAGGCTCGTTTATTCAGAAAAAGATTTTGTTGATAAAAAAATTCAATCGAAGTATTACTACATTAGATGTTGTTATGACTCGAATTACTCTATACATACTACCTTTATTTATGGAAATAAGAATAACTTAATAATAATATTATGTAAGTTTTTCATTAAATAAAAGTAGGTAGGTATATTATATTTACAAATATGAAACCCTTTTTAGGCCATACTGTTTTCTAATGGCAGGTTGCCAACGATTTTACTAAAGCGAATCTATAACATGAAGCCGAAGACTTGAAGAACAAAGCTGTACAAAAATCAATGAGATTTGGCAACACCCAGTGTCACAACATAAAGCGACTTCAGCGCTATTTCATATTATGCAAAGCTATCTTTATTATGTATAGGTTTATGATATAAAATTAAGCCAACAACATTACAAACTCGGTCATTATATATTAATTCTTGCTTGAAGTTGTTCCTTTCTTGTTTGAGACTTGATTATGTTAATTAAAAATCCATTACTTGCTTTCAAAAAAAGGAATCCTTGAAAAGAGAATAATAATGTCATTAAATATTTTATATTAAATTTGCTTATAGCAAAGGAGATTTTATTATATATTTAAGTATAAATTTGTGACTAACTTATTGTTTTATATACAATTTAGATTTATATATAAAAATTATATTTACAATTTATGCTGTATCGTAACGAAATTTATCTGATGTAAAATTTGTTTATTTTAATTACGTTATTAGTTTCTGCGTATATCGTATTTTTGAGCAGTTCCTTATGAAACCGTTTTCACTCTGCAGCGCCACTGTTTAGTTCAAGGCGTATCCCGCGCTAAAACGGCTGTATACGATAGAGCCTCGATAGTCACTGTTAAGGTGAAATTTGCATGATGGAATATTCAAAAAACAATACTTACTTGCTTTAGCTGATTAATAAAAAAGGTAAGATTTTACATTTTATAGACATACATTTTCATAAACATACTTCGAAATTTTTTTTTTCAATAAATCATAAACATTTTTTTTTATGTAAGATAAATATATTTATTTGTATGATTCTCGCAGAAAAAAATAAATAACATATTGTTAAAAATGTATGCAATGCATAATAATTATATTAAACAATTAATGCAATAAGCTATAATTATAATGAAAGACTGATAAATAATTTCAGAACAATAAGCCATTATTTGAGTATTGATCTAACTCTCTATTAACTCTAGTAGATCATCTCTTTCTTTTTTAACTCTAGTAGACCACAAAACATAAGTAGTACAAACCGTTTTTTGTTTTATTTTATTTAAAGTAACCGACTGAATAATTTCAACAAAAATATCGGATCACGTTATCAATTACATTTCCGTCAAATTAATTGTTTATCAGTCAACATTACGAACAAATCTAAATTAAATATTGTTGCAAGTTTTTTAAATCCTATAATACTACAATATTTACATAATGATTGTATTATTCCACAAAATATTGTGTTAAAAATTTGAATATACAGTCATTACCAGATTTTTTTAATACAATTTTTTGCGCATCAAATTTGCGCAGAGGCCCTAGTACAATACCATTCCATTGTTAGCAAATCTTTTTTTACATATATAATAATGAATAAGTTGATGTATCTGTATATAAAAATATTTGCATAAATTCTGTTAGATGATTCTAATTCTTAGTGACTTATTTGAAACATTACGTCAATTAGAATATTTGGCCATCTGACATTTCGTAAACGATTGAACGCGTATCACATAATAACAACGAAACATGATGTGATAAAATAATTTTCTCCAATGGATTTATTGGATATTCAAGTTTTTTTTTGTGTCCCCATTATGAATGGAAAACCGATAAGCAAAAAACATAAAATTATTTAAAATTAGCGTTTTGTAATTTAAAAATTATAGAACTATTTATTAGAAAGCTATAAAAATCCATCATAGCATTTAATTGACTGTAAAAATGTTCAGTCCTAACTCTTTAGCACAAAGAATATTAAGATTATGTCTTAATTATACAGTAACAAACTTTTAATGTCCCACTGATGGGCTAAAGCCTCTTCTCCTTTGTGAAGAGAAGGTTTAGAGCTTGTTCCACCACGCTGCTCCAATGCGGGTTGGTAGAATACACATGTGGCATAATTTCAATTAAATTAGACACATGCAGGTTTCCTCACGATATCCTTCACCGTCAAGCACGAAATGAATTATAAACACAAATTAAGCAAATAAAATTTCAGTGGTGCTTGCCCGGGTCTGAACTCGCGATCATCGGTTGAGATTCACGCGTTCTTACCACTAGGCTATCTCGGCTTTTACAAGGCCATCTTCGGTCTTAATTATACTATCCTTGTTAATAAATTACTGGTCATAAATAATCATGTATATATTATAGAATACTTTGTATTGTAATTTACAAATATTTTTGTTATCATTTTTAATAAAATTAAT
This sequence comes from Nymphalis urticae, assembly GCA_905147175.2. Taxonomy (NCBI): domain Eukaryota; kingdom Metazoa; phylum Arthropoda; class Insecta; order Lepidoptera; family Nymphalidae; genus Nymphalis; species Nymphalis urticae. The sequence goes on from LR989991.1 coordinate 10,301,469, forward strand.
ATATTTTTCCAGTTTGCAATAATATAGTATCACATTATGATATGTTTCTCATACTGTGACATACTTCAATGAATGGGTGAATAAATATGTAATATTTTAAATGGAAATAGTTACCATATCAAATAAAAAAACTGAACATATGAAATGGCAATGAAAAGTTACTTATACAAAATTGTTAGATCATTTGTTTTCAAATATGTTTTTACGAGTTTATCAAAGAAATAAAGTATTTTGTTTTCTTTTTTTTTATAGTATAGCTAGGCGGACGAGCATTTAGGCCACCGGATGGTAAGTGGTCACCAACGCCCATAGACATTGGCATTGTAAGAAATGTTAACCATCGCTTACATCGCCTATACACCACCAACCTTGGGAACTAAGATGGTATGTCCCTTGTGCCTGTAGTTACACTGGCTCACTCATCTTTCAAACCGGAACACAACAATACCAAGTACTGCTGTTTTTCGGTAGAATATCTGATGAGTGGGTGGTATCTATCCAGTGGCGTAGCTATCGTGGGGCCAGGTGATGCAGTGCACCAGGGCCCCGGAGCTCAGGGGGGCCCTAACCTTAGCTTTGAAAAGAGAAGAGCATAAAAAGAAAAAAAATTAATGTTTTTAAATAAACATAAACAATCACAGAACTCCTGATTTAAGATTTTTAGCACATTTTCCAAGCGTCCTCGATAAGCATATGCTATTTGTTATCGTTATTTCAGTTATTTGGTAGTTTGGATGAGTACGCCCGTAGCACATTGGATCAGCGATAAGCTCACGTGCTTGACGGTCGTGAGATCAATTCGACATTTCCACCCATCAACTTTTTAGTCAAGTTTTCATTCGCCCTTGCCTTGCATCAGTTCTCATTTATGATGTTTTCGATGTTTTCAATTTTCTGGGGTCTGGAACGCATTAAAATAGTTGACGCTAGGAGTATCGCTGACTGTTGTAATTCGTAATTCCCTACTACCAGCCTTATTTCATCAAGTATCACCACTAATGCTATTCTATCTCCCACCATATTCTGCTAGAACTCATTTTCCCTAAAAAAAATCCGATGACAAACAGCAATGTTACTGTTTCATAAAATTCCTGTTACTTCCACGGCAGCAGAAAGATTTTTCAGTAAACTGAAGATTATAAAAAAATATTTAAGAAACAGCATTAAGAAACGCCTTCAACATTTATCGTTAATTGCAATAGAAAATAAGGCAGCGTCAAACTTGGATGTGATTGGACGGGGAATTCTGTTAAAAATCGTTTTTCCCCCTTTATTGATCTAATTCGTATAATAAATATTCTGTATTGTCATGTGTTTCGTTGTTTATTTATTCCTATTTTCTTCTATTAAACACAAAGAGATTCTATCCCTCATAGAGACGTCGTATGAATTTAGCCTACTAGGGATAAGTTGAACTCACTGTTTATTATTCTTGTTCCTATCTATAATTTTGAAGGCCAATATAAGTTCAAGCTACTTGTGAAGAGGAGATGAGAGCCTGATTATTTCCTTATGCAGGAACTTGTCTGTTATCGCCACTGTATCTACCCAGTCGAGCTTCTGAATAATTTTTTTCATCAAATAACTTATTTTTATTTAAGCTATCAACTTTAAACAGACACGTTGCGTATCTTACTATTATTTTGATCGAATTTAGAATTACAATGTTTCATCGCCACACTCGAAATTTTAAAAGCTATTAAACATCTACAACAACCAATAAATGCAAAAAAATACTTTTTTCTTTATTCAATATTAATACATTATAATATTCTCAAAAGTCCATTGCAATGTTTCGAATGTATTTTTTTTTCATTTTTCGTACTATTAATATAATTCAATAATTTAAAAGTGCCACCGTGTGTTCTTACTCTTGCGCGCTCAAGGTATTTAACGAAATTAAATAATAAGATAAATGAAGCTGTATTAAAAAGGCAAGTGCCTACAGTTATCTTGTTACATAAACTGCCGCCAGGTTTCTGGCATAAGTATAGTATAGATTGCGATTGCGACCCTAGAAATTAATTTTATTTCTAGCATGAGCCCTAATGTAGCTCTATAGACCAAATTTTAAATGGTTTTTAAAACCCTACGAAACGTATTACAATACAGTTGTATGTATATGTGTAGGATGACTTAGGTCTCTCTTTTCTTAACTGGCGCTTTTCGTCTAGTGCGTGAAGGCGATTTTTCTCAAACGTCTTGATCTTTTTGTAGATGTTAGAGCGCCAAGATGACTTTTGGGAAGTGAGCTCCTCCCAACATTCTATATCAATTTAAAAAGCTTTTAGGTGTCTTTTAAACACGTCCTTGTATCGCAAATACTAAGCACCATGCTTCAGTCCGAATTCCTGTACTCCAAATAAAAGACAGATTTAGGCAAACGACGATTGTCCATGCGTAGGTCATGCCCACACCAACTGAGTTGACGTTGCATCAGAAGAGCTTCCATGCCGTATATTCCAGAGCGACGCAGGACCTGAGGACCTGACCTGACCTGAGTTAGGGACGTGATCCTGCCACTTGATACGTAAAATTGAACGTGTGAACGAAACGTAAAAGTGATATGTGTCAAGTTTTTTGATGTCTGATTTGTAGGTAAACCATGTCTCTGAGCCATATAAAAGAACGGATAATTAGTGCCTTGTAGACACTAATCTTTGTCTTTAATTTGAGGTCATGAGATTTCCACACACGATCAGTGAGTGGGTGTATTATGTGTGAAATTCTTTATTGCACTAGACATATAAAACATTGGGTAGATAAGCGACGGTGGGTCAATATTCATAATAAGTACCTATTTAATATTATAGGGTTATTTTTGGACCTCCCGCCAAATTTAAATAGGTGGTTCAGACTATGAAAGTAAACAACTTTCCCAAAGAAACACGGGTCGATTTTTTTTTCACTTTTCGTAATTCAAATTATAATTCAATTTATGTATGTTTCACCATATTTTACTAAAAAGAGTTATACCAGCTAAAGAGACCCCAACCAAAAGGACCCCCGTTTGTAACAACAACTTAACAATGATCTTTAAAAATGATTTTTTGTAATCGATATTTGTAACAGTTACTGCCTGTTATTCAGTCAAGTGTCTATTATTTTCAGTGTTCCTATTTAAATTTTACTTTGAAGCAATAAAAATAAACAAAAACAAAAACAAAACCAGAGAACATTAGTGTTAAGGTTCACACATGTAACTACCCCAGTGATTCTCTTGCTTCCTGTTCATGCTTTGAGATAGCTAAATGTACGACCGTTAAATATCTAGGAGTTATTTTGGACGAAAAACTTAGCTGGCGCTCTCATATAGACATCACAACTGCGCGCACCAGAAAACTTATTTGGGTTTTCAAGAAGTTGAGGCACGTTGCTGATTTAGATTTTCTGCGCACAATATATTATGCACTAGTTCAATTAATCATTGGATATTGTATAAAAGCTTGGGGTGATGCTTGTAAAACCTTTATATTAGACTTGGAAAGAGCGCATAGATCTATCTTAAAAGTCATGACCTCTAGCCCATACAGATTTTCTACAACTAAGTTGTATGAAAAATGTCAACTACTAACGGTTAGGCAACTATAAGTCTATCAATTACTTATCCAACAACATAGAATCACCCCCTATCATGCCGACGAATACAGTAAACAACGTGTCATTAAAAACGTATGTCCACCTGTTATATGTCGAACAGCTTCAGCCAAACGACAACATGATTTTAAAGCAGTTTATTTGTATAACAAAATAAATAAAATAAAAAATATACATCCCTTATGTAATCGTGAAGCTAAAGTAATTTTCGGATAACGCTTGAATCTTTAGGGACTTTTGGGTTAAGTGTATTTTTTTTTATATTTTTACAATTTTAAAATCATTAAATTAAGAAAATAATATGTTTATCATTGCAAAGTTATGTAGATCAGAAAAATTTACATCTGTCAAAAAGATCAAGCTAACTTGTACAGGGTATAATACTACTCCATTGTATATATTTTGCCCATCAGAAAATAAGTAAATCTTACTTTACATCCTTGTACACGCGTTGCTGAAGATATACCTGTTAAATATAATTATATTTTATAACATAAATTACTCTGTATTGTACTACCTTATAATAGATCATATCACTCATCGCTAAATTGGGCTCTGATAATCTTGTTGAGTTTAATGCCAAGAAAACACAGGTATGTGCTCTCACATAAAAAAAGATACCATTTTCCCCTCTTCTCTCCCTCTGTGGCACCATGCTGGTGATGCAAAGCAAAATGTGCAATCACAAAAAAATATTAAGATAGCTTATAAATATAGGAGCTTATAAGATAGCTAATAAAAATATTAGCTTTACGCTCCACAACATTTTTTACTGTTGGAGTTGAAATTAGCTTGTCAATTATAAAAAAAATACAAACAGTTGCAACACTCCTATTTGAAATTTAAAGTAACCTCGGAACTCTATGAACCGATTTGGATTTTTTTTTGTTTTGGAGTGAATAAATAGGGCAATGAATTTTTTATTGGCTCAAATTTTATTACATACTGGTTTTCAATAAATACTTTTTTGAATAGTTAAGAGTAAGCAATAAAATACTCGTAGTTAATAAAAGATATAGCACAATTGTATTCTATCAGTTATATCAGTGTTTCATATAATATTTGTTAAATCTCCCAATCAACCATTCTCCCCATCAATAGTAGAAATACTAATTAATTAATTTATGGTTTTGATTTATAAATCAATTGATTTAAACAAACATTAAAGTACTTTTCTTAATAATAGTACCAGAAATGTGTTTTTAATAAATTATTTAATTAAAAATAATACGAAAGTCTTAAGAGTGTTAATGGTTTACCTTTTATGTGTATATTATTACTTTCACGTTGGTCTTAGCTTATAAGGTCGACTTGCGTTTTGCGTCGAGATAATAAATACAAATTATTGGGTTTTCCTGTCGGAAAATTCTCAGTGGTAGCTCTGAGTCTGGAAGTTAGTAGTGTGTACAATCCAGTTCCTTGGATAAAAACCTAAAGCTTTGATCTTTCACCTTAACTTTTTTTCTGCCGTGTAGGATTTGCCGCCCCATCAGATTTGTAATAGGGAGTGTATTTATTTTTGTGCACACATTTTTAATATGTCCTACGCAGTTGGCTAGTCTCCCTTGAGACGACTGTGGGTGTAGTTTATTGGAAGGACATTATAAAATTATAATTAATTTTATAAGGAAATTTTTATTCGTATAATTCATGTGTTACATATTTCGTTGAAATCCTAAATAGCTATAGTACTAACAGTAAGTATAAACAAATCTTTGTTTTTTTTTAATTAAATCTTGTACCAAAAATTTAAATGAAACACACATTAAAAACTATATAAATACGTATATTTGCTAAATAAAAACAACACATAAACATTCAAAAGGTTTTACGATAATATAATAAAAACAATCGTTACGTCAATAAAATTAGCCTCAAACTAAATATAATTTATCTATGCAGCTGAAACAAATACATATTTAAGATAAAATACCAGTCGGCATGTATAACACACGTTATAGGTATATAGCTTATTCCAGTGGTAGAAGGCGTAAACAAATTAGACCTGAATTGACGTGAGATCATTGGTCGAGGGATAAAATAATCTGTCGTGTTCATGATGGATTTGTGAAAAAATAGCGTTTAAATGCTTAAGGCGAAGTTGTTTTCGGAACTTTGGGCGTAAAATTACGGTGGATATAAATCGTTGAGGTGGATATAAATTTGTTTTATAAATAAAGTTATATTAATCAAGAATCTTTTGTAGTGCATAATATTGCAGAGCAAATCACATGGAATTTGTAAATAAATAAAGGTTGGTTTATATAAATAAATAAATTAAGGTTGGTTTATCTCCTCCTGCTGTTGAAATGGGCTATGGCTAAACTATTATTAATAAAACCAAGCAACTATGCTTATATTTACGCATATTGTTGAAGAATTAGTAATATTTGAATAACTAATATCCATCCATCCGTACTTACAAACTTTCGCGTTTATATTATTATTAGTAGGATAATAATGTACTAGAGCATCATAAATACTATTGGGAAAATAATAGTTCATTAATAAAGAAAAAAAAATTAGATCCCATGGATCTCAGCGAATTAGCCTCATTAGAAAGAAAGAAGAAATAATTTATTATATTCCATTCAGTTGTCTTATTCCATTGTACATATAGAGTTGGCCGAGTATTTAAGCTTCATGAAAAAATCAGCTCAATCGATACCTTGCTTTTTTATGTCAGTTATAAAAATTTGGCAGATTTTTACGCTCATTTTGGCAATGCTGGTCGGTTTATTCCCTCTCACCATACATGTAGTTCGTATCTTTACTTTCCTTTGGCGATATACCTAAATAGTTACAGAAATAGGTACAATAGGTATTTAATGTGATATTTAAACATTATACCATATTACTTTTATGTAATATAATATTTATATGACAATCAAATCGGAACATTTTTTTTTTTAATTTTTTAATAAATTTTAGATATCAGCTTGTGTTCTACGTTGATAGTTTTCATCTTCAATAATAATGAAAAAGTTTGCTCTCGGGGTACGGAATACGGATGTGACAGACAAATGAAGTCGCTGGCATTATTCGTAAATCGATTCGACTGTAATGGGGTCTGGCATGTAGGCGGGATCTAATAAACGTGGCCGACAATATTTTAATAATACCGTTTAGCTAATGGTAGTGACATTATTTATAGAAAAAAAATATTAATAGCACTGATACGGAAAATAAAGCCTGATAAAACTCAACAATGGAAAAGGTGAGAGTGTTTAAGAAATTATTTAGTGGCCGAAGAAGTAGCACATAAAGTTATGAAATAGTTAGTTTCGGTCTTCAAATGTCGAATCAAACAGATTATTCTCACCAATTCGATGGTATCATTGACTCCACTATAATTTTCCTCGCTTATAACATTGGAGTAATTTTAAAAATCTTATATTAATCGGTGAGTAGAGACTAACCTAAATTCCAATCCGGGTACAGGACTTGCCTTATTAACCAGGCTCATATCCTCTAAGACTCATTATCATTGTTCCTTTTCAATAATCTTATCTCCACAAACAAGTTGCCTGTGCTTTTGATTTATCTTTTCTTTAATTTTAATTAACGTGAGTTTAATGTGCCTCCATGATTTTATTATCAGATAGCATGAAAATCGAAATGTTAGGATAACTGTATACATATGCAGATATAAGTCATCATATTCATAGTCAGTCAGTCTGTCCATTAGCGGGTCATCTCTAATATGGATCGGCATTTTATGTAGTAGTCCAAAATCTAGTTGGCAGATGCCATTTGTGCCCTCTTCAAAAGTGTCCATAACGCGTCTTCGCTGTCGTCATCATCGATGTAATACGATGTTTTTCACTTGACGCAATATTGCAGTCACACATCATAGGGTAAGAACCATTGTAGCTTACTCATCGCTCTATTGATGACAATGTCCGACTCGTAATCTAGTTCTTGTGTCCCATGTATTGTGCTGGTTTGGGATCCTTCATTACCGTACCCTTGGTCTTGTAGAAATTCCTTCTCTGCTTGTGTACGTGTGAAGTACAGAATCTAAGTAAACTGAGTCTTGGGGATCGTAACTCCGCTATTTACACTTATACGCGGGCACTTTATTACTTTACCAGATGAGTGTATGCCTCCGTAGACTTTACTAAGGCCAAACGTGACATTACGACATATGTCCGCAGAAAATAAGTAAAATAAATATAATAATCTAAAATAAGCAATGATAACCGTATAGGCAAAGATAAACCGTGTAATAGTTTTAATTAAATACACAATGTTTATACTTTATTTGAATAGATTATAGTATTTTCAAATCTTCATTTGAAAGATTAACTACGTTAGCATTATTCGGTAATTAGGTGTCGTCAGCCAGCATGTTCCAAGCAATTGTTTAGCTATCAAAAATGACATGATCTTGCTTTTGTATTTTTATATGGAGAAGAAGCACAAGAGAACTATACGATAATGTAAAAACTAGATCTCAACTCGGAATCTGCAATTCTCGTAAATAGCATTCAAATCAATCAGGTTCCCGCCATAAAAAGTATCTGTCACTGTTCTTGTTGCCAGATTAAAAATATAGATTATTATTGATATAAAAGTGATAGATACTCTCCAGTAATATTTCATATAAATTCGTCTCACATCTAATATTATATATTACAATCTGACTTAGTCTTACAATAAGATGTACCATTTATTACGAAAGACAATCAAATTAATAGGATTTGTAGGATTGTATAATTACTAGTTAGTCACTCGATTTTCTTTTGAAAATAAAAAGGATATGCTACTTAATTATTGCCCTATCGCGCGGTCTCAACAAAAACTTTATTTACGACCTAATGCAATGGATTAAAGCCAATATAGCAAATACTAGTGTGATATTTTATTTGTTAATATTATTATAATAAATAAATGCCTGAAAAACCAGGGAACAAACATACTCATACGATTGTGACTGAAGTGACTTGTTTTAAAATACCTTTAGGGTTTTATACATTTACATTATATATTTGTAATATATTTTAATAATTTGTGGTTTTAATCAAATATAAACGCAAAACACAGAGAATATGACTTTAAAATTAAATAAGAAACAAAAGAATAATTTTCTAGACCGACTCACGACGACGATCATCAACAAAATAATTAAATTATTCAGACCTCAGAAAAATTAAATATTTTTACTTTAATTTTTGATTAAAATCTAACTGAATGCGATAAACTCAAGGACGGAACGGATTTTCGGTTCGGTTCGGTTCGATCGTTTCTTGAGTTTTCATACAATTTTTTACCAATGAACGGAGTTTAGGTAAATTATTTATGTATTAAAATTTTGTGTAAATTGGCTGAAGTATGACGATGATTATTAAAGATGGAAAAAATAATGCCAACCAATAGACTTATAATTATATGTATTACGATTTAAATGTTCTATTGAGACCCTTATTCTACCCGTGCGAAGCTGGAAAAGGTACCTAATCAAATATAAAAGACTTCTTTTTTTTCAAATTATATTTTTTAATATAATTAAGTCTTTTGTATATCTCAAGATACAATTGTTTATTTATGATTACAATTATATTTCAACTCGAATAATTTTATTGCTAAATTTAAAAGTATATATAATCTAATATTTAAAAATCTCGTGTCACGGTGTTTGTGGTCGAACTCCTCCGAAACGGCTAGACCGATTTTTATGAAATTTGCTATGTATATTTGGGAGGTATGAGAATCGGTCGTAAAGTATATTTCATACCGCTAGATGTAAGGGTGGCCTTATCCAGATTTTTTTTTTATTTTTTTGTCATTTTTTTATTTTGTATTTTATTTAGATTTAGCGTAAAAAAATACATATAACCCTAAATTTTCACCCTCCTAACCCATCATCCCATTTTGTAATCACGATTTTAGTATTTTTGTATGAACAATATCAAAATAATTACTTATAGTGGAACCTCTTCGAACTTTCGTCATTCACGTGTCACGAGAAGCGTCGCATCATTTTGACATTTAAAAATTAGCAAAATATTTAACGATTTATTTCGTATAAACGATATTGAAAAGGTTGGTCAGATAAAGTCATCAAATATATTATATATTGGTATACCGTTTTTATCAGTAAATACAACAATTTGGTCTATTTGTGTGTGTGTTACAAGGCACGTAGCAAGGCTGTTCCTAAAGTCCATTCGCACACGAAAAAAGATCGCAAAGGATTTCCTCCTCGGGTCTATTCATTCCCAACCGTACATTGTTTTTTTGTTATCGTTTTAATTTACACGAGACTTATATCGTGTCTTGATCGCAATTTTATGGAGGAAAGTCAAGAAACCGACATTGTAGCAAGTGTAAATAATGCAATCTTGAAATATAAGTTAATAAATCATGCAAATTAAGTATACATACATTACTGTTTGGGGTTACCCGGTAGTAAGTTTTGTAAATTCATAATGAGAGAGAACAATTACACTATCTGACCAGCAGTACATACTCTGTGGTTTTATTTTGAAGTCTTACAGTACCAATACTACCGAGTAACCCCAAACAATTACACTCAATATACACATGATTCGAGTGTTTACGACTGACAGTATAATCAGAGAAATGATAGTATAATCATATGTTCAGCGTCAAAAAACTATAGAAAGAAAAAAAAAACAAAATCAATGACCATTATTTATCAAGCAATTATAACAATATTTAATTTATAGTAGACTGTTTTGATTGTTTGAATTCTTTAAAGACATTTTTGATGTTTAATTTATTGTTAAAGGGTTTAAATTACTTTGACAATATTCAAAATAAAATCCTTTAGAAATAATATCATTATTCTGAATCAAATTTAATTACTTAATGCAATAAGTTAAACTTAATTCCATTTGAATTCTGTTAGCAGCGCCACCTTTGAACATACTATGTTTGTTTATATGGTTTGTGTGAAATAAATCATCATGTAAAATATTAAACTATATTTCAAAAAATATTTAGCAGTAATTCAATTTGTCTGTTTTAATTGAAACTGTGAGTTGCTAATAATTGAGTCAATTGAAAGGCAATAAAAAGACTCGGTTGCCTCATTGGAATTATAAATAGATTAATTTAAATTAATATCAAATCCGCATTGGAGCAACGTGGTGGAATAAGCTCCAAAGCCTTCTCCTCAAACAAGGGAGAAGAGGACTTAGCCCAGCAGTGGGACATTTACAGGCTGTTACCCTACCGTACCGTACCGTAATATCTTAGGAGCATTCGCGATGCAAAGAATGGTTAATATTTTTATAGTGCCAATGTATACGGGTGGGTGTGACCATTTACCAATATTATAAATATAGACAAATAACGGAACACCTTTTTCAAAAGTTCTGTCTTATAATATGGGACGAATATACGATGAGCCACCACTCACACACAAAATCCGTAGACATAACCTAAGAAAACAATAAGAAATAAACGCATTAAAAAATTCGCAGGGTGGTGATTTATGCTTATATGTATAATGATATACTATCGATAAGTCGCAAGGCCAAACGATGTCCGTTTGTGGCTTAGATTTGGGAACATCATGCTTATCACACGGACAAGTATACGTGGCAAGTGTTCGGGTGGGCAAACCATGATCTTATTTGTTTTGGCTAAAGACGGACTGACAAAAAATATCGTAAACTCAATTGCTCTTCGCAATTAATTAACTGCTTTAGGATAAAAATATATTACTTTTTTCACTTTACATTTAACTTTTAATCAAACAATGTATGTGTCCATTACATTAATGAAATATATTGAATGTAGAAAATGAATGGTCGGTGTTTTTTTGTTTTTATCGGCGGTTGTCGTCTAAAGCGCTCCTTTTCTTTATTCTGTCATAGATCCCATCCCCACACACTACCATACATTCGTTACTTTTTATTAAAAAACCAAAATATTCAGTAGATATCATTTATATGGTAGATTAACGTTTGCCGGGTCAGCTAGTTATTTAATATATGTTTTTAATATATATTTTTTTATAAAAAGAAATTTAATAAAATCCTTGATTGAAAGATTGTATTAACTTTGTGAAGTGGAATAACTTGAAGCTATGTTACATGTTGATTTCTACGTCTCGTGTTTATACAACGTTTGTCCCTGTTTATATTCAAATTATTTATTTTTATTATAGGGAACATTAAATATTCTTGTAAAGACATTGTTACGCAATCGTGTGTATTCCTTTCTTTTAAAAACATGCCCAGGGGAAAACTCCCTTAACTAAACTAGACCAGCTCAACATAATTATAGACCAGCCGATAAAGCTCTTTTTGTGAAATACACGGCGTCCTTCTAGACAGAGAATAGCTAACAACTCATGACATATTATATGGCTGGAGTATGTAAACAAACACAGGAGCACTCTAATGATACGATACGGGACGGTAATCCGACGAGACCGAAGTGCGTTCAGACGCCTAACGGTTGTACGTGCATGCCGAGGCATGAGAATGTTAACACTTAATTGGGCTGACTCGGGCTTTAATTCCAGGTCCTCGAGAACTGCAGCTTTATGAACTAAGTTAACCAAAAATTGTAATATGTAACACATACTATGTATACATACTATAAAAATAAGCAAAATATATATCTAACTGATTTCTTGGTTCGGCTTGCAAGACAGGTTGGCAAGTTCGTCTGGGTAGGTACCACCCTCTCATCAGATATTATCCCGCGAAACGGCAATACTTAGTATAGTAGTATATATAGTGTTGCGTTCCGGTTTGAAGGGTGAATAAGACGGTATCACTACAAGCACAAGTGACATAACATCTTCGTTCCCAAGGTTGGCGGCGCATTGGCGATGTAAGGAATGGTTAATATTTCTTACGTCTAATCTGCTTGAAAATTACAGAATACTACTTACGTTCTTTTTTTACATATTGTATACAAGGTGTAAAATTGTTTATTGGGGCATTTGCTATAATTTACGGGATTTTATGGTTAAAATGTTATAATGTTAAATTCTATTATACTTTTTTAAATAAAACAAAATATACACATCACTAATTATATTCATTTTTGTAAACCATATTATAACATTATACATTAATACATTGAATATAAAGATAGTACAACAATCTCGCCTGTAGTTGATTTTGCTACCAAAGCACCAAACGAACTGCGAGCAAATCAATTTACACAGCCCTTTTTAAAACACTTAACCCTACTTTAAATTATAATTTATTTGACTACCCGTCTTGTTGATTTTCTTACATTTTAATAAAATTAGTCAAATCAAAACCATATTTATGTAAATCATATCTTTCTCAAAATTACATAGCTTACAATAAGAAACTTAGTGTTACAAGTTAATCATTACTTTTCGATTTACACGTTTGTCTCTGCTACTATAAAAATTACGGTTAGAGACGTTTATTTTCTCAAAAGACTTACATTTAAATCACTTACAAAACAATAAGAAAAATAAAATCAAATAGGCGTACATAGTAATACGATGATTGTTATAATAACCCAATAATATCAGTCCAGTGCAAACAAGAATGGATATTTTGTAATGTAAAGTAAGTAGTCTAGTAAAAAAAATTAATAACCCTTAGAAAAAAAACCTTTAAAATTATAATAGAAAAATAATAAACGTTATTAATGTTACACGTTACACAACATTATGATTGTGATATTTGTAAGCTTCAAGAGGTCAACGGTTTGTAGTCAGGTCACTTAATTATGTGAAAATTTTAAGTTTGATCTAATAATCTTAATACCTATTTATAGTTGGTACTCTTGAAATGAAAATAGGAATATATAAATAGGTATTACTACTACTTATTTGTTACATTATATAGGATGATAACTTGTTCAGAAATAACAATGAAAATTTAAAACTCATTATAATAGAAAAACAAAAATCCTCTCATTTTCTTAAAATCGGATTCAATTCTTAGTTTATAAGAATAGAAGGTCAGTTAATAAGAATAGAACTATCCTATTTTTATATATAAAGTAGGTGGTATATATATACAAAGCCCTACCACCTACAAGTAAGAAATACAAATAGCATAATATAAACATCGTTTTAAAAGTTACGTAAATAACGAAGTTATTATTCGTTGTTTTTTATGCAGGATATGTAAAAATCTCATTTTACTAACTTAGACTCGTGTAAAAGAGTAACTACTGAATTTCTTGTACGGTTCTTCTCTAATCTATAGTGATTGTATCAGCCTACTTTATAGTGTATTTTGATTTACATACACGTTTGATTCTTATATATTACGACTGTGAGGATATTACGTAATAAATACCACCACACCGATATACTAATTCTCCGGGCCTGGTTGCTTATTGACTTGTGTAACGCGTACACCATGTACTAATTTGTTTTCTTTTTTTTATCCAATAGTTAAATTTGGATAATAAGTTCCAAATAAAGTTTATTCTTCGTAACAGTTTTATAAGCAGTCTGAGATTGTAGCTCTATATTTCTCATAAAACTATGTTCTAATAAACTAGGCACTTAATTAAGATATAAACTCGTAATGATTTTGATAACTTTGAGATTCATTGTGTAAGTAAAATGACCAAACTAAGTAACTGAACAAATAACTTCCATAACATTGAGTGGAAAATGCAATTTATGACGAAAAAAAGGTCGAAACCTTAGAAAAACTGTACTTCATTGCGTATCTCTAAAATTTCAGTACCATATAATACATTGCGTATCTTTTTGTTTATTTTGAAGTGGGCGATGTCGACTTCCTCCATTTACTCATTCAATGCTTAGGCATGCGTTGCAAGCTCGTCAATGTACGCAATGTGTGACGTAAACGTCATGACTTGCCCAGAAACTGAAGCGACGAAGTATCGCAGCGCGCAGCGGCAATCGATCGCTTGCGCGCGCATCTCCGCCATCCTAGCTCCAATACTGAGCCGAAGCTCATTCGAACATTAAATTCGACAGAAATGAAGCAAACTCGTGCTAAGTGACTGCCGATTTAGGAATTGATATTTGCAACTCGGGAGCAATTCTCTAGGGAGTAAATAAGGTCAGTGGTTAGGAAGCTGGTTTTAATTTATTTTTCGACGAAATACCGTTATGGTTTTATATTCGTTCATTTTCTTATGTGAGCTCGATACAAGGGGAACTGGGCCGTATGTAGGTAAGTACCTACTTAAGTGGTCTCTTGGAAAAGTGGAAGACATTGACTGTGCTTAAGCGAGGAATGCAATTTCAATATAAAAAATTGTATAATTTTTTCATACAAATAATCATGGGGAGCTGGATTACTGTATGGGAGGTGCAAATATCTTAGTCTATTCTATGTAATAATTGGCATGACAGTGTTCGTCTCTTTCATACAAATTCTCACATAATCTTTTCTATATATTTCTAATTAAATTTAAGACAGATAAGAGAATTTCTTTTTAAAATGAAAGTGGGACATTTATAGATATGATATAATCACGAGACATATACATATATATGTACTTCATGGCAGTAATTCATCTCACAAAATGTATTGATTTATGTATATATCTCTCAATTGACTTGTAGAACTTGACTTGAACGAATATTATAATATAAGTAAATTATTCAACAACCAAAATAAAGTAGATCAAATAAAACTTCATAGAAATGTCTCCTGGAGTGATGATCATTAAATGTAGCATAACTCATATTTCAATGGAAACCAGGCCATAACACAGAGTATTATTCTAAGCTCTACGATATATTATCTTACTTTTAACTCACCAAGTATAGGGCGTGTCTTTTATGCCCTTTTAATTTGAATGTTTTAAATTTTGATGATTGATCTCAAACAGCTCTATAATCAAGTACATTAAATAAAAGTAAAATAAATAATAAAAATATTAAAACGCATTTTAAAAAAAGTTCTCGTTAAAGGCTCACGAACAGCCTAACACGTGAATAAGTTAATTGAACAAATGCCATAAGGTAAGAAAAGGTCAATTTTTTTTTTCATCACTGCCTTTAACCTTTATAAGCAAAGGGCAGGAGTAGCTATCTCAAACAATACGATATAATTGGATAAACTAATTATTTAAGTCCAAATTATATCAACTCTACATATATGTATGTATGTATATTAAAACAAATAACAGCTTTGACACGCCTATCAATTATTATTATTTATAAATGTTCTACATTTTTTTCATAAATATAAACACCTTATTTTTTATATATTAATATCGTTAAACAAACAAAGGTTTTTTTATTTATTTATAAATATATAATAAATTGTTTTATGATAGGTACATAATACATAATTAATATTTGTATATATATGTGTATTTTTATGTAACTACATTATTAATATAATTTTAAATTATTTTCTCTTTCAGTTGTAATAGATTTTTTAATAGATTATTAATTAATACATTTATTTATATGTATTTTTAAGAGCCTACCCAAATTTATAAAGTTCATAATAATAGTAATGTCCCCGTGACCAAATCTTGACCGCGATCCAATAAAAAAAAATAAGCCAACTGCGCAGGATCTATGGGCAAACCAACATCACCGAAGAGAGTTCACTCCCAGGACGAATGATGTTAATTACTTTCCGATGGACTTTTAATAAACAACCTAATAACTTTTATCGGCCCTAGAATTCGCACCCGGGATTTCGGTATCTGCAGCAGTCGTATACACAAACTGCTACACAAACGGGGCAGTTTATTATATAATAAATATAAAATAACGCACATACAGGAGGGCTTCAATAATATGAAATAGCTATCAAGTTATTACTTGACCACCGCAACTTTGCGCAACAGACACTTCAAACATTTCAGATTACAGCATCTCAATAATTACGTCACGTCTCTTTTTTTCTTTGTGCCCTTCAAAATTCATTTTCACACTTTATTCACTCCATTATTAAGTTACACTTAATATGCCATGTCATAAACAACAGTGCATCAGTATTATTTTTCTTTAATATATGTGAAAACTTTTTAGACGGATAGTTTACCGAATTAATTATAAACAGTGAATAATTTAATAGGATTATGTCATCATAATTCATGATCATTAGCTTGCCCTTATCTATACTAAAACATAAAGCTGAAAAATTTATTCCTTTTTTTTTAAATAATCTTTTTGTATTAAATAACCCATTTATTGAGAAAGGTTGTAGACAAGAAATCTCACGGGGCGGAGCAGTAACGTTTAAAGCTGACAACTAGTCCCATATTTTGAGTCGGCGCAGATTGAGCAAGAAAAAGATTTTCAAGTTTTTTTACGGGCGTTCGCCTCCCTTACGTTAAATCTTATTGAAAATATTTTTGCTAGTGTGTTAGTTACCCACGACGTACATTTATACGTCCCTATGTGCTTAATATAGTATTGATAGAAGTGTTTAGTAACAAAAAATTAGTCAGCTCTTGCTACGGATTGAGTTTGGCAGGCCCTTTTCTACATCACCGAAAACAATACGACTAAAGATTACGGCACATCATATTTTAAAAATTACTGTAATATGTATTATTTAATATGTAATACTAAATTAGTATTTGAAATTCACATTGTAATCTAATGGAACGTGGGTTGATCACAGTTTTTGACATTAATTGTCTCCGTTATATAATTTGTCGTTTTATCTCAAGTATGTCGCAATTCCACCTAGTTCAAGATGATCTAGAATCTAGATGATACTACTATAATTATTTTTGTTTTAGTTTATTATAATTTATTAAGGAAACTATGCACAGTCATTTTTATAATATATAAAATTAAAATAAAAAACAAAATACACATTACAAATTTATAGCAAAAACACGCCGTCTAAAAGATTGTCCTGTGGCATTGTACCCAAGACGCTGGCACTATTGCCTCTCTGCACAGCTCAGCCTTTGGGCTAAATAAGCGCCAGCTCTTGGGTCACCAGAAGTGTGGACCAGTTAATACTATATATAAATAATTATATTTATCATATGTCATCCATGTCATTATATTTATCCATTATTTAAATACTGTTGTAAAGTAAGTTATAATAATTGAACCACTTAAATAATACTATAAACTACATTGTAAGTATTTCAATACATATATTTGTATTAGTGTTTTAATTAAAATTGTTGAACTATAAATTAAATCTGAATATACATTATTATGTAAAATGATATATATGTAAAGAAAAGTAAAAATATGTTGCCGTCTATAGATATGATAAGCAAAAATTTAACATATAATATTACAAAACTCGGTCGCGCTTTCCAGCGTTATATATACTTGCGACTTTAAGTTGAGATAGTCCTTTATTTTGTTTTCACTGAAAAAAAAAACACATTCATGGGTTTCCTCCACATGAAGTGGGGTGGGACTCGCCAGTGCCTGGAACTCCAGTGCGCCAGAATACAATCACCTTCTCTTCGGAGGACTTCACGGAATCGCTTGTGCACACTCCCGTGACGAAATTAAGATAGGGTTACCTGACCTATGTCGTTTTACAGACAATATGTCGCCGCCATTATCAGCGCACTTGCGATGGCGCCGCGAGGCGGAATCCACGACCGAGAAAGTCACCGTGGTGGGCAACATCACTGCTGGCAACATGTCTACGGTTGCTCCGGGTAATTATATACAAACATATACTAAGTCTTAATTAGATTTCAGTTAGTATTCGAAAATTAAGGGTAAAATATAAAATATTTTGATAGGTTTTCATTTCCTGCGACTCGCGTTAAAAGTTATAATTATAATATATCCGTTTATATACTTGATTACTGTACGTCTATTTGTCTAACAAATATATTATTAAATGATAAGAAGTTGAATGTACGGTGACTATAAAAACACGGACAATAGGTTTAATTTTTTTTGTACCTCGCGTTACATTATTGTATGTGTAAATAGCGGACTCGAATCGTCATTTAACAAAATAATAGTTGCATTCGAGAACAAATTGTAACGTACATTTTATTACATCTTGCAGTTGCATCTTCGATCAACCCTGCTATAACTTCAGAGGCAACAGCGACTGTGACCACCACTCAAGAATCGATTGGAGAAAAGACAGCCGAAATAGCCCGAAAGATGAACATGGAAACATGGCAGTTAGTCGCCATTCTTGTAGGTAGGTAAAATATGGCATAACGTGGTTATTATGAACGTTTTTATAACTTTACGCGAATCGATACAGGCTTTAGTGGATTCAATAAAACACACAACAACATGCAGCTCCAGTGAAGCTTGCTATTTTTTTTAATAACGGCAACAAACAGTAAATAATAAAATAAATAGAACAGCCACATAAATTTAGAACATAGACCAATAAAGTTGCCACATGTAAAAATGTATTTCGTACAATGCGAGCACATGTAATTAAGAAAGTAATAAGTTAACGGATTAATAATGTATACATCCAAACTGAAAATAATGAGGGAAAACTACAATGGTTTCACTATGAAATGAAATTAAATGGAAAGAAATAAACATGTCAAGTAAATACAAAAAAAAATAACAATATTTTTAAACATTTAGAAAAAACGATAAGTATGACTGATGTGGACACACGTGTTTTTTCACATATGTCATCCAACACGTGTAGTTGAACGTGAACGTTGAAAACATCGTTTTCCTCGCGATAACGAGATTAGTAATATAAAATAAAAATTAAACGCGGTTTAACTCAATGGTACTTACTCAGATTTGAAGACCCCTTTAGTTAATTGTCAAGTTCAATCCGATGATTTGGTATCTTGGTTCTCTAAGGATACATATATTATAATATACTATTGCTTGTCCTTTGTCCTTACTTACGTAACTTTTCATGACAATAATGAGAAAAACAGAAACTCAGTAGCTAACGTGATTGATTATTTAGGAGTGGGTGTGGTGGTACTCACTGTTTGCTTCTGCTGTATTCGCCGATGTTTCCGTAAGCGACGCTCCAAGGATGGCAAGAAAGGAATGAAAGGAGTCGACTTCAAATCCGTCCAACTCTTAGGTTCAGCATACAAAGAGAAGGTAATGTTTGAAGTATTGTAAAAAATAAATAAAATGAAGACCATATTATTTTATTATTTTAATTTCTACTAGTTATTTTGAGACTAACAAATAATAATACAATGAATTAACGTCTATTAGCGATGCAAGAATGAAATTGGTGAGATACGAGATCTATAAAATAATTTAGTGTAAAATGGAGATTATTTTGCTTGTTATTGATAAGAAATCCGATATTCATGTGAAATTTGCCGCGGGACATGCATTTAGGTTCAGCCGGATATGGAGGAGCTGGCGGAAAACGCTGAGGAACCAGACGACGGCGATTCTAAGAAAGAGGAACAGAAGCTAGGAAAACTTCAGTACAAGGTAGGTTACGTGGCTCGATGTCCCAAAGTGAAGGTGCAGGACCAAGCTACGCCCAAACGTATTGTACCCCTTGAAACAGAATTCATTTGTTCATTAAACCATATTTTTTTTAATTACTGTAACTTCATTAGAAAAACTTTAACATTGTAGTGGTACATATTTATATTTGGTAGATGGATTAATCAACCATCAATACATATTTTGTTCATATCAAAATCAACTAATCCCTTTAGTTTGTTGTTATTGTTTTAAGTTGACTAACATTGTCGCTTCACAGCTGGAATATGACTTTAATAGCAACAGTCTATCAGTTACTGTTATCCAAGCGGAAGAGCTACCGGCTTTAGATATGGGCGGGACATCAGACCCATATGTAAAAGTATATCTTTTACCGGATAAGAAGAAGAAATTTGAAACCAAAGTTCATCGAAAAACCCTCAACCCTGTTTTCAACGAAACCTTTGTTTTTAAGGTAAGCGATTTTCTTAAAAACAATTGCATGTATTTTTTTTCCAATCATGTTAAATGAAAATACTTCATCGATATTTTTGTTCAGAACGTGCCATACGCTGATGCAATGAACAAAACCCTAGTTTTCGCGATCTTCGACTTCGATCGATTCTCCAAGCACGATCAGATTGGTGAAGTGAAGGTACCCCTGTGCCAGGTCGATCTCGCTCAAACTATTGAAGAATGGCGTGAACTTCAAAGCGTTGAGGGCGAAGGTGGCCAGGTGCGAATTTCGAAACGAAAATTACAGTATATTTTTATTCTTATTTATTTTAATATAAATTATCTTTTATTAGATGCTGTAAAGTATAAAATCGGTAATTTAATGTATATAATTTGAATGTGACTGACGCCTTTGTTAAAGTAATTTTGCAGGACTATTTAAAAGTAATTATAATTACTAGCTGACCGACAAGTATATTTATTGTTTATTTAAATAATCAAGTAAGTTTACTTTTCAGCTTTCAACAAAAAATAGGTTCTTCTTGATGCGGTTACAACTTATTATTATTTTAATATTTAAACTTAATCAAAGTTTTTTTTTCTATTCTTATTTAGTATTTAATGGCGTCAAAAGGCTTTAGAATATATTTAGGTATGTTGCAAAAATCTTAATTGGTGAAGTTTCGAAGTACATGGAAGTAAACAGATACACCCAGGTCACATCAACAATCCATTTTGGTAAACACACATCAACCATCTAAGACATGTATGGTATTCTAACATTACTCTCATGAATGCACAAATAAAAAGCATAAACTTAAAGGCAAATAAAGGTATACATATGTAGGTAACGCAAATCAAACGAGAAGACCTTATTTCTTTTTTTCTTAGCTTAGGCTAATCTGGCAAAATACACCCAGATTTTGAAACCGTTACGTAAATATATACATGGGTGTGGTTTGCTAGCACAGCATTATTTAATTTTCTGTCCTTTCAATAAACATACAACATATGATTGGTTTTAATATTACTGACAGCTGTTTTAAATAAATTAAAATACACAATTAATTGGCCTTGTGAATAATTTTATTGAGAGGATGGATTTAATTTCAAATTTATTGCACTTTTTAATCAGAGGATCCTTGACAGTATAAAAAAAAACTGTAGATACGAAATAAACAGATTTTTTCTTTACCGCTTAATACATTTTAAAATATGGAAGTTAAGTCAAGGTACCTTGAAATGGATTGAATCGTCATTTATTTTTCCGATAAATTAATTTGAAGAGCAAAAATGTATTTACTTGGTTTTTTCTCTTTTTCTACATATTTTCTCTGCTCTGCTTGGCTGTGTTTGATTGTGTCCTGAACAATCTTGCATGCCGCTTCAAAAACGAAATGATCATTCACGTAAGTATTATTTTGAGACACATCAAAATGTAAATTAAATAATTTTATAAAAACACGTTCCATTACAGTTATAAATACACCATAATCTTCAACAAAATTATTTGTATGATTCGGCCTAGTATTGAAGAAAATAAAATGAAAAGTGGGTCGTCAATGTTATTATTATATAGGTAGGACGCATTTTGAGAAGAAAAAGGAACTGTATCAATAAAATATAATTATCACCCGTTACCTCAAATCATCCATTAAGCCATGTTTTTTTTTTTTTCTTATAAATTATGTTCATCCATCCGACACTTAAAAATTAATTTATATAGCGGCTGGGGAATGTTGCATGCACTTTATACTTACGCTTGAATTATTCCTATATAACCGTTTTTAGGGCTTCGTGGTCATACATACCTAATACATTACAATTAGAATTTCCTCACGTGTGTGTATATATACATTTATAACTGTTAAATTTTTAATACAAAGACGAGTCGATTAACGTTTTTAAAAACGTCGGTTAGTATACATCACTAATATTATTTAATATTTATATAAAAACATTTTTTGAGGTGATCGTACATAATAGTATTTCGTATAATTTCACATGACTACGGAACCCTAATTTCTGCATAACCTAATACATACCTATATCAAACCTATTTTATTTTGGTTGTAGCTCTAAAAAGTTTTGCAATCAACAAAACGACTATCCGCAGCCACAATACCCACTACGTCACGATATTAAACATACTCGCTACAACGTAGATATTGACAATAATCCCCTTTGTAATCATTTTGTGTATGTGGCTTAGCAATCTCACATTAATTTAAAAACGCTTCTAAATAATATATCAAAATATAATATAATAATTTTATAATACATCACAGGTCATAATATCATGACCATTTCATTTATACAATAAAACAACAGATTAAATTTTATATAAACGTATTTTATATATTAAAACTGTAACAAGATATATAATAATAATATAAAATTACTGAAGTATGTTACAGATCATCTTGTGACCGACGAAAGAAGACTGTCTGAGTCTAAGCAAACTTCTGTTCAATATACATATATACTATGTATACTAGTTATATACTAACTGAAGCTTCAATAACTAAAGTAATAGTGATTAAATAATCAAAAACACGTTAAATGAAAAAGTTTTGAACAAGTGTTTTTCATTATTAACGCTTATTTAAAGGTGAACTATGTTCTCTCAAAAATTCAAGTGACAAAATAAATATTACTTTATATTTATAGAATAAAACATAAATAATGAGTTATATAAATATTTTTTTCATAATCAGTTTAAAACGTAATTTAAAAAAAATAACAAAGTTAAGAACTATAGGCGATGTATGAACACAATAATAATATTATGTTTCTGAATAATCTCTTACGTTAAAAATAATTTCGTAATAAAAATTGAGAAAACAATTAAGCTCATTCTTTCGCGTTTGTGACGTGCAATCAGAAGAACAGCAGCGATTTGTAATCAGAAACGTTTCCTTTTACCACGTGACATGTAAAACGTTGCACTAAAATATCATACTCAATAGTGTACACTAAATAAAGAACATAGTTTATCTTTTGTCACAATTATTGTAATGCAAGCTTTGCACTTCATGCGCAGTGAAAACTCACTTGTAGAATGTCCCAATGTGTCATAGTGTGATGTCACATGTTTTACATGAAGTGTACTCCTCGGAATGTATGTATGTATTTTTATGTATTTATATCCTAATCCAATAAAGAAATGCATTATTTAAAGATAACTTTTAAATTTTTTTGATACTCTTAAAAACGGGCATATTTGTGCACATACTAAGCGTTTCTTTTTGGATTTATTTTTGTAGAGAATCTATATGTTAATAGTGTGCGTGTGTGTGTGTGAATTATCTAAATGTTCTTACTTTAGATAATTGCGATCTGTTTCTAAAATGGTTAGTCGCTCTTAGGCAATACTAGGTGAATACAACTTTGACAACGGTGACGTCATTTTCTAGGTTCCTATGAAAGGTGAGCAGAACAAATACGCTTTGATGATCTGAGCTGGGTGTTACAAAATAATAAATTGGCATCATTTCGGCAACAGATCGTAATAACTAACCCGATTCTAATACTATCTATATATTTCGGCGGATAATTGCTTTATAACCGTAGGTTTGATGTGTGTTTTTTTTTGTTTCCCTGTCCTATAGATTTATCTTAAAATGTTTGTACTGTGTTTAATGTTTAGATGAAGTGTCATCTATGTGCTAAAACGTTATATGTAACGCAATGAAAATGGTTGACAATAACCTGACTAGTTGCAAAGTCTATTTTGTTTGAGGCTAATTTATACCTTACGTCTGTATGTGCTATGGCATCATAAGCACATATCGATAATCCTGATCAGTATTTTAGATATACCTACATGTAAATCTGAGTCATTTACGTTTTTATTTAAAAGAATATTTCCGTTGTTAAATATATTTGAAGGTAGGATGAAGTAAATTATTTAATCATACTGATCAGGTTTGCCGAGAATCTGACAACCATAAATGCTTCTAGGTGACTACACGGAGCTATTATTTTGTTCTATTTTATTTACCCTTGAAACGTTATTACCCTTATCCGCCCTAAGCCGCGTTATTACTATACCCGTATATTATTTGTATATTTTATAAGACAGCTTATCAAACCTATATCAGATACTGTATTCCCTACACAACTCTTCCTATATTGTCTTCCATACTATTCACCCAATCCTTTGGATGAACACAAATATCTATACATGTAAAACAAAAAACTACTAAACATATACTTTTGTGTTTAAGAAAAACAAAAACAAACGAAACAATATAAGAGTTTGAGAAGCGCAGAGTGAAAATATATTTTATTTTACGTTGAAACGACAACATGACTTCATGATTTTAATATATCTTCATGGAAATTTACAGGACAACAAGCTGGGTGACATATGTTTCTCTTTACGTTATGTCCCAACTGCTGGAAAACTTACCGTAGTAATTTTGGAGGCAAAGAACTTAAAGAAAATGGACGTCGGTGGCCTGTCAGGTAACTATAATGACGGTTTGTTATATAGGCCAAGAGATTTTTGTAATCTGTGTTTCTAACACTAACGCTGTATTCTACTTACAGGGGTTTTAGGATAACAGATGAAAGTATATTGTAACATGTTATCGTTCGTGCTATACTCGTCATGTGGCAATTATATTTGCACGATGAACTTAGCCTTGGTTTCTATCATAAAGCTATTTTGAACTTCATGTGTATATACTATAAACGCTATTATAAACTAAGTAGATATATTTTTTGTAGATAATTTTGGTATTCAATTATATATTATAAATCATTTATTTTACATATATATAATTTACTGCACATAAATTCGACGGCATACATATTTATATGTTAAGCTACTCTGTATACATTTAGAGTTATCTATGACTGATTTGCTTGCAGATAACATTTTAGTATTACTATGCCCGTATTTTTCACACTATTGTCATTGCTAAGAGCAGCATAAAATATTTTAACATAATTAAATGGCATCGCTATGACAACAATGGCATTTTTCATCACATTTTAACAACTTTTTATATTTATTCATTGAAATATTCGCATAAGCATAATTCGATTTAATGGAACCAAGGTAAAGTCTTCCAATTTAAAATTAACTAATATAGTAATTTTCATTTTTTCATATCCTGATACGCCGCTGCGTGACAACAGATCCGTACGTAAAGATTGCACTCATGCAAAATGGCAAACGTCTCAAGAAGAAGAAGACGAGCATCAAGAAATGTACACTGAATCCATATTACAACGAGTCATTTACTTTTGAAGTACCATTCGAACAAATACAGGTGCGAGCCGAGATTGCATCAAAATTCAATGTTGTGGCACACTGTGTGGGGACGTTAGCGAATGGAGAAAAACAAACGATTCTATTTATTCTTATATATGTTTGATGTCTTGCTTGTGTGACTGTTTGTTTTCTACATTCAAATACGACCTAGCAATGTGCAATCGATGTTGTGCTCTAATTGTTGTGAAGTTGGATACACACCACTAAACCCTAATATACCCTGGTAGAATTCCTTATAACATATTTATTATCTTTCTAACGACATACATATTCTTCTAATAGTTTGTATCTAACCTATCTTATTTTCAAGTTATCTTTGATGTTCCCTTTTATCCTCTCGTTATATTTATCATAGCTTTTATTTTTAGATATTATCTGGTGTAAACTTTGACCTTCAGTTGCAACGATATGTTCTGATTGGAGGTTTTTATTTACAAGATATATCTATTTATGCCGCTCTGATAGTATAACATTATCCTCAAAAAGTCCCGAAAAATAGTGGTGTCTGAAAATCTCCCCTCGTAACTGCATTACAATTTGGTGACTTCAAATTGTAATTACCTAAGCATATGGTTTTCAGGAATCCAGTTTCTTTTTCTTCTTGTGGATTTTTTTTTCAATTTTTCATATACTATCAGTTCATCCCAATCCCTAAAGCTTAACTTTTAGTAACCTCATCCTAAACATCATTTTATCTGGTCCGAAGGTAAGTTCATCGACCACTCATTCGTAGTTAATCAATGTCATGGAATGCAATGCTTGTAGTAGATATTAAAATTAATTTATTCTGTCAAAAATAGAAAATCCTATTTAGATCTAAACTACCTACCTACACATATTTCTATAGACTAATACCTACACATCTTCTACTGGAACACCATAAGTAATTATTACTTATATTTTATCAGTATAGTATTCATTACAATTATGAAATAAATGTATTTCAACATTGACAAGTGTTACTATAAAACGCTATTCTTACCTCGCACTGATAGATTAGAACGCTTAGTGTACTAAAATCACCCTGATACCCATGGTATACATACTCACTCACGACCTTTAGATTATTTTATACGAAATATAAATTATAACATATTAACGCTTTTGATTACTAATCGCATAACAGAAGGTGAATCTAGTGGTAACCGTTGTGGACTATGACCGCATCGGTACGTCCGAGCCAATTGGCAAGGTGGTGCTTGGATACAACGCGTCGGGTACTGAGCTGCGTCATTGGTCGGATATGCTGGCCAGTCCGCGGCGCCCCATCGCTCAATGGCATACTCTTAAAGATCCAGAAGATGGTGAAAAGAAAGATTAAATACGAATGAGGTATATATTATTCCATTTTATGTTTGTGAAGTTTATCCATTTGTACAATGACTTAACTTTACAATGTTTCATTAAACTTCTTCCCTTAAAAGGTCTATGTCAAATGAAATCAAAATCCTTTATTGAATAAGTATTAAACTTACTTGTTCATTGTCAGAATAAAAACTACCACCGGTTCGAAAAAAAATACCCTCACCTGAGAAGAACCGACAAAGGAAATTCAGCGGTTTTTTTGGCATATTGTGTAATTGATTACAAATTTTCAGTATAACAAAGAAATAGCCAGGAGGCGATCGTTTCATTCTCAATGTGTGCTATCATCCATAAACTCATTAATTGTATAATAATTTGAAAGCATATAAAAGAAAAGCGTTCCTTTATATTTTTTCACTTTACTAACAAAGCCAATTTGTGAGCGCTTTTTAGAATTATTTAATTACAATTTTCTGAAATAGCAAGATTTCACCTTCGTCATAAATCTATAATCTAATTCCCTGTTATGAGTATGATGAGTCCCTGAGTATTTATTAACATGTAAGTAGTTAGTTCAATATTTAGTACAAAAACTAATGCAATCTACCCTAAAAACAAGTTCGGGTCATAATAAATATAGACAACTATAGACAAAAAAAACACTTCAATACTTTAAGAAAAGAATAGTCAGCGTACCTATATATAGTTTTTGATTGTGTCCAGTATTCTTAGAAGTCAGGTGTTATTATTTCAGAAGATCCTCGAAACGAGAAATAGAAGAACGAGAACGAAGAACAAACGCCTTATATAATATCTTATTGGAATTCACAATTCGTCTCTCAATATTTGTCTTATGCTAAGATAAATGAAAATGGTGTAATATTCATTCTAATATCACAGTCTATATTTATTTATTTTTTGTACACCGCCGTAAACGTCCCTTTTATTATGGCTATAAAATTATATTTTATTTTTATCTGATATTTATATTTTTATTCAGATAATTAAATCGGCTGTGTACATATTTTACTTTTATCGAAATATTTATTTAATATACAATCAATGTGACGATTGGTTTTGTAAAGAAATTATTTCATATTTTAATTGTTAAATAATAAAAAAAATATTTCCTACCTACATATTTGAAACATTTATCTATTATAATTGTATCGAAGCTATGTAAATAAGTTGAATCCTGTTAAATTTATTACATTCTATTTTACTACCAAGTAAGTGTTATTGAGTCGATACATTTTAAGTATTAGGTTCCTCTGAAGAAGGTCAGACATTATTGTCATAATGTAGACACACCTTATTGCTTATTTATTTTCAATGTAGAGGTTTTATTCTTCCCTTCTTTGGAGGAACAATTGGCCTATTAAGGTATCTTATCCCTTATATTACTTTATTTCATGACAAACTAAATGTAAAGAATATGTCTTTTATTACCTTAACGTTGTAGAAAAATATATTGTCGTCTGCCATAGCTCTTCCTTCCAATTACAAATATTGAAGTGCAAACATGGATGCACCAAATATTTTGATTTATTGTGACTTTCCCATACCAATTAGGTATATATCAGACTAGTTTTCTCTGTTTAAATGTTTAACTTAGTGTAGAAAAATATTTATGAAAATAATACCTAAGTAATTATTGTAATATACACAATAGTATTAATGAGCTATATAACACGACATTCGTAGAGTTTGTATATCTTGTTGCATACGATTACTCCATGTTTTTCAAACAAAAATCTATGATTAACTTATGAAACTAGAACATAGAATCCTGAATAAGAAAGTAATTATAAATATTAATTATATTTTTTCCTAAATTAAAAAAATAAATATAAAATCTGGATGTATAACCTGTCATTGTATATTAGCTTGCTGCTATATATACTTTAATAGGTATTCTCAATCATTTTATTTGAATATAAAACTAATTATATAATTAGTAAATAAACTATCCTCTCATAATGGTGTGAAGCGTATATACTTAGCTAAAGCTTGACTGTTGTTGATCTCAAATGTGTATGTTATTATGTATATAATGTAATCACATGTTAAATTTCACGATCACATCTAGAGTAGGGAATATGAAGTGGGGCTTCAATTATATAAAACTGCACCGACACATAACATGTAGTCTTGTGATTTCAATACTGTATTTATCAATAAATATAGTAATGTCAATGTACTTATAGATTGTACTTATTATAGCACATCGTAACAGATTCATTGCAAACAACTACTATTAAATTTTTGCATGTTATTTTATCAGCAATGCTAATTAATTGGACAAATTGATAAGCCTATGCATCTGTTGAAGCCTTTAATCATAGAATTACTCAAATGTCGCTAGACATAACTGTTTGAACAAGAATTAAAATATTGACAATATAGAAAAAAATTGAGGCGGTAGTTATATTAATATAATTATTTTACTAGAAAAGATGCTGGATGAATATTAAATTAAGTTTCTCTGATGAGAAAAATTATTGTATTCTAACTGAAATAAATTTATATTCTAGTTTTGGAATTTGTGACAAGTGACAAAACCATACAAAATTATATTTAAAAAAAATTGAAATGAAGATATGTTCTTCTATCTCAATAAAAAGATTGCATATGACATCTTCGCCTTCTTGACATTAAAAAAAACAGTAATTAAAGTATTTTGTCAAAAATGTTGTATTTGTGATAATCAGTATTTTTATCTTAACAAAATTAAAAATAAATTGATTATCTTACAGAAAAGTGATTTCTCATATAACTGAATTTATAAAGTCAAGAATCATATGTACATAATGATAAAATCATGAAACTCATCAACAAAACTATCATATCACTCGCCAGTTAAATAAAACAAATGTCTTATTATATTGTTATGATTTATTTAAAGTTAGACATCTTTTAGTAAACTGTTATTATTTAATCTAGTTTAAAATGATAATGTACTGTGAATTATAAAAAAATCTATAATACAAAATTACATAGATGTTTTTAGTTTTATTTATATACTTAATTCATAACATTTCAAAATTTTTGAATGTAGAATGTTAAAAATATGTTAATTATCTATAACCAATATATATCACATTTATTGTAATATTTAAAACATAAAAATTAACAAAGTAAAGTTTGTTTCTTAATAAAACTTCATTTTTATTTATCAGGTATACCAAATCCAACTCATTTTATATCTTTCTTATATATATAATAAAACAATAATAATAGATACATTATTGAATATATAGAATCTATTTAATATCACATTTTTTAATTCATATAACTAAGCTAATCTTCTAATAGAAACTTTCTGTTTTCAGTTTTAGGATTATCTTATGTTTTGGTTGATGTTGATAAATGATGTAAAATTATTCCCTTGATGTTAATTTATTTTTTGTATAAATTTATACATGCAACATTTTGTTTGGATTCGTTTAATATTTTATTTAAGAAATAAGATGTACATACCATATAATGTTATGTTTTAACTAATTGTCATCATAGTATCTTCGTTTCATTGCTCTGTACTTTTTCAACTTATAAAGAGCTTCAATTTCCCTAACGACGAATTGTCCATGTTTTATCATAGTATCGATTTTTTTTATATCAGTTTCTTCACTATTTCTAAGAAAAACGTTATGTAAACGTTTTCTAAAAAGATCATAACCCTGTGGCCAATCTCTTCCTAAAAATAACAGCTACAACAATAAAAAATATATTAGAGTACAAACTATGGTAAACAAATATTAATATATAAACTTCGTTTTATAATTTTAACCCACCGTTTTGTAAAGATTCAATACCGCTCTTCTTTGTGGCTGTGACATTTTTGTTTTTATTCTTAAAATATTAAGTTTTATTTTTCCTCTGATCAAAGTGTAAAGTCCAAAATAATAATTTACTGTATAAGCGTATATAAAATATACTCTGTGATACAACTACTACTACTAGCTAGTGATTACTTCTTGATAAGTCTCATCTCAAAACAAGAATAATTGACAGTTTTTTATCTATTGTTTTTTGTCAAAATCATGAAGACAATGTTATCAAAATAACTCGCTGAAATTGTCATCGTTACCAGAAATTAATGACATTTTGTCGTATGACACTGGCAATTGGTATATGACGTACGTATTATGTTAAATAGAGTTACTAAATTTTATAGTTTCTCTAAATATTAGTTCTACAAAATGAAGTACACGCCAAAAAAGAGAAAAATTAGATAAAATTAGGTATTATTTTTCTATTTACAAGTCTACACGAATTTACTAATTTTTGTAGTTAGTTTTGTGTGTTAAGAGTGAAATTACGTCTCTATTCACCCCGTTTCACTGGCATAAACAATTATTGTCACTTTTTGACGTAATAAGCATTCTTAATAAACTATAACTTTAAAAAGTACCTATAGATATAAATTATAATCTAAAAAAAATATATAATAATATTGCGCGGCAGTGTGCATACAGATTGTTTTTTTTTAATTAAATGTCATAACTATAGAAGATGGAAACATGTTTATCTACATACTGTTGAAAAGGAAAATTAATTGCAGCGTAGACGCGAGGCCTTAGAGCGTGGCCACAGGCTTACAGTGCCACCAGCCACCGTGTAACGGAACCGCTCCGCTACCGGGACCGCGCTACGTCGTGCCGCAACACGGTGCCCTATACGGTGCACCGCAACTTTTTTCTGTTGCTTAGTTCACACGTGTTAATAAAAATGGCTAACAATTTAGATGTCGACATTTTTTCGAATTTCACTAGTGGAAGCACGTCCCTTTCTCTTATATATCCCTCAATTGAAATGTTTTTGAGCCATTGCGCAGTAATATTATCTACATCTTTCAAATATCACTGCAAGAAGAACATTTCAAAATTAAAGTTAGTTTACTGATCATCAATCATCAACAGCCAATCAGTTTGTCCACTGCTGAACATAGGCCTCTCCCAAGGTGCGCCAAAGCTCCCTGTCCTCCGCCTTCCGCATCCAGTCGGTGCCCGCCACCTTCTTAAGGTCATCGGTCCACCTGGCTGGAGGGCGCCCTACGCTGCGTTTGCCGATCCGCGGTCTCCACTCTAAGACTCGTCTGCTCCAACGGCCATCGGTCCTACGACATACGTGACCAGCCCACTGCCACTTCAGCCTACTAATTTTGCAAGCTATGTCGGTGACTCCGGTTCTTTTCCGGATAATCTCATTTCTGATTTTATCCTTCAAAGATACTCCGAGCATAGCTCGCTCCATAGCACGCTGAGCGACTTTGAATTTGTGGACTAGTCCCGCAGTTAGTGTCCACGTTTCGGCACCGTATGTCATGGCAGGTAAGACGCATTGATTGAAAACTTTCGTCTTCAAACATTGCGGTATGGACGACGTGAGGACTTGACGAAGGTTGCCAAATGCTGCCCATCCCAAGCGAATTCTTCGATCGGCTTCCTTCTCGAAGTTGTTCCTACCGACTTGTATAACCTGTCCTAGGTAGGTATATTCCCTAACAACTTCGAGAGGTTTCCCTTCGACGTATATCGGTCCCGGCACAACATGCCTATTGAACATGACCTTGGTCTTGTCCAAGTTCATACCGAGACCGACACGCCGGGAAGATTCACTAAGGCTACGCAGCATTCTGGTAAGTTGTTCCAGCGACTCCGCTATGATGACGATATCATCGGCAAATCGAAGGTGTGAGATGTACTCGCCGTTTACATTGACTCCACATCCAGTCCAATCCAGCGTCTTGAACACGTCTTCCAACGCGTTGGTGAACAGTTTCGGAGATATTACATCCCCCTGTCTCACCCCTCTGCGCAGTTGGATCGCCTTCGTCTTACAGTCCTGGATGTGGACAGTCATTGTAGCGGCGTTGTATAGACATCTCAGTACCTCGATGTATCTCCAGTCGATATGACATCTCTGCAGTGAGTCGAGCACTGCCCAGGTTTCGATGGAGTCGAAGGCTTTCTCGTAGTCCACAAATGCCATACACAGCGGCTGATTGTACTCTTCGGTCTTCTGCACAATCTGCCGAACAGTATGAATGTGGTCCACGGTGCTGTAGCCTGATCGAAAGCCGGCTTGCTCTGGGGGCTGGAACTCGTCAAGTCGTCTGGCGAGACGGTTCGTGACGACTCTTGAGAACAGCTTATACACGTGACTCAGGAGAGAGATTGGTCTGTAGTTTTTCAAGAGGGTTTTATCACCTTTCTTGAAAAACAGTACCACCTCACTCCCGCTCCACGTTTCCGGGGTCTTGCCATGTTGGATGACGGAATTAAAGAGGCTTGCTAGCTCTTTCAGGACCGGAGTCCCGCCTGCCTTAAGCAACTCTGTTGTGATTCCGTCATCTCCCGGAGCTTTGTTGTTTTTAAGCTGTTCTAGAGCCGCCCTAATCTCGCTTTGGTCAACGACCGGTATATTACTGATACCAAACAATTATTTAATAACCGATATAAATCAAGCTGATTTGAATTTTTATCCAATTCTGATATATTTTAGAGATCAACTTAAACATCATATTTTGTCCCTGTATATTTAAGTCTAAATACAGTTATACAAGTATAATGTTGCCATCTATCGTGTAATGCTTAACCTACCAAAAAAATCTATACGTATATTTGTGTTACTTAGCAACATAGTATATGTAGTTATTTTGAAATATTATAATGTTAAAATATCTACTGATATAATATTTAAATAACTTAAAAATGGCTGAAGAAGAATTAATAGGAGAATTTGGAAATGGTAAATATTTTTTTAATAATTGTATATTAAAATAAGTTATCATATCCGAAAGTATTCTTCACTTTTTACGACTTAATGTCTTTTTACTTACGCCAATTAAACAACAAATGTGATATTTTCCAGACTTAAATAACGCGCAAAAAATGTTATTAATGTAATTTTTATTTCATTCAGAAGAAGAAATTATTGAAGAAGCTGTACCCGAAGAAGTGGAACAAGAATCAGTAGAAGACGAGTCAATTCTCACTGAATACGATCCAGATGATTTTCTGTCTGGTGCCGTAAATAGCTTGGATTCAACGATACCTCTTAATTTATTTGATTTTGAGTATCCTTTGATAATAGCACAATAAAAATGTATGAAATGAAGGGTCGAATAGCGGCTTCTAGGATCTGAAAAAATTATAAGCGTTTATCTTCTTTTCAGAAGCCATATTGAGCTTCCTCGAGTGATATTAATACTTATAAATTAAAATATTAATAAATATCATAAATATTTCAGATAAGAGTATTAAAGTGAATAATTATTATTTCCTTTTAAAATAAAGATATTTGTTTCGACTTTTTGTGTATATTCATAATGTACATAAACGCAAGCTTTTTCTTGTTTTTGTTGTTAACTAAATTATGATGACTCGTGAGTAAATTAACATGATTTGTATTACTATTTTTAATCTAATAATATATTCCTATATATTAAGACATTCATATGGCTACAACTGCCAAAAGTACTTCAATTTATGCGCGTGTGATGATTCGGTGGTTTGCTGGGCTGCGGGCAGCATCATCACATTCTTGGATGTTAATACCAAACAGCTATGGTTCCGTCGAAGTACCACAGGAGGTTCCGTAGGAGCATTGACGGTAGGTTAATAAACGTAACTACCCTCTTTTAAAGTCGTAAGGTAATTACATCATTTAGATGTCCCACTGCTGTGTAAATGCTTTCTCTCTTCTTAAGGAGAAAGTTATTAGCTTGTTACTCTAAAACTATTTATCATTCAGTCTTACAGAAAAGACCCAAATTACCGTATAGTAATCGCAGAAGGCAGAGAGGGTGCGCGAGATCCAATAATACTACTCTACACCTGGCCTCAGATGGATATAGACGCTGTTTTACGCGACGGCACATCTAACGCGTATTCTGTTTTGGATTTTAGGTATATTTTATTAAAATTTGTTAACAATATTGAGGATATACATAATTATATGCTATACGTATGTAATATAAAATATTTATTCGGTAATAGTCCTGACGGCGAGCTCCTAGCGTCTGTAGGAAAGGAACCGGATTACAACTTGACAATATGGAACTGGAAACGGCATAAAATTCTTCTGCGCACAAGTGCCTTTTCTTTCGATGTTAATACTGTTATGTTTTCGCCGTATTGCCCAGGCCAATTGACAACGGCAGGTGAGTTACTTTTGATGAGTTACTTAGACTATGACTCATAGCCTACTCCAATCGAAGAAGATGAGTAAAAGTAAACAAACGTTAAATCTACTTATTCCATGGGATTTGCTAATAGCTTAGCTATATTATGCAAGACAAACAGTTTTTGACTAATATATCGTTATTTATAACACAACACTACCTCCTTACAACACTAACCCCTTGGGCTATTGTCCAAATGGGTAAGGGGTATTATCAATATTAGTAATTCTTTAAAAATTGGCGTTGCAATTATTAAATTAATGCTCCAATATCGCGAATTAACACTGGACATTGATTGTAACAGGCTCTCATCGTTTATGAAAAAATGTAATGTTTCTCTTAGTCAATTTGTTTAAAAATTTAATTTCTGTTTTTGTTTTTGTTTATTATTTAAATATTTTTATTTCTGTTTTTAAATTAGTTTTGATTTGTATGTTTTGTAATTGTGTTTGTGAATAATGTATTCTCCTGTAATCGGTTGTGCATAGTTAGTTTTAAGTTAAAGTGAAGAGTTTTTGAATGTGTGTTATGCACAACTGTTGAGGACCCAAATAAATAAAAAGTAAAGTCCGGTCCATTACGGTGTTTAAATTGTATCTTTCTAATCAGCATATGATCATTTTATTTAAATAATATTTCTTACAGGAGCGGCGCATATTAAATGTTGGAAAATGGCGCATACTTTTACGGGTCTTAAATTAAAAGGAGAACTTGGCAGATTCGGAAAAACAGAAATCTGTGACGTGCTCGGTGTCTATCCAATGCCCGATGAAAAAGTGCGTTAACATATTATTTAATATATAAAACTAGCGCTTTACCTGCGGCTTCGCTCGCGTCATAATATTATAATAATTTTGAATTGCTAAATAACAATTTCCATAGCTCTTTCTTCAAAATGAAGGATTTTTATACAAACTTTCTCTCTATCCCCTTTATTACCTTAGGGATTCCTTTTTCAAATTTTTGGTTGAGTGCGAATTTTCAAAATTAAAAAATAAACGGTAAATGCGTTTAAAAAATGAGTTTCTTTTCTAAAACTTATTCCAGATACTATCTGGCTGCGAGTGGGGTAATGTTCTCGTTTGGGAAGCTGGTCTGGTTAAATTGGAAGTCACGCAACGTGGAAGAAAATGTTGCCATAAGGCACCAATTGTTTGTACATATTTATAAATTTGATAAAAATTAAGGATTTTTTGATAATGCAATTTTAACAGATAATTATAACTGTAATGTTTCATTACCGTTATAGTTATAAGTTTCATTCATTAAATATTTTTTCTTAATAATCTTTATTATATTATACAAAATTTATTAAAAATTTTGCTTAGATTATTTTTACTTATTTGTAAATTTTAATAAACAAGGCACTTATATTACGATGAAAATTTGGGAACTGTATCTTTCTATTTAGTAGACCGGTATTTTTTTTAAATAAATTTTACTTCGTATAGCAGTGATTTATACATGTCAAGAAAAAGTTGGTCGAGATTTTGATGATGATTATGAATCTTATTCTTATGCAGCTTTTGTATGTATAATGTTTATTAGTTGTAATATTTTAGGTGCAATTTATGTTAAGCCCAGCTGGTGATGAAGTCACCACAATCGCTCGTGACGGATACATTCGTGCGTGGTATTGGGACACAGTGGAACAAGCTGACCCACCTGAAGACGATCCATTTGTAGAATTAAATCCGGTTGCTGAAACTTATGTATGTGATCATTTCTTATTTCTGGAATTTTGAGATAATAAATATTATTAATATATGATATCTAAACTAATAATCTAAAGAGGTAAAGTTTGTGAGGTTGTAGGGGGTAATCTCTGTATCTACTTAACCGATTTTGAAATTCTTTTACCAACAGAAAGCCACATCATTTGTGAATGTCATAGGCCATATATTCACCCGAAAAATATAGACTTTTTGGTGGTAGTGGGATTTGCAAAGTAAGTCGGAGAAAAAACGGTCGCCCTTTTACTGCATATAATTTGGACGAATGGTTAAAGAGGTCATACGACATTTCGAGTGATATTTCTATTAGACGCTTTTTTCATATACGCCAATCTATTTAAAAATAAATTGTCTATTACTAAGGAAATTTTATTTAGATAAAATTCATTTTTTACAGTTTGTTTTTTGGTGGCATAGCTTAAGATACGTTCAGAGGGTGGATCTACCAGGTATCGGTCCGATAGCTGGTTGGAATCACTACGGGTACGCGACCCCGGACTGCTCTAGCTACTAGTGTCACATTCCAGTATCCTCCGTGATCACAGTATCCTTACCCCTCTCCTGGATTCTCTGTCTCCAAAAATTATCGCTGCGTCACGCCCTTGTTCCCATGTCATTCCCTTCCTTTGTTTCCTTGCCTTCCGGCATATTGGACGTAGTAGAGTAACAGCGTCGCTCTCTGCTAGCCGACTTTCTATTTTGAAAGTAACAGATTGTCGTTAAAATCGTTGTTCTCTACAAACTCTCATCAGTAGCTATAAGAAGCTGTAATAACATCGCAGCGGCTACGTTCTTCTTCCTCACGTCGGCTCGTGAAATAAAACCTGATGAGGGGAGGGCTGTGACCCCACACCGACACAGACGTCAACACCTTGTCAAAAAAGAAGGAAAACTAACATTAAACCCGGAGTGGCGCCACCGTTTAAGCGTAAGCCAGGTGCCTGCGGCCAAACCAGCACCACACGTATTGACCCGTCATTCCTGTGGATCCTGCTGGGGAGGAGGAGAGGGTGGCATGGGTACTGGGTAAGCCCGTGCTGCCATAAAGTCGCCTGACCCAGGCGTAGCAGCATCCGCGAAGAGGACACTTCGCTCACCTGTCTTGCAGGTGGAAAACAACACGGAGAGAGGCAGTCACCGGTTATAAGTCGGCACGAATAGGTGTAAGTGCGGGCGCCAGGGGCCACTCTTGACAGTAGGAGGATCCATCGTAGATCCATTGATCAGCTACCGCCTGCTCTAAGTCGGGCAGCCCCCGATCAATAAGGTACTGATCCGCCTCAGCGTTAACTCGTTCCGCCTGGGTGAACGGAACACAAGCCTTACAGCTGGACGTTGACGCTGTGACATTAACCACCCACTCAAAGAAAAAATTCCAAAGCCCATAACAACGCTGCTTACATGCGCTTTGCGACATGGAATGTCCGAACTATGAGGACAGGCTTCCTGAACACCTACGGAAGCCCCGATTGCGCCCAAGAACTGCGCAAAACTTACAGTATCGACGTGGAGCTCAAAAGGCTCAATATTGATATTGTAGCCTTACAAGAGACCAGAACCGAAGACGAAGGGTCTTTGCGTGAAGCTAACTACACATTCTACTGGAAGGGCAAGAGTTCCTCAGAAACACGAGAGCATGGTGTAGGTTTCGCGGTTCGAAACCAACTCATCAACGCCATAGAGACACCTGTAGGCGTTTCCGAGCGGATTATGTTCTTGCGTCTAAACACAAAAAGCGGCTTTGTCACTCTAATTTCCGCTTACGCACCAACGCTTAATTCAAAACCAGAGACCAAGGACCAATTCTATGACCAGCTCGAAGAGACAGTACGTAGGGTAAATCCAACTGACAGACTGCACATTTTGGGTGATTTTAATGCTCGCGTCGGTCAGGACACATCAGCCTGGCCTGAATGCCTCGGTGCACACGGTATAGGTAAGCTAAACGACAACGGGCAACGATTGTTGGAGTTTTGCTCAAAGCACCAGCTGTGTGTTACCAACACCTTTTTTAAAGGCAAAATGATGCGGAAAGTCTCGTGGATGCATCCTCGATCTAAACACTGGCACCAATTGGACCTTGCTCTGGCAAGAAGGAGGGACCTGCGGGAAACGCTCCACACGCGGGCGGTATAACAGACAGCACTCGTCAGATGGCAAGATGGGTAGAACACTACAAGGGGCTCTACTCGTGCCCAGTGGATATTAAGCCAGATGCAGTGGAGCTTGTCCCGAAACTGGCAACTTGGCACGAGCTAGACGCCGCACCCACCGTAGAGGAACTTTATCTGGCCGTCAAGCAGCTCAAATGCGGAAAGAGTCCTGGTAAAGACGATGTTGTCACCGAAGTCGTCAAGCTTGAGTGCCTCTTGCCCATCCTCCACAACCACCTGGCTAAGTGTTGGGAAGAAAACTACGTCCCTCAGGATATGCGAGATGCTAACATTGTCACTCTTTATAAAGGCAAAGGCGACCGCGGCGACTGCAACTGTTACCGCGGAATATCTCTTCTTAGCATCGTCGGTTAGGCCTTTGCTAGGGCCATTTTAGGCAAACTACAAAGGCTCGCCGATCGCGTATACCCTGAGGCACAATGTGGTTTTAGGTACCAACGGTCAACTGTCGACATGATATTTTCACTCAGACAGCTACAAGAGAAGTGTAGGGAGCAACATACCCCCCTAGTCGTTGCATTTGTAGACCTAAATAAGGCTTTTGACTCCGTGAGCAGAGAGGGGTTATACTCGGTTCTTGTCAGAATCGGATGCCCCCCGAAACTCCTAAGGATAGTGCAATCGTTCCACGAAGGTATGGAAGTCACAGTACTGCACAATGGCAACACATCTACGCCATTTGACGTACGCCGTGGTGTTCGTCAAGGTTGTGTACTGGCCCCTACCTTGTTCGGAATATTCTTCTCGGTGCTTCTGAAGGTTGCTTTTGGGGATGAACAGCAGGGCGTCCACTTACACACGCGAACTGATAGTAAGCTGTACAACATCTCAATGCTCAAGTCCAAACGCTACAGGGAGGACCTATTTGTAGATAGTCTTCTCTTCGCTGACGACGCTGCCTTTGTTGCTCATGACCAGGCTCAACTCCAGAACCTAATAGACAAATTTGCCAGAGCTTGCCACCTTTTTTCAATGTCCATAAATTGCAAGAAGACCGTTATTTTAGCGCAAGGATGTTTAGAACAACCAGTCATCTTGCTTAACGGCGAACCTTTGCAGGTGGTTAACAAATTTTGCTACCTTGGGTCGCAAGTGTCGAGCAATCTCTCGCTTGATGCAGAGATCGACTCCCGCATCGGCAAAGCAGCCTCCACGTTCGGGAGGCTCCGTTCAAGGGCTTGGGACAACAGACACCTTACGGTAAAAACGAAAGTGCTTGTTTACCAATCATGTGTCCTAAGCACACTCTTGTATGGAGCAGAAACGTGGACAACGTACGCAAAACAAGAACGCCGACTGAACACATTTCACTTGCGCTGTCTTCGAAACATTCTGGGCATCACGTGGAAGGATCGAGTGACAAACGAGTCTGTTCTAGGCGAGGCACAACTGCCTAGCATCACGGCCATTCTAAAAAAAAAACGGTTACGGTGGCTGGGACACGTGCATCGAATGGAGCACACTCGTCTGCCAAGGCAAATACTGCTGGGACAGGTTGCGGATGCGAAAAGGTCTGTTGGGCGGCCTATGCTCCGTTACAAAGATTGCGCTAAGCGTGATATGGTTGCGTTTAACATCCCTAGCAGCCGATGGGAGGAACTGGCCGAGGACCGTGCCAAGTGGCGACGCCTTATTCACGAAGGTCAATCAAAGCATGACGATGCCTGGTTTAAAGTACTTAAGGAAAAACGCGTTAGGCGTCATGAGCGGGCTTCAAACCCCCGCCCACCTGGGGGCGCATACACTTGTCGGGAGTGCGGCCGAAGGATCCTCTCTCGCATTGGACTCTTTAGTCATGAACGCAAGTGCCTTCGTGCTGCTTAAATCATCTGTCATAGATGCAGAGGCCTATAAAATAGCTTAAGATATAATTTGAAATATCAAATACGCGAGACAATTTTATTAATGTTCGGCCAATCTATCACAAAAGTAAAAATCTTTACCGCCCCACAAAGTGGGCACGGGTCAGGTAGTTGGTGAATATATATACAACTGCTGTATAACGCTCCTCTCCGCTAGGTTATCTATTCGAATTTGTACATTTCCAATGGTATTTTTATAATATATATATATATATTTTAGGTTGTCGAATGCTTAACCTCATCATACAAGGTGTTCTTATATGTATGTATGTAAACAAAATGTTCCAATCTTTTTAGGTACCAGGATGTCAAATAATGTGCTTGAAACACCAACATGACATGTATTGGTACGCTCAAGTAAGTAAACAAATAATTTGTAAAGCATTTTTTATTTAGTATCTTGTGAAAATAGAGGATGCATACTGCGAATGAGAAAATATAGTGAAGTGTATGTCATCATCAAGGAACGGTGTAAACACTGCCAACTTCCAATCTCCGGACGGCTACTAAGAATTTGTGGGACTTTTTGCCTGGAATTTGAACCTAGAACTTTGGGATCTGCAACCTCATAAGCTAGTCACTAGATCAATGAGACAGCTTATATGAATGTGCACATTTATCCTATATAGATTATAAATTAATAGATATCCGCTTATCAAACCGAAAGATGATGTAAGTTAAACTTTTAGGATGGCAATGGTGGAATTTGGACTGTCGATATAGAGATAGACAAATTACAATGTAATCATACGAAGATTATGACATGTCATGCCAGTGGTGTAGTAGCTATGGCTGCATTACGCACATATCCCATACTAATTAGTGCGGGATGTGATGGAGCGTTACATGCATACAATACTGAAACTCACACACTTCTTGCAAAATACCAGTTCCAGGCAGCTATCACTTGTATGCTCTATCCTCCAACAGACGTGAGTTTTTCATATTCCAACAACAATCAAATAATTAGTTATTTTACTTGTGAAACTAGTGGTACATAAGTAATGTATTAATTATTTAGTACCTATTAGACATAATTTATCAAATACATATCTTAATAAAATCGATAAAACTGTGATAGTATAATATAGCAAATTTTTGGTATACATACAACGTAAAATAAATTAAATAATAGCATGTTTTTCAGGTTGATGCTACTTCACGAATAATATTGGTTGGTTTTGCTGATGGAGTTATGCGAACAATGCTTATTCATCCGGAGCGACTTCAGGCACAGTCGACGTTAGTTGAAGTTCGAATACATTCTGATGTCACAGTTCACAGTGAAGAATCTATTCACGCTGACGTCATTGATTTAATATCGGTTAGAGATTTGAAATTAATTGAAGTTGTAGCATCTTAAGCCACGTAAAATTTATGATTTCTACAAATAAGTTTCCGTATTTTGGCACCTTTATTTCGTCATGCGTCTTTATATCTAGCCTATTTTAAACATAAAAGAAATAAAGATAAATGAACAATATTGACCTTGTAATATTGCTATTTTATTACATGTCGGCA
The DNA here is from genome assembly GCA_905147175.2 of Nymphalis urticae. NCBI lineage: Eukaryota > Metazoa > Arthropoda > Insecta > Lepidoptera > Nymphalidae > Nymphalis > Nymphalis urticae. Next base: position 10,343,895 of record LR989991.1, read on the forward strand.
AAGTGTTCGGGATTTCAGAAGTAAAATTAAGGTATAGAAAATAAAATATATAAGGTATAAAAAAGGACAAGTAATTAGGTGGAATAGTGTATGATACAACATTAGGCCGATAAATATAGTTAATATATTAATAAATAACTTTAGTGCATAATATAGCTGAGGTTTATAAGGAAATCGCATGGAATATGTAAATGCAAGGTGTGCTTATCTTTACTGCTTCTTCGATTGGAATAGATTTTGTACAACATAATATAAATTCTGGGTTAAATTTCCAACATATTTTAGTTGGATTAAGTTACAACATAGCTACATAAGTTTGAACAATTTTCTTTGATGGATCAATTTGCCTGTTGTACTTAAATATAATGTTTAATGTGTACCTATAATCCAAAATATTTCAATATTTTTTTAGTTGTTAAAGCCACATTCTAAGTCCTTGACGCAAATAACAATAAATGAGCAGCGAACGTTACTGGTGACATGTGGTGAGGACAGTACGATATTTCTATACAATTTGGAATTAGGAACACCTTTCAAGCTTCATAGATTGGGTTTTATACAAACTCCTAACAATGTAGCGTATATGACTTGGAAACCAAATGAAGTGAGTATGGGTAGATGATAATATTTTTTTTAAATGGGATACTATGCATTGTTTTGTCTATGGTTGGTAATATCTGAATTATCTAAATATACTACTGTCTGTAAATATACTTGTGTTTTATAAAGTTCTAATAATTAATCCTTCGCTGTTACAATATATATAAATGTCGATTAAAGGAACGTGTTCTGCTCCTGTGTGGTCAACTTGGACTTATTCTCGAAGCTACGCTGCCAGATATTCCAATAAAAACGTACAGTGAAATAACTACTTTCAAACAAGAATTTGTTTCCACCGAAGAAATAGTCGTGAAAAAATATACGTAAGTTTCAACAGAAGACTAAAAACTTTTTTTGAATATACTTTACAAAGGAATTTTCAAAGCATTTCAAAAAACTTTATAGAGGTTGGTTATAAAAAGAAATATATTTCAGTATGCGTAATAGGCCATTTCCAACCGAAGAAGATTTGGCTAGTATTGATGAAGAAGCCCTTAAAGCTCAAGAGGAAAGCGAAAAGGATAAAGACGACGAAGACGAAGAATATATTGGTGAAATACAATTAGGTAACTTTATTCACTAAAATGTGCACAAAAACTGTAACAAAATAAAACAGCTCAATATACCTAAGATAGATACGTTCACAGAGTTATCGCTAAAGTCGCAGACGTATTGTCTTTCTTCTTCATTTCATCATTTCAGAAAGTAAACTGACTACTCCGTCAAAGAACTCGCAATTTTTTAGCATCGAGAACATTCTTGAAATATGTAGAAGCATCAGGCACACAACAATAAATAAAATTGATTTTCCTCCAGTTCAAAGTATATTAACCGATGGTAGGGCTTTGAACAGGCCCGTCTGAGTGGGTACCACCAACTTATCAGATATTCTGCTGCTAAACAGCAATACTTAGTATTGTTGCGGACCGCTTTGAAGGGTGAGTGAGCCAGTGTAACTACAGGCACAAGGGACATAACATCTTAGTTCCCAAGGTTGGTGGCGCATGGGCTATGTTTTTTTTTTATATAAAAAGGAAGCCGGACGAGCATACCTGACGGTAAGTGGACACCAAACGCCCTTAGATATCGGCACTGTAAGAAATGTTAACCATCGCTTACATAGGCAAGGTGCTACCAACCTTGGGACCTAAGATTTTATGTAAGCGATGGTTGACATTTCTTACAATGCCAATGTCTGGCGATGGTAAATACTTTACATCAGGTGGCCCATTTGCTCGTGCGCCTGCCTATAACATAAAAAAACGCACGTTTAATAAAAAAATTAACAGGATAAACAAACCCAAATTTACGTTATACAAAATAAGGCCTATTTTAAATTATATGTCGTAAGATTATTGTTTTTCTTGGAATGACTTTTTTTATATTTGTCATAAAATTGGTTTTAGTGGAGGCTGAAAATGTGTCGGGTACTACAATAACATGGGCTCAGTACTGCGATGAAGGGATCTGGGTTGTGCAGCAAGATACTGGAGCGCTTCTGCTTGTCAGACCTGGAAATAATAAGATAATAAAATACGGACCAATCCCTGGCGCTTGGTGTGATGATATCACAACTCTTAAATTCATGTATGCGTTGAGTTTACATTTTCATTAAATATCCATCTTGTTACTCTAATAATATAAATTTAAAACTTTCAGAATTTCACGTTATTCGTAATTAAACATGATTCGTATTTTGTTATGTATCATAATCCAATAAATAAAAACATATCATGAAGTCCATTGATAATAATAAATTTTCAGCTACAGCTACAGCTGTATCAATAATCAATCTGCTTGAACACTTAACGAGAAAGTGCTCTTTCTACAAGATCTGACTTGAAAAAAATTAAAATTATAAAACTTATACATAAGTCTTAACCTATAAATGTTGTTTAGAGGATTATTATTTAAACAAACCTGTCTGCTTCGTTCGAATATCAATTCAATGAAAATAATAGACAGAGATAAATCAATTTTTAACTAAACACCGCTAAAACGTTTATAAGTATGACCAAAGATATGTATATATGCTTGATTATAAAATAGTCGTAAAATATATGTATTTTATGATTTTCAAGTTGCGAGGATCGCTATCTTGTATTGGGAACACACTCAGGATACATTCGCGTTGTCCGCATGCCTTACGAAGAAGAAGATACACCAGAATACCATTACTTGACATGGAAATTGGCACAGCAAAAACTACTTAAGAAGCTCAAAGGAAGACGATTGGCGAAAGAAGAGGTGAGTAATAATTTATAAAATATGTCCTAGTGATTTAATATACGTGAATCTTAACGAAGAACGTATTTTGAAATGTTCGTAAGCATCAAATAAGCATGTCAAAATTTAGTGATGTAATTTGTTTCAATCATTTTTCATCTCGCGCTGGGCAGTGAATTCCGTCACATCATGAACAATACTGAAAAACATGCATGTCTCATTTGAATATCGGTAACACCTTAACAGCACAATGAAGCAGTGTCAAACCTCTAAAAAAAGAGGAGACTTGGCCCAGCAGTGAGATATTCACAGACTGTTACTTTACTTTGCGTAAAGTCTTTTGCAGATCATCTAATGATTTACTAATATAATATACTTAACGTTGTTTTAGACTCAACCGACACCAAGATTAGACTTTATTGACTACTACTATCTTCCAATTCATGATCGCTACACGGGAGCTATAACCTGTTTGGAATTTAGTTTTGATAGCAAGTAAGTATAAAATAATTTGTATTAATATATGTGAACTAAAACAAATGTAAAACATTATACATATTGTTTTCTAATCGTTACTTAAACATTTTCAGATATTTATATACAAGTGGACGAGATGGTAATATTTTCTCGTACGTTATTAACTTTTCGGAACCTTTAATTTCATTCCCTTCTTTGAAGCCCGAAAAAGAAACTATTGTAAGTATATTGTGCATAAGTAAAATAAAAAAGTTAGGTGTTTATTAGTCGTAATAACGTTAGTTATTGCTGGTATAGAAAGTAGAAAAAATCAAAGAACCAAGTACTATTGATGGGGAACTAATGTCGCATGAGCAACTCAAACAAAAAGAGGAGTACGACAAGATGATATCGATAGCCAACGCTCACAAGAAACGTGTCCGCGACCAACTGGCGGAACTGACAGTTGAATACACTAAACTTATTAAAGCGTAGGTATATTAATTACATTAAATAAATTTTAAGCACATGAACTTAATAACATTTATTATTTTCAAGATTTTTTTTTTTTTAATTAACACACTTGTTTTATAATTATAGCAGTTGAATGGTGTATTTTATTAAATATTGGTTTATATATAAAAAAAATTACAATAACCATAAATATTTATATAGTTCACCTATAAACAGAATTTTAAAGACCTATAATTGCGTAGACATGGACAAGGATGTAAACATCTTTACCAACAATATATTTAAATTTAGAAGGTCCATAATGCCATTAATAAGTAATACTTAATTATCCATATTAGTTTTCATTATTATTTTTATTTTAGTTTATTGATTTTTTATTCATTGATTTGTTTTGTTTTGTAACTTGCTATTTTGATTAGTCTTTTATTGGCTTTTTTGTTCTTTAATGTATATGTTGCCTTACTGTTCATGCAGATATCACCTGTAATTGAGGTACCACTTCTTTTATTTTTTATTTTACGAACTGTGTGATATCATGTATCAGCGTGTACTTTGTTGGTGATCTAATAAATAAATAAATAAAAATAAATAAATTAATGAAATAAACAGAAACCGTGCTCTACCATATTCCCAACAAATGGATGTTACCCTGGACCCTCGTCCGCTTGTGGTGCAAGAACAGGAATTGGCAGAAGCGAAAGCGCTAACTCAACGTAAGCTGGCACATCAGCTAGAGGCTTCGGACTTGGCTCTCCACAAGATGTATTCGAGAAATATCATTCAACTTGACGTGTTTCCGTTTACTTTGAAGGCTATCAGGTCAGTGGTAAAGATACGCCGGTGAATAGCAAATATCTACGACTGTCTTATAAGTAAAGTACCATTTAATTTAGATTAGTGTTGTGTAATATAAAGTTATCTGATTTTGCTCGTTAATAGCCAATGGAAGCTTATTTCACAAGTATTATTATTAGCATTAGGCTTGATACTTTATCAATTTTTTGGGCAGTTATATGATACAATATGTACCAAATATGTACAACAACTTTTGATGTTTACTAATACATAATATGAAGTATTAGTATTAGTACACAATAGTCTGACTATTATTGGATAAGTCAAGAATCATTGATCAAAACTTAATCATCAGGCATAAAATTGACACTGGTAAAATCGAAATTCTAAATATATTTCGAATAGCAGATAAGATACATCTTCTGATTTTCTGTGTCTTGTGATATTCTAAAAACGAACCTACTAATAGAATTAAAATATTATTTTATTCAAAAGGGATCCGGAAATTATGATAAGACCGTTACGACAGAAAAATCTATCCAAGGCGTTCATTGAACAACTTCAAGAAGTTCATCAGAAAATGTATGAAGCATCACTTCGTGGACGGTACTGTGAAAAATATTTTTATCTTCTTTACACAACTACTTTTAATTATTTTTATTAATTGTGCTTAACTCTTTTTTACACGCTAACATTAGGAATTTAAACCTATTTGCATTAATCGAAACAGAGAAAAGGTATATATTTTTTCATTATATGTTTTTATATTATATTCATAAAGTTTTTCTATTACATTATTAAGTTTTATATTCTAAGAATAAAACTACCTATATAGGAGAGCAGAATCGACAACTCAGAAAGCGGTTGCGAAAAATATATCATTAGCACCTCCTCGCGTCGCGTCCTTTTTGCTGGGCTTACCGCCGAATCCACCTCATCCTCTGAAGAAGGCACTTCGGAACTATTATCAGAGACTTAACCGTCACCATGTTCAATTCGTTGAGGTATAACTGATGATTTATTTATCAAAGACCTCTTAATTTTAATGATCATGTGACTTCATGTAAATGAACAATGGTTTAATGTTTTATCATTATTATTTGAAAAATATATTGCCGTTTTTGTTTAGTGGCAAGAACATTTGTCTCGGAAACCAGATTCACATGCGCTACCTCCTGGCGCTGCAGATGCACTCAAAGAAGCCGAAGAAACAATTGGTAATCGCGTTCTGAAAACACAACCTGACTATGTGGCGCCACAAGGCCATAATACACAGCTTCGTATCTGTCTTACACGTAAAGAGGTGAGTTTATGTAACTATGAAGCCTTACCTGCTGTTAAAGGTGACCTTGAAGTGAACCAAAGGCAACATTTTTGTAACTTAAGCCTATAATATAAAACATTCCAATGTTCAGGAGCTCTTGTAATAAGGATCAATTAGATGATTTCTCAACAGAAAATTTATAACTTTCTTTTTTTTACTGGCTTTAATAGGGTTTTAAATGTAGAACATCGGTATTTGCAAGTCTAAAAAACCAGCCAATAGGCCAACGACGCAAAATTAAACGTCAGATGTATGTAATAATGTTTAACATTAAATTTATAATTTATAGTTATACTTCCAACGATATTTTTAGATATACGATAACAAGCGCGAATTCAACGTGAAGGTATTAAAGCTACGAGAACAGAAAGTGAGATTAGTTGAAAAAATGCAAGAAATTGGAAAGCGTTTGGCTGAAATACGGGTTGAAATACCGCACAAACTTGCGAATCAACCGCCCCCAGTACCTATCATAGAGGACAATCTAGAGTTTCCAGAAAAAAATCTTGAGGTAATATAATTAGCATACATTATCATCATAGGTATACATTTGATGAGAATCGGGATAGCTCTGTAGTAGAACACGTAAATCTTTACATAAAATTAAAAGCTCAAGCTCATTAAATTTTGAGTACTCAATTTGTGTTTATAGTTCATATTGTGTTTGGCGGTAAAATAAGATATTGTGAAGAAATTTGCATTTGTCGGTATAATTCTGCCACACGTGTATATACCAACCCGCATTTGAGTGAAAAAGCTAGGTGAAAAAAGCAATTACGGTAATTTCCTTTCCAGATAAAACCTGCAATCGCAGTTCAGGCTGGACGACCTACAACAGCGAGAAAACCACAAGAACGAAGACGATCGATGTTGTACCCACAACCGCGAGTTCGTCAGGGGAGAGTTGCTCGCTTCGTTCCAATAACTGGTATAGAATAATTAATGAAATCAACATCACTTTAAACTAAGTATAATGTTTTTTATGTTGTTAAGGTTATGAGATTTTTAGGCGTTTTTAATGGGGAGTAATTGTATAAGTGATGATGATGGTGATCCTCTTGTCCGATTTCGGTCATGGCAAGAGTTCAGGCGCAGGACTAACGGCTGTACGTGCTCCAACCTGAGAGTTGTAACAAATAATCCCTATTATATTATTATTTGTCCGACCCGGTATTTGAAACATTTTATTGTCATTATTTCCTAATTCTTATCCTATTTATTTTACCCATGTTGGGCATGTTTAAGACGTTTAATTATATTTTCTAAAAATAAAATGAATGCTTTAGAAAATAACCTTTTCCCGATTAGAATCCCGACCGCTCACGGCATCTTGGGAGCTTTTAAAACCGAAACAAGACCAAGAATCATCACCCATTGAAATTGAAATTCGAGAAAGACGAATTGAAAGGTAAATTCAACTAGGATTATTCAAAAATTGCTATATAATATTTCAGTTAATATAATATATTAGTTCTTATTATAGCGTCGTTAAATAATTTAATGTACTTTTTTATAATTTTATTTTTAAATAATAAAGTCCCTTTAAAGAGGTTTTTATGACGAAGCATAAGTTAAAAAGCTAAATTCAATTAAATTTTAAAAACAATATCACAAAGTGTTTTTCGATCATCTTTTAAGTCTCTAAATTATTGGATGTTTCAATAAACAGTATACTATATCCAAAATTGTTCATTATTTAGGCATTTATATGAACAAGACATACTGATAGTGGATGCCAACATATTGGTTCAGGAGTTTGACTCCAGGCTTCGAAAACTTCAACGAGAACGTATACGCGTGCAGGTAATTCATATTTAAACGTACTAAGTGGTACCGCTTTGTGCAAGGCCGTCTAGGTTTTTTTTTTATAGAAAAGGAAGGTGGACGAGCATATGGGCCACCTGATGGTAAGTGGTCACCAACGCCCTTAGACATTGGCATTGTAAGAAATGTTGCCCATCGCTTAAATCGCCAATGCGCCACCAGCCTTGGGAACTACGATCTTATGTCCCTTGTGCCTGTAATTACACTGGCTCACTCACCCTTCAAACCGGAACACAACAGTACCAAGTACTGCTGTTTTGCGGCAGAATGTCTAATAAGTGGATGGTACCACCTACCACCACAGACGAGCTTGCACAAAGCTCTACCACCAGTACAAAGCTCTACGACCAGTGGTGGATGGTAACATCCACTCAGATATTCCACCGCTAAACAGCAAAACGTAGTATCGATGCGTTCCGGATTAAAGGGTGAGTGAGCCAGCATAACAACAATACATTGACAATACATTGCTTTGGTTAAGGTTCAATATGTTAGCTATTCAAACATTGTCAAGTAAATATACTTGACAAACACGATTAATTTATGTAGCCTGGTGCTAAAAAGTACTTAACATTGGTCCTTTTAGCCTTACCCTAACTTTAAGTAAATAGAATAGAAACAACGAACGTATGGTGATTGTTTTACGTAACATATGCCTTTTTGCGTAGTAATTAGTAGTAGAAACGGTAAGCTTACGCCGTTTTAGCACAAATTAAAAAAAAAAAAATTATATAGCAATTGGCAAAATGTATAAACCACATTTATAAATTTTACAAAATAGCTCACTTTAGCCTTTCATCACCTAGCCACCAAATTAATATGTAATTTTAATCCAAAAAAGTCTGCACCCCTTTCCACATAATATTTTATGGTGTTAAGACAATGGTCTTTTGGTTGCACCTTATGCAACTTTTAGAACTCTACGTATATTTTAGTTTTAGTTTTGGAATGCAATAAATAATATAAATAAAATACTATTACAGGAGAAAAATCAATTACTGGAACTTCATCTATACCAGTTACACAGGGAAATGACCGTGTTAAACCGTTTTGAGGCTCATGAAGATCGTTTAGCAGAGAGAGTCTACGCTAAACTGATGCAGGTCATTTACTAAATTAATTCAAAGTCGGGCGTTACATACATAAAACTAAAACTTATAATCCAAAAATATATAATTAATAAAATGATTGAAAAGGTCGTACTACTATGCTTAACTGCAATTTGTAAGCGGAAATGTCCACTTAGTTTCTCTTAAGCGAACGCTACTTGCGGGATAAGGTTGTCTTGGCATGCAATTTTATTTTCTATATTCCGTGATTTTTATAATCTGTCGAGTATAATATTTAAAAAAAAATATGAAGAACTACTTACTGTTTTATTTTCTTTCTAATTTGATTAAGTATTCGCTCATAATAATTGAGTCTATCTTGCAAGTAATTACTTGATGCAAATTATTTATTGTATATATTTAACGAATATGTAATTTATAACTACCCTGGTTCTCTGGTAACATAAAGCAAAATAATATTACGAAATCCAATATATTAATTACATAAATTACTTCCTACTTTATAATACTTTTAGGTTCGAAGTGCTAATGATCAGATAATCGATTGTGAGCAACGAATTGAAGAACACAAAACGGAAAAGGAACGCCTCGATCAGGCGTGTCAGGAGTTGCAGAGACAGTTCAAGAAATTAGTGCAAGATAATAAATTCGCTGATTTCCTTCGGAGGATATTTAAAAAGAAATATCGACCGCCGCGCGAAAAAAATGAAGATGGTAAATAACAATAATACTATTTAAATAACGGTTCTGTAGACAAAGAATTAATTAGAGATGCATAAATTAATAATACTAAATATCGTTGTGGTTAATTTTCATACGTTCCATTAAAATCTTAGTAAGATTTGTTCAAAGTTTCATTAAAAATAAAATAAAATATCCATTTGTCTACTTAGTTAATTTTTTATTTATACAAAATAATATGGACTTGGTTCCAGAATCGTCTGAATCCGAATCAAGTTCGTCCTCGAGTGAAGAAGAAGATGAAGGCAGTTTGGACAGCCGTGACATTGGACCGATAAGACTTGATCCGAACATATGTCCAGAGGGTTGTGATCCAGACATTTACAATAAGACTTATGAACTTAGAAATACGAGGTAGAAACAACAAATTTAGATAGATATAATGTTACAAATGAGAAAGTATCTCTGTCTGTACGTTACTATTTCGCTCAACACTAAATCGATTTTAATGAAATATGGCATGAAGCCAACTTGAACTCCAAGGAAACTATGTCACTTAATCTAACACCTCTCAAGCTAATATGCAGACGAAGCCGTGGACAAAAACTAGTTAAATATAATGAAACAAATGATTTTCCTTTAGCAATATTTAGTCTCCTAAATAAAATAAACAAATAAGGTTTTATAACAAAAAAACTGAATTGTGTTCCAATTTTTTTTATTCAAATAGACTTTTACAAGTACTTTTGAATCGTCAAGCGTTACCTAAGTGAAGTTTATCGAAGTGCTTTCCGAAGTTTTATATTGTCTAGTCTAAAGTCATAGCTTTAATTTATTTATTAACTAGCACTTATTCGACCAGGGTTTAATATCTATAAATACGTCCTTGGATGTACTTATTGATATTGTTCGTACTACAGAATTCTCTTTTATTTAATACAAAAAATATATTCAGACATAAACATGAACAAGAAATGCTGGAACAGGATCGAATGGTCGACCAACTTCGGAAGGACATCGATGCACATAACAAGGTCAAAAGAAAGTTTTCAACGCAATTAGACAAAAGAAAACAAGAACTGAGAGAATTTATGGTATGCCCGTTGTTTATTAATACATAATATACTTATGTTAATAATGATTACGTTGATTTTTCTTAGTTGATCCGGTTTGTTTGTCTCTTTTATCGGCAACGAAAATAATTGAATATTCTTTAAGTCGTGTGAGATCATCCAGCAATCGTATAGCGGTGGAGTACCATTCCTACTAGCAAAAGCCTTCCTAAGGAGTGATTTTTTTTAAATAGGAAGGCAGACTGGCAAATGAGCCACCTGATTATCAATATCTACCACATATACGCCAACAACTATGGGAACTAATTGTGACAAATGGGTGGTACTTACCGAGACGTGTTTTTGGGAACACTAAGAATGCTTATAAAGTGAGGGCGTTAATAAAGTCTAGCAGAACATATTTTCATGCAGCCTACGCACAAGAATGGTCAAATAAATGGGATAACAAAAAATTAAAAAATCTACCTTGTTACAGATGGAAAAACAAAGTTGTATGAATGAAGTTGACCAAGTTGTGATACTGAGGTACGATCAGATACGAGCTTCAGCTATTCGCGGATGCACTGGACCCAAGGGACTTTCACAAACGGTGGTCTTTCCAGAGAAGATGCTCAGCAAGCTGCGGCGTAGGGTCCTGGAATTGCAAGATGAGATTAAACAACAGAAACAACGACAAAAGTAATCCTTTATTACAACCTTGAAATACCCTAAAAAACCACAAGGAATATAATATATATAGTCAATCATTCGTTGAGATAGCGTAGTACCGGACAATATTATTGAAGGAATAGAAACTACTAATGCGTTTGCACTATAATACATATTGTGCACTATAATATTTCCTTGTTGGACGGGCAGTATTAGATTTGATACTACTTATAATTAATATGGTATTGTACATTATTTAAATAAGTTTTTTCTACACACAGAGTGAACCGCACGCACCTGTTCCGCATGAACGTGGACCTGCGCGCGATGGAGGCGCGCGCGGCGGAGCTGAGCGCCGCCATGCGCGACGTGCTGACGCGCAAGCTGGGCCGGCCGCGCCGCGTGGACCGCGCGCTGGACGACTTGCTGCGCCGCCTCGCGCGCCGCCACAAGTTCTCCGTCGCGCTCGACGTGCTGCCGCACATGCTGGCGCAGCTCACCAGCTGGCGAGTGAGTCTCACTTTACTGTAACAAAACTTATCATACGTAAAAAAAGATAATAATATTGGCAGTTTCTGTTTTCTAGCTTTATATTAAAAACGGGAATGACAGTAGTCCAGGGGGTCACGATCGAAACTGTGAGATTCATATCTTTAATAAAGTTTAAAAAGTTTAGTTATATGTATATCGCTATTAATTGGTTGAAGAAGTTTTATTATAAGAAACCCATATGGAATTTGAAATCAAATCAAAATCTTTTATTCAACATAGAAGCATTACACCTTATAATTAACTTTCTAAATATTGGTATAATATATAAAAAGTCGATAACAGGAACGTCACAGTGCTCTGGAACAGAAATATTTAACCATTCTCAATCGATACTCTGACCGACTTCGACTCGCTGCGGCCCTACAGGCTGAAGTATATCCACAAAAGGTATCAAAGTTTACATAATATTAATACAATATGCATTTATATTTTATAAATTTATGCAGCAAAATGATTATCACTTGTAACAATGGACACTTCATTACTAAATTTAAATATATTCGATCGATCCAGCCAGCAAAAGATTCAACTATAATGGCTGGAGGATATGAACCTGAACAGTACCGGCGTGACGTCATCCGTCTGCGTATCATCAGATCTCAACAATTGCAACAAATTCAGGTTTGAAATCGAACTACTACAATTTGTACAAAACAACATATATACTAATAAATGACGAGACTTTTTTTTAATGCCTTACTGATAACACTACTAAACCAATATACATAAAACTTGTACCAGATTGTGCAGCGCGTCTTCGGAAAAGGTTTTCGTACCTATATCATTTTATAATATAAGTTTGCTTTAAATTTACAATTGTTGACGTGACAGGCGTTAAGAAATAAAGAGCAAATATTTCGATCACACAGGCTTTGGAAGAAGAAATTCACCAGTTACGGTTGAAACCTTTGTCAGAGATCTCGACAATGTCTGTATTATCGCCGCCGGAATCAGATCGAACGGATATTAACCTAAAGATTGTACACGCAACCGCGAGACCGTTTCGACAGAAATATTTTCCGATGTAAGCTTGTGAATTTAAGGTTACAACTTTTTTTTCGAATGATTTGCAAAACAATACTGTTTTCAATTATATTTCTCATTCAATTAATATAAGTAAAATATCCATAGACGTTTTATCTTACGATATTTTTTGTTTTGCCTTTATATTTGTATTCTTAGGAAGCATCATTTATTTAGCTTTTAGATTATGAGGTAGAAATAAAATTAAGTTAAACTTCTCTGAGTTAAAATCTAACTCAGCTCTAACTCTAGCTTTATATAGTTTCTCGACGGCATTTATGTATATACTATGTATGTATATAATATGGTTAATTCTCCGTTACTATATTCAAGATGCGATTCGTTTTCCATACGGATAGATTGTCGACGGGTCTTAATTCAGAAGCGAACATTGACTAGCTACTTACAGATTACTTACTACTACTTTACGGTATGGTAAATATATGAATATGTCAGATAAGTGTTTTAGTATATCCGTAAGCAAAGCGAATCGTTTCTGGAATATAATGAGGTGACTAAGCATTTCTAAATACACACAGAACACCTCTGAGCTCCCAAGTCAAGGTAGTGTATGAAGTGAATTTGATGAAACTGTTATACGATTGCTTGGATCTGATGCGAGTGACCCGAGATGACGCAGAGGAACTGTTGCAAGAGCTCACAACTGAGCTGCCAAACGTAGTTTCAGGGTAAGCAATGACAAAATATATTTTAATAAAATATAATTTAATGTACTTAATTATAAACCGTTTTTCAATACTACTAACTATTGTTGTGTTTCGGCTTAAATTAAGTGAATAACACGAGCACGAGTGATATAATTCTTAGTTCCCAAGTTTGCAGGCGCATTGGCGTTGTAAGGAATGTTTAATATTTCTTACAGTGCCAATGTCTAAGGGCAATGGTGACTATTAGCATTTTGAAGAGACCTTTTTTCTTGTCCGCCTGCCTATTAGAAATGTATAATAAAAATAATAACAAAGTATAAAAATAATAAATTAACTTGTATACAAAGGCTGCCTTATCACAATAAGCGATATCTTATAAAAATACTCGGGAGAAGAGGTGAGCAAATATAAGTACTTACATAATTGTATGTATATATAGAATTAAATACTGTAATTATAAAAAAAAGATTTTAAAATGAATTCATATTAGTATAAGAGGAAATATAATTAAATGTGTTTCCAGTGCCAAAACTCGTTTCGAAGTCGTAGACGCACTAGTCCGAAAGTGGTTACTCAAATATGGCGGAGACCCAAGTCTCTACAAGAAACAGACGCGCGCCTTCGATGCACTCGCTACTTTGGCTGATCGACTTATTAAGCAACACGTAAGACAGATTATAATAACGTGATATATTTGTGTCATTAATAAATCTATAGTACTTAATATTATGTGTATTTGTAGCAAGGTTAAAAAAATCACATGTAAATGTCACTGCAGTTTAATATTGTTTGAAGTTAAGTGTTGGCAACATTATTAGTGAAATTTTTATATTACTGATTTGATAATAACCCTGCGATGTATACCACGGTGTAAACATTATCGAGACTAATTTTGTTGTATATACGTTTACGTACTATATATACAGTAAAATCAGCTTGGAAACGTTTTTGCGTTTGTAGTAATGATAAAATTAATAAATAAGTAACAAATACTTTATATATGTATATATATGTATATATATGTATAATACACCGTACCGTAACCGTAACAGCCTTTGAATGTCCCTCTGCTGGGCTAAAGGCCTCCGCTTCGCTTTTTGAGAAGAAGACTCTACAGATATGCGTTTAATTTTTCCTCAGCAAATTTTATTCTAGCATTCATATTTATTGTGTAAGTTTCTAAACTAACTAAAATTATATAATAATATATAAATAATAAACATAACGACACTTCTAAAACTAGTTAATAAGTATTTAAACCACTTAGTAAGTTTCATATGCCTTGTAGTAAGTATTATAAGTCTATAATTCGTGACATATAGTAGATAGCACAAACTGGTTAATTTCGGCATTAGCTCGATAGTCGAAGCTTCTTACGCAATTTATAACGTAACAAAGTAATACCCCACAAATGTCCCACAGCTGGAGAAATACCTCTCTTCTTAATGAAGAAGTACTTCATTGTTCTCTATCGCGTTTACTCAAAAAAACAACAAGCGCTGCTCAAAAATATTAATTTAGTTGAACATTTAGACAAGCGTATTATATACAGAATATTAGTAAATAGTGTTTTAATATTAGTATACATTTATTTTAAAACGTCACGTGAAAGGTTGAAGCGATGGAAGGAATAGACCAGAAAACGCATGAAATAATGCAGTCTCTTGAAAGTGCCCTCAAAGACGTGGCTGGAGAGAAACGATCGCTCCAGGATCGCCTCGGTCCAGCTCTTGCCACATTGATGCATACCACAGAATCAGGTGAACATCGCAAATACAACGATTAAATCAAATCTGAGTAAGTCACGGAATGACAATAAGAAGTCATAAATTAGCACAACGTTTTTGTATTGATATTCTGAAAACTTTTTCTATTCTGTTAAAATTTCATACATATACACACGATCAACGTATATATATAATATATGTTTATTTATATGAGAAATAACAATAATGACTTTCTGAACGTATTTAGGCGAATCTCTGTGACTTCTTGGCCATAGGCTTTATGTGCTATCTTATCTAACACATGGCAATGTTAATACTGCAAACAACTCCGGACAACTGAGTATTGCTTAATGGAAAAATAACCAATAACTTTTGTTGGCTAATCCGGGATTTAAAGCTTAGACCTCATTATCTACATCCGCATCTATTATATCCATTTACAAGCCATTACACCAATATTAATAGTTAGTCTGTGCCTAACTATTAATATATTATCTGTGAAATTTGAAAAAATATTCTGTAATTGATTTTTTTTTCAATGCAAGTATATTTTTTAGAAAGTGAAGATGCCATGGCAATTACAATGACGTCACTGGTGCAGTCTCTTGTCGATGAAGCACATCCTCTCACGGCAGAATCAATCGATCGCATTGAAATTTTTAACGTCGTAGAAGATTTAAAAGGTTACGCTCCAAGTATTGCTAATTTTTTACTTCACATTGAAAACCACATAGCCTTTTTAAAATATGAATAATAGTATATATATCTTAATTAAGTATTATTGTAAATAAATTGTTCACAAGAATAGATTGCGGAGTAAAGGCACCTGAAGAAGAACTGAAGAACGTAGTAATGTTGGCAATAGATTGTCTTCGTGCTCAACTCGTCAGCCCCGAAGAAAAGCGCGAGTTGGACAAAGCAATAGACGATGCACTTCATCTCGATACGGTTGTATAAATATAATTTTAGTTAATCCGTTTGTTATAAGAGAAGTACAACACAGATATTTAATAATCATTCTACCGTTAAACGCCAAACGGTTAAATTATATGTGAGTGTGTGTAAAAAAAAAACAAAAAGACTTATGGATGAAAACCTTACAGGCGACAGTTAAGTTGAAAAGTTGATAAGGATAATTACCTTAAAATACCTTCTTTTAAATCAAATTGAGTACAAATTTTATTTTCTAGTACAAGTGGAAATCGCCATATAATCGATTATAAATCGAGATCATATTTATTTTTGTACTTGTTCCGAATGACCACCTTTCGCGTCGTTTTGAAGAAAAAAATGCCATCCCTGAGTGAAAAAATTATTGGATTCGACAATCGTTTCCCCAAAACGGCACTGTCTCATTTCAGCAACGCGCTTAGAATCTTGAAAAAAATATAAAATTTTAATTACCTTTTTTAATTTTTAGGAATCCAGAGCGACAGGCCGCGACACTTCTGACGACAAGAAATAATTATTATTAACTTAGTAAACATTTAGGGCTGTTTTTCCTATTATTATTTAATAAACAAACTTTCTTGTAGGCTTTTGTAGTTTATAAATGGAGGCATTTCTTTGGAATTAATTTATTCTTATCGTAAAATGATCCAGAATATAATATAATATAAACGCCGATTTCCACCGAAAAACTGAATTCTATATAGAGTATAAAAACATGTAAATAATATTGTTCTGTAACGACAATAACTTTACATGAATGAACTGAAAACTGAATGTCATAATACTATATTATATCAAGTCATTTCATTTTATTATATAATACCAATAAACAAAGAAATAGAAATATAAACTTTTATAATTTTAATTTTATAAAATGGCTATGTTAAGCTCGGTAATGGTCTTATAAGCAGTAACTAGCTCTTACTTTTACTGTTTTGAAGCAATGAAGCGACTAATAGTATTTGGGTTGCTTAAATAAGGCGCCGCAAAAATACAGCTACACTCCGCCTCCGCAGCGAAATAATAAAAATTAATATTTATAATACAATATTAAGATATTCTTTACTAATAAAGTTTTAAAATATGTATTATGTATTTTAATTTTTGACTTGAGTTTTGATGTTACATGCAAGTCAATTCGTTTTTATTATTATATTATTTACAAAAATCAATGAACATTTCTCATTAGATACTTTTAAATGATCTTATAAGAAACAATTTAGGATATAGTCAATAAATAAATCTATTTAGTACCTACAGTATAAATATGACGCAAAATTTTGAAACACTTAATTCAAGTTATATAATGACGTCAAAATTAAAATCTTAATCGACAAAAAAACATTAAACAGTCTACACGAGTTGCTACAAAAGGAGAAATCTATAAAATAACACTATTTTCAAAATCCAAATATTATATAATACATAGTATATTCTCCCAAAGTTTGAATAGTAGCTGTTGGAATTAACTGTGTCTAACAGTTAATATTGTATTATTATATTAAATTGTACGTTCCAGTTATAAAAATAAATTTAAAAAAAGCCCGATCTAAAGCGGTAGCTATTACATGAATGACGTATTATTTATGATTTCGATATGTCGGATACGGTTTTGTTGTCCCGCTCTGTTGACGCCGTTATTTCGAGATGCGTATGGTAGGTTGTAAACTAAAGATTATAAAACTAACGTTTACAAGACCATTAATAAAAGAAAATTATGGGTAGTAATAGTAGTACTAAAATTAGAAATTTTAGCAAGATGTTTGTAAGAACAATAATGATGTATTAAGATTACTATAATACAGTTGCTTAAAAAATAAATTTTATAGGTAACTGTTTTTAATTTATTCCTCGTTGAAAATGATTAGAGTTACTAGATATATTAACTACTAGATGTAAATAATAAGTCTGAGAACCTCATAATAACAATGGTAATATTGTAAAAATTCGTATTAAAAAAAGTAATGATTTTTAATAAGCCCTGATATGTTTTTGCTAAATTATTTGCTAATTATTGCCAGGGATTTATACCTTCAAAGTCAAACCAATAACTCCTTAATGATAAACCAAAATTATTAAGAGCTACAGTACAAATCATGACATTATTAAATGGTTGCGAGAACGCTGGTAGTTTTTCTCCTTTAAATCCCAAATCCGGTTCTCTATTAACCAATATTTGTCTTCTTGCTCCTTTTCAACTAAACATATTTTTTAGATTGATTTACGTGTAAACATTTTTTATACACTTTTTTGACGTTTTTAAAAATTATTATCATCTTATACTTTCCTTTACGATCTAGATACCCATGTGTAAGTTAGCGTAATGACTAATTTTGATCTTATTTTATTTTATCTGTGCAATACTTTGTCCAACTGCAGCACAATCTGCATTTGCAATATTTTTTGTGTGCTCAATAAACTGCCGATACGTTTTAGTCGCATATTATTTAATTTAAAATTAAAAATGTTTACTTGTGATTTTGACAAAAATATAAACCTTGTTTTAGTGACATAAAATTATTTTATCTTATTAAATATAAGTGTTTCGTGCTACTTTCTATCTAACTGTAATTATGGAAAAACAAGTGTAAATTATTTCTTACCCAAGTGACAGTTACCTGATATCGACAATTAAAATAATTTTATCGGATTTAAGATCACCGACGTTATCAACGTAAATTAACACGTACGTTATTGCTACTGTCAAACAATGCCATGTATGCTCCAGATCATCTTAGAAGGAAGGAAGTTAGAGATGCTATGTACCGCAGTAATTCTAGTCTTGACTTGATATATGCTGACCACTCTACAGGGAATGGTTTGCGACGTGAGTATGGTAGTCACGGGTCAATTGACGTGATTGGGGGTACTAGTGAGCGGCTCCCCGCAATGGTACACAATTATAGCGGCTTAAACACACCCGAAAAGCCATCTGGATTAAGCCGTTTGACCGATCGGTTTTCCGAAGTTTTAGCTAGTGATCATGCAGATGGCCCAACACCACGAGCCAGTGTTAGCCCCAAACCACGCCTCAAATTTAATAAACTGTGGGGTGGTACTACTCCAGTCATAGCTCGTTCAGATGGTGATGGAATAATAACATCTGTATCTGATGTAAACAAAAGGAAACAATTTGCACATTATGACTGTCAATCTCTCATGGCCAACTTAAGTTATGCCGCTGAAATTCGAGGTGCCTTGTTGAGCAGACGTCGTAATACAACAACTGGAGCCTCTGCAGCATCCTTACTTGCTACACGTGGGTTACCTCCAGGGGAAGATGCTATTCCAGACACTGGTGATGGTCGATCAAATGAATTACTGGAGAGCTGTCCATTTTTCAGAAATGAGTTAGGCGGTAAGAAATACTTTCCTTACTTAGTACTTTAGTTACTTACTTAGTTAGTTTTAATAATTGTATTTGATTAATAAACTTTATGTGAAGGAAGCTAGGAATTTCAATCTACAGAAAAAAGCAAGAAGCTAAAAATAGCTAACAACCCATAGAGACAATATTCATATATCCTTTTTGCCATTTTCATATTTTAAACCTCTGTGTGTGTCATTATGCAAGAAGATGTTGAATCAAATATGAGTCATTACTATAATTTATATTCAAGATATGCTAGGAAAAGACAGTTACTTAAATGTAGGCATGTATTTATTATACATTCCTTTCTATTAGGCAAATGAGCATGCAAAAAAAAAACTATACTTTCGCCTACAATATACATTGTGTTGTGTTTTGAGCTTTGAAAATATACTTTGATATTTGTCATTTATTGTTATTAACAATCCATAAAAATATGAGTAACAAGCATTAAACATTTTAGGTTTCGAAAGTTTTTTGTATCTAATTTATTTACTTATATTTACCCTTAATTTACCCTTGCTGTACTTAAATTTAGAATTTATGTACATTTGGTAACCCTTCTTAACTACAACTAATTTAAAAAAAAAAGTTATCTTATCTTGCCTACCTAAAACATCAATTGTTAATAGAAAAGACTAATCCTTATAAAAAAGGACCAATACTACTTTTTGTACTAATCCATTGTGTCACTTCGCATGATAACAATAGATCACTTAGATTTTAGATGATGTGATAATATCATTATACACTCATATAAAAATAATTTTTAAAACTGCATATTAACTATATGGTAAATTAATGTGTATAAAATCAGTATTGCTACTTATCAAATAAAAAAAACAGTAACAATATTACTAGTATCAAGAAACAATTGTATCATAAAAATGTGAGAATATTATGATTACTTCTTACACTACTATATAAGTATTCTGTGAGAATTAGGTATCTCAATGTGGGTTTATTGTTTTGCATCTATTGCTCAACAAAAACATGTGGACAAGTAATAATATTAAAAATGCTTTTTATAGTAGTTTGTTTTTATAAAAATATAAATATTACCCGAAAATTGTAAGGACTATTAGTTTATAATCAATTTAGCCCGATTGTATATTATTATTTAATATGAAAAAAATTTATGAATGATGCATATTGTTTTTAATATAATAGACCAATATCAGTTAAAATTTAATAATAATATCATGACACATTATTCACACACGGCCATCTGATCCCAAATTAAGCAGAGCTTGTACTATGGAAACAAGACAACTGATATACTACATATACTACTTTTCTTTTGTAAGTTCATACTTATATAGACAATTACACTGAGGACAGACAGACATGTTCATGCACACAAATGTCTGTCCTGGGTGGGAATCGAACCCACAACCTTCGGCGTGAAAGGCAAGTACATAGGCAAGGCAAAAAACCAACCATGCCAACCGGCTGGACAAAAGCTTATAAACTATCTAAATGTTATTTGTTTTTTTGTAAATTGTGCTCTATTTAAATATTTTTCAACTGTTTATAATCTGTCTATTGTTTATAAAGTAATTGTCCTAATAATTTAGTAGTAACATGTTATGTTTTATACATACATATATTGGTACATATAAAAATTAATATATACAATAAAATTGCTTTATTAAATCTGTTTAAGTATGTAATTCATTTCTGTTTTTCTATATAATAATTGATATGAAAATTTTATTAAGTATCATTAATATCAAGATAACAATTCTGGTATCTTTATCCTTGATATGTTTCAAATTTCTATGTCCTACATTAAATTACATGTGATTTATAAGTGAATATATCAAATCAAAGTGTATTGGTTTTCTTAATTACAACAATTTATCTAAAATGTAATCAAAGAACGACAAATATAGCTTATATTTATTGAAAGTAAGATAGATATAATTAAATAAATTATGGGTATAACAAGGTATATATCATTTAGTCAATTATATGAAGCAGGTTTATGATATAAATAATTAACATTAATCTTAGTTACTAAATTGTACATGATATATAATTAAAAATATTAATTCATTCAATAACCAAAGTATAAGAATAAACCAGTTGTAGATTGAAACATACAAAGCACACTATACCAGGGAGGACCCAACCTTCTTCGTACACCTTGAATTACATCATTAACAGTCCCTAACATTGCAGGGTGTGCCCAGTAGCATTTTATTTTAAAATAATGTTGCTGATTAAGAAAATACTTTATACTAATTACAAATTATAACAAACTGTCATACATAAACAATAATATGTTAACAAATATATTAAAGTAAATGAAAGAAATAAAATTAATCATAAAACATTCTTGTGAAACTTTCATTTTCAGTACATAGTTTTGCATTAAGTATGCATGCTTAGAGTCAATAACTCTCCTATTTGTATGGTCAATAACATTGAATCAGTCATGCATTAGGAATGCATTTTCATAAAAAATATTTTTATTACAATTTATACTAATAATAAAACTTAAATTATTTGAGATGATTTTAATATATTTTCAATTATTACCTTCATGGTAATAACTTTTAACCAATATACATAAGATTTCAATATTCAACATAATTTTATCATAAAGACTACAAAACCACAACCATGTTTGAACTTGTTTGTGACTCATGCAATAGGAATGTACTAAGGATTTACGAACGAAGCCCGTTTTGATGTTTTTGAAAAGATTTAGGATGTAAGGATGTTCAAAAAAAAATTCATGAAATCATAAATTATTTAATGAATATTTATTTACTATGTGTATTTCAAAACCAGTTTGTTTTTAGGTGAAGAAGAACGTTGCGTATCGCTTTGCACACGTACAGCACGGGGTGCGATTCCTGGCCAGTTTGGAGGATGGCACCGTCCCAGAACAGCTTATGGATTTTCAGTTCTAGAATTCCCACCTGGACAAACTCATTGGCGACACGGCTGCCCTTTCATAAGATCAAGCTCCCCCTTACCCATCGAAAGTCAAGATCTCGGCGCGTTGTACTATAGGAATTATTTTTACACACAACGTCAGTATTGATAAATATCAGGGCACCGTTCAATTATAAATGGTATAATTTAAATAAGATTATTATTTCAGCTCATCAAAATTGGTTTGGAATGGATGAGAATTTAGGACCTTTGGCAATTTCCATTAAGAAGGAACGTGTAGAGTTGAGGCGTGGCGGTGTTGATGCATCCGCCCCGGCTTCACAACTGGCTTGGCAGTATCGACTCATCATCCGAACATCGGAACTACTTCCTCTTCGCGGTTCTATCCTCGAAGATGCTTTACCTACCGTCAAACCGAGTAACAATAGTGCCACATACAACACCAAAGAAGTGCTAGAGTATGTTGCGCCGGAGTTACAGCTGGGTTGTTTAAGGTATTTCTATAATATTTATAAGACTTCAGATCGCGAGATCCTGGGTTCAAACCCCCAGTTAGGCCACTAAGGAGTTATTGAGTTTCTTTAAGATATCTTCAGCAACAACTCGTTGAATGCTTGTACTCTTCTAGCATGTCTAATTTACCATTGGATTGTGAGAAATACTGCATGAAGAGAGCACCTATATACACTTGAGCATTATAATACCTCTTATGCTAGTGACATTTGAATATGTGAAAGTAATAAAAAAAATGTTAATAAAATTGTTAAATGTTTCAGATTAGGAATTACAAATGGAGGTGCTGAAAATCAACTTTTGCGACTTGACGAGCAACGTGTAACGAGGCACTATAAAGTTGGAGTAATGTATTGCAAGAGTGGACAGTCTACCGAGGAGGAAATGTACAATAACCAAGAAGCCGGCCCAGCTTTTGTAGAGTTTCTTCAAATGTTGGGTCAAACTGTCCGATTAAAAGATTTCGATAAGTACAAAGCTGGTCTAGACAACCGAACAGATTCGACTGGGCTCTATTCTGTTTACACGACCTATCAAGGTTGTGAAATAATGTTTCACGTTTCGACAATGCTTCCGTACACACCGAACAACAGGCAGCAGTTGCTCAGGAAACGCCACATAGGCAATGATATTGTAACAATTGTCTTCCAAGAACCTGGTGCGGCGCCATTCACACCCAGGAATATCCGCTCCCAGTTTCAGCATGTTTTTGTGGTTGTGAGAGTCATTGATCCATGTACGGAGAACACACATTACAGTATAGCTGTAAGTCGTGCTAAAGAAGTGCCTTTATTTGGGCCCCCCATTAAGGATGGAGCAGTTTATCCAAAAGGGGAAGCCTTCACGGATTTACTTTTAAGTAAGGTAATGAGTCATGGTTTAATTTAAATTTATACAAATAAATAAATAAAATTGACTTGTTTTATTAAAGTTTGGGTTTTTCCATGGTCTAAAAAAAAATTTTTGTTTGCATGTCTGTTTCGGAAAATACAAATATATAGTATAAATTAAACTCGACTAAAATCGCGGGACACAGCTAGTAAATAAAAAATAATAATTCAATAATAAAATAAATTTTAATATTTTAGGTTATAAATGGTGAGAATGCTGCCATCCAATCGCCCAAGTTTAGTACGATGGCGACGCGAACGCGGCAAGAGTACCTTAAAGATTTAGCTAAGAATTACGTCACTGCTACCACTACGGATACTGGACAGAAATTTTGTAAGTTAAACACAAATATTTGATAAGTTTCTATATAGCTTTTTACACTAAAAACGCAGTTAATACTAGGACGTTGACTAACCAATGATGACAGGATGGGAGACTAGTGTTTAATTAAACATACGCTAATATAAGAGCAAATCTTATAATATTTTTTGTGTATCTCGATCGACTAACAATTTGTTTCAAATTTTATTCATAGGAAAGGTTTTGCTTTTTAATTTTATCTATATTAGATGTATATAAGGTCCTCCAGACCGTATTATGTTTAATTATATTATTATTATTGATATAAATAAATTACTATTAAGAAAATAAAACAGCCGTTAAATGTTCCAACGCTAAGAGTTCTTACTTGTAACAAAGTTTGGAACTTATAACTCTCACACGGCATTGATGCGTATTGGTATACGAACACGTGTGGCAGTATTGCATCCGACACATGCAGGTTTCCTCACGATTTTTTTCATTTACCCCCAAGAATATAATGGAGAAGAATAAGAATACAATTTAAGCAAATGAATATGAGTGCCTCAATTTTAACTGAATTGAAACTATTAATATCCACTCGGTCATCTTGGATTACTATAAATTAATAATTTATATTTACAAAATATATATTTCAGCTATATTCTCTTCATTGTTGATGAAGAGCGGAAATAATTCCAGCAACAATACCATCGTGCCTCGCGTCGATGACTGCACTAACGACGTTTTAGTTGGAGGAGCATTGTGCTTTCACGTGAGTAAACCATTTCAATAATAACTAATATGTACGGTCCACAGCCCAAGCCGTACAATTTGCACAATCATCATTTACTTTTTCAATTTTTGTATATTCACTCTAGTGCACATACATCCATCGCACTCGCACGCGTGCCACTCATTCCATTATCATATCGATACGTAATTAAGCATTTCTATTATTGTTCGGTTCTAGAACATACATAATATATAAATTAAAATATATACTAATATATAAAGGTCTGACCGCGATGAGCAGCTACTATTGCGTAGTTATAAAAAGACTAAATTTACATAATATATTTTTTAAATTAACTTAAAACTGCTAACTTCAAAATAAAATTTACAAATCAGATTATGTATTTTAATTTGTATTTCATCCGTTCGATTTCAGGTGCAAGTTCAGGATGAAGGAGCCGGCGGAACTGTAGTGGATTGTATAATGGGAATATCTGCAGATACCATAGTCATTGTCGAAGAGAGCTCGAGGCAGATAGTTCTTGTTCTACCAACAAATACTTTACTTGGTATGGTTGATACATATTTATGATTGTAAATTTTATTATCTGTTATCTGTTAAAGCATTTTTATTCGCTACTGTTATTAGTTATTCTATTTTTTTTTATTTGTCTACTTTACTAAGCATCTAAAGTGGTCCAATTGTATTAAAAAATAACACTAATTTTCAAACTAAAGATAAATATAGTAACGACGAACAATATCGCTCGCAGGCTGGGTGGTGAACGGGCTGTGGGTGCGCGTGTACTACCACCGCGGGGAGAGCGTGCGCGTGAGCGCGGCCGACGCGCTGCTGCGCCGCCTGGCCGCCGTGGCGCCGCCGCACGCGCACGCGCTCTCCGAGCTCACGCTGGACCGGGGCGCCGCCGCGCAGCTAGGTACGAGCCGGCACCGACGACATACGCACATTACGTGGTGGAAATATAATAAATCCTAATGTATGTCCACGTGGGCAGGGTTCCACGTGCAGGCGGACGGGTTGGTGACGGCGGTGGAGGGCGGCGGTGCGGCGGCGCGCGCGGGCGTGCGGCGCGGTGCGCGACTGCTGGAGGTGTGTCGCGCCGCCGTCGTGGCGCTCACGCACGACCACCTCGTCGACCTGCTCAAGACCTCCGACCCCGTCACCGTGAGTACTGACTACCCTTGCCGAGTAATATAAGCGATCGATATTACATTTACATACTTTTTTATTAACTACTAAATATATTATTTATAATGCAGTGTATGACCGATACATACCGTCACAGGTGCGGCTGACGTTCGCGGCGGGCGCGCGCTGCGAGTGTCAGAGCGCGTGTGGGGAGGCGTGGGCGCAGCAGCCCGCGCGCCGCCGGCAGTCGCCGCCGCGCTCCGACACCTCCGGATACGGGACCGGTAATGCGCATTGCTAATACTTTTTTTTTTTTTTTTATAGAAAAGTAAGGTGGACGAGCATATGGGCCACCTGATGGTAAGTGGTCACCAACGCCTTTAGACATTGGCATTGTAAGAAATATTGCCCATCGCTTAAATCGCCAATGCGCCACCAACCTTCGGAACTACGATCTTGTCCCTTGTGCCTCACTGGCTCACTCACCCTTCAAACCAGAACACAACAATACTAAGTACTGCTGTTTTGCGACAGAATGTCTGATGAGTGGGTGGTACCTACCCAGACGAGCTTGCACAAAGCTCTGCCACCAGTAACCGTTACCGTTCCGCTGCTCCGACTTTCTATTATTTTCCTTTTGTTCTTCGAACAGATCTCTCTCCGTATGTCATTCATACGTTCTTATTTCTTTCATAAGGAAAAAGGGGATTAGTTTATTTAAAATAACATGTTATAATAAAAGTTGCGCCTTTTTTATATTTATTGGTATTATTTTGACCTATAATATATTTTCTTACTCACTTTCATCTTTAATTACTCTGAGGGTTACTTACTCGGCAGGCGGGTCTGGCCGCAGCACGACGTCGGGTGGCAACGCGGAGGTGCGGCGCCGCTCCCACGAAGACGCGTCCCCGCGACACGCTCGCCGCCCGCGCTCGCTCGCGCACTCCTCGCTCACGGTGAGACTAACAGACACAAAACAATAATATTATATTGTAGTGATCATTTGTCAAATTTTTTTGTTCAATCAATTGTCGCTTTTAATCGTTGCACTCAATTTTATTAATAAAAAAATATGGAACCTACGAAAATGTGTATTCTGAATTATAACTGCTGTTTACGTTCATTTCTAGCTTTAAATGAAGTGTTCATTTATTATACTAAATGTATTTCGTATAGGAAGAACTGATGCGATTAATGGACGCTGAGCTTGGCGAACCACGTAGCGGTAGCGGAGGTGGTGGTGGTGGTAGCGGCGGTAACGGCAGTGGTGTAGGTGGTGGAGGAAGCGCACCGCTACCACTACCGGACGCCTCCGCGCTAGACTGGGCCGCACTTGTACATACTGCCACGCGGGCCATGTTACAGGTATATTTTTATAACTTATTACAACATATAGCTGCGCATGTCGCAAATTACAATAACCCTTCCGATTCCGATCCTTTTCGATAAATATAAATAAATGATATAGATTAAAAATGTATATATTCAAGTAGGTATATAAATTTAAAAAATAATAATAAAAAGCTATCGCCGATTCGGAACGTAAATTCTGCTGAGAAAAACCGGCAACTCAGCAGTTACTCTTTTTCACTTTTAAATACAGTCAATTGAATGCAATTAAATTTATACATATCATTGAGACTTTTGAATATTTGTTTCGATGTAGATTTGTGAAGAGCATCAGTATCCGTCCATTGACAACGCCGAGCCGACTTCTGAGACTGCGACGGAGGTCGGCCTCGACACGTGGTCAGAGATAGCCGTAAGTCAAACATCGACTTTTTCCATTACATTTTAGTAAAATGTTTTTAACAGAAATAGCCCGAGGCCAGTTAATCTTCTTCCAAACGTCCAATGTATTTTTATATTGTGGTTCGAAAGGTGAGTAAATCGATGTGTTATAATAATAATGTCCTCCAGACCGATTTCGGCCGCGGCGGCCAATCTCAAGAGAGATTAGCCAACTACGCAGGAGATATTATAGTGCACAAGTGTGTGCGCAAACACAGATGCACTCCCTATTCCTTAACTCTCATAATCCGATGGGACGGCAATCCGACACGACCGTTCAGGCACACACACTTCCAACTTCCAGACTCCGGGCTGCTACCGAAATTTTCTGACAGAAAAACCCAATAACGTTTTATTGGCCCGACCTGGGAACTGAACTCAGGACCTCCGAGTCTGCGGCCTTACATCAAGCCACTAGACCAACAAAGCAGCGTATCGATGTGTTATTATGGGCACAAAAGATATACCATTACCAGACCTCATTGTTGGCGACGCATTGATAGTGTAAGTGTTTGTATGTCCTACAGTGTAAGTGTTTGCTTAAAAGTGATAACATAAAATTGTGAAGATCTATAAGTTACATTTCATAAAAATCCATTAATCTAAAAAGGACTACCAAAAGGATTTTTTTACTTTTATTTCAATTGTTCCCCTATTACTACTGACACGTTCTGGCGCAGAGCAACGACGCGGACGAGACAGGTGCGGGTGTGGGAGCGGGCGCGGGTGCGGGTGCGGGTGCGAGTGCGAGTGCGAGTGCGAGTGTGGGCGCGACGGGCGGCTGCGCGTGCGGGCTGGCGCAGCGCGTGGCGGCGCTGGAGGCCGACGCCGCCTCGGCGCAGCGCCACCGGCACCACCTGGAGGAGGAGGTTAGGCGACCTTCAGTGTAGTCAATTAGGAGTTACGAATAATACTACGACATATTATAGATACGCTTCTGCGCTTGCGAGTCATGAATAAAGCGGAACTCTTAGATTAAAAATAAATTTTACAATAGAATAATTTTATTGAAAGTATTCTCAAAGTTATTTGAAAAAAATTGATTACAATTAAGAAAAAATACATATTTTTCTACATGACTTCGATGGTAGGTGTCCTAACAAATGGGTGTTTTAATTTTCAGTGATACCTGACATTGTATATATTTTTTAATATATAAATAGAAATAGTTAAAGCCTATTAGGTGACCCCGTTTATTATCTAAATATTGGTCTATGGCCATAGTCAATAGATCTGACACCCTTTAAGTGCAAGTAAATAAAGTGTCCGCTACGCGCAGGTGCGTCGGCTGCGGCGCCACAACGCGCGCCTGCGCGAGGAGTCCGCGCGCGCCGTGTGGCAGTTGCGACACTTCACGCACTGGCTCAAGCGCACCGTCGACAAGCAGTGACGCACACGCGGATAACCTTGTAAGGACTAAAAACACTATACTATACTACAAACACACACACACAAACGCCTTATTGAAAAAAAAACAAAAGCATACATTACAATCCGTCTTTACATTTAGTCATACTTAAGACACTTTTAATTTCCGCAAATAATACATGAGAAAGAATTTGAAATAATAAGTACAAATATAAAAGTTTATAAAAAAATCTATTACAGGGAGTATACATTTTAAGTAGCATAATAATTGTAAAACCAACATCTTTTTTTAATATATTTTATTATATTTTTATTACTCTTATGTGCTAAATTTTGAATGCATTAATATAATATTTTCTATTTTATGATAAAATGAATCAGTTTTATCATATATCATATATATCGTCAGAGACAGATATGAGCAAATAATATAGTATCTTTTTTACAAATTTAAAGCGCTGACAATTCAGCCAGTTCAGTGCTACCATGGTGGAATTAATGCACGCAATCCTTAATATTTTTTATGGTACAATTATATAATGTTAGCCGCATGAGCAAATTATATACAAATTTTGCTCGTCAGCTCCCTAGCCATTCGAGTCGTTTCGAATTTAACGTCTCACCGGATTATGAATGTGACGTAACATTTGCGTACACAGCTTTACACTTTAATACGTCCTTCGCAGTTGACTCTATTGAATCTCGTCGAGCCGTATATTGGAGGGATCATATTAGTAAAACTTAAAAAAAAATGGATAAAGATAACTAGAAAATTACTTACCAACATGTATACAGATTATGTACTTATGATAACCAATCGTAAAGATAAAATATATTTTTTTATTTATTAATTATATAAGTTAAATATTTTCCAATTAATAAAATATAAAAAAGAAAACCAAAAAAGTGCTATGTAAAAAATACTATAAAATATGATATGACAAATATAAAATGATATATTTAATTATAGGTAAAATCAAAACGACAAGAAGTGTTACAGTCATACCTGCCCGCATCAATGCCGTACGACTCAGCGAGGTACCATTGCGTACTTGAATAGTATTTAATAAATTACATGATTTCCAAAGAGTAACTACGTGTGAAATATAAATATTTAACTCAGCGCTGTATCTTATGAATTTTGTGCCTTTCAAGCTTCTAGGGAAGCTATTGTTTTGGCGTAACGGTATTTTTTCTTAATTATTAAGTACGTGTCACTGTTTAAACGTTAAATATTCAAATAATATAATGTTGCTGTTTCCATAAAAAATAATGTGTTTATAGGCGCATTGTTATGTTAAGCGCCTGATAGTTTGATATGCCGTATATCGTAAGATTATTTATTTATTACTGTTTTAAGTATTAAATATGCAAAATCATCGCGACTTTGTTATTCTAAAATTATATTATGATACAGAAAAAATATTTTTCATGTATCTGTATATCTAAATTAATCTACAATTTGTAATTTATGTAAACAAGATGAGCATGTTAGAAAAAAAAAACATTAATTCACAATTTATATGATTATACTTCCTTACATTATTATTCAATTGTTACTATTAAGTAATTAAGTAGCATTAATTTGTAATATTTAATTAATATTTAAAACAGACTTGAAACCCTGCCAAATATTATAACCGTAAGTTGTATCATCACATTAGCACAAATACATAATATTACTGCTAAATAACTAAAATACATAAACTATACCCCAATAGCAGAAGGAATAAAGATAAAAAATCCTTCATATTCCAAATCGTTAACTCACAGTTCCACTATTTTATGCACTAAAAACAGTTCTCAATTTATATATCTCTATTTATAATACAAGTCCACAATTAAACCCCTTATATCAACTTTAAATTTACTTACAAGGTTTCGATAACAACTTCGATGATATTAAAACGTTGTTTAAATAACGAATCCGTAATGAATACCATAGATTATTTTAGATGACCAATGATATCACGTCAAATCAAGGTCAAAGTAAGTCTATTTCCTGCCATTGGCAATACCGACTCATTGAAACATAATAATCGTTTTATTAATATAATTATTGCTACTTAGTAATTTTTAAACCGTATTAACTAACACGATCTCCTATAATATTGGTATGTTAATTTTTTTATATTATTAATAACTATTTAATGTTTTTTTTTGTAAATATAATTGAATCTCTTAGTTAAATTATATAAACGTAAAATGGAAGCTTTATTAGTATAAGTCATTTTAAATGTAGTCTTAATTTTAGTGAAGCAATTAATTAATTATTCATATATTTTTAAGCGAAAACAATATATCAATCAACGAAATAATAACACCATTACGTATGGTATAATGTTTTACATCGTACATATTATTGTTACCTTCAATTTATATTAAGAATACTAACAGCTTTCCGTAACACAGCATTAAATTATATGCTAGTTGCAAAATATGTTTGCAAGAGCTTATTTAGAACAATTTAAAAAAAAATGTTGTTTTTTTTTTCTTGAAATATTTGTTGTACTCTGCACAGGAATTATTTTAGCAGCCAGACCATAATGTGATGCCCTTAGTGCCTATTGACACTATTATGTATGTACAATCAAAATTTAAGGCGAGTAAAACCGCAGAGCAGCTAATACTGTACGGAACATTTTGTTATTTTTGTAAACACACTTTATAAATAAGATATCATTACCTTACGTTTATTAATTGATACAGCTAAAAGAATAGTTTGTCAATTCTGATAATAATTTATAATGTCATTGTTAATGCTCAATTTTTTTAACTCTGGTTATTATGGAATAAAACGAATGTACATTTTTTGCATTGTTGGTATTATGGTAGAACCTCTTTTCCTGAAAAGTGTAAATAAATAATCGTAGTGAGTAAACTACTTTATTGACAGATTAGGTATTGAAAATGAACCCAGGGTTGTCACAAAATTGTTATTTTTTACTACTTTCTAATTAAAACTATTCAAAGTTTTATATTACTTATTAGTTTTAATATTGTTTTAATTTATATAACAAGCATCGATCAGGTGTGCAATCAACAAAAATTTAACATTTAAATATATTGACAGCGGTATGTTGACATCCCTAAGTGACAGTATAACCTCGCGTGTATCTGTCAAGAAGCCAAGTTGATTAACTATTATTATTTATTTACGCTGATGCCGCTATAGGTACAGTCACAGGTAAAGCGAGATATATAATTATTATGTTATAGTAGAAAAAATGGCCTTATATGTAGTTTTAAGATTTCAATATATGTAAATTGCCACTCGTCTATGTCAATTCAATTATTGTACTAATAACAATTGCTATTGTACCCACCTTTCCTAGATATAGAAAATGAATTAATCGAAAATTTGTTTACAAATTAGTAATTTTACAACCAAAGCGTTACTGTTTACCGCCATAGATTTGAATGTTTTTTTTTTCATTGTATCACTTTTAATTTTTCGATCTATTTAAGCTAGTACATAACATATGTTTATATTTTATACGATTATTTTAGGACATTCCAGTTTATTAAAGTATATACCAAAGAATCGTGTTATTTCTATATCCTTTCCTAACGAATGCATACTTAAACGATCGTTTGTCCTGCCCATCACCGGACAGTTAACTCTTTTTTAATCATATAGTTAGGCGGGAGGGTAAATGTGCCACCCGATGGTAAGTGATCGCCACTAATTATGGGAACTATATCTCTTGTGCCTGTAATTTTTTTTTTTTTTTTTTATATTACCCGGGAGGGCAAATGACTCTACTCCACCTGATGTTAAGTGGTAGTAGAGTCCAAACGCGAGGACGGCCAGTACAGTCGGAAAGAAGGTTCTGCACTAGCCGCCCTCGCCTTACCGGCCCGCAAGATGCCTCTTCACGCCTCGTTTGAAGGAACCCGGATCGTAAGAGGAGGGGAATACGTGTGCTGGTAAGGAATTCCATTTCTTGGAAGTGCGACAAAGAAAGGAGTTGCCAAATTTCTTTGTGCGCGATGGAATTGATGTCACAGTTAGTCGGTGACATCGAGAGCCAGCACGCGTAGACTTGTGAAGGAAGGGGGAAGCTGGAATTATGGAGAATAATTCCTCGGAACACTCGCCGTGATACAGTCGATAGAAAGCGCTCAGCGCTGCTATCTCTCGACGCAATTGTAAAGGCTCGAGGGTGTTAGTGACCTTTACGTCGCCAATTATGCGGACCGCACGTCGCTGCAACCGATCCAAGGCCTGAAGTAGGTATTTAGCGGAGCCATCCCAAAGGTGCGAGCAATATTCAACGCAAGACCGTACCTGTGTTTTGTACAGCAGGCACAGTTGTTGAGGCGTGAAAAAACGCCGCACCTTGTTCAGAACTCCGAGTTTCCGTGAAGCTGTTTTTATTACAGCCTCGATGTAATCCCTTGGACTAAGGTCGCAGCGAACGTCCATTCCCAGCATGGCGATTTTGCTTTGTATCACCAGCGGAGTGCCACAGAGGGAGGGAAAAGGGGAAAATGGTGACTTTTTTGCTGTGAGAGCGCATACCTGTGTTTTCTTGGCATTAAACTCAACAAGATTATCTGAGCCCCATTTGGCGATAAGCTCTAACGTCCTATTGAGTTCAATGACAAGATCCTCCCGCCTCTCCCTAATTTCCGCTCGCCCAGCCACTGCGCGTCCGTGGTATCCACCATGCACTGTACTATCGTCTGCATAGCAATGAATGTTCCCGAGAGAGAGCATATCATTGATATGCAAAAGAAACAGAGTGGGAGATAGCACAGATCCCTGGGGGACCCCAGCATTCACTACATAGAATTGTGAAGCGCAACCATCAACTAAAACACGAAGGCTGCGCTTGTGTAGGAAGCTGGCAATCCAGGTGCAAAGCTGAGCAGGCAGACCATATGCCGGCAGCTTGGAGAGAAGACTTCTGTGCCAGACCCTGTCGAAAGCCTTGGAGATATCGAGGCTGACAGCCAACGATTCCCCATGCTTGTCGATAGCTTCACCCCAGAGGTGTGTTACGTACGCTAGAAGATCACCTGTAGACCGTTTTGGTCGAAATCCGTACTGACGATCATTAATTAAACAGTGATATTCTAGGTAATGGATCAGTTGGTTGTTAAGAATCCGTTCCATCACCTTACAAAGTACTGAGGTGATAGCTATTGGCCGATAATTTGCCGGGTCAGACCGATCCCCTTTTTTGGGAACCGCTTGCACATTAGCTCTTCTCCAAGCCTCCGGCACACATCCCGAAGAAAGAGACAGTTGGAACAGGCGCGTTAACATGGGAGACAGCTCCGCCGCGCACTTCTTCAGCACTATGGCTGGTATTCCATCGGGACCGCTAGCTTTCCGTACATCAAGTGATTGCAGCTCCGCACGCACATCACGCTGCCTGATTTTGATGTCAGGCATCGTGTGGCCACAAGAAGGTATTATTGGTGGCAGAGCACTACAATCATCGATGACGGAGTTGTCGGCAAAGAGTTTAGCCAGGAGATCAGCTTTCTCTTGCGGACTGTGAGCTAGCGATCCGTCCGGACTTCTGAGCGGTGGCAGCGAAGGTTGGCAGAAATTGTTTTGCACAGACTTGGTCAGACGCCAGAAGCTACGGGAGCCCCTAGGATGTGAAATAAGGTCATGACCAATCTGTACAATGCGCTGTGCATCCGCTCTCGTGTAAGCCTTCCTACAGGACTTGGAGTTTTTATTGTAGATTGCTTTCAGTGAGTCAATGTTAGATGCCCCGCTAATGCAGCCATTGATCCACTCGCGATATGCCGCCTGCTTAGATGATACAGCGTCGGCACATTCGCGAGTGAACCAACGGTTACGCGCACCCCTACTGTCGAGATCTGAGCTAGGAATGTAGTATTCCATTCCCAACATGATCTCGCCAGCAACAGCAGCGGCACTAGCTGTCGGGTCATTCCCACTGAAGCAACGTTCCTTCCAAGGGACTGACGCATAGTAATCGCGCATACCGTCCCAATCCGCCGACTTGTAGTGCCAAACGCGACGTTTGCATACCGCTGGTGGCGGCAGCTTGGCCTGTGGCACTTTGGTAGATATGAGGCTGTGATCCGAAGAACCAAGTGGAGCTTGAACCACAACCTGATATTCCACCTTGTGAGAAGTCAGCAGAAGGTCCAGTAGAGAAGGCGCTTGCCCATCAATGTCTGGGATCCTGGTGGGCTGATCAACCAGTTGGGTCAAGTCATGTGTGAGAGCAAAAGCATGAGCAGTCCTTCCAGCATGGTCAGTTTTGAAGGATTTCAACCATGATTCATGGTGAGCATTAAAATCCCCCAAAAACACCAATTCCGCGTTAGGAAACTGCTCTTGCGCAGCATCTGCCACCCGACTAAGATGGTCAAAGAGTCGGCTTGTCTCCAAGTCACCATTATGGGATCTGTAGAGGCACACGTAGACCCGACTCTGACGAACCAGATCCACACGTACCACCAACATGGAGAAGGAGGGGTCCTCCAAGCAGCGCAGTCGGTGACAGCAAACATCCGTCCTGACGAACAAGCATACTCCGGCTTTCGCTTTGAAGGATTCTTCAAGCATGTAGCCGGGATAATTAAGGTAGCTGGTATCGGCAGGACGGAGTATTTGTGTCTCCGTTAGAAACAACATTGCTGGCCGTGCTGTCTCGAGATGGTGGTGGACAGCGTTGAGGTTAGTTACTCTGGCTAACTCACCCTTCCAACCGGAACACAACAATACTAAGTATAGCTGTTTAGCTCTAGAATATGAAACGAGTGGTTGGTACATATCTTTTTTTTTTAAAGAATAGGAAGGCGGACGAGCATATGGGCCACCTGATGGTAAGTGGTCACCACGAATTATGGGAACTATGATATATCTCTTGTGTCTTTAGTTTCTCTGGCTTACTCACCCTTCCAATCGGAACTCAACAACACTAAGTATAGCTGCTTAGCGATAGAATATGCATAACGAGTGGGTGGTACATAATTTTTTTTTATTGATTAGGAAGGTGGACGAGCATATGGGCCACCTAATGGTAAGTGGTCACCAATGCCCTTAGACATTGGCACTGTAAGAAATGTTGACCGTTACTTACATCGCCAATGCGCTACCAACCTTGGGACCTAAGATTTTATGTCCCTTGTGCCTGTAACTACACTGGCTCACTCACCCTTCAAACCGGAACACAACAATACCAAGTACTGCTGTTTTGCGCTAGAATATCTGATGATTGGGTGGTACCTACCTAGACGAGGTTGCACAAAGCCCTACCACAAGTAACAATTTATGTAGACGACTATGACTATGATAGTATATTTATTTTATTTTTGTTTTCTCATAATCAATTGATTTTATTTTGTTTTCTCATATTTAATTAATTTTGTGATAGTTTATTTATTAGTTTGTCGTAATATTTTTCTGTATTTGTTTTCTTAATATTTTTGGGATGGCAACACGCTTTATTATTTAAAAAAGGCGGGTCGAACTATAAGGGATGGTCACCGTGGAGGACTGTAATAAAACGCAGCCGAGGTGGTTAATTGGGTTTATTTATTATAATCAGTATTAACCACGCTCCACGTCCGTAATAATAACGTGGATGCTCACCTAATAAATATAATAAAATAGATTTTTGGGATTTTTATACTGGTTATTCCGCCTCTGGAACTAAGGCAAAGGTCTCACTGCTACACAAAGGCAAGTAATAATAAGCTTTTTCCACTGCAGTTGATATTAAGGTAGCAGAATTATGGAGCAAATGCTCAGAATGTTGCTTCAATTTTGTCTAAAAAGTCACCTGACTGTTAACCCGTATAGATTGGTGTAAATAAAAATATAACCTTTTGTTTTTAATAAAATATATATCATTTTTTTTTATTATAGATTTTTATTCAATATAATATTTAATAAATTTAATTACAATCTAAGTCCAGTCGTAAAAAAATTACTAAGCAAAACCCTTCGAATTTCTTAGAGTAACAAACTATATTTAAAAAAAAATTATATTTGAAATAAATCTTTATATATTGTTTAAAAAAAATATTAATCCTAATTATTTATTTTTATATTGTTAAATTCAATTTTTTACAAAGAAAAAACGTCTGGAAGTCAAATACAAGTATATAAGTTCATAAACGTTTTAATAACTGAAAAATTTTATCGTAATTTTATTACTAATATTTTTAAATACTCTCTCCATTTCGTAAATAATCATATTTGTTTCTAGTTTATAAGCTTATAATAAATAACCGTCGTATTATAACGACTATGAAAGGAAATATAACAAGTATTCAGTCGTTGCATAGCGCCAATAAGTTTTTGACTCGGTTCTGAAATATTCTTGAAACCGGATTAGACCTTTAAAGTTCTCGTTAAAGATAAATTCATTAACATATCCTCTCCCCCTTGGACCGCGGAAGCGTTCGGACGTGTTCACTGTGTTGAGATTTGTGCGAAATTTTAAAATTTAAATATAAAAATTTTGGTTGAATTTCGAGGTTTTGAACCTGTGTCGTGTCGGCGCGAGTTCGGATGTATGTTGCTGACCGCTACACCAAACGTACAGGTGACGTCAATTCGTAATTTTTGTAATACATTCGACACAAGCAAATACATTTTTAATTTGCGGGTATTTCTATGAACACTTCTAACAAATCTTCAGCTAAGCCAAATACCCACAAACAAATGGATCGTACGCCGCCTAATTATGTTGCTCAACGAAATAAACGAGGCAGAGACAATGAATGTGTCCACGACTTCGAAAATTTTCGGGACAGGATAGAATTAATGATATCAAATATGATGGCCGCACAAAAGGAGGATATAAAGAAAATTCAATCTACACTAATGGAAATAAAGACCGCAAACAGCGATATTCAAAACACTGTGGATTTCCTTGCATCTCAAAATGAAGAGTTGAAGAAGAAAATTGAGCAATTAGAAATACAAACTAGAAAGGATAAAGATTATATTACATTTTTAGAAGACAAAATAGAAAAATTACAGTGTGAAAACCGTAAAACCAGCATCGAAATTAAAAATGTTCCAAAAGTGCACGATAATAATAATAATAATAATATTATTATTATTATTATTAGAGTCCACAGAAAAAATAACACAAATAAAACGCATATCATAACTGAGTTATCATCCACGATGCTAAAAACAAAGTTCCTTAAACATGCCAAGAATTATAATACAAAAAACAAAGAAAAACTATGCGCCAAACACTTGGGTTTTACAAAAAATGAATATGAACCAATTTACGTATCAGAACAACTTACAGCCAAAGGGGCCCGCTTGTACTTTTTAGCCCGCGATCTTGCCAAGTCCCGGGACTATAAATTTTGCTGATATTGATACTGATGACGATATCCAAGCAAATGTTAATGAAGTAATGTTGATGGGTGCTTCATGTATCGAAGTAACTACGCCTACATTTGTTATTTTGGGTATTTATAGATCACCGTCAAATATAAATGCGGATTCTTTTGTTGAATCATTGAAAAGCTATCTAGAATTACTTACATCTCGCAGTAATATTATACTGACTGGTGATATAAATATAAACTTGAATCCGAAAACAACGGAGCAAACATTTGAGAGGAACAATAGATTAAATTACCTTAACGTGTTATCTCTTCATGGTCTTCTTCCAGCTAACTGTCTACCAACAAGGGAAAACAGTTGCATTGCTCACGTAATCCTCAAACTAGAAAAAACAAAGTATTCTGCTTTTTCTGCTGTTCTAAATACTACGATAACAGACCACCACATGGTATTTTTATCCGTGTACTGTAATAAGCCTCTTAAGGAGAAAAAACCAAAGAAAGTTGTAGTGAATTTTAAAGAAGCTTACCATAGTTTGCCTACAAAATAAATATTTAACTTACTTAAATACTTACAAACAAAGTGACCCCAACATTTTGGCTAACCTACTAGTTGAAGTAATACAAATTTGTTTAAAGAAACACACTAGAAGCGTTTGCACTTCTAGTAATAGACGTATACTCAAGCCTTGGATGAATGAGGGTATCCTGCGTTGTGTTCGATTACGAAATATGTTGCAGAGGAAATTGCGAGCTAATCCATGCGATGAAATTTTAAAAATTACATATAAAAGATACCGAAATTTCTGTAATGGACGAATAAAAAAGTTAAAAAGAGATTATTTTAAGAATCAACTGGCTATATCAAAAACAGATTCAAAATTACTATGGAAGACGATTGACGCTATAACTCAAATAAAAGTACCGAAAATACCTTGCACCAATCTTCTCAATCTTAAAGAGACGCCTTTACAGTCAGTTAATCAGGTCAACCATTACTTTTCAAGTATAGGTAGTTCCCTTGCTCAGGCTATTACTGATAACTTACATGCTGTATGTACCGGTTCAGATATTTGTAGTCCTCAGGTAAGTTCTTTTGTGCTATTATGTACAGATCCATTAGAACTAGAGAGTACGCTTATGAACTTAGATACAAATAGTGCAACAGGATGGGATACCATCCCGACCGCATTCCTAAAAATGGCCAAGGACATTGTTGTTCCTATAATAAGTAAAATAAGTAATTTGAGTTTCGAACAAGGTACATTTCCGGAGGCCTTTAAGCAGTCTATAATCACACCAGTATATAAGAGTGGAAACAGGGATGATATAACAAATTCTAGACCAATATCTGTTTTGACCGGTATTTCAAAAATTATGGAAAAAATAGTGAATAGAAGGCTCCAGAACTACTTTGACAAATATAATATAATTTCCAAATCGCAGTATGGTTTCCGTAAAAGTGTGTCCACTGAGGATGCGGTCGGGGATCTCACCAAAGTAATTGTCCGGCAGGTTGATAAGGGCAAAAAATGTTTGGCGGTGTTTCTAGATCTGAAAAAAGCCTTCGACACGGTGTCTGTGCCTATTCTATTGAGGAGACTGGAGGGTCTTGGGTTTAGGGATAAATCTCTTTCGCTTCTCACAAGTTACCTTAAAGACAGAAAGCAATCCGTCAAAATAGGTGAATTTATTAGTGATACTGTGACTGTTAATTACGGAGTCCCCCAAGGAAGCGTGATTGGCCCGACCCTGTTTTTGATTTACATTAATCAGTTGTGTGATATGGAGCTTGAAGACGGCCAAATTTTTACCTATGCAGATGACACTGCCATCGTATTCGTGGCAGACACTTGGTCTTCTTTGAAGAAAACAGCGGAATTAGGACTTAAAAAAGTTGCAAAGTGGCTAAATGAAAACTTATTGACTTTGAATATCTCCAAAACAAATTACGTTTGCTTTACGAAACTTAGCAGCGCTCAACCAAAATCCGATTTTATCATAAAAATTCATAAATGCCCTGACGACCTCGAGTCTTATTGTGACTGTCCTCAAATAAATAAAGTTGCTAGTGTAAAATACCTTGGTGTTAGGGTTGGCCAAAGATTATATTGGTATTCGCAACTGGAACTGATGACAACTAGGGTTAGAAAGTTTATCTGGATTTTTAAATCTCTACGGTATGTATGTACAAATCCCTTACTAAATAAAGTGTACATAGCTTTAGTACAATCGACCTTGGGCTACTGCATTCCTGTTTGGGGTGGAGCAGCTAAGACTAGATTCCTTGAACTGGAAAGAGCTCAAAGATGTTTGATAAGGGTGATGTACAGCAAATCATATAGATTCCCTACCACTGCACTGTACGAGATAAGTGGTCTACTTACGGTGAGAAAACTTAATATAGCAACAGTATTAAGGCTCCATAAAAGCTTGAAATATTTACCTCTATTAACAAATAAACGCAGGAAGTACACAGTGCCATATAATGAATCTATCAAAAGTAAATTTGCCTCAAGACAATACTCAAGACAATCTATTTATTTGTTTAATAAAATAAACCAGGAAGTGGACATATATTCCAGTACATACTATGATTGCAAAAAGCCTTAACAGACTGGCTGTTAAAACGTAACTATAAAGAAATAGAATCCCTGCTTGAATACATCACCTAACAAATTGTTGCGAATAAACAAGGCAAACACAAACACACGCATTCATACTGTCCCTTACACACACACACACAAACACACACACACACACACACACATAAACACTGCTCACAACATGCATAAGCCAACACACTCACAAAAACACATGCTTACGCCTCAGATACTCTCACATCATCACGCCACACATACCCTCAAACATATTAATACTGTTATAATAAAACACATTTTAGATAAAATTTGTTATTGTATTACCGTGATTGTCAATATTTAAGTTTTAGTATGAGAAAATTATTATGTAAAATATAGTATATTTTGTAACTGCTGTCTAGTAGTACTTACCGCTGATTGCATAAGGGAAGAGCGGGGCCTCCTACTACAGGTATTGATATACTTAAAAGGGGGTACCCAACGATGTATAAACAAGTGTACTACTTTGAATGAAATAAATTATTTTTATTTTTTTTTATTTTATATCCAAACCGGTGCTGATAAGAACTAATACAATGTGCACTCGCATATATTCATCTTTATCATAATCCTTCTGATTAAACGTTAACTATTTTTTTTTTAATTATAATTTGAATAAGTCACAATATTTATAATAATAGTACGTCATTTTTGAATACATCAGCTTTTATTTACATGTTCTCAAATTTAGTATGTTTTAAAATTCGAACACATTTCCATCTATGAAATCCATGTATGAAAATGACACTATCATATCGTCGTTGTAATAGCTTACAGGACAAAATCCTTAGGTCCT
Organism: Nymphalis urticae; assembly: GCA_905147175.2. Lineage (NCBI taxonomy): Eukaryota > Metazoa > Arthropoda > Insecta > Lepidoptera > Nymphalidae > Nymphalis > Nymphalis urticae. Next base: position 10,385,762 of record LR989991.1, read on the forward strand.
GCATTAAAAGGTTTGTCTGTCAAAGTGTTTGCCTACACAATTGTGCAGTATAATTATCTTATTGAATAAAATAAGCAAGCAAACTCAATCACTTAAAAAAATATAATTGTTTTGTGTTTTATTTTCAATACGTAATTATTTTCCGAAGAAGAGTACCTACCGATGTCAAGTTTTTGTCCCGGTTTCTGATACTGGATCAGGTCCAGCCAGTGAAGTCATTATTAATAAGATAAATTAACATACCCATTATCTATTATTTTATATGCGTATTTAGCGTAATCCTTTTGATTAAATGTTAAGTCATATCTATTTTTAACACCAACGCAAAAAGAGAGATTGTTATAAGTTAAACTTGTGATTCAGTTTCTTATTTGATCGGAAAGTGAAACGTGGGGCGCATAAAAACCCTAATGACGACTGTATAATCTGTATAAGAATGACTTGAATAGAAATTTGAGTTTTTAAGCCCACCAAAAGATATATTTCACATACGTAAAAACGTAGGGGTTTTTATATTAAGCCTTTTAAAAGTTCCGGAATATTAGTAACTTAAGTGTACTCGTTAAACTTATACCAAGGCTATTTTCGCATCGGGTTTCAACATATATGATTTAACATTTAATCAATAGATAAGATAAGAGGAATATAAAATGAAAAGTTTTATAATAACACAAACAGATTGATGGTAGCGCGTTACCAAAATGCGAGTACTCATTGTATTAGCTCTTGTCGGTGCTGTTTTGGGTAAATTAATAAATTTCTGTTATTATTAATGACGACTTAAACTGTAGGAACTAATCCAGTTTTGAAACCATATTACATAAAGAAAATAATGACATATTTATTAAGTGATTTAATTTGTTTGGTTATTTGATAGTTCTAACAAACAACCTAACAACAGGTTGTTTAGTGGCATGCGTGTTTCCATTGCCGCCTGATGACTTCTACCAAATAGATCCGAGGAAGATCAATTATATTTTTAAATTATTTAAATTAAAATTTTTAAATATTTGCAGCGGTGCCAAGGCAGCTTTCACGTATCGTGGGAGGCTCACCCGCCACTATTGAGGAGTACCCGTTCATAGCCAGTTTGCAGTTCAGCAGCTGGGGAATTTTTCATAGTCCAAGATGTGGTGGTTCGATAATAACAAAAACAGCAGTACTCTCAGCAGCTCACTGCTTCTACGAGTACGTATTATCTTACAACAGTTTTCTTAATAATTTCCGTTTCTGAATGTCCCTAGGTGAGGTGTGTTAAGATGCTAGAATATAAATAAAATGGACTCACCGAGATAGGTGTATATTAACGACGCTTGCTAAGTTCTTAACACGGATATGCGGTTCACAGACGGTTCATATCCGTATTGATGTGTTTAATTTGTATTTATAATTCATCTCATACGCAATGGAACAGCATTAAACTCTTCCACTTATCAACTTCGACCTAAATATAAAGTAAGGTAATATTTCCTTTCATATCCGCCATAATGCAATAATTGTTGTCTAGATCTTATGGTAGAGTATTTGTTGGATTTTTTTAAACAAACAATGTATAATTTATTTTAATCTCTTTTTCGTCATAGAGCCGAATCTCCTGTACAATGGCGCGTGCGCTTGGGATCGGCAAACTCGGCACGTATATGACGTCTTTCGAATAATCATGCATGAAAACTTCGTTTACGTTTCAATGCTCCATGATGTTGCAATCATCAGACTCAGGGTTGCAGCCGAATTATCCTCAACAATTGCTCTTGCTCGCATCGCTGGTAACTACCATCTGCCCGATAACGAGCTCATCTACGCCGCAGGATGGGGCAGACTTTCGGTATTTGTTTAATTTAACTAATATGGCTATTATTTGGTAATTAGCTTATTTAAACTAGAAACAAATATTATTACATAACAAATTGACAGACTATTAAAAAACATTATAAATAAAAACACCAGTAACATGTTCCGCATATTAAAATGCTTTTTTATGAACAGGACTTGTATGTATGTAACGGAATCTTACAAGTTAATTTTCACCGACTCCCAGACTGAACAATCTAAAAATTAGTACTCGTGTTGAAGACTATTAATATTATTATATTTAAAACAAAATGTTATATTTTTTACGCGAATCTTTGCTGGCTAGAAATGGAAGTTATATGACTTTTTAGATAAAATGGACAACTCTTTCAGGAAGACGAACCACAACAACCTGAGCAATTGCTGCATGTTGGCATCAATGTCATTAACCACGAATTATGTAGACAACGCTATGCCTTGCTCAAGACCCTGCCGGACTACCGGGATTGGCCTGAAGTAACTCCCGAAATGTTGTGCCATTTCTCGATGTAGGAGGCAAGGATACTTGCTTAGGAGACTCAGGCTGTCCAATTATTCACAACAAGGATGTAATTGTAGGCGTCATCTCTTGGACCTTTGGCTGCGCTCATCCTATCTTCCCTGCAGTTAGTGCTCGTGTGTCATCTTACTCGACCTGGATCTACAATAAGTCAGTCGCATAATTATGCTCATTACGTTATTAACATTCCAACCACCAGTGTTTTATATCGTTAAATGTATTGGTGCTAGTGTGTTGTTATTTTTTTAGGCTTTATTGTGACAAACTCAATTCTATAAATTTATAAAGGAAAATTACTTCGTTTGGAAATGTGTCGAATACTTTCTTCTCTGCACTATAATTTCCTTAACAATGCCAAACTATAAGTTCACATGTAAATGAGTCTGTCGCAGACAGAAATAAAGTTCAATAAACAAAAGTGACATATATTACAAAGTGACACACTACTTCTATTGAATAACGACAGTATCTTACAAAATATCCGATTCCCAGCATTTATATCAAGTCACAATTCTCTGCTCGCATTTTTTTTTCAATTAACGCCAATTTGTTTTTCTTAAGTAATTAAACAAAATGACACACCTCATAATTATAAAAACATAATAATATTATTATTCAATTTGAATAATTGTAATTTCCTAATAAATATTTGTAAAACCATTTGTGTAATGTTTATCATTACACAAATGGATTTATCTAAAAGTATTCTTCCTGGTAGTAGGTCTTTGTGCAGGCCCGCCTGGGTGGGTGGGTACCCAGAACTTAAAGGGTGAGAGAGCCAGTGTAACTACAGGCACAAGGGACATAAAATCTTGGTGCCCAAGCTTGGTGGCGCATTGGTGATGTAAGGAATGGTTATTATTTATTACCTCGCCAGTGTCAACGGACGGCGGTTACCACTTACCTTCAGGTAGCTCATTTGCTCGTCCGCTACCTATAACTTAAAACGGAACTACTATTTCATATTTATTCCTCATAATAATATAGGGGTGTAGTGGGAAGCCTAGTGTGAATACTTTCGGGGCTTCACCAGCCGGCCCAAAACGGGCGGTGTGGCTTCGCTAATCACAGGCTTTCTGCAATCTCTCACCAGTGGCTCCAAGAAGCTGTAGTGCATGCAGCGGCCACACCCTGGTAACCGCGTTGGCTCGCGGGCTAAACCTGGTTGAGGGTTGGGGGGTTTGCTAGAATGGTGGACCTACAAGCTGATCCTTCCCGTTTAATGCATAAAGTCTGCCTCGGCGGGGAAGGCAACCCAATGCAGATATGCACTCGGGCCTGACAGAACTGGCGAGGTAGCTAGGCAAGGTGGACGGCCTAGGGCGACAGTAGAAGGCGCCTTCCTCCAGTCGTAGCGTTTTTCCGTTCCACTGGATCAAGGAAGGGGAAGACGAGGGTGTGCACCTGCGTTTTGCGCGTACGCTTGTGCACTGAAATATCTCCTGCGTAACTGACTGCTTCCGTATATGGACTCCGATACCAATAAAGTCCTGTGGCGATGGGTCAAGGTAGAGAGGTCCGGTTTGATGCAATCCGGGCTTTGTGTGAGGCCTGCACATGGGCGGCTCTGGGGGTGTGTAACACCGTGGTCGCTTTTGCTCTGCATAGGGGAGACAGAGTAAGCCCGGCAGCATCTGGAGTGACAAAGCAGCCCTATTTAGGGAGGCACTGCTTTCCCCGCTCAGCCGGGGAGGGGGCTAGAAAAGGTGCCCTAAACAAAAGCTCTTCCCAACCATTTTTTTTTGAGGGTAGTAACCACGGCTGCCTTCGCATCCTTCAATTTCGTGGTCGGCGTTACTGAATACAAAAAATAAAACACCTGCAATAACATTCGGCGCGTGGAACGTGCGAACACTTCTTGACCGTAATGACAATTCTTGCCCGGAACGGAAAACTGCCGTCTTAGCTCGAGAACTTCGACGCTATAATGTGGATGTGGCTGCACTCAGCGAAACACATCTAGCCGAACAAGGGGAGCTGGTAGAACATGGTGGCGGGTATACTTTCTTTTGGAAGGGACTTGCTACCTCGGAACCGCGGTGGTCGGGCGTAGGATTTGCGGTTAAGAACCTGCTCATTAATAAATTACAAGAGTGTCCGGTGCACATCTCGGACCGCATCACCACACTGCGCCTTCACCTTGAATATGACAACTACCTGAATGTCATCAGTGTCTATGCTCCAACGCTGGATAAATCTGATATCATAAAGGGTAAGTTTTACGACGATTTGAGCCGGTGCATCGAAAGCATACGCCCCAAAGAGAAGATACTGGTCTTGGGGGATTTCAATGATAGAGTTGGACGGGATTACGACGCCTGGCCTAAAGTCTTGGGAAGACATGGAGTTGGCAATATGAACAGCAACGGTCAGCTGCTGCTCAGCTTATGTGCACAATTAGACCTAGCGATCACGAACACAATGTTCAGACTTCCAGCCAAGCACAAAACTACATGGATGCACCCAAGATCCAAACACTGGCATTTGATTGATTATGCTATCGTGCGCCAAAAAGATATCTCCGAAGTCCAAATCACCCGCGTCATGCGCGGTGCCCACTGTTGGACTGACCACCGGCTTGTAGTCACTAAGCTACATCTCCGTCTTCTTCGTTCCCGAAGATCCGAAAGAGCGAAACCTGCATCTTTGGGTGTAGAGAGGCTAAAAGATTTCGAGACTAGGAAGAAATATGCTGAAACCTTGACCAGCGCACTTATGTCAAATGAAAGAACCGGTTATGTTGAAGCTGATTGGGGTTCACTGTCTTCTCAAATATTAGACACTGCCACTGTTACTATAGGTCTAAAAGTCCGCAGGAACGAGGACTGGTATGATGAGAATGACGGAGTCCTTACTGAAGCAATTGACAAGCATCGGCGTCTTTCAATCGTCGTCATCGGCGTCATCAAGTCTCGGCGTGGAGCTGCGCAAGTTATCTCGAGAGATTAAGGATAAGTGGTGGCGGGACAAAGCGCGTCAAGTGCAGTGGCTTGCTGACACTAACCAGCTAGGAGAGTTCTACAGTTAGGTTAGGTTAAGAAAAGTGCAACTACGTCCAGTAACTGGCGATGGCCTTATTAAAAGCAAGGAGGAAGTACTCAGGCGTTAGGGAGAACATTTTAACTTCCTGCTCAATGTAGACCGAGAATTCAATCTGGATTACATCCAGATTGAATCCTTACCTCAACTCCCTACTTTTATCAAGCTGGATGAGCCACTGTCACGTGATGAGGTTGTTTCTGCCATCAAACAGCAGCAGAATAAGTGCGCGGTTGGCATAGACTTTATACCAGGAGAACTACTCAAATACGGGGGTGAGGAGTTGCATTCGGCTCTATGGGAACTTTTTACCCATATGTGGGAAAAAGAACAAGTCCCTGATACGTTCAAAGTATCTATCATCAGGACACCGTATAAGGGAAAGGGGGACCGTACTGACTGCAACTCCTTCCGCGGTATTTCACTATTACCGGTCCCCGGAAAAGTCCTTGCCAGAATTCTTTTAAACCGCCTTACAGAACTTTCAGAAAAGATTCTGCCTGAAACCCAGTTTGGCTTTCGACATGACCGAGGTACTTGTGAGGCTATCTTCTCAGTGCGTCAACTGCAAGAGAAAAGCAGAAAGCAGGGTCGTAACATCGTCGACCTTGAGAAGGCATTTGACAGCGTGCCTCGTGAAGTTCTTTGGGCTGTGCTAGGAAAATTGAGATGCACGGAGAAGTTTGTGCGACTAGTGAGACTACTGCATGACGGAATGAGGAGCTGCGTCACTATTGACGGTGAACAGTCGGACTTCTTCCCCGTTACCTGTGGGGTAAAGCTAGGGGCTGGCGCCCACACTGTTTACCCTGCACTTTGCAGTAGTAGTCCGCGATGTCCTACAGACGACTCCCGAGGGAGTTCGCGTCCGTTTCCGCACTGATGGCAGCCTTTTCAATTTAGCCAGGTTAAAGGCCCGAACAAAAGTGTCTCACGCAATGATTACTGAGATCACTTATGCGGATGACTTATGTTTTGTGGCAGAATCCCCAGACGGCCTGCAAAAGCTCATGTCCGAGTTCCATGTGTCCTGCCGCAAGTTCGGCCTAAAGATCAGTGTCAAAAAGACAGAAGTGATGTCTTTGGATATCCACGGCAGTGAAACACTGGTCATCAAACTTGGAGATGACGTACTAAAGCAGGTCGATCAGTTTCGTTACTTGGGGAGCACTGTTACATCCAAGTGCGAATTGAAGCCGAAATCAACAGCAGGATCGGTGCTGCAGCCGCGGCATTCGGCAAGCTGAATACCAAAGTCTTCCGCTCACATGACCTAAAACTGGCTACCAAAATTTCCATATATATGGCGGTCGTGCTACCTAACATTCTTTACTCTGCCGAAACCTGGACCGTGTACCGACATCATATTCGCACATTAGACTGCTTCCACCTTAAATGCCTACGCCAAATCCTGAATATCCAGTGGTCTGATCGTGAGCGGAATTCAGAAGTGCTGCGAAGAGCTAATGTGGTTGGCATTGAAGCTTACCTTATACGGCGACAACTTCGTTGGTGTGGTCACGTGTCAAGAATGGCGGATCAGCGTGTCGCTAAGCGCATCTTTTATGGCGAATTTGAGGAAGGCAAGCGTAAGCATGGCGGACAACTCCTTAGATACAAAGATGTGCTTAAGCGGCACATGAAATAGTGCAATATAAAAACCGCACAGTGGGAGCAGCAGGCCGCCAACAGGGTACAATGGAGATCCAGTATTAAAGCGAGGATCCAAGAATTTGAAGTGAGTCGCCTTGCTGAGCTTGATGCCAGACGCGACCAGTTGAAAGCCCGACCACCCGCGGCAATCAACTACAATTATATCAATGGAGTGCTCACATGCCCGCTATGCGCGAGGATCATCAGTAAGAAGATTGGCTACATAAGCCACATGCGAGCACACGATCGACACCAGGCAAGGAGTTGAAGCGGTCGCCGTGGCCGAAATCGGCCGGGAGAGTATTATTATTCCTCATTATAATAATGTTAACAAATTACTCTAACATTATGTACATAAACCTTAAAATAATTAAGCTACAGTTGTGGTTAAATTTTTCCATTATTTTAAACATAAGCGGCTTTACGAGCTTTCCGAAGCACTACAGTATAATATACACATACAGTATAATACTTCTATTCCCAATTCCATACGTTAGCTGCTACACCAGCGAATAGTAAGTACAGTTGAATTAATATTATAATAACATGATTGAAGCGATACTGCGATGTTAGCCATAGATAATCTATAAATATACAATAACAATAATAATAATAATAATAATACAAATAAATGTTAAAGGAGATAAATAGGATTAATGAATAGATACAATGCCATCTAACCTTGAATTTTAGCCAATGGTTCAAGCAGTATATATTTTTAAAAATTGAAAAATTATAGTAATGTCATATGTCAAAGTATATATTTAGTATAAGTAATAACAAATCTTATCTGTGAAATAAATTCATCGTAAATTAGCCGTTGGTTTGTATTTTTAATTGAAAGTTGAGTATAAAAACTAATTTACAAAAATATTAAAATATTTCTTTTAGGTTTTTGAATATCCGAAAAGTTATTAACAATTTTAAACGTACGCAATTTTAAGTTAAGCAAATATGCTTCCAGTTGCCTCTTTTAGAATATCTATGCATGCCATTTCAACCAACCATCTGATATATTCAGATCTGATCTATATTCGCTGCAAAGTCTGCATAGTATTGGGTACTTAGTTACTAAGCACTGGTGCCTACAAACCTATATCTATGCTAATATGTTTCGGATATTTAACAATCATATTATTTATTTATTTATTTATTTATTAAGATCTCCAAACGTTGTACATAACTCACATTCAACACATGCTTTACAATAACTTAAAACTAAATATGCACAACCGACTACAGTAGAACACACCATTCCCAAACACAATTACAAAGGAGGTAATAAAATATACAAATATAAAAAACAGAAATAAGAAAGATTTAAATAAAAAATAAAAATAGAATCAAAAGGTAGTAGCTAATTAAATTTTAAAACAAATTAACATTTTATACTAAAAGAAACATCACATTATTTCATGAACGATGAGAGCCCGTCACAACCAATGTCTAGTGGTACTGTGTTTTTACACAATTATTATATTCTCGCGATATTCGTGATATTGGAGCATGCCGTCCGAGTTCCGTTCGAGTGTGGTCAATTTTAAAGAACGGACATGTGCTTAGGGGAAAAACAATAAATAAATATAAAGAAAAAAGGTAGTAGTTTATGTGCATCTCATTTTGCTAATGTTTATAATGCCCAAAAAATAATTCATAATGTTTGCTAAACTCGTAGCTGTGAGTTCCCCGAAATGTCTAATATATATATATATATATATATATATATATATATATATATATATATATATATATATATATATCTCATGAAAGTATAAAAAACAAAATAAAAAGACTCCATATAAAACAAACTGCTTGACCTGACAATAATATACCCCCAATATTTTTTACTAGTTGTGCAAATTCTATATCTTACCTTTTACAAGTTTACACCTAATTTACAACGCATCATTGCAGGTAGTTTTCCTAATAAGTGGAAGAAAGCAAGAATAGTACCGATTCACAAAGATGGAAAAAAAGAATTTGTCATAGAGCCGAATCTCCTGTACAATGGTGTATGCGTATGGGACCGGCAAACTCCAAAAAAACCGGCACCGTACATGACGTCACGGATCTACGCAATTCAGTCTCATAATTACGCTCATTACGTTAATAACATTGCAATCACAAGTGTTTTGTTAAATGCATTCTTGCAGTGTGTAGTAATTTTTTTAGGCTTTATTGTAACAGTTCCATATTTGATATATATGATTTTCTTAACTATGCCAAATGTTTTGCAAAATATCTGTTATAAATTAATTATAAATTCTCATGCAAAATGAATTTGTCGCAATCAGAAATAAAATTCATTAAACCAAAGTACCAACTGTTTCTATTTAATAACGACAGTTCCTTACAAAAAAAATGGCCGGCATTTCTGTTTATACAATATAGGTAAGTGCACTGATTAATGCTTAATGACTTAGTGGGGTACTATTGCGTACTTGAATAGTATTTAATAAATTACATGATTTCCAAAGAGTAACTACGTGTGAAATATAAATATTTAACTCAGCGCTGTATCTTATGAATTTTGTGCCTTTCAAGCTTCTAGGGAAGCTATTGTTTTGGCGTAACGGTATTTTTTCTTAATTATTAAAGACGTGTCACAGTTTAAACGTTAAATATTCAAATAATATAATGTTGCTGTTTCCATAAAATATAATCTTTTTAATTGTTTTTTTTTTTTGTAAATTTAATTGAATCGCTTTGTTAAATTATATAAGCATAAAATTGAAGCTTTGTTAGTCTTATCTTTGTAAATGTCGTGTTAATTTTAGTGAAGCATTTAATTATTCATATATTTTTTAACGAAAACAATATATAAAAATCAACGGAATAATAAACACCATTATTTATGGTATAATGTTTTATAGCGTACAGATTATTGTAGCTGCCTGTTATTTATTTAGGTACACTATGTTGCCGCTATACATGCCGCTATACAGTCACAGGTATAGCGACATATATAATTAATTATTTTGTTATAGTAGAAAAAAATGGCTTTCCCAATTGCTATTATTTAATTGCTATAGTGTTGTATTTCGTCTTCCTGTAATGGTTAACTATTTTGTCTTAAAAGTCACCTAGCTGTTAACCCGCATACAATGGTGTAAATAAAAATATAATATTTTGTCTTGAATAAAATAATAATTCATATTCTTTCGGTTCAATTACAGAACATAATAGACTATATTCCATTATAATATATCGAGCCGTACGAACGTTGTTTAGTAAATTTGGTAAATGACCAAACGGAAACACGCATTTAGTACACTAACATTTATCTATTATAAATTTGTGTAAAAATTAATCCAATTAAAATTTTTATCTTAATTTAAAAAAAAAATTAAAAAAAAATGTTTCAATAAACGGAAAATTTTACTGGATATTTTATTTATAATATTTTTGAATACCAAAGCCCTTTTGGTAAATAATAGCATTTGTTTCTAGTTTACAAGCCAATTGCTAAATAGATAGTATAGTAGGCACCTATTATAGCGACTATAAAAGAAAATACTACAAAACACAATTTTTTCAAAGTTTTGTTAATAATATTCTCTTCACACCTCTCTCTATATCATTCAAGATGACCGGTTTTTCTTAAATAAGACCGACTCTCACTTCAACCAGAAGGTGGAAGTGGATAAGTGTAATCAAGTTTTTGTCCCGGCTGGGACAAAAACTTGATGTTGAAAAATGTTTCGGGTATGGATTAGATCCAGCCAGTGAAGTCATCATTATTAATAAGATAAATTAATGAAAATACCCATTATCTATCAATATTATTAATCGATTTTTTTTATAAAACGTTTGATGTCATATTCGTAATCGTAATGTAAGTAATTCTTTTGATTAAATGTTAAGTCATGTCTATTTTTAACACCCAACGCAAAAAGAGAGATTGTTATAAGTTAAACGTGAGATTCAGTTTCTTATTTGATCGGAAGGTGAAACTTGGGGCCCATAAAAGCCCTTATAACGACTGTGTAATCTGTATAAGAACGACTTGAATAGAGAAATGAGTTTTTAAACCCATCGAAAGAGATATATCAGATACAACCTATGTTTTTATATTAGCCTATGAAAAGTTTCAGAATATTACTAACTTACATGGAATCGTTAAACTTATACAAAGACTATTTGCGCATCGGATTTCAAAAATATATATGATTTAACATTTAATCAATAGATTACGATAAGAGGAATATAAAATGAATCGTTTTATAATAACACAAACAGATTGACGGTAGCGACTTACCAAAATGCGAGTACTCATTGTATTAGCTCTTGTTGGTGCTGTTTTGGGTAACTTAATTAATTTGTCTTATTATTAATGACGACTTAAAATGTAGGAACTAATCCAGTTTTTGATTTTACAGATATATTTTTTATGTAAGATTATTACATATTTTTACGTTATTTAATTTGTTAGGTTATTTGATAGTTCTAGCAATAGATGTTAGGTTGTTTCGTGGCACATGTGTTTCTTCAAACATATGAATGAAAGGAAATAGATCCGAGAAAGATCAATATATTTTTAAGTTATTTAATTTAAAATTTTTAAATATTTGTAGCGGTGCCAAGGCAGCTTTCACGTATCGTGGGAGGCTCACCCGCCACTATTGAGGAGTACCCGTTCATAGCCAGTTTGCAGTTCAACAGATGGGGAATTTTTCATAGCCCAAGATGTGGGGGTTCGCTAATAACAAAAACAACAGTACTCTCAGCAGCTCACTGCTTCTACCAGTACGTATTATTTAACAACAGAATAAATATACTTTTTTATGATAAAATAGAACCATGTCTCCGTATTGTTTCGACAAAGTAAAATAGCAGAAACCAATCTCATTCTCTCAGGTTCACTAATCGAAAGACAGTTATTGTTTAGTGTGTTCTTCAATCTATTATTTAAATGCTTCATCCAACTGGATGATGGGATCAAAACAATTCCACATCCTATATTTGAAGTACTTTTACTATGCTGAGCTATGTGTTTTACTGAAGTCAAGCCGATCATCTTGCCTGTTTTAGAAGTCGATGTTATATTGTTATATGTATGTCAGTACACCCGTTCTGACAATATTGTTGACGAAACTTTGAAAAAGATAAATCAATATTTCAGAGTCGCCATAATGGAATAGTTGTTATCTAGATTTTATGGATTATATTAGATGGTAGAAGTGTACCCCTTAACCAAACTTTGAGTAATTTATTTATCGTAATCTCTTTTCATAGAGCCGAATCGCCTGTACAATGGCGCGTGCGTTTGGGATCGGCAAATTCCACTTCCGGCGGCACCGTACATGACGTCTCTCATATAATCATGCATGAAAACTTCGTTTTCATCACAAAGCTCAATGATGTTGCGCTCTTGAGACTCAGAGTTGCAGCCACATTATCCCCAACAATTGCTCTTGCCCGCATCGCTGGTACAAACTACAATCTGCCCGATAACGAGCTCGTTTACGCCGCAGGATGGGGCAGACTTTCGGTATTTGCTTAATTTGACTAATATGGCTTATATTTGCTATATAGCTTATTTATAAACTAGAAATAAATATTGTTGCATAACAAATTGACAGACGATTATAAATATTATAAATAAAAAGACTAAATAACATGTTCCGCCTATTAAAATGCTTTTTATGAACTGGACTTGTATGTGTGTAACGCATTCTTATAAGTAAATTTTCACCGACTGCCAGACGTGATCGATTTTAAAATTGGCACACATATTAAAAACTATCATTATTTATTATTATATTAAAATATATATAATATAATAATAATATATATATATTAATATATTTATATTTATATATATATATATATATATATATATATATATATATATTATATTATATTATTATTAATAATAATATAATATATATATATATATATATATATATATAAATATAATTACGCAAATTACGGGCATCGATCGCTATCGGGCATCTACTAGACCGGGCAGCTATATGACTTTTTAGATAAAATAGACAACTCTTTCAGGAACACAAACCACAGCGACCTGAGGAATTGCTACATATTGACATCAATGTCATTAACCACGAATTATGTACACGACGCTATGCCTGGCTCCAGACTCTGCCAGACTACAGGAATATGCCTGATGTAACTCCTGAAATGTTGTGCCATGGTATTCTCAATGTAGGAGGCAAAAATACTTGCTTAGGAGACTCAGGTGGTCCAATTACTCACAACAAAAATGTAATTGTTGGCGTCATCTCCTGGACCTTTGGCTGCGCTCATCCTATCTTCCCTGCAGTTAGTGCTCGTGTGTCATCTTACTCGACCTGGATCTACGATAAGTCAGTCGCATAATTATGCTCATTACGTAATTAACTTTCCAATCACAGGTATTCTATATCGTTAAACGCATTGTTGCTTTTGTGTAGTTAATTATTGAGGCTTTATGTTAACAAACACAATTCTATAAATTTAAAAAATAATAAATATTCATTTTGAAGTTAACCTAATATTTTGTCTTCTGTAATGTAAATTTGTTTTTATAAAGCAATAAAACAAAATGGCACTTTGAAACACATCTGTGAATGATAAAACTATAATAAAATAATCATATTATTTTATTATCAAATTGTTGTAATTCCCTAGTTCATTCAACATTTTCGTTATTCATGGGAAAAATTAACCAAAATTGTAACTTGTAGCCAACATTATTTTAAACATAAACGGCTTTACGTGCTTTCCGGGGCATTACCGTATAGGGTTAACATTGCCAATTTTTAAACAAAAAAACCAATACTCTTATTCCTGATCTCGATAAGTTAGCTGCCACAACAGCACTATTATCACAGTATTACTCCAACGCGCATTGGAGCTGCGTGGTGGAAGCTCCAAACCTTCTCTGCAAAAAGGAGAGGAGCCCTAAGCTCAGCAGTGGGACTTTTACAGACTGTTACTTTATTTTACTTACTTTATTATATGTAAAATATAATTAACAAAATAAAAATAATGACAATTTGCGAAATAACTATTGCTTTATAGTAATCGTTATCAAAGTCAACCAGCCATCACCTACATGTATTATCTTATCTGTGAAATATATTCATCATAAATTAGACGTTGGTTTATAGTTTTAACTTTAAGTTGAGGTTAAAAACAGTTTAAGAATCATACTAAAATATGTATTTCTTTAACATTTTTGATTGTTCGAAAAGTTCTTTACAATTTTGAAACGTAAGAAATTTTAATTTAAGGAAATATGCTTACAGTCACCTCTTTTAGAACATCGACGCATGCCATTTCAACTCACCATCTGATATAGTCAGATCTGATCTTAAACCTATATTCACTGCAGTCTTCATAGTGGTATCATCAAATTAAAACAAACACTAAATTTTAAGTGAAGTCAGCCACAATACATTAGTGAAAACCGTTAAGCCTTTTCTAAGATTAGCGTGCACAAACTCACAGATAAACAGACAAAACTTCTAACAATCATTGTTTCGGGCTCAATTCCGTTGATAGTAGGCCCCCGGTAATAGTTTTACTCATATATCTTCCATGTACAGACAGCGATCAGTTACAGATTTAATATATGTATAGAATAAATTTGTGGAATTGAAAGTAACTAGGTAGTTACACAAAGATTATGGGTATTTGCTATCCACTCAAGACATATTCTACCGCCAAACATAAATACTTAGTATTGTAGTGTTCTGGTTTGGGCGAGTGAGCCAGTGTGATAATCGGCACAACGGACATAACATCTTAGTTCCCACATTGGCAATCAGCCAATGTAGTGATTTTTTTTTTCCACTAAAAATTGCAATTTAAATATGTGTGCAAAACAACAGTACCTACTTAAGAATCATTAGCTACAATTAGAGTTATTTAAAAAGATATGGTTTAACATGTAATAAAAGGGATTACGATAAAAAGGAATATAAAATCGAACGATTTATAAAGAAAAATATTAATAGTAGCGAGTGCACAAAATGCGAGTGCTCATTGTATTAGCTCTTATCGGTGCCGCTTTGGGTATGTTAATAAATTTATATTATAAATAATTTAAAATTTCACTTTCAAAAACTTTTTCTTGCATTTTTCTAGCCTTTTTCTCGAATTTTTTAATACAATATTATTCCTAAATGTCATACAAATACAAGTAAATTCTCACCGATAAATCGTTCTATACGAACCCGTAATGATATCAACTGACATCGACATGGTTTATAATAATTTAATTTAATTATTATAAATGTCTATAATGGTGTATTACACTAATCTACCATCGTCGTATTTTTTTTTCGTTTATTCTTTGAATTCGCCGATGGTATTTCTTATAATATATAAATATATTAATAAATATTACTTTTGTCGCGTGAATTAAAATTTTAAATATTTGCAGCGGTGCCAAAGCATGTCAACCGCATCGTGGGTGGCTCAATCACCAGTATCGAGGAGTACCCGTTCATGGCCAATATGATGTTCGGCTACTTGGGAATTCACCATAGTCAAGCTTGCGGAGGCTCACTTATTACAAGGACATCAATACTTTCAGCTTCTCACTGCTACTAGTACGTATTTTCTAACTATGGAATTAATTAACTTATCTCTATATCAAAAAGAAGATAAATGTTTGTATGAAAATCCTTCATTTTTTAAGAAATAGTTATGGAAGTTAGTATTTAGCAATTCTGAATTATGAAGCGAGCGAAGCCGTGGGTAAAGCGCTAGTTATAATTAAGTATAAATTCTCACACTTCAACTTGTCGTTCAGGAAGAGCAGAATAGTGTCGACCCAAATCATCACAACTCAATAAGGGTCCACTAAGGGAATTTTTGTTAAGGGCATCCTTTGATTGAGAACTTAAACGCTTCACCCATCACATTCTTCATCATCGCTTGGTCTAATGGCTAACGTAGAGAAGTAATTATTGTCTTACTAACCAAACTTTGTGTAATTTATTTATCGTAATTTACTTTTATAGCGGCGATACTCCTGTTCAATGGCTCGTGCGTTTGGGGTCAACAAACTCCTTTTTGGGCGGTGCCGTGCATGAAGTCTCTCGTATAATCTTGCATGATAACTACGTTCACCGATATTTAACTAACGATGTTGCGATCATCAGACTTAGAGTTGCGGCCGAGATATCCTCAACAATTGGTCTTGCTCGCATCGCTGGATTAAACTACAATCTCCCCGATAATACGCGCGTCTACGCCACAGGATGGGGCAGAGTTAGGGTATTTATTTAATTTGACTAACATGGCTTTTGTGTGGTAATAATCTTATAAATTGACATAAGAGGGAAAAATATTATGAATAAATTTAATAAATCTGAAATTTTAAATAAAGCTTGAACGACTGAACGGATTCTTATAAAACTTTTTAAATGTAGAAGTCGATTATTTTCTAGATAAATATTTACATACTTATTTTTTCTTTATTTTTAATCATTATTAAAAAATATTCGTTTTTCTATTTTGTGTTTTAATAAAATAAGCAATTGTTTCAGGTTGGGGGCCCAAGTTCTCAGCAATTGCGGCATGTTGACGTTAATGTCATTAACCACGAATTGTGTACACGACGCTACGCTTATCTCAAGACCCAGCCAGGTTTCGAAGACTGGCCCGATGTAACTCCTGAAATGTTGTGCGTTGGTATTCTGGATGTAGGAGGCAAGGACGCTTGCCAAGGTGACTCTGGTGGTCCAGTTATCCACAACAAAAATATAATTGTAGGCGTCACCTCCTGGGGATACAGCTGCGCTCATCCATTCTACCCTGGAGTAAACGCTCGCGTGTCATCCTACTCAAAGTGGATTTATGATAATTCAGTCTAATAAATTTGCTCTGCATGTACATCTACTAAAATATGCATTACATTTCTGCAATTAGCATTGCAAAAATGTAATGCATATTTTAGTGTTTGTATAACAAACTAAATTCTATGGATTTATGACTGACAAAAACAGTTTGTCAAATGTTGCTGTTTTTGTTAAATGAATAAACGTTGTATTGAATCACATCGTATTTCAATGCTTACTACCCATTACAATTCTCAACTTTTAAGATCCGAAATATTCGTATCACTGTTCACACACACAATTAGGAAATATTTTACACATTTTCAGCGCCATTAAATCAATACTTATATACGGCGGATATACGAGTATCTCGGTGACGACGCTCGATTACCGATGATTATACCCAGCGCAAATCTTACGCTCCGTGCCTCCCAAACACATGTGGCGAAAAGTGTCAAAAGTCTGTTCAGTGCAGTTTCGTCCCGCACTGATTCATTAATCGAAAGAGGGCTTGCAAATATTTTATTATTGCTTCCTTTCAATAAATTGAACAAGTCTGCGCTATTGTCTCAGTTAAATTTAAATTAATAAGAATTAATATTATATTACCATATAATATTATATAAACAGGAGGAGCCCTACTGGTGGTAGGGCGTTGTGCAAGCTCATCTGAGTACCACCCACTCATCAGATATTCTACCGCAAAACAGCAGTACTTGGTATTGTTGTGTTCCGGTTTGAAGGGTGAGTGAGCCAGTGTAATTACAGACACAAGGGACATAAAATCTTAGGTCCCAAGGTTGGTGGAGCGTTGGCGATGTACGCGATGGTTAACATTTCTTACAGTGCCAATATCTAAGGGCGTTTGGTGTCCACTTACCATCAGGTGGCCCGTATGCTCATGTCCTTTTCTGTATCCCTAGTATGCAAAATTTCACGATGATCGGTTGAATGGTTAAAGACGTGAAAGTGTAACAAACGAACAAACTCATTTTCACATTTATAAAAATATTAGTAAGGACTCATCATCATCATCATCCTTTTGTCGTCCATAAGAGAAAAAGAAGCAGAGGCCTATGTCTAGCACATAGGGCTCTTCAATGACACGCCACTGAGCTCGATCTTCAGCTCTCAATCTCTATCCGCTGCCAACTACCTTGCGTATATCGTCACTCCACCTAGCTGGAGGGCGTCCTACGCTACGTTTGCCGAAGCGTGGTCTCCACTCCAGAACACGTCTACTCCAACGGTCGTCGGTTCTGGGGCATATGTGTCCAGCCCACTGCCCCATCAGCTTGCTAGCTTTTAGTAAGGATTACATACCTACATATAAGATATGGTATATTTTTTTATATTGTTTAAATACCCAAAATTTATCTATTTTTTATCTGTATTATAAGATGCTCATAATAAAACTCAAATGACATTAAGACAGATCGAGACCTGGGCCAAAGAGCATGAACAAAGAAGTTCCCTGAGCAATATTTTGTGTGTGTAGTATGTATTGTATAATGTGTCTATGACCTACAAATATATATACTATTATAAATAAAATTTCACATCATTGACTTTTAAAAATTATACTTCTTTTTCCACTTATATAAACTAAAAAATACCCATACCCATAAATCACTATACCATCAAGTATAAATCAAACATAAATCTGTGAGAAAATGCACTAACAAATTTCGAGCAAAAAAATTTCTGAATATGCGCGGATTATACCACGCATCAGGGTTCACAACCTAAAGCCAGGCAATTATCGTACCAGGGCCCGTAAAATTACGGTACATTGAGCAAAATTATCGTACCTCAGGATAATTATTACAAAACCACAACAATATATTTTAAATAAATTGTAATTATAGTTGAAATCAGCAGTATATTTAAAAAAAAAAAACAGAAAATATGCAATACATACGATAGACATGATCAAATTCAAAAAGTCAATAACAACCAACACTCCACATCTTACCACAAGATCGATAATTGACAGACAGTACCAACCAATAAAAGGATATGAGCGACTGCATTGACAGTAAAAACAATTGTGATTGTTATCGATTAGTGTAATTATCAAATTTTGCATCATAATGGAAATTATCGTACGATAGTAGTGTACCATCGTACTTGTACGATAATTATCGTACGGTTCTGAACCGCAGGGTTTGCATCTATTTAATTTTTAAATTAAATAATTACGTGTGATTCGCTACTATTGACGATTATTTTATTATCTATAAAATATTTGAGTATCCACTATTTATATATAATAGAATTGAAAGTAGAAGCATTAAAAATATTACAATTTATCAAATAAATAAAAATATTATCTGCTTACAGCAAATTCTGTATTTTCACTATGGTCACATTCTATTGTCTGTATAATCTGTAACCGTAGATTATTAATTGTTTTGCAAAAGTAAAAAGTGATTATATAATCTGTGGTTGAGTGTTGATTTCTTAAATAGCTGACAACTGTGTGCAGGGGGGTGACAGTGAAGAACAAAAGACCGCAAAAAATATTTCTATGGAAACTAGCACCATCTCAGATGGAGGACGAGTCAACTAAGTCGCATAAAAACGTTTGAATTGCACTAGATGTCGCTACAGAGCGCGATTGTCATGTTTTCTTAAATTTTTATTTTTAAATAGCTCAATTCGAAAAATCAATATAAAAACATTGTTTATAAAATGAAATCAAATTCATTTTACATTTTTACTACGAATAAATTTATTCAAGATCACAATTCCTCACAGATTCACAATTTTGCAATGGCAATACTATGTGATGTGTTGAAGTTTAAAACTAAACGTTAGAAAACTTAAAATATTTCTTGTCAAGTTTGTTCGATGTGTTGTGTGCGTTGTTTTCTCTTCTTTGATATAAATTTTATTAAATGCGCGTTTAACGGACCCTGATAGTGTTTCTTTTATTGTTATTTGGCTATTTTTTAATTGACCAACCCCGGCAACGTTTTCAGGCTGATGATAGCGAAGATACCGAAAAGCCCACGATCTAACTGTTATTTCGGGTGTAATGCAGAAGGTAAGTAATACAATTGAAATTATAAACGTGTGTATAGGACGACTGTCGTAGTCCCGTCAATTTGTATATAAACTACCAGTGCATTTCCTTTCTGCCTTTCCTTCTTTACTTTTGGGTACAAACGCATTGCAATGTTAAAAAACAGAGCTCATTGTTCCGAAGTGGACTGATATATTTGCAGAATACAGCATAATCAACTATTGGATTATGTGTGAATGATCATTTTGAATTCTTAAATTTCGCCATTTATATGAACTAATAACTAAATAGTGGCCGAATATTGTGAATTCTCTAGTTTTTCCATTAAACATATAATCTTCACAAAAACAAATCAGTATAGAATTTCTCCTTACAATTTTTTTTTTTACCGCAAATTGATATCAGTATACTTGGCATGTAATTAAGAGTTATGAGTTTTATCATCTTTAACCGGCTTTAATAAAAAATATTAAATTTCAGGTCCTCTGCATCATTTCTCCAAGCCTGAAAAAGATGTAGAAAGGTTTGAAATCTGGAAAGCAGTGTTAGAGAATGACACTACAGAAAAAGGAAATATGTAATCTATAACCAATTGAGGTTATGCAATAAGCATTTTGAAAATTATTACATATTACCAAGCAACAGGCTAACAAGAAATGCTAACAAGAAACTCTGTATATTAAGAAAGGTGAGAGTTGGTTGACATACTTATAAATATCATTTTATTTAGACACTCATTGTCAACATATTTAGAGAAACAAAATAATTTATGATTAAATTATGACTCAACTTTTTAAAAATTCCTTCTTTATTGATCTTAGCATGCATGTATGCAAAGCAGGATGAAGGTAACTAATAGTACTTTCAGTGGTGTACTTGTCCCCTTCTTAATTATCCACACTAATATTAGTTAGAAGAAAGATTTGTATTTTTGTTTGAAAAGGATTTGGATTACATTTGGCACACAGATAGCTGAAAACCTATATAAACACATAGGCAACTCGTTGTTCCAAAAAAAAAGTATCCACCCATATAAAGTTGGGACAGACCACTACTAGATAATATGCTAGATATTTTTTATTTGTAACATAAAATACATCTCAAGACTATATAAAAATATTACTTGTAGAGAAAATTTCTAACATAATTCTTATTATTACAGATGATATGTCTATTTGTGCATCAACATCCACCGAAAAATCTATTGAGACTGCAGTTTTGATCGATAAGGCTACTAAAAAAAGCATAAAGCAAAAATTTCTTTCAGGTTGGTACAATTCATTATACATTTGTATGTCTGATTCAAACATGTGTGTAATCAAAAGTTAAAAATAAATTATTATGCTGATATTTCTTATCTAGTGTGTAACTTATGTATATTTGCTCGTAATTGCTACACACAACCTGTGAAGGAAATTAAATTTACCACCTGATAATTTTACCAACTTTAATTTTTTTAATATTGAAATGCAAGAATTATAAAAAAAATATTTTGATTGGCTGGCAATTCAAATAATCTTTCCTTGTTACAGAACGCAAAATCTTACCAGTGGAGTGTGAAGACACTGCTGATCTACTCGTCTTTGACAAATTATATGACTCTTTTAATGGCCACTCTTACCATGATACAGCTAAAGTTCTCAAGGGGTCTCTAAAAAATAATTCTAAACACTTCCAGTTCTGGGATGAAATAATGCCAATTTTAAAATCAATTTCATTTGAAAAGGTGGTAAAAAATTGTGATGCACAGAAACAGTTAAGTATGAAAAAGTGCCATCTGTTCAAAATTGAACACATAAATACCTTTAAGGAAATGTGGAAATATATAAATGAACAATTTAAAATCACGAACATATTAACCAGTAATTTTAATCAAGATCCCCTCGAGAATTTCTTTTGCTGTATCAGAAGTCACTTATCGTGGATCTGACTAAAATGATATACAAGATATAGGGTGGCCAAATCTCTTCATTTCTGAGCATTTTATAATTGTTAAAAGCAACTTGTGATTGTTTTTATTAATGTATGCTTAAACAAAAGACTGAACAATAAAAAAAAATATTTCTTTCTAACATTTGATTTTCTGTTTTATTGTATTTTTTTACATAATCTCCCTTGAAGAAAATTAAATATATATACATACATACATACATATATATATATATATATATATATATATATATATATATATATATATATATATATATGCGCTATAAGAAACCAGCGCCATCTAACAAAGAGGACGGGTAAATAAAAATAGCTGATTCGTCAGTGTCGCATCTATACCAGTATATATGTATTATCTATGACTGTGTGTGATCATAAGTCATAACATCTAAACTATTATACTTGATATCTAAACTCAATTTAAAATTAATCTAATTACAACATAACAAAAGTTTTTGTAGATATTGTTACAATGATCGAAGAGGAAAATAAAACTGTTTGGTGTGGTAATTTAGCTGATCAAGTAACTGAAGAGATTCTTTACGAACTCTTCTTACAGGTTTGTATTTTAGATACGATTTTGTTTATTTCGTAATCGTAAAATTATTTTAAATTATGTTTTTTTTCTTACAGGCTGGTCCTTTAGAAAAAGTTAAAATGCCTCGAGATAGAGACGGACGTCATAGATCTTTCGCTTTCATAACGTATTGTCATGAAGTATCAGTGCCTTATGCTATTAATTTATTTAGAGGAACGGCTCTTTTTCATAGAACATTGACACTACAAGTTAGAGGTAGAATGGCGCTCTTACCACCACCAATACGATGTTACGGGCCTGATACTTCTATGGACCTCAGCGGGCAAGGAAATGTTGTCAAACAATTTGCTGATATGACTGACAGACTTAAGGAGGAAAATCCGAATCCAGTCCATCAGCCAACACAGAGACACAACACAAATGAAAAGCTTGTTATGGCTAGCTTACAGGGTAACTGGTCACACAGACACCACCCGTACAGGAATAAAGATAAAATGCATAATCGTGATGATTTTAGACATCGAGATGATATTTATAAAGGTCAAAGCAACTCTAACAATTGGAGGCCTCGACGAGATACTCGATCTAGAAGGAGAAAATGAAACTTGAAAAAAACGAAGCTTTTAACCAGATGACAATTTATAACATGGAAATATTACTGTATATTTACATTTATGGCATTTATAGTTGGCATAAAACTTTTTAAGTACATATCGACATGTTTTATTATTAAGCATTTCATCTTTCCATAGTTCTCTTGTAAACTAAATATGCCATATAGAGAAAAATTGTGTTTAAAAAAAATATTTTTAGCATATACATGATATATACATTTTTGTATGTATGCATTTTTAAGCTAATATGAATAGCTTAGATATAGTGACAACAATTAGGGCACTAAACATACTAACATTATGTTGTCTGAAGTAATAACATTTTTGTGATGCTAGTTGGAGCAGATGAGATTAAAATAACAACTGCCTAGTGAGGTTTTTTCCATAGTATTGACTAACTGATTTGTATGAAATCCCGATTATAGTCACTAGGTGGCACTGTTTTCAATTAAATTAGTAAAACGAGCAAATTCAATAGGCACACTGATGGCAAATATCATAGTGTCAACATTTCTTCGTCAAACTCAAAATTTGTTGCAATACTACAGTTAATTAATAAACCATATTGATATTTAATAAAGCTGAGATGGCCCAGTGGTAAAAACGTGTGAATCTTAACTGATGATCGTGGGTTCAAACCCGGGCAAGCACCACTGAATTTTCATGTGCTTAATTTGGGAATAACTCATCTCGTGCTTTACGGTGAAGGAAAACATTGTGAGGAAACCTGCATGTGTCTAATTTCACTGAAATTCTGCCACATGTGTATTCCACCAACCCGCACTGGAGCAGATGGTAGAATAAGCTCCAAACCTTCTCCAAAAGGGAGAGGAGGCCTTTAGCCCAGCGGTGGGACATTCACAGGCTGTTACGGTTACGGATATTTAAGGTGATATTAAATAGGTTATTCAAAGGGTTATTTTAAAACAAAACCTCAATTTTATGGCAATAATTTTATTAAACATCTAGTTTTCCACCAGTGCTATAGTAATTTCATTAGCGAATCCCTTGAATTCTTTCTGGAAATACAAAAATATTTTATAATGTACGTTTTGTAAAGACCATAGAATAAATAAGTTACTTGTTTGTTTGTTTTGGCTTCTGCTACCATAGTTATTTTAGTTTCATTTTCTGAATAGTTTTCTAGTTAATAACTTATAATCAATCAGTTGTGTTGCTATTAACTTTAAATTATATTTAGCAAACCACACAAGTTAGTCAAAGCTTTTTCAATAGTTATAGTGATAAAGATTACTCAATAATATTATATCTAAAAATCTAAATTTATATAATATATAAATCAGTACTGTTATATATATATTACTTTATTATATAAATTACTAAACTTGACTGCCTCGTTGGTCTAGTGGCTTGATGTAAGGCCGCAGACCCGGAGGTCCTGGGTTCAATTCCCAGGTCGGGCCAATTAAAAGTTATTGGGTTTTTCTGTCAGAAAATTCTCAGTAGCAGCCCGGAGTCTGGAAGTTGGAAGCGTGTACACTCCCGTGGCTCGGAAAGCAAGTAAAGCCGTTGGTCCTGCGCCTCAGCTGTTTCCGGTCGTGTCGGATTGCCATCCCATCGGATTATGAGAGTCAAGGAATAGAGAGTGCACCTGTGTTTACGCACACACTTGTGCACTATAATATCTCGTGCCTAGTTGGCTAATCTCTCTTGAGATTGGCCGCCGTGGCCGAAATTGATCTGACGGACATTATTATTATTAAAATACTAAAACCTTCCCATGAGTACATAGATTACATTGGCATTGAAATAATAAAAATCGGTCGTATAGTTTATATAACGGTGTTCAAGCAAACAAAAAACTTGAATGACTATTTACTTTAAAAAAGTACTTTAGTAGAGTAAAGGACCCCTTGTTTTCTCAACGTACAAGATTCGTTGACGTTTATCTTTATTGTTTGGCTTATAAAGGTCTTACTTAGCTTTAAACTACATATATAATCTTTATTTTTCGCCAATAAAAAGACTATCTATCTTTTAATCCGGTCTCGTTGTTTCTAAGTAAACTAGATCAGATATCGATCGATCGGAAGCGTCCTAACTAGATTAATATTTTTTCTTTTATTTTTATTTATAATATTTAATACTTTAATTTATTTAAACACACAAACATAAAACATACGTTGACATATGGATTACAAACTGTTAAGCTTATGTACTAAGGCGTTACATTGAAATTTTGGTTTTGCTTTAGTTTATACTACATAATCTTAAAAGTAATAAAAGGACTTACAATTTTATTTTTATACTTGTGTATAACATAACCAAGTATTTCATATATGAAAGCAATGGATACCGCATACAGTGCTAGAGATATAAGTTTCTCATCAATATCAAGGTAATCAGAAGGAAGAATCTTGTAAATCAAATATGTACATAAGGGTCCTCGTAGCGATAAGAACATAATAAGATATGTTAGTTCCACTAGAAAGTAAAGTTTTGTTTGTCCATAGCCAGAATCACGAAGCAACCTGTAATTTCTACCTTAATTAACAAAATTATGAATATAAAACAACATATAATACTATTTATTTTTCTCGGACACAATTGGCTACTCTAAAAATAAATTATTGTTTTTTATGGGGCGAATGCGTTATCATATTACATTACAGGCGCCATTACAGGTTTTACCCTACGTTGGAAAAACATTACATACATCTTCAAGGTTTCCATCGGCGGAAACAAGTATCCCAGCTAGTAACTTCCGCCAACGGAAATGACGACAAGAACTAAGTGTGTAGCCAGAAACAATTTCCACCATACTGACCACGTCGTGAGCTGAGGTGAAGCCATTGGAATAGTAGTTATTTGAACCACAAGGTGGCTTGAATATTAATAGGATAAAATAAGCCTACAATTGCCATTTTTAATGCGTGCCTGCGTAATAACGTCAACGTAATTTGGTGTTTAATATGGGTTACTAATTTATCTTTTCTCCTCCCGAAAGTGTGACAAATTGGCAGACTATTTTATACTTCAATTTGCGAACCTACGCTTCAGCGGGTCTTAGAATTATTAGAAAAGGTCAAGAATAGAGAAATACATGATTGTGTCAATAAGCAACTACATATTATTTCTGCATGTCAACCTACTTTATTTACATATAGAAATACATTTGTATATTGATCGTTATTATTTTGATTGACTTTTTATATTTCACATTATGAATAGATACGATACATAGGTATTTCATAAAAAACTACATACCATCTGGCTTGAAGAAAAGGATTTGTGATTTCCATAAGCGCCAGGGTACAAGCGAAGGTGCACCCAGAGTAGGTTTTGTTCATATAAATACCTACAGCTATTAGTGCGCTAATATGGTGCCCAAGTATGACGTAGCTATTACTCGAGTATATAATGCACCAAAGTAAATCGAAAGCGAAGTAGCCCCAGGACCATAACATTAAAGCGTAATTGGCTGCAGTTATTTTTGCTATAAATTTAAAGAGTTAGTATGTAAAGCAGAATATGTAAGTAGAGTACAAAAGAATCAGGACATGTTTATTTTATCAGCAATAAGAACGGTAAGATAAAATTGTTTAAGCTGTTAATACTAATGAAAGCACGGGAAACAATTATTAATAGACAAGTTTAGTTAAATAAATAAAATCTAAGGCTTACTATTGAGTCTACATCGATCGATATTGGTCACTCCACATTGCCACAGGCCAGCAATCGTTGCAACACTGCCATGGAGTAATGTAACTACCCTGGAGTGCCATTCTGGACTGTGATCTGGTGCTTTTTCTGTGCACCATATATATGTCCAACCCCAAAAGACGAAGGAAAGTAGCTTCAACAGCGATGGGGTTGAGAGTTCATGTTGTAACGCCATACAGTTATTTAAAAATATGTGTTATTTCTATTCATACTGCTAAATTTTTCAGTGCCATTTTATAGTTTTTGTGACGATTTGTTAAAAGTGCTGTCAAAATAATGTCAAGTCACTTTAATATTTTTAATAAAATAATTACCAAATAGGTTTCACTATCTGCGTCTTGTAGTTTTATATTGTGTTTTTATACTCTGTAACGGCCTGTTAATGTCCCATTGCTGGGCTAAGGCCTCCTGTCCCTTTTGAGAAGAAGGTTTGGAGCTTATTCCACCACGCTGCTCCAATGCGGGTTGGTAGAATACACATTTGGCAGAATTTCAATGAACATGACACATAGACACATGCAGGTTTCCTCACGATGTTTTCCTTAACTGTCAAGCACGAGATGAATTATAAACACAATTTTATACTCTGATGATCTGAATTTATACTCTGGCTTGATCATAATTTATAATGATTACTTTTAATTGTTTTTGCAATTTAGATTTTTCATCTTTGAAAACAATCGTAATAATTTTTTACATCTAAAAAAATAATATAAAATAGGTAAATATTATACATTTATAAAAAAACATTGCATAATTGGACACATTTATTTATAGTAAAATAATAAAATACAAATAATACATACCTATAATAATTTTAACAATAACAAAATTTAATGAGTCACTCGTATAGAGGATAACAATTAATATTCTTTTAAAGAACCGAGCATACGTAACTTTAATTTTATTTATAATTTTACTCAATATTACACTTATTTATCGAAACAGTGTAAACTAATATTTTGTTTTTCGACGTATCATTAAAAAATCTTAAGCAATCTTGATTGTATTAAAATTACCATTTGAGTCTCGTATGCAGAGATAAAAACAAATTTATGAATATTTTTAATTAACAAATTAAGGAGCTATATATATTTTTCGTAGAAAGGATTAATCCAAGGTTCATATAAAATTCAGTTCTCATACAATTTACTTAGTTATAAAAATATCTTTGCTCGAATCAGTCATATCGTAATGTCATTCAATTCGATTAGAAACGAAATCGAAAATATATGTACAATGCATTTGAGTAAATACTTGCATAATATATTAAATTGATTGTTCATGTTATTTTTATGTACCTAATTTTCATGTTATACTTTCTTATAATATTATAAGTAGGTATTGTTTTTCCTTTTTGAGTCATCAAACCGTTAAAAATAGGGGTTTTACCCTCAAGGATTTGTACAAAATCGATATTCTAGTATCTAAACAATGTAATTCTTAAGTATCAAGAAAATGACTTCGTATTACTATCGACATCGTAATTTATCAACGAATTTCTCAATTGCGCGATATCGACTAGGTGGCATAGCTTCCTTAAGCATTTGTCTAAAGCGCGTATCTTCGGACAATGCAAAAAAAAGGTGTCGGGCGTGCATTCGTGCTTCTGGACTTGCATCTGCTAGCAATTCACCGGCTGCACGCAGCATTACTGTGCGTGGCTCACTAGGGAGTTCGAGTACTCGTGCTGCACCGTGCTGTCGTACCAATCGCGCCAAGGTTTGGGCTGCGGCAGCACGTACGGGACCTGCACGGTGTGTCGCCCCACGACGGGCAAGTGCTACACCAACTCGTGCACAACCACCACCACACGCTACACGTCCCAGCGCAGTAGTAGCATCCGCACGTAGAAAACGGTTCACATCCGCGCATCGTTCCAGCAGCGCGCTTATCGCTTCTTCTAATTCAGGGTCAAGAGCACGTCCTCTGTGCTCAAATAAAGTTCCAAGTGTGGAGCATGCGGTTCTGGCGACTCGGGACCGAAGCGACCGCACGTGCACGGAGACGGATCGCGTTGCTGCCCGCCAGCTAGCTGCAGGTGCGCGAGCTCCCTGATCTTTAGCAAGTCGTTCAGTTTCTATTAATCTATTGACAATAGCCTCCCAGTCCTCATTTCGGGAAGGAACCATACATTCTGCAAGAGCCGTACGAACGTCACGTTCACATCGGGTCTCGAGAGGTTCACTCGTAGGCTCAGGTGAAGTATTTGTACTTCTCACGGAACTAAGCGACTTGCTAGCGCTTTTGGAGCGGTTTATTAATGGGGAAGATTTTTCACTAGGTTCTTTATCTTCTGATACTTCGATGTTTTCAAGGGTCGTTGAAGATTGTGTGACGTCATTTGTTGTTAATGTTGGTAGAACATCTATCGCAGGCGGTGGTAGCATTTCATCCTCTCTTGTTTGTGTTATTTCTTCATGTATATTATCACTTTGGACTGAACACTGTTCACCAGCTGTTTCAGCACTGCCTAAAGATGTATACGATTTTTCAGAAAGATCTTCGACATGGATAGATGGGGTTCGTGACACAGAAGCGTGATGTGTTGGTTCTGTATTATTTTCAATATTTGTGGAACCATCAACAATATCATAATCCTCGACATTCTGTTTGTTTTTATTTTCTTCAGTTTCTTCAACGGAGGCAGTTACGGCGCTCGAGTCTCTGTAAATAACAAAAATACAATATTTTATAACGTAAATATGTGTAAACCATATTCAAATCAGGGAGGAATAAGTTACCGCGTATGCGGGGGCAGATCAGCAACGAGATCTGGGGTTCGTGCGAGCGTGGGCCGCACAGAGCTATCACTCCCGCAGCAACACAAACGTCGCATGCCAGCGCCTATCGCCGCCGCGCTACCGCGACTGGCGCCTCGCTACTTACACCCTCGACTATTACCTACCGCCAGCAATCAATTCCCACGCACGTTCGTGTTGATGAACTCACCCCTATCTGCATATTATGTAAAACACTCACGAAATCGCTACCTATTGTAATAATGCGGTAAATTAGAAACTATACAGAGTGTTTATGAAAAATGAATGCGGTATAATTCAAAATATTACCTACATAGCACTAAAATGTAAAATATTTTAGAATAATAAGAAAATATGCAATCAAAACTAATTAGAACGTAATAAGTAAAGTGGAGCGATTTTAAGATAGCATAAATGGGTCGCCTATTAGTGCCTTGAATGGACTCGAACGGATAATAATTGTTTTAAAATGTAGGTTACAAATGGCACGCAATATACGTGTATAACTTTGGGCAGCTAACAACGCGTTCTGGCCGGTACGGAACTTTTCGAGTGTACTGTATTTTGAATGGATAATCGAAATCGATTCGATACATCAGGCCAATTTCTATCGACTGGGAAATAATGTAAACGCCTACTATTCGACCCATTGACCTAATTATGATGTTAATACACTACACTAAGGCTTTATGTTCTTTAATCGTGTAATATTCCCTAGCTGACTAACATCCGTTGTTCTATCCGTTGCTATGTAACGGAATTATAAACGTTTACTTTATAAAATGGAAGCCTTATTTTACGATCCCCTTGAAAGTACTGACGTGTCGAGAATGAACCATTTTACATGATAAATAAACGAAAATAGAAATTGCGTAATCAAGTTTCGGGAACTGGATTACGCAATTTCTTTGTATCAACTGTTTAATAGTTGTTTATTCAAAGAATGCGAGATTCGTTGTATTTTAATAAAATCGATAAATACTACTTTTGGTCCAAGGTTTTCGATCGTGAAAATGTTGAAAGATTAAATGATTATTAAAACCTTACAATAAGATTAAGTGCCGATTCGAATTACATAGCTTATCCAGAACTCAGGAGAACTCGAGACCTATATCCCTCGGGCCTTATAAACTAATTACTAGATCAAAGAGGATTTTAAAAATTATACAACGTACTAGTATAAACAATAATACAACCTTTGACTATATTAAAACTAAGTCATTCTTGTCAGAAAAAGCGACTCATCTAATTTACTTATAAAATTATTATGAATTGATATTATAGATAGACTTCATAAATAAGTTCTTTCAAGTTTCTAAGTATACGCAATTTTGTTTTTTCTAAACAATGTTAAATAATAACAAGGTTATTAACATAACGGTAACAATGAATGTGATGTATCTAAGATATAGAGAAAACGAAATGTACATATAGTCTATTCCAATTTGACGAGCCGGTTGGCGTGGTTGGTAGATACTTGGCCTTTCACGCGGAAGGTTGTGTCACGCTTTCACCCATGACAGACATTTGTGTGCATGAACATGTCTGTTTCTCCTGAGTCTGGGTGTAATTATCTATATATGTACTGTATGTATTTACAAAAGAAAATATGTGTAGTATATCAGTTGTCAGGTTGCCATAGCACAAGCTCTGCTTAACTTGAATGAGATCGGATGACCGTGTGAGAATATTGACCCAAGTTATTAATCATACAAGGAGTAAAGACCAATGAGCAACTTTGAAATTAAATTCATATCATTGGTCGAGATCTTCAATAATCTATGGAAATTAAAGTAGCGATTTGAAAGCCAGCGAAGTCGTTATCGGAACTTTGTAAGTAAATTAGATGTAAGTAGTTAAGGGGAATAGTATTTTATTATGAACAAAGATCGAATAAGAACTGTTTGTACTGCACAGTTAAATATAGCAGATCTAATAGCAAACCGCATGGAATTTGTAAATCGAAGATTTATTTATCTCTACTCTTTCTTCCATTGGAATATCCTACATACACAATTATTTATTCATAGATAATATTTTATATAATAATAGTGTCAAAAATAGTTGCAATTTTAAATAAATTGAATAAAGAAAAACTTAACTTACCCGTCAAGTAGAATCATTGATGACAAAGGCTTCAAGAATAAGTCAGGTCTGCCGGGTTGAGATATACCTGTGGAAATGAGACATTAAAAAAAAAAAACCTACCGATCGAATGATTTATCTATCATCAAAGTTTAGATTATAGTATAGTAGTTAGAAATATTAGTTGAGGAGTTAAGGAAATAATTCAAAACAAGCAAGCAATTCAGTTGTTGGTTTAATACATATACATATGTGTTCCTACCGGGTAAAGGTGCAGAGTCCGGTAAAGGTCTTAACCTCCGAGGTCGGGGTGGTGGCGCAGCTGGAGGAGTGGATCTCGCTCGTCGACGAGCAGGGACTGGCAACTGAGATATCCTACCGAAAGTATTAATGCTGCAAATAAATTAAAAAAATATATATATGTGTTAAGAATATGTCGCAACTACTTAAAAATAATTGTCCATGGGATAATCTTCAGTTAATTTATACGTATATTATATAATGTATTTAGATATAAGCAAGACGAAGTGACGATAATACAATATGTTATCTAGCTGGCCTTACAAATATTCTAGGAGAATAAATATTATGATATTGTATACTGTTCTAATAGATTAATTACACAATAATAACAGACTAATGAAATAAATTAAATTATAATTATAGTAATAATAAGTTAATAAGATCATTTATTATAGTAAAGGATGATGCCAGGATTTGTATGAACTATGTTACCACTCTCCAATAGCGACGTATTACACATCGTTAGATAGGTATTTTTAAGCTGAACAAAAGTTACTGTAAGTTCCAAATTTTAGTCCATTGAGATTTATGCATTACGTTGGAAAAAAAATTGACTACATAACAAAATGAAAAATAAACATTTTGGCGAATTATCTGGGGGCCCAGCAGTGACACCCACTGGCCCCCAAACCCCCATCAAGTATCAATAAAAAAATCATTAATTACAACTAATATTATGTTAAATAATTTTAGGTAGTACCTGGCGATTTGGTTGCATTTCATGTTGTCGACAGGCCGATTAAGACGTTCACGAAGCTGTAATATTTCATTGGTTAATATTTGCTCCATTATTACATTTCCAAAGTAACTGCCAGTAAATGTCTCAATGCCGACCTCAGGCCTAATCAATTCCACCACGCAACTTCAATGACAAATTCAATTTTCTCGCGAAGTTTTTCTTAATTGCCGAGCACGAGATGACTTAGGAACACAATTTGAACGCATGAAAATTCATTGCTGCTTATCTGTATGTATCCTAGTGCTTATCGATTCTTATGAGTAACAATTACTAATTAATTATTACCTAAATAAGTAACATAACAGACTACACCAATAAATAATTGCCATTCTTCAAAATATGACAATAGCTAAATCATTCTTGGGGAACTAACTAAAATTGAGTGTTAAATAAAACCATATTATATAACTAAAGGTAAAGCTAATATTAGCTAAAAAAGTTAATTAATGATCGATATAATGTGTAATTTATAAATGTTTTGTTTAACCTCGTTACAAAAAGTGTCCGCGCGTGAGGATCCGGACAATCTTCTTCGAACAGCCGATAAGACAGCGGCGGGTCCTGCAGCACGAGCTAGGCAAAGAGCTGCTCGGAGTTGCCCGTTTTCTGAATCCTGTGACAGTTTTAGATTATATAAACGTATCCTTAGTTTTAACGATATGCGAATCGAGTCAATTCTTCATTTTATAATCGTGAATACTATATGTACCTAAATTAATATTGTGTCTTTTTTATAATATAAAAACTAATTTTTTTTTTAAATAATAATAATATTTGTCTATTATGGATTGGGAGTGTATATCATTACTTGATAGTCATTTTTATCTTTAATTGAATTTTGTCAAAATTTTCTAAGGTTGCCAATTTTATGAAAAACAACTTCAAGAAAAAAACCTTCGAGAAATTGTTTCGTTTTTCCTTGTAATCTATA
The DNA here is from genome assembly GCA_905147175.2 of Nymphalis urticae. Classification (NCBI taxonomy): domain Eukaryota; kingdom Metazoa; phylum Arthropoda; class Insecta; order Lepidoptera; family Nymphalidae; genus Nymphalis; species Nymphalis urticae. The sequence continues at coordinate 10,419,229 of LR989991.1, forward strand.
AAAGCCTTTGTTATTGACCTTGAAAGGTTTCTGTTGTTATCATTGTGTTACAAAGTTAATCAATCTCAAGGTAAAACCTATGGTTAATAAAATGGCAACGTTACTGATAATACATTTCACTTTCAAAATTCCAAGCCAATTATTTACTCATAATGCCTGCTATTATATTATGCATACACAATGCTGTAGATGATTTACTTTAATTGACTGAAAGTATACTTAGAAATATTTAGAGGTTCTAAATTGTATTGAACTACCAACAAAAGCTTAATATTTTGGCTCAATCGGTTTGGCAGAACTGGATTAAAATTAATGTGCAAGAAATACAAAATAGATATATATATATATATATTATGCATAATATACCCTAATCATGTCAGGTTCGAATATGAGTTCAACGAGATGATGTAAAGCCATTCGTTGCAGTAGAGCGTGAGGTAAACCCGCAGGCGGTGGATCTCTTGCTATTCTTGCTATCAACACGGGTAGCAGTTGTCTCACGCAGGTAGAACTACCGCTGCGCACTACCGCGCACACCGCACCTTCAGCCGGTGCTCTTGCTGCTGATACCTGAGTAATTTAATTTTTTTATGTTCTTTTAAAACAAAATATGTAAGGAATAAAACTTTTTTAAGAATTAAATAAATTATATATATATATTTCACGTCAAAGAAATATCTACCGCTCAACGGTATAAGTTCTAAATTGATTTACAGATAATATTTTATGTATAGCTATTAGAAACTCTTTCAAAATGAAATATATAAGAGACTATAACAGAATAGAAATATAGTTTTTTTTTTTATATTTGCCGGGAGGGCAAATGACTTTACTCCACCTGATGTTAAGTGGTAGTAGAGTCCAAACGCGAGGACGGCCAGTACAGTCGGGAAGAAGGTTCTGCACTAGCCGCCCTCGCCTTGCCGGCCCGCAAGATGCCTCTACACGCCTCGTTTGAAGGAACCCGGTTCGTAAGAGAAGGGGAATACGTGAGCTGGTAAGGAAATTTTTGGAAGTGCGACAAAGAAAGGAGTTGCCAAAATTCTTTGTGCGCGATGGAATTGATGTCACAGTTAGTCGGTGACATCGAGAACTAGCACGCGTAGACTTATGAAGTAATAATAATAATAAAATATCAATATATTTATAATCTATATATTACTCTTTTTGTTCTAGTCATTTTATGGGACGGCGATATATTATGTATGCATATGCTATTATAGTATACCAATCCCAGCGGCGTCCCGTACAATTACTAGTGTGAGAAAATAGAGAATACACACGTTTGTATACACACTTGTGCACATAATATCTGTCACATTGTCTGATGAGAATGGTCGATTAAGTATATACATTATACATATAAATATGTTGTACCGCATCACTGATTGCCCACATATGCTGCACGAAGGACAGGACAGCTGGCTCGAGTTTCTTCACATTGTCGGGATCTAAAAGTTTACTGTGTAGGTAATCTGCTGCCTTTACTGCTGCTATCCAATTCTCCTGCGTTACAAATATAAACGTAATAATAAAAATATTAGATCTTATTCGTAAGTAATCCTGAGTGTTAAAAGACTTTGTCTACCACGGATTTTATTAGTGTTCACATTTGACTTTTTTTTTCAAACAATTGCCTTAGAAATAAAAAGGAATGCATAAGTAAAAATATTTTAATATAAAATTAAAAAGAAACACGCCTGCCTTAATGAATATCAGTGCCAGTGTCACTCAGGATGAGATAATGATTCTATCGATACATTATAAATAAATTTAAAATTTATGGTGGTACAAACAAACTCACATGTAACATGGACCCTGGCAATATTACACTCTTTTTAGGGCAGTCGTGTAAAAACAATTAGTAGTAAATATTAAGTAGAAAACCAGACAAAGTCAATTATTGTCCTTGTGAACTAAATGTATTAACAAAAATACAGTTGGTCAAGGACGCATATATTAAGATGTTGTATAAGAGTTAAATTCATTTTATCGAGGTCCCCAAGGTGAAACTGTAATCAAAAAAGAAGCTAACTTAATTTGACGCTTTCATTATCAAATTAAATTTGCATTTTTTCGCCGTAGACTTTTTCAGTTTTATTTTGTCAGCAATGTTTTATATGTGTAATTTATTTGACAGCGGATATTAACAAAATATTTAATAGTGATAATGTCTCAATATATATAAGGACGAACAAATACACAACATGAGTTTCAATATTTTTAAAGAGCTAGATTTTTCCTCTCAAATATTCATATCTAAACTCCACTCCACAATCGGGTTCGAATATTATCGTTTTTTTTTGGATTAACGTACTTTTCTAGATCTAGATTTTAGGATTATTTTATACAACTAATTAGTTATTTTAGATAATAAAACATATAATATACTTAAGTAGATAGCGGTGCAAAATTAACTTGTCAAACATTTGTTCGTCCAACACAATTATAATAATTACTAAACTATGTGTAGGTACACAGTTTGCACCATTTAATTTCCTATGCCCTCGTTCTATATATTCAAGCTTCATTCAAGATAGCAATTTGGATAATAACTAAATACCGTGTTATGCAACTGAACGGCTACATGTTGCGGTACGATGTGCAGTTCCTCCCAATCGTAATGACCTCGCAGTGGCGAGGGCGGTCTGGGAGACAGAAGATTGCTGTCATGACGAGATGACGCCACCAGATTCAAGATGAATCTAAACAAAAGTTATGTTGTACTTATTTATGCAGTATCAATATAACTATTATTCGAAAGAGAAGCTAAATATGCGTGTAATCTTTATTGTTACTTGATTGAAAATCAATCACTCAAAAATTAAACGCAGTGTAATTACAGGCACAAGGGATATAATTAGTGCCCATGGTTAGTGACACATTGGTGATTTAAGGAATGGTTAATATTTAGGTTAATGGTTAGTGTTTAGCGCCAATGTGTATTGACACTGGTGAGCTCTTACGATCAGTTGGTATATTTGCTAATCTAGCCTATTAAATACGTATGGTTATTTGTTTAGCTCTAGCTTACCTAGATTCTATGTGATGCGTATTTAGGCACACAAATTATTCTAGTTTTATATCTTTTGATATCTTTATGGTTAATAGCATCAACAAGTGTTTTTTTTTAAATAAGGATCCTCAGAAAAAATAGTCTTTATAAAGAATATTTTCTATTATTTGATAAATATTTATACATATATTAATTTTCATTTGTAAATCTTAAATTTATATTTAATATAAATCGACTTAATTTTACAAGTTTATAACAATATTTTTACGGGATTTTGTAGAATATTCACATGTGCACAATAACAGTATTAAGATACATTTATATATACTCATTGTATATCTATTTTAAGTTCAATAGGATTGAATTAATACGTTAATATTCTATCTCATATACTTTAACTATCTGATTATACTAAAAAATAAGGATTAAAATTTAATTAGTTTTCTTGGTGAACATTTTTAGTAATCTTCTTGTCTATAAAGTTAACATAAATTTAGGTTCATTATCGCAAAGTATTGTCTAAATATTATTATATTATTTACTCTGCAATAATTGAACGTAAAATTTCTAGATCACAGGGAAAACCACAGATAATTTCTATTTACTATTACTTTTACTACTTTGTATCATAAAGATGTTTGATTAAGATAATTATTCATTCTAAATTTAAACCCATGAACAAAGATAAGGATATATGAAAACAAATAAAAAATACATACCGGTCGTTATCTAGGCTTAATCGCGTTTGTTGTCTTCGAGGGGACAGAGTAGGGCTCCTTTGAAGATTGTGCAATACTTCGACTTCCCTATGTAGTTCTACTGGACTAGGCACTTTATCAGGGGAAGTCACTTCTGTAAGAGTCAAAGCAAATCCTGAATTTTCTTTCGATTTGCCGTCTATCACATCAGTCTTCTTATTGAAATAGTCATACAACTCGCTTAGGGACTTTGATTTCATTTTTACTTTGTTAGGTTTTAAGACTCCTTTCAGTCCTTTATTGGATATTATAGGAAGCGGAATACCACTTTTCCTTGATGTAAAATTACTTTCTCTTTCACGATTCTCTCGTTTTAATTCTTGCATTTTATTGATAATAGACGGCGGTTCGGTTGGTTTATCTTCGATTTTAGGTTTTTCCAGTAATGCTGGACGATTGTGATTTGCGTCTTCTTCACTTGTTATTAAATTATCACTATCTGGTGTCCGAATTTTTACACTTTCACCACCGAAGCGCACTTTCTTCACAACTACATCAGTATCTTCTTCTGATTCGACGTCACTATACTTTAACATAATACGATCAGAACTATCGCATTCATCGTCACTTGCTGTATTTTTGTCCGATTCCGTTTCATTTTGTTCTAACACGGTCATTGTTATAGCTGTATCGGAATCGAATTTTATTTCAGTTTCTATTATAACTTTAGCATAATTACTATTATGAAATGGCACCCTATAAGAATCATCCGAAGAAGAATCTGTAGATAAATATATAGGATTTATCATGGGATTATTATAAACATGATTTATATGCACTACAGGTGGGCGGGATTTTCTCGGAGCGTAAAAAACATCTTGTGAATCTTCATCGTACATTTCACATAAAATACGGAATTTATCTTGAATTCTTGAATCCAAACGTGAAAAACATATCATATATTGACGTGGACCACACAATCTCCGTAATTTCATTAGGGATCTGAGTGCGACGTCCTTGTGCATATTATCAAAAAGTTTCTCCCCTAAAATTTGGAAAACAGGAAACATATCCAGGTTTGAATTCCTACGTTTCAAAATACTTATCAAAGACGGTATCGAAAGTATTAATCCAGTTAAAATATTTAATTTCATATCCACATCACTTGTATGTGCTCTAATATTATTATAAGAAAATTTGTCTATAATCGCACGAGCAGCACAATCGGGATCCTCGCAGTGAGTACAGAAGACCTTCAGAGCATCCAATGCTGCTTTACGAACATTTGGTGAGTTATGTCCGAGGTTGTCGATGACTTGATCAAATGGGAAGGACAGCGCGTTACCGGATATTGGTAGTAAGTCGGCGAGAACTCTAAGAGCGTGCAGCCGTACTTCCCATTCGGGGTGTGATAGGCGATCTTTTATAGCTATGTAAAGGAGCTGCACGTCAAGATCGGGTGGTAAAGCACGGGCCCGGAGCACGCGGTCCCAGAGAGGAGCGAGCGGTGGTGGCGGCGGCTCGGGCAGTTGCATGGCGGTGGACTGGAGCGACGGCGGTCGCGTGCCCGGCCGCGCCGCCGACACACAACTGGGTTAATGATCGGACAAGGCACGCCACGCCACCCCTGACCAATCGATGAGACTATACGTGCGCCTCGTGTAAGAAAACTATATTTGAAGTTTTGTAAAACAATAAATGGAAATCCCAACATTACTAATGTTCCTAATTATGAAAGTGTATTATGTAATCACTGGTTTTTTAGATTTGTTTGTTGACTACTTGTGTATTCTAGGTTAGATAAAAATACTCATATACTTATTTTGCGTATTTTAAGAAAAAAATAATTATCCAATATAAACGATTTTTAATAAAACTTAATATTGTTTGCTTATGTAAGAAGTGTACCTCCATGTGCAGAGTAACGTGTTATATGCATATAGTTTGTTATAAAATATGGTTGAACATTTAGCAAAACACACGTACACAATTAGCAAAAAAATATATATTCATAATAAACATTTGATACAGTGGTACAGTATTTAATATTTATAATAGTTTTAATAAAGTATTTTGTCATATATAATTTTTTATGATAATAATTAATTACTATGTTCACATGATTTGTATCACCATTATATGTATAATATACAAATCGCATAAGCTTTATATTTTTGTATATTTTTTTACAATTTCTTCTCTAAGCTCATAACGTTCATCATAACAAAAATTGTATATATCATAAATGACTAATATAAAAACAATTTGCTAAATATTATTTATTGTCGTTAGTAATAATATGAGTATCAGTACTTTTACGTGGTAATATTTTTTTAATAAACACTATTTCTGTAATAATAGTTGTTATAAAAAAATAACCATTGCAGTCGATTAATTATTAGTATTAATTTATAATTTCTGATCATCATAAGCAAAGTTATCTTCGCCGCTATTTTTATTTTTAACACTTGTAGCGCTGTTAGCGATTTGTTCTATCGTATCTCTCAATGGTAGGTCTCTTGTCTCAGGAGTTAGGATTAAAAGAGCGCTTGAAGTCACCGCTGTAAAACCGAAGCAAATTGCGGCTAATACTGAAGAAATTGAAGCCTGTAAAAAACAAACACGTAACTAAAAGTAAAGTAAAAACTTGTAAAAGTCCCGCAGCTGGGCGCATGCTTTTGAGAATAAAGTAATGAGGACCTTATATCACCACGCTGTTCTAATACGAGCTGGTGAATATGAATACGTCACGTTGTATTCCTTCGGCACTGAGCACGAGATGAATTATATACACATGGAAATGCAGTGGTGCTATCATGAGTCAAGATTAACGGGCTATAGCCACACAGACCATTTTAAATCTTATGGTATAAACTTCTACTAAATTAAACAGGCTTTTTTTTACTTGAATAATGTAATAGTATTTACCAGCATCGGTGTCAAAAGGCCCAGCATAGTACCCGTGCAGGAAGCGAGAGTGCACAGACCAAGCAACGAACCCCGTACACTTGTAGGGAAGAGTTCCATCGTGTAGGTTACGATCCCCGTGTAACAAGCGGAGGCTAACAGCTTGCCAATTAGGAAAAATGATATCTTCAATCCTGTATATGCTGAAAATATAAATTTGAAAGAAACAGCGATGAACATTTATGAACATTTAGCTCATAAAATAAAATTGTCCCTTAGAAAATACGGACACTACTCTCTAGCGTTCCTGCTCACACCAAGGTCTATCCTCGCATAACAGTTGTATGCGACACAGTCGCACTTCGCATATATATATATATATATATATATATATATATATATATCGTTAACACTCCAGACTTCCACCGATCAAATCACCATTCAACTCAACGACCGTGCGTGCGTGGCGAGGCGCGTAATTTAAACAAACAAAATAACAACATAATAACAAACTCGTGTTACGAATTAGATTAAAGGAAGTTAAATTTAATGGAAATTAAAAAGCGAGTTAATTGTTTTTTAATTTAACTTAAAAGTTAATCCATTATAAACATTGTTAATTTCGTTTAATAAAGAATTAACAAGTAAATACCTACTTTTATTCCCATAACAAATTTATCACAGTTTAATTATTCACACACAAAAAATAGTTAAACTTACATTGAGGCACATATCCGTACGCCACACAAGCTATCCCACAAAATAAATAACCATAAATCAATGGCAAACGTCTTCCAAATTTATTCATCATGTACAAAGATATTAATTCGCCAGGAAATGACATTATCGCTCCCAGCAAGAAGTTGATGTATTTATCTCCTGGTAACCAAACGGAGTTCACTATGAGACCATAGTAAATGAAAGCAACCGTAAACCTACATTCGAATGCAACGAGAAATCTCTTTAAGATTTCTTTACACTTATACACTTCTTTAAAACCCTCTTTTTTCCCGTCAGTTTTAATATTATACGCCCTTTTCAGCTCATCTTCGCTCATACCATCTAATTCTTCAACATTAGCTTTTATATTGTTCATTTTTATCATTTCCTTAAGCGTGTTTTTCGCTTCAGCTAATTTTCCATTTAATATAAGCCACCGTGGACTTTCTCGTACAATTACTATGTAAACAAGAAACAATATTGTTGGGGTACAAATTATGTGCACGAGCGATTTCCAATAGGGTACGAACATTGCAATAACGGCAAACAGTGCTTCACCCATATAAATAGCATATGCGAACAATACTCCTGATAGTATTCGGTTTTCCTTGTTACCGATTTCTATCACTGAAAAAATAAAAATAAATTTAGTTATGATATTTAAATATAATATATAACCAGAAATGTCATAAGATGTTGAGAAAGAAATTGTTTCAATTAATAGACTAACTTAAAACATTGCCAGCTGTATAAGCTCCTCCAGAAATTGCTGCTTCTAGAAATTCAAGAAAAATGTACATCGTATAAGACGTCGCAAGAGTCTTCAAGTTTCCTACGACACATCCCAAGGAACTGATAATCAGTGCTGGCTTACGCCCAATGCTAAAGAGAAAACAAACTGAATTCAGTAAATGAAATACAAAATATGTATTGTACATTATTATTCATAAATTTAGTTTTTTTACTATTTTCTGTCAACTATCTTTATGAAATATTAGCAAACTCGCGTCTGTATATAGACAGACAGAATAAAATATTAATATAAGGTTTTTTAAACAATATTTCTAAAGTTATTTTCTTACACATCACACAGCCACCCAGTAATAAGCATGGCAAAAGCCATACCGATGCTGTGAACAGCCCCAACCAAGCTACGTTTCCAAGGTTGACATGCAAGGTTGAGCTGTTGAAGAAAGATTATTGTTTTAATGAAGCAGAAGTCAAATCTCATATCAATATCGTAATCCAAACAATATATTTATAGACCAGCAAAACTCTAAATAATAGCCTATTAAGTTAAAAGAGACAGTTTTTTTGAAATCACATATAATCACTTCATTTTTATTTATTTGTATACTTTGATGCGAATGCTTTTCGATCACAATCAAATGACTAGACGAATTGTTAAGATTTGGTATTAAATAGATCATGTTATGGTGGACCCTAATTGGGGTTAATTGCCTCATAACCTATTAACACGAAGGTTTGGGTCTTTTTCCACCACTATGTTCCTTGCTTGTAAAGCAAAACCGAATCGAAACCGTTCCGTGTCGAACACTTTTCACTCAAACGTTACGTAAGTAATATTCTGGAATTAATGTCTTCTCGCTCATCATGCTCAAAGAAGTGCCCACAAATATTTAGTAAGCAAACTTACTACTACCTACCTCATTGAATTATATAAGCTGTAGTTTTCATAGCAATGCTAATCAATAACATACAATATTAAACAATTTGTTAAGTTATATAGTATAGTATACCAAGCAATCATTTAAATAATCGTTAAGTTAATAAAATATTAAGGTAGCCCAATATCGATGACATAAGTAGGTCATATGTTTATTTGTGACAGTATATCGATTCTGTAAGAACACATTCTAAGCATGTCATTGTGAAATGAAATAAACTTTACTGCTTACATAACTTCCCGTAAAATATTTTATAATTATAATTAAAAAATAAATAACAATGTGAATTCCTTGTGTTATTTTTTGCATACTTCATTCTATCTCATGATATAAATATACACAAATAATAAGCGACTTATTGGTCTAGTGGATAGCTTATAAAACTTTAGATCCGAAGATCGTGGTTTCAAATTCCGGATCAATTAATTCGCAGTCCTAACATTGGAAGTTGGTCTTGGGAAGCATATAAAGCCGTTGATCTTTCCTATCGTTTCGTCGGATGATAGGAGTGACATAATTGAGAGTAGACCTGTGTGAGCGCATGCAATAAAGCACTATAATATAATGACCTGCGCATTAAACGTCACCAAAATTTGTCGGGACATCTTTTCAAAGATATGATATATCTATCTTTTACCGGCTATACGTTTCTTAATTTTAGTGTATAGTAGCGGACCCTGGCAGTACTAGGCCGGAAAAACGCTAGGAAGAAGAAGAAGTGTATAGTAATAATAATAATATTTTATAATAAAAACCACTTCCAAAAATAGAAACAACATTGATGTAACCATATCGTATCGTATAGAATACTAGTATTTTATAGTATCGCAGTATTGTATTTTATTGTACTGTATAGTATATCTATATAGTATATATGGACAATCTCAAGTCATACACAATCTTAGTACGCAGTAGTACGCAGTAGTACAACTAATACAATCTTACTACGCAAAATCTAAGATAAATTAATCCGTGTTGCAATTGCAACAAATTACTGGTAGTAATGAATCATTAGCTACTCTCCTCTGAATATTGTATATTGCTGACATATAATAATTTCCTCCAGACCGATTTCGGCCACGGCAGCCAATCTTAAGAGAGATTAGCCAACTGCGCATTATTGAGATATTATAGTGCACAAGTGTGTGCGCAAACACAAGTGCACTCTCAATTCAATAACTCTCATAATCCGATGGGATGACAATCCGACACGACCGAAAAGAGTTCAGCCGCAGGACCAATGGCTTTAAGTGCTTTCCGATTTTGCTTAGATTATTCTATTTGACAATACTTAATAAATATTAACCTCAGATGTGATTGTATCGTGGTTTTCGTAAATCCAATCAGTACATTCTTCAGTTGTGGATGTAAAACTATCATTGGTACACCCGTTGTATTGTACACTAGTTGTTTTTAATATCGGTTTGGTGCACTCATCGACATGGGTGTTCGGCCACCAAGGTGCTGCATATGTGAAATTTGTCTCACATTCTGGTATTATACATCTAAAACAAGAAGTAAAACTTGAATCAGTTATACACACAATTATACGATATCTGCAGTGTAGCGTGGTTGATTGTGACAAGAATTTCTTAAGACAGGACGAGACCGTCGCGGCAGCATGCGCAAGCGATCCCGTAGCGCTCCTCGTTAATACGGAAAGGGTACCGCTGGTTTAGTGGGTATTCCGAACTTCGGGGCGCACTCGGCGCCTCGGATATCGGCCAGCCCCACATACCCCCCACTGTTCCCTTGGGGAAAACGCGTAATGCGTTTTTCCAGCGAAAAAAAAGGACAGGACGAGATTGTGAACCTGTTTCAAAATAATTTAATACCACAACTTTAATGAAATTAAGAATCATAGGACCATTTAATATTACCTGCAGAAAGCTGCTGCTATGTAAAAAATATATGTCTTTTGAGCGAAATTAATTTATCACACAATTCTTCAATTACAATACGTATAAAAATACGTATAAAATTGATTTACTAATATTATTTAAATCCTAAATATTTTCATTAATGTTTATGATAATGATAGTTTATTGTAAATAAAAATATAATAGATGACCCTATTTACCTAATATTTGTAATATTGTTATGAATGTATAAATAGTTTAATATTTTTATATAAATAAAATAAACCAACCTATAGTTAGCTTCGCCTGCGACGAATATATAGTTCACGTTGATCATCGAAACGAAAACCGCAGGGAGACATAGATAAAAATACTGAAGAATTTGATATTTACCGGAATTCTCCAATATATCAGACACAAGCACTGTTTCGGAATCAGCCTCACGTGTATTACTGCCCTTAGTCATTTTTAAATATTATTTTGTTACTTAATCTTCACTAAACACCTTTATGTTAATTTTTTAAATTTTATTTATTTATATTCACTAAAAAGCGCTTGAGAAAACGAGTGTCTCCTTTGTTATTTCTGAATTCAAATGTTCTTGTATTTCCAGACGTTACACATTATCTTATATAATTAGTTAATTATCTTGTTGTCTTAAGAGAATCTCATTAGGATTATTTACAAAAGCTTAAAATTTGCGATCGTAGGTAATCACAATAAAATATGATCTTATGAATACAGTTATCATTATGTTAGACTTTATTAAGCCACGTGATTCTAATTATACTTAAAGGAAATTATTTAGCTTGTAATCAAGTTTAAAAGAATCATTGTTAGTGTTCATTTTTTTAAACCATGTGAAACCTCTATTGTAGCCTTAGGGGTGAGTCGGGATCGTATGCCGCGTGGCGCGTATACTATACATATTGTTACAACATATTATTTATTATAAATAGCAACTCGTCCCGGCTTCTCACGGGTAGATTAAAGGTCTATATGAAACGTTTATATCAACTTTGTTTCGATTGTTCAGGACTTCAGGCGCCATGATTTTTTTCCGACATCTTCAACAATCACCATAATATTTTAGCCAATCTATAAAATACCGTAATTAATTATACACCTTCCTCGTAAGTCACTCCGTCCAGTAAAGATTCAGTCCAGGTCCAGTAAAATTCCGTTCAGTATTCTTATGTACAAAATAAAATAATATAGTATATGATTGAAAAGAAAACTTTTTTAATAAATAACATTGAAAATCGACGGCATTTTAAAACATTGACCTTTAAATGAGCTAAATTTAGTGTTAAATATTATATAATAAAACGTCACGTGACTAAAAACACGCTAAGAATTTACGTTGTGCGTCGCTGTACGTTTAATAAATTATTAAAAACGAAATAACTCGAATTAAAACACCGCCAATAAATTTATTAAATTGTGCTACGTATCTTTTCTCGTCACAATTCGTTAACAAATTGTTTTCGCCTAAAAATATAGTAAAAGTAGTTCCTATACACAAGCCAAGACGAAATCGTGATGGCCCTGAGGCAGCTTAAAAATGGAAAAGCCCCCGGGGAAGATGGAATTACGACGGAACTACTAAAGGCAGCTGGAAAACCTTTACTAGTACAGCTCCAAAGAATATTTAATTCTGTCATATTTTCGGGGAGAACTCCAAAGGCATGGAGCAGGAGTGTTGTCGTAATGTTCTTCAAAAAGGTTGACAAAACCTTTTTGAAGAACTACAGACCTATTTCCCTCTTGAGCCTATGAGTCTATAAGGTGTTTTCTAGGGTCATCACGAATCGTCTCGCGCGTAGGCTTGACGAGTTTTAGCCCCCGGAACAGGCCGGGTTCTGAAGAGAATACGGAACCATAGACCACATTTACACAGTGCGGCAGATTATACAGAAGACTGAAGAGTATAAACAGCCCCTGTGCTTAGCATTTGTGGACTATGAGAAGGCTTTTGACTCTATTGAGACCTGGTCTGTTCTGGAGTCCTTGCAACGGTGCCAAATCGATTGGCGATACATCCAAGTGCTGAAAGGTCTGTAAGACGCTGCTGTTATGACCGTCAAAGTACAGAATCGGCGTGCAAAATGTTTCATTGAAATAGGTAGGTAATAAATAATAAATTTATTTCTATTTTTTATCTCTGTACTCGTTAATGAGTACTTATATGTGTCGGATGAAAATGTTCCACATTTATATCTACTAACTAAAAAAACATGGCCATATTTGTTAGTTTAATAAAGATCAAATCTTACAGGCTGAATTAGAACCACTCATATTTATCCTACAGTGTTAAAATTTTACACGTTTTCGGCGACAATGCTATTTCTGACTTCAGTCAAAATTTGTTAAAAAAAAAAAAATTACATGTTTTCTAAACTTTTGTTTTTTAATTCTTCTTAGATTTTATGTCTTTATAAACGGACACTATCGACTATCCTTTCTACGTAACCAAGATTGTCTACACCTGCATTATTTTTAATTTCCTTAACTGCTGCAACACTATTTGTGATATCCTTTATTGAGGCAGGTAGTGGTTGATCCTTGGTTTCAGGAGCAAGTAAAATAAGGACACTGGAAGCGACAGCGGAGCAAGCAAAGAACAATGAAGAAAATACTGGAGAAATTGTATCCTAAAAATGAAAAAATTAATTTGCAAAGTAATATATTTCAATACGTAAACTTTTGTCACGTGTCTTGATCATCTTTATAAGGACGCCATACTGTATAATACCATTCATGTATTCTCGAAATAAAATAAAAAAATTACCATAGCTGGTGTTAAAGGAGCAAGCATGCAACCAGCGCTGGCCGTTAGTGTATTCAACCCAAACATCGAACCCCGAATACTTGTAGGAAATAACTCCATTGTGAAAGTCCAAATTCCCGTGAAACATGCAGCAACCGTCAGTTTTCCAATCATGAAAAGAATTATTTTCAGCCATAGATACGCTACAAATAAAAATTTTGAATAAAGTGATACGAAATTTTCACCATCTCTCTCTCTCTCATACACACCCATCTCACTATTTCAAAAACCTGTATGCTTAATTGAATGAAAATCCATCGAACGATTCCATCTTATGATGCTTGGGAATAAATACAAAGACTAAATAATATGTATCAAAATCTTATTTAAAGGATATCAAAATGTCACGGCTAATCATTCTAGTCATACACATTATTGTGTATTTTTACATACTACTAATTATATATTTCTTATTCATTTGATTTTATATATTTATACATACATTCTGGTACATAAGCTGAAGAAACACATGCCACTCCGCATATTATGTATCCATAAGATAAAGGCCACCTCCTTCCCCATTTGTTCATAAAGTACAAAGCTAATATATCGCCGGGAAACGACATTAACGCCGTGAGAGCGTAATTCATATACTTATTTCCTGGCAACCAAACCGAATTCGCAACTAGACCGTAATATATGAAAGTCGCTGAAAATCTTGCTACTGTAGTAATTAACAATCTCTTTAATATCTCCTTCGAACATAATGCTTCCTTATACCCCTCTCTCTTCGATTCTATCTCAACGTTACAGGTTTGTCTCAGTTTCACTTCGTCCAGCTCATCCAAATCATTGAGATTTAAATTGATTTTATTAGATTTCGATATCAATTTCAATAAACGTCTCGCATGGTCAAATTTATTATGGAAGACGAGCCAACGTGGACTTTCCTCTAACAGTCTGATATAGAACAGGAATAATATTGGAGGGGTACAAATAATATATATAATCCATTGCCAAGTAGGTACAATTATTGCTATTCCAGCGACAAATGCTTCGCCTAAATAAATTGCATAAGCGAATAATACACCTGAGAGTACTCTTTGTTTATTTCCGCTTATCTCGATAACTGAAAGAAAATATATATTTAAAATGCATTGAACTTCCTAATGATAATATTGCAATGCATGCATTGGATTAAATATACTTATAAGAGGATGTAAATACCGAAATGCCCTTTATAAGATTTCAGTTCACTAATTTTATTTTATAATAAAATTATATAAAATATAGATGAACAAAGTGTACGCACACTAAATTGAAACAATTTTTTTTTACAAATATCATATCGTTTATGATATAGAAACATACAACTTTTTAAATAAGAAAATTGTAATATAATTCGAAAAGAAACAATCCAGGATAAGAAAAATCGACGAGATAAACTTATGTAATTTTACTCTATGAGTATATGTATATATATTTGAAAATAAAACTCACTTAAAACCATACCAGCTCCAAAAGCAGAGCCTGATATAATGGATTCTGCTAATTCAACGGCTAAATATCCATAGTACGACCAAATAAATGTTTTTAAGTTTCCAATGACGATTATTACACTTGTCACGATGTATGTAGGTTTGCGCCCAAAACTGAAAATGTAAACGTAAAAATTCAAATGTAATTAATTTAATTTAATTTGAATTTAAAAATAATATGGTACAAAAGGTGATAGAGTGTATTCATGACACGTGTGAGGGATATGTTACTATGGCTTTACGGTACTTAGTACATTGATTTCCGGAATCTTAATATGCCAGAAAGCTAACTTATTATTTAATTTTCGGTGATCTGCGTAGCACTGAGAGGGCAATTACGCTAGAGGATCTAACTTCGTTTCATACTTGTGAAGTATCGAATCTTACTTATTGAGCGTCGAGGAATTAATCGTGATGATGGCAAGATACCTGATGGACTGATACTAGTTCCCTGGGAATGAGGAAGGGCCCTAGTATGGGACACTACTTGCGTTGACGTACTGGCCTCGTCTCAAATCAGGGATAAACTATGTATATATCTTACATATACGTTACTGATAGTTTATTTTCTATAAAAATATTATATTTTTTAACCAATAAAAAGGGTATCAAGTAATGTACTTAAAATCTTCCAACACATATTTAAAGAAAGCGGATAGATGCATTGGCAGGTGACGGCCCTTACGACACCTACCGGTCTGCAGCCCACCCTCCAAGCATCATTCCGAAAACTGCTCCTATGCTGTGTATTGTTCCGACCAAATTTGTTTTCCATGGACTGCAAGCCAGGTCTAGCTAAAATAAAGTGCTATAAAATAATTAAACATTTCTATTTTTCTTTAACTGTGATTCACGATTATTTCTTAAATTGTATTCTTACAAAATTATTTAACAATAAACAGTATGTATGTATGTATAGGTATGCCACCTGGTAAATGGGTCACCTGATAGACCACCGCCTATAGACATCGGGACTATAAGGAATACCATCGTAATGGATGGATTTTGATAATCGCCAATACGCCATCAGCCTTGGGAACTAAGATGTTTTGTCCCTTGTGCCTGTGTATCAATCCAGTTCAGTGTGAATGACTGTCCATATTGAGTAAATTGTTATAACTAACTTAATTTTGCTTTATGCTAAACGTAAACATGATCATTATAGCTATTGTATTTGAACTACCTAATGACAATATTTCTTAATTAAGAAAATAAACAACTTAAAAAATAATACTTCAATTAAAGTCGTTTATTAAATACGTCTATTAAGTGGTTTCAAGGATTAAAATTCATTTACCGGGAAAATATCACAAATAATGTTTAAGAAGACTCAATTTGCAAAGAACATTGGGTGGAAGGTCTATAAATAAACTAGACTATACTATACTAGAAATATAACGATCGTTTACTAATACGAAACATTTATAAGAAATATTTAAAAGCAAAATTCAAATTAATAGAACGTTACAAAATATTATCGTACCTATTTATTGATGGACCACTATTCCTACGTCTATGCCTACGTAGACGGCATACATTACAAAAATAAAGTTTTCATTTTAAATTCATAAATTGAATATTTTCCGATTCACATTAAGAGTTTTTTTTTAATAAAATTTTTGCGTTTGTTTAAATTTTTTTTTGTTATATTATTTATTTATTAGGCACTTCAAAATTAGGTGTTAACATTATAATATATTTGAATTTAATTGTTGTGTACATTTGTTATTGATATACTTTCTACATATGAATCAGTGCGCATTATATATTGTGTTATTTTTTAAGATGCATACATATATATACAAATTGTACCTAACTGTTATTTAAAAAAAACTGAAAGGTTTATAATTAAACTTAGTAAAACGAGAGTGTATTTCATCCTAATCATAATAGTGCGATAACCTTTTTATATATTTATATACCTATCATGTCTATTTGTAAGAGGGGTTCTTCATTTTGTTGCCTAGAGAATCGTATAGGGTTGCATTTCAATTTTTACTGGTAAGGCATTGTGCAAGCTCGTCTGGGTAGGTACCATCAGATATTCTACCGAAAAACAGCAGTACTTTGTATAGTTGTGTTCCGGTTTGAAGGGTGAGTGAGCCAGTGTAATTACAGGCACAAGGGACGTATCATCTTAGTTCCCAAGGTTGGTTGCGCATTGGCGATGTAAGCGATGTTTAACATTAATTACAATGCCAATGTCTACGGGCGTTGGTGAACACTTACCATCAGGTTCAAGATTACCCATATGCTCGTAATACCTATACCAAAAAAAAAACGTGAAAATGCTGCTAGTATTCTTATCATTACTTATTACTTCCTTCATTACTTATGTTGTTGCTATTTAAAATTGTATTTGTATATATCTACATACTTATTGCAGACCTCAATATATTTAATTATTTATGTAAATTATAATAGCTCAATATCATTATTTCATTTTTTTCTTTTATAAAAACAAATTATTCGATAAATATGGAAATTTCGTGGTATTATGGTAGTTTGTAGTTTATAATTACGTTTATACGTTACATATAACATTTATTTTATATATACTTGATATATGGACAGCTTTTGATGGTGACATAAATAAGGCTTGTTTTTTAGATTATTTTCTGTCTCATATTATTAATATAAAATTAAATTCAATTACCCAAGCAACGATTGTCTTGTTACTGCCATATACCCATTCTTTGCATTCACTGGTTGCTGAAATAAAGCTGTTGTTATCGCATTGGTTTTCTTGCAAATATGTAACATTTAATAAAGGCATAACACAACGATTTGATTTCGAATGCAGTGATTCCTCCGAATCTGGCCACCATGATGGTGAAAAGGATTTATCAACTGCTTCACACTCAGCAACTCGGCAACTGAAATCAAAATAAATACTGGTGGTAGGGCTTTGTGCAAGCTCGTCTGGGTAGGTACCACCCACTCAACAGATATTCTACCGCAAAACAGCAATACTTGAGATTATTGTGTTCCGGTTTGAAGGGTGAGTGAGCCAGTGTAATTACAGGAACAAGGGACATAAAATCTTAGGTCCCAAGGTTGGTGGCGCATTGGCGATGTAAGCGATGGTTAACATTTCTTACACTGCCAATGTCTAAGGGCGTTTGGTGACCTCTTACCATCAGGTGGCCTATATGCTCGTCCGCCTTCCTATTCTATAAAATATATATATATATATATATATATTTTGAAAAAATCTGTAGAGCCAGAAACTGGATGATACTTTAGATACATGGCGGAAATTGTTCTAGAACTTTACTATATAATTCGGATGCTAAAAAAATTGTTTGCGATAATTTTGCAACCATTTCCTCAGAAGCGTATGTAAGGCTTATATTATAAATAGAATAGACACTGATTGGTCGGCTTTTGATATGATTTTTAACATCATTATGATCATCAGCCCGTGTTCGTCTATTGCTGGACACAAGGCACGACATAGAGCTCAATCTTCGTTTTTTATAATTAAAACGCCACCAGCCATTCTTCGTATGTCATCACTACCTTGAAAGAGAACATCCTCTTTCAGGGTTTCAAGACGATACCTTTACTCAAGAACTGGAGTACCTGGTCTACTATCGGTTATCGGTTCTACAGCAGATCTGACCAACCAATTGGAACTTTAACTTTCTAATAACTAATAAAAAATGCAAGTAAAAACCTTGAATACAGTTATTATCTAATGTACATTACATTATGTACATCGTTCTAAATTCCTTCTCGATAGTTTCGGTACTTTCACGAAGATTGACGAAATTCGGTATAATTCACGAAAGTAATCAATATTTAATGACATTATATAGATTAACATTCAATAAAACTTTTTTCATTTTAAATAGGCAGATTGGCAATTGGGCATAGACATTAGCAATATAAGAAATATATCCATCTTTTACTTACTTCTCTGTAATTACACACACACTTTAAGCTGAAACACCATCGTATAATTTATACAGCTTGGCGGTAGAATATCACACAAATCATTTTACCCAATCTATTATATGCATTCAAACTTACCGATAATCTATATCTCCAGCGACAAAAACGTAGTTCACGTTTCCGCTAGCGATAAATACAGTCGGAAGACAAATGTAGAAATACTGAACTATTTGATATTTACCGAACCTTTGCAATATATTTACAACATCGTCAGTTTCTCGATCAGGTTTAACTTTTTTAGCCATGTCTTATAACACTAATACGTATTTATTTAAATAAAATATATTAGTACTATATTGCTCGTTACATTTTATTAAAAATCTATTACGTAATGACACTGTATTTATTTTATACTAACGGTTAAACGCAACACCTAACCAAACAATATACAATGAACAAATGATGAAGATTGAGTTTTTAGTTTCAAGTATATTTTACTCCTTCGCATAGATATAATTAATTAAGGAAAATAATCAAGAAAATTTAAATATTGGAAGGTTTTTTTTTATGAATACAAGCTTAATGTTAAGCCTAGTAAACCTAGTGTTTTTGTAAGGACTAGCTTAAAACGTTTTGAGTTGCTAGTCCTTACAAAATACTTTAGGTTTATTTTCTAAAAGCAATTATTGTACAAAAAAACAGAAACAGTCTATGTTTTCTTTAATAATTTTGTATATCTATATAAGCATTTTACATGTTTGAATTTGCAAAAAAATATTCATCGTAAGCTAGTTATTTTTATAACGACTAATGTCCCTTGTATAGAATATAATTGTTCATTTAATGAACTTCATTTCTGCAATACAATATTTTAGAATGATCGCGTAACACTGCAATCGGAAGTTAGATTGAAGAAGGTAAAGATAACAAAGAATAGGAGGAGTCGATTTATTTTGATTGATTATTATTTACTGCCTTTTTATATGTAACTTAATTTCATAGTATACAACCACCAATCTTTTTCAAACCTTCATTCAAAAAATCATAAAGATATCTCAAAATATGAGTGAAATGCTACTTAGCATTTGTATAACTTTTTAAACAAAAATAGCGACGAGCAAAAATAAATAAACAATAATACAAATTTATTAATAATTTTTAAGAACGTGATATACATCTCGATATCTATATGTGTACTCATCATATTTTTTATAAAAAACCTATACATTTTAATTTCAGAACGTTACGACGGCCATATGTAATTTTTTAAATGTCAAACATCTAGATAATGATAATTGGTCAAATTGTACCCGCAAGAGTGTTTTTAAATCAATTTTATTTGATCATAATTGTTTTGTTACTGAGTTAAGCATATATATAAAAAATTGTAATGGAACTGTTGAAACCGATCAAAAATGGAGAATACTCATGATGATACATTAAACTTCATACATTATGCGAGGTTTTATCAAATGTGACGCGCAAGGATAATGTCGATAAGATGAAATTGATATTTCTGTTTACTATTTTTGCAAATATATGTACCTCAATATTTGCACAAAATGAAGAATGTACGAAAACAAACAACAGCCGCTGTGACTACAAATGGAACGTACGGAAATTGTCGGAGACTTTAGCAAGCAAATTTAACGAAATTGTGGTCAAAGAACTTGGAAGTGAGTACACATCACATCTAGAAGTACGTACTGCTTACAAAGTAAGTCGATATCATACTACAGATAGTAACACATTATCTAGTATAGTGGATAAGTTAAACTACAAAATATCCTCTGCTATAAACATACTCCTCGATATGAGCAATGCGATTAATAAAACCGACACTCCGTCCTTCACTCATCCCTGTCCATTTACATCTATCGGTAAATCAGTGTTTATAAAAAGTTCTAGTGTGTTCGATGACATATCTTCAATTGACATGAAGCCTCATATAAAGGGTAGATTTAAAGATTTGAAAGTTAAACGGTCATATTTTCTATCAAACATGGATTATGCTACAGATAAAGATTGTACATCAATGCCTCACTCCAACTTAAGATACTTGTATCATAAAGTTGTACATCCAGATCCAAAACTCGTGGTATTTTTAATAGATAATAACATGAGAATAGAATCACTACAGCATGTTATAAGCATAGTTAAAGAAATAGCTTATGCCCTTCAGAATACTGATTTATTTGCCCTGAAAATAACGAACATGACAAACTTCATGAAGTTTGAGGATACTTGTAGCAATGATGGAGTATCTAATCTGGGGAATGCAACCGATAATAATAAACTACTATTACGGGAATACCTCTCTTCAATAGAAATAGCAGCAAATAGCTTAACACCATTAGCAATAAATAGAGAGATAAAGAATTTGTTGAGTGAGAAAAAACTACCTACAAACAAATTGCTAATTTTTCTAACCAGCAAGAAACAAAAAGTCTTAATAGATGACGAGTGGCTCAAAATATTTCCACATACAGAAACCATAGATAACAAAGTAAAATATTCTATAGGATTGATATATGAAGGTAGAACTGTAAGAAATAGTTCAATAGAAATATTACATTTTGACAAATTGCACAATCATTCAAAAAACCATTCTGTTATGAAGCTTCATCTTAACAACAGTGCAGTCATTGGGCAGATCGCCTCGGCGTTTATCTCTTTATTGCCGAGTAGATTTGAGACTAAACTGCAAACTGAAGGTCCAGTTTGGGAAGCTACTGAACGAGACTTTATGATTTCGCTAGTAAATCCCATTTCAAATGGCATTATGGGATTGGATCTGTATTGGTCTGATTTGGCTGAAGATATTATTTATTTCAAGGAAAAAAATCATAAAAAGAGAGCATTTGTTATGGACTTTTCAGGTAAGATTCTCATGCATACATATTTTCCGAGGCCTGAATCAACTTCAGATAAAATTAAATTTACTACTCTAGAAGCAGTGGAAACCTGTAATTGTACTGATGTTGTTAAGCAAAAGCTATTGACTATTGATTCAGGAAATTTTACAGTTAGTATTAGCAACTCTTCTAAATCAATTACATATTCTTGGAAATGGGTGCAAAAGTTATACATAGTTTGTATTGTATCAGAAATATCTAATAATAATTTGTCAAATAAAACAAATATATTTTTTACAAGAACTAGTAAAGAAATACTGTTTCACAGACTAGATCTTTTTCCTCCTAAAACTGGTAAAGTCTGTCGCCATTTTAAACAAATATCTACCATTGATCAAGGGACTGTGTACTTAAGTCCTTCTAGTTTTCAATCTCCTTTCACATACCTATATGATATGGGTGATGGTCAAGAAGCAATTACATACATGCAAAATTACTTAGCTTATCTTAAAAGTGTTGCACATGGTTTATTGTCTAATCCTGGATTAAAGAATGAAATACAACAAGATGTTGGGTTTCTAAATTCAATATTATCTTTTTATAAGAGGCAACATTTACATGGACCCTACTCAAAATACATCGTTAGAAGGTATGCTGTAACAGAGAATGGAGTGCTGGTTATGTTTCCTGGCACTGTGTTAGAGTATGATTATGAGCCAGTTCGGAGACCATGGTACATATATGCAGTTGAAAATCCAGGAAAAATTATTCTGACCCCTCCAAATTTAGATGTTGGAGGAGCTGGATACATTGTGTCTATTTCATACGCTGTAAGAAGCCCTATTTATCCATCAATGGTTGTTTCAATGGATGTTACAATGGGTTTCCTCTACAAACTCCTTATAGATAGTTTGCCAATGTGTGCCGAGTCATATTATGTTAAATGTTTTATTATGAACAATCGCGGGTACTTGGTCTCTCATCCCGGATTAATGGATCCAAATAGTTCAGGTCCCATTGAACAGCAACACATAACCCACAAAGAATCAATGATAGCCATTGATATGCTGAATCACAAAGGATTTGTCACAAAAAGACTGTGTAGTAATTTCTATGATAAAACTATTCAAAGATTTTATGAATTTAACACTTCTTTACCAAATGTTCTTTCAAATGTAGTATCAGGTGACCATTGTATTCATTACTACATTGCATCCATCCCTGGAACTAATGCTTTCATAGGTCTTGTCAATGCATCCTGTAATGTTGGTGCCTTTTGCCCATGTAGCATGGTAGACCGCCTGTGCTTGAATTGTAATCGCATGGAACAAACTGAGTGCGAATGTCCATGTGAATGTAGTTCAGAGTTATATGAATGTCCTAACACCAACCTTTCAAGATTTGACCAAAATATTCCGTTGTGTGGTATAATGCCTGAGAATAATAATCATAAATCGCATTATTTTCATAATTTTGCTGAAAACTTAAAATCTTGTTTTGATTTTCAATGTGAGACATACATCACACATTCATCTTGTTTAGGAGTTTTGGGCTGTGAGTGGTGCCAAATAGATACAGATGGACGAACACGACTGGCAAGTCCATTTTGTACGTCTCAATCGACTTGTTTTAGTGGTGTTCTTGGCGCTGTAACTCCGTACGGAGAGGGAACATTTGGTCACGTCAATAGGGACGCTTTTGCTAGTTATTCGGCGATTGGCCCGATAGCCGGCTGTATAGTTACGGTATGCCTATTTATAGCAGTCGCTATATATTGCTACAGACAGAATACCTCATCAGATAGTTGCCACAATTTGTATGTTGACGGCCCAGCGGAAACCTGGCACGATGCTGATGTGCAAATGAGTCACTTGCCATCTGATGACATGCCAGATATGTCTGGGCAAGATAAATTGTTACCAACAAAGGAAATTGAGGCCCCAATTTCTCCATATCGTGTGGTTACGGGATATAGACGTCCTCACACTGCTGGTGGTTCCGACCACGGTTATTCTACAATGACACCCCACGAAGACTCGGAAACGACTGGTTTCTCAGTAAATGATCCGACAATTTTATCAGATGATACTAAATCTGATGCAAGTTTCCCAGCTCCAAGTAAAATTAAACCACGAAGTAAAAACTCAGAGCTTACTATGACCGTCCTCCCTTGTGGCAAAAACAGTGTGCTGGCTCCCGTTACAGTGCACAGACATATGGAAGCATCCTAAAACATTGCTTATCTAGCGGTAATCTACCTCTTTTGTACATAATGTGACTATTTTTTTAACATTATAATTAATTATTGTGATATTGTAACTTGTAAAACTTAAGTAATTTTTTTTTTCTTTTGGTGCTTGATAAACATAATTGTTGCCATGACAAGAAATAAAATGTAATCATAACAATTACATTATAAATGCAGCTAACAATTAAAAACAGTATTGTTAGTTAAATAATAGTAATAATATACATACTTCTATTTTATCATTTAAGTATTTTTATACAAACAATAATAAATAATAATTATGTAGCTATCATATTATAAAACTGTTTGCTAAGTACTTATAATGTATACAATTTAAAAGCGCTTTGTACATATATTTTTTTAATAATTCCAGACAATTATTTGAGCCTTTTCACAAATGTTAATATTATTCAGTGTTGACACAAATAAGCTGATACAATAAACTATGATACTATAGTTCCTTGCTATTTAATCATAAAAAAAAACTTCAAAATGCTTTAATATGACTGTATCTTATAATCAAATTATCTGATATTCTTTTCATATGGATGTACTTAAAGTAGCTTAAAAACCGTCGCTTATCCCATTTAATATGTGTATTAAAAATGCTTTTAATCAATTGAAAAGTATATCATAAAAAAATACATATAGTCTATTCCAATCAAAAAAAGATAAACAATTCCATGCGATTTCCCAGTGAATAGAATCGCTATATTATGAACAAACAATTAATCTTAATAATGAATATATCCTTATTTATAAAAGAACATTATTCCGCTTTATGACTTATCAAATTAAATTAATCAATCAAATCTAATTCACAGTCGAACGCCATATTTTCTCGTATCTATAATGAATACCACAGATTATAAGCTCTTGACCAATTATATCGCGTCAATTCAATGTCAAATTTGTTTATGGCTTAACTCCTCTTGTGATTGGAATAAGTTATAGGTATTAATGAAAGTATCTGTATGCCGTTCATACTGTATTTATTATTACACCATTGGACATTTTAGTGAAGATTTATTTAAAAAAAAAATCAATGATGAATTAAGTTACTAATGAGTTAAGATAATACGATTTTGATTTTATTATTAAGGTTATACGTGCCAGTGCCTCCCGTAACGTTAAGTTGTAATTGTACGTAATTTAAGACTGACTTTGATGTTGCATTTACTTATTGTATAATGTAATAAATTTTTTAATTAAGATAATTTTGTGTTTTTTTTTTTTATATCCATAAAAATGATGTACATAATTTAAGTTTCTGTAACATATTCGCTTGTAACACGTTTACCTGAAAGCTAAAGCTTAAAATATCTATATCTATCTTAATAGATTAAAAAAGTAAATATTAATGAATCACACACACGCGCGCGCGACTGAAAGTAGAAAATTTTACAATAAAAAAATATAGGTAGGTAGTAAGTTTTTAATGAGTGCTATGACATAGTTTATGACGTTACTAAGAATATATGAAACAGACAGAAACCACTGTACTGAATATACATTAAGATGGAATATATTTTATTTATTTTAATTAATTTATTTAGTCTTGTACAGCTACTTACTGCTTTATTATACTTCAGTCCTCTACCCAAAGGTCGTCGCTAGAGATCGCTATGTAAGCGACAATACCAGCCTTATGTGAATACTTTTGTATTTTTTTTTCTTTGTATGCTATATTTTGTTATAACAATAACAGCCTGTGAATTTCCCACTGCTGGGCCAAGGACTCATCTCCCTTTTTGAGGAGAAGGATTGGAGCTTATTCCACCACGCTGCTCCAATGCGGGTTGGTGGAATACACATGTAGCAGATTTTCAGATAAATTAAACACATGCAGGTTTCCTCACGATGTTTTCCTTCACCGTCAAGCACGAGATGAATTATAATCACAAATTAAGCACATGAAAATTCAGTGGTGCTTGCTCGGGTTTCAACCCACGATCATCGGTTAAGATTCACGCGTTCTTACCACTGGGCCATCTCGGCTTGTTGTATCAATGGTAAAATATATTTCGTTTCATAGTCAATTTAACCACGATTTCCACAGACATCGTGTAGGTAAGTACTCTGTTTGGTTAAAAAACAGATACGTTAGGTTAGGAAAAATATATATTTTTTAATTTATATTGAATATTGCTAGTATGTATATGCTATTTCCATACGATTTTTTTTCTTTATTATTATAATTTTAATAACTCACATCAAGTCACCTTATTTAATTTAAAGTTATTATTAAAAGTTACTCCAACTTTTTGTACAACTAAAAAATTAATGTTTCGGTGCTAGTACATTACATGAATTTGTATGAAAATATTTGCGCGTAAAAAAAAAAGTTATTATGATAATCCCAACCGTAAGATAAACCTTAAAAAATTACCAACAAAAAACAATTGTACCTCGAAATTTGAACATCAAACTTCTCTTGGACAAAATCTTACATAAATAGGAAGTTTAGCTCGGAGTACAAAATCTACATAGAAATTTAAATCTGTACATTTTGTAATTGCCTCCAAACGATATTTTCTTATTAAACTTGACGTCAATGTTTTCATCTGCATCATAGCAAACTTTTGACCTGGAAGAAATAACATTTGTCAAGGCGTTTCACTAAAATATTTGGCATACATGATCTAAGTTAGCCGTTTAGGTATTAGTATGGAGTATATAGACGTATGTTGGCCATAAGTTGGACTCAAAAGGTCTCGAACGTGGAAGTTCTGCGACGCGTCAACCAAAACCGGCAACTTTTGGAAACTGTCAAGAAGAGAAAAATTGCATATCTCGGACACGTGCTTAGGCATGAAAGATATGAACTTTTGCAACTCATTATGATGGGAAAAGTTGCCGGAAGGAGAGCTGTTGGGCGCAGAAAAAAAATCTTGGCTGTGCAACATCCGAGAATGGACGGGAATTGCGAGTGCTGCCGATCTCTTTCGCCTCGCGAAGAATAAGAAGGAATATTCAAAGCTGACTGCCAACCTTCGCTAGTCGGAGTGGCACTCGAAGAAGAAGAATGGAGTATAAGTAATTTTTAAGGAAAAAAGCGAAACGCGCAAATAGTAGATTTTTTTCCATGCTCTAAAACAGAGAACCTAAGTGTAGGCGAGCTATTACTTCTATAGATAAATCTGAATTAATAATTCATTATATACATTTACATCTTTAAGTCAAACGTGAAAGATAAATACCAGGTGCTGCAGAAGTTCCCGTGTCGACGTTCTCGAAACGGATTAGTCTAAAACTTATGTGTACAGGGAGAAACAATTAGTTATTAGAAATGATTCTCACCGATACAGTTTCTAGAGCCGGCGCTAAATGGTAGGTAGGCGAAGAGATGTCGATCGATGCAGTTTTCTGGCAGAAACCTCTCCGGAATGAAGCGTTCAGGCTCCGGATACAGATCCGGTCGTCGATGTAAATCGTATATATGAATTTGGCACATTGTCCCCGCTGGTACAACGTAACCCCCTACGAAAAATAAATTTCATCATTGTTTTTCATAACTTATTGACAACAAAAATTATTTAATAAGCCAGCTTTGGCTACTGCGTTCTCTCCTGTTCTCGAAAATACATTATCAACTACAGCGTACCTGGGGATAAGCAGCAAAAATACCATTATATACATTCGTTTTTTTATGTTTTAGGTAGGCGGGCTAACGGGCACCAGATGGTAAGGGGTCACAACCGCTCTTAGTCTTTTTTTTTTATATTTGCCGGGAGGGCAAATGACTACTCCACCTGATGTTAAGTGGTAGTAGAGTCCAAAGGCGAGGACGGCCAGTACAGTCGGGAAGAAGGTTCTGCATTAGCCGCCCTCGCCTTGCCGGCCCGCAAGATGCCTCTTCACGCCTCGTTTGAAGGAACCCGGGTCGTAAGAGGAGGGGAATACGTGAGCTGGTAAGGAATTCCATTTTTTGGAAGTGCGACAAAGAAAGGAGTTGCCAAATTTCTTTGTGCGCGATGGAATTGATGTCACAGTTAGTCGGTGACATCGAGAGCCAGCACGCGTAGACTTGTGAAGGAAGGGGGAAACAGGAATTAGGGAGAATAATTCCTCGGAACACTCGCCGTGATACAGTCGATAGAAAGCGCTCAGCGCTGCTATCTCTCGACGCAATTATAAAGGCTCGAGGGTGTTAGTGACCTTTACGTCGCCAATAATGCGGACCGCACGTCGCTGGGCAAGGCCTCAAGTAGGTACTTAGCGGAGCCATCCCAAAGGTGCGAGCAATATTCAACGCAAGACCGTACCTGTATTTTGTACAGCAGGCACAGTTGTTGTGGCGTGAAAAAACGTCGCACCTTGTTCAGAACTCCGAGTTTCCGTGAAGCTGTTTTTATTACAGCCTCGATGTAATCCCTTGGACTAAGGTCGCAGCGAACGTCCATCCCCAGCATGGCGATTATGCTTTGTATCACCAGCGGAGTGCCACAGAGGGAGGGAAATGGAGAAGGAGGGGTCCTCCAAGCAGCGCAGTCGGTGACAGCAAACATCCGTCCTGACAAACAAGCATACTCCGGCTTTCACTTTGAAGGATTCTTCAAGCATGTAGCCGGAGTAATTAAGGTAGCTGGTATCGGCAGGACGGAGTATTTGTGTCTCCTTTAGAAACAACATTGCTGGCCGTGCTGTCTCGAGATGGTGGTGGACAGCGTTGAGGTTAGCGTGGAGTCCACGGATGTTAGTGAACTCGACCTCAAACAGCGTGGGTATGGTGGGGGTGTGCACCGCTGTACGACCGTTATTCCTGCTTTGATGCGCTACCATATGGGAAAAAAGAATGGAAAAGAGACGTGAAGCGAGCGACGTATTTCCACGATAGGGATGGGCAAAGTGTGGAGGCGTGTTTCCCCAAGTGGTTGCCAAAAGGGAAACTACACTGACCGGACGGAAGGGCCCCCGAATCCCCCCGGAAGTGGCCGCCGGGACCCCACCTTCCGGTCACCAACCGGCACGACGGTCC
Source organism: Nymphalis urticae (assembly GCA_905147175.2). Classification (NCBI taxonomy): domain Eukaryota; kingdom Metazoa; phylum Arthropoda; class Insecta; order Lepidoptera; family Nymphalidae; genus Nymphalis; species Nymphalis urticae. Next base: position 10,448,403 of record LR989991.1, read on the forward strand.
ACCCCGAGATGATGCGTGGCCTGGTGGGGCAACCTCGCGTGCTGGTTAGGCACGCTCGGGAACCTGTACTATGCCACGGGCGGCCAGCGGAATAGCCGTTTCTTCGGGTCTCCTTGTCCGGCAGGGCAATACAGTTTCCCCCGGCATTGGTTCAGCAGCCGTCTCCACTGGACCAACACCCATCGCGGCAATGCTCGCTCGGGCACTGGCTGTACGCTGGCTGACCTCGAAACGCGGCTGCAAGCTACTTCACGAGATTTTCACCATGCGTACGGTGGTAACAAGCCAGGCGGATGTTTATTATCCTACCACCAGATGAGCAGATTGCTCAGATATCCCTTAGTCGCCTCTTACGACACCCATGGGAAAGGGGCAGTGAAATGTATTCTTTCTCCGTCACTGCACGAATAAATCACGTTGGTGATGTAAGAAATATTCACCATTCCTCACATGCCAATGCGTTACCAAACTTGGGAACTAAGATGTTATGTCCCTCGTGCCTGTAGTTACAATGGCTCACTCACCCTTTAAACCGGAATGCAAAAATACCTCTACCACCTTGTATATATGTAAACTAACTTTTTTTTATGGTATAGCCGCGTATCCAAGGTTCGACCCGAGCGGGATCTCACACTCTCATTTTCAGAATAGCTGCCATAGTCTAAATTAGATTAAAGTGATTTAAATACATGCTGAATTTTCCTTAAAATTACCTTAAATTAGTCGAACACGGACGACACGTTTCTTACGGCACAGAGGCGCTAATTAGCGCTACACTGCTCGGGATTACACAGGCGGGGGAATTCAATTGAACAAACAACATACCTAACACAATATCTTCAGTGATGCTTCTAAAAATATAGGGCACAGCAGGGTACAGTCGTAACGTTTCTTTGATACAACAATCTAAATATTTCATCTCTTTTAGGTCGCCCATTGTTGCCGGACGAGAGGAATCACCGAAAATGCTTCTCATTTCGTCATAAAGTTTATCCTGAAAAAAAAAACAACAATTTATTTTCAATAAAAAATATTTATATTTATTATAGTATAGTAAATTTTGGTGTGTATCCGATTCGGTTTAGACGCTCATTGAGATTTATCTATTTCATTATCTCATTCATTAAAATAGGTTTGGAGTCTATGTAATAATTTCTTATTAAGATGAAAGGAAAAAAATGTTTATAAATATTTTTAAATAAATACATACACTCGTAGGTAGAGATACACTCAACGTAGAACTCTCGTGAAATTGCAGAAAGTGATATTATGCAATATGATAGTCGGTTTTGAGCATGCTATGACGGGGTCGAACATTTATGTCAATGAAACTTACAACATTGATTAGCTTTTCTATGCACCTTACACTCTTAATTTCAAAATTGATCTGATGACAATTCCAAATGTCTAAGGTATAAAAAGCACACGACATATTTGTTTTATTAAATATATATATCCTGAAGAGTCAATATGTTTTGTTTTGAAAATCTAACTCACTTACCTAGGATGTAACCTAGACCGTGTCGATGCTTAACATCAGGCAAGTCAAAGGTCAAACGCGGCCAGCTTTTTATTAAGGACAAAAAAATAAGTAAATAAAAACCTGTATTTCTGGATTATTCGCTATTAACATCATCAAGTAGGCCATAGTCACAGACGTTGTATCAAATCCCTGAAATAATATTTGAAAATTATATACAATAAGTATATACAATATACCAGTAACCCTCTCAGTGCCTAATACATAAGACCCTTAATGTTAGGACTTCGCACCACTTATACGTACCCTGAACATAAACGTGTCCACTTCCTCTCTGATGCCGTTGTCGTCAATTTTTCCTTCCTTTTCGTTTTCAATTAACAAATCCAACATAGCTAGGCGACCCTTTTTATTAAATATTTTCTCAGCTTCATTTTGTATGCAAATATTATTATGTATGTCAGTTTTTCGTTCTTTGATTATACTTCTTGTGATATTGTGCAATTCTTTTATTACGGCTCGTTCTTCCCAGCCATGTTTTGAAATTTGGAACATCAAGTCTAAATAAAGTAGTATATTTAACATTCTTGGAAACAAGAGTGAAGCGATTTTGTGTATCGCTTCTAGATATTTTGTCGTTAACGAATCTATGTCTTCTTTCATCGAAGTTCCCATAATTGTCTCTAAAAAAATTCATTTTATTTGCGTCATAATAACAGTTCTGTACAATAAGGGCGAATGCTTAATGTGTATAATGTGTATCTTCAGAAAGGAGGCGAATTAATAAAAGTAAATACTATTTTTCACTAAGACTAAGATAGGATACAATATCCTGATATATATACAAATATATCTCATTGAACAATTAACACAGATGTAAATAGTAAGTAAGTGTATATATTATTCTAGAGTATAAAGCACTATTTTTACTGATTTCATATATTCCTAACCTTAATATGTTTGATTAGTATTGACAGTTCGCCAGGAGGCTATATATCTCTAAGGCGGATATCACGCTAGTAATTAATACATATATATAATGAGTAAATACTAGAAAAGTGATTATAATACAAGAAGTTATTGTATTTTTCAGTCAAGAAGTTCTAAATAGCAGCTCCATGTTTGGTCAGCAGTAAACAATCTCGTGCCTCGGAAAGCTATACGGCTTTTATGCCGTTTGTCACGCGCCAGAACTGACCGGACGTGACGGACCTCCAATCGGATTATGAGACTGACGGAATATAGTTCGTCTGTGTTTGCCGCACATACTCGAGCACTATAATGCATCCTTCGAAAATCGGTCAAGCGGACTTCATCATCAAAATATAATAAGACAAAACCTTAATTTTACCCGTGCGAAGGGCTAATAGTTTTCTATGTCGATTCAGTGAGACAGACAATCTGTACCTTCTTTTTTATTAATGTATAGTACTTGCGTAATATAGTAATTATTGTAATTAATTAAGAATGCGTTGTTTATAACACTACGCAATAAGACAGTTATTAATTTCTAGTATGATGTAGTATGTAATTGCGAAATGGTATTACTGGGAATGTTGAAGCTACTAAGTAGCATTGAGCACGCGAGCCTTGTAGTACTTAAAAATAACGTAATTATAATAATTGAAAGTAGAAGCTTCCGTATAAATATTTATAGTCTATTTTAAGTTAAGGTCTTAAAATATAACTTAAAAACGTATATCCTTAGAGCTCACTTTAGCAACGTTTCCACCGAAGGGCATCAGATATCGACAGGAGCTACGGTTTTTTTAAATAATACCTATGTATCCGTAATCAATATAAAAACAAAATACTTACTACATATAATTCGAAGTGTGGTTTTATTACTAAGTCGATTAACGTCAGCCTGGTCCCTAGCAGCTTCCTTCTCAACCGCTTCCATGAATACTTCAGCCTCGTCAGCGAAGGTTCGGGCATATTTCCTCAGGACGTCGAAATGAAAGGCGTGAGTCAGCAATTTTCTCCGATCTTGCCATTTACTACCTGGAAATATAATTATTTTGTGTTATCAATATATATTTATTTTATTTGTATTTTCATGGAAAACAAACAGCACATAAAAATTTTTATAAATATGAAATATTAACAAATAATTCCCAATAAAATTTTCCTATCATTGATTAACACATAACAAAGTCCACGCTTAGATGCAATGGATAAACGCGTAATGAATAATATTAAAAAATAATAATAATCAGACACAGGAAAAACCATTTGCGCATCGCGTCTAGATGCGTATTAACCAATCAAGCGATACATTTAATCGCCATTGGTTTGCCTCTAATTTGAATATCTCTAATTTCATAAAAAAAATCAATAAGCTATATAGAATGATTATATATTTTTGATCAAAGAGTTTGGTGTTAGAATTCGTTGAATTTATATGCATTGTCTAACTACCATTCACGGTTGCGTTAAATATGTCCAATTAGTTAATAATAGTAATAATTGTCTATGGGATTATCTTAAGAGTCTATGATATGGTTTGAAACTACGCCAGGAATCAAAATGTGAGTTGTCTATGCCAGATGTCCTTACTCGTATAGAGAATTTACGTAGGTAACCAAGACTCGAGACTTGTATGATAATACAACAGGTTGCAGATTTTAAGATACGTCTTAAACGTAAACAAACAGATAGTTTCGCAAGAGTTGTACAGTGTAATGTGATATAAAGTAAGTACATATAATTAGGGACACATAACATGTAATTGAAAGTAGATACATTGGCCGTTTTTGGTCATGCGCCTGGAGGTCACGTGACAAGTTGGTTGGCACGTTGGTATGCGTTGTTAGCGTTAACTTAGCTCAACTATTGGTCAACTACAGTCCTTTTTTACGTTTATATGCACATTATTTTTATTTATTTATATATTTGCAGCCATGCTTTTGGTTTGTGTATAGAAAGTTTCAACATATTTCAATAGATTGCTCCGTATTTGATAAAATTAAATAAAAGCGAAATCAATTCTTTTTAGATTGCATGCTCATATCACTTAGGTATACAACAGCGAACTACCACACTTATATATACTATACTATGTACTTCTATGTCTATGTACTTACCATTGCTAATAAGTAATCCGTCGCCGAGCCACCGCCGTAAAAATGTGTACGGCTTATATTTTTTGGTACATTTTGTAATAACAGTCTGTAAAGTAATTTATTTCAAAATATTAATAATCAAAACACAGACAACATAAATTAATATAATGGAACGTTAAAGAGTAATAAAATAATATAAAAAGCCTAAATATAGCTTTAAGCTGAGCTTAATCTACATATAAAAATAGCAAGAAAAATCGTACAGTGGTTTCGGAGATTAGCATGTACATACAGGCAGACAGATTGACATAAGTTAAGAAAATGCATTTTCGTATTCCATTACTCGTTTTTTATTGCCTTTCTCCTTTTTTATTAATGATGAAGTATATTTTCGCGCTTTCTGTTGCTTAATTATAATTTAAAGATTTTATAGGTTATATAACCTCACGATACGACCCTAAGAGGCTAACTTATTGCTTGAGTATAAATGTCAACTAATAAAGTAAATGGTCCAAAATAGGCCAGTGTAACCGAGTGACAGCCAATATATTTTAATAATTAATACAGTTAATCACTGTCAATTTTAAAATACGCTTAATATTAAAATACGCTTAATTTAAATTAATATATAACTCGGTCACCTCAATGTCGTTAGGATTATAAATATGAATAGCTGTTATATCCAAAGTACCAGATGCGATTACATCGCCGTACGTTTTGTTTAAAGTTCTCAAATAATCAAACAACTTATCTGCAACAAAAGAAAAAATAATTAATATAAAAATTGAAATTCGTCTACGCAAAATAAGATACCCACCAACTGTAACTCGGTAGATATATTTTGATATGGACAGTTATGGGCTGTATCAACTAGAGGTTGGCCTAACAAACGCCAACAAATGACTCAGCGTTGGCTGTAGCCCGCATTCTTTGAAGTCAAATTACATTTTGGTGGTTTCGAAAAAGAAACATTGAAACTTGCATACCGATGTGAAATACGTGATTTCTTATTATTTATTTTTTAAATTTATTTTAAATTGATATAGTATCAAAAAATTATCATTATGTTTTTTTTTTTAATTTAAGTACTTTATTATTGTAAATTTGGTTTACTTAATTTGGTGTAAGGTAGAAAAGGCAAATCTGTTAAGACAAAACGAATTACTTTACACAAGATGGGGTGGTTTGAACACGTCAACCATAGTCGATGATTGTGACTTAAATTCAATCAAGCACTACTGAATTTTCAAGCATTTATTTACGTTTATGGTTCATCTCGTGCTCGGCGCGAAGGAAAGATGCCTGCATGTATTGAAGGAATATTGCCACATGTATTCACTTACGGCCGTTACGTACTTTACTTAAATTTTATTTTGAAGTCATAAAGGCAAAAGGAAATTTAAGTGTACATACACACATACACTTGATATCGACTTTTCTTTTAATTTCACTTTTAATTTTACTGAAATCGATTTATTCCTTACATACTTTTTATTATTTTAAAGGCCCGCAGACGATGTCCCTTTTTTAATATCGCTGGAAAAACGCATTTACGCATGGACGCCAGTGAGTCCCACATTTACCCATTTCATGTGGGGGCCGATTCACTGGCGCCGAGTGCGCCGGAATACCCACGAAAAAGCCTCCGTATATTCGAGGGGCGTCACGGGATTCCTTCCATGTATTAAAGTGACTCAGGTCTTTTCCTTTCTTAGTGGAGTTTTCAAGCTGTCTCTCTCTGCAACATAACACTCGCAGAAAGAGACCATCTCCAACCAGCACCAGGAAAGCCTCTGGAATGCCCCCACGCACCACGCCCCTTTAGAATGTGGTGCACAGTACACAGACGAGGTCCTGCCTTTATATATAATGTACGTAACATCAATAGAGAGTAAAATTTATAGTACAATGACATAAAATTAAAGGCGAATATAATTGCTAGCATGTTATGTATCGTTTACATATCCAAGGTTCAAAGTAATTTCATACAAACAATACATCTCGAATAGATATCATGGTTCTTAATGGAGTTCAATCGTTATATTATACAATCAGTATTATTCTTTGATTATATGTTATACAAACGGTAAAATGAAATTATGGTGCAACAATGTTCTTCACGTGTATCTATTTATTTCATAATTGGTGTAAGTGTATAATTTGTAAGAACTCGAAGGCACGTCACGCTTAATAGCGTAAAATTGTACACGTGTGTTTCGGTGAAGAGTTAGTGAGTCTTTGAGCCGGTGATTTTTTTTTTATAGAACAGGAAGGCGGACGAGCATATGGGCCACCTGATGCTAAGTGGTCACCAAATGCTCTTAGACATTGACACTGTGAGAAATATTAACCATCGCTTACATCGCCAATGCGCCACCAACCTTTGAAGATTTTATGTCGCTTGTGCCCGTAATTACACTGGCTCACTCATCCTTCAAACCGGAACAAAACAATACCAAGTACTGCTGTTTTGCGGTAAAATATCTGATGAGTGGGTGGTACCTACCCAGAAAAGATTACAGGTACAAACGATATAAGAACATAGATTCCGTTATTTCCGGCGCATTGACGGTGGAAAAACAGGTTTATAATTATTCTTATAGGGTCAGTGTATATGGGCGAAGTTTAGAAAGGACTTGCGATGTAAGAACCACATTTGCTCAAATCCCTTTCTAAAATAGTTTTAAATACATACAAAGGGCCGTTTCGAATTATATTTATACATATCGTCTTCGTCTATTCCGCTTTCCAAATTATTGTTATTATTTTATTTTCAAAAAAAAATTATGATAATCAAAATTATCGCATTACAGATTTTTACCAGTCGTAGGGCTCTGTGTAAGCTCGTCAGGGTAGGTACCATCAGGTTTTCGACCGCAAAACGGCAGTACTTGGTATTGTTGTGTTCCGGTTTCAAGGGTGAGTGAGCCAGTGTAATTACAGACACAAGGGACATAACACCTTAATTCCCAAGGTTGGTGGCGCATTGGCGATGTAAGCGATGGTTAACATTTTTTACAATGCCAATATTTATGGGCGTTGGTCACTTACCATCAAGTGGCCTATATGCTCATCCGCCTACCTATGCTACGAAAATAAAATAGTAAATACAGTACGTTTATGTACTGTATTTACTATTTTATTTACATATAGCTTACACCCGCGTGTTAAGAGGGAAGGTATAAGAAGGAAAGAAAGAGAAATATATAATGTCTCTTTCTGTACCATTGACGTGTCACGTGTATGAAAAATTTCCTGTTGATTGATTGATCAGTTAATACGTTAAAGCGTAAACAGTCACTTTTGCGTATATAATAGTTAGGATAAGGATATTGTGATACTCGAACTAGCTTCTTATATATGCGCGTATCACGGATGCGGTTTTTCTAATTATTTGATTCGTAATTATCAAGTAAGGAGGTCCATTGCAACTGGACTGACTGACTCTCGAGTATTGACTGAAACATAAAAAGGGAAACCACTTCATAGAAAGTAGTGAAGACATATTGTTTTTAATTTTTTTTTGGGTTAGGGATGCTACATGATGGGATGTAATCACCAAACTCCATGAACATACCATCTACCACTTTTCAGGCCGTCAACCATGGGATTTAAGATGTTATTTACTTTTTAGCTTACCATGGCTCACCCGCCAACATCAAACCCGGTACATGTAACTGATATTTAGCTGATTTTGTAAAGAGTGGGTGACACCCAGACGGATCTGCAAAGACCTACAACCGGTTGAGTTACGTTATCGAGTTTGAAATTGATAATTAGTAATTGTTAATTCTTGAAATACTAATTGTAAGAAATTACAGAAGACAAATAAAAAATAAAAAAAATAATAATTTAGCAACAGATACATTTTGAACGCTTTCAGGGATCGTGTTGTTATTTCAAAAATTATCCCATATTATACCTTCTTTAAAATGAGGTCAATTCGTCAAAAACAAAATCACACAGACGAACTGCAGCTATTAGTTCACCAAAACTTTGTCTGACATATAAAAAAAAATATTTATTTGAAGAAAAACTGTGCGTATAAAACGACATAATAATTTGAAAAGTTTTCCGTATATAATAAGTTCCGTTGAACTTCATAATTACGAGCACTTATGACAATGTTAACTCGTTAAAATTTTCTTCTCGCTTATTAAACATTGATTTGATCTCTACATAATAATCTCAATTAAACAATAAATAATTAGTGTTTACAAGGCGTAGTTTATTTATTGATAACAATTAATTTGAGTTACAAAAATTAAATAAAAATAAGATCGATACTTTGGAGAACGTTTAAATTTACAGCAAAAAATAAAGCGTACGGTGTGAATAGGCTCTGTGCATGAACGGTTCGAGAGATATGTATGTAACTAGGCCCGGTACTGGTTTTAAACAAATTCTTAGCAAATTCATCGTTATTAAACCTTTTGACTACCAAGATTGCAATTTAGGTTAGGTACATAACATTTTTTTTAAATAACACTTAATTAATTTTTAAATGATTACAAATTTTAAAAACAAAACAAACGTAGATATATTTATTAAAGAACGTACCTATATAAAAAAAAAAAACTCTCAAGTGTCAATTTCATTATTGCACTCTGTATTGATATACACTCTGTATATATATGTTAAAAGGAATTTTTTCACACGCCATTAAAAACAAAAACATATAAAAAAAGGAATTCTTCTAAAAAACATAAAAATATATATTACCTCGTGGCAAATTAAAATTGTGCACATTCCCGATAAGTGGCCATCGGGGAGGTCCAGGAATTTTAGCAATCAGCCGACCTCTTCGAGAAAATCGACAATACAAATATGAAACCACAAGAAATATAAACAAACCAATCAAAATCACTTTCATGACATTAGTTGTTAAATAACAGCCTACAAAGTTGATCATTTCTGATCTACGGTCTGAATCTTACTGTGGAATAAAAGTCATGTTTATTGGTATATAAACAACTGCAACGAGAAGATAATTCTTCTAGATCCATTACTACGAAACCTGAAGGTCATATATTACCGTATGGTTTACGATGTGCATTTATCTAAGAGTAAGTTAGTGAAAATTTGAAATTAATTAATACTTATTTTGTTATTAATATATCGTAGAGAAAATGATGTATCTTTGTGCTATGCCGTTTTTTTAAATAACTATCTTTAAGTTAGTATAGCATAATCGAAGAAAATTTCAATGCCTGCAAAAATCACGCAAACGCCAAGAAAATCAACAAACTAGAACTCGTCGCAGAAAACGGTCGTGAAATTTCAGAAATTGATATGCGACATTGATAATAATAATTATAAGATTTCAAGTATACATGCATCAAATTAGAATATCACCTAAAGTCGGATATCAACATTTTACGGGTGAGTATTAAAGTGATTCCTTCCAGAATATTGACCTATAATGGTCCTATAATGGTCCTATTGATGATGCGAATTTTTTTATTCGGATTTACGTCGCATTTATAAACATAATAATTATATTACTATCTTTCTCATCTCATCATCTGTCGGTTATTTAAACACCACTTATATTTGTTTGTAGTATTATTTTGTTGCAAAGTACACAAACAACAGGTTTGTAAATTACAAAATTTACATTCCAGTTGAATAGCATCAAGAATGTAAATTTTGCCATATTACTCGCAATCGCGTTGGTGATTATAAGAGTAACACAAATTCCTAACATTTCGTTTGACGAGTATAAATTATACCTCTGTTGTTAATTTATACGATTGCGATTTATACTTTGCACATTAGGTATTTGTAACGTAGTTTTTTTATTTCAAATGCATTCGCCGCATCTAATGGAAAATTCACAGAGTTATTAATTTTTAATCGCGAGCCTACCGTCCTCCTCAAGGCCGTCTGAAACAGAAGCCGTGAGGTCCCTACGCGTCCACTACCCCAGGGGTCGCGTCCTCTCTTTAAGTCACTAGCATCGGAGCAGGAGTGCCGGGTCGACGCTCTCCTCGCCGATGTCCAGCGGGATTGGCCCATTCCCACTTCGCCGTTTCCTTTTGGACTATGAATGACATGTCTAACGTAAGGAGACTACGACCCTTCACTCCGAGTGGGCGATCTCTTCCGACCTCGCAGAAGATTTACATTTTCAAGCAACGATTTAACTTCCAATCCTTTACTTTCCATTACGGATAGAAGCACACTGGCGCAACGAAATAAAAGGAGAGTACATACTTTGAAAATATTTTATTAAAGTTACTCGTCTTCGAACCGTATGTGCGTGTGCGTGGGCTGCGGCGAGGCGGGCGCGAGCGCGGCGGGCGCAGCCAGCGCGGCGGCGCGCGCCCACACCCGCGCGCGCCCGCGCACGCGCTTGCCCGCGCGCGCACCCTCGGCCTGGCGCCACTGCTCCTGCTCCTCCGCGCCGCACAGCACGCGCGCGCACCCGCTCGAACTGGCGCTGTACTGCGAGCGGAATGACAATGTCATAACATTACACCCTTGATATGGATATTTTGGTTTTGCAAAATTATTGTGCAAGTTCAAAAAAAATTCAGAGTAAATATTTTTTTTTAATTTATGTCACTATGTATATAGACCTTTACATAACAATAAAATATTTTCACTCTCAATTATTGCGAATAAGTAGGACAATCTTATTATTATTTTAATTAAAAGTTTCTGGACGGACGTAGTTACATAGCATGTTTATAGTTTAAATATGTTCTGATATGTATCTAATTATGACAACTTAGCAGTTGTACCATACCATTGCATTGCAGTGTTACCATATTGTAATTTTTATATCTATAAATAGAACTGTTTATTCTCGATCAGTATTTTGATAATAATTAAGCGATCCATTGAATCACATTGGTTACATAAGCTTGCATTATTTTAAGAGTAGTAATACTCTTTAAATAATGCAAATAATAGTTTGCGGTCAAATAATACCAAACACATGCTGAATAAATCCCTGAAGAAAACCCTATAACTTTTTATTGGACCCGCCATGGAGTTTAAGCTTATATCTAGCCACTACATCAACAAAGCAGTCAAATGTTTATAAATATAATTATCTAAAAAAATATCACGTTGGTTTCGATCTCAATTTTCCCGCGTAAAATAATGACAGCTAGTATTTAATGCTAATGAAAATCATAGATTATACATGATACCAACAATATTACTAAATGCCGCGATTGGGCTAGTGTAGAGCCGACTTTATAATTTAGAAAAACACTGTAACTAATGTAAGATGCGACAACTTTAAAAACTATGAATTATTACTATAATAAAACTGTTAATTATAGTAATAATTTAAAAGATTTACTTTAACCATAAATGTCTATTATTATGTCTTCATTTTATTGGGTTACAATATGTATGTCCTTCTTAACTAATACCTATTATAAAAATTGCTTATTTGTATGTTTGTTACGCTTTCACGTCTCAACTATTCGTCCGATTATCGTTAAATTTTGCATGCATTACGTTGCATGGGTTACAGAAAAAGGACATAGAGTGCCTAAGCACTTATAGTGTAGACTTTCTGACCTTACCTTGAGTTGTAGACTTTTTAATCTTCCCCTGGTTTCTCTTTATAATATTTGTCAGAAAGTCACTGAATAATTACATAAATTCATTACTCACTTCGTCTGCAGCTTTCGAGGAATCGAAGCGAATAAATACTTCTGTCTGTCCTTCTTTAACATCAACGTGTAACACATGAATGTTACTTTTTATCTAAAACAAAAAACACTATAAATGAAAATAAAAACAATAAATGAGGATTTATTCTATTTATTAGTTACTTAATAACATATTAACACGACTAAATCTAAAATTGTAATTTTAAAAATGGGGTTTAAAACTGAAAACGTCAATAGCGCTGCCTAGAAATGTAATAGTTGGAAGGTCGATCCTGACCCCTTGTGTTATTATGGTCCCCACTACTAATACAAGCTGGACGCTTAATTGGAGAGGTAAATAGAAACATTAGTTAAAACAGTTTTAAAAGAAAAACAAGTATTGCTAGTTTTAATTGAAAAAAAAAACTTATTTGTTACAAAAACTACTGTTGCCATGTGCAAAGAAGAGATTGCGTTCCTGACGTCCGTCAGTTGGTCATGATATACTTCAAAGATAAACAGTTAATTATATTAACCTTGTAACAGTGCAGATTTTTTTTTTGTTTTTAAAAAATTAAATAAACTCATAATTATAAAATTAATTTTAAGTAGACATATTTTCTTCGTTAATTCTTTGCTATTTCAGAGTTACATCGATTCAAATACAAATCTGACAGATTTAGGATGCATTTTTACTTTAACTTTTTTTTAATCATATGATACTTAAATATAAAGTCATTTTTTGTACTTACTGTTCTCTTCGTAAGCCTCACATCCAAGCAAGGTTCTGGAAGGACTTCTTTAACGAAGACTCCAGGGATCTTTTGCAGTGGTTCCACTTGTTTGGCGCCAGCTATATCTTGTGTACTATTTACTGAAAAGAAATTTACGGTTTATGCCCACGGCTTCTTAGTTGTGTTACTTTTCTGTATACTTTGACAAAGTTCCGTCTTATTCTAATATACTTGGGTTATATGTTGGATGAAACCATGGTCAAGTCAAGAAACGGCAATACATAGTGTTTAAAATAATAAAACAATCATTACCAGGTTCAACTTCTACAGGTGGTGCAGCTGGTGCTGGTATGCCTGAGTATGCGTGCCTTTTGTTCCGCAAATTCGTTTTAATATCCCTCATATATTTTCTCTGCAGATTTAGGTATTTGTTCCTTAGAGATTTCCATTCAGATTTTGATAATACTTGTAAACCCCATAGAGCGCCCTTTGGAGCTTCACCTTTTGATAGGCCTTTTGATTTACCCTTCTCTTTAGAAGACCTTTTCTTTAATTTTTTCTTTCTCGGTGCATCGTCTGGATTTTTTATTTCATCATGACTGGTCATTTCTTCTTTTGATTCCGTATCAATATCTATGGTTTTATCATCCTAAAAGAAAATAAATATAAATTAAAATCATAATAAAACTGCACTGTACTATAAGTGTTGATAACAATATTTGACAAAAGTTTACATTATTACCTCAATTGGTGTTGTTATACTTTTGTTTTCTTCCTGAAACAATTAGTTAAAATAAAAAAAGTTATACATTTAGAAATTTTCAAATTTGGAATCCTTTTTCAAATTGAGAATCTTATGTATTTAATAATGTATATTACTTACAGTTGGTGTATCAATAACTTTTTCACTATCCGATTCCATATCCTGTTTTAATTCTAAATTCTTCAAAGGTTTCTTTTCTTTCACCTTTTTAGCCTTTTTCTTTGGTGGTTCATCTTCATCTTTAACATCGGGATTATTCTCAGGCACTTCGTCAATAGTATCAACATTGAACATTTTGATAGATGACAATTCCTCGGGAGGCATGCAAGATGGTAGCTTACAGCCCATTTTAGTGAAAGCGTTAATGCATTTCTGTGCATCTTGTGGTTTACTAAATTCTATAAAGGCAAAACCCTTAAAGAGTTTATATAAATTAATTACTAATCATTATCAATTCGTAATCAAATTTTATACCACCATCATTTTGAAAAACTAACCAACTGTACATAAAAATGTTAATACAGAAAGGAAATATTTTAATACAATTATAATTTAATAAGAGTAAGCACAAATTCTTAAATTACAATAAATTTTTTTTAGATAATGTTGGTGGAAGAGCATATGAGCCACCTGATGGTAAATGGTCACCATGGCCCATAGACATCGGCATTGTAAGAAATTTTAAGGATCGCTTACATCGCCAATGGGCCACCAACCTTGGGAACTAAGATGTTATGTCCCTTGTGCTTGTAATTACACATACTCAGTCACCCTTCAAACTGGAACTCATCAATACCAATTACTGCTGTTTAGCAGTAGAATATCGATGGTACCGACTCAGACGAATTTGCACCAAGTCTTACCTCCAGAAAATTATAATTTAAAAAAAATATATATTTACCTTAATATTTTGTGAATTCTTAAACTTTGGTAATGATATGTAGGCAACATCACCATAATCAGAGAAGACTCTTTCAAGCCATTCTCTACTCGCTGAAACAGGTATTGACTCTACATATATAGTTCGTTGATCTGCATCATATGGTGTCATTTGAGTTTTTCTACGTACCTTTAAAGATTAAAGTTGTATTTGTTATTTTATATATAATTAAATTTTATAAAAAAATTCAGAATACATGAGAGCCTTAATAATTTAATAGTTATTCTGAAATTTGGTAAAATCTGGCTTATTATTTTGAAATAAATAATAAAATCATAGTACCCTAAATATATATGTATCTGACAAGTTTTCAAAATAGATAATCAAAATTGATTTCTTAATTGACATCAAATTAGTCATGTGTGGATAAGTATATGTAGCCTACTATTATTACAATAAAACTTACTTTTAACTTATCTTCAGATAATTCTAGAAATGTCGAATGTTTCATAGCTTTTACAATATCTCCAACGTCTTGGGTTAGAGTACGAATCTTGTTAAATTTGAGAAATTCATTCAGTGGTACAAAAGGATCACTCTTAACCAAATCTCCAAGAAATCTATCCTTGCTGAGGTTAGCATCGCTGAAGTAAAACTCCATTTGTTTCATTATATTTTCATATAATTGCTTTTTACGATGTCGAATTCGTTTTCTTGGATTATTTTCATGTTTGGTTTCTTGGTCTACAGGATCAGTATTTTCTGACTCAGACATTTTTCAATAGTAAAAGTACATTCAATTTAGAATGCAATAAAAAATAACTACAAATAATAATAATTATCTCAGGTTACAATTATAATTAAAAATTCAGAATTTCAGAATATAAATTCCGCCAATTCTCAACTTTTGACATTTGTCAATTGACATTTTGACATGTGTCAAATATCAATAATCATCACAGAAATTCTTATCCCAGAGGTAAAATAAAATGGTTAACATTAAAATTTGATTAACACCGAAAACTGTATCATTATAGGCATATTTTAAAATAGTTAGTTTTGCATTGACGGTTAATGAATTGGTGCAAAAGGACTACTGGTTTACCACTCGCCATGTGTTACCTCTTTTGCTCGTGTACTCATAATTTAAAAACAAGTTTTATAAATAAAATAGTGCTGCCAATGGCAGCTTTACAGTGTATACAAACATAATATTTTAGGAACATCGCTGCGTCTTATTAGTACATATAGCAAATATAATATTTAATGTTAAATATATTAAAGCCGAGTTACAATATATTTTCATTTATTCCAAGAATTTTTTAATTTAAGAAAATCAACTTTTGGACTCCATAATAAAAAAAATATTACCAATATAACTAATTATATTATGAGGTCAATCAAATACTATAGTTTTTTTGTTTATTCTTAAAGTAAAATTTAGTTTGCAGGTAAATTTTCGATCATCTATTTAATCTTCGTAGTTCAAAGATCACAAATATTTTAATTTTTGAAAAACATTTTGTGCCTCGGTTGTAATGCAGTAAATACAAAATGAATATATAAACTCTATTAAAAAATGTTATTGTATATTGTTGCATAGCTTTGTTTTTATTTTCTCTGGTTAAAACTGCTGGCTTTATAAAATATAGTTGTATCATAATTACAATGATACTGATGATATTATCATATATACATTTTTTTTTTGACTATTTAATAGATTCGAGAGTGTGTAACGTACAGATTTTGTGTTCAGTATCGCAAATCTATTTTACGCTTATTAGAAAAATAAAACTAAACGATTTTGTTTAATAAATGCACAATGTATTTATTTTATTTCGAATATACGCATAACTTTGTTAGAACATATATTTTTAATCTTTATACAATTTTAGGTATAACAAATTAACAAAACAACAAAACAAACAACTCTTACTATTGGTTCCCCAACTAATGGTTGTCATTTCACAATTTGCTATCGAATACATGATTGCGAAAATTAATATTTTTATCAAATATAACTACATAAAGACCATAATTTCTCAAATATTGCAGTATTAAACTTTATTTATTAAATGAAATGTAAAAAATATGACTGACAGAGCGATAGCGGTAAGTAGCAACTATTAAATTAAGTGATATTTTTAATAAAGTATTTGTTACTTCTCGAGAGTCACCAAGATTAAACTCGATAAAAGTCTATGCGTGAAAAAATTACTACTTGAATCCCAATTACTCTAATGGAAATTATTATTGTTTTATATTATTTATGAAAAAAATACTCTGAGTTCCTATGTACTTGTTTGATACCTTGACCTATGTTTTGATAAAATAAACTAGTATTGGGAGTCATACAAAAGTCTGCAAAACGCTATTTAACTTTTTATGTCTATAATTTGTTTTGTTTTACACATTTCAGTCCCGACCCAGTCTTGAACAGGTAGTTGCAATAGTAGATTTTATGGAAAAGCACCCAGCTTTAGCACTTGGCCAATTAAGAGGCTTGGAAGGCCGAGATGAGAGCAAAAAACTCTGGTTTAAATTGACAAGAATTGTAAATAATATCACTGGACCAACAAGGCCTATGAAGTCATGGATTAAAGTATGAAAAAAATATAAATATTGTTATTAATTATACTTTTATGGAATCAGTGAGACTGAAAAAAGTAGAATAGACTGTGTAAATGTTGATGAGTAAGATCAGAGATAAAAATAATTGGCAGAGACACAATTGACATAGCATGTATTGAGTAGTTAAGATTTCTTGTTTGTATTTTTATTTGTTGCTCAGAATTATAATAGAACGGAGCTATTATATCAAACCGTTGGTGCCTTAAGAGGCAACTAAAGGAAATTATTTTAAGTACAGCCATTAAATGAGTGTATAATTATTCACCCATAAAGTAATCTGGAACTGCACTATCGCCAAAAGCATTCCTATAATACCCATTGACATTGGCTTCACAGAGAACACCAATATGCAAGGCATATTAGCTTATAATATTAATTATGCTTGTATGTTTGAGTACAAAAACAAACATATAAAACAGTACTAGATTCCTATGGCCCGTATATACAAGCACTTCAAGAAGTCAGTCAATAGTGAAATCTAAGGTGTTACATCTGTCATGCCAATAATTATACTGGGTCACTTATCCTTCCCACATCATACTTTTTACTTACAATCTTCCTTGAAATCTGAATCCACACACACACACCCAGAACTTACAGATGAAATTTCAATAGTTTATAATTTTTTGTCACGGGTAATAATAATTGTTCAGTCAATCAGTTGCTAATAAAGTTGTATTAATACGAAATATTTACCTAAAACCATGTGCTTGATATTATTTAAAATTTTAAATATGGAATTTCAGTATTGGGCAGATAAAAAATCAACTGTTAGATCCAAAGTACAATCAGGTGGAGGCGATCCCAACACTTTATGTTCTAATATAGAAAAGAAAATATGGGATTTGTTTTTAGCAAACGATGGAGGAAATAGTAAGTACTCTATAACTAAAGGAACAATATAAAAAATTTCATCACATAAATGTTATGTTTTAACTCATATTTGTTCTGTAGAAAATCGTAACTCAGTTAAGCTAGAATCACACTATATGGAAGAGGCATTTTACAATGATGATGACAATATGGACCAGAACCATGAGAGTGACCCTGTTATTAACTTTGAGGAGCCAGCTGTTGACCTTGAGGAGAGAACGATGGTTGTCATGGAAAAACTGGTAAGTAAAAATGAACTCTTGCTTTGCAGCTTTGGTTTTGACTTTTGATTAAAGCTGTATAAAAAAGAAAGTAGCGGCAGTCTCTTTTAGAAATATAATCCCACATGATATAATATATAATGAGACATCCCACTATTGGGCATAGGTTTCTTCTCTCTCCTAGAAGAAGGATTACAAACCCATACTCTATCACATATAATAATTTAAAGAAGTATAAAGGATGAAGATGGAATTTATTTCAGGTGAAATCAATGGGTGAGCAAGCAACAGCTATGTCGCAGCTGGCGGAAGCGTCACAGGCGCACGCGCAGGCCATGGAGCGGCTGGCTGAAGCCTCACAGATACAGGTATTTTTCATTTTAATACGCCTTATAGGGCACGTATCGAGGATTGTAAACTATTTATAAATTTTGGTTTAAATTGGGGAAATGTTGCACATTTTTTTTCATCTATTTTATAAAAGTGAATCATGTGAGTTGCCCGGCATTTAAAACAGAGGTCCTTGTAGTGTATGTGATGATGCAGTGAGAATTATAATATTGCTATTCACATTTTTGGTACTAAAAACTCTCATGCACTACCAAGAAATTTCAATACTCCACTAGTAGGAATCTTAAGCTATGTTGATGTAATATACTTGTCACCAAATTATATAATATATTTTAGAAGATAGTATTGTTTTAACCCTGGTAAGTTGATAAACGAGAAGCCAAACTTTCTATAATGGTTTTACAAGTGGGACCCATGTGGATCGTGTACCCAATAAAATTAAAAAAACCTTCCTACCCTTGGGGTTTATATAAACGATATAAACCCCAAGGGTAGGAAGGTAGAGGTCGAAGGTAGCTTCTATATTAGATGTATATATATTATATTATATATAAATAAAAGTATCAACAAATATATTTTATTTACAATATATTACTTCAATCATTTATTTTTTAATTTACGACTTTTTTTCCCAGGCTCGTGCGATAGAACGCCTAGCAAACACATTCGAGACGATAGGTGCGGCGACACACGACGTGCGCAACGCAATAGTCGACATAGACTCGACTATGAAGCGGTTCTATACAACATCGCCCACCTAGCACAGGTACATGCAGTGATGGTATTTTAAGTGGAAACAAAACAGACTATACTTATTTGAAGAAACGGATATGTCATGAATAAAATACCTTCTTAATAAGTTGTCTAATGAAAGTGTTGGATCCTGATATGACTTTTTAAACAAATAAACCGTTGAACGGTATAATATTAGTATAGATATTACGTTTTATAAAATTATTGTAAATCATATGATTTATAACAAATGAAAAATGTAAATTTTAGTTTAATTTTTTAAAATAAACAAGAAAATATAATTGTCAAAGGACTGATTTTTATGTTTCCAACGTTGTCATACATTTTTACTCTGTTTTCGTAGTTTGGATATATTTTTTAAGATAATAAGAGAAGTAATTTCGTCATATTATTTTATTATCGATTGTATATAATGTAAATAAAATGTTTCAACTTTCGCAACGTCATTTATATGTTATTGATATATATATTAAAATCCGATATTAACTTTGAATTCAATTTTTTGTATGAGTCTATGACTAGTGACAGTTTCAATCAAATCGTGACTTCATCATAGCCTAAAACTAGATAAATATATAAAAATATGTTTAATATATTGCATATTAATTATAATATATTTTAAAGAGTTTTATTTTAATGTAATGTAAGCAGTATTAATTGCAAGAATCATTTTGTTTTATTTTTTAATAAAAAATATTATTAATATATATATATCTATCTGTAAATAATTTGTATATACCGAAAAATAAATAAATTTATTTACTCAATTGTGTTTATTATTTAATTAAACATCGAGTTTGCTTAGCGTCGTACTAACGGCTTTACTTATAGCCTATTCCAATCACAGGAGTAAAAAAAAAGTTAAAAAGCTTCGACGTTCAATTGACGTGAAATTATTGTTCATGATCTTGAATAATTTATGTCCTATTCCACCATAAACGTTCATAGTATTGGTTATTATGCCAGAAACTTTCACGTCTCCACTCAATTAAACAAAACTATTTTTATCATAAAAATAGGAACATTATATAATTTAATTCGAAATTGAAATAGCATTCATACTTTGACTTTAATAAAATGTTTATTCAAGGAATATAAGGAAATGTAGATATACGTTCATATTGTCTTTTTTCAAAGACACACTAACAAATTATTTCTCTAAATTTTTTAATTGTTTCCATATACAGTAACAGCCTGTTAATGTCACACTGCTGGGCTAAGGCCTCCTCTCACTTTTGAGGAGCTTGAGGGTTTGAAGCATTGAAAGTTTTGGAGCTTATTCCACCACGCTGCTCCAATGCGGGTTGATAGAATAAACATGTGGCAGAATTTTGGTTAGACACATGCAGGTTTCCTCACGATGTTTTTTTTCACCGTCAAGCACGAGATGAATTAGAAACACAAATTAAGCACGTGAAAATTCAATGGTAAGCCCGGGTTTGAATCCACGATCATCGGTTGAGACTCACGCGTTATAACCACTAGCTCACCTCGGCTCTTCCATTTGGAAGATGTTTTAGTTTAGTTTATGAATGAATTGTCTCTGAAGTAACGTATTTATTGTTAGGATGCGAAACGAGGACAAACTATTATCACACAAAATATGGTAAAATTTAAATTTTAAATCATTGATCGTTTCCGCTGGCTAATCTACATAAATTATTGTTCCAAAATAGGCAGTCGACGAAAATTTAATCTATTATTTGTTGGTATTAATATCTTGTATGTTTGTTGGAATCTTCGGTGCTACCAATTTTGAATTTAAGCCAATGCCAAACATTTAAAATATTTACATAAAGATAAACCATTACCAGTTACAATTTATCGTCATATCAATGAATTAGTAATGTTTTGTTAATAATAACATTAATTATTATTAATCATTTAATTTATTAAAATAGTTTCTCTATACCCTATTCCAGTCGGAATAGGACTAAAGGTAAACAAACCGTAGATTAACGAATCGCATGCGATTTTCTAATTGATCTGCTGTCTTATGCATTATAAACAGTTCTTGATTAATTTACCTTTATTTATAATACAATACTATTCCACGTTACCAGTTACTATATAAATTTAACTTTCGCAGTGACGAAGTTTTTTCGCGAATCCATAGTGAATATCATAGATTATTCAAGGTCTCGACCAATGACATCGCGTCAATTGATATCGGTGTCAAAGTTGTTTATTTGGGTTTACTCCTCTTGTGGTTGGAATAGGCAATAATTTTTATACTGTAAGAGAATAATAAATTATAGTGAAAATAAATGTTCAATTGAAGTGTTAAGTTCATAGGAAAAAATACAGAAACTAACATTAGTCGTCAATGACGAATAATATTTCCGAAATGCTAATTTCATGTTATTATTATAATAAAACAAACATCGCGCGCGTCACCTTATTTCCGTTAACGGCGCGAAATTAATCTCAAATTCCGCAAATCGACAGATAAAGATAAAAAAAAATTAGGCACCATAAGTGTATTTATTGTATTATCTGTCTAATTCAAATCACAATGGCTTTTTCATCCCTTGTTAACTTTGATGACTATTTTAATACAATATTATGCTTAATAAACTAGATTATACTATGCTAATTTATAAATGCAAGAAACAGTGCTCTTTAAAGAGGCACACTAATAATTACAACTTTCAGTAGATTTTACATTCTAATGTATTAAATATATTTTTTATCTTCCTACTGTAATATTTTAAATTTACATTGAAATTTTTTTTTAGTTTGTAATTTTAATATTTTTGTTGCAAAAGGTATATACAGCCCCAAAGTAAATATCATACTATACATACATACATAATGTTTTACAGTTTTCATTTGCATAGGTACTACTTTGAGAGTTAAATTTTTTTAGCAATTTAATGTATTCTAATAACATATAAAAAACGATGAATTCGCTTTGTTTTAAAAAATATTTTTTATGAATTTTTGGTATTAATGTTTTATCTTAAGAATTTAAAAATAACGGAGAGTGCTGAATTTGCTGAGTTGCGTCGTCTTCTCGATTGGTCCGGCATCATCCCGGACGATCCTTTGCTAAACGGTGTTTGTTGATTCGTCGTGAGAAAATAGTTTCCACGGGCTCTGAAGATATTAAAAAAACAGTTACATACTTAGTTTCTATAAATTTTAGTTTCTATAATATATTAAAAAAACAATAGTACGCGTGCAACTCCGTGATATTAGTGAAACTTCTTAACATCTATAATAATAATAAATAATAATGTCCTCCAGACCGATTTCGGCCACGGCGGCCAATCTCAGATTAGCCAACTGCACAGGAGATATAGTGCACAAGTGTGTGCGCAAACAGAGTTGCACTCTCTATTCCCTAACTCTCATAATCCGATGGGACGGCAATCCGACACGACAGGAAATAGTTCAGGCGCAGGATCAACGGTTTTACGTGCTTTAACATCTATATAGTCTATTCCAATCACTATAGGAGTAAGTTAAATATTCCAAGTGATTTGCTGTTATCTCCGTTATACTATGCACAACAAACAGGTCTTGATTATTATATCTACATTTGTAATACAACAATATTCTACTTAACTACTTAATTCTACTTTAATTTTACTTCCAAAATTCCGGAAACAGTTTTGCCGACATTCAAGACGCAAATTTTTGATTAACTGATAATTAATATTAAGGTCTCGACCAAGGACGTTCGGTAAACAAATGGAGAACGAATGAATTTATATAGATAAAAAATATATTATTATTATTTTTTAGTTTTGTCACATTTACAATTTTAGATTTTTTAAATAGATATTTGTTTTTTAATTTGTGTATAATATGAAATATTTGTAAAAATATACAGAAAGTTATCCGGTAAAGATGTTATTATAATGAAAGGTAGACCTTTGACCAAAGAAGAAAAAAAATTAAAAGTTTACAAAAACTTCAAAATATAGATTACTTATATACATAGTAAAATTTAATTTATAGTTTTGAAAATAATAAAAGAGTAAGACATTCATCTCCGATTTCTTCTCTCTCATGTCACAAAATGTTTCTAAATGAGACGAAACGTTGAAAGCAGAAGCGGTTAAAACCCCGCACTAGAGTTGTAATATTACTCGGAGATTAATATGTATTTTACCGTTATTTTTGTGAAAGTTTCCGTTTTCTTAATACGTTTATTTACATATGTATTATGATTGATTTGAAAGGATAGTATAACGCTATATAATAATATTAATTTTATCTATATACATATATACCATTCTACGCGGTTACGATTTGTATAGCTATTTTTAATTTTGATTTCTGAACAAACACATTAGTTCTTAGTGTCAATAATTCTTATGTAATATAAGTAGATTTGTTTGAAAGTAAAACAATACAATTTCATAACGTACTAACGTAGTTCAAATTTACGTAATCAAATTAAATACGACGTACTCGTATTTAGCTGTTTATTATGTATCTGACCGAAATTCGGCCACGGCGGCCATTTTTAAGGCTATTCAAACTGAGCTGGAGATATAATCGTGCACAAAAAAATGGTGCACTTGATAATTCGATGGGATGGCAATCTAACACAATCGGGAGAGGTCGCGTACATAAAATATATTCATTCTTTTTTTTTCGGGACACGGGAATTTAATATTGAAAACTTTATGACTCCAAAATCAGCTATTGAGACCAAAGACGTAGGGACGAAGAGTAGACTAGCTGTTTACATCGTATTTATAACAATAAATGTAATATGATATATATAATGTCTCGAGATGGTATATCTTACTTTGTATTAGTTAAATCTCCCATATAATTTGTGATAGCTGGTGCGGTATCCATAGCGAGCCACGCGTTGTAGTTCTCAGCTGCCGCTGCTGGGAACGCTGTCCCGTAACTAATGGATTCGACGAGGTAACGCCACGCGCGATCGTGGCTACACAGATCTGGAAATAAATTTCTATGATAATGTCATTCATCAATTAATAATTCACAATATGATAATAATAATAATAATATCCCGGGACATTACACAGGGTCTGATTCCAAATTAAACAGAGCTTGTACTATGGAAACCAGACAACTGATATACTACATATACTACTTTTCTTCTGTAAATACATACTTATATAAATAGTTACACTCAGACTCAGGAAAAACAAACATGCTTATGCACACAAATTTCTGTCCTGAGTGGGAATCGAACCCACAACGGCGTGAAAGGCATCTACCAACCACGCCAACCGGCTTGTCCAAATAAATTTAATCACCAAAAATTCGTCTAGCTCGGCTGTATAATATATATTTAACTTTAGTTATTATTTATGTTAAAGAAATATTAATTACCTTCCGGAGTGAACATGTCAAATGTCCCTCTGGGACAGCCGGGCTGCATGCCGTCATCGGGTGAATAGTTCGGCCACAGGTCGACAGTGCCAGTTGACTTACTGGTCCCGTACGATCCAGGGTTCGTATGGATAATATCAACAAACTTAGCACAGGTGCGGTCCAAGCCGGTCTGTATCGCGAATGTACCTTCAAATAGAGCACGCGCTGGATCTAGACCTGTGATCCTGAAAATATTTTTTTTTACATCTGTTTGTTGTTTTACATGAATGTTAATATCTTATGCTAAAACAGAACGCACCTAAAATTATACATATAATTAATTACGCATATTAAAACAAAAGAATGTCCTATTCGCAACAACGACTTTAACTTAAAAAACTATTACAACCTTATGATCAAATTTTATTTAACTTGAGGCCAATCCATTGAATCATCTTTATAGTAAAGTGTCTCGAGGTTTCTGGTCGTAATAAAAGAAGACAGTATGTTGGTAGCCAAGTCACACTAAAATACTTTTTATTTAAATGAGATTTGTCTATTACTATGCTATGGCGTTGGTTATTATTTATTATCTTTAATTCGTAGCTATTTGTACCTGGATATAACTTGTCCCCTTTTTCTAGTCCATCTGCCAGCAAATGCCATGATATGAGCCCCCAAGGAATGTCCCACGAGATGCACTTCAGTCATGTTCAGACCGACTTGCGACAGAGTTACCAACGCGTCGCCGAGTTCGTGGCCAATCTGTAAAAAAAAAAATTAGCTCAAGTGTGACAGACATTGTAAAAATAAACGCAAAAAAGCGATTATTCAAAATATTTTTTTTGTTTTTTAATTGATTTGCATGTATTATGAGTTTATTTATCTGCATGTATTATGTTTTATTTTAATGCTATTAAGAAGAGTAAAATAATTTACTGTTTTCATTTTCAGCAGGATTCCAAGCAGACTATATTCGCAATAGAGAACTCGAATTTTTAATACGCATTTTGTTAGCCGATTATCTTATTTCTTTTTTAAAACAAAACGATTGTCACTGTATATTTTATTTAATAACTCATGCATAGTTTTGAATGGGCATCAGAAAATTTAAATTAATTAATTAAAAATTCTTATACGCAGGTCGTTCTTGACCTGGGGGACAATTCTACTAACAAATTGTCACATTATCGCAATCGAATCGAAGCGTGATCGTTGCCGTTTAACCGTTTTCCTATTCTTTAATTTAATTATCGCTTGTTGGTATAAAAGTTAACAATTTAGTTTGGTTTTGACATAACGGTATATGTTAACGTCATATCGGTTCGGTTGCGATCCGAACAGATGTAGAATAATCAACGTTCGATTGGATTTGAGTCAGGAACGTATCGTAATCATTAAAGATTAGTAGAATTGACTCTCGGAATATTTAAATAATATGGAAATGAACTCACTCGTTTCGCGTTCGGTACAGCGTACAACGCATATCCAAGGGGTATACCCAAAACTCCGCTCTGAGCTTCTTCCTGCCAATCGAGTAGTAAAACATTTCGTTTCTTGGTTTCCATGTATGTACTGAGTACTGCAGTTGTGGCTGGACCATTCGTTTTCCCTCTATACCCAAATGTATAGATGACAGTTCGGAGGTTTAGGTCGAAGCATGGATCTCTCATCATCGGTGTCGGATGATTCAGTGACATCACCGTGTAGTCGTCTAGAGAGCTGGAAGTTGTAATAATTATTAAATGATATATAAAAAAGCCGAGATGGCCCAGTGGTAAGAACGCGTGAATCTTAACCGTTGATCGTGCGTTCAAACCCGGGCAAGCATCACTGAAGTTTTTCATGTTCTTAATTTGTGATTACAATTCATTTCGTGCTTTTCGGTGAAGGAAAACATCGCGAGGAAACCTGCATGTGTCTAATTTCACTGAAATTCTGCCACATGTGTATTCCACTAATCCGCATTGGAGCAGCGTAGTGGAATAAGCTCCAAAGCCTTCTCCTCAAGAAGGGAGAAGAGGCCTTAGCCCAGCAGTGGGACATTTACAGGCTGTTACCGTATATATGTGTGAAAGAAAAACAATTTATAAATATAAGAATATTAATAACGTCCCTTATGTTTATATAGCTGAAATTATCAGTTATTTATATTATAGTTGTTTATATAAAAATAATTATTGTTGTTCATATTATATAAGTTTGCGCATTGTTTAAGCAATTGAGTGGAAAATTTGTCAAATTTTCGTTGGCACGTGCGTGAAGGTTTTCGAAATAGTACCGTGAATGTACATACAATGGCAACCTGTGAGTCGTATTGTCTTAACTTGGCTGCAATGTCACGACCAGTTGCTAGTTAAAACTACGAATAAAGTGCTTAAAAAAATGTTGCCATTACGGGATTTCCAATAATGTGAAACGCGGAAATTGGTGGTAATTCGTATAATTTATAATGAAAGAAAGCATAAATAAATATGGAGTAAAATAATTAGTTTCTTTAATATAATGCATTTACACTTGCCTAAAAGTATTTAAGAAATCATTGTCGTGCGTTTGTTCGTTTCTTCGATGTTGATGTTTTTTTTTATTATTTTATTTGTGTTACTAATGTAGGGCTTACTTGATAGATTTTTGTTTTTGTATTTTTTATCTATCGTTTAAGAGTAGAGTACTGTATAATATTTGCACCTTAATGAATTATACAGATAAATATATTTCTCATTATACGTCTCCAATATTTTTATTGTTGAAAAACATATATGTATATATAAAGAAACGATACGCAAGAGGATGGTTAATAACAGTAATGCGTTTAATGTCTATTACTTGCGAAAAACACGATTTTACTTTATTCAATTAGAGCTTGAAATCGGAAATTGCATTTTGCAATTATATATTTTATGATTAATAACTTAATGCTATCGTGTTTTTGTTGTGACATTTGTATAAGGCTGTATTGATAAGACTATATATATATATACATACAGCTATATACATACTAATATATAAAGCTGAAGAATTTGTTTGTTTGTATACGTTAATCTCAGGATTTACCTGTTCGATTTGAAATAATATTTTAATGTTTGACTGTAAAATAGTAAAATAAAAACAATACTGTAAATACAAAAAAAAAAATACAATATATTATAAAGCATATAGTATAGTATCTACTAGATTCCGTGTGCGTGTGACTGGGGAGGGCAGTTGCTAGTTATCCTATGTCGTATTCTATAGCCCTGACAACGTCTAAGGAAAATTCTCTGATTAGTAGATAAGTAGTGAAAGCTTAATAAACAAATACAGTTGGAATTTATAATATTACGAGTTACGATGATTCATCAATTATTTTACATTTTACTTGTTTTTGACTGCTTCATTGGTCTAGCGCCTTGATAAAGATATACAGACCCCGAGGCTCTGGGTTCGAAACCCAGGTTGAAAATTTTTCAGTAGCAGCTCACCAACCCATGGAAAGTACGTAAAGCCGGTCGTGCGCAGTTCGAGCAGTCTGCTTTGATACTGGCCGCCATGGCCGAAATCGGTCAGAATAGAATAACATAACTAAATTGAGCGATTCAATACGTACTCATTTGTATTAATTTATTTTATACGTACTCATTCTTATTACTTGATTTATAGTTAAGATATGTTCCGACCATATTGTATGTTTGTTGTCCAAAAAAATAATTCAATAAGCTTTATATCTTGATCCAAGCCAGTTGATAGAGCAATCGTCGGACATATTGATTTAGAATTTACAAAAAAAACACTCAGCTATTGTTTTTATTGAACTTTAAATGTAAAAAAAAAAAACAAAATACTCTTCAATGTAAAAAAACGCAGTAGGAAGTTATTAATCTAACTTTATTCGAATATAAATACTCAATTTACTTCTAAGAATTAAGTAATTGTTTTCAATATCATTTTATACAAGCTACCCGTTACGGATTCACATGGGTAGTTTGAGGGTTGCTTTAGAAACAAATTTTATTTTGATTATCATATTTCACTATGATTTCCAGTAAATCGCAATGCATTTTAATAATAAACTCTAAATATTAAATAACAAACCTTAGGATACGTAATATACTTATTACAAAAACCAATAACATCGCTTCAAGGAAGATAACTGGCTCAGGACATCTGGTCCAATAAATAAGCCACAGATAATAAAGCTAAACAAATGAAGACAAATAGAATTGTATTACACGTATAATAATTAATCTTAATATCTCGATTATAATGACTGCCTGGAAATGCACAATATGCGGGCATGTTTAAAAAAATATCTGTATAAATAAATGAAAATAAAGTGTCTGTCTGTGATTTCAAAATGATTCTTTTTAATTTAATTTTGCTATATCTGAGTCACCAGCCATATGTGTGTATAATTCAAATAGGCATTATGTACGTTAAAATGTATAATTTGGAAGGATTTTCGCCACAAACATAATTCCACGTTGGCAAAGTCACGCGTTTTGCTATTCATTAAATATACTAGAACCATAAATTAAGGGCGCGGACACATTTATGGGTATTTTTGATATAAAATAAAAAAACAATTTAAACAACCGTGGCTACAAACTATTATCTTTATATGCGTTTGATAAAAAACGTAATGGTTAAAATAAATTTTATTGTCTCCAATTATAGCGAGACCTCGTATCGAAACATTACCGAGTTTGAATTGCCACATTAACCATCGAACGGTTTTATTTATCAAGGTCTCATCATGTCCCTGTTAGGAACGCGAAATTGAATACATAACACCATGTCTGTTATGTGTGGAGACGAAAAACCGGTACCTTACGTGACAAGTAAATAATCGGAGTCGATAGATCGAAAAGAAAGCGGTCATATGTGTTTTATTTACAAGACGATTACGTGTAAACGCTTAACGTTTTCCATAACATGATGAATGGGATCATTAATCCACTTAGGAGACCTTGGTGATGAAACAGTTAGGCTGTTATGATAGGGGCTCCGTGACTTAATTGCTCGGGTCATATGTGCTTGAGGAAAATTAATCTTGTCGTCATTGAGTATGTTCTGAATTTCGGAGTTCCGTTACCTATTCGAATTTATTATCATCAGCGAGGTTAAAATTTAAATATAATGTTAAAATAGTGACGTATCTATTATACTACTGAGGAGTTTGGTTAAAGGCGTCGATTTTAGGAATTATATAACATTCCTTTTATTGCGGAAGGTTTCAGGATATATTATAGTATTAAATAATAAAATAACTTGACGCTACAACGGAGAGGGCTACCATAAGCTGAGCTACCATAAATGTAAACAATTATGGCTATATGTATATACTGGGCTTGTATTGATTTTGTACAAGCTATGTGAGTGTGTTTCTTTGTTAGGCTATTACGTGTTAACTACTCAACCGCTCAACAGACTGTATTAAGATATAATAATGTCCTCCAGACCGATTTCGGCCACGGCGGCCAATCTCAAGAGAGATTAGCTAACTACGCAGGAGATATTATAGTGCACAAGTGTGTGCGCAAACACAGGTGCACTCTCTATTCCCTAACTATCATAATCCAATGGGACGGCAATCCGATACGACTGGAAAGAGTTCAGGCGCAGGACCAACGGTTTTACGTGCTTTCCGAGGCACGGGAGTGTACACACAACTTCCAGACTCCGGGCTGCTACTGAGAATTTTCTGACAGAAAAACCCAATAACTTTTTACAGGCCCGACCTGGGAATTGAACCCGGGGCCGTCGAGTCTGCGGCCTTATATCAAGCCACTAGACCAACGAGGCAGTTATGTCAACGTAGAGAGAAAATTAATAAGCTTTCTAACTACAACTGTGAAAAAAAAAAAAAAAAATAGGACTACTTTAAATATCTTATTGATTTTAATACATATATAATAATATATATTTCGAATATGCTAGTTCAATTCATTAGTTATAAAGCATTAGGAACATTAAAAAACAAAAAAAAAATATACATTAAATCAATAATTTTATTATATAAAATAAATACCTTATTATGTTTCTAAATTAATTATTTAAGCAAAACAAGTATATTTGACAAATCTTAATGAGATACATAAAAAATATGCAAACGAAAGAGATGACAACAATAGAAAGTAGGAGTATTACACAATTAACGATAACAAATTTAAATTTATAGTTTTTTTTTACGTAAGAATATATCCACCATAAAAACTTGATGAGTGGAGATGGAATCTTAAATGAAGATAACGAGTTCGAACTTAGGCAAGCATCGCTAGATTTTTATATGAAGCCTGCATGTGTCGAAAGAAAATCTACCACAGGTGTATCCACCAGCCCGTGGTAGTAACAGCGTGGTAGGAGGAGCTCAAAATTTATGCTTATTAAATAACTAATAGCTGCGCGCGGCTTTATACGCGTTAAATATTACCACACCTGACTTCTGCGTGGCGCTCGTAGAAAAATTTTTTCTTTCTCAAAAAATGTCATATCTAATGCAAAAATTTAAGGTAGATTCTGAGATAAACAAAATCACCAGCTTTATAATATTAATTTTAGATTATTATGCATGTATGTTTTTGTAAATGTCTGTTTTTCCATCCATTACCTATGAAAAAACCAAATTTTCAGCATAATAAAGTAGACCTTTCTTCTAATACCTAGAGTCATGGCCATTTGTGTTTAATATTATTTCCATAGTAAGATTCCGTAGCTTTTTAACTTGGCCTATTAATTTTGAAACTCAAGTCAAAAAACATTGGTCACATAAGGCGTATTACTCAATTAAATAATATGTAGATGATATAAAAGCGTCGAGTTACTATTCGTTGATTTTAATGCAGGATAAATGATAAATTTAATTGTATTTAATTTATGTCCCTTTCCTTCATTTCCTGTGTGAATTAGTGGAATAACAAGAGTTTCTTGCCGATTCTTCTCGATAGAATCTTCATTCCGGACCAATGGTAACTTTATATTTAATCCAATACTAACATGATAATTTTATAAGTTACTTGATTAAATATTTTGATTTTATAAGAGAGAATTGATTGAGTTATGATATCTTAAAATCCGAATTTAAAATTAATTACGTAACAGTATCGAACATAATTGTATACTGTTTAAATGAGGGCTTTTTTCTATCACGGATCACGACGTAAGATCAACGATGTAGTTCATGACTTGGATTTAGTTTTTTTCCAATTTTTTTGTTCTTAAATATTATTCAAGGATGAGATCATGTATTTTAATATACAGAAATACTGACAATGCATGTTTTAAGCAATAGCTAATATTCCTACTAATTAACCTTAAACCTTGAGCTAAAAGTAACGACCTGCAATTGTCCCACAGCTTCTGGGTTAAGATTTAATCTCACTTTAAGGAGAAGATTTAGAGAGTATTCAACCACGCTGCTCCGATGCGGGTTGGTGGATACGTGGTAGAATTACAGAGAAATTAGACACATGTAGGTTTCTTTAAGATATTTTCCTTGCACGAGATGAATTATAAACACAAGGCACATGAAGTATTCAGTGATACTTGCCTGGGTTTGAACCCACAATCATCGATTAAGATTCACGCGTTCTAGCCACTGGTCCAACTCGGCTCTTCAACCTTGTGGTAGGAGTATAACAATAGCTCAAGGCATCATGTTCTAAATGAATGAATGCCTGTATATTATGAGTTATATTATAGGAGTTGAGGATTTAACTTCTGCTTCTTCTAAAGCTTCTAAGTTCTACTAATGAAGCATAGCCTATACTACGACTTTGTTCGATTTTCTGTTCAACTCAGCCCGTTTGGATAGATACAGATACTTATCGCATATTCTACCGTCAAACAGCAATCCTTAGTATTGTTGTGTTCATGTTTGTGAGTGTGCCAGTGTAACTCCGGGAACAAGAGATAACCATGGAATGTAACATTTTCTATGTACATCATAGTTTTGAATAAGTATATTTTCATCAGTAAAATAACATTATCGTAAAAATAAACGTAAGGTTTATAAAAATATTACATATATATACACCCATAATTCTTCTTGTGGATAATAGATGTAATAGTAGACGAGAATACTGTTTAAAGCAATATGATATATAATTATTTAATGTTATATAACTATCAGACGGTTCCCGAAAACTTAAGCTGATTCCGAAGAATAAAGCTTTTGTAGCATTTAACAATATACTTATTGCTATAAGTTTTAAGATCTTAAACAATAATATTATTTCATATATTTGTCATCAGCGCCTAACCCCTTTGATATTTTATCGCCAGATATATTTATAACAATACAATAATGAACAAATATCACGATAACTACTAACGATACAAGAGATAACACGCCCAAATTTATTTAAAGTATTTTTATTTAAACTCTATACTCAAATATATATTTTTACGAAGAATATCGTCATTTCGATTCTATACTCAATAATAATTTGCTCAAAAAAGTTAGTAAATCGTTACAGGGATTTGTTTGATATAATACTTTTCTAAGATCTACAAATCTTGTATACGAAAATTTAAAATCCATACATATATATAATATACAGGGGAAAATATTATAATTTTATTGAAAACGCGCGAAATTCGACGATTTCTTTTTAGACAACTAATAATTTTCCAATGAGGACCTAATAATATAATAAATGTGGAAGTGAGTTTGTTACATTTTCCCGTCGTACCTACTGAATGAATCATCATGAAATTTCGCATACATATATCAGGGGTTCAGAAAAGGATACCTTACAAAAAGGGTATAAGGTATTTAAATGAAATAATACATAAATCTAATGCAATGCAAACACGCAGGCAAAGCCGCGGGCAGAAAATGCTAAAGTTATATGTCATATACTTGTCTTGAAACTTTAAATCTTACAGAGGTAAGATTATGTAAATTTTCTATGAAATTTCGGTTATTATTTTCCGTTTTAATCAAACAAAAAGCATCGTTATTTTTCTTTACAAGATTAATATCACTATATTCGGCTTGTGTGTGTTAGTTGGTTGTTTATATTTTCTCAAAATTTCGTAATGCAAAATGAACTATAATCAAATTTACTGTCAGTCTCTTAAGACGTTTATCTGTTAAGATATAATTCTTAAACTAATAATTTCCCAGCGAATCAAAGTTCCAATACGAATAAATAATGTATAAGTACATAATGATGTGTGTTTCTGCTTTATATGTTATTTTGTGTGACTATTTAAAAAAAGTTATTATTAACATTATTAATTAAAAAAAAAACTAAAAACTTACCTTTTATAACACCTAAGCCAAGCTGTTTGCGTATTGTCTAGAAAAAAACCTGAAAAAATAATATTTAATATATTTTATAGTAAATATTTTGCCTATTTTACTGACTTTAATATAGTTTCATAGAATGCATTTAGAATATCAAATAAAAAAAAATACAAAAATAAATTTCCATTCTTTAAGAAAATCACCATTGTTTTGTTGTTTATTTTATTCAGAATAATATATTTGAAAATACTCACCAATAATTAAAGCGATTGTCCAAATACATGATTGTGATTGGTACATTTTCACAAAACTGTGCAAACGCGAAGTTGTATAAAAATACAATAACAATCCGTACTGAGGATGGCGCGACCGCTGATAGCGGCGTCTTTACAACCGCACTACGCTTCGAAAACTATACGATAACGCAGTCACGATTCAACTTACCCCATAACCGTCTTCAATGTTATATACGGAAAAAAATCTTTACACATGCCAGGAATTTCAATGAAAACATTTTGAAGACAATTGGCTCGAATTTCAAATGTACATATTTGTTATTTTTTTTTCATCGCGTTTGAATTACACTTTCTTGACAAATTCAAATATTGAACGCGTTCTGAATTACGATTGTGTTACGTCCGCCTTTATTGAGGTTGATAGATATTTTTATTAAAAACATGACGAATTATATTGTTATGTCATACTGTATAAGTTATGGTTTTAGACGTATAAGTTTGGTATGTATAAGTTCACGTAACACCATATGTTCTATTTTTTATACCTTAGACATAATATATATATATATATTAAACTCGTTCTAATTTTAAAATAGTATCTTACGTGGTACACTTGGTTTGAACCCGTACTACACTGTGCTGAGAATGCGTAAATTATGTTTAATGTGCATGAAATATATTTCTCGGCAAAATTAATCGGATGCAATTTAGATTTAAAAAGCAACAATTTCGTAATTCAAAAAAAATAGAACCAAATAACAAATGTGTAAATTTAATTTTTAAACATATATTTTTTTTATTCATAAAAATTAGCCAGACGATTAAAGAATATAAAGAAGATTAAATACATTAAAGTTAATACATCAGAATTTAAAAGTGGCCAGTAACGATTGCATCATTACTTTTGTTTCGTCAACTTTAATATTTTAAACGAAGAATTATTAGTATGTACATTTAAACGTTGAGAATATTATTTGTTAATTCTTGATTACGTTGGAATAAATAAAAAAAATTGTACAAGAAATCTAATGAATAATACTTTTATGTACTAGAAATTTGTGATATGATGATATATTAATAATACTTTAAGTTTAAAGAATACTTTTAAAGAACACCAAATAGTAATATGACAAAGTAAAAAACTAGAGCTTAACTTAGTTAAACACTAATTTCTCTCTTTTTATCATCATGGATTTGACATTCGAAAGAAGAAGACACAACATTACTTAACTAATCACCCCGTTAACAATATTTATAGGTTAAATTAACATTCAAATCTTGACATATTTGTATTTAAATTAAATATTACAATAGTATTTCTAGTGGAATGATTGAAGAATTTTATATTTATAAATTAAGCACATAACATTGCATATCAAGTTGTATGTGCCAGTCATATAAAACTAATTATTGCCTTTGATTCCGCATACATAAAGTTAATCGCAATCGTAGAGTAGATTAAAGCAAAAATGAATTTAAAATAATATCCATTAAGTTTACATATTTTCATTTATTATTACAATAATTAAGATATATTCTATACATATTATAAATAAATATATAGAAAAATAGGATATTGCCAAATGTGTTACTATTTATGTGTACCTATGTAAGTAAGGTCCTTGAATTGGATAGACATACATACTCGTGGACAGGCTCCCTACAAGGTGGACTGACGATATAGAAAGAGTCGCGGGAAGCCGTTGGATGCGGGCAGCGCGCCTTTGTCCAAGCGAGTTGACGTTTTTCGGCTGAGATGATGATGATGATGATGATATACATACTTATATAGCATATAATTATATTTCTCATTTACCATTTGTATTTGAAATTGCATTATTTCCATTTGCTTGAAGATTGGTATGACATCAATCGGGTAGTGGTTTTATTGTACACCGTTTTCTCAGCGTAACTTATTTAACCAAGCTTATAAAATTAAATGAATATTTAATATTTGTTTTTATATATATATTTTTCGTATAAATTATGATTAAACCTTTATTTATTCACTGGCAGGCTGTGAACCTTCTTCGCCCAATCCATAAGGCGACATTGAGTTAGTCCGTAAATAGAAGTTCCCACGCGCTCTAAAAGTAAATATCATTGCAATTAGCCACTTAGTGCAATTGATAATTGGTAATAATCATTAACTTAGATTATTTCATAATATAATAATATAATAAATGTTTAGTTACAGATAAATATCTATAATGTTAGTTACAAACTTAAAAACTATGTTTGTAGATATATTTACTATTATTGAGCATACATTTTTTTTTATAGAACAGGAAGGCGGACGAGCATATGGGCCACCTGATGGTAATGGTCACCAAACGCTATTAGACATTGGCACTGTAAGAAATGTTAACCATCACCTACATCGCCAATGCGCCACCAACCTTGGGACCTAAGATTTTATGCCCCTTGTGCCTGTAATTACACTGGCTCACTCACCCTTCAAATCGGAACACAACAATACCGAGTACTGCTGTTTTGCGGTAGAATATGTGATGAGTGGGTGGTACCTACCCAGACGAGCTTGCACAAAGCTCTACAACCAGTAAACCATTGGCGGTCTAAAACAACGAGTTGATACATGAAGTTCCCCCCAATGTTTAACAAATGGATTATCCATTTTCAGCATCAATGTATTCAGGATACTCTCTTTCTAATGATGGCATAGAAATCATCCACACGGGCTTCAGCAAACATCAGTGATGCACTACAAAAGCGCGGCAATCCCAACAGTATCCTGAATGCATCGTTATCCAGTACGCGCAACGCATTGTAGGCTCTCTGCGTATACTTTAGCCACAAGCTGCACGTGTACATGTTTTGACAGTACGCTTTAAAAAGAGTAATTTTTACGTCATTCGTACAACGTGCAAACCTGCAAACTATCATACTGCATCATACCGCCAAGGCCCTGCGCTCCCTCTCCATGTCAGCATCGTTGGATAAATCCTCAGTGACTTTGTGACCCAGGTATTTAAAACCCTTAACTCTTCGAAGTTGTGTTCCGTTTAGAGTCACAGCAGGGATATTATCTGATATGCTATTTCGACCCTTAAAAATCAAAAGCTCACTTTTCTTTTCATTGCATACAAGCCCATGTGACACAGCATAGGACTCACACACAGTAAGCAATTTTCTAAGACCGTTAATTAAGGGACTCAGCAAAACCATGTCATCCGCGTATATAATTAAGATATTTCTTTGTGGTAGGAAACATAACTTTTTTTTTAAAATGATATTAGACTTTTTAGGGGATTTGCCGTTGTTTTTGCATCAGTTACATTATTTATAATTTCCTTTCTAATTTTTCAGTAAACTATGGGACAAATGAAGCCATTATATATAAAACAGAAATAGAATTAAAAACATACTTTGGATCAGTATTATCTCCCAAATATACTATTTGATTGGTTCCTTCGCCATTGTTAAAGGCGTCGCAGTCACTGGCAAACTGCGCTGGGAAAGCGGTCGGATGCTCAACAGATTCAGCAAAATATTCCCATGAGCGATCGTGACTGCACAAATCTAGAAATATTGATGTATATATGTATATGACGATGTCCTCCTGACCGGAAAGAGTTCAGATGTTATTTTAACAGAAAAACTCCAAAACTCTTCTCTCAGCTCTTCAGCCTTTCTTTATTATATTTGATCTTTATTATATTTTGAATAGTAGACAATATATAATTTATCTTAAAAAACCTTTTGTTTGTAATACGTGTACATACAATAAGAATTTATTATTTTGACTGTACATATTACTTACAATTGGTTGGCTGAAAGAGGTCCCTTACACCCTCGTAACACATTTTGTTTATGTTAAATATTATTAAGAATATGATTGGTACATAGGTAGTTCTAAATTAAAAAAAAGTATGTAAATTAAAGAATATTAATGATAAATACTCGCTGTCTTATTGGTGGAGCATTAGCGATGTAAATAATATGTAATATTTCTTAGTCTATGAGAAGTGGTGACCAATTACCATTAGTTTTTTTACAATTACTGCAAGATTGTTTCAATGGCCGATCGCTGACAAACTATGCAACTGTAAAAGTTGTATTATATTTTATTTTGATTTACATAAACATTAGGTAATAAGAAAATGGTGGTATCGGATTTACCGTCCTATCAGGCTATGAGTGATATGTACCATATATATAATGCACTTGTGTTTGCACACAGTTTGTACGCAAACACATTATGGTAATAACCGCCGTGCCTGATTTCATTCTCATTCTTTCAATACAAAAATATAATGAATTGATTTAATTACTTTGTTGTGAGGTCAATATACCAGGCGCCTCGCAACCCGGTTGCACGCTACTTCCACAGTTCGCCCAGATATCGACTGTGGCTACAGCTTCATTGGTACCCAGACGACGAGGGTTAGTGTGAATTGCGTATACATACTCTGCAGCGGATGCATCTACTCCAGAGAGCGATATGATACCATCGTAAAATGGTCCCGCAGCATCGCAACAAGTAATCCTGCGGAGAGGTCATATTATGTTAGTTAATAATCGAATCTAAATTTAATGAATATCTAGACTTTGGAATAATAATTTTAAACTAAATGTAAGGATTTACTTATACGTAATATATATGTGTTTCTTATAATAAATTTAAGATTATTTGCAATTAAAAAAATATATACTCTGCGTCACTGCTTTTCATCTGCTTGGAATAATTTATTAACGAAAAAGATTAAATGAAATAAGAAACGTGCATTAATTGGATGATATTCTGATATGTAATGAGAATCTTAAAGCAGCGTGAGGGAATTAGATCCAAACCATCTCCTGAAGGTCGGAGGTCTTTGCTTAGCAGTGGAATATTTACTGGCTATTACTTTCCTTTTATTACGGTAATTATTTAAAAAGATAGATCCCGATGATAAAAGTAGCAATGCGAAAGAAATTCTCGAATTTAAATCTTATTCGAATACAAATATCTTGAAGCAAATTCAGTATAATATTATTATGTATTTAGTACAATTAATAGCTTGGTTCGCTAGTTTTTTTGTTACAATATAAGAAATAATATGGTGTTAAAAATATTACGATAGTAACTTTTTTATCGCTTACTGCTATGTATATATTTTTTACTTCTAAGATTTACGTTTGTAATTAATAAATGCTGGCCGAAATATTAAAAAAATGAATGTAGTGGTCCTATTGTGGAATTATTATTATATAATGTGAAATAATTATAATATTTATTATTATACTAATTGTTCCAGCTGTATCACCCGCGTATAACTTAAAAAAATACTAAGAGCAGACTTATAATATTTCAGTATATACAACATTTTTATATAAGTATTTATTCGGTTTTTGCCACACTCGGATCTACATAGGGGCAACACACAATTGGAATCATATCATTGGATTCTTCGAATTACAATAACTTTAATATTTATGAACCGATTGAATTAAAACAAACACTAAATTTTAAGTGACGCTAGCTACAATAAATTAGTGAAAACAACACTCAAATTAAGCCGTTAAGCCGTTTCTAAGATTAGCGTGCACAAACGCACAGATAAACAGACAAAAATTCTAACAATCAATGATTTGGATTATATTGCGTTGATAAAGGCCCCCAGTAATAGTTTTACTAATATATATTCCATGTACAGACAGCGATTAGTTACAGATTTATTATATGTATAGATAATTAAAATATTACGTTCTATTTTATTATTTTACTAATTTTCTTTATCGATAATGCAGTAAAACGTCATTGTATTTTGGGATTCACAATTACGTGCTTGATAAATAATCAGTATATTATATGACAACAAGCCGAGATGGCCCAGTGGTCAGAACGCGTGAATCTTAACCGATTCAAGCCAGGGCAAGAAACTTACCTCTTGATTATCTTTCCTTGTCTTCTCACTTCGTCACCGGTGTATCCAACAAGTTGAGCTCCAAGCGAGAAACCTATCAAATGAACATCTGATAGACTTAGGCCATTATTGGAGAGTGTTATCAATGTCTTACCAAATTGTTTACCAATCTAAAACAAATTTAAATAAGAACATCATTACATTTAATTCACTATAACTTTCGTATTTTTATTGAATTTTTAACGAACCCTTTTCGCATTGGGGATAGCCTTCAAGGGGTATGAAATAGGACCAAGGATGCCACTCGCTGCTTCTCTTTCCCAGTTTAAAAGTAAAATATTAACTTTATTTAGATAGGCATTAACTATTCCCTCCACGGATGGACCGGTAGGTACACCATTAAATCCGAATATGTAGAAAACTGTATTTCGTTCAGATAGGAAGCAGGATGCATTTAATATAGGAACGGGGTCGTTCAATGAAAACACTTGGAAATTTTCGAATGACCTGAAACATTGGATGAGTTTCTTGCTAAAATTTTATTCTTTACAATTTCTTTACAAAAAAGCGATGTTTTTATTTGTTGGCAACTAAGTCCTTGTTTCAAATAATATAAACTCCAGACAAATATTTAATGCAAACTAAACCAATAAAAAGTATAGTTTTACCGATCGTAGCAGCGAAGATCGGCACAGTTCGCAATGGCTATATAACCTACAAAATTTTAAATAGCTTTTAAAATAAAACATTTATTGTTTTTAATTTAAGAATTAACTATAAAAAATGACTGAAATGAAAAAAATGTCAGATCTTTGGCTTTTTATAATTGACGTTTTCTATATTCTGTAAGAAATCACTTCGTTACTCACTCGTGAAATGTTTATAACAGATATGTTTCAGTGAAATTGAATTTTGATTCTTGAATTAATTATTATTATTATGGTCAATGTCGCAAATGAATTTATTATATTTCACGACCGTTTTCTGCAGTGAGTTTCGAGTTTGCTCTTACAGAATATCCCTGTGATTGAAGTCGGTGCTTAAAGGTATTTCAATAGTGAAATTTATTAACATATTTCTATAATTTTCTTTTCTTTTTACCACCAACTTTTATTTAATTCTCCTAAACTGAGACCCAAATACGATTTAAAGTGTCAGTTTAAAAAAGTATTAATACCAGTTTAAAAATTATATAAATTGTAATAATATTTACCCAATAAAACAAAAAAATATATAAATGATTTTTCAAATAAGTTCATTTTTTTAATTAATTTTCACCACTTAAAATTTTCAAAAATTAAAAAAAAATTTTTTTTTCGTTCGATTCACAGATATTGTAACGTTTTTCTTGTAACTGCTTCACATTTTATTATTTCTTTATGATGTCAAGTTTAAATTTAATTAATAATTATGGTTCGGTACATATATAGTTCTACATAATTCATTATAAAACTTATTTAAAACAGATATTGAACTATATAAATATATAACAATTATTCTAAAATGTTGAATTTTATATTTTTATTTTAATATGCAGTACGATACATATACGATAGGTTAATTTATTTATTTATACTTAAACAAGTTCTTATTTAAAATTAATTAATTGCTACGAAGCATTACGTTACGATAAGACATGAACTAAATAGAGGAATGTTAAATTAATTAGTAAAACATTAAATACATTATAATAAAATTTATAAACGTTATTTTTAATGTGTTTTGGCGCGCCGAGAGGAGCCGAGATGGCCCAGTGGTAAGACCGCGTGAATCTTAAACGACGATCGCGGGTTCAAACCCGGGCAAGCACCACTGAATTTTCATGTGCTTAATTTGGGATAATAATTCATCTCGTGCTTTACGGTGAAGAAAAACATCGTGAGGAAACCTGCATGTGTCTAATTTCACTGAAATTTTGCCACATGTGTATTCCACCAACCCGCACTGGAGCAGCGTGGTGGAATAAGCTCCAAACCTTCTCCTCAAAAAGGGAGAGGAGGCCTTTAGCCCAGCAGTGGGACATTCACAGGCTGTTACGGTTACGGTTACGGCGCGCCTAGGGGGTGAAATGGATTCGTATGTCGTGACGGCTAACGGCATGTCGTAGTCTCATGCCCTTATGTCAATGCCGTCTTACCCTGTTCTCTATTCCCTGGTATGTGCGTATACTGTATTCTTTTTTGCTATATTTTATTATAATTATTAATGTTTTACTCCATATTTATCTGTTGGTTTTCTTTAATTATATGGGTGGCGTGTGGAAGGTTAGATAAGCGTCAATTTCTGTACCCCTTACAACGTGAAAGCAAAATTTTATGATGATCGGTATAGTAATAAGGACGTGAAGGCGTAACAAACTAAATATCCCGTATTCGCATTTATAATACTAAGGATTTCAATAACCATCCATGTTTCACACCCGCCGGTCTTCCCGGTTACATTTTTTTGTCGATATAAATACTTAAAAACATATTGCTTTTTAAGATTTTGATAAATTTATTTTAATAAATATAACATACATCTTTAAGGTAATCAATTGATATAAATTATACTTAACAAGTTATAAATAGAAATCACTTAATATAAAAAGTATTCATAAAATAACAGATTTAAATATTCCACTGGAGAAGGCTTGGAGCTTATTGCATCACGGTCCTCCAATGCTGGTTGGTTACAAGTGGCTGATTTTCATCAACCACATGTAGGTTTCCTCACGCTGTGTTCATTCACAGCCAAGCATAATATGATGAATTATGAAAACAAACTAAGTACATGAAAATTCTGTGGTACTTGCCCGGATTTGAACTTGGAACTTAACCGAACTTAACTTAACTTAATTTTAACCGATGTTAAGATTCTCGCCTTCTAACCACTATCTACAAATAAAACAAAAGTTTTAAATATTAATAATATGATCAAAATACACTTATACTTAGTTATTAATAATCATCTATTATCTATTTTTATAGTATAGTTGGACGGACGAGCAGGGTCATCTGAGGGATCATATTAGGACTCTTACAATACCAACGCCCATAGACATTATTATTGTAAGAAATATCGCTTACATCGCTAATGCGCTACCAACCTTGGGAACTAAGATGTTATGTCCCGTGTGCCGTGTGCCTGTCACTCACTCTCTAAACCGGAACACAACAATAACAAGTAATGCTGTTTTGCGGTGGAATATTTGATGAGTTGGTGGTACCTACCCAGACGAGCTTGCACAAAGTAAAATACTATAATTTACATATGTACATAAGGCGTACTTATTTTGTATTCTTAGAGATGAAAGAATCTTCTTGTAACATTTGTTTTTTACGGCAAAAAAATATATATTTACTATCACCGTACTTACATTTAGGCCGAGGACACATGGACGATGCGGCACCGGCCACCGTGTAACGGCACGGCGCCGATACCGAGAGACGGCGCGGCGTGATGCCGCAACACGGTGTCGATTACACTAAAGAACATATTTTAACACCTGCACCCCCCTCCCCATATGCAGGCGAATTCGCGAGTGCAAACTATTATCATAATAAAACAAGAAATAGGCATGTATACATACGTTAGTACCTTATTATTTAAGGGGAACTCTAATGATTAATATTTATTATTTCTTTTACGTACCATTTGAACAAACACAACATAAAAAAAATCTATATAATATCCATTGCCTTAGGCTGTGGTCTCCGATAAACGCCACTGGTCGCTTATAGCGTCACACTTACTATAGAAATGTATTGTTGTAGCCTTTTTTAAGCTGATGTCGGCGTATGGACGTCATATGCGTTAAAAAACTTTGGGTCGCCTCTAGTTATTTTGAGCCATTTTAGGCCTGGAATTTCATTTTGGACCACGTCATTACTTACCATTACGCATTTTCTTATAAAAGGTACTCAATAATTCAGTATTTCCATACCTAATGTTAGCTCACAACGAATTACTGAATTCTTTTTTTTTACAGACGGATATTTCATATTATTACACGCGAGTACTGTCTATCTATTATGGTTGTGACCGAGGCGTCGTTCCCTGCATGCATTTAAAGCTGCCGCTTTGTCTGGCGTTCTGGTGAACAAACCTTTTTTTTAAACGAGTTTTTTTTTTATTTCTTCTATAGCGTTGACGTTAACTTTGACTTGTACGGAATTATGATTATTGACACTCGGCCGCGCTGTTTTCAGACCATACA
The DNA here is from genome assembly GCA_905147175.2 of Nymphalis urticae. NCBI lineage: Eukaryota > Metazoa > Arthropoda > Insecta > Lepidoptera > Nymphalidae > Nymphalis > Nymphalis urticae. Next base: position 10,492,601 of record LR989991.1, read on the forward strand.
AAGCACTACAATACAATACATACACTACAAAGCATACATACAGTCGTTCATCGAAACGTTAACTTCGAAGTCGGCCGATACGTACAGCATTTTATAGGAGACCATAGCCTTATACCTTCACGTAACTTCAGTTACTACTAGACAATAAGGTTGTCTGGTGGGTGTTTGTCATTATGTTTTAGATAAAAAAAAGAAAACGATAAAGATTATTATTTTTATATTGTCAATAAATATAAAAAAGTGGAGCGAGTGGCGAGGGTCCCTTAGTAGAGTAGACGAATAGGGCATAATTTGATTTGTGTGAAACTTGTGACTGCCCCGTTAATCTAGTGGCTAGATGTAAGGCCGCAGACCCGGAGGTCCTAGGTTCAATTCCCATGTAGCGTCAATAAAAAGTTTTTTTTTTTTTGTGTTCTTTTAGAAAATTCTCAGTAGCAGCCCAGAGTCTGGAAGTTGGAAGTCCCGTGCCTCGGAAAACACGTAAAGCCGTAGGTTCTGCGCCTGAACTCTTTCCGACCGTGTCGGTTAGCCGTCCCATCGGATTATGTGAGCTAGGGAATAGATCGTGCTCCCATGCTTGCGCACACACTTGTGTTCTATAATATCTCCTGCGCAGTTGGCTAATATCTCCACGCTGGAAGCGTGCCTTGCATGGAACGCGGTGAGGTAGATCTTGGTACGCGATCGTACGGGATTTCTCTCTGCGAGTAATCGTGTCGTCGATGCTTCGCGGGGAATCGGCGGCATCTTTATGTGAGACCGTCATGGTGATGGCGGAGCGGAAGCGGGAAAGGGCCGAGCCCGCTTGGCTGAACCAACAACCTGGCTTGGCATTGGCGTTCGTCTACAGCCCCGACGTCCAGAAAGTCCTGTATACAACTGATTGGAGCCCCGGCAGACGATCGCGTAGCAGGATGCTTTTGGATGCGAATGTAAGTAATGGTAAACTCGTGTCTTACCTGATGGAGTGACTACTACAGCCCATGGACATGTGCAACACTGGAGAGCTTGCAGGTGCGTTGCCAGCTTTTACAGAATGGATTCTCGTTTATAAAGAATTATAAAACTCGTTTATAAATTACTTAAAAAAATATTTTTCGTCCTCGTTCCCTCACTGCTTCCTGCCATCGGATAAGCCTTTACTTACTATTACTACTTAGTTACTATTACTACTTACTTTGATCATAAAATAAATAGATTATGCAAATAGTTTTGTAATTCAAAATAATTATTTTATTATTCTTAATTTAAAAGATTTTAATTAAAAAATATTATACTTTTATTCCGGTTGTAAAATCACTAACATTAAAAAAATCGTGTACAAAATTTGTTAAAAATAATGGTTATTTTGTGCTCATCAAGCTATTACTTTCGTTTTGGTAAATTATTTATTATGTTTAACGTTCATATCGAAGAACATCTCGACAGAACTGTACTTCCGAGGTATATCATTACTTGACCATTAACAAAGTATAATAATGACATATTAATGCTCAATCATAAATTTCAATCTTCATACAATAGACTACACTTTTATAAATAATTTTAATATTGGCTAATCTATATATTAATACGCGGATAGAAAACATGCAACATTTTAAACATATAGCGCGAGTGCGATATTTGCCATAATTAATGTTTATATAATATTTTGCAACACCTTATATATATAAGAAAAATACTACTATAATACAAAATACTCATCACGAGATCTCTTAAACGATCCGCCACATTGACTTGAAATTTCTCACACTCACTCTTTTCCCGACGTAGACGCTCACTAAGAACGGATTTTATGGAAATCCTATTATAAATACATTCTCCTCTTATCTATCCCGGACTATTAGCTAGTATCAAATAAAAAAAAAACATGTTTACTTTCGTACGGCCAAGTCAACGTTCTCTATTTATATCGTTGTCAAAGTTTAAAACCAATTACGTAAGCGTTTTTTGGCATTTCCTCGGGATTACCGGTGGTAGGGTACTTTTTTGGCAACGTGTATGAAAAGTTTCATCACAATCCGTTGACCAGTTATATGAAAGTGTTACAGACAAACAAATAAGCAAACGCACTTTCACCTTTATAATATTAGTAAGGATTTAAGCTTGAATCACATCTATCCGGTAATCGATAGTAAAATAAAGCATTTGTCTCATTATGAGACTCGCACCTTATCTACTGACACTCGCAACTGAACAGTTTTAATTAGCTGCGTTTTTGCATACTTAATCATCTTTTCTGATGCGCTCACTAAATTGTATATACTTTAATTACTTTATAGTTTAATGTACACCACAAACAAAACAAAACATGGATACAGCTTAAATAAAAGTAGCATACAATTTTGGCGACCTTATCGCTACATAGCGATCTCTTCCAGGCAACCAACGGTGTAATAACTCATAGGATATGAGGTAGGTGGTGCTGTATTAATAAATAAAATAACTTTAATCTATAATTAAAACAAACTAATAAATAAATGTAAATATAAAATACACATATTATATATCAATAAATAAATTATGTATAAAAATAGATTGTATATATATAGATTATAAAGAATCCATTTATATCCGTTGATGATCGTAAACAGCTTTAACATTTAATATCGAATGCTACCTTTTGTTCACCTTTTTAGGTGTATAAAGTCATGAGAATGAGAATAATGCGAATTGACGCTAATAACCGTGAGTTGGGCCATACCGACATAAAGAAAGTGTGGAAAATGCTCGAATTTTATTTGATACAATTCAGTACAGAAATACACAACATTTATTTACAAAAATATCATTATACATAATATCTAATTAGGTTATTACTTGTCTCTAATTGTTATTTTAAACGAAATATTTACAAACATTATCATATTAAATGGAAAAATATTCTATGTCACTACTGCTAAATTCCCACTTACAAAGTACGGACTAATATAAATCTACCTTATACTATTTTTAAATAAAAAATCAACGTTTATAAAATTTCGATTGAAATTATTTTCATTTACTTGACTAGATTTTAGACTAGGTTTAATATCTTAATCGTGATAAATAATGTTAATAAAAGATAATAGTTTTAGAAATTAACTTTCTCATATTGAAATTCATATTTTTGAGATTATTGAGATAAACTTTCGCGAACGCGAAAGTTCATCAAATTTATAATTTAAATTTTATAATATTATCTCATTCAGTAACTAAAAAAAATCACATAAATGTATATATACGTTATCAAATATTTGTTTTTAGTTTTATATTCATTAATTAAAGTCCTAATCTTCAAATGATTGCAATGTCTACTAAATCCATAGAAAATAATACTGATAAAACCACGCCATTTCTGTAAATGTAGCCTTTGAGATTTATCATCAATGTCACTCAAAAAATGGGATATGTTCAACCGTCGAGTCTGTGTAAAGAAATATTTCACAAAGACTCAAAACACTATTCTTAATTTTCAGAACCATGTACTCTGCTTTTCAAAACAGACACATCGTCGGTTCAAGGTGGTGCTGCAGCGACATTGTTAGGAATTATTTCTGATTCATCATCGACTGTGTCCGATTCGCTGTCCTTATTCACCGGTTCATCTGGCTCGTCTCTCGTTAGAGCTCTATACTTCTTAGCGATTATCTCCCAATCAACAACATTTTCTATCCTTGTCATGTTGCTGAAGCTTAGCTGTGACCCTAAAGGACTGAGATGGACAACCGAAAGACGTGTTGAATCTGAAAACGTAGAAATTTGTTAGCTGGTTTGTAAACTGTGAGAAAGGTAGATAATATAATTTGTAACTGTGCTTATCATTTAAATTTTTATTATTTAAGTTTCATAATTTTATTTCTCACGCTAATTTAATACCCTATATTTAAGTAAAAAATTTATTCAGTAACCTTTTGGCACTACTTGTCCTCTCTTGACCTTGGACAGCCACTTGGCGCCAGCCTTGGATCTTGCGCTCAGCTGATCTTGTCGTTGCATCCCGATCATGTGTACTAGACTAGGTCGTTTCTTTTTACTGAGCCGCTCCTAAATAAATGAAACTAAATTAAAATTTATGTAGTTCAGTTATTTTAGTTTATATATAAGTAGGTTAATGCGATCTTATCAATTTTTATGGAGTAGTATTAAAGTATTGGCCTGTACAAGGTGAAATTGAATTTTTTTTTTTTTAAATTTATTTTAAGAAAGTAGACGAGCAAATGGTTACAATGGCAATGAGTATAAACCACTTCACAAGCCATCAATGTGCCAACAGTCACGGGACTTAAGACATTGTGGTTTACTCACTCACACTAAGCCGGAACACATCTACTCGTACACATAGTTTATCTATGTCTGTCTAAAATATTTACTTTAACATTTTTGATGGGAGTCTTACCTTACACCTATGTATCAGCCACATGAGCCACGTCGTCACGAGATTCAGAGGCGACGGAGCTGTGTTCGTGCGATGCATATTGCGAATTAACTTAGACAAACCGTACTTCCACTCTATATCTGATTGTGCCTGAAATATTTATATTTTATAGCGAAAATTGTTATTATTGTTACTATTTATAATATTTGTATTTTCTTCTTCGATGTTATATTTGGTTTAAACCAATACCGTATTAAAACATAATTACTAAGCATAAATTATACAATGACATGTTTATTAATTCAATCGGCAAATAATACTCCTTAATATGTGGCTGAGCAACTTAAACAAATCCTGAGGTTTATACTATAATAATTTCCTTGGTAGATGAAATATAATGAAATATAGTAAATAAAAATTATATATTTTTTTAAATGTTTGGAATACATGTATAAGTTTATTCAGTTTAAGGTAAAACAACGTGAAAATAAAATTTAAATTCGAAAATAATATACAGGGATCGATTAGCAAAAATTTAAATTAATTAATTACGATACATGCTAAGCTAAATAAATGTGTTGTAATTTGCTTTATGTTAATATTAACTTTATACATCGTTTTATTTACATCAATTATTCGAAGTTACAATGGAATCATTTTGAATATTTAATTTAAGGATCGTTTTAATTTTTTATTAGCATTTGCTATTTATAAATGCATACAGCGTATAGTTGCACACCAATGGTAGTTTGTTCACGTTTACATTACCTGTATCCTCTGATACGTGTCTGACATCATGGCAATGAGTAGATTAATCAGTACAACCACCGACACCAACATGTAGATACCGAAGACGATTTTGAATAAATAATTCGTCCAAGCCGGCTGCGTGTTGCTGTCGTTGCGATGGACCCTCGTCTGCTCCGTCGTCGTCTGGCCGAACACCGCAAAGAACAGCAGCTCGAAGGAGTAAAAGGGGTTCATGGTCACTGTGAACAATCGATTTGGAGTTGACAGAAAATTTACCTGGATGCGTTGATAAGTGTCCGACATCATCGCAATAAGGAGCGTTATGAGCACCACGACGGACATCAACAAGTAGGCGCCGAAGACAAACTTGAACAGGTTCTGCGTCCATAACGGTCGTAAGCTGGATACGTAGTTAAGGTCTGACAAAGTAATCTGGCCGAAAAGGGCGAAGAACAATTTCTCCAAGGCTTCGATCGGTGTCAACGTCGCTAGAAGACAACACTCAAATGGACCTTGTTCTTTTCTCTATGTCATGTAGGGGTATGTTAATGCAGACAGTAAAGTGTAGATTTAAATTGTTGATTCTGTTTAGTAACTTGTAGTGTAATGTTAAAAAATAATCAGCATCAATTTACCCCTTCATTTTAGAAAAACTGTTCATACATTATGTTACATTTTTGATTGAGTTTAATCTAAAACATTTAAGGCGGTGCTTTATATTCAGAACAGAACTCTGGACGTTAAAGAGCAAAGAACCACATCTAATATAGTCCACAACTAAGTTGCTAAGATTAGTTTTAAATGTGCGCTAAAGGGGTAGATTGATTTGTGTGTGCATGTATAGTGTATCAAATGTTGTACCTCTTTTGGAGATGGGAATTATTCAATAATTTTATTTTCCATATAAATGTGATAATCGAAGAATATCCAATTGTCAATGCAATCATCAATCTACCCCCATCCCCTACAGGTGTCAAAAATGACGGCGTGGACGCAACAATGCGCCACATCGACGACAAACAGCCAAACATGTTGAAACATAGGATACCTCAAAACACCGGTGTCAAACGCAGGACAAAAGCCAGCCACGGCATGCGCAAATCAAACTTGCTCCATTGAATGCGGTGAAGTCGGCCACTCATTCCACTAAAACTAGTTACGTGATGCACAATGCATTTTCTGTTATTTTTATTATACCTGCAAAATATTAATAGTTGTTACGAGTTTCGATGAGCAGGTTTTGAAATGTAGTTTATTAAATCATTTCTTTCAAAAATGATTTAATAAACAGAACAGAAAATGCGTGGTACGATACATTGCTATTATTCTAAACGTAACATTTAAGTTATGCCATCGTTTGTAGGCACTGTTTACACTGAATGAAAACATGCCACAAATATATGTATTTAGCGAAATTGGTGTATATATACTATGGTTCGTAACCATTTATTTTGTGTTACTTGCAATTTATTATTCAAACAAACGGACGGACGATGATAACATTCTCGACATGGTGGCAAACATTCAAGCTTGCAAGCAGATGGAATAGAAATAAGATAAAGTAAGCACATCGATATAATGCAATCATCGTGTAAATGACTATTTCTTAAAACTAAATGATATATTGAAGTACATTTGTCGAACGTTTTTACGTCTATCGCTAACATGAACTTACGACCCGTTATTCCCTGTTTCCTTCGATATGATTCTCCAGAAATCCATTGAGAATTATAAGCTTGTCGTTTTATCCGAGGATTATTATCTATTATATAAGAATTTTCGTATACATAATTAATTATTAAATGCAAATCACTGAAGTCAAATCTTAAGAAAGACATAATTAATTTAAAATACATCATTTATTTACGCTTATTGAAAAATTATATGAAATATTTAATTATTATTATAAATTAATATAACAAGTTCCTTACCGTCTGAAAAAAGTTTTCTTCTGGCTGTTCTGGCGTATTTGTTGTCTTCTGGTTTGTATATATTCCTAAACGGTTGATTCAGCGCCACGATATGCATTGAGAATCCAAATACGAATATCGCTAAGACTGCAAGAAATCGTCCTAAGTCTTTCATGAGATCACCAATAATAATCGCCCAAGGGCCGAACAAATGGTGGAAGGATAAAAAGTCTAATATCTGTACACACGCTAGCAAAAATGATAATGCGAAAAATTGATTTCTACAATACATTAGAGTTGGCCAATACTTAGGTAATACAAAAATCCATCCAACAACATGGGTGGCTACACCAATCATACCTAATAATAAAACTGCAATTTTTATCCAACCTAGACCAGATTTATCACTAGGATTTGTTAATTCAAAAAGTAAAAGACCACTTAGACACACTAATAGCATCCATTCATACCACCTAGGTACTAAACTTTCTCTAAATATAGAATTATAAATTGGCGTAATTGCCACTAATGATAATAAAACCATAAGGTAAATATGCGACGTTAGATATGACATGAACTTAATTATGGGAACTTTATTATATTTATGTCCTAATGGAAGTGAGAAAACTAGCCACACAGGTGGACAAATTATAAAAGCGAAAAAAAGGAACATTATTTTAATGCCCGTCCATTTGAGGCTCCCACGCCAGAGTTCCTGGAATAGAAACACATGTTAATAATTCAGAATATAGCCAAATCGAAGTATTGCTGTAGTAGACGAAGTTACCTATTTTTTACCTGAAGATATCTCTGTACGACTGTATGCGCGATGACCTCTTTTTGTTCGTTTTCTATTAAAACATCTAAGAATTCTATATTTCTATTATCCGTAGCGGTAAGAATATGACCGGCAGAATCAGCACCAGCTGCTAACGCTAATAGTTCTGTAGCCATAGCTTCGCATTGTTTTCCAGCTGCAATGAGGTCTTTGGCACGCTCCTTCTCCTGTTGTACGATATCATACGTATAATAAATATTTATATTTTCAAACATTAAAACGATTTTTTAGTTACGTACCTTAGTTGATAAATTAATATATAAGTTGGACAGTTTTGCTGCCGTATCTACAGGTGCCGGTGAAACTAACACAAATTCTTCAATGGGTATATTGTTGTGATTTTTTGAGCACACCATTAAATTATAGATGAATCTTTTGTCATCCATTAGTGATTGTGTATCGTGCTCTTTATGTAAAAGGTATTCTAGGACGTCATTATGGTTCTCCGAAGCGGCAAACCAAATTGGTGCACAATTCAAATTTGTTTCACTTTTTGGCGATGCTCCTGATTCGCATAATAATTTTACTACGTTAAGATACCCAGTTTTTGCTGCACAATGTAATGGTGTCCAACCGTTTTTGTCTGTTGCGTTAATTTCAGCTCCTTGCCCGAGTAACACCTCGACCATTTGATAATGTCCATGTGTAGATGCTATATGTAGACCGGTTTTTCCATGTCTGTCTGTACTTTGAAGTAATTCAGCTGATCTACTCAAAAGCAGGCCTACTATAGACATATGTCCACCGAAACATGCTAAATGAAGTGGATTGTATCCCTAAAAACAAATAATTTATATATAACTAATATAGTTTTTGCTTACATATTATTAATATATTAAAAATTTTAGTAACTTACATTTTCATTAGTAGCAGCGTCAACTTGTACTCCAGCGGAATTAAGTAACAATCGCACAACATTTTCATTACCATTGTAAGCAGCAAGGTGGAGTGGAGTGAGACCTGATTCTGCACCTAATATCGGCACCAATGACACCCCTGTAGGAGGATCGGATTTGACAGTTCCTGGGACGTGAGAGAGGAGTTCACGAACCGTTTCTGAAATGATTAACAATTATAAACATGTTTCTTAATAAATAAAAGATTGTTGTATTAATCGAGAGTATTGTGTTATGTTGTACCTGCTTGACCATAATACGCTGCAATATGTAAGGGTGTTAAACCTAACTTTTTACTCGAAATCCTTAACGTATTCGTAGAGCGCATTACATCTAATACATTTGTGTGACCATGTTCTGCTGCCAAGTGTACAGCCGTTAATCCAGACCTGTTTTCTTCCGAGCATGAAGCTCCAGCTCTTACTAAAACCCTAACTACATCCGCATGACCTCCTTCAGCAGCTAATTGTAAAGGCGTCGAATCATTTAATTTATTTCTTGCCGATATCACACCAGTCCTATCAAACTTCATCAGTTCCTCTATAACTTTTACAGAACCTTGTATAGCAGCTATGTGCGCACAAGTGTTTCCGTCTTTAGTAGTAGCCATTACAAGATTTGGATGTTGCTGTAAAAATAACTGTACAACTTCTGAGTAGTTATTTTGCGCAGCAGCATGAATAGGCTTCTGACCAAGTTCATCTGTAGCATCTATATTGGCACCAAGTTCAAGCAACAACCTACATACTTCAATTTGTCCACTTGCTGCTGCTAAATGTAGTGGAGTTTGTTTCTTTAACGTGAGTACATCTATCATCGCATTATGGTCTCTAATTAAAAATTTAACCAAATGCGCAAAACCGTTCATTGCTGCAAGGTGGAGAGCTGTACGTCCGTTTCTCGCTTTAGAATTAATAAAAGCTTTGTTTGTTAGTAAAGCGTCACATACTTGCAGATATCCGTGTTCAGCGGCTAAATGCAAAGCGGATCTTCCTTCAATATCAAATACATCTACTCTAGCATGATTGGTAAGTAAAGTATTAACAAGTTCCATGTGCCCTCGATTACATGCGATCAACAAAGGGGTCCATCCGATTGAATTCTGTTTATTGAGAGCTCGACTTACATCAGCGGTTGACATATCGGTAATCATTTCTGTCAAAACGTCATTATTACCTGCGATCGCACAAAAGTGAAAAGCCGTTTCATGATTATGTTTGGTTTGCAAAGACACATCAGCACCATTTTGCATAAGGCACTTGACCACTTCTTTATCAGCAGAAGGTATTTTGACTTCCTCTTTTGTTATTTGACCGGAAAAGTGTAATGCGCTCGCTCCATCCTCATCAACGGTATCAATGTAAGAAGTTGCAACTTTTTCACTTTTATGTGTTTTGACAAATTCTATTAAATGTCGCACAACATCTGGTTTACAGCTCCGACATGCCATATGAAGAGGTGTTTCACCCGACTGAAAAGCAATGTTTTTTTACTATAATAATTCTATACACTTTATACATTATTTTTATGGTAGTTGTTTTACTTTATTAGAAAGTCGATTATTATAATTATCATGTAAGTCAATACCTTTGTTTTTCTTAAAGGGTCTCCACCATCTTCCAACAGGAGCACTAAAGTTGTCAGGTTTCCATATTTCGCCGCAACATGCACCGGCGTCATACCATCTTCAGTAGCTTTGTTTGGTCCAGCGCCCGACTTGAGCAACATTAATGCACATTTATCACCTGAAATATTATTAGAAATATGTATAATATATATCATTAACTTTTACTTTCCTTTTATTCCTTATGTATTATTATATGTAATGTATGTCTTGAAATGTAATTATAGACTTCATAATCATTCATCATCATTCTTCATAAAATTGTATATACCATCAGGAATTCTAGCAGCTATGTGCAGTGGAGTTTCTCTCTGTTTGCCGCCTCGTATGTGAACATCAGCACCATAACCAAGTAAGGTCTCCACTACAGCAGGCTTACACGACTCTACTGCTATGTGGAGGGCTGTATAGTTATCCTGCAGATAAAATTACATATTTTTTTACAGATTTTGGGTTCTAATATAATATGTAATCTAATATAAAGTTCTGATAAAATTTATAATAGTATTTTTTATTTATTTATTGATTCATTCAATAATTTTCTTTGTACAGTATAAACGTTAGTATGTGATGGCGGAATATTTTTAAGCCGTTATTTCGCAATGTTCTCAAGACATTGGTAAAACATTCCATTGAACGATTAAAGCATCTATTTTAATTTGATGAACGAAATAAAATAACTATGGGATTGATTTATTGAAAGCGTATTCGAAGCCGTTGGCTTAAATTTTATGACTAATTAAATTTTATTTCTTATATTAGAACGAAAGGATCTTGATTTTTTGCGAAATATATGTTATGGCTAGTTTTTTTTTATAACGTCTATAAGACTTCGTGGCTTGTCGTCACGTAATTCGTAAAACATATGAAAAAGTACCCGAATTATTATAAGTATACCTGTTAAATGCATAATATTAGACATATACAAAACAATAATATATTAACTAAATCAATAGGACTAAAATATAATTACTAATGAAAAACAATAGTTTTTATGCAGTGAAAGTAGCATAAACGAAGGCAGCCGTTGGTTTGATTTGGTTATACAGGCATTCGTTACGATTTTCTGTGTTTTATCTCTTCGTTTTCTGGAAATTGATTTCGCTCATCACAAAAAGAAAAAAACGTTGTAAGGTAATAGGAATACAAGTATTTGTTGTATAATTACAGTACGCTTGTAAGTTGCAAAGGTCTGTCTTGTCGGATTTGAATTGAAAAAGATGACGATTCTATTCCTAACAAAAATAAACCGCAGTTGAATTGTAACGAAGCCAATTCTACTATTACAAATTTGTAACGTTTACGATACTTTCCCGAGTTTATTCCGACACAACTTCGACTGAGCCGCAACTGTATCGGTGTGTTAACAGGCACTTTATTGAATCGAATTTTACAATAGCATTATTATAAGAATAATAGAAATAATAATAACAGCAACGACTACGTTTCTAGTGTGACCTATTACGAGTTTTTCAATAACCTATCATTTTATTTACCATATGAATCCTAAAGTAATAGTTTAAGTTGCAATAGTTCGACAGTTCTACTTACATTAGTTGTGACGTCGACGCTCTCCCCCTTCTGGAGTAAAGTGTTAATGATTCCCACGTGACCGTATCTTGCTGCTGTGTGAATACTTCGAGCACCATCCTGAGATACGGAAAATGTTTAAGAATATAAAAGAGAAAATAATAATAAATTAATTAAAATTCTATGTCAGTTTGGTTTATCAATAGAAAAATGTTGAGTAATTTCGTATTTCTGATGGAAATTGTGACGTGTTTTTTTTATTGCATCAGATAACGTAATCATTTCCATATTCATTAGCCGCGATACCAAAATTATTTACTATTTGCCCCAAATTTTCTAATCAAATTAATATGCACTGTTATTAGAATTTGATACCAATAGGTAAAGTAAAATACGAAGCGTCTCCTCGTGAAGGAAAACTTTGATTGTTCTAAAAAGATTTACCCGTAATGGACTAGCTTAATAATGTTTTGGAGATTATATAATTTAATTTAAGAAATATGGGCAATATTGAGTTTAGTAAATGGCCTGAAATGGCCCAGTGGTTAGAACACGTGAATCTTAATCAAAATTTGCCATTACAAGTACCAGTGAATTTTCATGTGCTTAATTTTGTGTTTAAAGTTTATCTCGGGTGTGTTGGATGAAAATTTGTTTCATGATTATCGAATTTTTATTGCATTGGAGAAGGGCGGTAGCCTCATAACCTTATCTTTAAGATGCGAGGCTTTAGACAACCTGTAGGAAATTTACAGACTGTTACTTTTACTAATTATATTATTAATAATATTATTTATTACCACAAAGCAATAATTGTAACTAAACAAGTGAATAGTTTAGTTATCATTTCTGGTTATGAGTCGCTGATGCCTATGGTAGATAGTTATCTTTTTTATATTCTATACTACGATAGTTGTAAATAAACAAATGAAAAAAAAACAATTCACATACGAGTGTGTGAGTGTGTGGCTGATTGATTGAATAGTAATGTCAATGCTTTACATTTTCATAAGAAATGATATGAAACCTTCCATATAATTTATAGAATACTTAAAGTAACTACAGTAGTACTATTGTAAGATTTTATTATATTTCTAGTCCCCGTCGGCGGCTTCGCCCACGTGTAAGGTGGGCGTTAGTATTTCAAGAGTAAGTTGTAGGGGTAAGAAGTAAGAAATATCTTTTGTGCCCCTGACATCTTGTATGCCTAATTTCATGATGATCGGTTGAGTAAAGACGTGTAAGCATACCAAACAATTTACGTTCGCATTGATAAAAATAAGTAAGGATGTAAGCGGTTTTATAGCACAATACTATGTAATTTATGTTTTTTTACGATCTTATTATTTAATTTCCTTTATTGCCAAGGACGTTCCGTGAGGAAAGTCAATTTCTAGGAAAGTAATCGGTCACGTTTTACGTCCCACATGTGATTTCATTTACATCAATTTTTACATGTTTTCAATTTAATACAAGACTCATATATTAAACAAATACTACAATCTGTGGTAAACTTTTTCCTTTTTTTTTTCGAAAATAATTGTTTTGTTGTTGTGTTGTTTTTTTTTTAAGAATTTGTAAATACATGAAAAGGTAAAGTTATAAAATGCCTAAAATGCCAAAAAGATAAGCTATGTAATCCCATAATTAACTTCTTCCATACATCGTTCTTCTTGAACGATGAGAAGCCTTAGAGCTTATTCAAACACGCCCAAGTGCGGGTTGGTGGATACTCACGTGGCAAATTAAACTTAAGCCGAGATGGCCCAGTGGTAAGAACGCGTGAATCTTAACCGATGATCGTGGGTTCAAACCCGGGCAAGCACCACTGAATTTTCATGTGCTTAATTTGTGATTATAATTCGTCTCGTGCTTTACGGTGAAGGAAAACATCGTGAGGAAACCTGCATGTGTCAAATTTCACTGAAATTCTGCCACATGTGAATTCCACCAACCCGCATTGGAGCAGCGTGGTGGAATAAGCTCCAAACCTTCTCCTCAAAAAGAGGAGAGGAGGCCTATAGCCCAGCAGTGGGACTTTCACAGGCTGTTACAAAAACTAAACTTTGACATATTATGCAACTGTCTTACCATGGTTTCCTTCACCATGAAACATAATTATGAATAAAAACAAATGAAACACATGAAAACTCAATGGTGCTTGCCGGGATTTAAAGTCGCTACCTTTTCCTAGGATTCGTTTGTTTTATCCTATGATGTTAAAATTTTTCAAGTTAAAGCAAAATAATGATAAATCAATCGTTTAAAAACGTTACTATATACATATATAATATAATTTAACATTGTAATAACAAGCAATATTACTCTAATTAAAGTGTAATATAATTCAGCTGTACGCCGCCACCGCAATATATTTTATGGGTCTTTGTTCTCTTGCGTGTTCAATGCTTGGGTTCTATTTTGTAAATAGAACCGAATGAGAAAATACCTTATTTGGCATGTGAAGATAGACGCCCTTCTTGAATAGCATCATAGCGCAGTCAGCATGACCGTTTAACGAGGCTATGTGCATAAGTGTGCTCCCATCTTTTGTTCTCTCGAAGATCGACGCCTTGAACTTGTCAGCCAAGAGTTCAATAATTGCCGCGTGACCATTTTCAGCAGCTAGATGCATTGGAGTGCGATCTATCATGGAACAAATTTAATACTAACTTTTATTAACAACGTGACGCAATTTCGCATAATATATTTAAAACTTAGATTGTAATCTAAACTAATAATTTTAGTTATTTTTTTATGTATTTTTACTTGGTAATGCAACAGTATAAGAGAGTAGGAGATTTTATTTTATTTCATACTTCATTGCACAATATAAAGGTAGGCTTAATGCCATGTACAGTCACTACCTAGCTAGACATTTTAAAGTGCAAGAAATAACGTTTTTAGGTTTGAAATATACAAACATAAAGTTCGGTTTCTGGGATATATGAAAATAGGATAAGTTTAAATTGACCTTGGTTGTGCTAAACCTTTATTATTAATAAATTAATAAGACTATAATTTCTACTTGTATTAAGTATTGTTACGAATATGATGAATTATTAAAATGTATATAATTACTCTCATGTTATATTTCTCGTTAGCGTGTCTTAATTTACGTCTTCGAATTAATTTTGCAAGAGGATGATTATTTTTCAGCTCACCTTCATTATCAGCAATGGCTGCATTGGCTCGAACACCGTAGAAATATTTTACAAGCGGTTCGTCTCCTTCCGCCGCTGCTATATGCAACGCTGTTTGTCCTGCACCGTTTACAGCATCTACAGCTGCGCCGTAATCTATCAAGATACGGGACATGTCCACATCTCTTCTCCGTGCTGCCAAATGTAAAGCTGTGTCTCCCGCCGGAGTGGAGGCCTAGATACAAGGCCCTTATATAAGTCAAATCTTAGCCCTATACCTATTTTAGTGGCTTATTAATAGTGCTAGGGAATAATGTAATTGATCTGATATGAAGTCATGTATGTTATTTTAAGTTAGTTTTCAATGAAATTATTTGCAAATATGTACGTGGAACAGATTGCTCAAAATAATGAGTAGGCGCAACACTTACCTTAAGTTGCTCTGCTGTTTGCGCACTAAGCAGCTCTCGAACCATGCTCTGGTTGCCGGCTTCTACAGCCAACAGCAACGGGATCTTGCCCCTCTGGAACACCATGTCGCGAATTAGCTTTTTCCATTCCTTTTGGCGTGCACGCTCTTTATTCAGTTCTATGAAACTGAGCTCGAGTTTTTGCAAGTCCCTAGATTGAAGATTTGCGGGTGGACTGCGTACGCCCGAACGAAAACTTATATTTGCGCTGGTAGGCACATCTCTGCCATTATCAGACATGGCGAAGGAGCGCTGTCTTTGAATACTTATTCTCACCCGCACTCAAATCCATACGATGCAGTGTCTATGCACGAACTACTCACGCTAGTGCGGTATGCCACAGCACGGAGCTTCCGAACCGTCACGATGCCAACAATACTTTCGACTTATGTGCATCGCAATCTTCGTAGGCAGTTCAACATAACATTAAATCGAACGGCAATCGTTATTCGCATGCAATAGGTAACCTAACTGGCGACGCCTAGATCGTCAGCGTATACGTACTTGGTCCTCCATCAGAACTTTCCTACAATCACTAAAGCAGCGTTTGAGGACATAGTAAAACTGCCTTGCTCTAGTCGTGTCGTAGGGCGGACTGAGACCTATTGTATTAAAATTACTAATTTTGAATTTCATCGTAATAACTAATATTCCACGGCTGATTTGCATTGTAAATTTTGCGTTATGACGTTCACTCGACGGCTAAAGCTCGGCGGATAATTAGCTAGTTTCTATTCGTTGGGGTGGTGCGTTTTCATTGTGTCGGAATGTCGTTAAAATGAAAGCCTTGTACTCGTTTTTTGATGTAGTTTTAATTATTTACCGTTACATGCGTGATGCGTCAGGTAGGAATGCTGCTCGTGTGATCAATCTTTTTGTTACTACACGAAATACAGTCGAAAAATTAGCAGTTTTAGACAGCATGTTTTGTTTACTAGCTTGTTTTTGAGGGGAGTCGCCGTCGAGGATGGTAGTGCCAGGCGACAGGCGACTGCACGCGATCGTCATGACCAATGCTGCATCAGCGCTATTCACTCCGAATACTACCAGCAAATCAAAACTCTAAAGTCATCAACATAAAGTTTGTAATTTATTGTCTTCCGTGTGATACATTAATGACGAATTGTCTTCTTTATTTATGAGCGATGAACGCAGATTAAATTGCTTTATGCGAACATAAATATTTATGATATATATTCGAAATTGCGCTTGTTGTAAAACGCATAAATAAAGTAGAAGTATTACATATTGCTTTTTAAATATGTGGGTTCCATTACCCGCTTAATAGCATTATTTATTCCACGTATTCATGAATAAGTATGTAATATTTCAAACCATTAATAATAAAAAAATGCTTCAATTACTAAGGTTTTTTGATGTTAAAAGTACATTAGTGTAACAGTTTAAAATAACTATCGAATAAATATATTAAGTACCTAGATACTATTTTTAAATATTAAAATACATAAATTATTAATCTTCGTTTAATGCTTTCACCAAAAGTTGAAAAAATGAAATCAAAAGAAATCAAAAATGAAATCAAAAAAATATGTAATAATAATTTTTATTTAATCTATAAATATTGAAATGATAAAACTTACGCCGTCTGTTCGGAGCCTAATATCCTTGCCGGCGGCTGTGAGTAAAGCTCGGAGGATGCTCGTAGCTGTTCCTGTTTGTCTGCTCGCTACTAAATGCACGGCTGTTTGTTGACGACTCTGTACACAAAAATTCAAATAAAAAATTGTTTATAAATAAGTATATTAAAAAAACAAAGGTGCGATATCAAGATTTTTAGATGTGTAACGAAACGCTCTGGTTGCACACTAATTCAGTACGATTTCAATACATTATGTTTAGAGAACTCTTTGTATCTGAATATAAAAAATCTACATTTATTTTTCTCGTAAGACTAATATTTCTAAATCAGAAACAATACCACGAGTCACCGAAGCGCGAGTCATTTGTATTTACATCGTTAGGAAATTATTTTTTAAGTCACATATTAATTTGATTACGGCTAAAACATTCCAAAACTTTGTTTTAAGAGTGCAGAAAGTTTTCAAAAATGTCAGCACAATTATTCATCTTTATAACTTTTTTATAATGTCTGTCAGCATTCCAAGACAGATCTTATAAAAGAGTCTCAACCGTATGGAATCGATTTTACAAAGCTCATGTTGTTCAGTTAAAAAAAAAATCTTAAGAAATGTAGACATCATAAAAATATTATATTATTAAAATCTAACTAAAAGGTTTTTTTTTTAATTATATTTACATAATATATGTTTGTCACAAGTACATCAAAACTACATATATAACTTAATTTCGTCATACTATGTAAACCTAAATTAATCACATAGTTTTTTTATCGTGAATTCGTAATCTACAAATTAATATCATTAGTTGATATACTTCATAGATACATTTAAAGTTACAGATATAAGCAATAGATATATGGATATATATGCTCACCCCTCCCGTAGCGAAAGGATCGACACCTCGTTTGGACAGTAAGAGTTTGACGATGTCCTCCCTCGAATACATAGCAGATATATGAAGTACATTGTAGTTGTCCTGTATAACAAAAACGTAAAGTTAATCAAAATGTCTTGTTATCCTATCACACATCGCGCTATCAAATTCTTATTTTTAAATACCTCATTCGAGATCTAATTTAATTGAGACTATCTCAAGTTTATATTCTAATTCCCGTTTGATAAAGTTCAATTTCGTATCGATATTATCATTTGTCATTAAGATACGCGAAAAAAAATTAGTTTAAAGTTAATAAATACATTAATTTGTAATTATATTATATATTTTCATATGTTATATTCGAGTATGTATGTATTTATATATATATATGTTTGTTGGAGTATGAGTATATAGTTTTTATCTTAAGTTTATTTTTCTTTTGCACCACGAAAAACGTTTTTCTTTAACTTGCTAAGGTAAAGAATGCGATTAGCGAGAAGCCTACCGTTTGTATAATATATATTTTGTGTTGAGCAATATTGTTTAATGTCAGTCAAATCTTTATTGAATTTAGAAGCGTTACACTTGCTTATTGATTGTCATAAATCTACCACCGGTTCGGAAATAAACATCTCAGACCTCAGAAGAATCGGCGAAAGAAACTCAGCGAGTTCTTTTTATTTATGTCTCAACTTTTACAATCAGGCAATTTACACAATAACAAAATAATATATTTTTTATCATGTAAAAAGACATTGTTTATGGATATTATTAAAAGTTGTGTAATGTGTAAAAAAGCCGAGATGGCCCAGTGGTAAGAACACGTGAATCTTAACCGATGATCGTGGGTTCAAACCCGGGCAAGCACCACTGAATTTTTATGTGCTTAAGTTGTGATTATAATTCATCTCGTGCTTTACGGTGAAGGTGTACCACATGTGTATTCCACCAACACGCATTGGAGCAGCGTGGTGGAATAAGCTCCAAACCTTCTCCTCAAAAAGGGAGAGGAGGCCTTTAGCCCAGCAGTGGGACATTCAGAGGCTGTACGCCTACGTAAGCATACGGTTACGGTTACGGTGTTATATCCTTTAGCACACAAGCGTTCCTTATCGATTCTTTTAAATTTCACAATTGAATATTTTTGAACTACATTGTTGACTAAAAATCTACTGATTGTTTTTTTTTTTTAAATTGCCGGGAAGGCTAATGACTCCACTCCACCTTCACAATGGTAAGTGGTAATAGAGCCCAAACGCGACGACGGCCAGTGCAGTTACTGTACTCCTGTAACCAGTAATGTTACTTTAGTTTTATTGCTGCATTTATGATAGTATTTTAAATGCTAAGTATAATGTCACTGCTATATTTTTAATTCAGTTCAACTTTTGTTTAAAGTTGGAAAGTAAAAAAATATATTAAGACGTATAGTATTAGATTTTGTTTGCGTAACAACGGAATATGTTTTACAAATTCACTTATCAACAAAGAAGCGCAATTTTCTCAACATCACGTTCGCGTTCGTGTCAAGCTATTCTCGACGCACGCTAGCCCCCCTCATTCCCGTGTTGCAAGATTGACTCGAATTAAACACAAGTGCATCGCGTGATAGCAATCTCCATTAGATATAATTGGAAGGAGCAAATATAGGAGCGAAAATGATCAAACCTCGAATACACCGAGTTATAGTTTAAATGTAGTAATGCAAGGCGCACTTAGAGGTCTATAATTTGCTGGTTGCGTGCTCTAGCGGTCAAGACGTGAACTAGATGTTACGGTTATCGTAATGTCACGGCTTTTATGATTCAAATGTGATTCATAAACTTGTAGGTTTGGTCTTGATTATACTTAGAATAGGGGTTACGAGGGTTTTCTAATAATAAAGGTGTTTCCGTTTTATTGTTTCTTTGAAATTTTATATGGAAATAGTTGTATGATAATTACAAGTTATTATTTAACTTGCAAGGTTAGTTTTTATAGGTCGTGTTGTAAGCTGAATTAGAATCACTCTCTCTTATGCTAAAGAGTTGAAATTTTTAATGTCTGTTCAGTTTAAATATCAGTGCATTTTTATCATAATCATGAGATAATTCTACACACAGCATCGGCTTCAGACGAAGGAACTCCTCAACGGTCAACATCATAGACAAGAAATTTAGCATGTGAAAGCTTGTTTTGAAAAATATATTTTTTATATTATTTTTAGTATGGTTTTGCGTTTAAGTAGATTTATTTAATTATTAGGAAATAAAACTTTATGATTACGTTAGATTCTCACTTCTCGATAGTTATGTACTTATAGTTATATTTTTATATAGTTACAGGCCTAGTTAGTAATTCAATGTATGTTTAAACTCATTGTGTAATTATATTTTGGTTTTCGTTACAAGTCATATAGATATACATTATGATATATAGATACATAAGTAACATTACGTGGGTATCGACCTTGGACCTAGAATTGTTTTATTTAATAAACAACTATTTTTACTTAGAAACTGTTATTATACGACAGTTATATAAGAATTTCAATTATTTTCATAAGCAATCGTACGAAATAGTTCGCGTAGACATACGATGAATATTATTAAGGATAAAACTAAAAAGTTTCAGCTCTTGTTTGAAGAAGAAATGTTACTTGATTAAAACCTGAATGTTATTATTGACGGATATCGTTTGCGGCAGTCAAAGAGCGAAGATTAGGCAACTCAAGAGACATTATGGTGCACAAGTATCTACTTTAATGGTGCGGAATTCGAAAGAGTTCAGAGATTCAGTACCAACGGCCTTACTACATCACTGGAGTAAAATTCGCGCTATTACTCAGAATTTTTCAATACGTAAAAAATATAATTTTTATGGGTCTGAGCTGGGGTTTGAATCTTCTCGGGGTCTACAGCCCTATAATCCACTAGACAAGTGTGGCAGTCGTGTACAAATCGTATAATTTTACTACAGATAAGTCTATATGCTTTTTTAGATAATTTAAAAATTTGGCTACTTAAGTACATACCTACTAGGTACATAGATTGAAAAATAATTTATTGTACATATCATTATGCAATTTACAAGTACCGTGTAGAATAGTATCACGAAAGATATTTTGCATGCTAATTTCCGTTAAATCACAACATTGCTTCTCTGGCCGTTCAAAGAACAAGCGTCAACATATGTTGACACCAGTGGTTGCAATAAGATGTAACATTTAATATTGATTATTTTTCTTTCGAATTTGTATTTCTTTTGAGTATTGATCTATTTATAATTGTGGATTGTAGTTATTATAAACAGCGCAATGTTATTAGTTAAAATATTTCATATCGCTTAAGTTTAGTTTTTCGTAAGAAATCTCTTCGTATCTCACTTGTAAATGTTGAAACACGTTGATCTTTGCAAATATTATATTATGAAGCTTAAGAGTTTGTTATTTGTTCGTACTAACGAAAAACAGCCGTGAAATGATAGGCGGCAATGACCATAGTAATAATAACATTTCATAAAAACACGCATTAAAATACTACATCACCATAAGTCGGTTGTCAACACTACACGGGTGAGTAATGAAGAGAGTTATAGGATCGCACTACAGTTCGAATTAAAAACACCTAATAGGTTATAGACGAGTATATAACTTTACGCTACGACGTGGCTACGACTTATACGGGTGGAGCTAAACGCTTAAAGCGGGTGAAACCGCGCGGAGCAGTTAGTATTGTATCGAAGGGTACCAAGTACCAAAGTAAGCACGGGGAGTATATACTATGTCAATAACCGTATACTTTCTAATTTTATTCATTTGGTATTTTTATATGAATACGATTTAAAAACTTTAGGAGTCCCATAAAATTTAGCACATGCATTTATTATGAAGGGTTTTACGACATGAACCATGCCGATATTCGATATCATAAAATTGATTCTTATATTGTATAGTTTTTAATAATCGTGCAAATAAAAAAATTTGAATATGTTATCCAACAGATAAACATTACCCATACTTATTGATAGTCAAATTAAATCTAACACCGGTTCGGAGAAGATATACCCTGACCTAAGAAGAACCGGCAAAAGAAACTCGACAATTACATATTCGGAAATTAAACTAGACAAAATATTCCTTATACTGGTCTATCTACTGGTCCCGGCTTTGCGCCGATAGATGATGAATATTTATCGGACCTAGTTTCGGAAATCTCATGATGTTCAGTCATACGTCATTGAACAAAAACTTATAAAAATATATTCTCATATTGTATTATTTAAAAATCAATCCCTGCAAGGTCTTAAACTTAACGATATTCAATTCAGTTTCTTTTGAACCAATGGCAATCCAATGTATTTAAATATGCCAGAAAAAACGAATCCTAGCATGTTAATTATTCAATTCTACAATATCGGTGAGGGCTAAAAGCCCACACTGTTTAAAACTTTAAATAATATATACTAGAAAAAATACAGTAATTTAAAACAATTTGGACGCTGTGAGTTGTGGCATCAAGCTGAGCAAATAAAATAAAATCGTACAGTTTTTTAATTATTTTATTTTATTTGTTTTTTTTTTTTTTTTTTTTTTAATAATTGGCGTCTCAATAACTGTATTCTCTTATATTGTCCAATGTCCAATGTCGAATGTCCAACGTCCAATATGAAGCATACTAAATGTTTCCACCGCTAGATCAGTGTGTGGGTGTGTCGTGATTAAGCTTGACCTCTTATGATTATAAATTGCCCAGGTTTCTTATCAAGCATCTAACTGAGGGCAGGTATTACATTGGCTAATGTGTTGCCCTAAATCCATGTAAGAGCTTTGTGATTTTATTAATTAAGTTCATTTTATGGAAACGTAGTATAAAAATAACATATAATAATGTGATGACGTCGATATAAATCAATAAATTTTGAGGTTTTTTGTCTGTTAAAATAAATTGTTATTGAAATATATTGTAGTTGAGAATATTATATATATAGTAAAATTAATAACAAAATTAAAAAAAAACAATTATGATTTTTGCTCTAAAATTATGTTATTTTATCACATTAGTTGGTTGTTAGGGTGCTGGCGAGTTTTTCGAAAAATTATTTTCTAGAATTTAAAAACGTTAAACAATTAAGGTTACAATCAATACGATTTAAGATCGAAATAATACCTCTTTGCTGATGTTATGTAAACATAAAGATTTTTTCCTAATGCGTCGTATTTTTTATAAAAATATTTATAGTCTGTCTGTAGAACATTCGAGAGCTGTAGTGCTATTCTGTAAAAACTCACTTAATTACTGACCCGTGAAATGTTGACATCCGATTTACGGTGATATACTATTTTGATGTGTTTTCTTGACATGTTATAATTATTATGGTCAATGGTCAATGTCACATATCAATTTCTGACATTGTTTTTGTGTTCCTGTTTTCTTTCATGAGGCTCGAGTTTATTCTTACAGAATAGAATACTGGTAGTCTGTCGCCATTATCATTGATTTTCTTCATATTTATAAAAAAATATGAATATCAAACCAGACGCAGACATTACTAAGAATTACTTTTGTATTCATCTTTTAAGCATTGCCAATTTATTTAAAAGCATATTTTTTGTGTAAAACAAGTTCCCATGTATTATTTCGAAAATTGTGCTAAATTGAAATATTCAGATGTAACATATCATATCCTATCTACACCGCAATGAGTTAAGTTAATCATACCTATTTAATTTTTTTAATCATAAAAAAAAATCGTAAACAAATATATTTACAAAAAGATAAATCTATCTATTTGACTGAGATTTGACAATTCGCGCTGTCAGTTGAATTGTAGTTACAGGTGCGATCATAAAAGTTTCTTATAAGCAATTATTATTAAAAATACGGTCCGTTTCATGAGCGAATTATATAAAAGTTTTATAGGCCGCCCGATGCGTGTCAGCTGTAACAAACAGCATTATTATAAAACAATATTACGTTTCCTAATTACCTATACAGAAGCTAATGAGTCCACTGATCATAAATACATTAATAAGAATTATAAGGCATTTTCAATAAACTAATAATACTAAGTTAGCTCCAGCTCCTCCCTACGTCGACAGTGTCCTAAGCCTAGGTTAGCCCTCACAAAAGGCATCCTTAGAACGCGCATATTCTAATCCCTTAAGTGAACTGCCAACATCCGGCTGAGTACTTAAAGATGTATCTTAAAAACCCAGCAACGCTGTCGAAGCCATAGGGCCAACAGCAAAAATTCAATTCGAAAAAAAATATTAATTAAACTTTCAACATAATTTTTTTACTAATTAATCATTTCAACTTTCAATATTAATCAAGCTTTTAAACATATGACTATAGAGTTCAAAGTTGCTTTATATTAAATATCGAATAACATAAAAGGAATAAATAAAATAATATATTAGTTTTTATTATTATAAATTACTATCTACTGAAAACATATTATGACGGAATATACTTTAATCAAGAGTTATTCAAATCTAGACTTAGATTCTTAGACGCTCTTGTATTAAAAGCTTGCATATGAAATATTAACTCACATTATTCCTCGCTCCGACGTCCGACCCGAGTTCGATGAGTCTCTCTACGAACGACGTGCGGTTGTCTTTCACAGCGTACATGAGGGGTGTCATTCCGGTTGTCTGAAACAAAATAGTAACATGATATATTGAATTAAATTAAAAAGTAATAGTTGTCTACGTATTTCATTTTAGGGAAAGAGTTTTCCGCCGTTTTTTTTTTGTCGAATCTACGGAATCGGTGCTTTAGAATCGGTAGCTTTACATTCTATTTGATGATATTCTTTTAATTTTTTTTTTTAATTTATTGTATCTCCAAAGACGCTTTATTTTTGCTTTTGGTGTATTTTATTTTTTATTTGTTTCAATATATAAGCCGAGATGGCCTAGTGGTTAGAACGCGTGAATCTTAATCGATGATAGTGGGTTCAAACCCGGACAAGCACCACTGAATTTTCATGTGCTTAATTTCTTTTTATAATTTATCTCGTGCTTGACAGTGAAGGAAAACATCGTGAGGAAACCTGCATGTGTTTAATTTCATTAAAATACTGCCACATGTATGTTCTACCAGCCCGCATTGGAGCAGCGTGGTGGAATAAGCTCCTTCTCCTCAAAAGGGAAAGGAGGCCTTAGCCCAGCAGTGGGACATTAATAGGCTGTGACTGTACTGCACTACTGTATATTACTTTAATGTACCTGTATGTTTATTACCAAGCAGTTACAGACTCAGAAATATAGTGTATATATACAATATATATATATATATATATATATATATATATATATATATATATATATATATAATTGTATAAGACTTCATATAGTCCAGATAACTTCTACATCATCTTCTACACATAGTGAGAAGTGTCTATAAAAAAGGTATACCTGAAAATAAATACTTTGAATATTAATAAACCAGTGCCTATAGCCTTAACTAATATTATAATATATACATATATATGATTTCGCTCTAAATATTAGATAAGCTTATAATATTTAACACCTAGTATTTTTTTTTATTTCACAGTAAATAATTCGAAAAACAAACAACAATTATTGTTTCGGTATTAAATGAATTATAAACACAAATTAAGCAAATAAAAATCAAGTCCCGGGTTCGCACGGGTAGATAAGAAGGTATTTGTATAAATATATTATGAATAGGATTTGCGTAAAATTCGTCTTTAGTGAGCGTCTACGTCGGGAAAGAACTGTGACAAATTTCAAATCGTTCGGGCGTGTAGTTTAAAAGATCTCGTGATTTGTGGTATTTCGCTTATACATATACATAGATTATGGTTGCTTGTCCAGACTAGAACTTCAAAACCTCAGGTGGCTATGGCTGGGCCATTTTAATTCATCGATATCTGTCTCTCGCAAGCACTAGTATCAAGTTAATGCGTTTGATAAGGAATGCACTATTGGAGTTTCTTGTAAGTAAATTAATTTGCGAAATAGGGAATTCGCGTGCCGTGTGCACTGTGACACTGTAATGGACTTATAATAACAGACCACTTACGAGAAATGATTTCGAGTTGAGCGTGATTTTGAATAATTATAATAAGCATTTAAAAAGTACTCGCTTGTATTTTTCCTAATTACCTCCTTACATTGCACAGACGATTAAAAGCGATTTAATCGCGATTTAAGTTAATGCAACAGATTAACTTATCGCTCTTACGATGATACTTATATCCTTAAAATAATTTTGATATTTGCTTTCAATTCTTTAATAGATTTAATAGGTTTATGAGATAAGTTTTACAAAGAAAATATGAACAAACTGAATGTAAGCTCGTTTTCTTTCGAAAGAAAAACCGAACTTGCGACGTTCAGCGGTATTATTTTTGGTCAAAGATAATTAATGTGTGTATATGTGTGTACCATTGATATCAGTAGGGCTATTCTGTTATAATAATCCACGTGAAAAGACGCCCATGCGGTGGACCGACCAAATAAAAACAACTGTTGGCGGTCCTTTTCATGAATGGACCAGGCTCACCACTAACAGGGACATATGACGAAGGCTCGCTCGCAAACAATTCATAATACTTCATGGCGACCACGACCGCTCTGACAAGAGTGTCACGAAGAAGAAGAAGAAGAAATTCTGTTAAAACAAACTCGAAACTCATCGCAGAAAACGGTCGTGAAATATCATATATGTGACATTGACCATTATAATAAAATAAAATAATAAAATAAATGAAAACTGGATTCAAGTGACCCAAAAAAGGGGATCAATGGTTCTCTTTATAGGCGGCCTTCACCCACTCTTGCAAGCAAACAAAATAAAAATAGTGTTTATTAAATAAATAAAATTAAACGTCAGGATAATTATAACACCATAATTATTGCCAGCAAGAACTAGTATAAAGAATATAGTTAGCTTAGATTTAAGTGTTTTCCCATGTACTGCTTTTATTTTTGCAAGAAATATAAAACCTTTTTTATTTTATTTTATTTATTCTTATAATTAAATTATAGTATTTCAAGAATACACACATTAAAGTATATCACAATAAGTCGGCTGTCAAAATTCCACGGGTGAGTAATGAAGTGAGTTCATGTAGAATAGCAATGCACTCAGCATTGGCAACACAAGTTAAGCAACACGAGTTAAGATAAGGTTAATAACATGATATTTTTATATGAAATGGTCTGGACTCGATAGTTTCATCGTAATGTCTGCTATCACCTAATAAGTCATCAGTTTTGCTTAAGCACATAATTTTTTTTTTTACAAATGAGAATTTTTACGAATGAAACCATCGCCACATAATATATAAAGATTTATAAAAAAATATAAACTAAATTAATAGGAAAAGTTGTTTTAAACCTTTATTAGTTTGAAATATGATTACCTTACAAGTAGTTTAACTGCGTTTTATAAAGGAAAGCGGCAGATAAATTATAATATTGCAATGTTAGTTACTTGTATGTAAATAAGGTCATTAAATATAGTATAGCGTCGTAATTTAATTCATAAAAAAGTTCTTATATTATACATAAAAGGACTCTGATTGCTTGTTTATTTATTTCAGATCTATGAAAATATTTTATAAACGATTTATATTAGTCTGTTTTTTACTTACTGCAGCTTACAAGATAACAATTACGTTAACGCTAACGTTATAATTTAAATAAAAGAAGTATTTAGTTATTAGTTATTATATTTTATTCACGAACTCAGCACACGTCTACAGAGAATTGATTAAACAAGCAAACAATGTTTCAAATCGGTGCAAAACCATAATTTTTTTTAAACTACCATCAGTATTATTCAATAATAATATTTGAGATTTGCGTTCTTGTATTACTGTGTCGTTATTCATAAGAGCAGTTGAACAGCTAAATTAAATGTACCTAAGTAGTACATATTTTGGTCTTAATTGAAGATTGTTAGTTCAAATACGAACAAACGGCGAACGAAATCATTGAAATGAATAATGAGAAATGCATGTGTGAAATAATCCACCATGCCGCACTGCAGCTGTGTGGTATCAGCTCTTAACCCTAACATTATCTCTTAGACTTAGACAAGAGGAGGCCATTGCCCAGCAATGAGATATTTACGGATTGTTATATTATTTTAGAATATAATAGAATATGCTTTATTGTATAACAAAAGAGTTACAGAACCATTTTAAACATAAAAAACGAAAACTATTTTGTACAAAAGGCGGTCTTATCGCTAAAAGAGCGATCTCTTCCAGACAACCTTTGGATGAAGGACATGAAATAAATAAATAAAGCGGTAAGGAGGTGTACTGATCGTCTCAATTTTTATTTTTTTAAATAAATATAATACATACTATACATATAAATAAATAATATATACATGAACATACATATATATAATATATAAAAAATATGTAATTATGATAATTATAATAATAAATAGCAATAAAGTGCGGCAGATAATAAAACAACACTCCCCTGATAATTATAAAGATAAATAATACGTCTTGAGTCGGATTTTAAATGTACTAATAGTTTGAGATCGTCTTAAGTGGAGTGGTAAAGAATTCCATAGGCGAACTGCTTGGACAGAGAAGGAATTGGTATAAAAAGAAGAAGAGTGAGAAGGAATTTTAAGAATTAGATTATCATCAGATCGTAGAGTGCGACCGTGCGAGCCCAAAAAGAATTCAAAACGGTGTTTAAGATAGTGAGGAGAATTCGGATGAAAAACTATACAGTAGAGAAGAGAAAGAATATGATTATTCCTGCGAAGACGGATTGAGAGCCACTCGAGTTTTTTGCGAAATTCAGAAACGTGGTCAAATTTGCGGAGTCCGAATATAAACCGAATACAGAGATTTTGAATACGTTCGAGTTTATTTAATTGCTCCTCTCTTAGGTCACGATAGCAGGTGTCAGCGTAATCAAGGATGGTTATATTATTTTAAATGATTGTTCGTGGTACAGGTTTGCACATAGCTTTACTACGTAGTAAATTATTTCACCAACAACATTATATACAATATTATTTATTAAATCGAATAAGTTTTTGCACCTTGTTATGACCTATACCTATAACTTTTGATATTTCTTTCCTTGAAATAAAATCGTTTTGTGTTAATATCCAATTTCCGATTGTCCTATTTTTCGGGGTTACCGCAACGCCTTACAATGGTACTTCCTATAAATTGCAATATCCGTTATGGAAAGGCTTTTAGCTAAATTAAAACGACGTTGACCAGAATGCTTGTTCATTATTTCATTCATTCGCTTACATACAATTCTAAACAATATGTGTAGTTTACAAAACATTATTACATTTTCAAATAAAAAATAATAAAAGAAATTAAAATAACTGTTACAAAGTTCAATAGATTTTTTTTCGAATATAGTAATTAACTATTGTTGTAATTGATTAACAAAAAAAAAAAAATTTAATTATAATTATTTGTATTTCACTAAAACTTACTTATTAAAAATAATGTCGTGATTGTTATTATGTAATTATTCTTATATATTTTACTTCATTAGTTATTATTTTTTATAGTTATAATATACATATATAATATTTATTAAGATTAGCACATAAAATACCTTAATATAATTCGCTATGCATAACTGTAACAAGCGTACATACATATCTTCGATGAATATAACTTTAATTTGCTAACTTTACTTCATAAGTATTTAAAACGAACTAACAAAAAATGAAAAAGAAAAGAGATAATAATACATCATATTTTACTCCTAAACTACATATCTATGAATATATACACGTACACACACATTGTAGTTGTAGTAATATTAGATGATTTTTTTATATAACATATATAATATATTTTTATTTGCATAATATTTTTCAACCAATTCCAGTCGAATGTAATAAATATAATAACGATAAGCAATAGATATTTTTTTTGATTCGTAAAACTGGTCATAGATAAAAATGAGGTATAAGGAGTAGGGGGGAACACGTATAAGGAACGCGGGTGAAAAAAAAAATTGTGTTTGTGTTACTCTTTTTTATCTTGTTATATTTGATTTTTTATTACTAAGGCTTAGTATATGTTTTTTTTATTAATTTTGTTTTACGAGTTCTTTTATTTATTGTCTATAATGTATTGTGGTTTAACTAAATATCCTCCTTTCTACCATAAATTATTTATAGAACTAATATGTCAATAACAACTAAATGTTTTCATTGCTATAATAAATTCGCTGATCATTCGGTATGTGATTATAATCTGTGAAAATATTATAAAATTAAAAATTATATGACAGATATACAATTGCTCTAAAATGATTTTTGGCAAACTACTATTATAATAACATAGGAAGTAGTTTGGTATATAAGATTAAAATAATTATGGTATTTGTAAAGCCTTCTTGTATAATTAACGTAAAAAACTTTCCGTACAAACAGCGTCAGTAATTAAATACCGTAACCCACTTGGGTACGTCTGCAGACAAATGAATTATTCATGAACTTCTATACAGAAAGTATAATAAATAATTAGGACGTATTACGAGGGAAGGTTTGCCATAAATTCTTTAAAAAAATGTGAAAAATAAATAAGAATGCGAATTATATTGAACTACTTTCCGTCTGCGGCCTTTTGCGCGTTTGAGGGGGGGGGGGCGTGTTAGGTTACTCTATGTCCTCTTCTGAACCTCTGTAAAATTTAATGATCATCAGTTACGTAGTGTAGACGTTAAGGCTTAACAAACAAACAAATTTAACTCACTTTCACATTTGTAATATTAGTAGGGATTCATAAATATTTTTGACAGTCCGTTGGTCTAATGGCTAGTCCTTAAGGTTGGAGATCTCGAGGTCCTGGTTACAACCTTCGGGTTGGTTCAACAATGTTATTGGATTTTTCTTTCGAGAAATTCACAGTACGTACAGTATTTTCATTTTATATAATATGGTTTTATTGCTCAATGTACGTAGTCTTAGTTAGTTTAATATTAATTGACGCAATTAAATGATACATAATTAATCAATTGAAAATTTAAATTATTTTAATAAATTAGATTATCATTTATATTATTTTTTAAGTAAAATTTGTATTTCAAGGCAAATTTTGTTTTCTTATACATA
The DNA here is from genome assembly GCA_905147175.2 of Nymphalis urticae. Lineage (NCBI taxonomy): Eukaryota > Metazoa > Arthropoda > Insecta > Lepidoptera > Nymphalidae > Nymphalis > Nymphalis urticae. Next base: position 10,523,682 of record LR989991.1, read on the forward strand.
ATAAATTGGTTTCATTATTTAATAAATCAAGGCGTATTAATTTTCTCGTAAGGATATGTTTTTTTTTTAATTCATTTTACTTGTACTTTGACGAAACTCGTAAATCCTCTCAAAGGTATAAATGCCCTTGTATATATTAGACAGGTCAGCGATTTACAAGGATTTGTTAGAGCCAAGGTCGGAAATCTCCCATCGATTACACTGAGCTGGCACGCAAATCTAGCCTCTTACCCTTGACACACTGACGGACTTTAAGGTGGACTATTAACAGCCGAAAATTATGTAGGCCAGGCGAAAATAATGTTTTCGAACGGAAGCTCGGAAGGTAGGTCTCGTTTGCCTTACGGATACTGCTCTTAAGGGCCGAGTGGAGATTGGAGTGTAAACTTGAAATGAAATATTGCAGAAATAAAACTGTTTATAATTAGGTGGACTCTTATCAAAATTTATATAATATCACATATAAAAGATACATTTCATATATAAGGTCTGTAGATTAAAAATAAAAAAAATCAGTTAGATGCGCTAAATACCAGTAATTTAGGACACGTTTAACGTCTTTTTGAATATTTTCCTGTCTGCACATAATTGGCCGTGGATCATGTAAACTGCGACGCTTATATATTTCTTTGATTTTCAAATTTTTTTCTTTATAATAAGTTTAGTTAATATTAAGATGATCTATATACATAAATATATATTCGTTGGCGTGACTGTGTCGTGTAACTTCGCATATTAAAATAGTTTCAGGTCAAATATTTTTAGTAAGTGATATCCTCCTGACCGATTTCAGCAACACAGCGAACATTCTCAAGAGATAAAATCCATCGGGACATTTAATCCGATGGGACGGCAAATCCGACACTACAGGAAAGAGTTCAGGCGCTGGACAGGCTTTGTGCTCTCCAAGGCACGGACAGTATAAGTTATTCGTAACACTCACTGTTCGTAGTAAGTTGAGCAAGTGTTAATAGTTTATGATTAAATAGATTAATATATAAAATAGAATTCATCATTTCCAAAAACCCTTTCTTAGCGAATGCTTGCGTTATAAAATAAACCTGTCTTTTGGCTTTTTGGACTCAGTAGTAATGGAAATGAATTTATAAGTATTAAATTGTTACTTAAGTCTATCAGCATCTCTTTATTTATAAATATACAATGCAAATCAATATTACAATGCAAATAATTTGCATTCATTCGAATTTTAAATTATAGTCTCGCTAATTGCATTACTCGGTTTCGAGCACACAGCTGTGTCGCATTTGATTGGTTATTATAGTGAAGCTGTCACGCAAGCACGATCTGTATGACACTCGTTTGGTTGTCTAAACTAGAATGGCGTATGCGACAATTTATTTTATTCAGTCCTTTAATCCTTCATGGATGTTTTAAAACAAAATATTTTGTTACTTGCAATATTCTTCTCGGTCGTTTGCTTCATTGCTGAAGGTCGTGTCCACTCTGATAGGGTCTGGGTCACGATCTCGGTGAATTTTCTCCAGTCCGTCCTGTCCTCAGCTTTCCTCAGGGCTGTGGTCACTTGAAGACCAGTGAGGTTGGTAACTTGGTCCGACCACCGTGTGGGGCAGCAGCCACTTCGTCGTTTTCCCTCTACTTTGCCAAGCACCAGCTTTTCAATGTGTCTTTGGTCATATAGCGCGAAGGCAGCCTGACTTGCAAATATATTATAACTAAATATTGTTTCTAGTGAATCATATTGAACTTATAATATCTGTACAAATAACTATAATTAAATTTTCTGATTGTTTTAAATATAATTTTATTAAGGTTAAAATAGCTTGCAAGTTACCAAAATCAAAACAAAATACAGGGAATTCTAAGATATCGTATGTAGTTATGTAAAGTACGTTGTATGTAAATTAATGTGGTTATCATAAAAAACTTGAAAATACTTTTATTCACAATTAAAAAGCTTTATCAGAACCCTCTTTAAGTTAAATTTATATTCGTTAAATTAGGAAAATAATATGCCAACTGGGAGATTCATTGGCGTGCGCGGCGTAAACCTAAAGAATTATTTGTATTCGACCCGCGGGGAGCTACTTATTTGATAAATTATTACAACATTTAAATTCATCAGCTATGAAATTGCATTCTTCAGTTATCAATAATATTTTTTTTTTGATTTGTCTCAATTAATCAACTAAAATCTATTTAAACTATAGAAATTTATAAAAAATATAATCGAAGCTCATTTATTTACACCTCAATACAAACCTGGACAAGGTTACTTAATGAGTTCAGTGTAACAGTAAATGTCAATTACAATTTTCTAGAAATTTCTTCGTTATATAATTGACAAATTACTTTATTTAATAAATTACGATATGTATTTGATAAATGACAAAATAGTAAAAATGTAACATTTTTGTTAATATATACTTCAATATTTATTGTTTCTGTTCTTTATTGTGCTCTTAAGGTTTTTAAAGAATACATAAAAACTTAGATTAATCAATAACATGATATTGTTACTATTCTCATTTTTATAAAATATCTTATTTCCTTAATTTATTTATCGCCCGCGGGTGAGGTAAGTCAGGTGTAAGATGCGTTTTTAATGTGCTTGTGTTTATATTTCATCTGGAACACACTCCGAGAATATTTATGTCGGATGAAAATCTGTCACATATCCACAACCCGCATAGGAGCGGCGAGATGGAATTCGTTTAAAAAAAAAAGTAGGCAGACAGGCACATGGACTTCCTCATCCTTGGATGGTAAATGGTCACTATGGCACATAGATATACACACTGTAAGAAATATTAACCATTCCATACCACGCCAATGCACAAACCAACCTTGAGAATTAATAAGTAATGTTCCTTGTTCCTGTAGTTACACTGGCTCACCCTTCAAGCCGGAACTCATACTAAGTATAAGAATACTAGGTATTGCTATTTGGTGGTAGAATATCTAATCAATGGGTGGTATGTGTAGGACATACGGGCTTGCACAAAGCTATAAAGCCAAGTAAAGTTTCAAAACTTCTTCTTAAAAGGACCTTCTTTACTTACCTTCCTTTACTGACCTTAGCTCTTAGAGTGGGAAATTTACAGGCTGCCACTTTTTACCATTTGATCTATTATGAATGAAATCTTTGAAACGCCAATATATATATTTTTATAGACAAGAAAGGCGAACGAGCATACGGGCCACCTGATGGTAAGTGGTCACCAAACGCCCTTAGACATTGGCACATCGCCAATGCGCCACTAACCTTGGGACCTAAGATGTTATGTCCCTTGTGCCTGTAATTACACTGGCTCACTCACCCTTCAAATCTGAACATACTGCTGCTGTTTTGCGGTAGAATATCTGATGAGTGGGTGGTACCTACCCAGACGAGCTTGCACAAAACCCTACCACCAATAAATGTATGAAATAATATTTATTTCTCTCCACTCAAAAGAAAAAAATTACATGTTATTTAATTAATCAATATAGAAGCGTTTTATAAGGTTCCGTCGTTTTATAAATTCCATCGTGAGAGACTGGTATCTATACTAGTTTAACTGTTTTACAGATTACCAGGATCCCGCTCGCACTGACGATGTAGTAGTAGTAATTACTATTGACTAAATTTATATGTACGAATTATACATCTTATCAAATCATAAGAAAAGAAATACAATTGAAATATTAAATATTGGTAAACGATATATATTGTAAACATATCATCAGTATATGTTTGTGCGTGTGTGTGTATGTGTGTGGGTGTGTGTGTGTTTGTAAAACTGAGTTGATTTTGTTATCCATGTAAGGCCTCGAAAAAGCAAAAAAAACCTATGTGAGAAACAAGTTTCGAAGGTAGTTTTTGTTACAATTTTTTTAAGATTTTTATGGTGGTATGTAAGATAAATAGTTGCCTGATTGTAAGTTCACTTTTTGTATAATTTTGTCGTTGTCTTCGTAATATTATCAGTTATAACGAAACATAATCTAAAAAAATTACATAAACTTCATGTGTTTTAATAAATCATTTGTTTTTTTTTTTTAAATAAACAACAACATTTTCAATCATTAATCCAGTTTTCTGTTGTGAACTACGAAAACAAACGAAGAGTTATTTGATGTGTTTAATTTAATTTTGTTTATAGTACAAGTTTGAATAGTAAATCGGTTCATTGGAATAACGGAATTTTTATCCTTGCGTTATTTTTTACGCGTAATTAAATAATATAATGAATATATAATAATAAATAATGTCCTCCAGACCGATTTTGGCCACGGCGGCCAAAAAAGAGAGATTAGCCAACTACGCAGGAGATATTATAGTGCACAAGTGTATGCGCCAACACAGGTGCACTCTCTATTCCCTAACTCTCATAATCCGATGGGACGGCTTACCGTGCCTTCCGAGGTACACACTTCCAACTTCCAGACTCCGGGATGCTACTGAGAATTTTCTGATAGATAAACTCAATAACTTTTTATTGGCCCGACCTGAGAACTGAACCCAGGACGTCCGGGTCTGCGGCCTTACATTAAGCCACTAGACCGTCGAGGCATAATTAATATAGACGAATATTATAAATACGAAATTAGCTACGTCTGTTAACCTTTCAACCGGCTACATCACTGAACCGATTTTGATGAAATTTGATATGAAGTAAACATCAAGAAAGGATATTTTTATACCTAAAACCTGTCAATCTGCCTAATACGCAGGTGAAGCTGCAAAAGAAAACTTGTATATATATTTAATGATATTAAGGTTTAACCGTTTTCCCTCTATAAGAAGTATAATGTAAGATAATAAGTAAAAACAGTTCTAGCATGAACCATGAATTAGGTTATAATTATATTTAATAGTGTTTTCTTCAAAGTGCGATATAATAAAACAAAAAGCCGCATGCGTCGTCTGTTACAGCTGTTCTATAAATCTTACGTAACCGCCGCCATATCTTGTTTTAATTTAACAAAGTGTAATTACCGGTTTGTGGTTTTATGAATCCCGCAGTAACTTACTGCAGTTTTATCTATTTAAACAACATTTTTACGTAATAGACCGACGATAGTAACACGAAAGGAACGAACGTAGACGGAAATATATGTATATCAGTCACACGCATTTCCGTACCAGTGAATCTAAATTGATAATTTTTCTACTGATATTTTTATCATATGTTTCAATCCAATTTATAAAAACAATATGATTAATTTAGTAATTAAATAAACGTATTCATAAATAAATACATGTAATATTATGGGTTAATATTAAAGCCCTTAAAAAAACAAAATAGGTATTTATTTATTTAGAAATATATATTAATTGAATTATAATAAAATATAATCCAATATCCATTAATTGGAATTTATAACGGTTGTATTGTATTTATTTAATAACTAACACTTTCACTAATTAATTGGCGTTAGCTAATTATTTTTGACTGTGTTAATTTATTAGGTTATCTCGTAACTTCATTTTTTAAATTATTATTAGTTAATTTCTCTTATTATCTTTGTTTTTTTTTTTTACCATTCGTCAAATTGCGATTTCCTTAGATTGTCTTTCTTGTACATTTTCGAATGAAATATCTTTTGCCACAGCTTCGGAAGTACGAAAGTTGTCTTAAAAATAATTGGGACAGTCTATTTAATTGACACGTGCTTAAAACATATTTTTTAATTATTTTTTAAGCACATTTTTAAAATCAGAATGATTAAATTGCAATAAAAAAATATAAAAAATGGCGGTTTTATGAAAGAACTAAAACGAACTAAAGTTAGATTTTCGAGAGCTATTCAGTTATTTTGGATAACCTTGAGCTGTTCTCTCAACACCTGCAATATTATAGTTGCTATATATATTGTTGCTTTATAGTTTTTAATGGTATATAGTAGGTAGCACCCACTCATCAAATATTCTAATGCAAGATAGCAGTACTTGGTATTGTTGTGTTCCGGTTTGAAGGGTGAGTGAGCCAGTGTAATTACAGGCAGAAGGGACATAACATCTAAGTTCCCAAGGTTGGCGGCGCATTGGCGATGTAGGCCATGATGTATGATGGTTAACAATTCTTACAATGTAAAGTCTATGGGCGTTCGTGACCACTTACCACCAGGTGGCCCATATGCTCGTCCGAACCTAACCTAACCTATACTATACAAAAAGTTGATCTGGCAATATTCTTAAATACATCATACGAACAAAAACCATTTTATAAAAAATATTTTGTTCGATAGGGGATAAAATAGATATAAATAATTAACAATGATAACCCTAATTAATATTATATATGCGAAAGCTCCCACCATTAGTCGCGGGCGTATACTAGTTGTTGATAATAATGCCCTCAGAAATAAGATATAATTTGTTTATATTACACATCAAATGTCTCAAATGGCTTAAAAATGCAGTAAATTTTGACTTCAAACCACACCTAAGTATCGCGCAGGTTTTTATGTCATATATTCTGTTTCATGTTGAGTGTCTGTTTTTAACATATTTGTAATAATTTGTTAGCCCACTCGCTTTTAGCCATCTTCATCTTAAAACATTGTGAAGCAGATACTACGAATAACGTGATTTTTTATTACATGATAATATTTAAAAATATATATACAAAAGTCCATACAATTTATTGAGAATTTCCGATGATTGCATTATTGTATTTTGTTATCGAAACTACAAATATACTACAGTTTGACGTAGTCGACAGCGTCTGACACACTTTCCTCACGCCATCAATACACGGCACTGGCCGGTAAAGATTTAGATTTTAATTGAGCCCTTTTAATATACGAGTGCCTTATCCAGCACGCCTTAAGCCATAAATTTTACGTCACCCAGAAATATTAATTACCAAATACGGATTTTTTTTTTGGATTATTATGTTGTAAAAGCAAGATTAGGAAATGAAATGATAAGTAGTGTACTTATATAATACGTATAGATAAGAGATATCTTATAAAGTGAATATATATTCTCTTTATAATATTTTAAAACACATATTTAAAATATTTATGGAGCTATATATAATGTTAATATTAGTCGTATATTCTATGATCCTTGTAAATTAACGGAGTGAAATAACTCGATACCTAATATAAAAGTCAAATTATAAATATACCTTATAATATGGCTGAGTCCGTAGTTTTTATGACAATGTTCTACTGGCCGATTTCATTTGGTCATTCTCAGCACAGAATAGCCACCTGTTGTGTGAACAAATACAAATGCATAATTCATTACCTCGCTCTAATAATCCGATACAAAGGTAATCCGACACTATCGGAAAAAAATCAGTTGCTGTATCAACGTCTTTCATTCTTGCAAATGCTACTCAGAAATCAGAAAAAAACCAATGACATTTGGCCAATAATTGGCCTACCCCGGGGTTTGAACGCGGAACTTCGAGATATTCAGCCTTATAAACTATCAACCAGACCAACGAGGCCCTTAACTCGTGTTATAAAATGGTGCTAAACGTAAAAGACTTAAATGAACTGATAATAAACTCGTAGTTATGTCTTAATACAACAGTACTGCATTGAAATCTATAGGTATTTTTAAGGAGATTTTTTTTTAATAAAGTGTTTATGAATCGTTAATGTATCAGTTTCGGAAAGCAGCATCTAGCGAGAACAAACGGTAAGAAACTCGCGTTATATTTAAAAAAGTGTAAAAAAAAATGTCAATACTTTTCAACCAGAAATGCTTACAAGTACGACTGCAATGATGGAAATAGACGAAAATACTTTTTTTTACAAACATATAACTTAAGAACATTTATATAATGCTGCTTTTTACGAACGGTTGATATAGCTACCCTAAAAAGATTATCTTAATATAAACTATACGTTAAATTTGTGAAGGGTTGCCGAAACCTTGAGTCATCTGGGTTAGTCATAGAAAGTTTTATTTTACTTGAATATGAGTTAACCTTGCTTTAGACGTTTTAACTAAAAACGATTTTGTGGCAAATGAATTCGAGTATATATATAAATGTAAAAGTGATCCCCAAGTGACTTGGGGAACTTTTACTTTGGGGATATTTTATAATAACTATTCTCACATGTAAAATCATTGTAATTGTTTTAAATATATTTTTAAGTATACTCAGTGAATTTTTTTTGGTAATATATATTTTTTTTATTACTGGATAGCTCGAATAAGATTGACTACACAAAAAATGGCAAGTCTTCTCGATCCGATCATTAGATTCCAAGTATAACAGCACATAAGTCATTGGTATCTTTCTGCTTCAAAAGAAAGTACTTTAGTCAGTGTATTTTATGAGGACGATGTAAAATATATTTTTAAATCAATAAATGAAACTGAAATAAAAATATCAAATATTTTATTTATCTTTAATTGAATTATCGTATGATTTTGTTTCCATTGTTTGATTTCAGTTCTTAAAAATTCGGTTATACCGCGTCTGAGCAGGGGGTGGCTGTGTGTTCGGTATCATGGCAACGGATCGCGTGCGAGCATTCCGCAAGACATCTTTTCAACTTTTTACTGCTTGCCTCCCTTAAATCAGATCGATCAAAACGATTGTCATGTATGATTTGTTTTGATATTTTTATGTACTTTTATCACCGACGGAATTCATTCGCCTTCCATTTTCAAATTTCGTATTCGATTATTGTACTTATTTCAATGAGAGTACATAAACACAAATGCATAGACATTGTTATTACGAATTATTTTTATTTTCCCTATGCTTCATACAGTGACCGGGTATTGAAAGCTTTTATGTAATTAATTTACAGTACACAGAAAAACCTAAAAAAAGAGTAAGTTATATTATAATTTCTGGTTGTTTTTTCGAAAAAGGGTAATATTGTCCAGATTGATTTTGAGGTGACCCAACTGCGTAGGATATTACTTTATATAAGTGTGTGCGCAAACACAGTCGGATATATCGGTCCATACTTTACTGTTATAATCCGAAACGGAAATCTGACAAGACCGGAGAGAGATTAGGCATAGGATCATCGTCTTAACGTGCTCTTCGAGGCACGGGTTTGCACGGCAGTAAAATAAAATCCTCATGGAATTTAAACCTAGGACCACCATATCTGCAGCTGTATAAGCTAGCGACTAGAGCAAATTTACATTTAAATGATTGACAGAAATCAAGCAACAACAAAGATTCTTCGATTTTTATCTGCTCATAACTTGGTAGAGAAAATTATTTCGACCTTGTGATAAGGAGTGAACTTATATAATTACGGCTTTGGTCAAGATTGGTCTTAGAAGGTCAGACGGCGATAATGGATAGCGGCAAATTACAATATAACTTGTTAAAGAATTTGTTATAAGTATGGGGATTATATTTTGCACGCCATGTTACTTTCGTAGTTGCATCGCATGAACCAGATGTGAGTTTTTAGTGTATATCCAAAAAAGGAAATGCCAAACGAAATTAATACGTCTTAAATAAATACTTTTTAAAACTATCTCAAAGCTTCGAGCAAATTGGAGACTCCTTGATGCTCTAAATGGTCATTGGAATTATTATGGCTATACTGTCGTTTGTCGTGGTCAGAACACATGTAGGATTTTAATTAGATAATAATTTAAGTATAAAAACTCCAAGAACCCCTTACGACTTTAAAAATAAAATATTTACAATATATATCATATATTTTAAGAACCTATAACTTAAAATGTCAAAATAAACTTAGTCATGGTAAGTCATGCAAGCCGCAAAATGTATTTTCAAGAAAGAATATATATTTGTTGACATAATAATAAATTTAAAATAAATTTAAGAGGTTATTTTAAATTTTAGTTGTTTTTGTAACAATTTATATTATTTATGGAATGCAATTTGATTACTGCTTGTTATAGCTTACTTGCGACAGCTGGAGCTTTGAAAGAAGAACTTGATCACGATAATAATAATTTTATTTACGGGCTCGTTGGTCGTTGATTATAAGGCATGGAACGCAAATACTAAGATCCTGGGTTCAAGGGCCCAAAAATGTATTGGGTTTCGTTCTCAAGCAATCTCAACTCAAGCAGTTAGAAATTTTTACGGTAAAAGTTGATAGTGCTTACACTCACGTGCCTCGAAAATTTTTGAACAGCCAGAAATCCTGTACCTTAACACTCTGCAGCCGTATCAATTTGCCGCTCGATCGGGTTATAAGAGCGAGAGAATAGAGTTTATACTTGCGTTTGCGCACATACTTAAAAGCATTGTAATATTCCCGAAACAGTTGGCTAAGATTGTGACCGAAACTTTATTAATATTTATAAAGAAACTATTTATAAAGAACTTATTAATATTTAAAAAGAAAGGTAGTGACACTAAGAATGTCTTTTTACTATAATATAAAACCTATGATAGTGATATCTAGTGTAAAATTATCTACATTGACGACATGCGTGGGATGCTAATGTTATCAAAGCTTTTATGGTGTTATCTTAATCATGACAAATTGTATTTTATTATACAAGGATAAAATAGGAGCCCCCTCTGATAGCTGTCACTCTATGAACGTACTTAGCATCCGTTATAATTGTTCTATTATAATTGAAATTAAGTGATTACAGCTCGGATTCTAAATTCAAATAATGTTTGACCTTGTAACGTATAGTGGTATTGCTAACGGCTTGTAATTTAAAAGTTACTATTGACTTGTTACTTACGGATCAATAGGGCTAATCTCTAAGAACGGGCTCGAAAATCACAGCAGAAAACTGTTGTCAGATGTCATGATACATATAACGGGTAGTAGGGTAAACATATGATGGTCACAGATAATATTGACAGTTCCAATGCAAAATGTCAATGTCAATTAGACAACCAGCCGTTGGTAAAACTAATCTTTTTTTTTAAATATAATAACTGGGCTTAAATAAAACTGCTCGCGACGTCTTCTCTTTCTATTTTGCAATATTCCCACTATTTTAATATATTAGGTTTTCGTGTGCTGATCCTCTAATAGACAAACAATATTAAATTAAATAATTTTTTTATTATATTTCGAATATAATCTACACTTATATTTTTAATGTGAAAGTCGTAGTAGTAGTAGTAGTAGTAGTTTGTCTGTTTGTTACCTTATTAAAGTTAAGCCATTAATAAAAATTGCCTCTGTGGTAGCCAGGTACATTGATAAGGACATATATAGGTATAGAAACTATATTATTATAGTAGTAAAAGTAGATATAGTAAAAAAAATAATTTACTGCTTATATTAATCTTTAAATATAAAAAGTCCTAATTTAAATAGTGACTGATTCACGAACATCCCGTGATAACAGTTCAACCCAAAATATGTAGTTGAAATTTTGCACCGTGGGTTTATTTGTAAAGTAAGTAAAGAAATTCCGCTGGTTTTTGGAAGTTATATATTTGGATTTAAATTCCGAATCTACGACTACAATTATCAAATATATTGTAGGGATTGCCCGTGAAATATTATAAAAAGGTAAAGGTTTTATTATTATCTCATGAGTGATGCCAGTTTAACGTGGGTGAAATTATCGGCAGTTTTATTTTAATAACTTAAATATAAAAAAATACACATATATTTCATGTTCAATCTATATGCTATAAAGTATATACCAGACGTTTCAATGTTATCAAAGATGTAGGAGCACGGCATGCATAATATTAATACTTGTAGTATATTAAAGTGGGTTTATGTATTAACAAAACACTAACAATTATTCTCCATCTAATATTGCATCATACAAAGATTACGAGCGAATGTGTTTCTAATACTTCAGTGTAACAGCTAAATAATACTGATTGTGAAGTCGAAATGCGAGAATGCGTGACCACGAAACAAATATAAACTGACCTATACAAAGTTCTTAATAGAATATTTTAGATTTATTTTTACCGGGTCAAATATGCCTGCCATAGGGACGGACACAGCATCTTCTCCACCGGCCGCCACCAACTTTTCCAGCACTTTGAGGGTTTGCTCCACAGCAGGCCATTCCCCTTTCTGCGCCAGTACCAGGATTTTCGCCGCAGCCTCTCGCATGTTGACCCCCGCACTGGGAGGCTTAGGTACATCGACCATCCCATTCCCTTCTTTAATCTCTTTTTTATCCCCATTGTTCGAGGATGTCTCATCTTTCTCATCAGCTTTAACAATAACTTTTTCCTCTTCGGGAACCTTCTTCGGAGGGCCCTTCCCGCCCTTTTTTCCACCTGGGGCTTGAGACATTCTCACATTACCAAATCACAAGGCACTGCACTGGTTCGCGACTGACCATGGTGGTCGGGCTAGCGATGTCGATCGTTGGGCGGGCGGAGCATGACTGCGGCAGTTGCGTAGCTCAGCCGACTTCTTGCATGATTTGAGTAAATAAAGGCGACAGCAACACGAGCTTGATTTACAAACAAACTTACAAAGGCGATGTCTCAAAATGTCTCATACATTGACCTATTTTTATTTTTACGAGGGAAAAAAATGTCGAAATTTGGGGTGATAAATGTGGAAACGAGGGATTTAAAAATTTCAATTAAAAAAAACCGGAGAATCGAATTTATATTTATCACTTCTCTGTTATTTTCTCATCATTTTTATCAAATCAATCTTCTAAAATCACACTCCCAAATAATATTGATATTATTTGTCTGTCATCACCATCATCATCGGCTTAAAATATAAGATGTATTTTTTTTTATTACGTACATCAAAAATATTATTGTTGTTTCAATATTAATATAACATTTTAGACGACATTTAAACGTAATTTGTTTTATATCAAAAAACTATTCTATTTGGTTTATTTCAATATCTTTTGTTCCTTAATTCACAAGTCGGTCGCGTCATATCTATCTTTTTTTTTACTGAGAGAAAGCAAAGGATCGTGTTTTCGAAAAAATGGGACAGTTCACTTAAGCCAGTACTAGTGGAGGTGGCTAGAAAAATTTGCATGTTTCGTCACAAGCTACCCACGTCGCGTGCTTCGCTCGACTTCCGTAGGGTGGACTGGGTCGGCCTCGATACAGTCAAGAAATTGCTAAGCGCTAAGTACCTAAGTTTAATTTTTTGCTGTAACATAATGAATGGACGGACAGTCTTAATTTTTAAAAAGTCAAAACCATTTTAATTATAATTAACCTAAATATTACATGAGAGTCGGTAAATATCCCCTTGATGGGCTGAGGCTTCAGTGTGTGGTTGTATATGAATATGTATTTATTAAATTAAATATGAATTTAATTACTGCATGACTTAACATCATTTTTAAACATAAATGTTATCTTAATGATGACAAAATTTCCGTTGAGTTTCTTTTACCGATCCTTCTCATGTCTTAGGTATTTTTTTCCGCAGCGCGGGTAGATTTTTGTCAGTCAATAAGTAAGTGTAATGCTTTTATATTAGTATTAATAAAGATTTTGACTTTAATACTGACTTCACAGCTTTTGTTAAAGATAAATGTTTCCATTCCTTATGATTATTTGCATTTATTATATTTTTGACAAATGACTTTGATATGGAATGACAATAAATGAACTGGTAGGGCTTTGTGCAAGCTCGTCTTGGTCCACACGGTACCATCCACTCATCAGATATTCTACCACAAACACGGCTTAAAGGGTGAGCGTCCCAGTGTAATTACAGGCACAGAGGACATAGTTAGTTGCCAAGGTTGGTGGCACATTGGCGATGTAAGCGATGATTAAAATATCTTACAATCCCAATGTCTATGTGCTTTGGCGACCATTTACCTTCAAGTGGACCATATCCTCGTCCGCCTACCTATTCTTTGTAAAAAGAGTAGGTAGATGGATTAACATTTATCTCAATAACCTGATTATAATATTAAACATTCCTTACATCGACAAAACACATAGGTTGGTGGCATCTTGGGAATTAAGTTGTTATGTCCCTTGCGCTTGTAGTTACACTTACATTGTTGTTTGGCTGTAGAATGTGATAAGTGGGTTGCACCTACCCAAACTGACTTGCACGGAGCCCGACCACCGAGTGATTTTTGCTTAAAATATTAACTTCCGACACCTTATAATCACCACAATGTTTGTTTGAAGTTTTTATCAAATATTTTATACCATAGTTTTATAGTAGTTAACAATGTTTTTGTTAGTTAGCAACAATCAATTTTATCATATGCTCGTTTTATCAGCTACTTGCGTTAGTTGAATATTATATTATATTATTGATAATCATATTAGTTTTAAAACTTTATTACTTCTTTGCTTATAGGTGCCGTGTATTCATAAAAATAACAAGTGACAACTAGGAAATATTAATACTAATGTATTAATAATATTAATCCAAAAATCTTTTAATAACGGCGTATTCATTTCTTAACGGAAGTAATTATACAACGTTATTAAAATATTAAAAAAATGCTTTATATAATTAAATCCATATCATTCATCATAATCCTTGTTCATTAACAAATAATTTGGGAGGTACCTACCTGAAGTTTATTATTATGATTGTCGTTTCCAATTGCTATAAAACAATACCGTAGTTTTTAATATGATACCACATTACCATTATTATAATATGATAAACTAAATATATATATCAATATAAGATTTAAGTCATCAATAATGCTGCAAGAAGCCGAGATGGCCCATTGGCAAGAACGCGTAAATCTTAACCGATGATCGTGGCTTCAAAACCGGGCAAACATCACTGAATTTTCACGTGCTTAATTTGTGTGCATAGAACGCCAACCATCCCGATCTTGGGCAGCCCGCATCCATCCCGTTAACTTAAATTCAATCACATAAAATCAATCAGATTGACAGTGAGTTATGTGTGTCTATTCTTACAAGTGAATTTTGGAAGTGGGTAGACCAAACGATTGCAGTGAAATATTATTTCGTGTAGTTGAAAATACAATCTTTATAAATTATATATATGATATGCTGGACTAACCACCACTGAATTTTCACGTGCTTAATTTGTGAGTATAATTAATCTCGTGAATTTACGGTGAAGGACATCATCGTGAGCAAAACCCGAATGTGTCTAATTTCACTGAAATTCTGCCATGTGTGTATTCCACCAACCCGCATTGGAGCATCGTGGTGGAATAAGCTCCTAACCTTCTCCTCAAAACGGGATATATACATAAACATGGAGTAAATTTCTAGATTGTTTAAAATAAAATCTTATTTTTATAAATTCGTGCCGAGTGAGAACTGCACATTTTCTTTATTTTGAATTTTAAGTAAATATTATCTTTGTTTGTGGTACTATTAGAACAAAATAAAATAAGCACTGGGGCCGTGGCTGTGTGAGATGGGGGCCTCACGTGCCGTATGCACTAGTGAGGAGTGCGAAGCTATCACAGTGGTTTTAGTGGGTAAGAATTCCACATAACTGGGTTCCCCCATTAAGAGAGCCGGTAACTTTTTGAAGATTTCCAATGTGTGAAAAAAACAGATAAGTATAAGCAATAGTTAAGTTAATATATTATTAATATTAATAAATACTACGATAAATAAATACCACGATATTTATCGTTCTTTTTGTTATATTTAAACATATAAATAGTTACTGGGAATTATCTATTGCAAACAGATTAACGCTGTCACGATTTAAAGGGCTATATATTATATATTTCACTTCGTGTCCTATTCGTGATATGTTGAAATCGGACTTACTGTGGTACGGTTTTTTTATACATTTATCTTTTAAATGT
The DNA here is from genome assembly GCA_905147175.2 of Nymphalis urticae. Taxonomy (NCBI): domain Eukaryota; kingdom Metazoa; phylum Arthropoda; class Insecta; order Lepidoptera; family Nymphalidae; genus Nymphalis; species Nymphalis urticae. Next base: position 10,539,322 of record LR989991.1, read on the forward strand.
TATGGCAACAATTTTCTTTGTCACAATAAGTACGGTGACTTGCTGCTATGATAATCTAAGCTATGATAAGCTATTGTACAAAAAATATGCATTACACAAACATAATTTCACTGGTGGCAGGACTTAGTGCAAGCTCGTCTGGGTTAGGTACCACCCACACATCAAATATTCTACCGCAAAACAGCAGTACTTGGTATTGTTGTGTTCCGGTTTGTAGGGTGAGTGAGCCAGTGTAATTACAGGAACAATGGTCATAACATCTTAGTTCCTAAGGTTGGTCTCGCATTGGCGATGTAGGCCATGATGTATGATGGTTAACAATTCCTACAATACCAATGTCTATGGGCTTTCGGTAAGTGGAAGCGTCCGCCTTCCTATACTATAAAAACAAAAAAAAAAACCAAACAATATATTTCCTATAAATGTCTGTAAACTATAACATTTTATATATAACGTGAAAGTATCATATCAATGGGATTATTTATTTTGACAAACAACAACTCTATACTATCAGCATGCTCATATTGATTAGATATATCTGTGAGAAATTGAATTATTATTAATTAAAATCTGACAAACTATCACGTGACTATAAAATACACCACAAATGGCTACCATGTTTGTGACGTCATAATGTTAAAATGCCTAATATGTTTCTGAATCCTAGAACTATGTAATTATAAACAGAATCTCGCGAATCAGCAGTCTTTAATAGATTCAAATTCATATTACAACGAAACTTTTTAGCAAAGAGGTTTTATAACTTTTATATATATAGGTTTAATAAATTTTTAGGTATTAAAACTTTTAATAAAAAAGTTATATTTAATCGTATTTTGTTTTAATTATATTAGATTTTTAATTTTTATAAGTTATTACGAAATAAAAAAATCGCTTAAATACATAACTATATTTTCGCTTAAGATATGTATTAAGCTTAATAATTTACTCTTCATTAACCAAATTTCGTGTATTATTGAGTAATAATAAATTACATATTTTAATATGAACTTCGTAACACACACAGACACACAATATGTACATTTGAATATTTGCATCTTTAGCAATGTAACTAATCGTATATATTAATTAGGTATTTACTTAGAGACGTATAAGGATATTTTACAAGGTTGAGATAAATATAAACATTATAAGAACATAATATTATAAGTAGTTGTTTAAGTGATTTATACATAGACATACTTACCTTTACATATGAGATTTGATTAATGAATCAAATAATCGAAATCCATAAGATAATTTAAAATAAAAAATAAAAAAAAGATGATAAATGAAAACAATAAACAAGTACTATATTTATTACTTTCATTTTTTGTCATACTTTATTATAATTCAATTAAATTCTACGTATAATTATAACAAGACTGTGACGCGTTGGTCGTAATTTAGTAGTTTAATGTAATGGATGCTTTATCTCAGTCGTTAATTGTGTTTCGTCTGACTTGTACATATTGACTTTATTCAATAATGTTAAACAAAAGTGTGTGTTCTTTATCGAAAAGACTTGGAAATGTAGCTAATTTAAGGTACGTTTGAAAGACGAATTTAATTTTCAAAGTTAAAACATGATATTAATGCTTGTATTTTTAACGATTACTTAAAAGTTGTTTTTCCGTTTATTGTAAGTTGTTAAATATATATTTTAATTACATATGTATACTTAGAAATTTTACTTTAATTAAAATATAAATTATTTTTTTATAAGTACATAAAATATTGATTTCGTATCTACCTGGTAGTAAGTAAGTAATTTAAGGGAGAAAGTAATATGTTCTTAGAGAATGTATTCTCAGATTTTAATAGGTACAAATACCATTCGCTTCAAAAGTTAAAGCACCAAGAAAAAAAACTAAATTCTCCACAAAAGTTTCCGCTACAGGACGTTTAAGCTTTACCAAAATCTATTCTGTTGTTAAGATAATGAATTTCATAATAAGATATTTGTCTATCAATACCATAAGTGTGATTTTAAAATACATCCTATCACTTATTTAGTTATAACGAAAGCATGTAATGTGTGTGTGTGCAATAGCAACAAATACAGTAATTATGACGTTTTGTAACTAAAGTATTCGACACGTCATAATCGGTGTTTATTGTTGTATTTAAAAAAATGTTTTATTTATAAAAAATGTTTATTCAAACACTTATTTACCATAGGTCACCTGAGGGATAAAGGGGGCGATAAATACATACATTAAAATTACTGTCTCATTAATATGTGTATTGTTTGTTTTTGTTACGTAAATGATTCTAGATATACGTAACATGGAACATACATTCTTCGCCGGTACAGCTGACTTGGATAAGTTTATATATTTGTTTATTGTTTATTATTCTGTTATATCATTATAAATTTATATTCCCTGCTGTGCTGTATTTTGCGTAAATATAGCATCGTTATCTTGTACAATTGTTAAAATTAATGTTGTATTACGTTCACAAATATGAAGGAATATAATAATAACAACATGTATCGGATTCAAGGACGCGTGAACCAGTGTATTAAAGGTAGAAAGGACATAATGTCTTCGTTTCCATGGTTGGTGGCGCATTGGTGATGAAATTTTCTTACATCGCCAATGTCTATGGCAGTAGTGTCCGTCCGCCTACAACCCTACTTATAACATAAAAAAAAACAATAAACGATGTTAAATAATAATGTAACAAATTACAGGTTAGCCCGTAATCTTCAGCTACAGTCACATGAAGGCTACCTGCACAATCTTGGAAGCGAACCCCTGATACACGCCAGCTTGGGCGACGTGATAGCGAAGACAGCACACCGATACCCAGGACGAGTTGCCATCCGGTCCATACATGAAGACATCTCAATCACTTATGATGACTTGTTGAATCAAGTAAGAAGACATAGTTATTCATAATCAATTTATTCAATTAGCCTTGCAACCAACATGTTTCTATGTATAAATAAATAAAAAATAAATGCTGTTTGTTGGCATAACTTGACCAATTTGGCTATTTTTTATTTTAATATGTTTGTCCGAATTAGGTTTTTATGTATAGTTGAAATTGGAAATGTTTTTCTGAAAAACCTGACGTGTTTCTTTCTATAGGATCTTTGTATGAACTCAAGACAATAACTCACGACTTAAACATTGGTTGTGCGTAATCTCTTAACCCTGATGACATCATCTGTTGCTATAACAGTTTTTAATTTCTAGGGTCAAATTTACGTATGTATTGGTAGTGGTTATTTAAGCCAACATATCTTTTTTTGCGCCAGGACCATCGGTAACTTTACGTCTCGTGCTCTCCTTGACAAACATTATATACAAACTAGGCTAGGTCAAGTTGCCAAATATGTGTCAATTTTACCCCGCTTATACTCTTGGTTATCGAAGCGTTTCTATGGAAGATTTAATAGAATTCAATGCTTTAATTAAAAGAGAAACACATTTTTATAAAAAATCATCAATTAAAACTTAATGTTGGAGTAAATTGAAAAATAGTAAAAATATGGTAATTTTGCCACAACTGACGGTATCTTGCGAAAATTAATGCATATAGGTAACAAGCGATATAATAATAAATAATTAATGACAATTAACTCAATTAATTTCATATATAACTTAATTTTAAATGTAATTTCAGGCTGATTCCTTAGGATGTGCACTTAGAGATAACGGTTTCGAGAAAGGAGATAGGTTGGGGATCTGGTCTCATAACTGTGTCGGCTGGGTCGTGGCGCTTGTAGCAGCAGCTAGAGTTGGACTCATATCGGTGAGTGTTATAATATTTATTTTCATAAGTATACCGTGTACAATTTTAAGATTAAATTGATTAAATCATATCGTTGTAAGTGTTTCACGCGATCTGTTAGTTTTGATATGTGTAAATTCATGTTATTTAACCCAGAGTTTACGTACCGAAGAAGTTACAAGCTTACATTCAAATAATTTTAAAAGATAAATTAAAATTTAAGAACGTAAAATGATGGTGCTTATTTTTTTTGTTTTTCTTTTGATCTCTAATATTATATATGGTTAGACATTTATTTTCTCAAAAGATTTACATTTAAATAACTTATAGAGAAAATTACAAAACAAATGTAGAAAAATTAAATCGGAAAGCGTACATAGTAATACGATGAATGTTACAATAACCTAATAATATCAGTACAGTGCAAACAAGGATGGATATTTTGTAATGTGAAGTAGGGTAGTCTAGTAAAAAATATATTGCATATACAAAGTCAACACATATCTATCCGCAAGCGTAAAGTACCGGATAATAACTTCGAAAACCAATTTAAGGAATTTAAGAAGGAAATAATGGCGTTACTCAAGGACTTTGGAAGATCTCACTCAAGATATTATAATAAGAAAGTAAAAATTATATGTAAGCTTATATAAATATTCAATCATGTATTTAATAATAATTTTACTATATTTTTAATAATTTTAATGATGTTAATGTATTTTGATGTACTTGTAATTGTTAAATATTATCTTTATTTAATGACTATTTATAATGTGATGATTTTACGAATGATGTGATAACCTATAATTAGTAGAATATTTGTCAAAAAATCTTTTCAACCTCTATTTAACTGTCTAATGTATCTACTGTTGGTCGTCTAAAATAAATAAAACAATAACTTTTAAGAGATCGCCAACCTCATAAGCTAATCATTACAAAGAACGAGGTATTTTAGGAAAAAAACACAATAGTAGTTTAGTTAGAGGAGTAGTAGATGAGTGGATTTGTATATCCTCTAAATCGGATGATATCGATAGCCGAACTATGTAAATAAATATTTATTTTTTCATGCAATTGTTAAAAGAATTAAATACTTTTTTTTAGGTTTTTATCAACCCTGCGTATGAGGTAAATGAGTTAGGTTTTTGTATAAAGAAAACCCAAATGAAAGGATTGTTGATCGGCGAAACAATTAAGAATAGAAATTACATTGGACGATTAAACAAAATCTTACCAGAACTGCAAACGTCAAAGGAAGGGTCACTCGCGTCACAAATATTTCCAAATCTAACAACTGTTATGACTTTAGGAAAAGAAAAGATTAAGTAAGTAATTATATTTAAAAATGTAAGACAATTTTGTTTTTTATAAATGTAACAGTATTGTAGTAACCGCAATCAACTCTCATTTCGCAAATCTTAATTATTATTATACTACTACGCTTAATATATAGCTTCAAATGACGGAAAAATATCTATACTAATATTATGAATGCGAAACTAACCCTTGTCTGTCCGTTACGCTTCCACAGCTAAGCCACTGAACCGATTGTGATGAAACTCGATTGAAGCAAATTTGTACACTAAGGACATAGGCTACTTTTTATATACAAAACCAATTTTCTTTAACCACGTGTGATAACACGTGAATAAAACTACGGGCGCAAACTAGTATGCCATGATGTTAAAACGGTTCTAGTTCGACACATAGATTATCATTTTATTGCGTAACTATTAGTTAGTTATTGCATTATACTATTCGCTATCTCTTTTATGTAACAAATGTGATAATGTACTCCAGTAACGGCTAAATAAGGACTAATCATCTGCGTAACATATATTGTACAAGTGTAGGCGGAAACACTGGTACATAGTTTATTCCGTCTTTTCAATTTTTCTTCGATATGACTTAATGGCCTTGAGCATTAAAAGGTGAGTTTTAAGATGGATGTTGGGAATTTCATCGCTGATTTATTTCGATCTAAAACTTCAAGTGCCGAAACAATGCTTCACATGCTTCTTGATGTTGGAATGTTAGCACTGCCTATTTCCTAAGTCCGGGCTGCTACAATAATCTCTAATTACTCTCTATTGGGCTGACTCGGGGGGGACCAAATTAAGATCTCAATGATCTTAATTTGGTTACCAGACCAGACAACAAATAAACTGTAGGCACTTATAATGAGTTTGTAAAGTATTAAGTATACAAAGGGCATACGATTTAATTTTATTAATCGAAGATTTAGTTCCGTTCTCCAATTTTTTTTTTATAGGATTTTATGCTAAAGAAGTAACTATATTATAACAGGCAAGACATATCTAGATCTGTTAAAAGTCTAATTGTGTTAGTAGAGTATAATGCAGAGCTACAAGACAATCGTTTTATATTGTGGCCTTATTGTTATCGAAAATATTGACATCAAAGGTGAACCCCCAATAGATCAGCATATTTGAAGTACATCAACTATCATTTGATGTAAATTATTTAGATTAAATTAATATTTTGTCATAGAAAGTATTCTTTACGTAGATGCTGCTTAAGTTTTATTATTACTTTATCTAATGTATAACGGTATTATGAACAAACGATATTACATTATCTTGTGGTTTTTTTCTCCAAAAGGAATATAGGAAAAGTCATTTATGTAAATGAGGAAGATCAGTCGTCCAATGATTGATCCTCCTCGCATGATCCCAAAATAATCCCAAAAATGAGCTGGCGATTTTTATTTTCTGGATTATAAATAATGCAGTTGAACGGGTTTTTTCATATTGCAGATTTTCAGATTCAAATAAAATTATTCCTGACCAGTACAGTACACACATCAGCTATTCTGGTGATTTTTTTCAAATGTAGTATAACAATCTTCAGCAGTACTGGTAAGATAGCAAATTGTGAACATGTTTTTCATTCACAGAAAACTATTTTAATAGTATTTGCTTAAAATTTTATGTATAAATCCAGATATGAAAAAAAAATTCGGATAACATAAACAAAGATTAAGATTTAAAGAATTTAATTTATTAAGATTAAATATCAATTGGTTTGTTTGATCTTTCGTTAGTTTATACGGCTTTTGATTTCAAGATCACACGTTTAAATACTGTGTTAGGATACCAACAGATCATAGGTTTTCTTATTAAGAAAAGTAACTGCCCAGAGTTAGGAAATAAGAAGTGTTATATAAGTAATTTTTTTATGAAATCGGTAATCGATCTAAGAAATATTAACCATTCCTTATCGCCAAAGCGCTACCAAGCTTGGGAACTAAGATCTTATATCCCTTGTGCCTGTTGTTACATTGGATCAAAGGATTATAAGGAGTGGTTGGTTGCCCAAATGATGAAGGTTAAAATCTAAAGAATTTGTTTTCAAGACGAACTTTTTTTATTTACAGTGGTGTATCTACCGTAGACTCCCTGATAAACAGATACAAAAATAATCGTGAAGTTTCAAAATATGGAAAGGAAATAAAACCAGAGGACGGCAGCATTTGTCTTTTGACATCTGGCACAACCGGTGAGATTTTTTTACTATTTTAGTAGTTTCATGTCAAAGCCTTATTCCAGGTCTTATGCTTTATCATTGTTGCTCGGTTTATCCCGACTTTTTGGACAAATAGCCAAAGATTATGTCTAAATGAAAGAGAAAATAGAAATAACATTTAGTGGTTAAATATACTTGATCGTAAGGCTCTGTCCAAACTCGTCTGTGTAGGGACTACAGTTGAGCACATATGCTACCGCCAAACAGCAGTACTTAGCATTATAATTGTGTACTATATTGAATGGGGAGTGAGCTAGCTTAAAACAGGTGCATTATTAAAATATTGATTGATTGATTGTTTCTATTAAATTAGTGTAGACATATTGTTTTTATATTTTACGAGATGTAGTAATAAAAATAATATACTTTATTACACGCCGCGATAAATATACAATTCAAACAAATAACACAAGCCCTTATCAGACAATACCTATAGTTGTACAAATTTTCAACTATTCGACCGAGAGATAAATGAATGTTTAGATATAAAATAACTAAAACACTCGTACATTTAGACGTACAAATATGGATCTATTATTTTCCGAATCTTTAGAATTTACCGATAAGTATAAATATTTTCTTTGATTTTTATTAAAAAAAATGTAATGAGAGTTGCAGCTATTTAAGAAATGTTTTAACATATATTTGTATTTTATTTTTGTTTTTTGTTCATTTGTATGTCACCGTAAAATTTTTAATTCTATAAGCTTTTATATAAGTCTAAACTAAACTCTCGAAATATTGTCAACGAACTGTTTAATTTACAATAAAACGCATAAAATTTCGGTGGTTTATAACGTTTTAGATTAGATTAGGTTACTGTGTAACGTTACTTTCATCAAATTCAGTTAAAGTATTGAATTTGAACCGTTTTATCAAAAACAATATGCGTCAGAAAATATTTTTCGACAGTTTATAGTCTGATATATTATAAAGTAACAACCCTAACATTTGTTTGGTAAAGTATATAAAAATAATTCCGTCATTTCATTCTAGGTAACCCAAAAGCTGCCGTCGATTCTCATTTAGCTGTCGTCAATAATACTTATTTTTCTGGCAAAAGGTTGTTATTTAACGAGGAACATCAAACAGTATGCTTACAGGTACGATATGCCATTTATATTATAAGTTTAAGTAAATGTAGTAACTTGTCAGAAACGATTATTTAGTTGTATTTCTGTTGTAATCCGAATGTCATTCTAAGTACATGGACATGTTTGCAGCCAAAATTAATCGAACTATCATTTTCGTAGTTTGTTATTTCAGAATAATTTAATGGTGGTAGGGCTTTGTGCAGGCTCATCTGGGTAGGTACCACCCACTCATCAGATATTCTACCGCAAAACAACAGTACTTGTTACTGTTGTGTTCCGGTTTGAAGGATGAGTGAGCCAGTGTAATTACAGACAAGAGACATAACATCTTAGTTCTCAAGTCTATAGGTGTTGGTGACCACTTACCATTACTATAAAAACCTTTTACCTTTACTAAAAAAAAACAAAGACTACTCCATTCCATAATCTGACCATTATTGATAAAACGTAAATAAACAGCTAATAAATGTCCTACCGCTATGTAAAGGCTTCCTTTCCTCATGAGATGCCGGTTTGGTTTTCATTCAACAAATTCAAGTTTTCTCACGACGTTTTATTTAACCGTCGAGCATGATATGAATTATAAACATAAATTAAGCACATGAAAATACAGTGCAATGCTTGCCATTGGGCCATCTTAGTGCAAATTATCAAGAATAAGCTAATATCCCATGTCAGGGATAGTGTTGTTTATATCGTTTACTTCAATATATTGTGATGTAACTTACGATATTATCTTAAGATTTATTTTCCTACAACATAAAGTAAGTCATTTTTATAAAGAACAAAGATCTACCGTCCAAGAATTAATCCTTGTAAGATCGAGAGAGAAGACAAATATAAATGGTTGGTTATATTAAAAAAAATTACAAACAATACAGGTATAGGTGCATCAACGTATAAGTAATTATTTATTATATTAGACAAATATGCAGACTATTATTTACTAACGAATTATAAATCTTCTATTAATCTTGCAAGCGTATTACTTATACTTTGTCTGAAACATAAATAACGTTTACGTATCTGCTTCAAATACGATGTTTAATCTTTGGTTTTGACATTATATTTCTATTTTTTTTATTGATTTTATTGTTTATATTTCAGACACCATTGTTCCATGCTCTGGGCTCAATAGTGACGTTGATCTCTGCATTGCAACACGGTTCAACAATCGTCATCGCTGCGCCTGTATACAATGTAGCTGCTAATATCCATGCTCTTTGCGCTGAAAAGTAAATATATCTATTATACCTATTATAGCTATTCTGTAAGAAGAAACTCGAAACTCGTAGAAAACGGTCGTGAAATATCAAAAATTGATATAGTATATATGTACTGGCCGTCGTCGCGTTTGCACTCTACTACCACTTACCATTAGGTGGAGTGGAGTCATTTGCCTTCCCGGCAAATATAAAAAAGAATTCGACAATGACCGTAATAATTAAAACATTTCAAGAGTACACGTATCAAAATAGTATATCACTATACGTCGGTTGTCAAAATTCCACGGGTGAGTAATGAAGTGAGTTCGTACAGAATAGCAGCGGTGGACTCAATGTAATGTAATGGCGATAACAAAATTCCTATCAGACTTGTGGACGACCAAAATATTCTTCTCTAAAAAATTAGTCACCAAATGGATTTCCTAAGTGAAACTGTCGGTTATGCTGTCGGTATGATGCAGTGATAAACCCATACGATGGCATACACTAGTTAGAGATATAACTATCTTATTTATAAACGGTATTTAGTGAGTGATTAGTTGAACAATCCTAACTTATTTTTTAGAATATCAAATAAAATCTGTTCTCTTACAAAAATCTTTCACCAAAAGTTGTCTTTGAGAGATCGCTATAAGCGAAAAGACCGCCTTTGCGCACTACTTTTTACTTTTCTTTTTCTTTGATTGTTTCCTATTTCTCTTATCTTATTTATATGTTGTGCAACAAGTGTTAAATAAATAAATAAAATAAATAAATAAAGACTAAAAGAGATCATTATCAGAGTATATGTTACTAAACAGCCGCTAAGCAACATTTATAAGTGAGGCTGATAGTCACATGACACATACTTATCTTTTTATACATAAAAAAGGATACTGGTGTTGGATATACTATATGTATTTATATCCACCAGCTCCATAGTGTATGTGTGCGTCATTAAACTGTGTCGCATCATACGCTCGTAACCTATCTGTGTTAACTGCTGGGATGGTTATGCGGAGATCATTTTTATAAACGAAATTGCAAGCACTTAAGAGTCAGTTTTAATTTTCAGATGCACAGTCGTTACTGGTACGCCTACCATGTACGTCGATATGCTGTCACAGATAGCAAACATGGGGCAACTGCCCATAAAATTACGCATTGCTCTTGCAGCCGGCGCGCCCTGTAGTCCTCAGTTAATCAAACAAATGAATGAGCAAATGAAAACTAATTATGTGAGCGTAAGTATATTGTAACATTATTATATAATTATTAACTAACGTAGGTCTTGTGCCTTGCTTAAAGGCCTGTGCATTCCGAGGCCCTGAGTTCAAACCACATTTCCAACCAATGCAAAATTCTTGGATATTCCTGTAAAAAACTGGTGGTAGTGATCCGAAGTCTAGAAATTTGGTGTGTTTACACTAGCGTGCCTTGAAAATCTGTTAGTAACTAAGACTGTTAGTCTAATATCGGACGATGTGTATGTTAGGGGATGTGTATATAGAGAATGCACTTTTGTTTACGTACAAGCTTGTGCACTATAATATTTCCTGCAAAAATGATTGATTACCATTGAGAATGATCGACATGAAGGTCTTCGCTCACGGTTTCATAAATATATTATTTAAAAAAACGTTTAATCTTGACTGCGCATATACATATGTTAGTTGAAATAATTAAAATGTATCTGATTCTGGGCACGATTCTACTTCATCCACGCTTTCCAACTTGGCATTTAATTTCCGCAAAATCCATTCATGTGTAACGATAACAGATCTATTTTCGATAAATGAATACAGTGAAGTAAATAAGTTATAAATCTTTATACTGTATTGAAAAGCTTTACTAGATAATTGATTGCAGGCGCTTTATGGACTGACTGAAACAACAGCTTCCGTGTTTCAATCGCTACCTGGGGACAGTATTGATGTTGTTGCTGAATCTGTTGGTTATATAGCTGACCATACTGAAGTGAAGGTAAGCTTAATGCAGCAGTATGCAGAGCGACAATGTGATGTTATTATATAGTAAAAAAAGTCACAGCCTATAAATGTCCCATAATGTGATTTTTTTTACACAATAGGTAGGCGGACGAGCTTATGGTCCACCTCATGGTAAGTGGTCATCAACGCCCATAGTCATCGGAATTGTAAGAATCGCTTACATCACCAATGCGCCACCAACCTTGGGAACAAGATGTTATGTCTCTCGTGCCTGTAAGTACACTGGCTCACTCACCCTTCAAACCGGAATACAATAATACCAATTACTGCTGTTTTGCAGTAGAATATCTGATGAGTGGGTGGTACCTACCCAGACGAGCTTGCACAAAGCCCTACCACCAGGCCTCCTCGCCGTTTGAGGAGAGGCTTATTCCACCACTCTGCTCGGTTTGCAGATGCACATGTAGCATTTCATGCATTTCAGTGAAATATGTATATGTAAACATGTATATGTCATTGTTTTTTTGTAATTGAATTGAAACATTACATACTTATACAACGATATCTGACTTATAAAGGTGAAGGTATTGGTTGTTTGTTTTCGAGAAAGGTTATAGATTATAAAAACATCACGCAGCGAATCATAGACAGACACAGAAACGCTCAATATGGATATAAATTATTTATTATTATCGAATATAAAAAGCCGAGACAAACTGCTAAACAATTTAACGGTACTTCAATTTTATTATAATTTTATGTTTTATTATGAGAATGACTTAATACATTGAATTAATATAAAGTAAATAAATTGAATAATTTTTGCACGATTTTTATTTAAATGTGATGTTACTACAAAAGCAACATAATAAGACTACTAGAATATGATAATGTGCCACCCAATGATCAGCACGTTGAACCTATGAGTTAAATATACAAATACCATTGACTTATTAATGTTTTAACTATATCATATGCATATTATAATATAACATTATAAATTTGAAGACTTGCACCATACATATTTAAAAATAAAAACGCAACTGAAGAGCTTGTATTGTAATAATCCTTTACAAGAAGATAAAAATTATTTGTAGATAGTCGATGAAAAAGGAGAAATAGTACCATTCGGTGTTCCCGGTGAATTAATGGTTAGAGGCTACAATAATATGATTTGTTATTGGGGTGAACCGGAAAAGACAAAGAAGACGATAAGAGAAGACGGTTGGTTGTATACAGGGTAAGAGATTATAAAACTATTACGGTAGTTTGTTGTACTGTAGCTCCAGTGGCTAGCTTTAACGTTCGTAGATCCCGTGGTTCTATGTTCAAACTGAAAATGAAATAAAATTTGTTAAGCTAATACTTGGTTAATGATTAGTCTAACTGTTTGGGGTTACCCGGTATTATTGCTGCTGTGAGACTTTAAAATAAAACCACCGAGTATGTTCTGGTGATCAGGTAGTGTAATTGGTCTCTCGTTATAAATTTACAAAAACTTATTTAGTACTTTCAAAAAAACATTGTTATAGCGCGATGTAAAATACATCTAACGCCATCTATTGACGAGAAGATAATTTAAAATGTAATTTGGCATAATGTATTTCGATCTTGAACACTCACCATTAATATTTATCTGATTATTAAGGTATTATATATTACTAAAGCACCGCAGTATCTACTGATAAAGTGAAGTACCTTATTTACATGAATACGTAAGCATACCTAAAACATTTTAATTTAAAACACAATCTGATTTTCCGACGTGAGTATGCTTTAAAATTACTACAGGCACTGGTTGATATTTGAAAAAACTTTGTTGCATGATGTCTGTTTATACGCCAATATAAAACCCAGAAACTTAATTTCTGTTTGTTACGATTGTTTGATTAATTTTCAAGCCGGCAAAAATAATGACTAACAGTACCTAACGCTTATAATAAAGGGATTTAAATTTCGTACTTAAACAAATTCTCACATCTAGATTTAATATCTACTATAGCGTTTGCATTACTCATGATAATAATGATAATAAAAGTCTACTAGTGCAACTAGAAGTATAGTTAAAAAAAGGACCAATTTTATAGATGTTGACTAGTAATGAATATTAATTAATAATTTAATTGTCATATCAATATTATATTTACAAATACCGACTCAAGCTCAATCAAGTTAACAGTTCTTTCTAGAACAGACTAAATAAAGAATAATTGTAGACCGTGTTAAGAAATACCGAACAACGAAAAAAATAATCATATTTTAAATTGCATTTCAGAGACAAATTTACATTATCTCCAGATGGCTACGGAAGGATCATTGGAAGATTTAAAGATATCATCATACGGGGAGGAGAGAACATTGCGCCGAAAGAGATCGAGGATCAGTTGAACACACACCCAGACATAGTAGCATGTCAGGTATGTAAAGTAGCAGCACGATGCGAGATATTTGGCGGTTATTCTTCAACGCTTTCACGTACCAGTACGGGTTGTTGAATGCTACAGACATACATCCGATATATGAAACGTATACCATAATCACACGAAACTTTAGAGAGCTCGACACGCGACTATCTCAAGTTAACATAATAAATATTCGAAAAACAAAAAAATTGTATTACATTTATTTTAAATTTCTCATTGAGGACATTAAAAAGTACAATAAATTACCACCATTTTGCTATATCGATATTTTGAAAGTAACGTAACGGTGTCTTAATTATTTAGATTTAAAAAAGATTATAATAATTTCGCTCAGCCCTCATATCATGTACAGTAACAGCCTTTAATGTCCCACTGCTGGGCTAAGACCTCCTCTCGCTTTTGAGGAGAAGGTTTGGAGCTTATTCCACCACGCTGCTCCAATGCGGGTTGGTAGAACACACGTGTGGCAGAATTTCAACGAATTTAGACACATGTTTCTTCACGATGTTTTTCTTAACCGTAAAGCACGAGATGAATTATAATCACAAATTAAGCACATTAAATATTCAAATTCCTTATTGCTTGCCCGGGTTCGAACCCACAATCATCGATTAAAATTCACGCGTTCTAACCACTAGGCCATCTCGGCTTCCTAATCTCATAAATTATATATATTGTTAGAGTTAATTAATTAGGTAGGAGTGCACTTGTGGTTGCACTAATGGGCTAGTCTTTTGAGTATCGACGCCGCGGCCGAAGGACACGCGGTCTCGAAAACATCATAATACATAGTTTACCTATAAACCTAATTTATATTATTATTATTATATACAATATATGTCCGGTATTACCTATCTACCTCTAATTATTACTTACTTTCAAGACTCGTCTCCGTGAGCATATATTGTCAGAAAACTCCTAGTTCTCTTCATCTCTGACATCTATAATGCATTATTATTTATATGTATATTTGTATGTATGTGTGTGTATGTATGTGTGTATATATGTATATATATATATTATTCACATATATATTATACTCTGTTTTTTATTTTATTTTTTGTCGTTATATTTGTATGTATCTATATTTTTCATTATCAATTACCGCCTTCACGAATTTCCGCTTAGCCTAAAGGTTGACTGGTAGAGAATGCCTTTAGGCATTAAGTCCGCCTTTTGTCAAACTACACAATGTGGTGGGCAAAAAAGTTTTAAATAAATAAATAAATAAATTATTTATTTAATTCACAGGTAATTGGAGTACCAGATGAAAGACTGGGTGAAGAACTATGCGCGGTTGTATTATTAAAAGAAGGAGCAAAATTCACATTAGAAAACATGGCGACCCACTGTAGTGGAAAATTAGCTCGTTTCAAAATACCTAGACTTTTGAAAACTGTTAACGAATTTCCTAGGACAGCTTCAGGTAAAATACAGAGGTACAAAATAAAGGAACTGATTGAATCAGGAAAAATATGAATATAACAAAAATATAACAATTTTTTTTTATAATTAAAATAACTAATAATATCACAGAGGTAACTTCTTCCCTTAATTTGTGGTTGTTCACGTTTATTATTACTCTGAAACGGTAACATACTTCTAAGTAATCTTTTGCCTTTATGTATGTAAGCAATTCAGTTTAATAAAAGTTTAAAAAGTCATGATATAAAATTTAATTATTACAATTTTTTATTAAAACATTTTTTTATTTAATAATTGTTTAGAAATAAATAAAATTTTAATATTCAATATTGTATTAGTATTAAGAAGCAAATGTGCGCGCATGCAAAATTGTCGCCTTAAATCAGATTGTTACTGAACTCAGCTTGAGTGTATTGTACTTATAAATTAATTTATATTTAATGCATTTAAAATATTATTATTAAGTTTTTATTTAAGATTGTGAGGTTTCGTTTTTATTATTATCAAATGTCTGCTCAATCAGTTGAATGAAATTTTATAATTTACTTGCAATATTTAACTCTCAAAGTGAATGTTAAATAAAAGTTTATAAAATAATTGTATTTTTTTATATCCTCTTAAATCTAAATTTAATAATAGCATCGAAATCTATACGTCAGGTCATAAGTACTTCCGAAATATAGCTTAATGTTTTCTATAAATGCTTTAGTTAGTAAATGCCATTCTGGGCATGGATGAAGTTGAAGATTAAACACATATTTTTAAAAGATTATAATTAAATAGTGAATAATTAGTATATCATTCTATCCAGCCAAAATAATCACCAATAATGGTTGAATG
Organism: Nymphalis urticae; assembly: GCA_905147175.2. NCBI lineage: Eukaryota > Metazoa > Arthropoda > Insecta > Lepidoptera > Nymphalidae > Nymphalis > Nymphalis urticae. Next base: position 10,555,548 of record LR989991.1, read on the forward strand.
TGAAACTATATTGAGCATATACGGTACTAAAATGTATACACATATCGGTGTTTGCCTTTATTTGACGGGCCGGTTGGCGTGGTTGGTACTTGCCTTTTGCGCCGCAGGTCGTGGGTTCAATTCCCATCCCGAACAGACATTTGTGTGCATGAACATGTCTCTTTGTTTTGGGTCTGGGTGTAATTATCTATATAAGTATGTATTTAAAAAAGAAAAGTAGTATATGTACTATATCAGTTGTCTGGTTTCATATTACAAGCTCTGCTTAGTTTGGGATCAGATGGCCGTGTGTGAATAATGTCCCAGGAAAAAAAATTAGAATTAGAAATATTTATATCCTGACTTATCATCAAATAATGCATACAAAACCAAATGCATTTACTTTTTGGTAGGAGTTTATGCAAGCCGGCTGGGAAGGTACCACCCACTCATATATTCTACCGCCAAGCAGCAATGCTTAGTATTGTTGTATTTGAAGGGCGAGTGAGTCAGTGTAATTACAGGCACAGGAAACAACTTACTTGTCAAGGTGTGATGGTGTATCGGCAATGTTAGGGATGGGTAATATTTTTTACAAGGCCAATGTCTATGGGCGGTAGTGACCATTTAAAATTAGATAGCCCTCTTGCCAGTCTGCCTATCTGAAACAATAAAAAAATTGCTACGTAAGTTAATTATTACACGGAAAACGTAACTTTCAATATGCATAAGACTCATTAGTTTTCACTAATAAAGTAATAAAATGTCATGTCTGGCATGTTTGCCAGTTCTTTTTCTCTGGTGAGTAATAGTTTTATACAATTTCTTGCAGTATTGCATGTCATTGAAATGTTTTTTTTTTATATAAAATACCCATTGAAATAACATTACAATTATAATCATCATCATTATTACATGAGACCGTGTTATTGTTTAAAAACAAATAATGTTTTAATTAATCACTTTGTTCTTGTTTATCTCGTCACTGTATATATTATAAATGTTTGAAAAACTATATTAAAAAGCTAAAACACACTATGGATTATTCCAGTCCGACTAATTAATAATGTTGCCGTATGTAACTTTAATAGTAACAAATGGCTGGGCACGGGCTTATATCTTGATCTGTAGTAATCTAGTCATTCCTGAAAATAAAAAGTATTTGGAGTATTATTTTAATGTGTACAAATTTCATGATATATAATATCAATTATTAAAATAAAAGTCTGCAAAAATCAACTTTAATTGTTTTATTATGTCAACAAGGATTTCGCAAATATTTTATCTAAGTTTAATAATTATTTTGAAATCAGCATTTAAGACGTTATATCAGTAATATGATGATGACGCATGAAAGGCAACTGATAAGGAAAATTATAAATTTTAAAAGTGAAACATATTAACATTGACAATCGAACATGTATTAATATTTTTAGTTCGTCAATTGATATTTATATATTTTCTTAAATTAATGACACTTCAATATGAGAAAAGAAATATGTTTCTTGGTTTTATTTATTAGTTACATATTTGTTGCAAACGCTTCATCTGGTAAGATTTACGTTATATATTATTAAAACTTAAATTAAATTAAATATTAGTGTGTATCTCAATAGAACAGATTCACGTTTCGCGTTATCGTGTGACGTTACGGGATCGCCTGCGGACATGTCTGTACCTTATTATTATTTTTTACGTTTGGAAAACCCATTACGCGTTTCCTCTACGGGAACAGTGGGGGGTATGTGGGGCTCGCCGGTGCTGAATGCGCCCCAAACATCGGAATACCCACTAAAAAAAACGGTACTCTTTCCGTCTTAACGAGGAGCACCACGGGATCGCTTGCTACCGTGATGCTCTGACGGCCGGTCCGTCTATGTGCCCAAATGGAGGCCCATTTTCTAGAGAGGGTTCCCATGATATTGTGAAACCCCCTAAAACATGACTGTACCTTTACCTGTACAACTGACTTTACATTATCAATAGTTAAATTTGAATTTACGCTGGTTACGTGATTGTGCTGAAAAAAAAAGAGATATTTTATTGTAATCGGATAGAACCAGGATAGTAGATATATAATATAAAAGTTTTAAAACTAACATTATTTAAAATATATACCTTTGTTTTAGTGTCTCTTGTCCGCTTAGTCGACCACACCAGCTTTGCACTGTCCATAATACAAGAGACGATGAGTAGAGTTGAAAAAAGTCACTGGTGTAGCCTGAAATTAGAAGATATGTTTATTAATATAAGGTTAGATAAAATATTAAAAGCCATACATGATATTTTGTGAATTATAAATAAAACAATATCGGTCTTCTTCTTTTAAATGTCAAATCAATTATGAGAGAAAGAGAGATAACAGTGTTATACCCGCTAATCAACGTTTATTAATAAGATCGATAGTGATTAATAATATTTAAATTAATTTCTTGCTTCCGTGCTGTCGAGAAGGCTATGCAATACCTTTTGCACTTACCTTGCGTCAATACGTACCAACATAGACCTCTTTGTTAATTTCCATCGGGCATTGCAAGGCAGGAAGCATATATTTATTGAGTTTCAGAAATTACTGAGGCTTGAGCGCGAATAGATTATAAGAGGCCGCTATATTATAAAATGTCTTATGAAGATTATTAATGAAGTATATTTCACATTTAGCCTCTTTTCTTTGTCATTTACTAGCTTACTTGTAGCTTGCCTGCGTATTTTATAGCTTTGTCTATACAGTGTATACCTTGTTATAAAGTGTATAAATTTTGACCTCTAATATGATTAATTATGAAAAATAACTATGATGTTACAGCGACGATATACTAGGAGTGCCAACGTCAGCTGATGTTGAATTTACTAACGGTTTCTTGGTATCACTTCGAAACATAGATATAATAAGAAGCACCGTGCAACAAGTATGGATACCATTTACCGGGAACACAACGTCCGTCGAAGTACGCGCTACGATGAGAATGCTTGACGCTGTTATCGGGTATGACGTCGTTGCCAAAATGCAAAAAGGAACTTACCGATCGACAGGAACGATGCGGTACCCTGAAATCCAGTTTCCATTTGTGGTGAAGTGATTCTATTGTATTTTCTGTACAATTACTGTTACGATTATCTATATTTAAGTTATACGTCTTATAATAATAATAATAATAAAATCATTTATTTCGACCGAACAGGGATCATAAATACAAAACATATACTAAATAGTAAAAAGACAAAAACTACAATAAAAATATTTTCCAGATTTTACATATTATAAATGAGATTAATTTGAATTAAATTATAATACCAAATTAATTAAAATTATTTAAATCAAATCTAAATTAATTAAATCAAAATATTTGAAATTTAAATTAAATTAAACCAATTCAAATTCACACTAATCAAAAGAAAAAAATAACACTGCCATAAATAAAATTGTATGTTTTTCAGATAGCTAAAAACTTATTTACGGATGATATAACAGTCACCGTGCGCAGCACACTGGTGAGAACATCAAATCTTATGCATTTAACGCCAGAAGACGATATAAGCAAAGTCGTAACAGTTTTGGTAAGCATATTCAATTGTATGCATTAATCAATTAATTTTATTCAAAACCTTAATTATATTTTAACTAGTTTTTGCCCTCGGCTTCGCCAGCGAGTTAGGGGTGGGGAATTGCAGGTATTAGGCTTAAAAAATGTAGCCTATATCCTCATCCTATTCCTTTGGGTTTAAGCTTGCTCCATTCTAAATTTCATAAAAAGCGGTTCAGTAGTTTAGCCATGAAAGCGTAACAGACAGATACATAATTACTTTAACATTTCAAGAGCAAAAAAAATCAAGAGAGATTAGCCAACTGCGCAGGACATATTATAGTACACAAACAGGTGCACTTTCTATTCCCTAGCTCTCATAATCCGATGGGACGGCAATCCGACACGACCGGAAAGAGTTCAGGCGCAGGACCAACGGCTTTACGTGTTTTACGAGGCACGGGAGTGTACGCACTTCCAACTTCCAGACTCCGGGCTGCTACTGAGAATTTTCTGACAAAAAAACCGAATAACTTTTTATAGGCCCGACCTAGTAATTGAACTCAGGACTTCCGGATCAGTGGCTTTACATTAAAACACTAGACCAACGAGGCAGTATAATATAAGTATCGATGTGCAGAAATATTAATGTATTTATAATAATAATATCAGCTTACCGCCGTCCACTGCTGGACGAAAGCCTCCCCCATAGAACGCCAACCATCCCGATTTTGGGCAGCCCGCATCCATCCCGTACCTGCCACCTTTTCCAAATCGTCGGTCCATCTTGCCGCAGGGCGTCCTACACTACGTTTGCCTAAGCGTGGTCTCCACTCCAACATGTGTCGGCTCCATCGGCCATCGATGCGTCTGGAGACATGACCAGCCCACTTCCACTTCAGCGTGCTAATTCTACGCGCGATGTCGGTGACTTTAGTTCTCTGGCGAATGTCCTCATTTCGGATTCTATCTGCCAGAGAAACCCCAAGCATCGCACGTTCCATAGCTCGCTGAGCGACCTTGAACTTGTGGACCAGTCCTACAGTGAGTGTCCACGTTTCGGCGCCGTAAGTCATAACAGGCAGGACGCACTGATTATATACTCTGGTCTTAAGTGACTGTGGGATCGACGATTCAAAAATATGACGCAACCTCCCGAATGCTGCCCAGCCCAAACGTATTCTTCTTTTGACCTCCTTCTCAAAATTGTGCCGGCCAAGTTGTATAGTTTGGCCCAGGTAGATGTATTCCTGCACAACCTCGAGTGGAGAGCCATTTACGACAACCGGTCTCGGGGATATATGTTGGTTGATCATAATTTTGGTTTTTTCTAAGTTCATCCGCAGACCCACCTGTCTTGAAGAATCGCTTAGGCTGTTTAGCATCTCTTCCAAATCTTGCAGAGTTTCCGCCATGATGACAATGTCGTCAGCAAATCGCAGATGTGTAATGTAGGCCATTTATATTAATGCCGCTTCCGTTCCAATCGAGCGTCTTGAAGACGTCCTCCAATGCATTGGTAAAAAGTTTCGGGGAGATTACATCCCCCTGTCTTACCCCGCGATGCAATTGGATTGGTCTTGTGCTCTGATCTTGTACTTGGACGGTCATGGTTGCGGCTTCGTACAAACACTTTAACACCTGGACATACCGAAAGTCTATTAGGCATCTCTGCATCGATTCCAGAACAGCCCAGGTCTCGATGGTATCGAAGGCTTTTTCGTAGTCCACAAACGCTAGGCATAGAGGCTGATTATATTCCTCGGTCTTCTGTATCATTTGCCTAAGTGTGAGTATGTGGTCTACGGTACTGAAGCCTTTTCGAAACGGGTTGGAAGTCATCGAATTTTTGGGCGAGACGATTCGTGAATACCCTCGAGAACAACTTATATACGTGACTTAAAAGTGAAATGGGGCGGTAGTTTTTCAGAAGAGCTTTATCACCCTTCTTAAAAAACAGCACCACCACACCTCTGCTCCATGCCTTTGGAGTAATACCATTTTGGAGGACGGAATTAAAGATCTTTACCAGCTCTCTCAGAACTGGTGTTCCTCCCGCTTTAAGTAATTCTGAGGTAATTCCGTCCTCCCCTGGAGCCTTGTTGTTTCCAAGTTGTTCGAGAGCAATCCTAATCTCGCCCAAGTCGATGTCGGGAAGCTCGTCAGATAGATGGCGTGTCAGTCTGGCTCTTGGGTCATCCGCGCTGTGGGACTCAGGTGGAGGCACTTGTGATGAGTATAGATTGCTATAGAACTTTTCGACTTCAGCTAGAATCTCTGGTTTTGAGGTGACGGCTGTGCCTTGTGTTGTTCTGAGTTTTGTCAGGTGACAACAGGAGGTATGCGACTTTGCAAGAACCTTTGAGCCCCTATTGAGTGCTATAGCATCTTCAATATTTCGGGTATGCGCTCGTCTTGTGTCACGCCTTATTAGTTTTTTAACCTTCCTGTTAAGTGCCTGACACTCAGATGGCGTCATATTCTGCTGTTCTCGTCTCCTCGTCATCTCGTTCAGAGTCTCGCCTGAGAGCTTCGACTTACGTCCATTGCTCTTTTGTCGAAAGTAATTTTGGCCCACTTCGCGGATGACACGCACCAGACTATTGGTGGCGTCGTCAATGTCCTGCCTGGTTTCCAACATGGCAAATCGGTTCTGTAGTTCCATCTGGAAGCTTTCGCAACCAGCTTCGACTTGGGGCTGAGTTGGTCTAAGAGTCGACTTCATTAACCGCGATCGTTCGATTTTAGTGTTAATATTCAGGGTGCCTCTTACCAGGCGGTGATCACTTCCAGTGTTTACCCTGTTAATCACGGAGACATCCCTGAATATTTGGCGCTTATTGGATAAAATGAAGTCGATCTCATTCATCGCTGTGTTATCGGGGCTTCGCCAGGTCCACTTCCTTTGGGGCTTTTTCTGGAAAAATGAATTCATCAGAAATAATCCCTGAGCCTCAAGGAAGTTTACCAGCATTTGCCCCCGATGATTCCTGTGCCCATAGCCGAATTTTCCTACCCTCGATTCACCATCTTCTTGTACTCCCACTTTGGCATTGAAGTCACCCATAACAATTGTGTAGAAGGTACTGGTACGAGACATAGCTTTCACTATGTCTTCGTACATGGCTTCGACCTCTTCGTCAGTGTATGTAGACGTTGGGGCATACACTTGTATTACCTTCAAGGCATACCTCTCGGTTATCTTTAAGACAAGGTATGCCACCCTTGCCGACACACTGCCAACCTCCACGACATTGCTTCTGAGTGACTTGTGGATCAAAAAGCCGACGCCACCTTGGGATGGTTGGTGTCCTTCTCGGAAGTAGAGTAAGTGACCGGAATCTAGTGTCATCGTGTCCTCGCCCTGTCTTCGGATTTCTGATAGACCTACTATATCCCAGTTAATACGACTTAACTGTACTTCTTCTTAATGTATTTACGCCAATATAAATAAAATATTATGTTATTTTTTTGTGTAAAACTAGTTGTTATAACTTTCATATAATTTTCGCCAAATTGAATATAATGTTATCGTATGAATTAATTCAAATACATTTTTATTTTTTAAAAATGTTACTATAATATCGCTAGCTAGTCGTTCCGACTCCACACGGGTAGATAAGAAGAAAAATTTATTTTGGATATGATTAACGTAGACTCCGTTCTTAGTGAGCGTCTAACGAGTAACTGGGACAAATTTCAAGTCAATCGTCCGTATAGTTTAGGAGAATTCGTGATGAGTGGTATTTCGCTTATACACACTTGTTCGCTTATGTACACGTGTTATATTTCACTTATATATATATTTGTTTCGATTAAGGTCGTTAATAAATATTTAATTCGCAGTTCGGCTGGAATAGTACAGCTAGCAGCTTCCTCAGCTGGGCCACTGACATATTTGCCCCAATCACACTCGATCTGGTGATGAATGAAATTGAATTCCCTAGAGTATGTTACAATTGCAACGTTCAATAAATCTTTTTTAAGAACAAAAAAAGCATTTTATTTATTCTATTGCATTGGAAAAATTGGGTGAACTTTGTTCTGTCTCTGTTTAAAAAACAATGTATGTGCTGCAGCGCATGAGAATACAGATAACATGAAATTCTTCTCCATGAAATAAAAGTATAAGTGTCAATTTTAGCTACCAGCATTTCTAATCTCATTGATTCAGAAATGCTTGCTAACTAATATTATAAATTTAACAGTGTTTGTTACGTTTTCACGTCTTAACTAGTCAATTGATCATAATGAAACTTTGCATACACATTAAAAGGGTAACCTATTATACCTTATAACACGAGGGGAAGCGGAAGCAATGTCACCGCCTAACTGTGACATGAATTCCATCGCGCACAAAGAAATTTGGCGACTCCTTTCTTTGTCGCACTTCCAAAAAATGGAATTCCTTCCTAGATCACGTGTTCCCCTCTTACAACCCGGGTTCCTTCAAACGAGGCGTGAAGAGGCATCTTGCGGGCCGGCAAGGCGAAGGCGGCTAGTGCAGAACCTTCATCCCGACTGTACTGGCCGTCGTCGCGTTTGGAGTCTACTACCACTTACCATCAGGTGGAGTCATTTCCCGGCAAATTAAAAAAAAAAAAGCTAGTAAAGAATTTTTCATTTTGATTACAGAGCAAGTGTAATATAAAAAAAATTGCATATCTGATCGCAATTACGTCTTTTTGTTATCAAATGAATTATACATATCTATGTAATGTCTGGGTAATTGCTACTGTAAGGTCATTATTATCAAATTATTAATATTTTATCAGAATAATGTAATTGTATAGCTGTTTTTATTTAGATTTTATTTATATACTTTTAAGTGCCGCTGACAAAACAAGATTTTATAAGAATAAGCTACATTAAAAATTAATAATTATGCGGAAATATCTTACGTTTATTTTAATATGCATAGTAGCTGTCAATTGTCAAAATTGGGGTGAGTACGTTTAATGTTTTTAATACGATTAATCTTAAGTATAGAGTTTTTTATGTACTGAATGTTTTAAATTGATATTATGCTCGTGCCAGTTACATATATAGTTGTAATTTAAATAAAAATGAAATTCGTTTCTGGTACGTCGAGAGATAAAATTTTTTATGTCAAATTACAATCATAAAAAATTAAAGTAACAGTCTTCAATATGCTTAAGGTGGAGAAATTCGCGTAAATAAGTATTTTATTGTCACATACAATACTTGTTATGCAAATATTATTTAAATTATAACAGTTTTTAAATCAGCTTGTGCATTTTGAATTATTTGCTCGACAGAGATGAGTTTTCTCAGGATATTGTACAAACCGTCGTGGTGGGTACCAACCACCCAATAATCACAAGTGCCGCTAAAGATCACTATTTTTTATTCAGTTTATTTACAGGCACGTTATAAGAATTTATGATTTATAAGATTTTTATGTCATACAAAAGTATGCTTTATAGTATTTGATTACATGGTTCTATAAACACTAGCTTATAAGGCCGCAGATCCCGAGGTACTGGGTTAAAACCCTGGAGCGGGCCAATACAAATTATATATCGATTTTTATATAAAGAAATTCTCACTCTGGTACAGAGACAGTCTAGACTATGACATTAATTTGTGTTTACACTCCCGTGCCTCGGAAAGCACGTTAAACTTGCACAGTGTGTATGCGTGCATACTTGTGCACTATAATAAGTACGACCAAGTAAGCTGCTCTTGTTTACTAATGGACATCACCATTTCACAGTTTATACCTATCTTAAAACTCATGTTCGTAAATACTTTTATGGCTTATATCTGTGGCTGTATCAATTTCAATTGTGTAAGTATTTAGATAAATAAAACTTTTAAGTAATACTGTTCAATAAAAAATATAATTGAGAAATAAGTAAATATAACAAAAACGGTTATCTATAACGATACTTATTTAATATGTTAAATTATATTGGCTATTTTACATATTCCTTTATATTTAAATTTGTAATAGTACAATAAATTATGCTAATTCCTTGATATGATGATTAACAAGAGTTTATAGCGCAATTGTATATGAAAACGTCTTACTTATAAATATTTATTTATATTGTTTGGCAATTATTTTCAGGGACAAGAGCGTGTTTGGTTAATCGCAATGGCTACTATTTGAAAATCATTCAAGAGGTCGTCAGCAGATTAGAAAAAAATATCAAGTGGTGTAATTTGAAATTGAATGATGTAGATCAACAAATTAAGTAAGGGTTTGAAACAACCTAAATACTTCTTCATTTAACATATAAAAGCGGACGAGTTATTTAATGATACCACCATAGTCCATAGACATTAGCAGTGTATAATAATCATTTACTTAAATGACATTGGGTGCCCAATATAAGAAAGTTTCTAAGATGTTATGTCTCTGAAATTGTAATTTCATTGGCTCTCTCCTGTATTGCTAGCAGAATGATTTTATTGAGTGGGAGTTACTTGTGTGGATTTCTGCTAATTAAGAAAATACGTGTAGAATATCATAGAGCGTTCATATTTTTATAAATTGTAATATTTTAAGCGAATTAAGTTTTAAATATGACTTATAAGATATCATATATACAATATCATCATATATCATATGTACAATTATTATCTGCTATCGCTCGTAACACGCACACTAAGACCGACTGCTTAAAAATACCTCTTGTTTTCATGAGTAAAAGGTTTAAAACTTATTTCACCACGCTGCTTCAATACGGTGTTGTGGACATAGAAATAACATTATATTCGGTTTCAACGAGGTGATTTGTAGAATAACCAAGCATGAGATAGAATATAAAAAGATTAAGGACATGAAAACTCCGTGGTAATGCCCCTGATTGCAACCCGCATTACCCGATTAACATGTATATATTCTATCCACGGGGACATCCCTTCTAGTATATAATAAGCGATTATATCTTTATTTTAAGTTTAAAAAATAAATAAATATTATAGTTTTTTTTTTCAGCGAACGTTTATTCAAGTGGCATGCCCAAGGAACTGCGAACTACACAAACGGATTTATCTTAAATTTTCGAAGTATTGACGTAACAAATATTCGCAGCTTATTTTCCAATAAACCAGTCGATGGAACTGTGGAGAACTTTGTGTCTGTGGAGGGATTACTTAATATTAGAAACCTTAACGTTGGTTACGATGTTGTCGCTAACATAGAAGGCTTTGATACCCAATTCTACACTGGAGTGTTCTCGTTTAGTTTGGTTGCAATGCGGTGCATGGTTGGTATGACTTCTTATAAAATTTAAAAACATTTCTACTAATATAACCTTAACTTTACTTGATGGTAGGTACTCATTATGAATTCTAACGCCAAACAGCAACAAATTGCAACAGCAATTCTTAGTATAATTGTTTTGTTTTGGGATGTTGTGTATCGGGTGTTGACGGGATTGCAAAAAGCCCTACCACGAACTAAAACTCTCCAATGTCTCGGTTGTTTCGTATTTCATTCGGATTATGAGAATAATAGCATAGGAGAGCTCTTAGAGTATGTTTGTGCACTTGTGTACTATATTTGTAGTGAACCACCGAACTCTAAGCTATGTTCTGCATTAACATGTTAAAATTTCAAATTTATGCCAATAGAAATTCAGATAATGACTCTGGGTGAATCCCCGCTATGAACAAGCGTACTGCACTTGGATGCCTTCTTTACTTGTGACACGTAGTAATTTTAAGTTCTAGATCTAAAGATTCATATAGTTTAGGGTTCATTCAAATATTTGGTAAAATTCTTATAAAAATTACGTAATAACTGTATCCGTTTTCAGATAACTAAAAACTTAAAAACAAAAGAAACAACTGTTATAACGACAGTGGTTACATCGACTCCGGCTATGCGACGTATGACGTACATGCCCCAAAACAGTATATCAGAATTGTTATCGAGACATGTAAGATATTTCCTTTACATTGCCAACAAATCTATTTAGTACTAACAAAACCCACGGCTTCGTCAGTATGTAATTCTTCAAAATCTGCCATTTTAAAGGTCATACCTATTTGAATTACATATGTACCTAAATATAAATTACGGAGTCAGCTGGATGGCTAAAATAAAAAAGATGATTGTCTTGGTTATGATAACTAGCAAATAGCCATATTAACTTAAAAAAGTCAGTTTGAAATCGCTGACAGACATTTTAATTTTATTAATTTATATAGATAAGAGGACTGGCAAATAGCTACCTGGTGGTAGTTAGTCACCATCACCCATAGAAATTGGCACTTCAAGAAATATGAACCACACTGTTAAAGCGCTACCAACCTTGTGAACTAAGATGTTATGTCCCTTGTGGATGTAGTTACACTGACTTACCATACAAGTACGAACACAAAAATATATATTATATATATAATAGTTCTGTTGTTTGGCGAAAGAGTATGTGATGAATGGTTGGAACCTAAACAGATGGACTGATGGAATTAAATACACCATAATCGCTTAGTAATTACTTATTTACATGTTTCATATAATAATCAGAAAATACAGTTCAAATCAAATTGTTATATAGTGATGCGTTAAGATAATAATATAATAAGTCAATATATGTGTTGTGTATTATGTGTAATTCAATGTGTTTATATGATAAATTGATAAATTTGTGTTTATCTCGTGCTTGACGGTAAAGGAAAACATCGTGAGGAAACCTGCATGTGTCTAATTTCATTGAAATTCTGCCACATGTGTATTCTACCAACCCGCATTGGAGCACCGTGGTGGAATAAGCTCCAAATCTTCTCCTCAAAAAGGGGGAGGAGGCCTTAGCCCAGCAGTGGGACATTAACAGGCTGTTACTATATGATAAATATAATTATTGAGGTTGGAAGAGATTGTCAATGAAATTTTAGCTATAATAAAATTAATATATTTTTTCTTAAATTTGTATTTAATTTTAATAAATCTATGTATTTGTTTTTGTTTCATGTTTTGTATTTGGACATTGATTTTTTTTTAGTTTGCATCCTTTCACGTTTCTTTAAATCAATTGGGAATCAATTACATCGCACCACTCATTTTGGAAGTGGATTCGGAGACCGAATTGCCTGAAATACGTTACGATAACAGGTGTTGAAAATATTTGCAAAAGTATTACAGTTGAACAAATATTTTCTATTATAATTGTGTTTTTTATCACAAGAATAATAATAATAAAAATGTTTAAACGATAAATGGTTTCTCTTAAATAATACATGAACTCTTTATTATGTAGTTTAATTTTTAAATTGTTAAAATTGCTAAAATTGATGTTTACGATCCTATTGTGTCGGTCAATTTTAGCCAAAGATTGCGAAACAAAATCCGGACAAGCACTACTGAATTTTTATATGTTTATAATCCATCCTGTAATGTAACTGATCATCTCAGCAATGTCGTGTGATCAGCATCGTCCCTGACCCTTGATCAGGTTAAAGAGAAATTGTCTTTAAGCGCCCATTGATCGCTTCACATATCTTCACAGTCTTCACTTCACATAAATTGCATTTCAGTTAATGTTATTATATATTTTTTAATTTATTTATTTGTAATAGCACACTTACAACATACATATAAAGCATTGGAAAAAAATAATTTCTAAAACAATAATAGTATATCTAACATGCATGTCAATAACAAGTGTACATAGCACTTCCAGATTCAATCTAATCAAATTCAAATGAAAAGTAACAAAAAAAAAATCAAGAGTAATTTTTAAAAATGTCAAAATAAATAATAAATAATGTCATTGTTATAATAAAAAATCTATAAAACTAATCATGCATTTTATAATAACTAAGTAACTTATTTCTAAAGACTAAGGGAGAGTCATATAATAATAATTAAAACATTTATATTTATTTATTAGCCAAAAATATTCGAATTTATCACGTCACATAATATGACGGTAAAAATACTAGAACATAAAGTAACAACCTAATTGTTTGATATCATTCTGTTGTGTTCAAATGTTTTGTGCATTTCATTACGTTTCAAGGATTCCTTAGTGAAACAAGATGATCGTCGTCGTCGTTTCGTTAATTAATCAGTTACTTTCATCGAAAGTTAAATTATTTGTAAAACGATAACGATATAAACGATACCTGTCTCACCTTTACACGAAATTAAAATTAAAATGTATTTTGGAACTAATTTCAGTCATAATGAGCAAACTCGAGACTAACCACATGCGAAGAATATATTTGAACGGAAAACTGTCATCATTCATAGTCCGATGAGACGAGAATCCTACACGCCAGAAGAAAATTAAGTTTGCAGAATCAAAATGCTGCAAATTACTGCAATTGATTTTTTTTTCTTTTATAGAACAGGAAGGCGGACGAGCATATGGGCCACCTGATGGTAAGTGGTCACCAAACGCCCTTAGACATTGGCACTGTAAGAAATGTTAACCATCGCTTACATCGCCAATGCGCCACCAACCTTGGGACCTAAGATTTTATGTCCCTTGTGCCTGTAATTACACTGGCTCACTCACCCTTCAAATCGGAACACAACAATATCAAGTACTGCTATTTTGCGGTAGAATATCTGATGAGTGGGTGGTACCTACCCAGACGAGCTTGCACAAAGCTCTACCACCAGTAAATTTTCTTGAAACAAAAATCCAACAAATTTTTATTTGTCCTATCCGGAATTTGAACAAATTACCTCGGAATCTGTGACCTTAAAAGCCAAAAAACCAACAAGCTGATTATGTCTATTAAGAGCGCATGCAGAACCCTCTTTTGCAAAATTATTAGTGAATTTATATAAATTAATTTCATTTAACATACATTACTATCTATGTTAAATGAAGTACGTTATATATAAACATAATTCGTCGTCTTTAAGTAGTTATAACAAATACAATGTTTGTTGTGCTTATTTCGTTAATTGGTATCCTTATAAGTTGGTGTTTTTATTTAAGGTTTTCGAGAGATGGAAGACTGTTCGCGAAGATCCCAGGTCCAAAAGGTTTACCTATATTGGGTAACGCCTTACAGTTTCTGATTTCACCTGGTAGGAATACACTTATTATTTAATAAATGTTAAGACTATTGGTTGAGCCGAGATGGCTCAGTAGCAAGAACAACCTTAATCGAATAATACGCGATAAAACCTGGGAAGCACGTCTGAATTTTCATGTGTGTTTATAATTCATCTCGTTCTTAGCAGCGAAGGGAAACATCATGAGGAAACCTACATGTGTGCCCACCAACCTGCACTTGTGTAGTTTAGTGGAGTGAACTCCAAACCTTCTCCCCGAAAGGAGAGGACGCCTTAGCCCAGCGGTGGGACATTTACACTCTATTAGTTATAATGCAATTGGTGTGATATACTTCTTTATATAGTAACAAAATTCTATAACCTCCACTTAAAAACGATATATCTTACCAGAGGTATTAGAAAATAAAATGTAAGACATATTGTGTGGTTAACTTGGTTTAATAATACATGTTTATATAATACATGTTTTCATACTTATTTATACACAATTTTTCAAAAGATTTTTCCTAGAATTCTTCTGTAATTGACTGTCTCGTTGGTAGGCTTCGTATAACCTGCGGATGTTACTTAAAATACTTTTGCTTCACCCTGGACAATCGCTAGGGCTTGCAATGTGCACTTCGAGGGCCAAGTCTTGCATTGCAAAAGTAGCACTTAATAAAATGCGTAGACTGCTGACTAACTTAGGGGATTGCGATAAAGTTTGCCGCCTTTTGCTATTGATATCAATGGATCTGAACGGGATACCTGTTTGGTCTCCAAAATTCTCGTGTTACCGTCTCTGTAAGACTAACATTGTACAACTGACATTCCGGCGCAGTTGGCGCTGGCGAGTTCCTAAAAAGGTTTTAGCATAGTATACCCACCCAAAGCTATTTCATATTGCTTATACATTTTGTATTCGTTTAATGGTATTTTATCGATTCTTCGTTAATTTCAGTTTTCATACCAAATGTGAGTCCGTGTAATATTATTATGCGTCCGTGTTATATTATCTAAATTTGAGAAATAATTAAAAGTGCCTCGAATAACTTGACGCATTAGTTACATTTTATAACCAATATTTTATGTACATGGTTCAGTATTTCCGTCAATATTTTTTTTATATTTAGACCTAAATTGAACCTAGAATTTGTAAATGTCCTAATTATTTAAAGGCTTAATTTAGTTGCTTACTTTTTTATTCGTTGAATCCGACCAACAAATTCTTGTTCCCTTAGTGTAGCCAGGAGATCTGTTGTTTTATAGAAGTAGTGCTGCTACTCAGGCGTACTGCTGTTGCTGGTACTGCCTGGATTAAATTTCTGTCATTGGAATTGTATTTTAGGATTTGCTTATAGAGCCTGCTTATTTCTTTTAACTTTTTTTGACGTTTTTGGGCCGGTTGGCGTGGTTGGTACTTGCCTTTCACGCCGAAGGTTGTGGGTTCGATTCACACCTAGGACAGACATTTGTGTGCATGAACTTGTCTGTTCTTGTTGTCTTGTTCTAAGTGTAATTGTTTATATAAGTATGTATTTACAAAAGAAAAATAGTATATGTAGTATATCAGTTGTCTGGTTTCCATAGTACAAGCTCTGCTTAGTTTGGGATCAAATGGCCGCGTGTGAATAATGTCCCAGGATA
Organism: Nymphalis urticae; assembly: GCA_905147175.2. Classification (NCBI taxonomy): domain Eukaryota; kingdom Metazoa; phylum Arthropoda; class Insecta; order Lepidoptera; family Nymphalidae; genus Nymphalis; species Nymphalis urticae. The sequence continues at coordinate 10,571,685 of LR989991.1, forward strand.
TTATTATCTAAGTACATATACTCGTATACTAATTACAGAAATTGGATTAACGGGAAAATAATTTTGGAGCGATATAACAAACTAGCATTATAAAATAATTAAAAAAAAACGTTTAAAACATTATAGATAAAAGTTATAGTATTTAAATACTTTTTTACGAAATTATGATAAGCATGTTAATTAAGTACTTCCTTATACGCCTTATTTACGCTAGAGTGCAATTATCACACAATAATTAACAACTGTGGCCAAAATTTGTTTTACATTTTGTATTTATAATATTGGCTTTATAATTTATGATAATAGACACAACAGCGCCGTAAAAAAAACAGCTTAATAGAGTAACTGAACTTAAATGAATGTTATGCGATAATAACATAACATTTCCAGCGTTATCCAGCGTTTTTGAAAACCATCATTGTAAATAGAAACAAGAAAATCGATATTTATGGTTATGTTTAAAATAAAATGTATTAATTACAACGCTTTCAAAAAATCATTACCTAAGAGTAATTAATAAGTGAACGAACGAAATTAATAAGCGAGTGAACGAACGTTTGAATATATTTTCGTCATTTATAAAATTTTAAACGTTAACACGCATTTTAAATTTTCTAGCATCTGAAGTATTAATATTAAATAAATATATTGTTTTTCCAAAAAAAATAAGATTTTTTTATTCAAATTGGTGTTCTAATTGTTAAAAAAAAGTAATTAATTTAAAAAAACCGATTCATGTTGCTGTTTGAGTGCATTTGTTACATTATAAGAAGAAGCCAAATGGTGTGTTACTTAATCACGCCGTCAAGACCTTTGGTATTCTGGTTTTGAATTATACATTCTTCTCGGTCGTTTACTTCATTGCTGAAGGTCGTGTCCACTCTGATCTAGGGTCTGGGTCACGATCTCTGTGAATTTTCTCCAGTCCTTCCTGTCCTCAGCTTTCCTCAGATCTGTGGTCACTTGGAGACCAGTGAGGTTGGTAACTTGGTCCGACCATCGTGTGGGGCAGCGGCCACGTGGTCGTTTCCCCTCTATTTTGCCAAGCATCATCAGCTTGTCGAGGCTGTCAGGCTGCTTTCGCGCTATATGACCAAAATAACGAAGGACACGCTGGTAGCAAATACTTGACAATCTCGTTTTTATGTGCAGTTGTTGCAGGATCGAGACATTGGTTCTCTTGGCCGTCCACGGTATGCGCAGCATTCTTCGTCAGCACCAGATCTCGAACGCGTCGATCTTCTTTCTCTCCAGTGAGCGAATTGTCCAGGATTCCGAGCCATAAAGAAAGATGGAGAATATCAGAGTCTGAACGAGCCGTTTTTTCGTTTTATTCGATATTTTTCTGTTCTGCCATATTCGGGTTAGTTTGCTCATTGCAGACTTGGCCATTTGAGATCGTCGTCGAATCTCCTTTTCACAGCCTCCTTGGTCGGTCAGTAGTGAGCCGAGATACAAAAACTCAGAGACAAATTCCAAGTCATTTAGTTCTCCGGTTCGAATTAGTGTACCAGCCCTATCTACTATTAAAACTTTAGTCTTTGCTCTATTGACTGTTAGACCAACCTGCTCGCTTTCGTGTTGGACTCTTCTGAAGAGTTCGCCAAGTTCTTCTTCGGATGACGCGATTAGAGTGGTATCATCTACATATCGAAGGTTGCTAATCTTCGTCCCGCCTATCGAAATGCCGCCCTGCCAGTCATCTAAAGCCCTTCTCATGATGAACTCCCCGTAGATGTTAAAAAGGATGGGGGATAGGATGCAGCCTTGCCGTACCCCTTTTTCCGGTTTGAAAGGTCCCGACAACGCGTCATTGACTATCACAACAGTTTCACCATCTTTGTACAGGTTAGCAATTAATACTGCCAGGTGCTCGGGAACTCCCATCTCTATTAAGATTTTCCAGAGACAGTCCCAACGTACGCAGTCAAAAGCCTTGGAGTAGTCAATGAAGCACATCAATGTTGCAAAATTCTCGGCTTTTTTCAATTAGTTGTCTAACGTTGACAATTTGCTCCCTGGTACCTCGACCTCTAACAAAAGCAGCCTGTTCCTCAGGTATTTGCCACTGTAGGAATGTCTTTAATCTCTCGTTAATGACGTACAGCATTATCTTGCTGGCATGAGATGTAAGTGCCACTGTGCGGTAGTCTTGTGGAGAGGGATAAGCATTGACTCTTTCCAGTCTTTTGGCCATTGACCTGTTCTCCATACCTGGTTACACAGGTCCAGTAGTATCTTAATACCTTTATCCCCAATTTGCTTTAGTTCTTCAGCGTAAATTTTGTCTCTACCGGCTGCTTTATTGTTCTTTAGTCTACATAAAGCGCATCGTATTTCGGTCTCCAGTATCTCAGGTTCAAGGTTGTTAGGGTCTATGAGCAGACAATCTTTAGTTCGTTGACCATCGGTACGACCAGTAGCATATTTCACACCCTGCGGCCTGGAATCCGCCTGGCGCCGGGTGGCGGCCGGGTCATATGCCAAAACTCTTTGTCTAGTTTGTCCTTTCATAGAATGGATTTCATGGGAGGAATAGTGCAGTGGTTTCCCCTTGCCTTCGGCACCGCAGCGGTGTTACAGATATCGTCCAGCGCCCTGCTGCCCGCGCCTGACATCCGGAGTGGAGATTGTTGTCCGGACCCCCTCTCTCCCGTTGGCTTGTCGACCTATTTCTCCAAAGGGATTGGTCGATTAACAAATAGGTTTCTCGACGTAACAGTGTTCACCACGTGTAGGTGGGATTGGAGTTGGCAGGGAGAGGCTAAGTGACTATATATAGCCATGTATTGCGCATCACCCGCCCTTAAACACAAATTATACATATAGCTTAAAATAATTTGCGAAACACCCCCCTTAAGCCGCCCTTAAACACCTTAAACACCAATTATACATATAGCTTAAAATAATTTGCGAAGTTAAAAACGATTAAATTAATGTAAAATAGTATTTCTTTCATCATTTGAACAACAATTTTTGCCGTAAATAGTTATATGTAAGCTAACGTTTGGCTCGGCATTTTGTAAGTTTTTGTGACAGTATCCGTTACTCAAACAGGTTGACCTTTAAATCTGGACTCAAAAAAAAGTATGGGAATCTTATTGTTTATTGCAGACAGACTTTTGTTAGCAGTTAGCGTTTTGGCAATTTAGTTCACAAGAAATAATTTAGTACTTTAAAAAAATCGGTAGGTTTCTGAATAAAATTACCCCTCTACCCCATCGTGCTTGTATTTGTCATAACTATTTATTAGAGCCGAGCGAAGCCCCGTCGCCCAGGTACTTTAGTTTGAAATAACTAAAACTTAAATTAGTATCGAAATTCTGTTTATGATTTACTATGTGCTGATCGTATTCAATCGTTAAAAAAATTATATTTTGCTTTAAAATATTAAATTGTTTGAATTTTTTATTATTACCGCGTGTGTAAAACAAACTAAATGATATTTATACGCTTTCAGACAAATTATTCACAATTTCGCGAGAACTGTACAAAACTTACAAAGGTGTAATACACTTACAGGCCTTAAACTTTCATTGTGTGAATATTTACGATCCAGAAGATATGGCGGTAAGGATACCATATATTTACAATTATTGTCATTACCAATGCGAAACAATTGAAACTAAGAATGTAACATATAAGTAAAACGATAAACAGAAAAAAAATATTTTATGACGTGGTCATCCACAGAGAAATTATTTTTGGAAATCCTGATTTCTATAAAATTAAACCTTAATGCAAATTTATATGCTGTCAAGTTTAAAATTATAAAAGTGTAAAAAGGTAAAACAAAAAACAGATTGCATTGATGCTTGTAAATAGCATGCTTTTTACGAGCTCGTTTCCTACACATATGCTACTGGCCTCATTTTAAAATTTGCTTGGATTTGCGCTATTGCATAGCATGTATTTGACTGTCTACACACATTTAAATAATTTCCCTTGTATGATCTCGGGGAGATAAGAATCCTTTATCCAGCAATGAGATACAGGCTATTACTTACGCTATTCACGTTATAAGAAGGTTTTAACTCACTTTAAAACGATATAAGAAATATAATGGAAAAAAAAGCTGAGATGGCCCAGTGGTAAGAACGCGTGAATCTTAACCGATGATCGTGGGTTCAAATCCGGGCAAGCACCTCTGACTTTTCATGTGCTTAATTTGTGATTATAATTCATCTCGTACTTTACGGTGAAGGAAAACATCGTGAGGAAACCTGCATGCGTCTAATTTCACTGAAATTCTGCCACATGTGTATTCCACCAACCCGCATTGGAGCAGCATGGTTGAATAAGCTCCAAACCCTCTCCTCAAAAAAGGGAGAGGAGGCCTTTAGCCCAGCAGTGGGAAATTCACAGGCTGTTACGGACTATTGCGGTGAAGGTAGAAGATAATCATGAATAAATATTATTTTCTTCGCACATTACTTACTGGAATTCATATTTACAGATTATACTTTCTAAGGCACAGTTCCATGAGAAAGATGTTCCATACACTTTTTTAAAACCTTGGCTCCGCGAAGGCGTTCTCATAAGCAACGGTATAAAAACACATTAAGTACTTTATCTAAGTTATTTCACAAGCTATTTATAGATTTTTGCACGAATATAATTATGTATTTACGAGTATCTTATACAAATATTACATAATAAACGGTTTCACTACCATTTATCCTTTAAGCTACTTTAAACTAAAATTATTTTGCGCAATTTTTAGGCTCAATTGACTGTAATAGCTACTTTATAATGTAATATAAAAATATATTATACTTATGTAACTAGGTCAGAAATGGCATTATAGACGAAAGATGTTGACGCCTTCTTTTCATCTAAATATCTTAAAGAAATTTTTACAAATTTTCGTGATACATACGGAAGATTTAAAAAAAAACATAGAAACAGAACTATTAAACGAAAAAACAAATATATACGAATTGATCTCGCATACAACACTCAAGATAATGTGCGGTGAGTAAAGTTATTTTTATTTATTTTTTTTATTTTACACGTATGTAATAATTTTTGCATATATATAATACTTTTTTCAGAGACTTCAATGGGTGCATCAAAACAAAGCAATCTAGAAGCTTTGCATGATAAATATCTATACGCTATTGAAAAAATTGGTGATTGTATCGTCCAAAGAGCTTGTCGAATATGGTTATTCTTTGACTGGAGTTTTAATTTTTCAAAATTGTGTGAAGGACAAAAAAATGTAATACAAGAACTACACGCGTTTTCAAATAACGTTATTCGTGATAGAAGAAAATTCATAACGAATAATACAAAAAACAAATACGATAATAGTATGAGGATAATTGAAACTAAGGGTCGTCTTGCAATGATTGACTTGCTTTTTGAAAATGAAAGAAACAATAATATTGATGAAAACGGTATCAGAGAAGAAGTGGATACATTTCTGTTCGCGGTGAAATATATTTTGAATTTAATTACAATAATATATAAGCCATATAAGAAACTAGAAGCAAATTGAATGATCTTGCCTCTGAATAGCTTTTTTCACCATTAATCACTTTTGTTTTACAAAAATTCTTTTCAGGGCTATGACACCATATCCACTGCTTTAATGTTTTTCATCATGAGAATTGCAAATGAACCGACGGTTCAGGTATATTGATAAATTCTTACTTTTTTATAAAAGAAAATTTTGATTGCCATGTATATTTATGTATATTCTTCTGAAAAATAAATTAATAAATAAATTAAACAATATAATTTTAATTCTGTATCTGCAAATTTTCTTCTGAGTTGTGGAATTTACTTTGATATTTTATTGACTAGCTCTAAAGGCAAGCCCGAACCTAGAGATCCCAGGCCTTTAGGCATTTGACTTTTGAGTCCCCCATTCCATGCTTTGAAGGCATAGGCATAAATGGACTGTCTAAATATTTAAGTAATGTGAGTAAAACATTTAAGATTTGAAGTTATATATTCTAATATAAAGATTGATCATTTTAAAATACTACATTCAGTTTATAAATATAATTATATTATTATCGAATAATAGCTGTTCCTTTTTATCAATTATCTTTCATTCGTTATTTTATGTATAAAACAGGAAAAAATTCAAGAAGAAGTTGATAAAATATTCGGAAACTCTACACGCACGCCTACCATTGAAGACTTGAACGAGATGAAGTATACTGAATGTTGCATAAAAGAGATTCTACGAATTTATCCCAGTGTCCCGTATATATCGCGACATCTCAAGGACGAAGTTGTACTCGGTATGTAAATGTATACTATTGTTTTGTTAATTATTTTAATTCAAACATTACAACATGTGTGTTATTGAATATTAAGGAATTTTTAGATTTCTAATTCTTTTTGCACTTTTTTATATATATGTATGTTTAATTGAATAATGTATACATTATACGTATTGATTATGGACCAAGCATTTATTGCGCAAACTCCCAACTTTTTTATATGTGAAGTAGATACCTATGTTATAGATTGAATAATTTTATTCGTCTATAATTTAAGTGACGTTTCGGATGAGTCTCGAAATTACATTTTTATTTATATTTTTCCATTATAGATTGGCAACGTTGCGTATTGATGAGTTAAAACAGAACCTAACTTAATATCGCGGTGTTGATGATCTTATCTTATTTTATCACGTTGCGTTTCTCACAGGTGGCTACAGGGTCCCAGCAAACACGCAAGTGAACGTAATGATATATGACCTACATCACAGAGAAGACATATATCCGGAACCAAAAAAGTTTATCCCGGAGCGATTTCTACCAATCAATCAAATAAACAGCTATCCTTACGCCTATCTTCCATTTAGCGCAGGTCCTAGAAATTGTTTAGGTAAGGTCAAACTTTTTGTTAATGTTTTTCTTAATAAAAATATTAGGTTACTTAATTTTGTATATATTTACAGGTCAGAAATTTGCTATGTACGAAATGAAAACATTGATATCAGGTATAACCAGAACGTTCCATATTGAGCCAGTAACCAAACCTGAGGACATAGTCTTCACAGCGAACTTAATCCTTCGAACAACAGAACCTGTTTATGCCAGATTCAGGAAAAGAAATGCTTGAGAACAAAATAATTATGACACTCAAGCCATTTTTAATTTATATAAAAATATACACATACTTGTGCAGTATTTACTAGATGATAGGGCTTTGTGCAAAACCGTATGGGTAGCCACTCACTTATCACACACTTACTACATAATTGTTACGTTCCGGTTTAAAAAGTTGGCGACACTATTACCACAGACAAAAAATACATAACATCTCAGTTCCCAAAGTTTATGGCGCATTGACGATGGAAGGAATGGTCAAAATTTCTTAGAGTGCCAATGTCTATGGACGACGGTGACCACTTAGTATCATGTGACCCATTTACTAGACTGCCTATTTTAAATATAAAAAAAATAGAAATGATGTAATTAAAAAATAAATAGATTCAAAATAAGAAGTTTATAAGAAAAAATTAAGGTTGTTTTAAGAAAACTATTGTTTCTTGTGTATTTTTAATGGTTTGCTTTTCTCACTATTACGAATGTATTTCACTTGCTTGAGTATATAAAATAATATAATATTTATTATTTACTTTGTTATATTTACATGTTTATATTTAAATTGTTACGTTATTAGATATCATTATAACCATTGTGTTAAGTAAGATACATCTATTGTAGCGAGAAAAGAAGGGATTTTATTGAATTGTCTTACATTATGGTACTAATACAATAAATATTATAGTTGTTATATATTGCACTTATTTATATTCCCATGTATACGAAAAGCGTCTCTATACTTCTCCCAACATTATTGTATCAGAATTTTATTTTTGGTACGTATATATCCAGCTAAATCAGCTTGGAGACGTTTTTGCATTTGTAGTAGTTCACCGTGAGCAGGTGTTTAAATGAACAGATACTTTTTATTTATTTTTAATTGTTTATACAGGTAATCAACAGAAATATTCATTTAAAATAAGATAAGATTTTCTTAATCACGAACCACCTCGACATTTCGTAGTCATCCTCATCCTCGCTTTCATCCGACAAATCATTTATGTTATTTATAATTCATTTTGATGTTATAAACTGGGCCAAAAATGTATACAAACATTTCTCAATTCTTTTGCAGTTATAACATAAAGTTTTTCCTCGGCTAATATCATGAAATCATTTATTGGAACGAAGTTTTTTTACGAGGCTTACACTAGTGTTTTTTTATATAAAAATTGGGAAAGCAAATAACTCCATTCCACCTAATGGTAAGTGGTAGTGGAGTCCAAACGCAATGATGGCTAGTACAGTCGGAAAGAATGTTCTGCACTAGCCGCCCCCACCTTGCCGGCCCGCAAAATGCCTCTTCGCGCCTTCGAAAGCCAGCACGCGAAATGGTAGAAAATGTCGCATAACGAAATAGCGACCTACTCGTCTTTTTCTCTTTATTACTGTCTCTATCTTTTTATACGGTTGATGTGTAAACAAAAGTTAAATTAGTTAAAAATAATAATAACTTATATTTTTAAAGTTATACTGATTTTTAATAATTACAAAACATACTTGGATAATATTTAATATATAATTTCATATATCTTTTCATAAGGCAATCATTGATTTGACACACTTTTGACAAAGCAACCTAATTTTGTTGAGAAGATAATAAAATAACCATTCATTTAAAAAAAAAAATGATGTGGGTATATTAATGAAGCCTGTTTAACTGTTTTTACCTGACAATTTATAGTTATATATAAATATATAGGCTAAAGAGTTAAAACCTATATTTTTCCAATTCCTCGTGTAAAATTCTCCCGTTATAATAAGAGTAATTTAAAGACATTTTATCAAGACACGAAAGTTACAATTCAAATTTGTTACTTGACAAAAATAATAGCACATCGGTATCTCACACTGTCCTCCTAATAGGACCAATAATCGCTACCATAGCAACCGTTAACAAAAAAAAAAACAAGAAAAACAAAAGAATAGATGTCTATTACAGCTACGACATGTTTGATGTCTGGCCTTTCGTCCACAGATAACTAACATTATATTAAATTTTAAATTATAAGAAAATCCAAATCAGTGAACTTTCAGAGATTTAGATCCTTCCAATGTAAGTTGAACTCAGATCTATATGATGAATCATATTAAATAGGGTTCAGTTTATGCTGGTATTGTGGATTAACTCGCCCATTCGTAGATATATGTATGTTTAACTTTTAAGATTGACTATAATCTTTTGTATAATAATCAAATTTGTTCTAACATATTGGATTATTTCAAAGTCGTTTTTTAAAATATTGATCTTCTTGAATCGAATCTTATGAAAGATATCGAGACAAGACCATAGACAGTTTTTAGTACCTTTTAGTACTTTTTATACTTTTCACATATTATTACAACTGGTAGTTGAGTAGGTTGTTTGAAAATACTCATACATACATACGTACTAATTTTCGGTTTGTAAATAACTTTGTAAATTAAAGTTTATAGTTTAGGTAGATATTTAATTTCGTTGCCGCTTATATAATTTTTTCATGGTTTTGTTAAATTAATACTTACCGGTTAGCTTGAAAAGTGAAGTAAGACCTTAAATAAATAAAAATAAAAATTAAAGATAGTTAAAAATAGTACAAATCGTGACCGCGTAGAATGGTCGCAAGAATGCTAGCAACATTTCCTCTTTGAAAAATGAACCACTTAGTTGGTTAGTTGATAATAAGTACTTATTAGAAAAAAAAAGGACACAATATCCTGTGAAGGTATCGTTTGCAGTCACAATAAATAAAGCACAGGGAAAGACATTCAAGTATGTCGGAATAGATTAAGGAAATAATTTCTCATGTATGATTCCAATTGTATGTTCCCTATCTAGATCCGGGTGCGCCAAAAACCGAATAAATTCCAAGAAAATAAAACTAAAAATGTTGTACATACTAAAACATTACAAATTCACTCTTAGTGATTTTTTTTTTAATTTATACGCGGGTACCTCGGGCAAAGCTACTTAAAAACATAAAAATATAAAATATTTTATAATCTAGCATAAATATATTACATATAATACTATCACAAACACACAACCAAAGAAATAAAAACAACAAACGATTATTTCATGCAACAAATGTAGGTATATATATTTCACTTACTATGGATATTAAGTCAGGTCAGTAATACTAGTGATATTACACGATACTAATAAACATATAATGAGAAGAAAACACGTGAGCCCTGCAGTCTACATGTTACATTTATATATGTATGTATATTAGCATAATAAGTACAGGCGGATAGACCATTATTATTATTTTTTTTAATAATTTTCTTGGATCTAAATTATACAAGCTGCAAGGCAAGCACCATTTAGTTATGACTAAATATGTGCTTAATTTGTACTGTACTTTACTTTATACATTTATTATAGAGAAAAAAAATATATAAAACTTGGATACAACTTAAATAAGAGTAGCATACAATTTTGTCGACATTATTGCTACATAGCGATCTTTTCCAGGCACCACCGGTGTAAGTAATAACTCATGGGATATGACGACAACTCATAGGATAATTTGTATTATATATTCAACGTGAAGGATAATCTACATCTAAAACATCTTGATGACGTGTCTGATGAAATTCTACGAGTTATGTAATTATCAACTCTCATTCCTCCCCTTCCCTCTCCTCTTCAAGAGGAAAGGAGGCCGGTGGGACTTAATAGATTCGGCTACCAACCATTTATGACTGTGAGATAAAAAAAAATTAATTTATTATACAATCAAAATATACTTTTCGTCGTTTTACAAGGTTAATTTTAATATAAAGCTGTTTATTGTAATATAAAAATAAAAAGGATTTCAAAAATGTGCTTATTTTAAGAATAAATATGAAAAATAAGTGTTTAATGTATCACATACAGTTTTGTTATTTTAAGCATATAATAAATGTGAAGGTTAAAACCCTTTCGAATATCTGTCGGTCATTTGTAAATATAATATATATAACAATGATAAATTCGAGATTTTAATATTACTGTACCTACTCAAGGACTTATAATAGCATGTAAAGATTTACAGTAAACAATGTCCATTGTTCTTTAGAAAAAAACGTAATTTTCTTATTTGCTAATATGTAATTAATAAGTTATTAACGTTGTTTTAATTAATGTGTATTTGAAAACATGTAAAAAAAATAAAAATTAATAACCATAAAAGTAAGAACCCTGGAATATCTGCTTTTGAAGCGAATTCTTCCGAAAACGACGACTCTTGATTTTTATATGATTTAATATAGTTTACATGAAGTACCAACACGGCCGCCCTTAATTGTTCAATTTATTTTTGAAGGATGTCAGAAAAATGGTCTGTTAATATATTGCCTGTACGATGTCATGACAGCGCCTTAAAACACTGCAACATTATAAACTCACGTTTGTCTCTTGGAAGCATGCTCATGTGTCTTATATTTACTTTTCATTCAACACTCGCGCCTTAAAATATTTTTTTCAAAACTTTAATTAAAAACCTACGTCTAATATATAAATGGAAGTATTTTAAGTTTAGATATAAGCAAACGATAGAAGTTTCTGTGTATATATATGTATGTATAATGGTGGTAGAGCTTTGTGCAAGCTCGTCTGGGTAGGTACCACCCACTCATCAGATATTCTACCGCAAAACAGCAGCACATGGTATTGTTGTGTTCCGGTTCGAAGGATGAGCGAGCAAGTGTAATTACAGGCACAAGGGACATAAAATCTTAGGTCCCAAGGTTGGTGGCGCATTGGCGATGTAAGCGATGGTTAACATTTCTTACAGTGCCAATGTCTAAGGGCGTTTGGTGACCACTTACCATCAGGTGGCCCATATGCTCGTCCGCCTAAGTCCGTACACCTCAAAATCAGTGAGAAAAATTTCTGCCCATTTTGCAGAGCCAATGAACGCAACTAGAACAATGAGCAAATAAAAATGTGGCTTAGTAGAGCGTTTTGGCAACAAATATATCAAGCATTGCACAAAGCTATAAGCTTCTGAGCTCTTCTTGGATCTTTGCATATTTGATTAGTATTTTATATAGATAAATGCAAAGATCATAATATACAAAAATGCTTAGTGATTTTAGACTGATATTATGTTTTCAATTTAACATTTTACTTCAACCATTTAAATGGTATGCTTCTCTTGTAACTTAACCATATCGTTTATCGGAGTTATTGTATTACTCCGAACCGAAATATATAAATATATTCTAATACATTATAATGTAGCTAAATAAAAGTCTTGCACTTTTAGTCTTGGGCCGAATAATGCTAATAATATAATAATGAATAGCTTCGCTTTTTTTGTTAGTGTAAGTAATAATACTAAGGTAAATAGATCACCTGATGGTAGGTCACCAACGCTTAGACTTTGGTACCGTAAGAAGTATTAACCATTTCTTACATCTCTAATGACCTACCCAGACCCTTTTGCCTGTACTTATACTAGCTTACGCACTCTTCGAAGGGGAACACAACTCCATAAAGAATCGCTGGTTTGCTATATAATATGTGATGAGTGGGTGGTACCTTCCTAGGCGGGCTTTTATTTGAAAACAAACAGTTTTTATAAAACATTGAGCTTAGCACACACTTAGTATTGATGAGCCAATATGTATGAGATAAATATAATGACTCTTTCATATTTAGGTGATATGACACCCTAGCTTTAACTAATTCTCGTAAAAGTAAGCAAACAACAGTTTCCTTGCGTAAGCAAGCTGGACAAAATATTTTTTGATCTTTGATATTTTTGATCGAACTATAAATTTTGATAAATTATCTATTTTTAATTTTGAACTGGATTTGCCTGTGTAAACTCAAATAAAAGATTAGCAATTTCGCTTATCTACGTTATTAGGCAGCAAAGAAGCCACTCTCAATCTTCTGATTTTACCGCAATGCATAGAACGATTGTAAACCTTTCCTTTCTTGGTCCATTTCTCTTAATTTATACAGGGATACGACTTTCATTTAATGCATATTTTAGACAGCATACATGACTTTTTACTTGATACTAATATACATTAATTAATATATATCGATGTGATCAATGCTTTTTGATATACACGATAATCTTTTTGCAAATATAGTCTGCACCGAAAATATTATATTAGCCAAACTTGCGTGCTAACCTTTAAGACCAGATCGGTATCGAAAATAAAACCAAGATGAACCAGTGGTAAGAATCTTAACCGATGATCGTGGGTTCAAACCCGGGCAAGCACCACTTAATTTTCATGTGCTTAATTTGTGATTATAATTCATCTCGCACTTTACGGTGAAGGAAAACATCATGAGGAAACCTGCATGTGTCTAATTTCAATGAAATTCTGCCACATGTTTATTCCACCAACCCGCATTGGAGCAGCGTGGTGAAATAAGCTCCAAAACCTTCTCCTCAAAAAGGGAGAGGAGGCCTATAGTCCAGCAGTGGGACATTCATAGGCTGTTTTATTTATTTAATTTAATTTATTTAATCAAGGAAGACAAACAGTTGACATATACAAAAATATTTATCACATAAAGAAAACATCATAGACCAATAAAGTCTTCACAAATTATTCAATCAAAAATAATACTGTTACGGGCGGTAACGGCCGGAAAGAGTTCAGGTGCAGGATCAACGGATTTATCTGCTTTCGTATGCAAGTATGTATTTTTTTTATGTGTAAACACAGCCCAATCCAAATTTTAAGCTGCTACTGATATATTTCGACAAAAATAAATAAAAAATCTCATTTTGTGGCTTGATCCGTGGTTTGATACTTAAATCTCAATATAATAGCCACATAAGGTAGCCATACAAACGAGGGAGTTAAAATAATAATAAATATTATGTTAATAATTAACTATTGAACAGTAACGAAGCAGTTGTGTGACTGACCTGATGCCCATTTACTCGGCGTGTGTTGATAAAAGGCAATGCCCTGACTGACTCACAATGCACCTTGAAATATTAATGCGAAATATATTTTATAATAATAAGGTATTCAATTGAAACGATAATATGGTAGGATACTACCAAATGAGACTATAACTAAATACAATACTAAGTTTTACTGTTTGGCAGTAGAATATTATGTTAACCATACCACCAAAGCGATATGTAGGTAGGGCTGCCATCTCTAAAACCTGCCCACCAGGACCGGAAGCGTAAGTTCCCCGGATTTTGGAGCTTACACCCCGGACATTTCAATACTTTTTTCATTCACTTACATCTTGATTAAAATATATTTTACTCCGTACTTGATAGAAGAAAACTTTAATTTTAAGCGTCTTTTGTTGCATGAAATTGTGTGTTTAATCGTTCTTGTGACGACAAGTGAGTAATTTTGCTTCATTTTTTAATATTCTTAGCTATTAAATAGAGGATAAACAAACCCATTATTAGTTACTCAGTTAATAAAATTAAATGAAAACTTGTTTAACTTTTATTTTTTCATACAATTAACAATATTTACTTTAGTTTTAAAAGAACTTAAATCTTTAATCAAATTCAGAAATTTATAAATTTATAAATGTATTTGTTATATTACAAGAAATAAAATTCAATTTGTTGTTTTGATTCAGAAATCTATATAACTAAATTAAAAAAATATTTAAACGAAATAAATAAAAAATAGAGTCGCCAGCGCATGCGGTGAAATACCTAAATCATAGATTTTATTTACTTAAATTATGGGAACAGGATCTAATCGGAAACCCGGACTTTTATTGTAGTCCTACACAAGGACTTGTTGTAAGATTACAATTTAAACCCCGCCCGGGCGCTTCCCGGACGTCTTCCAAACTAGAACAAATCCGGGGAAATCCGGACGAATGGCAGCCCTATATGTAGGTATGCATACAATTGAATTTTGGCAAAGATCATTACTTAAGTAAAGCAGTGCATTCTCCTTATTAGTTTAATCCATTTTCTCATTCGCCTTGTAATACACGAATACCAATAACTAGCTTCATATATGTTATGTGGATAAGAACAACAGCTCTAAAAGCGTCCTAACATACTATTACATTTTCCCTGTCCGCGTGCGTATTGTAACATATCTATTACGTTAACATTGTCAATCTAGTAGCAACTCACTCTCAAATATGTTCTCAATTAAATATCCTAATAAATTAAAGCCAGGACTCAACAGTAAATAAAAAAAGGTTAGTCCTACAGAACCATTAAGAAACAGACACATTCTTCGTAAATTTATAATTAACGTTGTATACTTAATAACATTTATTATACAGGTATATTAGTGTACGGCATCTTATTCATGAGTGCATTTTACTGGCACGTGTCTCACTGTAAACAACATGCTTGTTTCTCTTGTTACTAGTTGTCTGTTCGTTGGACTTTTAGTTACTTTACTTTATGATCAATATAATCGAGAAGGGAGGCTCATACGCCGAATACCCGGTCCAAAGAGGTGGCCTATTGTTGGTAATACAATCAATTTCTTATTACCACTCGGTAAGTGAAATAATAATTATTATTTAATTTATTGTTATATAAAAATGTTATGATTGGTAAAAATGTTACTAGCCATATATTACCAGTTCTAATAACTGGTCAATAAGTGTTGCAATGAAAAGCCAAAGCTCATTCGTTAAGCTAAAGTATATAATTTTGTTTTAACGATAATTCTAATTCTAACGTTAATTCTAAATCTAATTTCTATGAACGTCTAAAATTACCTATTGTTTCTTTAATTTTGTTTTCGTTGTGAGTTTTGTCTATCTTTCTACTTAAATATAATATATATATAAATATAATTTACTTTTGTGTGTACGATTTTTTTAAATCTCGGTGATTTTGTTCACTCGATCTGTCTAATTTGACAAGGACATCGAGGTTGTTCAATTTAAATTTGAAAAAAAAATCAACCCTCTGAAAAAAAATACAAAGTAATTTGTAAATTAAAATATGTTTTTGCAAAATCCAATTTAAAAAATTAGCTTGCATTTACGAAAGTATCTAAACGTTAAAAAAAAAGTAAGTAGTCGCTACTAACATTTAAAAAGTCCTGTGTGTTTCAAATAGAAATAATGCTATTTTTTAGAATTATAACTTGAAAAATGCTTCATTAGTACAAATCGATGGTGTTTATTCTCCCCTCTCTACTTATAAACGAATGAAATGATTGCTATTAATTCAAAGAGGCCTTTGTGAACTACGCACATATTTTTCTTTTTCTTTTCTTGAAATTTTTAACCTTTAAAATTACCGATTCTATGTGAAATCCAATAAAGATTTAATGAATAAAAAAATAATATAAACTTTGTGAAATTAATGGGATAGTAATTAAAGAAAAAAATCCCAAAATCATTGACGCCAAAACGAATGAATAAATAATATATGTTCCCCAAATTAAATTTTAACTGAAATTTAGTAATCCGAAAACTTAAGATTTATGTCCTTATAAATAAATTTCCTACTTTATCGTATTAATTTTATCCTAAAAACGTATACCCCTTTTTTCTATGGTAAAACGCATTTACTCGTTTCTCTACTCTCTGCATGTACTCGTACTCATAAGGTGGGGTATGTGGGACTCGCCGGTGCTGAAGGCGCCGAAATACCACTAAAAATTCAGCGGTACTCAGCGATCTGGTGTGAATAAGGCAGTAATAAAAATAATATAAATACTAATTAAAACCTGATTTCATAAATTAAAAAATGACAAAAAATATGCAAAAATTTTTCCGCGAGATATACCTGTGGAAATTTATTTTATGAAATACATATATATGTAAGGTTAGGTGGGGCACAATAAAACAAGGGGTACAGTAAAACAGCTTTAATATTTTTACCTATGTCTAATAAAAATTTGAACAAGTGACGCTGTTATAATTTTATACTTTAGTCATCATCATCGAGTCGTCATCATCAACAATCAATTGTCATTTTTTAATTTAAAGTTGGTTTGTAGTTTTATTTTAAAATTTTTGATTTGAACAGATAATTTGGCAAGTTTTTTACAAACTATTTTTGTTTTAATTAGATAACAGTTTCGTTTTGGTGTGTGCATATTTTTTTAAATTTTCTTACATGTTTCACGTACCGTTTTCCAGTTAGCCGTATCTATAACGTCAAAAAATTTAGATGCGTATTTTTATTGAAGGTACTGAAGGGGCACAGTAAAAACGGGGCACATCAAAACATGTTTTAATGTACCCCTTTAATATTATTTTCTCTTGCGAGCACTTGTAACCGTTTTTTTTGCGGGAAGAAAAAACAAAAATAAAAATAAAATAGCTTTAGATTTAGGTAGTGTCGATTTTTTATCTCTTTTTAATGACTAATTATTAGATAATTAAGCCCAGTTTATGGAATTTTAACATTTTCGTTGAGTAAGAATACAGTTTTTTTTTTTAATCAAGATTACTTTTTCTTTCTGTCAAGATCAAGAAATATATTGTATTTTTGTTCATTTAAATAGGTAGTTAATTTATTAAATTTTAAAATGTTTTTTTTTTATTTATAGATTAGGAAGGCGGACGAGCATATGGGCAATCTGATGGTAAATAGTCATCAACGCCCATAGACATTGGCATTGTAAGAAATGTTAACCATCGCTTACATAGCCAATGCACCACCGTTCTTGGGAACTAAGATTATACTATAGTAATTACAGGCACAAGGGACGTAATTCCTTGTACCTGTAATTACACTGGCTCAATCACCCTTCAAACCTGAACGCAAAAATACCAAGTACTGCTGTTTTGCGGTAGAATATCTGATGAGTGGGTGGTACCTACCCAGATGAGCTTGCACAAATCCCTACCACCAGTAAAATGTACAGGTAGTTTATTTGTTAAATTTAAAGTATGTTATTAAATTTTCCGCCATATGGGATCGCTGTAGTGTGTCGTAATTTTTTTCGTTTTCTTATCAACAATCCCTTTTGATTAATACCCATATCATGAGAGTGCATAAGAAATAACTAGTCCACCATCTTTCTGGTGTCCGCCATATTGAATTTAGAATGACGTCACTCACACAAAGTATAAATTCTATATTGCTTGCCCGGGTTTGAACCCACAATCTTAGTTAAGATTCACGCGTTTTATTCACTGGGTCATCTCACCCATATCAGATTATCTAGTTACATCAATAACATAACATCATATTATACGGTAATGTATACTTTACTTTATACTTTATTATACACCACAAAGAGAAAAAAAATACAAAACATGAATACAGCGTAAATAAAAGTTGCATACAATTTTGGCGACCTTATCGCTACATAGCGATCTCTTCCAGGCAACCAACGGTGTAAGTAATAACTAATAGGATATGAGGTAGGTAGTGCGCTAATAATAAATAAAATAACATTAAATAACGTAAGTATTTTATCAATCTCAACGAAAACAAATTATACTGGTTTAATTATGGCATCTGGTTTAATTATGACTTTGTTTCAGACAAATTATTTTTGTATATTCGGAATTTGCCCAAGGAATTTGGAGATGTCGTACAGATACATGCGATCAATGAGAGAACTATAGGGTTTCTGGATCCTGATAATGTTGAGGTAAAAACGCTTCACGTACAAACGTTATCAATAACTGATTCAAATGGAAAAGAACTATAGGCAATAAACAACACGACTTAGTATTGTTGTGTTATCGATTGAAGGGCGAAACCACTGTAATTATTACAGGCACAAGGAATATAGTTCCTAGGGTTAGCGGCGAATTTCTGATACCAGGAATTGTTAATATTTCTTACAGCGTCAATGTCTTTGGACATTTGTGATCACTCACCACCAGGCTTTTGCTTTGCAAAACGATTTAGTATTTAGTAATATGACATGTGCATGGGTATTAAGAGATAAGCTACATATAATAAATAGAGGTACATAATATAAAAAAAAATATCTTGTATATATTTTTAATTTAAATCAACCTTAACCATGAAACTAGGATAACTTGTGACTTGGGGCTCAGAAAATAATAAAAGATCGAATTTCATTTTGTAATGAAAATATTTCAGACAATTTTATCGTCACTTCGTTTTACTGACAAAAATATACCATATAATTTTATGAGACCGTGGCTAGGAGAGGGGCTTCTCACAAGCCAAGGTATGCAACTTCTATCGAAATAATAAAAAAATATATCCTATCAATACATTTGGAATATATCACTTGGAATATGACTTTAATTTTAGGTTTAAAATGGCATCAAAGGAGAAAGCTATTGACTCAAGCGTTTCATTTTAATATATTGAAGAAATATTCGATAACTTTCGTTGAACAGACAGAGAAGTTTTTGCATGAAGTTCAAGGAAAGGTCAATGAAAAACAGGTTGACATAGTGCCTTTGATAACATCAACGACACTTCGTATCATGTGTGGTAAGTGTATAGCTAATTACGAGAAATTAATAACGGAGTTGTTTAATGTTAAGTAGATATTATTTATAAATAATTAATAATATGACTAAGATTGGAATCATTTTATATTTACTGTGTTTTGTGTCAGATAAACCGTATTGTTACAAATCTTTCTAAAAACTATTATTTAACTTTATATTTTACGTATTCGTTCCCATTGCCGAAATTTAAACGTAATTTTGGTGTTGGTGACGAAATAATTTAGTATTTACATAACATTTTCAGATCTGCTCTATTATACCGTCACGTTCCTTCTTCGCCGCTTAATCTCTTTGGCGTGAATAGCGCGAATACTACACATCTTTGTTGCTATGATTGACTATAATAATGAGAAAAATGTATTTATTTCATTAATAAGATTAAATGATGTTTTTTTGTGTACACCATATTTATTTATTGTTTTTAATTATAAATACTTTCAATAACCATCAGTTTCGATGACTCACATCGTTCGACATGTGTGAAGTAAATCCTTTGACAGCCACTGTTTTTTTTTAACATAATTTGTTCTCATTTTAGAGACGGCAATGGGTACATCGATGCACGAAAGTATTGAATCTGTGGCGAGTAAATACTCGAGAGCAATAGAAACCGTCGGAAAAGCAATTGTCGAAAGAATGTGCAGAATTTGGCTACACGTAGACTACTTTTTTAAATGGTCGAGTGTTGCTAAGTCGCAAGAGGCCGCTCTAAAAGACTTGCACAGTTTTACTAATAAAATTATCAAAGAAAGAAGAACATTCTTAAAAGAAAATAGTATCGAGACATTCGAAGATGAAGAAAGTTACGGTAATAAAGGGAGATTGGCAATGTTGGACTTGCTTTTAGAAAAAGAAAAAGTGGGAGATATCGATGTTAACGGTATCCGAGAGGAAGTTGATACATTTATGTTTGAGGTATTAATTGTTTCTTATAATTAAAACTACTAACAAACAAAAACCCGCTGCTGGACTAAGTGCTTCGCTTTTTTCGAGGGGAGGGCTTGAAGATCAATCAACCATGCTGATGATTATTTTCCCTATATTTCACTGTGAATACATTTTGCATCAAAAATAACAAAACTGAAAATAGACCGTTATGATATAGGATTAATAAATAAACATCTAATTATATCTTCTAGGGTCATGATACAACAGCGCAGGCATTGACTTTCTTGATAATGACGATTGCTAACGAGACGAAAGTGCAAGTAAGTTGAATTTATTTAAAATATATATAACGTTTTTATTAATATTATTAAATAGTTAGGCGAACAGGAAAATAAGCCACTTGATGGTAAAACATTCGATGTATGAAATAGTAACCATCCCTTACATCGCCAACCCGGGAGGGCAAATGACTCTACTCCACCTGATGGTAAGTGGTAGTAGAATCCAAACGCGACGACAACCAGTACAGTCGGGAAGAAGGTTCTGCACGAAGTGTTTCTTGTGTATGTAACAAATGCACAAACAACTTCTTCTCTATTTCAATATTAATGTCTGTATTTTTTTTTCGATTAATATAAGAATTCCTAAAATAATATTTTAGGATAAGATTTACGAGGAACTGCAAAATATATTTAAGGGTTCCCAAAATACGCCAACAACAGATGAATTGAATGAGATGAAATATCTAGAATGCTGTATAAAGGAATCTTTAAGATTATATCCTAGTGTGCCAATTATACTCAGATATGTAACAGAAGAAACTGTTATAGGTTTGTATTGAATGAATACCGTACAAAAACATTTTTAATTATTGGGCTAAATACCCCTCTACTCTAAATGAAAAGGTGGCGCCTATATGTTGGAATAATATTAATTTATCAAAATTATTAATAATTTGAAATGCAATATCAATGTATTATTATTATTATGAGCAAAAAATATATCTCAGTGGTTTATCTCACTCGTAATACATAGTTTATATATATAAGGATTAATCAAAACAAATAAAAATTAAAAAGATATTTTTTCTACAAAAACTAATTCAACAATAAAACATATATATGGGTCCTCTTAAGAAAAAAAATAGGTGTGTAAGGGTGTCAGAGACGATTGCATTGTGATGTTCTATTTTTAAAACGTATATAAAATTTTATAGGTGGCTTCACAATACCCAAAAATACTCATATCCACATATCTATATATGACTTGCATCGTCGTGCGGATATCTACCCAGAACCAGAACGCTTTATACCCGAAAGATTTCTACCAGAGGAATGCGCCAAGCGACACCCATACGCGTATATACCTTTCAGCGCTGGTCCTAGAAACTGTATTGGTAAGTTTACATTTTGTACTGTTTCTGTATGATTATTATACGTATAATCCGCACGAGATCCGAGTGGGATGCTGCCAGCCGCCCTGCCGCTAGACATTGTTACTTGTTTGGTAGTTTCGTTCGACAATTGTTACTACATTAGTTTGGAGATTAATGGTTGTGTGATTATTTTAGTGATTAAATTAATAATAATATGTAAAAAGAATGTCATTCAAAAAAATAACTCCCGCCGTTGAAGATATCATAAACACCATAATAAGGTCCTCCTGATATATTTCGGACTCGGCGCCAATCTCAAGAGAGATAAGCCAACTATGCAGGACATATTACAGTTCAGAAGTGTGTTCGCAAGCACAGGTGCATTCTCTATTCCCATGGGACCCATAATCCGATGGGACGACAACCCGACACGACCGGAAAGAGTTCAGGCACAGGACCAACGGCTTTACGTGGTTTCCAAGGCACGTGAGTGTACACACTACCAACTTCCAGACTCCTGGCTGCTATTAAGAATTTTCGACAGAAAAACCCAATAAATTTTTTAATTGGCCTGACCTGGCCTATTGAACCAGGACCTTCGGGTCTGCGACCTTTTCTAGCAAACATAACAAAAACACCTAACTAGATATAATCTCTTAAACCCATATTCCCTTTTACTTTTGCTATAGTGGGTAAATTATTATTTTTCTGTGTGTCCAGTGTTTTTACTTATTCTATAGCGTTGACGTTAACGAAGATTTGTATGGAATGAAAAGAGCGCCGCCTAGTGACAATAATCGGAATTCTAACAAAGACAGAATTTCATTGCTAACGCTCCTTTTTTCAAGAACCGTCACTTTCAATTTACTTTGACAAAGTTCCATCAAAATTTGATAGCTCGCGGATTATATATGATTGACGAAAACACAAGTACTAAATTTCTTAGCGGTTCTTCTAGATAGAATCTTTGCTCGAACTGGTGGTAGTAATTTTCAGATTAAATGTGTATAATATTATAAGAAAATGAAAGTACATTTTGAATTTTAATAAATTATTGACCAACAACAGATTAAATTTCAGGTCAAAAATTCGCTATGTTGGAAATGAAGACTTTGGTATCGTCTTTGCTACGGCGGTTTCGTCTGGAAGCTGTGACTAAGTCTACTGATCTTGAATTTAGAACTGACATTCTATTACGTACTAATAATGAATCGCTATATGTTAAATTTTTCAACCGATGTTGATATAATTATATTGTGGCGAAAGAACTTTATACATGTTAACGTCATTTTAAGTAATTAATATATTTTTTTAAAAAGCGCATTGATCTTATTTCACAAAAAGACCAAATATCTTATTAGAATAAATATTTTCATAAATAAATGAATTTAATTATTAATATATTGATGTTAATGAATTCGGAACTTGAAATTTTAAAATTCAATAAATACATAAGTAATGTATATATATACACAACATGAGCCGTACAGATCTCCCGCGATATTCTACAAGTATACAACTATGATACAAAATTTGAAATACTCTTACACAAAGTATTATCGAATATTGTTCAGTTTAATCGTAAAGTACAATTATCACATTCATGACGTATTTGTAGCGTTATTGTGCAAAATATTAATAGTAAAGCTAGTTAAAAAAACGCTCGTAATATGTAAAACTAAGATTCGTTTAATTATTATTTATTTATTTACGAAATATAAATAAACATTACAGGTTTAACCAGTTACGTTTACGGTAGCCGGAGGATTTGAGAAAAACCAAAGTTTCTATTAACACTTTAATTAATTTCTAGATCTTACATATAACTTAATCCTAAGACACAATACTGCTCGATGCTAGATTCAGATATTGAGTACTAACTTATATACAGAGTGACTGGTGAATTAGTATCAATACTTAAGGACGTGATATTTGACGACCATATATGACCAAAAAAAATACATATAACATAAATATTAATAAACTTCTAAGTAAAGTTAACCAAAAGTTATGTAATTAATTACGCGTCATGTGGACACCCTAGCTGCGCTGACGACACAACACAGTTAGGTACATTTAGTTATCGCGCGGTACTTTACCTACGTCCAAACGCCGCCGCGTGTTAACAGGGTAGCAGGCTACCTTTGATAAACAAGCATGATCCAATCCCCCTTCATACTTTAAACCTGGCTTAGAACAGGCAAAAATACCAAAATATTTCACTCGTTTAAGCAACAAATTTGTTGACTAGGTAAATGATATGAACTTGGGACAAAAATTAACTGTTTACGTATCTTGGTATTTCCGGCGTATTTAAAAATGGAATCATACTTATTTACAACGATTGACAATCATTTAACTACCTATTTACCTACATAACTACACTAACCTTAACAAATGTTCAAAGTGAGCTCCTGCTCGTGTGATACACAGTTCGGCACGTTTACGCATATTGTCTTTCACACGCTTTAACACGAATGGGTCACTTTACTACTCACAGTATTCTGCATTTGTGTATTGATAAGCCATACCTAATTACTAATGACGGGTCACACTCACACACGAAAGATTAGGTATACGCGTAAGATCGATCGCTAGGGGCGCGCGCGCGGGAAGATGGACGAACCTTACGGCGGCGCTCGCCCGACTAACTAGCCGCGGGGCAGGGGTTGCGGGTGGCAAACACCACGCCGCACGCGCCGCGGAAATATGTCCACACTTTATTTATTTAAAGTAATTTTTTTGTAAATTTGGTCAAAAATTAAGTACCTATTTTTTTATATAATTCGAATGAGAATCATGTACCAATTATGCTCCTAAAATATTGATACTAATTCACCAGTCACCCTGTATATAACTTAATCCTAAGAAACAATAGTGATGGATGTTGGATCACATATTGAATGCTACCTTATATATAAATAACTTAATCCTAAGAAACAATAGTGATCGATGTTAGATCACATATTGAATGCTACCTTATATATATAACTTAATCCTATGAAACAATAGTGATCGATGCTGGATCACATATTGAATGCTGCATATAATTAGTCTATCCTAATATATAGAGCTAAAAATGCTGATGTACTTGATTAATTAGGTGGTACGTGCGGAGCTGACTCGCGGTGGTGACTTCGCAGATACGTGCTCTTAGGGACTGTACGTGACAAATGTGTAATTTGTTAAAGTATTGACCTCTTAACTGGGTCGTGGCGGCGACTGCGCGGCTATATGCTGTGTCAGCGATCCTCCCTGAGGTGCTGTATGTAACACCTCCACCCCCAGAGCAGCAACTATTGGAGTACTTTCAACGAGAATGTTGCTGGTTCTCCTTCCTGAGTCTTGGATCCTCTCCTGGTCCGTTTCCTCTCCTGGTTCTTCCGATAATTATCTTCAGGGCAAGTGCAGCTATACCTAATACAACCGTATATAAGGGTATTGTTGTATAGTATAGTGATGCGTCTATGTGCTCAATTTTATTTCTATCTTCCAGGTGTTGCAGGCTCTTGATGTTAATTGAATTTAGTTATGTGAGGATTCTTGTCTTTTTCTACCAGGTCAAACTTGGTTTGAATTTCGGTAATTTTTAGCGGCTGCCCTTTAACCTTATCGTTGCTGTTTATCATAGTGATGGTATCCGTGACGTGACTCCGCGATTCGTGACTCGTACTCTAGACGACCACATTGTAGCCTAGGGTGTAATGACGATCGTCCAATTGTTCCATTGTTTCTCGATTGAAACTTATCTTCGTTGGCTGGCATGACTTATCCAGTAATTGATGGATGACTATACTCTGGATACAATCAGGCTGCTCCCGTGGCTGATGATTTATAGTTTCTTCGCAGAGACGGTAATGTTCAAGCTTCGGGCATTCAGCCGCCATGTACGTGAACAATTTCCCATCGGTTGCCATAAAGGGATACGGGGGTATAAAGGTTTGTTGCAGGGACAATTGAAAAGCGGTAAAGTTCAAAATTATCAGGAATTTGAAAATTATTACTATACGTTTATCAGTAAAATAACTACCAGGTTTAATTATGCTATAGTAGTCTCTAAGATCAGCATCTAATATTTCTTTTTTATTATAAATGGTTCTAAGTCTAATTATCATTTTTTCTAGTTCATATGTACTTAACATGCTATGATGAGTGCTCGATGCACGAATAAAAGCTAAAATATTCTCTAATCTAATTACTTCTAGGTATAAGTCACCAGTATTCTCACTAATGATAGCCAAGAGTTGCGCGAACTTAGCGAACTTGACTTCGGAAAAGTTGTGATTATCTAAAATTTGTGATAAGGTCTCGTTCACCATCTGTTGGTTTTCTATTATGTTAGTTATAATTTGAGTATACTGAGACATCCACGCCTTGTTAAGACTGACATGGTTATTAAGTTCGGATAATAATTTTTCCTCATTACTCTCTAAGATTTTAATAGCGTTATTATAACTTTCAGCATCGGAATGATCCAGGTTGCCAGTTATGCCTTTAATAAAAGATCCATCAATTAATCCCCTTTTTACACGGTTAGGTTCTATACTTTACACGGTACAATGGAGTACATGCCCAATGGTGGTGTAATTTTAAGGGTGGTTTTTATTTTTGGGTTGACATACTCTTTAATAGCATTAATTACGTCTTGTTCTAATGTTTATTCTGAAACTTGTATGTGTGTCCTTGTGTGAGTGTCAAAGGGTTTCGTCGCTATTGCACGTCGTTTAATGTCACCTACGATAGTGAAACAGTTTTGTCTATGGAATTTATTAAGAGGTTCGTCAGTAATAGGTATCTCAAGGATGGGGCCTTCGGCGGATGTATGAATGATGACGGTTGAGGAGCCTGGGGGTTCAGGTCTAACAGATAGATTGACTCCACATTCTTTACGAAGGGATTCTGTTTCCTCATTGTTCAACTGAACTTGTGACAAAGCAGGTACAACACTAACGCAGACGGCGTTAGTGTTGTACTTCCCTTTTTTATAAATGATAGTATAGTCGTATTCGCTTAGCTTAAATCGCCATCGAGTTAATCTAGAGTTGGGTTCTTTTAAGTTCATAATCCATCGGAGAGGCCTGTGATCAGTATAGATTTTAAATTTACGACCAAATAAGTAAGGTCGAAAATACTTGGTTGCCCACACTATGGCTAAAAGTTCTTTCTCAATTGTGCTGTAGTTAAATTCACTATCATTCAGGGTTCTGGAGGCATAGCAGATAGGTTTGTCGGAACCTGTTGAGCCTTGTGAGAGAACGGCGCCTATAGCCACGTTGGAGGCGTCTGTCGTAAGTATGAACTCTTTCGTAAAGTCAGTATATTGTAATAATAATAATAATAATAAAACTTTTTAATTCAGGACTAGCCCATATAGTGTTAGTAAAACATATTTTTTAAATTTACAAATTTTAAAATACAATACAATAATAAAAATAATTACATTTTTTTTAGATAATAATATTTATCAATAACAATTTTAAAATTTAATTTAATTTAAATAACATTAACGTTTTTTAACATTATATTTAATATTTTATTATTATAATTTAATATAAAAAATTTTAATCAAGCAGTTATTTAATTTTAAACAAAAAACCATAAATAAAAATATAAAAATAAAAACAAAGCAATTAATTACAACAATTCTTAAAACTACGTTAGTAATACGTGGGCACGATCCCAGCACCTCCAGAGGGGACTATCCAGCTTTGCAGCCAGTGTGTTGAGGAGTTTATTGGAGCTGTTTAGTAATCTGCTCATAGTGGACGCAGTCCGCTTGCGTATGATCGCATAGTAGTCATCTACACGAGCTTCCGCAAACATTGCCGACGCGCTGCAGTATCGAGGCTTCTTCAATAAAATCCTCAGCAGATTGTTGTACTGAACACGCAGAGCATTGTATGCTCGTCGGGAGTAGTTCTCCCACAGACCGCACGTGTAGAAGGACTGGCAAAAGGCTTTAAATAAAATTAGTTTTACCTGTGCCGTACATCGCGCAAATCTACGTGCTAACATATTGCCTCTAACCGACAAAGCTCTGCGTTCGCGTTCGATATCGCTATCATCATCCAAGCGTTCATTCACAATATGCCCAAGGTATTTGAACTCAGATACTTGTTTCAGAGGAGCCCCACATAGGTGTACATTCGGTGTAAAATTGATGGGTTTGTTTTTTCCTCGAAAGATTAAAATTTCGCTTTTTTTTAGCATTATATCTGAGGCCGTTCTCTTTAGCATATTCCTCGCAGATCTTTATTAATTTTCGAAGACCACTGACTGATGGACTCAGCAGTACCATGTCATCCGCGTAACTAAAGTTGTTCATTGAAACGCCATATTGAGCAACCGACACCTGCTCTGCTGAGCCTGTCTATCAGCTTGTTTATGTAGAGATTGAATAGCCTGGGTGACGTTAGCCCCCCCTGTCTCACTCCACATTTCAGCTTGTAAGGATCACTAAACGCTTCACCCCACCTTACCTCGTTACTCTGAACACCATACCTGTACTTTAACAACGATATCAACTCGGGTCTTAAGCTACTTTCTGTTTCAAGTTTCTGCCACAAAACTTCATAGGAAACGAGGTCAAATGCCTTGGACAGATCCAAAAAACACGCAAACACATGTGTTTTTCTATCTGTGTAGTATCTTACAGTTTGCTTGAGACACAGTATTGCACTCTGAGTTGATAGTTCTGACCTAAAGCCGAACTGCGCATCATGTATATTGACTGCTTTACTAAGCTGCGTATCAAGCAAACTGTCAAGAACCTTAGCTGTAATGGTAGCAAGAGATATAGGTCTGTAGTTGGTTCTGTCTGCCGCATCCCCTGTCCTAATTTTGATAATAGGCACGACTACTGTCCTAGTCATCGAGTCCGGCAGGAAACCATGGCTAACACAAATATTGTAGAACCAGCCTAGGACTCTTGGAAGGTGCACGCCAGCATGCCGCAGATGCTCAACACTAAGGCCATCATGTCCAGGTAACTTTCCACGCTTCATGCTCATAATCGCTTCTACTACTTCGCTAGTTTTGAAACGTAGCAAGCACTCCCCGGTGCTCTTAATGCCCCCTCTTTTAGCCACTGTGCAGTTGACCTCACAAGGCTCCACTTTAAATTGAGTCTTAAACATATTAGCTATATTTCGGCATCCGCTCACGCCCCCTATTTCAACGCTCGGGCTCGACCTTGCATTCAGTCTGTTTGTTTGTTGCCAAAATTTACCAAAGTGTTTATTCTTATATGACGTTGCTAGTATGTCCATTTTAATCTGTTCTTCGTTGTCTTGGCACCATTTGAGTTTGATTTTGAAGGCCCTACGAGAATCCTTCATATCATCGTAAATGGCTCCATGAGTTGGCCTCCCCAATCAACAATTTATTACAACAATCTACCAAGTCCTTAGGGAAATCAATTAATTTTAGTTTTTCATTACAATAATTCTTATATAAATCAATCTGATCAGCATCCCTGCGACCCCAGACTACTTTATTAATAGCTACATTTTTAGCCGACTTTAAGCCAGAACGATCTAAGCCAAATCTACAGTAGATCTCCAGGGGATAATGATCAGACCACGTCACATCATTTTTAATATTAATGCTATCGATATAATTTCTAGGCAAACGAGTTACAACACAATGATCTAACCAACGTGTACAGCCATGACTATCACTCATATAAGTGTAAACATCAGAACAATTTGACAATATCTCATAATCAATACATACCCAATTTTGATCTTCACAAGAGACACAATTCACGAAAAAATAATTCCCCCGGGTGCGCATTAAAGTCACCTAGCATAAAAACCACTTCAATACCGCTGTCCTCAACAATTGCATTAATTTCACTCATACAGTTTGTGAAATCTGTAAGATTTTCAAAACAGTCCACAGGCATATATACAGAGAAGCACAGTATTGTTTGCTCATGTAATTGACACTTGATCGCGCACAGCCTTACACTGTTACACGTAACCACAGACACAGATGTAAATACATTCTTACGCCATAACAGCGCGACTCCTCCATGTGGACGGCCGCGCAACATGCCACGTTCCGTATCCACCGCCGAGGTACCCGTAGACTCGAACTCATCGTGCACAGTGCTGAGATATGCTAGGTCATTTGGCATAAGCCAGGTTTCCTGCAATGCCACCACGTCCGCTGAATCGCATAAAATTCTCACGCTATCCACTGATCTCTTTAGAGATTTACAGTTAAAACTCACCAACTTCAGATTTTTCTGTGTATAAGACTGTTGCATAGTTTAGGTATTTTTCTCACGATTGACTGTAGCCTTTTTATCATGTCTAAATAATATGTATTTTCTAAAATATATACCTTCCGGCCATAACTCATTATTTGTAAATAATGACAATTTACTACTAGGTATATAAAACTTGAAAGATGAGTTTTCCTTCAAGGTTTTCGTGTTTATCTTCTCAGGTTTAATAGTTATTTGTGTTTTGTCATAAACATAATCCGCGACGTCTTTCTCATCATTTTCTTTCGAAACATTGTAGATAAACAACGGAATCATGCTCTCGGCTGCTTTTAATTTTGTTTCCGCATTCACATTGGCAGACCCCCTCATACCTTTGAAACGGGACGTCCTCTTACGCTTTACAACACGAACCCACTCACCTTCGTTTTCATTTTTTTCGTGATTTCGTGACGACACCTTCTCAGACGTCCGCTCTTGCGCCTTTGAATTAATATTTAATGCATCCGAAGTATTGCCGCGGTGGGCCTCTTGACCGCGGTGGGCCTCCACGTGCATCAGTTGTTGCGCAGGAGCTGGGTCGAGTGCGACAGAGATGGGTTGTCCACTGATTTCAGGCACATGACTTGCGTGTGACGGGGACAGATGTTCAAAAAATCGTCTACCCTCTTTAATGTTCGGAGACGCCACACCTTCTAGGCTGGTCAATAACCCCATCGGCCCGCTAGCGTAGTCATAGCTATCCTGCAGGCAGAAACCACCTCTATTTTTATTGACATAAACGTCGGTCTGTCTTGTTTGCGTTCTCGATATCTTTTCTTTGTTCTTAACATATTAATCAAGATCACCTTTCTTAACGTAATTTTCCTGATTCGCGATTAATGTCTGGACTTGGTTCTGTAGAATGATGATATCCTTCAATACACGCGTTGCATCAACATGATCGAATGTAACGGGTGGTAACTTGTGAAGACTTTTGGCAACAAATGTAGGTATTTCATCTGGTTCTGTACTCCGTAATACTCCATAATGTCTTCTATATTTTTCTGTTTTCTATCTTCTCCTTTTCTTTTCACTAGACGAGATGATGATATTGAACTACATAGTAAGCATTTTGCCTTAAAGATCTCATCTTCTTGCAAAGATTGCCGACATAATAGTGCCAAGCTCACATTATTCATGACGTTTATTTTATTTTGACAAAAGCAGAGCACCTCATTTATCACAATATTACAATTATTACATTTTATCGTATCCATTTTTAATAAGAGAGGTCACCGACCTCCAACCGATCGCACGCGCTGTCAGCTGACGACTGATAATAATATAGGGTCGTGAGTTAGTAAGGTCTTGCATCTCTCAAAACAGTTAATATACTCCGAGTCTACGATAATCTTGTTTGATTTCTTAAGGCATTTAGTCATACGACCTGATAGTCTTAGGTTTAGTCACGCGTGCAAAGTCGGGTATAAATTTTCTGTAGTAGCCTAGAATTCCTAGGAATTGCTTAATTTCTTTGGGAGTTTTAGGCAGCGGATAGTTGTTAATAGCTTTTATCTTATCGGGATTTGGTTTGATACCGTCCTTACTAATGATGTGGCCAAGATATGCGGTTTCTCGCTTAAGGAACTCCGACTTATTCATTTGTATTTTAAAATTAGAGTCTCTAAGTCTATTAAAAACCTTTTCGAGGTTTATCATATGTTGTTAGAGCGATGTACTGAACACGATGATATCGTCAAGATAAACTAGGCATATCTCATTTTGAAGGCCTCTAAGTACATTGTCCATAACTCGTTGGAACGTGGACGGGGATCCTTTCAAACCCAAGGGCATACGGGTAAACTCAAAGTGACCATTTTCTACATTAAACGCGGTCTTCGGAATGTCGTCGGGGTTCATTTCGACTTGGTAAAACCCGGAAGCCAAGTCTAAGGTGGTGAAATATTGGCATCGACCAAGTTAATCCAAAACGTCTGATATGTTGGAGATTAGGGTACTTGTCATCAATAGTCTTGTCGTTAAGTGTTCGAAAGTCAACTACCAGTCTCCACTTCTGTTTACCGGAAGCATCTGCCTTCTTAGGGACCACCCAGATGGGTGAGCTCCACGCTGAGTCCGATGGTCTTATGATTCCCGGTTCGAACATTTTAGATATTTGATTTCGGACTTCTTCCTGGTTTATATAGGGATAGCGATAGCTTTTGGTATAGACTGGATTTTCGTCGTGGGTCCTAATATGGTGTTTAATTTTATTTGTAAAGTTTAAGGGCTCCCCTTCAATGTAAAACACATCGGCGTACTGCGCGCACAATTTTTGGATATTCACTCTTTCTTCAACGTTCAGATGGTTTGTGCGAAGTCGTGATAGTACGTCATTGACACGGTCGGAATTCTGTTTGGTACGCGCGCACTCGGCATTAAACAAGTCTATTTGAATGGGTCGGTTAAGTGATAGACCCACGTCCCTATCTGACGGGTTATGAATTTCTACTATACCAGTCCTGTCTGTCACGGTCGTAACACAGTCATGGATAACGCAGTTACAAAATCCTGCTCTTTTTGGCTAGTGGCTGGTTGTGAGGGTTTCGTAACATGATCAGAAGATGGATCGTGGTATTGAGGGTCACTCTCGTAAGGGTGCTCATAGGACATATGGGTGTTATGTTGGTACTCATAAGAGTTATAATTAGTATAAGAGTCGGTATATTCATATTGGTCATAGTAGTGCCCTGGGTAATAATCATAGTCTTCGTACGTCTCATTGAAGTTAATTTCCTTGGGTTTAAAGTAATTAGAAGGAGAGGGATTGCCAAATCTTTACCAGTCATGTCCAGGAATTCTTGGTGATAATGGCTTAGGCACAAAATGACTAACTCCGCTCATAGGCTTAGGGCCAATATGCTGGGGCGGTGCATTTCTAGAAGGGGTTCTAAAACCACTATTATTATAATTAGGAGGAGGAGCTCTGAACATTTGCTGTGTACGTGTATTCTGGTTATGATTACGATGTGGGGCCTGGTGAGATGAAAAGGTGGGGTGCCAATGCTGAGGAGAGTGAACAGGTGCGTTAGAGGGTCTCTGCCAGCTGGGACTAGGTGAAGGAATATTACTCTCGCAGGCTAGGTACCTAGGGGTTGATTGCATAAGGCCTGGTGGACGTCGATCTGGAAGTGACTCGTTTCTACGCTGCATGTACATGACATTCGACTCTTCTTGGACAAATTCCAGAGCCTTCTCTATAGTGTCGGGTCTCATACACCGGATACGAGATCCGAGAGGTTCCTTCAAGCCCCTAACATACGCTTGCATTGTTAACTTACGATACAAATCTCGTTTGGCTTCCACGGTTGTCGCCACAGTCTCATGCAATGTTACGTATGTCATGATGGTACTAAAAAGGTTCTGACATTTGTCATAAAACTGTTGCGGGGTGTCGTTGCCTTGAGTGATTATAGATAAGTCATTATACAATGCAGTTTCGTCCCTTTGGTCCGCAAAGTTATTTATTAGTGCGTTCCTAATGCCTAACCAGCTTTCTGGAATACCATTGGAATTAATAGT
Source organism: Nymphalis urticae (assembly GCA_905147175.2). Lineage (NCBI taxonomy): Eukaryota > Metazoa > Arthropoda > Insecta > Lepidoptera > Nymphalidae > Nymphalis > Nymphalis urticae. Next base: position 10,605,167 of record LR989991.1, read on the forward strand.
CCTAGCTGCGGGGCCAGTGATTTTATTTAGGATCCCATTAATAAGGCATAAATTGCTTAATAAATAACCTGTTTCATTCTTGAGGTAAGTTAAAACTATCTGATCACAAATCCTAATAAAGCATGTAAGAACATTAGGGTTCCCGTCAAACTCAGGAACTGGACATAGTAAAATTATTTTCTAATACTAATGTAGAACTCTTTTAATTTATATTAGAGCAATTAAATTCCTTGTTTAAATCGATGCTTGAATCTAAGTTTGATTCGTCTAAATTCCTATGAATATCTATCGCATTGCTTCTACTCATCTGCCTTGAAGAGGCAGCCTCTTCCCCGGTTTTCTTGGGTGGAAAATGGTGGGAAATGATAGGCAACACGAAGTAGGGAATGTTCAAAGTACTTACATGTGTCGTCTCTGGTTTTTCACTGCACTGATTGCTAAGTGCGTCCTCGGATGCGTGCACGTAGATTCTAATACTTGATTAAACACTTGAGAGTGTAAGCAGCTCAATTGGGTCTTCCTGGAGCCGATTCTTGGTTCTGGATGTATCCCGGCTGCTTCAAGTATCCTACCGGCTGCGCCGGTTACGTTTACGGTAGCCGGAGGATTTGAGAAAAACCAAAGTTTCTATTAACACTTTAATTAATTTCTAGATCTTACATATAACTTAATCCTAAGAAACAATAGTGATCGATGTTGGATCACATATTGAATGCTTCATATAATTAGTCTATCCTAATATATAGAGCTAAAAATGCTGATCTACTAGATTAATTAGGTGGTACGTGTGGAGCTGACTCGAGGTGGTGACTTCGCAGCTACGTGCTCTTAGGTGACAAATGTGTAATTTGTTAAAGTATTGACCTCTTAACTGGGTCGCGGCGGCGACTGCGCGGCTATGTGCTGTGTCAGCGATCCTCCCTGAGGTGCTGTATGTAACAAACCTAAGTCGTTTACTTACTTAATTATTACACTTAATTAATACAGTTCGTATGTATTACACTGTCGTTTTGTGAAATACAGCAGGTGATGAGTTAAAAAAGTCGAGGCTTGGCTTCTAGGTCAGGACCCCATTGAGCAAAGTTAATGCGCGTATCAAAGGTGACTCGCTAACCAGCACCAATCGACAGCCGGGCGCCGCAAATAGCTTGTGTCGACGAGTGTATTTTTAAATTTACTCCTTCGATTGGAATAGGGTATAGATATATTTCACAGAAGCAGTCCATATTAGCCTATCATTAAACTATCCCTAAACATAAATTGCGCTCGAAAAAACGACAAACAACCAATCACAGTATCGAGCTTACAATATTTAAAAGGTGTTTATGAAAACAAAAAAATAAGATATAATAAATCTCCGACGCAGTGACAATAATATAAAATAATGAATTATATACAATGTATATGATTAAACATAGTGCCAATGACATGTGTAAGCGAGACGGATAAACTAAATATATAAGAAATCATAAGTCATTATCGTCAATATTCATGTACTTAAATATTAATATACTAGCAGCCCACCCCGACTTTGTCTGGCTTGAAAAGTTAATTATACAGATAACTAACATTATATTAAATTTTAAATTATAAGAAAATCCAAATCAGTGAACTTTCAGAGATTTAGATTCTTCCAATGTAAGTTGAACTCAGATCTATATGATGAATCATATTAAATAGGGTTCAGCTTATGCTGGTATTTGTCGATTAACTCGCCCATTCGTAGATATATGTTTAACTTTTAAGATTGACTATAATCTTTTTGTATAGTAATCAAATTTGTTCTAATATATTAGATTATTTCAGTCATTTTTTAAAATATTGATTATTTAAAATTTTTAGTACTTTTTATACTTTTTACATATTTGTTAAACTCAACGCTAGGACCAACGCGTATATAATTTAGAATAACCTAATATTTATATAAGTTATGTTGATTATAAATGTTGTTTCAATGTTATTTAATTTCGTGATATTATTTTACAACTACCAACATTAAAAATGATTAGACTTTGGTATAAATAGCGATGTATTTACAATGAATGGATATAATTATTGTTGAACTTGAGCAGGGTGGTTACTCTGCCTGATAATAAATATCGTTTATAACCACAAAGCACTTATTTCGCTATCCTGGCCCACCTTCTGTTTCATCTCAGAAGTGGGATCGGCGTAAAAATATGTCGGGACTGTATATAAATGGTCTTGGAATCCACAAAAGGAACAGAGAACCGTCTATATTATCTGAAGAAGAAGATAATGAACATATATTTTTTTAACTCCTTCAAAATCTGTCGACGTAGTACCAGCCAAAAGAAGACGCGTGGCGCTGTATAATAAGAGGTCTGCCAGCTGAATTACAACCAAATGCAAAAGCATATAACTGTACGAAACCGGAAAAGTTATACTTTGGATATTTATCATCATTTGAAAACTATAAGCGGATTGAAATGGTGAATTCTGCTAAAAGAACAACTTGGAGAAGAGGCTGCGCTGAAGATGTTTCGTCGAATACTATTTCAAGCACACAAGAACTCGCAGATACAAAACGCTGCTACACATGTCGTCGAACGGGGCACGAGGCGAGGAATTGTAAGGCGACAACGCGCTGCGACTACTGTCATCGCTTAGGGCACAGCATCGCGACGTACTGTTTTTCTTCAAGAGGTTCAAGCCAGCCCACAAAAAAAAAGGTCAGAAACGTTTTACATATTACCTACGATATTTTATCTGACTTATATAAGAAAATAGCTTATGTGAAAGGTCACGGGTCAATCGCATATATAGATACAGGTAGCAAATTAAATTTGTTTACCCTCGCAATAGCAAAAAAAAATTAAAACTACAACTTCAACCTCTAATGTAGTAATAAGAGACTTCGGAGGCAGTCAATTACATTATTTAGATAAATTTGAGATAGAAATAAATATTGATAATATTGTACTGAATGGACAAGTTGAGATAACAGACTATCATCTACCCGACATATATTTAATAATAGGTCATACATTGATTAATCAAAATCATATTAGCTTAGTGACCACCGCCGCATCTGTGTCATTTTACCCGACAAATAAATTGAACATTGACGTTATAGGTATTAATTTAGATTCAAATGACTTTATAAATAGTTTTCCTGTACTCTTAACTGTAAATATTAATATTAAAAAATGTAATTATGCCTTCGTGTCCTTTAGGGTTATTGATTATTTATACACGGAGAATCATGTATAAAATATTATAGTAATGTTATTTGTTACTAGTTGACTAATAACACTTTCTGGAGGAATAGTTTAGTCATTGTATATCAGAAAAAAGTACATATGTATATTTAAAAAAAAGAAGCGTCTGTGTGACAGGAGCGTCTGTGTGACAGGAGCGTCTGTGTGACAGGAGCGTCTGTGTGACAGGAGCGTCTGTGTGACAGGAGCGTCTGTGTGACAGGAGCGTCTGTATGACAGGAGCGTCTGTGTGACAGGAGCGTCTGTGTGACAGGAGCGTCTGTGTGAAAGGAGCGTCTGTGTGACAGGAGCGTCTGTGTGACAGGAGCGTCTGTGTGACAGGAGCGTCTGTGTGACAGGAGCGTCTGTGTGACAGGAGCGTCTGTGTGACAGGAGCGTCTGTGTGACAGGAGCGTCTGTGTGACAGGAGCGTCTGTGTGACAAAAGCGTCTGTGTGGCTAAAATATATATCACTGGTAAAGGCTTCAATTAAAAGTAACAGAAGAGAATATTGCTTATTAGTAACAATACATTAAATTTAGTCACAGATTGAAAACGATATACTTTTTGGCCCGCATTTTTTTTTCCAGATATCTGATGTCGGTGAAAACTCTACCAGCCGTGGGGCACGGCAGGTTCAGGATGGCCGAGTGTTAAACTCAACGCTAGGACCAACGCGTATATAATTTAGAATAACCTAATATTTATTTAAGTTATGTTGATTATAAATATTGTTTCAATGTTATTTAATTTCGTGATATTATTTTACAACTACCAACATTAAAAATGATTAGACTTTGGTATAAATAGCGATGTATTTACAATGAATGGATATAATTATTGTTGAACTTGAGCAGGGTGGTTACTCTGCCTGATAATAAATGTCGTTAAAACCACAAAGCACTTATTTCGCTATCCTGGCCCACCTTCTGTTTGTATAACGGGTAGTTGTGTAGGTTATTTGAAAATACTCATACATACGTAATAATTTTCGCTTTGTAAATAATTTTGTAAATTAATGTTTATAGTTTAGGAAGGTATTTAATTTCGTTGCCGCTTATATAATTTTTTCATGGTTTTGTTAAATTAATACTTAGCCGGTTAGTTTGAAAAGTGAAGTAAGACCTTAAATAAATAAAAATAAAAATTAAAGATAGTTAAAAATAGTACAAATCGTGACCGCGTAGAATGGTCCCAAGAATGCTAGCAACATTTCCTCTTTGAAAAATGAACCACTTAGTTGTTTAGTTGATAATAAGTACTTATTAGAAAAAAAGGACACAATTTCCTGTGAAGGTATCGTTTGCAGTCACAATAAATAAAGCACAGGGAAAGACATTCAAGTATGTCGGAATAGATTAAGGAAATAATTTCTCATGTATGATTCCAATTGTATGTTCCCTATCCGGGTGCGCCAAAAACCGTATAGATCCCAAGAAAATAAAACTAAAAATGTTGTACATACTGAAAAACTTGGATACAACTTAAATAAGAGTAGCATACAATTTTGTCGGCATTATTGCTACATAGCGATCTTTTCCAGGCACCACCGGTGTAAGTAATAACTCATGGGATATGAGGACAACTCATAGGATAATTTCTATTATATATTCAACGTGAAGGATAATCTACATCTAAAACATCTTGATGACGTGTCTGATGAAATTCTACGAGTTATGTAATTATCAACCCTCTTTCCTCTCCTTCCCTCTCCTCTTCAAGAGGAAAGGAGGCCTTTTCCCAACGGTGGGACATTATAGGTTCGGCTTCAAACATTTATGATTGTAAGATTTTTTTTTTAAATTTATTATACAATCAAAATATACTTTTCGTCATTTTACAAGGTTATTTTTAATATAAAGCTATATAATGTAATATAAAAATAAAAAGGATTTCAAAAATGTGCCTATTTTATGAATAAATATTTATTTATTTATTTATTTATTTATTTATTTATTTATTTATTTATTTATTTATTTATTTATTTATTTATTTATTTATTTATTTATTTATTTATTTATTTATTTATTTTGGGAAACATACAGCATAATATATTACATAAAATTTAGTAACAAAATAAATTACACTTAAGCCAACAAAGTTTCCACTTATACAAACAAACATGGAGTGAACCTAACGATAACAAGTTATTTAACAATTTATTAAAATATATAAATAAAGTATTAAAAATAATTTAAAACAGAAAAAAAAAACGATAAGTATATTACTGACAAATACAGTTTTTTAGAGCTTCTTTGAACTTAAATAAATTTTCGTTAAATATATCTATACTAGTGTAGCGTTTATTATAATTATCACATGCTCTTACTAAAAAGCGATTTTTAGCATAGTTCGTTCTACACATTGGGACATAAAAGGTATGTTTTGAACGGGCAATGGAATATGAAAAATAAGTGTTTAATGATTTAAATGTTGTCATTTTTTTATCAGAGCACACATACAGTTTTGTTATTTTATGCATATAATAAAATATCATAATGATAAATTCGAGATTTTAATATTACTGTACCTACTCAAGGACTTATAAATGCATATAAAGACTTACAGTAAACAGTGTCCATTGTTCTTTAGAAAAAAACGTAACGTTATTTGTTAATATGTAATTAATAAGTTATTAACGTTGTTTTAATTAATGTGTATTTAAAAACACGCAAAAAAATTCATTACCATCAAAGTGGTGGTAGAGCTTTGTGCAAGCTCGTCTGGGTAGGTACCACCCACTCATCAGATATTCTACCGCAAAACAGCAGTACTTGGTATTGTTGTGTTCCGATTTGAAGGATGAGTGAGCCAGTGTAATATCAGGCACAAGGGACATAAAATCTTAGGTCCCAAGGTTGGTGGCGCATTGGCGATGTAAGCGATGGTTAACATTTCTTACAATGCCAATGTCTAAGAGCGTTTGGTGACCACTTACCATCAGGTGGCCCATATGCTCGTCCACCTTCCTGTTGTATAAAAAAAAAAGTAAGAACCCTGGAATATCTGCTTTTGAAGCGAATCCTTCCGAAAACGACGACTTGATTTTTATATGATTTAATATTGTTTACATGAAGTACAAACTCGGCCGCCCATAATTCAATTTATTTTTGAAGGATGTCAGAAAAATGCTCTGTTAATATATTGCCTGAACGATGTCATGACGGCGCCTTAAATTAAAACTTTAATTAAAAAGCTATGTCTAATATATGAATGGAAAGTATCTTATGATACTAAACGATAGAAGATTTTAAAAATAATCGGATTCTAAGTCCATACACCTCAAAATCAGTGAGCAAAATTTCTGCCCATTTTGCAGAGCTCATTGGCTCGCAACTAGAACAGTGAGCAAATAAAAATGGGGCTTAGTAGAGCGTTTTGGCAACAAATATATTGAGCATTGCATAAAGCTAATGTACAGAGAAAGGGTGAGGATAAGAAAAAAAAAATATTAAGGACGTCATAAAATTATTAAAGGAAGTGGACCCGGATGTTCAACCGACTTTTGTGGCGAAGGATTTAAACCGCTTGCCACCAGTTTCCTTCGATTATGTGGACGTAACTTGGTTACTTAAAGATATGGCTATAATGAGAACAGAGTTATCGGAACTTAAAATGAAATTCAGCCATGAGCTGGCAGATATTAGGAATACATTTAAATCGCGTAAAGATCGAGATACCAGCATACCTCAGACAGTAACTAATCCAGAAATGGTAAAAAATGTACAGTCTATAAAACCTCCGCTACCGCCTATGTCTGCACCACAACCTGAGTGCGTACATAAAGAAGCTGCACCTAATTCGCGTATACCCACATATCGTGATATTGTGTATAGTGACGATCGCTCGCGTCAAGCGAAATGCGCCCGTATGAAAAATGTAATTACGGATGGGATTTCTGGGGCTGCTAATCATTCGGATGTGCGCGATTTACCAGCAACGACTAAAGTTAAAATACCCACAGATGATGAGTTTAAAATAGTGAAGAATAGAAAACGTAAAAATAAAATTACGAATATGAGAGGGACGTATTCCGCTCAATGCAAGATACAAGTCACTGACCCGGAATGTTCGATTTATATCTCTCGCGCCTCAAAAACTGTAACAGAGTCCGATATTAAGGAACATATTCACGATATGGGACAGGAGTGCCTTAGTGTTGAACGTCTTCCACGGCACAAGGAAACTGCTTTTAATTCTTTTAAGGTCAAGATACACGCAAGTAGGATGAGTACATTTTTAGAAACCAATTTTTGGCCCGCAGGTTTAGTATACCGACACTTTAGAGAACGACACACACGGAACGCTTTAAATAATAAATACGATGGGTAGTACGACCAGAACAAATATCACATTAAGCACGTTTAACTGTCGTTCTATTAAAAGGTCTGTCGAACAAGTAAGAGTTTATTTAGTTCTTAACTCTCAATAATATTGTAAGAAATTTGTATTTTTTTTTTGTACCTCAATTGTATGGACCTTTGTTGTCTGAAAATAAATGATTATTATTATTATTATTATTAAATGATTATTATTATAAGCTTCTGAGGTCTTCTTGGATCTTTGCGTATTTGATTAGTATTTTATATAGTATAGAAGGTGGATTACCAGGGTGGCGGCGAAAATGACGATACGTTATATAAGAAAACACTTGTAATGCTCGTTACAACGGTTACAATACCAATGCCAATATACTGGCGGTATTTATACAAAAACATCTTGACCTAATTTAATACTAAATTTACAAACTTAAAAGATAATATTAAACATTGTTTATCTTAATTATTCTAATGATTATTTACGGTCAAATATTATTTAATAATACAGGATTATGTAACATTAAATATTAAAGATTAATATATTACACCGGAAGTTGATAAGCAGCAGAAAACCTAGCCAGATCAGTAAAATAAGATTCTAGTAGCTTAATCCTTACATTATACATAATAAAACAAAATTATTATAGCATTGATTAATCGACATAATTTGAGAAAATATAAATAAACAATAAGCACTATTTATTAATTGCGCCGGAAGCTGACAAGCAGAAGGCGCCATTAATAAATAGAATAATATATGTATAATAAAATGTTCCAAGTATAAACAAATATGAATCAACTATTTATTTGATTATGAAATTACTAATTAAATTGTTAAACAGAAGTTTTAATCTATACTTATAAATAATCATCAAGATGTACCCGAACTAGCCGTATATGTAGGACCGGAAGTATTAATTGATAACAATAGATAAATGCAAAGATCATAATATACAAAAATGCTTAGTGATTTTAGACTGATATGGAATATTAAGTTTTCAATTTAACATTTTACTTCAACCATTTAAATGGTATGCTTCTCTTGTAATTTAACATAATATGTAATTTAATTTTTTGATCTTTGATATTTTTGATCAAACTATAAATTTCGTTAAATTATCTATTTTTAATTTTGAACTGGATTTGCCTGTGCAAACTCAAATAAACGATTAGCAATTTCGCTTATCTACGTTATTAGGCAGCAAAGAAGCCACTCTCAATCTTCTGATTTTACCGCAATGCATAGAACTATTGTAAACCTTTCCTTTCTTGGTCCATTTCTCTTAATTTATATAGGGATACGACTTTCTATTATTGCATATTTTAGACAGCAAACATGACTTTTTACTTGATACTAATATACATTAATTAATATATATCGATGTGATCAATGCTCTTTGATATACACGATAATCTTTTTCAAACAGATTTCGGTTACGACGGCAATTCTTAAGGGAAACTACCCAACTATATCGGTGCAAATATAGTCTGCACCGAAAATATTATATTAGCCAAACTTGCGTGCTAACCTTTAAGACCAGATCGGTATCGAAAATAAAACCGAGATGAACCAGTGGTAAGAATCTTAACCGATGATCAAACAAACCCGGGCAAGCACCACTTAATTTTCATGTGCTTAATTTGTGATTATAATTCATCTCATACTTTACGGTGAAGCAAAACATCGTGAGGAAACCTGCATGTGTCTAATTTCAATGAAATTCTGCCACATGTTTATTCAAAATTTTTATATTCAAAAATTCAAAAAGAGGAGAGGAGGCCTATAGCCCAGCAGTGGGACTTTCACAGGCTGTTACAAATTACTTGTAATACACGAATACCAATAACTAGCTTCATATATGTTATGTGGATAAGAACAACAGCTCTAAAAACGTCCTAACATACTATTACATTTTTCCCTGTCCGCGTGCGTATTGTAACATATCTATTACGTTAACATTGTCAATCTACTAGCAACTCACTCTCAAATATGTTCTCAATTAAATATCCTAATAAATTAAAGCCAGGACTCAACAGTAAATAAAAAAAGGTTAGTCCTACAGAACCATTAAGAAACAGACACATTCTTCGTAAATTTATAATTAACGTTGTATACTTAATAACATTTATTATACAGGTATATTAGTGTACGGCATCTTATTCATGAGTGCATTTTACTGGCACGTGTCTCACTGTAAACAACATGCTTGTTTCTCTTGTTACTAGTTGTCTGTTCGTTGGACTTTTAGTTACTTTACTTTATGATCAATATAATCGAGAAGGGAGGCTCATACGCCGAATACCCGGTCCAAAGAGGTGGCCTATTGTTGGTAATACAATCAATTTCTTATTACCACTCGGTAAGTGAAATAATCATTATTATTTAATTTATTGTTATATAAAAATGTTATGATTGGTAAAAATGTTACTAGCCATATATTACCAGTTCTAATAACTGGTCAATAAGTGTTGCAATGAAAAGCCAAAGCTCATTCGTTAAGCTAAGGTATATAATTTTGTTTTAACGATAATTCTAAATCTAATTTCTATGAACGTCTAAAATTACCTATTGTTTCTTTAATTTTGTTTTCGTTGTGAGTTTTGTCTATCTTTCTACTATTATACTAATGTATGTGTTAAATAATATTAAGTATAATTTACTTTTGTGTGTACGATTTTTTTAAATCTCGGTGATTTTGTTCACTCGATCTGTCTAATTTGACAAGGACATCGAGGTTGTTCAATTTAAATTTGAAAAAAAATCAACCCTCTGAAAAAAAATACAAAGTAATTTGTAAATTAAAATATGTTTTTGCGAAATCCAATTTAAAAAATTAGCTTGCATTTACGAAAGTATCTAAACGTTAAAAAAAAAGTAAGTAGTCGCTACTAACATTTAAAAAGTCCTGTGTGTTTCAAATAGAAATAATGCTATTTTTTAGAATTATAACTTGAAAAATGCTTCATTAGTACAAATCGATGGTGTTTATTCTCCCCTCTCTACTTATAAACGAATGAAATGATTGCTATTAATTCAAAGAGGCCTTTGTGAACTACGCACATATTTTTCTTTTTCTTTTCTTGAAATTTTTAACCTTTAAAATTACCGATTCTATGTGAAATCCAATAAAGATTTAATGAATAAAAAAATAATATAAACTTTGTGAAACTAATGGGATAGTAATTAAAGAAAAAAATCCCAAAATCATTGACGCCAAAACGAATGAATAAATGAACAAATAATATATGTTCCCCAAATTAAATTTTAACTGAAATTTAGTAATCCGAAAACTTAAGATTTATGTATAAATTTCCTACTTTATCGTATTAATTTTATCCTAAAAACGTATACCCCTTTTTTCTATGGTAAAACGCATTTACTCGTTTCCCAACATAAGGTGGGGTATGTGGGACTCGCCGGTGCTGAAGGCGCCGAAATACCACTAAAAATTCAGCGGTACTCAGCGATCTGGTGTGAATAAGGCAGTAATAAAAATAATATAAATACTAATTAAAACCTGATTTCATTAATTAAAAAATGACAAAAAATATGCAAAAAAAATTCCGCGAGATATACCTGTGGAAATTTATTTTATGAAATACATATATATGTAAGGTTAGGTGGGGCACAATAAAACAAGGGGTACAGTAAAACAGCTTTAATATTTTTACCTATGTCTAATAAAAATTTGAACAAGTGACGCTGTTATAATTTTATAGTTTAGTCATCATCATCGAGTCATCATCATCAACAATCAATTGTCATTTTTTAATTTAAAGTTGGTTTGTAGTTTTATTTTAAAATTTTTGATTTGAACAGATAATTTTTTTAATTTTCTTACATGTTTCACGTACCGTTTTCCAGTTAGCCGTATCTATAACGTCAAAAAATTTAGATGCGTATTTTTATTGAAGGTACTGAAGGGGCACAGTAAAAACGGGGCACATCAAAACATGTTTTAATGTACCCCTTTAATATTATTTTCTCTTGCGAGCACTTGTAACCGTTTTTTTTTGCGGGAAGAAAAAACAAAAATAAAAATAAAATAGCTTTAGATTTAGGAAGGGTCGATTTTTTATCTCTTTTTAATGACTAATTATTAGATAATTAAGCCCAGTTTATGGAATTTTAACATTTTCGTTGAGTAAGAATACAGTTTTTTTTTTTTTAATCAAGATTACTTTTTCTTTCTGTCAAGATCAAGAAATATATTGTATTTTTGTTCATTTAAATAGGTAGTTAATTTATTAAATTTTAAAATGTTTTTTTTTTTATTTATAGATTAGGAAGGTGGACGAGCATATGGGCATATAAATAGTCATCAACGCCCATAGACATTGGCATTGTAAGAAATGTTAACCATCGCTTACATAGCCAATGCACCACCGTTCTTGGGAACTAAGATTATACTATAGTAATTACAGGCACAAGGGACGTATATCCTTGTACCTGTAATTACACTGGCTCAATCACCCTTCAAACCTGAACGCAAAAATACCAAGTACTGCTGTTTTGCGGTAGAATATCTGATGAGTGGGTGGTACCTACCCAGATGAGCTTGCACAAATCCCTACCACCAGTAAAATGTACAGGTAGTTTATTTGTTAAATTTAAAGTATGTTATTAAATTTTCCGCCATATGGGATCGCCGTAGTGTGTCGTAATTTTTTTCGTTTTCTTATCAACAATCCCTTTTGATTAATACCCATATCATGAGAGTGCATAAGAAATAACTAATCCACCATCTTTCTGGTGTCCGCCATATTGAATTTAGAATGACGTCACTCACACAAAGTATAAATTCTATATTGCTTGCCCGGGTTTGAACCCACAATCTTAGTTAAGATTCACGCGTTTTATTCACTGGGTCATCTCACCCATATCAGATTATCTAGTTACATCAATAACATAACATCATATTATACGGTAATGTATACTTTACTTTATACTTTATTATACACCACAAAGAGAAAAAAATACAAAACATGAATACAGCGTAAATAAAAGTTGCATACAATTTTGGCGACCTTATCGCTACATAGCGATCTCTTCCAGGCAACCAACGGTGTAAGTAATAACTAATAGGATATGAGGTAGGTAGTTCGCTAATAATAAATAAAATAACATTAAATAACGTAAGTATTTTATCAATCTCAACGAAAACAAATTATACTGGTTTAATTATGGCATCTGGTTTAATTATGACTTTGTTTCAGACAAATTATTTTTGTATATTCGGAATTTGCCCAAGGAATTTGGAGATGTCGTACAGATACATGCGATCAATGAGAGAACTATAGGATTTCTGGATCCTGATAATGTTGAGGTAAAAACGCTTCACGTACAAACGTGATTCAAATGGAAAAGAACTATAGGCAATAAACAACACGACTTAGTATTGTTGTGTTATCGATTGAAGGGCGAAACCACTGTAATTATTACAGGCACAAGGAATATAGTTCCTAGGGTTAGCGGCGAATTTCCGATACCAGGAATTGTTAATATTTCTTACAGCGTCAATGTCTTTGGACATTTGTGATCACTCACCACCAGGCTTTTGCTTTGCAAAACGATTTAGTATTTAGTAATATGACATGTGCATGGGTATTAAGAGATAAGCTACATATAATAAATAGAGGTACATAATATAAAAAAAATATCTTGTATATATTTTTAATTTAAATCAACCTTAACCATGAAACTAGGATAACTTGTGACTTGGGGCTCAGAAAATAATAAAAGATCGAATTTCATTTTGTAATGAAAATATTTCAGACAATTTTATCGTCACTTCGTTTTACTGACAAAAATATACCATATAATTTTATGAGACCGTGGCTAGGAGAGGGGCTTCTCACAAGCCAAGGTATGCAACTTCTATCGAAATAATAAAAAAATATATCCTATCAATACATTTGGAATATATGACTTGGAATATGACTTTAATTTTAGGTTTAAAATGGCATCAAAGGAGAAAGCTATTGACTCAAGCGTTTCATTTTAATATATTGAAGAAATATTCGATAACTTTCGTTGAACAGACAGAGAAGTTTTTGCATGAAGTTCAAGGAAAGGTCAATGAAAAACAGGTTGACATAGTGCCTTTGATAACGTCAACGACACTTCGTATCATGTGTGGTAAGTGTATAGCTAATTACGAGAAATTAATAACTGAGTTGTTTACTGTTAAGTAGATATTATTTATAAATAATTAATAATATGACTAAGATTGGAATCATTTTATATTTACTGTGTTTTGTGTCAGATAAACCGTATTGTTACAAATCTTTCTAAACACTATTATTTAACTTTATATTTTACGTATTCGTTCCCATTGCCGAAATTTAAACGTAATTTTGGTGTTGGTGACGAAATAATTTAGTATTTACATAACATTTTCAGATCTGCTCTATTATACCGTCACGTTCCTTCTTCGCCGCTTAATCTCTTTGGCGTGAATAGCGCGAATACATACTACACTTCTTTGTTGCTATGATTGACTATAATAATGAGAAAAATGTACTTATTTCATTAATAAGATTAAATGATGTTTTTTTGTGTACACCATATTTATTTATTGTTTTTAATTATAAATTCTTTCAATAACCATCAGTTTCGATGACTCACATCGTTCGACATGTGTGAAGTAAATCCTTCGACAGCCACTGTTTTTTTTTTAACATAATTTGTTCTCATTTTAGAGACGGCAATGGGTACATCGATGCACGAAAGTATTGAATTTGTGGCGAGTAAATACTCGAGAGCAATAGAAACCGTCGGAAAAGCAATTGTCGAAAGAATGTGCAGAATTTGGCTACACGTAGACTACTTTTTTAAATGGTCGAGTGTTGCTAAGTCGCAAGAGACCGCTCTAAAAGACTTGCACACTTTTACTAATGAAATTATCAAAGAAAGAAGAACATTCTTAAAAGAAAATAGTATCGAGACATTCGAAGATGAAGAAAGTTACGGTAATAAAGGGAGATTGGCAATGTTGGACTTACTTTTAGAAAAAGAAAAAGTGGGAGATATCGATGTTAACGGTATCCGAGAGGAAGTTGATACATTTATGTTTGAGGTATTAATTGTTTCTTATAATTAAAACTACTAACAAACAAAAACCCGCTGCTGGACTTGGTGCTTCGCTTCTTTCGAGGGGAGGGCTTGGAGATCAATCAACCATGCTGTTATGCGGGTCGGTTGATACATATGATGATTTTCCCTAGATTTCACTGTGAATACATTTTGCGTCAAAAATAACAAAACTGAAAATAGACCGTTTATGATATAGAAATAATAAATAGACATCTAATTATTTCTTCTAGGGTCATGATACAACAGCGCAGGCATTGACTTTCTTGATAATGACGATTGCTAACGAGACGAAAGTGCAAGTAAGTTGAATTTATTTAAAATATATATAACGTTTTTATTAATATTATTAAATAGTTAGGCGAACAGGAAAATAAGCCACTTGATGGTAAAACATTCGATGTATGAAATAGTAACCATCCCTTACATCGCCAACCCGGGAGGGCAAATGACTCTACTCCACCTGATGGTAAGTGGTAGTAGAATCCAAACGCGACGACAACCAGTACAGTCGGGAAGAAGGTTCTGCACGAAGTGTTTCTTGTGTATGTAACAAATGCACAAACAACTTCTTCTCTATTTCAATATTAATGTCTGTATTTTTTTTTCGATTAATATAAGAATTCCTAAAATAATATTTTAGGATAAGATTTACGAGGAACTGCAAAATATATTTAAGGGCTCCCAAAATACGCCAACAACAGATGAATTGAATGAGATGAAATATCTAGAATGCTGTATAAAGGAATCTTTAAGATTATATCCTAGTGTGCCAATTATACTCAGATATGTAACAGAAGAAACTGTTATAGGTTTGTATTGAATGAATACCGTACAAAAACATTTTTAATTATTGGGCTAAATACCCCTCTACTCTAAATGAAAAGGTGGCGCCTATATGTTGGAATAATATTAATTTATCAAAATTATTAATAATTTGAAATGCAATATCAATGTATTATTATTATGAGCAAAAAATATATCTCAGTGTTTTATCTCACTCGTAATACATAGTTTATATATATAAGGATTAATCGAAACAAATAAAAATTAAAAAGATATTTTTTCTACAAAAACTAATTCAACAATAAAACATATATATGGGTCCTCTTAAGAAAAAAAATAGCTGTGTAAGGGTGCCAGAGACGATTGCATTGTGATGTTCTATTTTTAAAACTTATATAAAATTTTATAGGTGGCTTCACAATACCCAAAAATACTCATATCTACATATCTATATATGACTTGCATCGTCGTGCGGATATCTACCCAGAACCAGAACGCTTTATACCCGAAAGATTTCTACCAGAGGAATGCGCCAAGCGACACCCATACGCGTATATACCTTTCAGCGCTGGTCCTAGAAACTGTATTGGTAAGTTTACATTTTGTTCTGTTTCTGTATGATTATTATACGTATAATCCGCACGAGATCCGAGTGGGATGCTGCCAGCCGCCCTGCCGCTAGACATTGTTACTTGTTTGGTAGTTTCGTTCGACAATTGTTACTACATTAGTTTGGAGATTAATGGTTGTGTGATTATTTTAGTGATTAAATTAATAATAATATGTAAAAAGAATGTCATTCAAAAAAATAACTCCCGCCGTTGAAGATATCATAAACACCATAATAAGGTCCTCCTGATATATTTCGGACTCGGCGCCAATCTCAAGAGAGATAAGCCAACTATGCAGGACATATTACAGTTCAGAAGTGTGTTCGCAAGCACAGGTGCATTCTCTATTCCCATGGGACCCATAATCCGATGGGACGACAACCCGACACGACCGGAAAGAGTTCAGGCACAGGACCAACGGCTTTACGTGGTTTCCAAGGCACGTGAGTGTACACACTACCAACTTCCAGACTCCTGGCTGCTATTAAGAATTTTCGACAGAAAAACCCAATAAATTTTTTAATTGGCCTGACCTGGCCTATTGAACCAGGACCTTCGGGTCTGCGACCTTTTCTAGCAAACATAACAAAAACACCTAACTAGATATAATCTCTTAAACCCATATTCCCTTTTACTTTTGCTATAGTGGGTAAATTATTATTTTTCTGTGTGTCCAGTGTTTTTACTTATTCTATAGCGTTGACGTTAACGAAGATTTGTATGGAATGAAAAGAGCGCCGCCTAGTGACAATAATCGGAATTCTAACAAAGACAGAATTTCATTGCTAACGCTCCTTTTTTCAAGAACCGTCACTTTCAATTTACTTTGACAAAGTTCCATCAAAATTTGATAGCTCGCGGATTATATATGATTGACGAAAACACAAGTACTAAATTTCTTAGCGGTTCTTCTAGATAGATTCTTTGCTCCGAACTGGTGGTAGTAATTTTCAGATTAAATGTGTATAATATAAGAAAATGAAAGTACATTTTGAATTTTAATAAATTATTGACCAACAACAGATTAAATTTCAGGTCAAAAATTCGCTATGTTGGAAATGAAGACTTTGGTATCGTCTTTGCTACGGCGGTTTCGTCTGGAAGCTGTGACTAAGTCTACTGATCTTGAATTCAGAACTGACATTCTATTACGTACTAATAATGAATCGCTATATGTTAAATTTTTCAACCGATGTTGATATAATTATATTGTGGCGAAAGAACTTTATACATGTTAACG
The DNA here is from genome assembly GCA_905147175.2 of Nymphalis urticae. Taxonomy (NCBI): domain Eukaryota; kingdom Metazoa; phylum Arthropoda; class Insecta; order Lepidoptera; family Nymphalidae; genus Nymphalis; species Nymphalis urticae. The sequence continues at coordinate 10,622,437 of LR989991.1, forward strand.
TCATTTTAAGTAATTAATATATATTTTTAAAAAGCGCATTGATCTTATTTCACAAAAAGACCTAATTTCTTATTAGAATAAATATTTTCATAAATAAATGAATTTAATTATTAATATATTGATGTTAATGAAGTCGGAACTTGAAATTTTAAAATTCAATAAATACATAAGTAATGTATTTATATACACAACATGAGCCGTACAGATCTCCCGCGATACTCTACAAGTATACAACTATGATACAAAATTTGAAATACTCTTACACAAAGTATTATCGAATATTGTTCAGTTTAATCGTAAAGTACAATTATCACATTCATGACGTATTTGTAGCGTTATTGTGCAAAATATTAATAGTAAAGCTAGTTAAAAAAACGCTCGTAATATGTAAAACTAAGATTCGTTTAATTATTATTTATTTATTTACGAAATATAAATAAACATTACAGCTTGAACCATTAATGGATGACTATATTCTGGATACAATCAGGCTGCTGCCGTGGCTGATGATTTATAGTTTCTTCGCAGAGACGGTAATGTCCAAGCTTCGGGCATTCAGCCTCCATGTACATGAACAATTTCCCATCGGTTGCCATAAAGGGATACAGGGGTATAAAGGTTTGTTGCAGTTTATTGGGGACAATTGAAAAGCGGTAAAGTTCAAAATTATCAGGAGATATAACGGGGAATTTGAAAATTATTACTATACGTTTATCAGTAAAATAACTACCAGGTTTAATTATGCTATAGTAGTCTCTAGGATCAGCATCTAATATTTCTTTTTTATTATAAATGGTTCTAAGTCTAATTATTATTTTTTCTAGTTCATATGTACTTAACATGCTATGATGAGTGCTCGATGCACGAATAAAAGCTAAAATATTCTCTAATCTAATTACTTCTAGGTATAAGTCATCAGTATTCTCACTAAAGATAGCCAAGAGTTGCGCGAAATAAGCGAACTTGACTTCGGAAAAGTTGTGATTATCTAAAATTTGTGATAAGGTCTCGTTCACCATCTGTTGGTTTTCTATTATGTTAGTTATAATTTGAGTATACTGAGACATCCACGCTTTGTTAAGACTGACATGGTTATTAAGTTCGGATAATAATTTTTCCTCATTACTCTCTAAGATTTTAATAGCGTTATTATAACTTTTAGCATCGGAATGATCCAGGTTGCCAGTTATGCCTTTAATAAAACATCCTAGTCCATCAATGAATCCCCTTTTTACAAGGTTAGGTTCTAGACTTTACACGGTACAATGTACTCCACATGCCCAATGGTGGTGTAATTTTAAGGGCGGTTTTTATTTTTGGGTTGACATACTCTTTAATAGCATTAATTACGTCTTGTTCTAATGTGGATTCTGAAACTTGTATGTGTGTCCTTGTGTGAGTGTCAAAGGGTTTCGTCGCTATTGCACGTCGTTTAATGTCACCTACGATAGTAAAACAGATTTGTCTATTGAATTTATTAAAAGGTTCGTCAGTAATAGGTATCTCAAGGATGGGTCTTCGGCGGATGTATGTATGGTGACGGTTGAGGAGCCTGGGGGTTCAGGTCTAACAGATAAATTGACTCCACATTCTTTACGAAGCGATTCTGTTTCCTCATTGTTCAACTGAACTCGTGACAAAAGAGGTACAACACTAACGCAGACGGCGTTAGTGTTGTACTTCCCTTTTTTATAAATGATAGTATAGTCGTATTCGCTTAGCTTAAGTCGCCATCGAGTTAATCTAGAGTTGGGTTCTTTTAAGTTCATAATCCATTGGAGAGGCCTGTGATCAGTATAGATTTTAAATTTACGAATAAGTAAGGTCGAAAATACTTGGTTGCCCACACTATGGCTAAAAGTTCTTTCTCAATTGTGCTGTAGTTAAGTTCACTATCATTCAGGGTTCTGGAGGCATAGCAGATAGGTTTGTCGAAACCTTGTGAGAGAACGGCGCCTATAGCCACGTTGGAGGTGTCTGTCGTAAGTATGAACTCTTTCGTAAAGTCAGGATATTGTAATATAGGGTCGTGAGTTAGTAAGGTCTTGCATCTCTCAAAACAGTTAATATACTCCGAGTCTAGGATAATCTTGTTTGATTTCTTAAGGCATTTAGTCATAGGTTTAGTCACGCGTGCAAAGTCGGGTATAAATTTTCTGTAGTAGCCTAGAAGTCCTAGGAATTGCTTAATTTCTTTGGGAGTTTTAGGCAGCGGATAGTTGTCAATAGCTTTTATCTTATCGGGATTTGGTTTGATACCGTCCTTACTAATGATGTGGCCAAGATATGCGGTTTCTCGCTTAAGGAACTCCGACTTATCCATTTGTATTTTAAAATTAGAGTCTCTAAGTCTATTAAAAACCTTTTCGAGGTTTATCATATGTTGTTGGAGCGATGTACTGAACACGATGATATCGTCAAGATAAACTAGGCATATCTCATTTTGAAGGCCTCTAAGTACATTGTTCATAACTCGTTGGAACGTGGACGGGGATCCCTTCAAACCCATGGGCATACGGGTAAACTCAAAGTGACCATTTTCTACATTAAACGCGGTCTTCGGAATGTCGTCGGGGTTCATTTCGACTTGGTAAAACCCGGAAGCCAAGTCTAAGGTGGTGAAATATTGTCATCGACCAAGTTTATCCAAAACGTCTGATATGTTGGGGATAGGGTACTTGTCATCAATGGTCTTGTCGTTAAGTGTTCCAAAGTCAACTACCAGTCTCCACTTCTGTTTACCGGAAGCATCTGCCTTCTTAGGGACCACCCAGATGCTCCACGCTAAGTCCGATGGTATTATGATTCCCTGTTCGAGCATTTTTTGATATTTGATTTCGGACTTCTTCCCGGTTTATATGGGGATAGCGATAGCTTTTGGTATAGACTGGATTTTCGTCGTGGGTCCTTATATGGTGTTTAATTTTATTTATAAAGGTCAAGGGCTCCCCTTCAATGTAAAACACATCGGCGTACTGCGCGCACAATTTTTGGATATTCACTCTTTCTTCAACGTTCAGATGGTTTGTGCGAAGTCGTGATAGTACGTCATTGACACGGTCGGAATTCTGTTTGATACGCGTGCACTCGGCATTAAACAAGTCTATTTGAAATGGTCGGTTAAGTGATAGACCCACGTCCCTATCTGTCGGGTTATGAATTTCTACTAAACCAGTCCTGTCTGTCACGGTCGTAACACAGTCATGGATAACGCAGTTACATACAAATTGTTATGGTATGAATACATCACTGTCGGGATAATGGATAGGTATGCTAGTTAATCGAGAGAAATTAGCGGGGATGAGTTCTTCAGAGCTGGATTTCCTATATTGATATCGTAATAACCATACGGTTATCAGCCTGCATTCTCAGTGAACAATATGTTATGTTTCAGATCTATTTTGCAGTTTTCTAATAAATCTAAGCCAATCAGCCCGTCAAAATAGTTATGGAATTTATATATGAATAGTTTCAAATCTTTTTCAACATTAAATTCGGAAAAACTGGGTATGGTAATGGAATATTTATATACACTGGTTATTCGTGAATTGGTTACTTCAAACGGATCAAAATCTTTGGTTATATGCGAGTAAAATTTTTCAACGGCTTCGGGGCTTATAAAAGACCGATTTGCACCTGTATCTATGAGGAGTCTAAGAGGTGGATTTTGTATCTATATAAAAGGTAGCTCTTTCTTTGAGTGTAAATTTAATTCTATTCTGGCTCTGGGTTGATACAGCTCTTGGTAAAATCCTGCTCTTTTTGGCTAGTGGCTGGTTGTGGGGGTTCCGTAACATGATCAGAAGATGGATCGTGGTATTGGGGGTCACTCTCGTAAGGGTGCTCATAGGACATATGGGTGCTATGTTGGTACTCATAAGAGTTATAATTAGTATAAGAATCGGTTTATTCATATTGGTCATAGTAGTGCCCTGGGTAATAATCATAGTCTTCGTACGTCTCATTGAAGTTAATTTCCTTGGGTTTAAAGTAATTAGAAGGAGAGGGATTGCCAAATCTTTGCCAGTCATGTCCAGGAATTCTTGGTGATAATGGCTTAGGCACAAAATGACTAACTCCGCTCATAGGCTTAGGGCCAATAAGCTGGGGCGGTGCATTATAATTAGGAGGAGGAGCTCTGAACATTTGCTGTGTACGTGTATTCTGGTTATGATTACGATGTGGGGCCTGGTGAGATGAAAAGGTAGGGTGCCAATGCTGAGGAGAGTGAACAGGTGCGTTAGAGGGTCTCTGCCAGCTGGGACTAGGTGAAGGAATATTACTCTCGCAGGCTAGGTACCTAGGGGTTGATTGCATAAGGCCTGGTGAACGTCGATCTGGAAGTGACTCGTTTCTACGCTGCATGTACATGACATTCGACTCTTCTTGGACAAATTCCAGAGCCTTCTCTATAGTTTCGGGTCTCATACATCGGATACGAGATCCGAGAGGTTCCTTCAAACCCCTAACATACGCTTGCATTGTTAACTTACGATACAAATCTCGTTTGGCTTCCACGGTTGTAGCCACAGTCTCATGCAATGTTAGGTTCTGACATTTGTCATAAAACTGTTGCGGGGTGTCGTTGCCTTGAGTGATTATAGATAAGTCATTATACAATGCAGTTTCGTCCCTTTGGTCCGCAAAGTTATTTATTAGTGCGTTCCTAATGCCTAACCAGCTTTCTGGAATATCATTGGAATTAATAGTCCTAGCTGCGGGGCCAGTGTTTTTATTTAGGATCCCATTAATAAGGCATAAATTGCTTAATAAATAACCTGTTTCATTCTTGAGGTAAGTTAAAACTATCTGATCACAAATCCTAATAAAGCATGTAAGAACATTAGGGTTCCCGTCAAACTCAAGAACTGAACATAGTAAAATTATTTTCTAATACTAATGTAGAACTCTTTAAATTTATATTAGAGCCATTAAATTTCTTGTTTAAATCGATGCTTGAATCTAAGTTTGATTCGTCTAAATTCCTATGAATATCTATCGTATTGCTTCTACTCATCTGCCTTGAAGAGGCAGCCTCTTCCCCGGTTTTTCTTGGGTGGTAAATGGTGGGAAAAGATAGGCAACACGAAGTAGGGAAAGTTCAAAGTACTTACATGTGTCGTCTCTGGTTTTTCACTGCACTGATTGCTAAGTGCGTCCTCGGCTGCGTGCACGTAGATTCTAATACTTGATTAAACACTCGAGAGTGTAAGCAGCTCAATTGGGTCTTCCTGGAGCCGATTCGTTTATAGTTATTCGTTATATTATATTATTCGTTAAGGTTACGTTTACGGTAGCCGGAGGATTTGAGAAAAACCAAAGTTTCTATTAACACTTTAATTAATTTCTAGATCTTACATATAACTTAATCCTAAGACACAATACTGCTCGATGCTAGATGCAGATATTGAGTACTAACTTATATATATAATTTAATCCTAAGAAACAATAGTGATCGATGTTGGATCACATATTGAATGCTACCTTATATATATATAACTTAATCCTACGTAACAATAGTGATCGATGCTGGATCACATATTGAATGCTTCATATAATTAGTCTATCCTAATATATAGAGCTAAAAATGCTGATCTACTAGATTAATTAGGTGGTACGTGCGGAGCTGACTCGCGGTGGTGACTTCGCAGCTACGTGCTCTTAGGGACTGTACGTGACAAATGTGTAATTTGTTAAAGTATTGACCTCTTAACTGGGTCGCGGCGGCGACTGCGCGGCTATGTGCTGTGTCAGCGATCCTCCCTGAGGTGCAGTATGTAACAAACCTAAGTCGTTTACTTACTTAATTATTACAGTTCGTATGTATTCCACTGTCGTTTTGTGAAATACAGCAGGTGATGAGTTAAAAAAGCCGAGGCTTGGCTTCCAGGTCAGGACCCCATTGAGCAAAGTCAATGCGCTTATCAAAGGTGACTCGCTAACCAGCACCAATCGACAGCCGGGCGCCGCAAATAGCTTGTGTCGACGAGTGTATTTTTAAATTTACTCCTTCGATTGGAATAGGGTATAGATATATTTCACAGAAGCAGTCCATATTAGCCTATCATTAAACTATCCCTAAACAAAAATTGCGCTCGAAAAAACGACAAACAACCAATCACAGTATCGAGCTTACAATATTTAAAAGGTGTTTATGAAAACAAAAAAATAAGATATAATAAATCTCCGACACAGTGACAATAATATAAAATAATGAATCATATATAATGTATATGATTAAACATAGTGCCAATGACATGTGTAAGCAAGACCGCTGAACTAACTATATAAGAAAACATGAGTCATTATCGTCAATATTAATTTACTAGCAGCCCACCCCAACTTTGACTGGCTTGAAAAGTTAATTATACAGGTAACTAACATTATATTAAATTTTAAATTATAAGAAAATCCAAATCAGTGAACTTTCAGAGATTTAGATTCATCCAATATAAGTTGAACTCAGATCTATATCATCAATCATATAAAATAGGGTTCAGCTTATGCTGGTATTTTTCGATTAACTCGCCCATTCGTAGATATATGTTTAACTTTTAAGATTGACTATAATCTTTTTGTATAGTAATCAAATTTGTTCTAATATATTAGATTATTTCAGTCATTTTTTAAAATATTGATTATTTAAAATTTTTAGTACTTTTTATACTTTTTACATATTTGTTAAACTCAACGCTAGGACCAACGCGTATATAATTTAGAATAACCTAATATTTATTTAAGTTATGTTGATTATAAATATTGTTTCAATGTTATTTAATTTCGTGATATTATTTTACAACTACCAACATTAAAAATGATTAGACTTTGGTATAAATAGCGATGTATTTACAATGAATGGATATAATTATTGTTGAACTTGATCAGGTTGGTTACTCTGCCTGATAATAAATGTCGTTAAAACCACAAAGCACTTATTTCGCTATCCTGGCCCACCTTCTGTTTCATATTATTACAACGGGTAGTTGTGTAGGTTATTTGAAAATACTCATACATACGTATTAATTTTCGCTTTGTAAATAATTTTGTAAATTAATGTTTATAATTTAGGAAGGTATTTAATTTCGTTGCCGCTTATATAATTTTTTCATGGTTTTGTTAAATTAATACTTAGCTGGTTAGTTTGAAAAGTGAAGTAAGACCTTAAATAAATAAAAATAAAAATTAAAGATAGTTAAAAATAGTACAAATCGTGACCGCGTAGAATGGTCGCAAGAATGCTAGCAACATTTCCTCTTTGAAAAATGAACCACTTAGTTGGTTAGTTGATAATAAGTACTTATTAGAAAAAAAAGGACACATTTCCTGTAAAGGTATCGTTTGCAGTCACAATAAATAAAGCACAGGGAAAGACATTCAAGTATGTCGGAACAGATTAAGGAAATAATTTCTCGTGTATGATTCCAATTGTATGTTCCCTATCTAGATCCGGGTGCGCCAAAAACCGAATAAATCCCAAGAAAATAAAACTAAAAATGTTGTACATACTAAAACATTACAAATTCACTCTTAGTGATTTTTTTTAATTTATACGCGGGTACCTCGGGCACAGCTACTTAAAAACATAAAAATATAAAATATTTTTTAATGTAGCATAAATATATTATAATACTATCACAAACACTAATTCATAACCAAAACTAAACTAAAAACTAAAAGCAACATACAATTATTTCATGCAACAAATGTATATATATTTCATCAATCACTTACTATGGATATTAAGTCAGGTCAGTAATACTAGTGATATTACACGATACTAATAAACATATAATGAGAAGAAAACACGTGAGCCCTGCAGTCTACATGTTACATTTATATATGTATGTATATTAGCATAATAAGTACAGGCGGATAGATTATTATTATTTTTTAAATAATTTTCTTGAATCTAAATTATACAAGCTGCAAGGCTGCTTAAATTTAACTTAAAATTGCAGATTTAAGTCCCGGCAAGCACCATTTAGTTATGACTAAATATGTGCTTAATTTGTACTGTACTTTACTTTATACATTTAATATAGAGAAAAAAAAAATTATAAAACTTGGATACAACTTAAATAAGAGTAGCATACAATTTTGTCGGCATTATTGCTACATAGCGATGTTTTCCAGGCACCACCGGTGTGGGGTGCATGTCAGTCACCTCCACGTGGTGCACCCTGGGCAACGGGGTCGACCAGCAATCCGACGTTTTTTCCGGAATGCTTGTCGACCGCGGCTGAGACTGACGCGGCGGAAGTGTCACGGGCCGCTCCTGGTACTTCTCTGTCGCAGCAGAGTGGACTAGCGAGCGGCTTCGTGGCAAGTAGGTGGACTCCGGGGTCCTTTGAGCCGCCGGAGCGAGGAGGAGTTGGTCTCCGGTGTCCTTTCGGGCAGCCGGAGACAGGAGCAGAGTAGAAGGAGGTGGGAGAGGCGGGTTCGCCCAGTTTCAGTGTCGTTGCTGGGTGGACAGACCGTAAAAAGTCACCGCCTCTCAAACTCGTTTCCCCATCCAGGCGTCAGCCTGCGGCAGGACCGAGGGTCTGGCCTTCACCGGCTGGGCCAAGAGGAGACAACCTCAATAAAAAACACCTGGTGGGTCGCTAACCCATAGCGACGGCCGCTGGCGGGGTCGCGGTGGTGAGCTAACGCGTTCCCGTAACCCCGCCGCCTGCGGTGAGACGGAAACGGGGAGGTTTTAGTGGGTAGGACGGTGGCCTTCTGCCCCGTGAGTCCCACATAACCGTCCCGGTCGTGGACCGGGCGGTAGGCGTAAATGCCTTTCCTCCTCGACAAAAAAAAAAAAAAAAGGCACCACCGGTGTAAGTAATAACTCATGGGATATGAGGACAACTCATAGGATAATTTGTATTATATATTCAACGTGAATGATAATCTACATCTAAAACATCTTGATGACGTGTCTGATGAAATTCTACGAGTTATGTAATTATCAACCCTCTTTCCTCTCCTTCCCTCTCCTTATCAAGAGGAAAGGAGGCCATTTCTTAACGGTGGGACATTATAGGTTCGGCTTCAAACATTTATGATTGTAAGATAATTTTTTTTTAATTTATTATACAATCAAAATATACTTTTCGTCATTTTACAAGGTTATTTTTAATATAAAGCTATATAATGTAATAAAAAAATGAAAAGGATTTAAAAAATGTGCCTATTTTATGAATAAATATGAAAAATAAGTGTTTAATGATTTAAATGTTGTCATTTTTTTATCAGAGCACAAATACAGTTTTGTTATTTTATGCATATAATAAAATATCATAATGATAAATTCGAGATTTTAATATTACTGTACCTACTCAAGGACTTATAATTGCATATAAAGACTTACAGTAAACAGTGTCCATTGTTCTTTAGAAAAAAACATAACGTTATTTGTTAATATGTAATTAATAAGTTATTAACGTTGTTTTAATTAATGTGTATTTAAAAACACGCAAAAAATTAATTACCATCAAAGTGGTGGTAGAGTTTTGTGCAAGCTCGTCTGGGTAGGTACCACCCATTCATCAGATATTCTACCGCAAAACAGCAGTAGTTGGTATTGTTGTGTTCCGGTTTGAAGGATGAGTGAGCCAGTGTAATTACAGGCACAAGGGACATAAAATCTTAGGTCCCAAGGTCGGTGGTGCCTTGGCGATGTAAGCGATGGTTAACATTTCTTACAATGCCAATGTCTAAAAGCGTTTGGTGACCACTTACCATCAGGTGGCCCATATGCTCGTCCACCTTTCTGTTCTATAAAAAAAAAAGTAAGAACCCTGGAATATCTGCTTTTGAAGCGAATCCTTCCGAAAACGACGACTTGATGTTTATATGATTTAATATTGTTTACATGAAGTACAAACTCGGCCGCCCATAGTTCAATTTATTTTTGAAGGATGTCAGAAAAATGCTCTGTTAATATATTGCCTGTACGATGTCATGACGGCGCCTTAAATTAAAACTTTAATTAAAAAGCTATGTCTAATATATGAATGGAAGTATCTTATGATACTAAACGATAGAAGATTTTTAAAATAATCGGATTCTAAGTCCGTACACCTCAAAATCAGTGAGCAAAATTTCTGCCCATTTTGCAGAGCTCATTGGCTCGCAATTAGAACAGTGAGCAAATAAAAATGGGGCTTAGTAATGCGTTTTGGCAACAAATATATTGAGCATTGCATAAAGCTAATATAAGCTTCTGAGGATCTTTGATCTTTGATGATGGATCTTTGCGTATTTGATTAGTATTTTATATAGATAAATGCAAAGATCATAATATACAAAAATGCTTAGTGATTTTAGACTGATATGGAATATTAAGTTTTCAATTTAACATTTTACTTCAACCATTTAAATGGTATGCTTCTCTTGTAATTTAACTTAATATGTAATTTAATTTTTTGATCTTTGATATTTTTGATCAAACTATAAATTTCGTTAAATTATCTATTTTTAATTTTGAACTGGATTTGCCTGTGCAAACTCAAATAAAAGATTAGCAATTTCGCTTATCTACGTTATTAGGCAGCAAAGAAGCCACTCTCAATCTTCTGATTTTACCGCAATGCATAGAACTATTTGTTACCGACTTTAGATATATCATTGTTTTAATAACGGGGAAATATACAATATTTTAATAAATCACAAAACTATATCCTACAAATATTTAAGTATCTCAATTGATTCTTTCCGTTTAGATTAAAATATTTATTTTGATTAATAATATAAGTTTTATTTTGACTCGAAATTGAACTTATAATAAAAAGTCGGAAAACCAGCCATTCGTTTGCTAGATACCGAACAAGAAAGGTGTGCTGGCAAATAAATAATTGTAATACAAAATTACAAATTGTCCTTAATTATAATTCAAAACCTAATGTCCTTGAAGTAAAGTGCAGTAGTGTAAAATAAAGAATTGTGCAGTTTGTGTGTCTAAGCTAATAAGAGAAGGGCGTAACATATTGTAAACCTTTCCTTTCTTGGTCCATTTCTCTTAATTTATACAGAGATACGACTTTCATTTATTGCATATTTTAGACAGCAAACATGACTTTTTACTTGATACTAATATACATTAATTAATATATATCGATGTGATCAATGCTCTTTGATATACACGATAACCTTTTTCTAACAGACTTCGGTTACGGCGGCAATTCTTAAGGGAAACTACCCAACTATATCGGTGCAAATATAGTCTGCACCGAAAATATTATATTAGCCAAGCTTGCGTGCTAATACATTTAAGACCAGATCGGTATCGAAAAAAAAACCGAGATGGCCCAGTGGTAAGAACCTTAACCGATGATCGTGGGTTCAAACCCGGGCAAGCACCACTTAATTTTCATGTGCTTAATTTGTGATTATAATTCATCTCGTACTTTACGGTGAAGGAAAATATCGTGAGGAAACCTGCATGTGTCTAATTTCAATGAAATTCTGCCACATGTGTATTCCACCAACCTGCATTGGAGCAGCGTGGTGGAATAAGCTCTAAAACCTTCTCCTCAAAAAGGGAGAGGAGGCCTATAGTCCAGCAGTGGGACATTCATAGGCTGTTTAATTTATTTATTTTAATTTATTTAATCAAGGAAGACAAACAGTTGACATATACAAAAATATTTATCACATAAAGAAAACATCATAGACCAATAAAGTCTTCACAAATTATTCAATCAAAAATAATATGGTAACGGCCGGAAAGAGTTCAGGTGCAGGATCAACGGATTTATCTACTTTCGTATGCAATTATGTATTTTTTTTATGCGTAAACACAGCCCAATCCAAATTTAAAGCTGCCACTGAAATATTTCGACAAAAAAACTAAAAAATCTCATATTTTGGCTTGATCCGCGATTTAAAACTTAAATCTCAATATAATAGCCACATAAGGTAGCCATACAAACGAGGCAGTTAAAATAATAATAAATATTGTGTTAATAATTAACTATTGAACAGTAACGAAGCAGTTGTGTGACTGACCTGATGCTCATTTACTCGGCGTATGTTGATAAAAGGCAATGCCCTGACTAACTCACAATGCACCTTGAAATATTAATGCAAAATATATTTTATAATAATAAGGTATTCAATTGAAACGATAATATGGTAGGATACTACCAAATGGGACTATAACTAAATACAATACTATGTTTTGCTGTATGGCAGTAGAATATTATGTTAACCATACCACCAAAGCGATATGTAGGTAGGGCTGCCATCTCTAAAACCTGCCCCCCAGGACCGGAAGCGTAAGTTCCCCGGATTTTGGAGCTTACACCCCGGTCATTTCAATACTTTTTTCATTCGCTTACATCTTGATTAAAATATATTTTACTCCGTACTTGATAGAAGAAAAATTGAATTGTAGGCGTATTTTGTTGCATAAAATAGTGTGTTTAATCGTTCTTGTAACAAGTAAGTAATTTTGCTTTATTTTTTAACATTCTTAGGAATTAAATTAAAGATAAACAAACCCAAACTAATAATAGTTACTCAGTTAATAAAATTAAATGAAAACTTTTTTAATTTTTCATTTTTCCATACAATTTACAATAATTACTTTAGTTTTAAAAGAACTAAAATCTTAAATCAAATTCAGAAATTTATAATAACTTATACTAAGTAATAATTTTAACAGCCTTTATTGATTTTTTCTTTATATTACAAGAAACAAAATACAATTTGTTGTTTTGATTCAGAGATCTATGTAACTAAATTAAAAAAATATATTTAAACCAAATAAATGAAAAAATAGCGTCGCCAGCGCGTGCGGTGAAATACCTAAGCCATAGCTTTTATTTACTTAAATTACGGGAACGGGATCTGATCGGACCCCGGACTTTTATTGCAGTCAGAGTTGCACCCGGACTACAATTTAAACCCCGCCCCGACGCTTCCTGGACGTCTTCCAAACTAGGACAAATCCGGTAGGTATGCATACAATTGAATTTTGGCAAAGAGCGTTACTTGAGTAAAGCATTGCACTCTCCTTATTAGTTTAATCCATTTTCTCAGGCCTTGTGATACACTAATACAAATAACTAGCTTCATATATGTTATGTGGATAAGAACAACAGCTCTAAAAACGTCCTAATATACTATTACATTTTTCCCTGTCCGCGTGCGTATCGTAACATATCTATTACGTTAACATTGTCAATCTACTAGCACCTCACTCTCAAATATGTTCTCAATTAAATATCCTAATAAATTAAAGCCAGGACTCAACAGTAAATATAAACAGGTTAGTTCTACAGAACCATTAAGAAACAGACACATTCTTCGTAAATTTATAATTAACGCTGTATTCTTGATAACATTTATTATACAGGTATATTAGTGTACGGCATCTTATTCATGAGTACATTTTACTGGCACATGTCTCACTGTAAACAACATGCTTGTTTCTCTTGTTACTAGTTGTCTGTTCGTTGGACTTTTAGTTACTTTACTTTATGATCAATATAATCGAGAAGGGAGGCTCATACGCCGAATACCCGGTCCAAAGAGGTGGCCTATTGTTGGTAATACAATCAATTTCTTATTACCACTCGGTAAGTGAAATAATAATTATTATTTAATTTATTGTTATATAAAAATGTTATGATTGGTAAAAATGTTACTAGCACATTCTAATAACTGGTCAATAAGTGTTGCAATGAAAAGCCAAAGCTCATTCGTTAAGCTAAGCTATATAATTTTGTTTTAACGATAATTCTAATTCAAACGTTAACTCTAAATCTAATTTCTATGAACGTCAAAAATTACCTATTGTTTCTTTAATTTTGTTTTCGTTGTGAGTTTTGTCTATCTTTCTACTATTATACTAATGTATGTGTTTAATAATATTAAGTATAATTTACTTTTGTGTGTACGATTTTTTTAAATTTCGGTGATTTTGTTCACTCGATCTGTCTAATTTGACAAGGACATCAAGGTTGTTCAATTTAAATTTGGAAAAAAAATCACCGCTCTGAAAAAAAATACAAAGTAATTTGTAAATTAAAATATGTTTTTGCGAAATCCAATTTAAAAAATTAGCTTGCATTTACGAAAGTATCTAAACGTTAAAAAAATAAGTAAGTAGTCGCTACTAACATTTAAAAAGCCCTGTGTGTTTCAAATAGAAATAATGCTATTTTTTAGAATTATAACTTGAAAAATGCTTCATTACTACAAATCGATGGTGTTTATTCTCCCCTCTCTACTTATAAACGAATGAAATGATTGATATTAATTAAAAGAGGCCTTTGTGCAGTACGCACATATTTTTCTTTTTCTTTTCTTGAAATTTTTAACCTTTAAAATTACCAATTCTATGTGAAATCCAATAAAGATTTAATGAATAAAAAAATAATATAAACTTTGTGAAACTAATGGGATAGTAATTAAAGAAAAAAATCCCAAAATCATTGACGCCAAAACGAATGAATAAATGAACAAATAATATATGTTCCCCAAATTAAATTTTAACTGAAATTTAGTAATCCGAAAACTTAAGATTTATGTCCTTATAAATAAATTTCCTACTTTATCGTATTAATTTTATCCTAAAAACGTATACCCCTTTTTTCTATGGTAAAACACATTTACTCGTTTCCCCACATAAGGTGGGGTATGTGGGACTCGCCGGTGCTGAAGGTGCCGAAATACCACTAAAAATTCAGCGGTACTCAGCGATCTCGTGTGAATAAGGCAGTAATTTTATAAATACTAATTAAAACCTGATTTTATAAATTAAAAAATGTCAAAAAATATTCGTACCTAAAATTTAATAATATCAAATCTTTAAATACTTCATCTTGTGATATAACCAGTTGTTTTTTTTATGTTTCTCACAAAAAGTGTTTTTTGTCGATCATTATTAAAATACTTATGAATTGTGGTGTTATTGATCTGCGCAATGACACGGGCGCAGAAATTAGTAACTAAAAATCTTCTCGAAGCTAAATTATCAGTAAAAAAATAAACATTTTAAAAACAAGCCTTTATTTAAATTCTCTAAAAAGAAGGAAATAAACATTAAATAAAATCAAACAATTTATTACATCATACAATTTATATGATATAAAATTTTGCCGCGAGATATATCTGTGCAAATTTATTTTATGAAATACATATATATGTAAGGTTAGGTGGGGCACAATAACACAAGGGGTACAGTAAAACAGCTTTAATATTTCTACCTATGTCTAATAAAAATTTGAACAAGTGACGCTGTCATAATTTTATAGTTTAGTCATCATCATCAAGTCAATTGTCATTTTTTAATTTAAAGTTGGTTTGTAGTTTTATTTTGAAATTTTTGATTTGAACAGATAATTTGGCAAGTTTTTTACAAACTATTTTTGTTTTAATTAGATAACAGTTTCGTTTTGGTGTGTGCATATTTTTTTTTAATTTTCTTACATGTTTCACGTACTCAGTTGGCCGTATCTATAACGTCAAAAAATTTAGATGCGTATTTTGAGGTATTATGAGGTAGGTAGTGCGCTAATAATAAATAAAATAACATTAAATAACGTAAGTATTTTATTAACTCAACGAAAACAAATTCCGTGACAGCCTGTGAATGTCCCACTGCTGGGCTAAAGGCCTCCTCTCCCTTTTTGAGGAGAAGGTTTGGAGCTTATTCCACCACGCTGCTCCAATGCGGGTTGGTAAAACAAATTATACTGGTTTAATTATGGCAACTGGTTTAATTATAACTTTGTTTCAGACAAATTATTTTTATATATGCGGAATTTGCCCAAGGAATTTGGAGATGTCGTACAGATACATGCGATCAATGAGAGAACTATAGGGTTTCTGGATCCTGATAATGTTGAGGTAAAAACTCTTCACGTACGTTATCAATAACTGATTCAAATGGAAAAGAACTATAGGCAATAAACAACACGACTTAGTATTGTTGTGTTATCGTTTGAATGGCCAATGAACCAGTGAACCAGTGTAATTAAATGAATTGCTGATACCAGGAATTGTTAATATTTCTTACGAAGCCAATGTCTTTGGACATTTGCACTATTTGCTTTGCAAAACGATTTAGTATTTAGTAATATGTGTGTGCATAGGTATTAAGAGATAGGTATTAAGCTACATATAATGAATAAAGATACATAATTCAAAAAAAAAAAACTTATATATATTTTTAATTTAAATTAACCTGGACCATGAAACTAGGATAACTTGTGACTTGGGGCTCAGAAAATAATAAAAGATCGAATTTCATTTTGTAATGAAAATATTTCAGACAATTTTATCGTCACTTCGTTTTACTGACAAAAATATACCATATAATTTTATGAGACCGTGGCTAGGAGAGGGGCTTCTCACAAGCCAAGGTATGCAACTTCTATCAAAATAATAAAAAATATATCCTATCCATACATTTGGAATATATCACATGGAATATGACTTTAATTTTAGGTTTAAAATGGCATCAAAGGAGGAAGTTATTGACTCAAGCGTTTCATTTTAATATATTGAAGAAATATTCAATAACTTTTGTTGAACAGACAGAGAAGTTTTTGCATGAAGTTCAAGGAAAGGTCAATGAAAAACACGTTGACATAGTGCCTTTGATAACGTCAACGACACTTCGTATCATGTGTGGTAAGTGTATAGCTAATTACGAGAAATTAATAACTGAGTTGTTTACTTTTAAGTAGATATTATTTATAAATAATTAATAATATGACTTTAAGATTGGAACCATTTTATATTTACTGTGTTTTGTGTCAGATAAACCGTATTGTTACAAATCTTGCTAAAAACTATTATTTAACTTTGTATTTTACGTATTCGTTCCCATTGCCGAAATTTAAACTTAATTTTGGTGTTGGCGACGAAATGGTAGTATTTATATTACATTTTCATATCTGCTCTATTATACCGTCACGTTCCTTCTTCGCCGCTTAATCCCTTTGACGTGAATAGCGCGAATACTACACATCTTTGTTGCTATGATTGACTATAATAATGAGAAAAATGTATTTATTTCATTAATAAGATTAAATGATGTTTTTTTGTGTACACCATATTTATTTACTGTTTTTAATTGTAAATTCTTTCAATAACCATCAGTTTCGATGACTCACATCGTTCGACATGTGTGAACTAAATCCTTTGATCCAGCAACTGTTTTTTTTTAACATAATTATTTTCATTTTAGAGACGGCAATGGGTACATCGATGCACGAAAGTATTGAATCTGTGGCGAGTAAATACTCGAGAGCAATAGAAACCGTCGGAAAAGCAATTGTCGAAAGAATGTGCAGAATTTGGCTACACGTAGACTACTTTTTTAAATGGTCGAGTGTTGCTAAGTCGCAAGAGGCCGCTCTAAAAGACTTGCACACTTTTACTAATAAAATTATCAAAGAAAGAAGAACATTCTTAAAAGAAAATAGTATTGAGACATTCGAAGATGAAGAAAGTTACGGTAATAAAGGGAGATTGGCAATGTTGGACTTGCTTTTAGAAAAAGAAAAAGTGGGAGATATCGATGTTAACGGTATCCGAGAGGAAGTTGATACATTTATGTTTGAGGTATTAATTGTTTCTTATAATTAAAACTACTAACAAACAAAAACCCGCTGCTGGACTAAGTGCTTTGCTTCTTTCGAGGGGAGGGCTTGGAGATCAATCAACCATGCTGTTATGCGGGTCGGTAGATACATATGATGATTTTCCCTAGATTTCACTGTGAATACATTTTGCGTCAAAAATAACAAAACTGAAAGTAGACCGTTTATGATATAGGATTAATAAATAAACATCTAATTATTTCTTCTAGGGTCATGATACAACAGCGCAGGCATTGACTTTCTTGATAATGACGATTGCTAACGAGACGAAAGTGCAAGTAAGTTGAATTTATTTAAAATATATATCACGTTTTTATTAATATTATTAAATAGTTAGGCGGTCGGGAAAATAAACCACTTGATGGTAAAACATGAAATAGTAACCATCCCTTACATCGCCAACGCGCCACCAGCACTGAATTTGGAATTAATAATGCCCAGTAATGTACGTAACACATGCACAAACAACTTTTTCCCTATTTCAATATTAATTTCTGTAATTTTTTTCGATTAATATAAGAATTTCTAAAATAATATTTTAGGATAAGATTTACGAGGAACTGCAAAACATATTTAAGGGCTCCCAAAATACGCCAACAACAGATGAATTGAATGAGATGAAATATCTAGAATGCTGTATAAAAGAATCTTTAAGATTATATCCTAGTGTGCCAATTATACTCAGATATGTAACAGAAGAAACTGTTATAGGTTTGTACTGAATGCCCCTCTACTCTAAATGAAAAGGCGCCATATATGTCGAAATAATATTAATTTATCAAAACCTTTAATAATTTGAAATGCAATATCAATATATTATTATTAGCAACAAATGTATCTCAGTGGTTTATCTCACTCATAATACATAGTTTATATATATAAGGAGTAATCGAAGCAAAAAGAAAAACTTAAAAAAATATTTTCTACAAAAATAAATTCAACAATAAAACATACATATGGGTCCTCTTAAGAAAAAAAATAGCTGTGTAAAGGTGCCAGAGACGATTGCATTGTGATGTTCTATTTTTAAAACTTATATAAAATTTTATAGGTGGCTTCACAATACCCAAAAATACTCATATCCACATATCTATATCTGACTTGCATCGTCGTGCGGATATCTACCCAGAACCAGAACGCTTTATACCCGAAAGATTTCTACCAGAGGCATGCGCCAAGCGACACCCATACGCGTATATACCTTTCAGCGCTGGTCCTAGAAACTGTATTGGTAAGTTTACATTTTGTTCTGTTTCTGTATGATTATTATACGTATAATCCGCACGAGATCCGAGTGGGATGCTGCCAGCCGCCCTGCCGCTAGACATTGTTACTTGTTTGGTAGTATCGTTCGACAATTGTTACTACATTAGTTTGGAGATTAATGGTTGTGTGATTATTTTAGTGATTAAATTAATAATAATATGTAAAAAGAGAAATGTCATTCAAAAAAATAACTCCCGCCGTTGAAAATATTATAAACACCATAATAAGGTCCTCCTGATATATTTCGGACTCGGCACCAATCTCAAGAGAGATAAGCCAACTATGCAGGACATATTACAGTTCAGAAGTGTGTTCGCAAACACAGGTGCATTCTCTATTCCCATGGGACCCATAATCCGATGGGACGACAACCCGACACGACCGGAAAGAGTTCATGCACAGGACCAACGGCTTTACGTGGTTTCCGAGGCACGTGAGTGCACACACTACCAACTTCCAGACTCCTGGCTGCTATTAAGAATTTTCGACAGAAAAACCCAATAACTTTTTATTGGCCTGACTTGGCCTATTGAACCAGGACCTTCGTTCGGGTCTGCGACCTTTTCTAGCAAACATAACAAAAACACCTAACTAGATATAATCTCTTAAACCCATATTCCCTTTTACTTTTGCTATAGTGGGTAAATTATTAATTTTCTGTGTGTCCAGTGTTTTTACTTATTCGATAGCGTTGACGTTAACGAAGATTTGTATGGAATGAAAACAGCGCCGTCTAGTGACAATAATCGGAATTCTAACAAAGACAGAATTTCTTTGCTAACGCTCCTTTTTTCAAGAACCGTCACTTTCAATTTACTTTGACAAAGTTCCATCAAAATTTGATAGCTCGCGGATTATATATGATTGACGAAAACACAAGTACTAAATTTCTTAGCGGTTCTTCTAGATAGAATCTTTGCTCGAACTGGTGGTAGTAATTTTCAGATTAAATGTGTATAATATAAGAAAATGAAAGTACATTTTGAATTTTAATAAATTATTGACCAACAAAAGATTAAATTTCAGGTCAAAAATTCGCTATGTTGGAAATGAAGACTTTGGTATCGTCTTTGCTACGGCGGTTTCGTCTGGAAGCTGTGACTAAGCCTACTGATCTTGAATTCAGAACTGACATTCTATTACGTACTAATAATGAATCGCTATATGTTAAATTTTTCAACCGATGTTGATATAATTATATTGTGGCGAAAGAACTTTATACATGTTAACGTCATTTTAAGTAATTAATATATTTTTTTAAAAAGCGCATTGATCTTATTTCACAAAAAGACCTAATATCTTATTAGAATAAATATTTTCATAAATAAATGAATTTAATTATTAATACATTGATGTTAATGAAGTCGGAACTTGAAATTTTAAAATTCAATAAATACATAAGTAATGTATTTATATACACAACATGAGCCGTACAGTTCTCCCGCGATACTCTACAAGTATACAACTATGATACAAAATTTGAAATACTCTTACACAAAGTATTATCGAATATTGTTCAGTTTAATCGTAAAGTACAATTATCACATTCATGACATATTTGTAGCATTATTGTACAAAATATTAATAGTAAAGCTAGTTAAAAAAACGCTCGTAATATGTAAAACTAAGATTCGTTTAATTATTATTTATTTATTTACGAAATATAAATAAACATTACAGCTTGAACCATTGATGGATGACTATACTCTGGATACAATCAGGCTGCTCCCGTGGCTGATGATTTATAGTTTCTTCGCAGAGACGGTAATGTCCAAGCTTCGGGCATTCAGCCTCCATGTACATGAACAATTTCCCATCGGTTGCCATAAAGGGATACAGCGGTATAAAGGTTTGTTGCAGTTTATTGGGGACAATTGAAAAGCGGTAAAGTTCAAAATTATCAGGAGATATAACGGGGAATTTGAAAATTATTACTATACGTTTATCAGTAAAATAACTACCAGGTTTAATTATGCTATAGTAGTCTCTAAGATCAGCATCTAATATTTCTTTTTTATTATAAATGGTTCTAAGTCTAATTATTATTTTTTCTAGTTCATATGTACTTAACATGCTATGATGAGTGCTCGATGCACGAATTAAAGCTAAAATATTCTCTAATCTAATTACTTCTAGGTATAAGTCATCAGTATTCTCACTAATGATAGCCAAGAGTTGCGCGAACTTAGCGAACTTGACTTCGGAAAAGTTGTGATTATCTAAAATTTGTGATAAGGTCTCGTTCATCATCTGTTGGTTTTCTATTATGTTAGTTACAATTTGAGTATACTGAGACATCCACGCTTTGTTAAGACTGACATGGTTATTAAGTTCGGATAATAATTTTTCCTCATTACTCTCTAAAATTTTAATAGCGTTATTATAACTTTCAGCATCGGAATGATCCAGGTTGCCAGTTATGCCTTTAATAAAAGATTCTAGTCCATCAATGAATCCCCTTTTTACAAGGTTAGGTTCTAGACTTTACACGGTACAATGTACTCCACATGCCCAATGGTGGTGTAATTTAAAGGGCGGTTTTAAATTTTGGGTTGACATACTCTTTAATAGCATTAATTACGTCTTGTTCTAATGTGGATTCTGAAACTTGTATGTGTGTCCTTGTGTGAGTGTCAAAGGGTTTCGTCGCTATTGCACGTCGTTTAATGTCACCTACGATAGTAAAACAGATTTGTCTATTGAATTTATTAAGAGGTTCGTCAGTAATAGGTATCTCAAGGATGGGGTCTTCGGCGGATGTATGTATGGTGACGGTCGAGGAGCCTGGGGGTTCAGGTCTAACAGATAGATTGACTCCACATTCTTTACGAAAGGATTCTGTTTCCTCATTGTTCAACTGAACTTGTGACAAAGGAGGTACAACACTAACGCAGACGGCGTTAGTGTTGTACTTCCCTTTTTTATAAATGATAGTATAGTCGTATTCGCTTAGCTTAAGTCGCCATCGAGTTAATCTAGAGTTGGGTTCTTTTAAGTTCATAATCCATTGGAGAGGCCTGTGATCAGTATAGATTTTAAATTTACGACCAAATAAGTAAGGTCGAAAATACTTGGTTGCCCACAATATGGCTAAAAGTTCTTCCTCAATTGTGCTGTAGTTAAGTTCACTATCATTCAGGATTCTGGAGGCATAGCAGATAGGTTTGTCGGAACCTATTGAGCCTTGTGAGAGAACGGCGCCTATAGCCACGTTGGAGGCGTCTGTCGTAAGTATGAACTCTTTCGTAAAGTCAGGATATTGTAATATAGTGTCGTGAGTTAGTAAGGTCTTGCATCTCTCAAAACAGTTAATATACTCCGAGTCTAGGATAATCTTGTTTGATTTCTTAAGGCATTTAGTCATACGACCTGATAGTCTTAGGTTTAGTCACGCGTGCAAAGTCGGGTATAAATTTTCTGTAGTAGCCTAAAAGTCCTAGGAATTGCTTAATTTCTTTGGGAGTTTTAGGCAGCGGATAGTTGTCAATAGCTTTTATCTTATCGGGATTTGGTTTGATACCGTCCTTACTAATGATGTGGCCAAGATATGCGGTTTCTCGCTTAAGGAACTCCGACTTATCCATTTGTATTTTAAAATGAGAGTGTCTAAGTCTATTAAAAACCTTTTCGAGGTTTATCATATGTTGTTGGAGCGATGTACTGAACACGACGATATCGTCAAGATAAACTAGGCATATCTCATTTTGAAGGCCTCTAAGTACATTGTCCATAACTCGTTGGAACGTGGACGGGGATCCTTTCAAACCCATGGGCATACGGGTAAACTCAAAGTGACCATTTTCTACATTAAACGCGGTCTTCGGAATGTCGTCGGGGTTCATTTCGACTTGGTAAAACCCGGAAGCCAAGTCTAAGGTGGTGAAATATTGGCATCGACCAAGTTTATCCAAAACGTCTGATATGTTGGGGATAGGGTACTTGTCATCAATGGTCTTGTCATTAAGTGTTCGAAAGTCAACTACCAGTCTCCACTTCTGTTTACCGGAAGCATCTGCCTTCTTAGGGACCACCCAGATGGGTGAGCTCCACGCTGAGTCCGATGGTCTTATGATTCCCTGTTCGAGCATTTTAGATATTTGATTTCGGACTTCTTCCCGGTTTATATGGGGATAGCGATAGCTTTTGGTATAGACTGGATTTTCGTCGTGATTTTGTATCTGTATAAAAGGTAGCTCTTTCTTTGAGTGTAAATTTAATTCTATTCTGGCTCTGGATTGATACAGCTCTTGGTAAAATCCTGCTCTTTTGGCTAGTGGCTGGTTGTGGGGGTTTCGTAACATGATCAGAAGATGGATCGTGGTATTGGGGGTCACTCTCGTAAGGGTGCTCATAGGACATATGGGTGTTATGTTGGTACTCATAAGAGTTATAATTAGTATAAGAGTCGGTATATTCATATTGGTCATAGTAGTACCCTGGGTAATAATCATAGTCTTCGTACGTCTCATTGAAGTTAATTTCCTTGGGTTTAAAGTAATTAGAAGGAGGGGGATTGCCAAATCTTTGCCAGTCATGTCCAGGAATTCTTGGTGATAATGGCTTAGGCACAAAATGACTAACTCCGCTCATAGGCTTAGGGCCAATATGCTGGGGCGGTGCATTTCTAGAAGGGGTTCTAAAACCACTATTATTATAATTAGGAGGAGGAGCTCTGAACATTTGATGTGTACGTGTATTCTGGTTATGATTACGATGTGGGGCCTGGTGAGATGAAAAGGTAGGGTGCCAATGCTGAGGAGAGTGAACAGGTGCGTTAGAGGGTCTCTGCCAGCTGGGACTAGGTGAAGGAATATTACTCTCGCAGGCTAGGTACCTAGGGGTTGATTGCATAAGGCCTGGTAGACGTCGATCTGGAAGTGACTCGTTTCTACGCTGCATGTACATGACATTCGACTCTTCTTGGACAAATTCCAGAGCCTTCTCTATAGTGTCGGGTCTCATACACCGGATACGAGATCCGAGAGGTTCCTTCAAACCTCTAACATACGCTTGCATTGTTAACTTACGATACAAATCTCGTTTGGCTTCCACGGTTGTAGCCACAGTCTCATGCAATGTTACGTATGTCATGATGGTACTAAAAAGGTTCTGACATTTGTCATAAAACTGTTGCGGGGTGTCGTTGCCGTGAGTGATTATAGATAAGTCATTATACAATGCAGTTTCGTCCCTTTGGTCCGCAAAGTTATTTATTAGTGCGTTCCTAATGCCTAACCAGCTTTCTGGAATATCATTGGAATTAATAGTCCTAGCTGCGGGGCCAGTGATTTTATTTAGGATCCCATTAATAAGGCATAAATTGCTTAATAAATAACCTGTTTCATTCTTGAGGTAAGTTAAAACTATCTGATCACAAATCCTAATAAAGCATGTAAGAACATTAGGGTTCCCGTCAAACTCAGGAACTGGACATAGTAAAATTATTTTCTAATACTAATGTAGAAGTCTTTAAATTTATATTAGAGCAATTAAATTCCTTGTTTAAATCGATGCTTGAATCTAAGTTTGATTCGTCTAAATTCCTATGAATATCTATCGTATTGCTTCTACTCATCTGCCTTGAAAAGGCAGCCTCTTCCCCGGTTTTTCTAGTGTGGAAAATGGTGGGAAATGATAGGCAACACGAAGTAGGGAATGTTCAAAGTACTTACATGTGTCGTCTCTGGTTTTTCACTGCACTGATTGCTAAGTGCGTCCTCGGATGCGTGCACGTAGATTCTAATACTTGATTAAACACTTGAGAGTGTAAGCAGCTCAATTGGGTCTTCCTGGAGCCGATTCTTGGTTCTGGATGTATCCCGGCTGCTTCAAGTATCCTACCGGCTGCGCCGGTTACGTTTACGGTAGCCGGAGGATTTGAGAAAAACCAAAGTTTCTATTAACACTTTAATTAATTTCTAGATCTTACATATAACTTAATCCTAAGAAACAATAGTGATCGATGTTGGATCACATATTGAATGCTTCATATAATTAGTCTATCCTAATATATAGAGCTAAAAATGCTGATCTACTAGATTTATTAGGTGGTACGTGTGGAGCTGACTCGCGGTGGTGACTTCGCAGCTACGTGCTCTTAGGTGACAAATGTGTAATTCGTTAAAGTATTGACCTCTTAACTGGGTCGCGGCGGCGACTGCGCGGCTATGTGCTGTGTCAGCGATCCTCCCTGAGGTGCTGTATGTAACAAACCTAAGTCGTTTACTTACTTAATTATTACACTTAATTAATACAGTTCGTATGTATTCCACTGTCGTTTTGCGAAATACAGCAGGTGATGGGTTAAAAAAGCCGAGGCTTGGCTTCCAGGTCAGGACCCAGGTCAGGAATGTTATTTAATTTCGTGATATTATTTTACAACTACCAACATTAAAAATGATTAGACTTTGGTATAAATAGTGATGTATTTACAATGAATGGATATAATTATTGTTGAACTTGAGCAGGGTGGTTACTCTGCCTGATAATAAATATCGTTTATAACCACAAAGCACTTATTTCGCTATCCTGGCCCACCTTCTGTTTCATATTATTACAACGGGTAGTTGTGTAGGTTATTTGAAAATACTCATATATCAGCTTACCGCCGTCCATTGCTGGACGAAAACCTCCCCCATAGAACGCCAACCATCCCGATCTTGGGCAGCCCGCATCCATCCCGTACCTGCCACCTTTTTCAAATCGTCGGTCCACCTTGCCGCAGGGCGTCCTACACTACGTTTGCCTAAGCGTGGTCTCCACTCTAACATGTGTCGGCTCCATCGGCCATCGATGCGTCTGGAGACATGACCAGCCCACTTCCACTTCAGCGTGCTAATTCTACGCGCGATGTCGGTGACTTTAGTTCTCTGGCGAATGTCCTCATTTCGGATTCTATCTGCCAGAGAAACCCCAAGCATCGCACGTTCCATAGCTCGCTGAGCGACCTTGAACTTAAGGACCAGTCCTACAGTGAGTGTCCACGTTTCGGCGCCGTAAGTCATAACAGGCAAGACGCACTGATTATATACCCTGGTCTTAAGTGACTGTGGGATCGACGATTCAAAAATATGACGTAACCTCCCGAATGCTGCTCAGCCCAAACGTATTCTTCTTTTGACCTCCTTCTCAAAATTGTGCCGGCCAAGTTGTATAGTTTGGCCCAGGTAGATGTATTCCTGCACAACCTCGAGCGGAGAGCCATTTACGACAACCGGTCTCGGGGATATATGTTGGGTGATCATAATTTTGGTTTTTTCTAAGTTCATCCCCAGACCCACCTGTCTTGAAGAATCGCTTAGGCTGTTCAGCATCTCTTCTAAATCTTGCAGAGTTTCCGCCATGATGACAATGTCGTCAGCAAATCGCAGATGTGTAATGTGTAGGCCATTTATATTAATGCCGCGTCCGTTCCAATCGAGCGTCTTGAAGACGTCCTCCAATGCATTGGTAAAAGATTACATCCCCCTGTCTTACCCCGCGATGCAATTGGATTGGTCTTGTGCTCTGATCTTGTACTTGGACGGTCATGGTTGCGGCTTCGCACAAACACTTTAACACCTAGACATACCGAAAGTCTATTAGGCATCTCTGCATCACAGAACAGCCCAGGTCTCGATGGTATCGAAGGCTTTTTCGTAGTCCACAAACGCTAGGCATAGAGGCTGATTATATTCCTCGGTCTTCTGTATCATTTGCCTAAGTGTGTGTATGTGGTCTACGGTACTGAAGCCTTTTCGAAACCCAGCCTGTTCAACGGGCTGGAAGTCATCGAATTTTTGGGCGAGACGATTCGTGATTACCCTCGAGAACAACTTATATACGTGACTTAAAAGTGAAATGGGGCGGTAGTTTTTCAGAAGAGCTTTATCACCCTTCTTAAAAAACAGCACAACCACACCTCTGCTCCATGCCTTTGGTGTAATACCATTGTGGAGGACGGAATTAAAGATCTTTACCAGCTCTCTCAGAACTGGTGTTCCTCCCGCTTTAAATAATTCTGAGGTAATTTCGTCCTCCCCTGGAGCCTTGTTGTTTCCAAGTTGTTCGAGAGCAATCCTAATCTCGCCCAAGTCGATGTCGGGAAGCTCGTCAGATAGATGGCGTGTCAGTCTGGCTCTTGGGTCATCCGCGCTGTGGGACTCAGGTGGAGGCACTTGTGATGAGTATAGATTGCTATAGAACTTTTCGACTTCAGCTAGAATCTCTGGTTTTGAGGTGACGGTTGTGCCTTGTGTTGTTTTGAGTTTTGTCAGGTGACAACAGGAAGTATGCGACTTTGCAAGAACCTTTGAGCCCCTATTGAGTGCTATAGCATCTTCAATATTTCGGGTATGCGCTGGTCTTGTGTCACGCCTTATTAGTTTTTTAACCTTCCTGTTAAGTGCCTGATACTCAGATGGCGTCATATTCTGTTGTTCACGTCTTCTCGTCATATCGTCCAGAGTCTCGCCTTTGTCGAAAGTGTTTTTGACCCACCTCGCGAATGACACGTACCAGACTGTTGGTGGCGTCGTCAATGTCCTGCTCGGTTTCCAACATGGCAAATCGGTTCTGTAGTTCCAGCTGGAAGCTTTCGCAACCAGCTTCGACCTGGGACAAGGTTGGTCTAAGAGTCGACTTCATTAGCCGCGATCGTTCGATTTTAGTGTTAATATTCAGGGTGCCTCTTACCAGGCGGTGATCACTTCCAGTGTTGACCCTGTTGATCACGGAGACATCCCTGAATATTTGGCGCTTATTGGATAGAATGAAGTCGATCTCATTCATTGTTACGCTATCGGGGCTTCGCCAGGTCCACTTCCTTTGGGGCTTTTTCTGGAAAAATGAGTTCATCAGAAATAATCCCTGAGCCTCTAGGAAGTTTACCAGCATTTGTCGACGATGGTTTCTGTTCCCATAGCCGAAATTTCCTACCCTCGATTCACCATCTTCTTGTACTCCCACTTTGGCATTAAAGTCACCCATAACAACTGTGTAGAAGGTACTGGTACGAGACATAGCTTTTACTATGTCTTCGTATATGGCTTCGACTTCTTCGTCAGTGTATGTGGACGTTGGGGCATACACTTGTATAACCTTCAAGGCATACCTCTCGGTTATCTTTAAGACAAGGTATGCCACCCTCGCTGACACACTGCCAACCTCCATAACATTGCTTCTGAGTGACTTATGGATCAAAAAGCCGACGCCACCTTGGGATGGTTGGTGTCCTTCTCGGAAGTAGAGTAAGTGACCAGCATCTAGTGTTATCGTGTCCTCGCCCTGTCTTCGGATTTCCGATAGACCCACTATATGCCAGTAAATACGACTTAACTCTACTTCCAATTCTGTAAGATGTTCGTCCAGCCGCAGAGAGCGTCCATTGTACGTGGCCAGAAACAGTCGCCGTTTGTGGTACCCTGCCGTAGCCCGGGGATTCTTAGCACCCCCCGTCACACCGTTACCATGACCGGTACCGTGGCCAGGGATAGTGTGACTACCGGGAATTGGGGGCCGTGCATTTGTGTTGTCGCTCATTTGGGGGGTTTGTTGCCTTAGTCACCACGCTTGGTAGGCGGGTTGGTGGTACATTTTCGGATTCTAGCATTTGTGTGGTTATACCGCCACGATATCGGTCGCCAGAGCCTCGTTCGTTGATCAGCAGGATGCACCACGGGCAGGTGAGGTTGACGGTAGGGAGCCTAAGGTCGTTGTCGACTCCCCTTATATCCCATACAAAATACTCATACATACGTATTAATTTTCGCTTTGTAAATAATTTTGTAAATTAATGTTTATAGTTTAGGAAGGTATTTAATTTCGTTGCCGCGTATATAATTTTTTCATGGTTTTGTTAAATTAATACTTAGCCGGTTAGTTTGAAAAGTGAAGTAAGACCTTAAATAAATAAAAATAAAAATTAAAGATAGTTAAAAATAGTACAAATCGTGACCGCGTAGAATGGTCGCAAGAATGCTAGCAACATTTCCTCTTTGAAAAATGAACCACTCAGTTGGTTAGTTGATAATAAGTACTTATTAGAAAGAAAAGGACACAATTTCCTGTGAAGGTAGGTCGTTTGCAGTCACAATAAATAAAGCACAGGGAAAGACATTCAAGTATGTCGGAATAGATTAAGGAAATAATTTCTCATGTATGATTCCAATTGTATGTTCCCTATCTAGATCCGGGTGCGCCAAAAACCGAATAGATCCCAAGAAAATAAAACTAAAAATGTTGTACATACTGAAACATTATAAATTCACTCTTAGTGATTTTTTTAATTTATACGCGGGTACCTCGGGCACAGCTACTTAAAAACATAAAAATATAAAATATTTTATAATCTAGCATAAATATATTATAATACTATCACAAACACTAATTCATAACTAAAACTAAACTAAAAACTAAAAGCAACATACAATTATTTCATGCAACAAATATAGGTATATATATTTCACTTACTATGGATATTAAGTCAGGTCAGTAATACTAGTGACATTACACGATACTAATAAACATATAATGAGAAGAAAACACGTGAGCCCTGCAGTCTACATGTTACATTTATATATGTGTTATTATATATTTTTTTAAATAATTTTCTTGAATCTAAATTATACAAGCTGCAAGGCTGCTTAAATTTAACTTAAAATTGCAGATTTACGTCCCGGCAAGCACCATTTAGTTATGACTGAATATGTGCTTAATTTGTACTGTACTTTACTTTATACATTTATTATAGAGAAAAAGAAAATATATAAAACTTGGACACAACTTAAATAAGAGTAGCATACAATTTAGTCGACATTATTGCTACATAGCGATCTTTTCCAGGCGCCACCGGTGTAAGTAATAACTCATGGGATATGAGGACAACTCAGAGGATAATTTGTATTGTATATTCAACGTGAAGGATAATCTACATCTAAAACATCTTGATGACGTGTCTGATGAAATTCTACGAGTTATGTAATTATCAACCCTCTTTCCTCTCCTTCCCTCTCCTCTTCAAGAGGAAAGGAGGCCTTTTCCCAACGGTGGGACATTATAGGTTCGGCTTCAAACATTTATGATTGTAAGATAATTTTTTTTAAATTTATTATACAATCAAAATATACTTTTCGTCATTTTACAAGGTTATTTTTAATATAAAGCTATATAATGTAATATAAAAATAAAAAGGATTTCAAAAATGTGCCTATTTTATGAATAAATATGAAAAATAAGTGTTTAATGATTTAAATGTTGTCATTTTTTTATCAGAGCACAAATACAGTTTTGTTATTTTATGCATAAAATAAAATATCATAATGATAAATTCGAGATTTTAATATTACTGTACCTACTCAAGGACTTATAATTGCATATAAAGACTTACAGTAAACAGTGTCCATTGTTCTTTAGAAAAAAACGTGACGTTATTTGTTAATATGTAATTAATAAGTTATTAACGTTGTTTTAATTAATGTGTATTTAAAAACACGCAAAAAAATTAATTACCATCAAAGTGGTGGTAGAGCTTTGTGCAAGCTCGTCTGGGTAGGTACCACCCACTCATCAGATATTCTACCGCAAAACAGCAGTACTTGGTATTGTTGTGTTCCGGTTTGAAGGATGAGTGAGCCAGTGTATTAACAGGCACAAGGGACATAAAATCTTAGGTCCCAAGGTTGGTGGCGCATTGGCGATGTAAGCGATGGTTAACATTTCTTACAATGCCAATGTCTAAGAGCGTTTGGTGACCACTTACCATTAGGTGGCCCATATGCTCGTCCACCTTCCTGTTCTATAAAAAAAAAAGTAAGAACCCTGGAATATCTGCTTTTGAAGCGAATCCTTCCGAAAACGACGACTTGATGTTTATATGATTTAATATTGTTTACATGAAGTACAAACTCGGCCGCCCATAGTTCAATTTATTTTTGAAGGATGTCAGAAAAATGCTCTGTTAATATATTGCCTGTACGATGTCATGACGGCGCCTTAAATTAAAACTTTAATTAAAAAAGCTATGTCTAATATATGAATGGAAAGTATCTTATGATACTAAACGATAGAAGATTTTTAAAATAATCGGATTCTAAGTCCGTACACCTCAAAATCAGTGAGCAAAATTTCTGCCCATTTTGCAGAGCTCATTGGCTCGCAACTAGAACAGTGAGAAAATAAAAATGGGGCTTAGTAGAGCGTTTTGGTAACAAATATATTGAGTATTGCATAAAGCTCATATAAGCTGCTGAGGTCTTCTTGGATCTTTGCGTATTTGATTAGTATTTTATATAGATAAATGCAAAGATCATAATATACAAAAATGCTTAGTGATTTTAGACTGATATGGAATATTAAGTTTTCAATTTAACATTTTACTTCAACCATTTAAATGGTATGCTTCTCTTGTAATTTAACTTAACATGTAATTTATTTTTTTGATCTTTGATATTTTTTATCAAACTATAAATTTCGTTAAATTATTTATTTTTAATTTTGAACTGGATTTGCCTGTGCAAACTCAAACAAAAGATTAGCAATTTCGCTTATCTACGTTATTAGGCAGCAAAGAAGCCACTCTCAATCTTCTGATTTTACCGCAATGCATAGAACTATTGTAAACCTTTCCTTTCTTAGTCCATTTCTCTTAATTTATACAGAGATACGACTTTCATGTATTGCATATTTTAGACAGCAAACATGACTTTTTACTTGATACTAATATACATTAATTAATATATATCGATGTGATCAATGCTCTTTAATAATAATAATAATAATAATAATAATAACCCCCCCGGGGATCACCTTGCCGTGGTGGGGGGGCTTACGGGTAGCTGGTACTGGTTCTTGTGGTCCTATCATCTTGACCAATACACATTTCCACATAGCCATATACATCTTGGCAAACACCTACCCAAACTAACGATCCCAAACCCGACCCAATCTTGTCATTGGAGATTAACATGGAACGCAGTAATAAAAGATATAGTTTACGGTCGCTGCC
Organism: Nymphalis urticae; assembly: GCA_905147175.2. Taxonomy (NCBI): domain Eukaryota; kingdom Metazoa; phylum Arthropoda; class Insecta; order Lepidoptera; family Nymphalidae; genus Nymphalis; species Nymphalis urticae. The sequence goes on from LR989991.1 coordinate 10,654,288, forward strand.
CGGGGGTCGCCGGGGCGCATCTGGAGCCGACGCTGGATGTCACAGCATGCGATCCGTTGGCGATGGGGGACTGAACAGGCGGGTTCCCCTCGAAGAATATGTTACAGCCGACCAATCACCCTCACCTTCATCGACTTCACTTTCAAATCACTCACTTTCTTCAAACTTCCCATCACCTTCTTCAACTGCAACTATCTTCGAGTTACCAAGCTCTTCACCACCATCACGATGTTCATCCCATATTTCAATGCCAACAGCTGTTGCGCAGGAGGCATGTGCCATCAATGCTGCGCCCAGCGCTGGTACTTCTCGTGTGCGAAATAAATGGTCTCAAGATATGAACCGCTTTATATGGCACACATATTTACTAATTACTAAATGTGAAACAACACAAATGAATAATTATTTACAACTATTGCACGAGCAGTTTAATCAGAAATTCCCCAATATGCAAGTATCGCGACAACGTGTAGGAGATCAACGACGTGCTATTCTCAGGCGCAAATTACTACCACAGAACGTTTTAGATGAGATAAGAAATGAAGTGGCAGATAAAATACAGGCAGAGGGAGAAATAGCAGATATTCCACTCAGACAATCTTCTCAGTCCGAACACCTAGCCTCACAGATAAACTCAAACAGTAATAAACGAATGAAATGGTCCAATGTAATCAATGAAGATATAGTCCGATGTTATTTTGAATCAACAAACCTAGAAACAAATAAAACAGCTTACCGGAAAAAGTTATTTGAGCTCGTTGTAGACAAACATCCACACCTTTCACATCTTTCAGAACATAGAATTGCAGATCAGCGAAGAGTAATATTTTTCAATAATTTGGTTAATAAAGATAAGATAGAGGAAATTAAAATAGAAATAAACAAAAAACTACAAAATGCAATAAATCAATCTAAACAAAACATACCTATAGAATCAAATATAGCTTCAACAGACTCAAATCACAGCCAGCCCGAAACCATTTTAGGTACCGGTATATCTTTGACTGAAAATGAAAGTGATAGTATTTTCTTAGAAAATAGTAAATTAACACCCAACTTTATCGAAATAGAGTTTAATAACGCAATAAATAGGTTTAAAGATATGCATCCAGAAGAAAGACCATATATTCCAAAACAAAAAACTTCTCGTAAATTTGCTACTATTACACGAACATTGAATAATGAAATTCTCCCGAAACATTTAAATAGCAACATAGATTTTAAATATTTACATGCACTAATTTACTCAGCAGCTTATACAGCAGCTGTCTGTAATGGTACAATTTTTAGAGTAAACAATGATACAGTTCAAAATAAATACCTTAAAAAACCGACATGGCAGAGAAGAATTGAAAAAAGAATTGAAAAGTATAGACTAGAAATCGGAAGATTAACCCAATATATTGCAGGTAATAGAAACCAGAAAGTAATCAAAACCGTAGAAGATATTAAAGTAAAGTATAAAACCCATAGTCAATACGAGGAACCAAATATTGAATTAGAACATTTTCTTGACACATTAAAACAAAAATTAAATACTGCATCTAAAAGGCTAAAACGATACTTAACATGTACAAATAGAAAACAACAAAATTTTACATTCACAAACAATGAAAGAACATTTTACAGAAACTTAGGAACACATAATCAGAACACTTTAACTCAAAACACTGAATACACCACACCACAAAATCTTCACGAATTTTGGGCGGGTATTTGGTCAAATCCAGTCGAACATAATGCAAACGCCAACTGGCTTCAGAAAATCGGAGATAGTACGCATATAGAGCAAATGAATTTTAAAGACATACCAATAGAAACGTTCACTCAGATTATCAAACGCACACATAACTGGAAAGCTCCTGGTACTGATAACATACATAATTTTTGGCTTAAGAAACTCACTTGCATCCATCCATACATCCATAATCACATATGTCAATTCATTAAATCACCAGAAACTACACCAAAGTTTTTAACAACTGGAATTACCTACATGCTCCCTAAAGAATCAGATCTTAAAAATCCTGCAAATTATAGACCAATCACATGTTTACAAACAATATATAAGATAATTACAGGATGTATTAGCGAAATCATTTATCAGCACTTAGAAACATATAACATTTTAGCAGAACAACAAAAAGGTTGTAGGAAAAATAGTCAAGGATGTAAAGAACAATTAGTTATAGATACAATAGTAATGAAACAGGCACTGACCAGCAAACGAAATATCTACACAATGTATGTCGATTATAAGAAGGCATTTGATTCGGTACCTCACAGTTGGCTTCTACATGTACTTCAACTTTATAAGATCGACCCAGTACTTATAAATTTTTTTAGTTGTATAATGCCGCAGTGGCAAACCACACTTAAAGTCTATCAGAATAACACATCAATTACTACTGATCCGATTAAAATACAAAGAGGAATATTTCAAGGAGATGCACTTAGTCCCTTATGGTTTTGTATGGCACTCAACCCCCTTTCCGATTTACTTAATAATACTAATGCTGGTTTCAAGCTAAAACACAATGGCACACACTGTCTTATTTCCCATTTAATGTATATGGACGATATAAAGATCTATGGAACAACTAAAGCCGAGCTTATAAAACTAACAGACGTCACACAATCTTTTTCTACGGACATACAAATGCACTTTGGGGTTGATAAATGTAAAACGCATTCAATAAATAGGGGGAAAACGGAAACAAATACATATATGTTAGAAACGGGAGAACAAATAGAAGCAATGGATGAAATGAGCACTTATAAATATTTAGGATTTCACCAGTCTAAGCAAATAAAACATAAACAAATAAAAAAAGAATTGATACAGAAGTTTAAAATAAGGTTAAATCAAATATTAAAAACACATTTAAATTCACGTAACAGCACAAAAGCAATTAATACCTATGCAATACCATTACTCACATATTCCTTTGGAATTATAAATTGGTCCAAAACTGATCTACAAAAACTACAGCGAATAATAAACACACATATGACCACACACAGGAAACATCACCCCAAAAGTTGTACACAGAGACTCACACTACCACGCGGTGAAGGAGGAAGAGGTTTAATTGATATACATAATTTGCACAATAGTCTCATAGCTAAGCTGAGAAAGTTCTTTCATGATAAGGCAGAAAGTACTTCAATCCATAAATACATAACTGAAATTGATAAAAAATTCACTCCACTTAACCTACATAATAGAAATAAACAATCAAGCGAACAAATAATTAGTAAAGAACAAAAAATTAGTATGTGGTCACAAAAGTCATTGCATGGAAGACATCGAGCCGACTTGAGCCAAGCACATGTCGACATGGAAGCGTCGAACGAGTGGCTGCGGCGTGGTGAGTTATTTCCTGAGACAGAGGCTTTTATGATAGCTATACAAGACCAAGTAATAGACACCCGAAACTATCAGAAACATATTATTCGCACAGCTAATTTCCCGACTGATTTATGTAGACGTTGCCAAAGCAGTTCAGAAACGATTCAACACATAACCGGTGCTTGCAAGTCAATCGTCCAAACTGATTATAAGCACAGGCATGACCAAGTAGCAGCAATAATTCACCAAAACTTAGCCCATAAATATAAATTCATAACAAAAAAAGTAGCTTACTATAAATACCAACCCCGTAAAGTCCTAGAAAATAATAATTATAAAATCTACTGGGATAGAACGATCATCACCGACCAAACCATACATTATAATAGACCGGATATAACAGTGGTAGACAAAAACAACAAAATAGTTTATATAGTCGATATTGCAGTATGTAACACACACAACCTACTCAGTACACACAATGAAAAAGTAATAAAATACATAGAATTGGCTACTGAAATTAAAAAACAATGGTCAATAAACACAGTGAAAATTTTACCGATCATTCTCTCCACTACAGGCGTTATCCCAAAAACACTCAAGACTAATCTCAATATTCTCCAAATGTCCAAGTCCACTCTCGCACTTTTACAAAAAGCAGTCATACTGAACACTACACGTCTTACTCGAAAGTTCCTCACATCACCATTGTCAATTTAATATTAAACAAACCTATCACGCTTGGTCATGGCCCGCGTGATAGTTAAATTACCCCTTTTAAAAGGGAGTTAAAAAAAGATATATATAATAATAATAATAATAATAATAATAATAATATTTATTTCGAGTATCAATGACTCATTTTTGTTAGTAATACAAAAATAAACTTAAATGTCTATGTTAGTACTTAACCTAAAAAAAATATGAATCTAAGATATGTGAGTCACCTCTGCGCCATTCCATTAGAAATAGCGCAGCAGTGACCCACATATGTGCAGTCCAGCCTGCTCGCGATTAGTTTCACGATGCTGTTGGTACTGCCCCGCACTCTGCGCACCAGGGCATTTAATATACATATATATCTTTAATATACACGATAATCTTTTTCTAACAGATTTCGGTTACGGCGGCAATTCTTAAGGGAAACTACCCAACTATATATCGGTGCAAATATAGTCTGCACCGAAAATATTATATTAGCCAAACTTGCGTGCTAATACATTTAAGACCAGATCGGTATCGAAAAAAAAACCGAGATTGCCCAGTGGTAAGAATCTTAACCGATGATCGTGGGTTCAAACCCGGGCAAGCACCACTTAATTTTCATGTGCTTAATTTGTGATTATAATTCATCTCGTACTTTACGGTGAAGGAAAACATCGTGAGGAAACCTGCATGCGTGTCTAATTTCAATGAAATTCTGCCACATGTGTATTCCACCAACCTGCATTGGAGCAGCGTGGTGGAATAAGCTCCAAAACCTTCTCCTAAAAAGGGAGAGGAGGCCTATAGTCCAGCAGTGGGACATTCACAGGCTGTTACGGGTGGTAACGGCCAGAAAGAGTTCAAGTGCAGGATCAACGGATTTATCTGCTTTCGCATGCAAGTATGTATTTTTTTATGCGTAAACACAAACCAATCCAAATGTTTAGCTGCCACTGAAATATTTCGACAAAATAAACTAAAAAATCTCATATTTTGGCTTGATCCGCGATTTCAAACTTAAATCTCAATATAATAGCCACATAAGGTAGCCATACAAACGAGGCAGTTAAAATAATAATAAATATTATGTTAATAATTAACTATTGAACAGCAACGAATCAGTTGTGTGACTGACCTGATGGCCGTTTACTCGACGTGTGTTGATAAAAGGCAATGCCCTGACTGACTCACAATGCATCTTGAAATATTAATGCAAAATATATTTTATAATAATAAGGTATTCAATTGAAACGATAATATGGTAGAATACTACCAAATGGACTATAACTAAATACAATACTAAGTTTTGGTGTTTGGCAGTAGAATATTATGTTAACCATACCTCGTCTTTTGTTGCAATAAATAGTGTGTTTAATCGTTCTTGTGACGACAAGTGAGTAATTTTGCTTTATTTTTTAACATTCTTAGGAATTAAATAAAAGATAAACAAACCCAAACTAATAATAGTTACTCAGTTAATAAAATTAAATGAAAACTTTTTTAATTTTTCATTTTTCCATACAATTAACAATAATTACTTTAGTTTTAAAATAACTTAAATCTTATATCAAATTCTGAAATTTATAATAACTTATACTAAGTAAAAATTTTAACAGCCTTTATTGATTTTTTCTTTATATTACAAGAAACAAAATACAATTTGTTGTTTTGATTCAGAGATCTATGTAACTAAATTAAAAAAAAATATTTAAACCAAATAAATGACAAAAATAGCGTCGCCAGCGCGTGCGGTGAAATACCTAAGCCATAGCTTTTATTTACTTAAATTATGGGAACGGGATCTGATCGGACCCCGGACTTTTATTGCAGTCGGAGTTGCACCCGGACTACAATTTAAACCCCGCCCCGACGCTTCCTGGACGTCTTCCAAACTAGGACAAATCCGGTAGGTATGCATACAATTGAATTTTGGCAAAGAGCGTTACTTGAGTAAAGCATTGCACTCTCCTTATTAGTTTAATCCATTTTCTCAGGCCTTGTGATACACTAATACAAATAACTAGCTTCATATATGTTATGTGGATAAGAACAACAGCTCTAAAAACGTCCTAACATACTATTACATTTTTCCCTGTCCGCGAGCGTATCGTAACATATCTATTACGTTAACATTGTCAATCTACTAGCAACTCACTCTCAAATATGTTCTCAATTAAATATCCTAATAAATTAAAGCCAGGACTCAACAGTAAATATAAACAGGTTAGTTCTACAGAACCATTAAGAAACAGACACATTCTTCGTAAATTTATAATTAACGCTGTATTCTTGATAACATTTATTATACAGGTATATTAGTGTACGGCATCTTATTCATGAGTACATTTTACTGGCACATGTCTCACTGTAAACAACATGCTTGTTTCTCTTGTTACTAGTTGTCTGTTCGTTGGACTTTTAGTTACTTTACTTTATGATCAATATAATCGAGAAGGGAGGCTCATACGCCGAATACCCGGTCCAAAGAGGTGGCCTATTGTTGGTAATACAATCAATTTCTTATTACCACTCGGTAAGTGAAATAATAATTATTATTTAATTTATTGTTATATAAAAATGTGATGATTGGTAAAAATGTTACTAGCACATTCTAATAACTGGTCAATAAGCGTTGCAATGAAAAGCCAAAGCTCATTCGTTAAGCTAAGGTATATAATTTTGTTTTAACGTTAATTGCCATTCTATGAACGTCAAAAATTACCTATTGTTTCTTTAATTTTGTTTTCGTTGTGAGTTTTGTCTATCTTTCTACTATTATACTAATGTATGTGTTTAATAATATTAAGTATAATTTACTTTTGTGTGTACGATTTTTTTAAATCTCGATGATTTTGTTCACTCGATCTGTCTAATTTGACAAGGATATCAAGGTTGTTCAATTTAAATTTGGAAAAAAATTCACCCCTTTGAAAAAAAATACAAAGTAATTTGTAAATTAAAATATGTTTTTGCGAAATCCAATTTAAAAAATTAGCTTGCATTTACGTAAGTATCTAAACGTTAAAAAAATAAGTAAATAGTCGCTACTAACATTTAAAAAGCCCTGTGTGTTTCAAATAGAAATAATGCTATTTTTTAGAATTATAACTTGAAAAATGCTTCATTAGTACAAATCGATGGTGTTTATTCTCCCCTCTCTACTTATAAACGAATGAAATGATTGATATTAATTAAAAGAGGCCTTTGTGCAGTACGCATATATTTTTCTTTTTCTTTTCTTGAAATTTTTAACCTTTAAAATTACCAATTCTATGTGAAATCCAATAAAGATTTAATGAATAAAAAAATAATATAAACTTTGTGAAACTAATGGGATAGTAATTAAAGAAAAAAATCCCAAAATCATTGATGCCAAAACGAATGAATAAATAATATATGTTCCCCAAATTAAATTTTAACTGAAATTTAGTAATCCGAAAACTTAAGATTTATGTCCTTATAAATAAATTTCCTACTTTATCGTATTAATTTTATCCTAAAAACGTATACCCCTTTTTTCTATGGTAAAACACATTTACTCGTTTCCCCACATAAGGTGGGGTATGTGGGACTCGCCGGTACTGAAGGTGCCGAAATACCACTAAAAATTCAGCGGTACTCAGCGATCTCGTGTGAATAAGGCAGTAATTTTATAAATACTAATTAAAACCTGATTTCATAAATTAAAAAATGACAAAAAATATTCGTACCTAAAATTTAATAATATCAAATCTTTAAATACTTCATCTTGTGTTTGATATAACCAGTTGTTTTTTTTTATGTTTCTCACAAAAAGTGTTTTTTGTCGATCATTATTAAAATACTTATGAATTGTGGTGTTATTGATCTGCGCAATGACACGGGCGCAGAAATTAGTAACTAAAAATCTTCTCGAAGCTAAATTATCAGTAAAAAAATAAACATTAAATTAAATAAAATCAAACAATTTATTACATCATACAATTTATATGATATAAAATTTTGCCGCGAGATATACCTGTGCAAATTTATTTTATGAAATACATATATATGTAAGGTTAGGTGGGGCACAATAACACAAGGGGTACAGTAAAACAGCTTTAATATTTCTACCTATGTCTACTAAAAATTTGAACAAGTGACACTGTTATAATTTTATAGTTTAGTCATCATCATCAAGTCAATTGTCATGTTTTAATTTAAAGTTGGTTTGTAGTTTTATTTTAAAATTTTTGATTTGAACAGATAATTTCGCAAGTTTTTTTAAACTATTTTTGTTTAAATTAGATAACAGTTTCGTTTTGGTGTGTGCATATTTTTTTTTAATTTTCTTACATGTTTCACGTACTCAGTTGGCCGTATCTATAACGTCAAAAAATTTAGATGCGTATTTTTATTGAAGGTACTGAAGGGGCACAGTAAAAACGGGGCACATCAAAACATGTTTTAATGTACCCCTTTAATATTAATTTCTCTTGCGAGCACTTGTAAGCGTTTTTTTTTTCGGGAAGAAAAAACAAAAATAAAATAGCTTTAGATTTAGGTAGGGTCGATTTTTTATCTCTTTTTAATGACTAATTATTAGATAATTAAGCCAAGTTTATGGAATTTTAACATTTTCGTTGAGTATGAATACAGTTTTTTTTTAATCAAATTTACTTTTTCTTTCTGTCAAGATCAAGAAATATATTGTATTTTTGTTCATTTAAATAGGTAGTTAATTTATTAAATTTATTATAATAATAATATAATATATATTTATTCATAGATTAGGCAGGCGGACGAGCGTATGGGCAATCTGATGGTAAATGGTCATCAACGCCCATAGACATTGGCATTGTAAAAAATGTTAACCATCGCTTACATAGCCAATGCGCCACCGACCTTGGGAACTAAGTAATTACAGGCACAAGGGACGTAATTTCTTGTACCTGTAATTACACTGGCTCAATCACCCTTCAAACCTGAACGCAAAAATACCAAGTACTGCTGTTTTGCGGTAGAATATCTGATGAGTGGGTGGTACCTACCCAGATGAGCTTGCACAAATCCCTACCACTAGTTAAATGTACAGGTAGTTTATTTGTTAAATTTAAAGTTTGTTATTAAATTTTCTGACATATGGGATCGCCGTAGTGTGTCGTAATTTTTTTTTGTTTTCTTATCAACAACCCCTTTTGATTGATACCCATATAATGAGAGTGCATAAGAAATAACTAGTCCACCATCTTTCTGGTGTTCGCCATATTGAATTTAGAATGACGTCACTAGATAGCTAGTATAAATTCTATATTGCTTGCCCGAGTTTGAACCCACAATCTTAGTTAAGTTTCATCAATAACATAAAATCATATCATACGGTAATGTATACTTTACTTTATACTTTATTATACACCACAAAGAGAAAAAAAAATACAAAACATGAATACAGCCTAAATAAAAGACCTTATCGCTACATAGCGATCTCTTCCAGGCAACCAACGGTGTAAGTAATAACTAATAGGATATGAGGTAGGTAGTGCGCTAATAATAAATAAAATAACATTAAATAACGTAAGTATTTTATTAACTCAACGAAAACAAATTCCGTGACAGCCTGTGAATGTCCCACTGCTGGGCTAAAGGCCTCTTCTCCCTTTTTGAGGAGAAGGTTTGGAGCTTATTCCACCACGCTGCTCCAATGCGGGTTGGTAAACAAATTATACTGGTTTAATTATGGCAACTGGTTTAATTATGACTTTGTTTCAGACAAATTATTTTTATATATGCGGAATTTGCCCAAGGAATTTGGAGATGTCGTACAGATACATGCGATCAATGAGAGAACTATAGGGTTTCTGGATCCTGATAATGTTGAGGTAAAAACGCTTCACGTACAAACGTTATCAATAACTGATTCAAATGGAAAAGAACTATAGGCAATAAACAACACGACTTAGTATTGTCGTGTTATCGATTGAATGGCCAATGAACCAGTGAACCAGTGTAATTAAATGAATTGCTGATGTCAGGAATTGTTAATATTTCTTACGAAGCCAATGTCTTTGGACATTTGCACTATTTGCTTTGCAAAACGATTTAGTATTTAGTAATATGTGTGTGCATAGGTATTAAGAAATAGGTATTAAGCTATGTACATATAATAAATAAAGATACATAATATAAAAAAAAACTTATATATATTTTAATTTTAATTAACCTGGACCATGAAACTGGGATAACTTGTGACTTGGGGCTCAGAAAATAATAAAAGATCGAATTTCATTGTGTAATAAAAATATTTCAGACAATTTTATCGTCACTTCGTATTACTGACAAAAATATACCATATAATTTTATGAGACCGTGGCTAGGAGAGGGGCTTCTCACAAGCCAAGGTATGCAACTTCTATCGAAATAATAAAAAATATATCCTATCCATACATTTGGAATATATCACTTGGAATATGACTTTAATTTTAGGCTTAAAATGGCATCAAAGGAGAAAGCTATTGACTCAAGCGTTTCATTTTAATATATTGAAGAAATATTCGATAACTTTCGTTGAACAGACAGAGAAGTTTTTGCATGAAGTTCAAGGAAAGGTCAATGAAAAACAGGTTGACATAGTGCCTTTGATAACGTCAACGACACTTCGTATCATGTGTGGTAAGTGTATAGCTAATTACGAGAAATTAATAACGGAGTTGTTTACTGTTAAGTAGATATTATTTATAAATAACTAATAATATGACTTTAAGATTTGAATCATTTTATATTTACTGTGTTTTGTGTCAGATAAACCATATTGTTACAAATCTTTCTAAAAACTATTATTTAACTTTATATTTTACGTATTCGTTCCCATTGCCGAAATTTAAACGTAATTTTGGTGTTGGTGACGAAATAATTTAGTATTTACATAATATTTTCAGATCTGCTCTATTATACCGTCACGTTCCTTCTTCGCCGCTTAATCTTTTTGGCGTGAATAGCGCGAATACTACACATCTTTGTTGCTATGATTGACTATAATAATGAGAAAAATGTATTTATTTCATTAATAAGATTAAATGATGTTTTTTTGTGTACACCATATTTATTTATTGTTTTTAATTGTAAATTCTTTCAATAACCATCAGTTTCGATGACTCACATCGTTCGACATGTGTGAAGTAAATCCTTTGACAGCCACTGTTTTTTTTAACATAATTTGTTCTCATTTTAGAGACGGCAATGGGTACATCGATGCACGAAAGTATTGAATCTGTGGCGTGTAAATACTCGAGAGCAATAGAAACTGTCGGAAAAGCAATTGTCGAAAGAATGTGCAGAATTTGGCTACACGTAGACTACTTTTTTAAATGGTCGAGTGTTGCTAAGTCGCAAGAGGCCGCTCTAAAAGACTTGCACACTTTTACTAATAAAATTATCAAAGAAAGAAGAACATTCTTAAAAGAAAATAGTATTGAGACATTCGAAGATGAAGAAAGTTACGGTAATAAAGGGAGATTGGCAATGTTGGACTTGCTTTTAGAAAAAGAAAAAGTGGCAGATATCGATGTTAACGGTATCCGAGAGGAAGTTGATACATTTATGTTTGAGGTATTAATTGTTTCTTATAATTAAAACTACTAACAAACAAAAACCCGCTGCTGGACTAAGTGCTTCGCTTCTTTCGAGGGGCTTGGAGATCAATCAACCATGCTGTTATGCGGGTCGTTAGATACATATGATGATTTTCCCTAGATTTCACTGTGAATACATTTTGCGTCAAAAATAACAAAACTGAAAATAGACCGTTTATGATATAGAAATAATAAATAAACATTTAATTATTTCTTCTAGGGTCATGATACAACAGCGCAGGCATTGACTTTCTTGATAATGACGATTGCTAACGAGACGAAAGTGCAAGTAAGTTGAATTTATTTAAAATATATATCACGTTTTTATTAATATTATTAAATAGTTAGGCGAACAGGAAAATAAGCCACTTGATGGTAAAACATTCGATGTATGAAATAGCAACCATCCCTTACATCGCCAACCCGGGAGGGCAAATGACTCTACTCCACCTGATGGTAAGTGGTAGTAGAATCCAAACGCGACGACAACCAGTACAGTCGGGAAGAAGGTTCTGCACGAAGTGTTTCTTGTGTACGTAACAAATGCACAAACAACTTCTTCTCTATTTCAATATTAATGTCTGTATTTTTTTGTTCGATTAATATAAGAATTCCTAAAATAATATTTTAGGATAAGATTTACGAGGAACTGCAAAATATATTTAAGGGCTCCCAAAATACGCCAACAACAGATGAATTGAATGAGATGAAATATCTAGAATGCTGTATAAAGGAATCTTTAAGATTATATCCTAGTGTGCCAATTATACTCAGATATGTAACAGAAGAAACTGTTATAGGTTTGTATTGAATGAATACCGTACAAAAACATTTTTAATTATTGGGTTAAATATCCCTCTACTCTAAATGAAAAGGAGGCGCCTATATGTTGGAATAATATTAATTTATCAAAATTATTAATAATTTGAAATGCAATATCAATGTATTATTATTATTAGCAAAAAATATATCTCAGTGGTTTATCTCACTCGTAATACATAGTTTATATACTATATAAGGATTAATCGAAACAAATAAAAATTAAAAAGATATTTTTTCTACAAAAACTAATTCAACAATAAAACATATATATGGGTCCTCTTAAGAAAAAAAATAGCTGTGTAAGAGTGCCAGAGACGATTGCATTGTGATGTTCTATTTTTAAAACGTATATAAAATTTTATAGGTGGCTTCACAATACCCAAAAATACTCATATCCACATATCTATATATGACTTGCATCGTCGTGCGGATATCTACCCAGAACCAGAACGCTTTATACCCGAAAGATTTCTAGCAGAGGCATGCGCCAAGCGACACCCATACGCGTATATACCTTTCAGCGCTGGTCCTAGAAACTGTATTGGTAAGTTTACATTTTGTTCTGTTTCTGTATGATTATTATACGTATAATCCGCACGAGATCCGAGTGGGATGCTGCCAGCCGCCCTGCCGCTAGACATTGTTACTTGTTTGGTAGTTTCGTTCGACAATTGTTACTACATTAGTTTGGAGATTAATGGTTGTGTGATTATTTTAGTGATTAAATTAATAATAATATGTAAAAAGAGAAATGTCATTCAAAAAAATAACTCCTGCCGTTGAAGATATCATAAACACCATAATAAGGTCCTCCTGATATATTTCGGACTCAGCGCCAATCTCAAGAGAGATAAGCCAACTATGCAGGACATATTACAGTTCAGAAGTGTGTTCGCAAACACAGGTGCATTCTCTATTCCCATGGGACCCATAATCCGATGGGACGACAACCCGACATGACCGGAAAGAGTTCATGCACAGGACCAACGGCTTTACGTGGTTTCCGAGGCACGTGAGTGCACACACTACCAACTTCCAGACTCCTGGCTGCTACTAAGAATTTTCGACAGAAAAACCCAATAACTTTTTATTGGCCTGACTTGGCCTATTGAACCAGGACCTTCGTTCGGGTCTGCGACCTTTTCTAGCAAACATAACAAAAATACCTAACTAGATATAATCTCTTAAGCCCATATTCCCTTTTACTTTTGCTATAGTGGGTAAATTATTATTTTTCTGTGTGTCCAATGTTTTTACTTATTCTATAGCGTTGACGTTAACGAAGATTTGTATGGAATGAAAACAGCGCCGCCTAGTGACAATAATCGGAATTCTAACAAAGACAGAATTTCTTTGCTAACGCTCCTTTTTTCAAGAACCGTCACTTTCAATTTATTTTGACAAAGTTCCATCAAAATTTGATAGCTCGCGGATTATATATGATTGACGAAAACACAAGTACTAAATTCCTTAGCGGTTCTTCTAGATAGAATCTTTGCTCGAACTGGTGGTAGTAATTTTCAGATTAAATGTGTATAATATAAGAAAATGAAAGTACATTTTGAATTTTAATAAATTATTGACCAACAAAAGATTAAATTTCAGGTCAAAAATTCGCTATGTTGGAAATGAAGACTTTGGTATCGTCTTTGCTACGGCGGTTTCGTCTGGAAGCTGTGACTAAGCCTACTGATCTTGAATTCAGAACTGACATTCTATTACGTACTAATAATGAATCGCTATATGTTAAATTTTTCAACCGATGTTGATATAATTATATTGTGGCGAAAGAACTTTATACATGTTAACGTCATTTTAAGTAATTAATATATTTTTTAAAAGCGCATTGATCTTATTTCACAATAAGACCAAATATCTTATTAGAATAAATATTTTCATAAATAAATGAATTTAATTATTAATATATTGATGTTAATGAAGTCGGAACTTGAAATTTTAAAATTCAATAAATAGGTACATAAGTAATGTATATATATATACACAACATGAGCCCTACAGATCTCCCGCGATACTCTACAAGTATACAACTATGATACAAAATTTGAAATACTCTTACACAAAGTATTATCGAATATTGTTCAGTTTAATCGTAAAGTAAAATTATCACATTCATGACGTATTTGTAGCGTTATTGTGCAAAATATTAATAGTAAAGCTAGTTAAAAAAACGCTCGTAATATGTAAAACTAAGATTCGTTTAATTATTATTTATTTATTTACGAAATATAAATAAACATAACAGGTTGAACCAGTTACGTTTACGGTAGCCGGAGGATTTGAGAAAACCAAAGTTTCTATTAACACTTTAATTAATTTCTAGATCTTACATATAACTTAATCCTAAGACACAATACTGCTCGATGCTAGATGCAGATATTGAGTACTAACTTATATATATAACTTAATCCTAAGAAACAATAGTGATCGATGTTGGATCACATATTGAATGCTACCTTATATATATATAACTTAATCCTATGAAACAATAGTGATCGATGCTGGATCACATATTGAATGCTGCATATAATTAGTCTATCCTAATATATAGAGCTAAAAATGCTGATCTACTTGATTAATTAGGTGGTACGTGCGGAGCTGACTCGCGGTGGTGACTTCGCAGATACGTGCTCTTAGGGACTGTACGTGACAAATGTGTAATTTGTTAAAGTATTGACCTCTTAACTGGGTCGTGGCGGCGACTGCGCGGCTATATGCTGTGTCAGCGATCCTCCCTGAGGTGCTGTATGTAACACCTCCACCCCCAGAGCAGCAACTATTGGAGTACTTTCAACGAGAATGTTGCTGGTTCTCCTTCCTGAGTCTTGGATCCTCTCCTGGTCCGTTTCCTCTCCTGGTTCTTCCGATAATTATCTTCAGGGCAAGTGCAGCTATACCTAATACAACCGTATATAAGGGTATTGTTGTATAGTATAGTGATGCGTCTATGTGCTCAATTTTATTTCTATCTTCCAGGTGTTGCAGGCTCTTGATGTTAATTGAATTTAGTTATGTGAGGATTCTTGTCTTTTTCTACCAGGTCAAACTTGGTTTGAATTTCAGTAATTTTTAGCGGCTGCCCTTTAACCTCATCGTTGCTGTTGATCATAGTGATGGTATCCGTGACGTGACTCCGAGTTTCGTGACTCGTACTCTTGACGACCACATTGTAGCCTGCCAAGGGTGTAATGACGATCGTCCAATTGTTCCATTGTTTCTCAAATGAAACTTATCTTCGTTGGCAGGCATGACTTATCCAGTAATTGATGGATGACTATACTCTGGATACAATCAGGCTGCTCCCGTGGCTGTGGCCTTAGCCAAGTTGACATTCTACAATCGTAATCGCTAATAGAAAACTGATCAAATGTATGGGCATGACGTCATCTCAACGTTAAGTCACGTGGTCAAAACAAACGAATAGAAAAGTCGTAGCCAAGTTGACAATCGTTCAAAGTGATAGAATGGAATGTAATCGTTTCTACAACGATAATCGCTAACTCCATATAAATGGTAGCCAAGTTACAGTTTTGACAAGCGCTAACGAAAGTTATCGAAGTTTATGAACGATAACTAAGCGATCTCGGAGACCCAAGAGTTAACGCTAAAAAAATGGCGTCTCATATGACGACCGAGAAGTGTTTTGTTTATTAAACATAATTTTGGACTAATATTTTATTTTAAAATGCATACTTTAAATATGTTGTGGTGTGCTCATAATGAAGACGTGTGGCTTAAGCGCCGAAAAAGAGACATTCATCGTCAGTGCATGGAGACAATACGCGAAATGCCGGCAACTTTATTTGTGCAGCAATTTCGGCTAGACAAATTAACTTTTGAAGGCCTTTGACATGAACTCCGACACAAGACTTCGTTAAAAGGATCAAAATAAATTCCCCTAAAAGTTAAGGTAAGTGCTTAATAATATTTATTTATTTATTTATTAAGGACCATTAGCAGTCACTACACTTACACATGTAATATTAATAAACACACATTCAGAGTTAACATAAAGTGTGAAACTCTTCAAGAAGGCCACAACATGTATTTTAATATTTTACACTACTAAAATACTAAAAATTGCTGAATACATTTCTATAATATAGTATTAGCTATTTTTTTGTTACTTTTCTATCATAAATTTCATTTCCTAAATGTTTGTGGTTTTGTAGGTGTTGTGCACTGTTAGTTTCCTAGCCACAGGATCCTATCAGCGAATTATTGGTGTCACTCAGCATCTTGCTCAACGGACAGCTAGTTGGTGCATTAGACAAGTTGTTGATGCTTTGAACTATTCTGCTGTCATGGAAAAATGAATAGTTTCCAAAAACAAGAAAAGAACTTCATCAAAATAATGAGCAAGTATGGGTATTAGGTAGGTATTTATAATAGTGAAAAGATCTAATCTAAGGAGTTTACTTGTGACTAACTAAATTTTAAACTAATTTTTCAGGTGACTCTGGATATCCGCAACGCCCTTGGCTTATGACACCTATCCTCAATGCAGTTCAAGGTTCTAGGGAAGACCGATACACTCAAATGCATATGCAAGCCCGTAACTGTATTGAGCGCTGTTTTGGATTACTCATAGCACGGTGGAGATGTTTGCTTAGAGACAGGGTTCTGCACTATCATCCTTATGTAGCTAGCAACATTAAAATGGCATGTAGTGTGTTAAATAAAATAGCTTTGCAAGCTGGCTTGTCACCACCACAACCACTTCCTGCTGCACATGATAATGGGAATGATATAATCATGCAAGATCCACTCACTATGTCTGTAGGTAGTCAAAGTGAACTAATCCAAGGAAGAGCCATGCTGAGTTGTTTATTGAATAGGATATAGTAAGATTATTTTAAGCTTTAATAAGATTTTATTTTACATTTCCTAATTATAAATTGAACTTTTTATGTACTCTATATTTAATTTTTCTTATATAAATATTAATAATAAGATATTGATTGTATTTTGAACAGGTCTAGTTAATTGTATTTTGAATGTAATGTACTAAGATATTAAATAAATAATAAAACAGATTTGTTATTACAACTAAATTTATTATTATTTTTCTTAAAATACTAACATTTATAATTTGGTGGTGGTGTGCACCATAGGTAAGAATGAAGATAAAAAAATGACAAAGGTAAAATAGTGTATATTAAACATATTGTACACTGGTTCTTATATTAGATAGGCTAGTCTATTACATTATATATGAAGCTAACTGTACATAAATATTGCTTTCAATTATCACATTTAAAGTCTAAATTAAAATAGGGTTTGTTTAATACTACAACAAAAAGATCAATTATACTAATTAAAAGAATTAATAAGATAAATTAAAAATAAAAACTGATATTGTAGGCAATTTGAAATGTTCATAGCCCACAGCTGAGACCACTATTACTACATTAAACATTTTATGGAATAATATTTGTTGAAGGTAATGATGATGGTCTCAACTGCGGTAAAATTTCTATCAATTTGTCTACAGTATTAACTAAATGACTTAAAATTTGATTATGGTTTTCTTCTATTTGAATTATTCTCGATTCCAATTGTAGCCTTTCATTTTTCCATTTGTCTCTTGGCTTTATTACTCCTCCACCAATGGAGTTTAACAAATCTTCTAATTCCCGCCACAGTCAGTCAGCTTTAATTCGCCCTTGAAGCCCTTGCTGGGGCCTCGTTATATCGCCATAACTAGAACAAGTTAAAACTATTTCAGAGAAACAAAGGGTCTACTGATTAAGTAAAGAATCCAACACAATCATTGTATTGTTTTTTTCGTAAGTAGTAATATTAGTTCATGTCGCGTATCACGTCATTGTTTATGTTTCAAACTTTCAAGTGCCAGAGTATAATAAATTTTCAAATAACGAAATATTTACGAAATAAGTAATAATTTACGTACCTTTCCATGAATTCCAATAAAGCTGCACATTGTTCTGGGCTTGGTCGAGATTTATATTCCATTCGATAAAAGTTATCACATAATTTAAGATATCTTTCATCCTTAATTAGGATAATAACATAAAATTTCGAGTCACAGTAATGTTTAAATTTACATTTCGCAAGAAGAACATATACCCATCCTATTTCATTTACTTACTTTTTTAACACTTAAAACAAATATTCTTTGAACTTCAATTCAAACAAGAGTTCAACACGCGTACATATACACAACTGCGATTTTGACGTTTGTAAGAACGCTCACCATAGACTAAAGTGTAGGTTTTTTCTAAGTACATTGTAGAATGAGCGTTCGACTCAGTCGTGTCAAATTGGCTACCAACTTATCGTTTTCTAAAATCGCTTACGCCGAGGCGTTAACGATTGTAGAAAGAGAGTCGATATGAAACGAATGTAACTTGGCTAGGGCCTCTGATGATTTATAGTTTCTTCGCAGAGACGGTAATGTTCAAGCTTCGGGCATTCAGCCTCCATGTACATGAACAATTTCCCATCGGTTGCCATAAAGGGATACGGGGGTATAAAGGTTTGTTGCAGTTTATTGGGGACAATTGAAAAGCGGTAAAGTTCAAAATTATCAGGAGATATAACGGGGAATTTGAAAATTTTTACTATACGTTTATCAGTAAAATAACTACCAGGTTTAATTATGCTATAGTAGTCTCTAAGATCAGCATCTAACACTTCTTTTTTATTATAAATGGTTCTAAGTCTAATTATCATTTTTTCTAGTTCATATGTACTTAACATGCTATGATGAGTGCTCGATGCACGAATAAAAGCTAAAATATTCTCTAATCTAATTACTTCTAGGTATAAGTCATCAGTATTCTCACTAATGATAGCCAAGAGTTGCGCGAACTTAGCGAACTTGACTTCGGAAAAGTTGTGATTATCTAAAATTTGTGATAAGGTCTCGTTCATCATCTGTTGGTTTTCTATTATGTTAGTTATAATTTGAGTATACTGAGACATCCACGCTTTGTTAAGACTGACATGGTTATTAAGTTCGGATAATAATTTTTCCTCATTACTTCTAAGATTTTAATAGCGTTATTATAACTTTTAGCATCGGAATGATCCAGGTTGCCAGTTATGCCTTTAATAAAAGATCCTAGTCCATCAATGAATCCCCTTTTTACAAGGTTAGGTTCTAGACTTTACACGGTACAATGTACTCCACATGCCCAATGGTGGTGTAATTTTAAGGGCGGTTTTTATTTTTGGGTTGACATACTCTTTAATAGCATTAATTACGTCTTGTTCTAATGTGGATTCTGAAACTTGTATGTGTGTCCTTGTGTGAGTGTCAAAGGGTTTCGTCGCTATTGCACGTCGTTTAATGTCACCTACGGTAGTGAAACAGTTTTGTCTATGGAATTTATTAAGAGGTTCGTCAGTAATAGGTATCTCAAGGATGGGGCCTTCGGCGGATGTATGAATGATGACGGTTGAGGAGTCTGGGGGTTCAGGTCTAACAGATAGATTGACTCCACATTCTTTACAAGGGATTCTGTTTCCTCATTGTTCAACTGTACTCGTGACAAAGCGTCTGCGTTAGTGTTGTACCTCCCTTTTTTATAAATGATAAGTATAGTCGTATTCGCTTAGCTTAAGTCGCCATCGAGTTAATCTAGAGTTGGGTTCTTTTAAGTTTATAATCCATTGGAGAGGCCTGGGATCAGTATAGATTTTAAATTTTCGATCAAATAAGTAAGGTCGAAAATACTTGGTTGCCCACACTATGGCTAAAAGTTCTTTCTCAATTGTGCTGTAGTTAAGTTCACTATCATTCAGAGTGCTGGAGGCATAGCAGATAGGTTTGTCGGAACCTATTGAGCCTTGTGAGAGAACGGCGCCTAAAGCCATGTTGGAGGCGTCTGTCGTAAGTATGAACTCTTTCGTAAAGTCAGGATATTGTAATATAGGGTCGTTAATTAGTAAGGTCTTGCATCTCTCAAAACAGTTAATATACTCCGAGTCTAGGATAATCTTGTTTGATTTCTTAAGGCATTTAGTCATAGGTTTAGTCACGCGTGCAAAGTCGGGTATAAATTTTCTGTAGTAGCCTAGAAGTCCTAGGAATTGCTTAATTTCTTTGGGAGTTTTAGGCAGCGGATAGTTGTCAATAGCTTTTATCTTTTCGGGATTTGGTTTGATACCGTCCTTACTAATGATGTGGCCAAGATATGCGGTTTCTCGCTTAAAGAACTCCGACTTATCCATTTGTATTTTAAAATTAGAGTCTCTAAGTCTATTAAAAACCTTTTCGAGGTTTATCATATGTTGTTGGAGCGATGTACTGAACACGATGATATCGTCAAGATAAACTAGGCATATCTCATTTTGAAGGCCTATAAGTACTT
Source organism: Nymphalis urticae (assembly GCA_905147175.2). Classification (NCBI taxonomy): domain Eukaryota; kingdom Metazoa; phylum Arthropoda; class Insecta; order Lepidoptera; family Nymphalidae; genus Nymphalis; species Nymphalis urticae. The sequence continues at coordinate 10,675,110 of LR989991.1, forward strand.
TGTCCATAACTCGTTTGAACGTGGACGGGGATACTTTCAAACCCATGGACATACGGGTAAACTCAAAGTGACTATTTTCTACATTAAACGCGGTCTTCGGAATGTCGTCGGGGTTCATTTCGACTTGGTAAAACCCGGAAGCCAAGTCTAAGGTGGTGAAACATTGGCATCGACCAAGTTTATCCAAGACGTCTAATATGTTGGGGATAGGGTACTTGTCATCAATGGTCTTGTCGTTAAGTGTTCGAAAAGTTTTTGGACCACCCAGATGGGTGAGCTCCACGCTGAGTCCGATGGTCTTATGATTCCCTGTTCGAGCATTTTAGATATTTGATTTCGGACTTCTTTCCGGTTTATATGGGGATAGCGATAGCTTTTGGTATAGACTGGATTTTCGTCGTGGGTCCTAATATGGTGTTTAATTTTATTTGTAAAGGTCAAGGGCTCCCCTTCAATGTAAAACACATCGGCGTACTGCGCGCACAATTTTTGGATATTCACTCTTTCTTCAACGTTCAGATGGTTTGTGCGAAGTCGTGATAGTACGTCATTGACACGGTCGGAATTCTGTTTGGTACGCGTGCACTCGGCATTAAACAAGTCTATTTGAAATGGTCGGTTAAGTGATAGACCCACGTCCCTATCTGTCGGGTTATGAATTTCTACTATACCAGTCCTGTCTGTCACGGTCGTAACACAGTCATGGATAACGCAGTAACATACAAATTGTTTTGGTACGAATACATCACTGTCGCGATAATGGATAGATATGCTAGTTAATCGAGAGGAATTAGCGGGGATGAGTACCTCAGAGCTGGATTTCCTACATTGATATCGTAATAACCGTATGCCTGCATTCTCAGTGAACAATATGTTATGTTTCAGATCTATTTTGCAGTTTTCTAATAAATCTAAGCCAATCAGCCCGTCAAAATAGTTATAGAATTTATATATGAATAGTTTCAAATCTTTTTCAACATTAAATTCGGGAAAACTGGGTATGGTTATGGAATATTCATGTACACTGGTTATTCGTGAATTGGTTACTTCAAACGGATCAAAATCTTTGGTTATATGCGAGTAAAATTTTTCAACGGCTTCGGGGCTTATAAAAGACCGATTTGCACCTGTATCTATGAGGAGTCTAAGAGGTGGATTTTGTATCTGTATAAAAGGTAGCTCTTTCTTTGAGTGTAAATTTAATTCTATTCTGGCTCTGGGTTGATACAGCTCTTGGTAAAATCCTGCTCTTTTTGGCTAGTGGCTGGTTGTGGGGGTTCCGTAACATGATCAGAAGATGGATCGTGGTATTGGGGGTCACTCTCGTAAGGGTGCTCATAGGACATATGGGTGTTATGTTGGTACTCATAAGAGTTATAATTAGTATAAGAGTCGGTTTATTCATATTGGTCATAGTAGTGCCCTGGGTAATAATCATAGTCTTCGTACGTCTCATTGAAGTTAATTTCCTTGGGTTTAAAGTAATTAGAAGGAGAGGGATTGCCAAATCTTTGCCAGTCATGTCCAGGAATTCTTGGTGATAATGGCTTAGGCACAAAATGACTAACTCCGCTCATAGGCTTAGGGCCAATATGCTGGGGCGGTGCATTTCTAGAAGAGGTTCTAAAACCACTATTATTATAATTAGGAGGAGGAGCTCTGAACATTTGCTGTGTACGTGTATTCTGGTTATGATTACGATGTGGGGCTTGGTGAGATGGAAAGGTAGGGTGCCAATGCTGAGGAGAGTGAACAGGTGCATTAGAGGGTCTCTGCCAGCTGGGACTAGGTGAAGGAATATTACTCTCGCAGGCTAGGTACCTAGGGGTTGATTGCATAAGGCCTGGTGGACGTCGATCTGGAAGTGACTCGTTTCTACGCTGCATGTATGTACATGACATTCGACTCTTCTTGGACAAATTCCAGAGCCTTCTCTATAGTGTCGGGTCTCATACACCGGATACGAGATCCGAGAGGTTCCTTCAAACCCATAACATACGCTTGCATTGTTAACTTACGATACAAATCTCGTTTGGCTTCCACGGTTGTAGCCACAGTCTCATGCAATGTTACGTATGTCATGATGGTACTAAAAAGGTTCTGACATTTGTCATAAAACTGTTGCGGGGTGTCGTTGCCTTGAGTGGTTATAGATAAGTCATTATACAACGCAGTTTCGTCCCTTTGGTCCGCAAAGTTATTACACGCACACAACACATACAACGCACTAATAAATATTAGTGCGTTCGTAATGCCTAACCAGCTTTCTGGAATACCATTGGAATTAATAGTCCTAGCTGCGGGGCCAGTGATTTTATTTAGGATCCCATTAATAAGACATAAATTGCTTAATTAATAACCTGTTTCATTCTTGAGGTAAGTTAAAACTATCTGATCACAAATCCTAATAAAGCATGTAAGAACATTAGGGTTCCCGTCAAACTCAGGAACTGGACATAGTAAAATTATTTTCTAATACTAATGTAGAACTCTTTAAATTTATATTAGAGCCATTAAATTCCTTGTTTAAATCGATGCTTGAATCTAAGTTTGATTCGTCTAAATTCCTATGAATATCTATCGTATTGCTTCTACTCATCTGCCTTAAAGAGGCAGCCTCTTTCCCGGTTTTTCTTGGGTGGAAAGTGGTGGGAAATGATAGGCAACACGAAGTAGGGAATGTTCAAAGTACTTACATGTATCGTCTCTGTTTTTTCACTGCACTGATTGCTAAGTGCGTCCTCGGATGCGTGCACGTAGATTCTAATACTTGATTAAACACTTGAGAGTGTAAGCAGCTCAATTGGGTCTTCCTGGAGCCGATTCTTGGTTCTGAAAGTATCCCGGCTGCTTCAAGTATCCTACCGGCTGCGCCGGTTACGTTTACGATAGCCGGAGGATTTGAGAAAAACCAAAGTTTCTATTAACACTTTAATTAATTTCTAGATCTTACATATAATTTAATCCTAAGACACAATACTGCTCGATGCTAGATGCAGATATTGAGTACTAACTTATATATATAACTTAATCCTAAGAAACAATAGTGATCGATGTTGGATCACATATTGAATGCTACCTTATATATATATAACTTAATCTTATGAAACAATAGTGATCGATGCTGGATCACATATTGAATGCTTCATATAATTAGTCTATCCTAATATATAGAGCTAAAAATGCTGATCTACTAGATTAATTAGGTGGTACGTGCGGAGCTGACTCGCGGTGGTGACTTCGCAGATACGTGCTCTTAGGGACTGTACGTGACAAATGTGTAATTTGTTAAAGTATTGACCTCTTAACTGGGTCGCGGCGGCGACTGCGCGGCTATGTGCTGTGTCAGCGATCCTCCCTGAGGTGCTGTATATAACAAACCTAAGTCGTTTACTTACTTAATTATTACACTTAATTAATACAGTTCGTATGTATTCCACTGTCGTTTTGCGAAATACAGCAGGTGATGAGTTAAAAAAGTCGAGGCTTGGCTCTAGGTCAGGACCCCATTGAGCAAAGTTAATGCGCGTATCAAAGGTGACTCGCTAACCAGCACCAATCGACAGCCGGGCGCCGCAAATAGCTTGTGTCGATGAGCGCGAGTATATTTTTATATTTATTCGATTGGAATAGGGTATAGATATATTTCACAGAAGCAGTCCATATTAGCCTATCATTAAACTATCCCTAAACAAAAATTGCGCTCGAAAAAACGACAAACAACCAATCACAGTATCGAGCTTACAATATTTAAAAGGTGTTTATGAAAACAAAAATGTGTAAGCGAGACGGATAAACTAACTATATAAGAAAACATGAGTCATTATCGTCAATATTCATATACTTAAATATTAATATACAAGCAGCCCACCCCGACTTTGTCTGGCTTGAAAAGTTAATTATACAGATAACTAACATTATATTAAATTTTAAATTATAAGAAAATCCAAATCATGAACTTTCAGAGATTTAGATTCTTCCAATGTAAGTTGAACTCAGATCTATATGATCAATCATATTAAATAGGGTTCAGCTTATGCTGGTATTTGTCGATTAACTCGCCCATTCGTAGATATATGTTTAACTTTTAAGATTGACTATAATCTTTTTGTATAGTAATCAAATTTGTTCTAATATATTGGATTATTTCAGTCATTTTTTAAAATATTGATTCTTATGAAAGATATCGAGATATGACCATAGACAGTTTTTAGCACTTTTGATATTTTTTTTTTCCCAACTACCAACATTAAAAATGATTAGACTTTGGTATAAATAGCGATGTATTTACAATGAATGGATATAATTATTGTTGAACTTGAGCAGGGTGGTTACTCTGCCTGATAATAAATATCGCTTATAACCACAAAGCACTTATTTCGCTATCCTGGCCCACCTTCTGTTTCATCTCAGAAGTGGGATCGGCCTAAAAATATGTCGGGACTGTACATAAATGGTCTTGGAATCCACAAAAGGAACAGAGAACCGTCTATATTATCTGAAGAAGAAGAAAATGAACATATATTTTTTTAACTCCTTCAAAATCTGTCGACGTAGTACCAGCCAAAAGAAGACGCGTGGCGCTGTATAATAAGAGGTCTGCCAGCTGAATTACAACCAAATGCAAAAGCATATAACTGTACGAAACCGGAAAAGTTATACTTTGGATATTTATCATCATTTGAAAACTATAAGCGGATTGAAATGGTGAATTCTGCTAAAAGAAACTTGGAGAAGAGGCTGCGCTGAAGATGTTTCGTCGAATACTATTTCAAGCACACAAGAACTCGCAGATACAAAACGCTGCTATACATGTCGTCGAACGGGGCACGAGGCGAGGAATTGTAAGGCGACAACGCGCTGCGACTACTGTCATCGCTTAGGGCACAGCATCGCGACGTACTGTTTTTCTTCAAGCGGTTCAAGCCAGCCCACAAAAAAAAAGGTCAGAAACGTTTTACATATTACCTACGATATTTTATCTGACTTATATAAGAAAATAGCTTATGTGAAAGGTCACGGGTCAATCGCATATATAGATACAGGTAGCAAATTAAATTTGTTTACCCTCGCAATAGCAAAAAAAAATTAAAACTACAACTTCAACCTCTAATGTAGTAATAAGAGGCTTCGGAGGCAGTCAATTACATTATTTAGATAAATTTGAGATAGAAATAAATATTGATAATATTGTACTGAATGGACAAGTTGAGATAACAGACTATCATCTAACCGACATATATTTAATAATAGGTCATACATTGATTAATCAAAATCATATTAGCTTAGTGACCACCGCCGCATCTGTGTCATTTTACCCGACAAATAAATTGAACATTGACGTTATAGGTATTAATTTAGATTCAAATGACTTTATAAATAGTTTTCCTGTACTCTTAACTGAAAATATTAATATTAAAAAATGTAATTATGCCTTCGTGTCCTTTAGGGTTATTGATTATTTATACACGGAGAATCATGTATAAAATATTATAGTAATGTTATTTGTTACTAGTTGACTAATTACACTTTCTGGAGGAATAGTTTAGTCATAGTATATCAGAAAAAAGTACATATGTATATTTAAAAAAAGAAGCGTCTGTGTGACAGAAGCGTCTGTGTGACAGAAGCGTCTGTGTGACAAGAAGCGTCTGTGTGACAAGAAGCGTCTGTGTGACAAGAAGCGTCTGTGTGACAAGAAGCGTCTGTGTGACAAGAAGCGTCTGTGTGACAAGAAGCGTCTGTGTGACAAGAAGCGTCTGTGTGACAAGAAGCGTCTGTGTGACAAGAAGCGTCTGTGTGACAAGAAGCGTCTGTGTGACAAGAAGCGTCTGTGTGACAAGAAGCGTCTGTGTGACAAGAAGCGTCTGTGTGACAAGAAGCGTCTGTGTGACAAGAAGCGTCTGTGTGACAAGAAGCGTCTGTGTGACAAGAAGCGTCTGTGTGACAAGAAGCGTCTGTGTGACAAGAAGCGTCTGTGTGACAAGAAGCGTCTGTGTGACTAAAAATATATATCACTGGTAAAGGCTTCAATTAAAAGTAACAGAAGAAAATATTGCTTATTAGTAACAATACATTAAATTTAGTCACAGATTGAAAACGATATACTTTTTGGCCCGCATTTTTTTTTCCAGATATCTGATGTCGGTGAAAACTCTACCAGCCGTGGGGCACGGCAGTTTCAGGATGGCCGAGTGTTAAACTCAACGCTAAGACCAACGCGTATATAATTTAGAATAACCTAATATTTATTTAAGTTATGTTGATTATAAATATTGTTTCAATGTTATTTAATTTCGTGATATTATTTTACAACTACCAACATTAAAAATGATTATACTTTGGTATAAATAGCGATGTATTTACAATGAATGGATATAATTATTGTTGAACTTGAGCAGGGTGGTTACTCTGCCTGAAAATAAATATCGTTTATAACCACAAAGCACTTATTTCGCTATCCTGGCCCACCTTCTGTTTCATATTATTACAACGGGTAGTTGTGTAGGTTATTTGAAAATACTCATACATACGTATTAATTTTCGCTTAGTTACGTTAGCTACAGTCGTCATTAAGGTATGTGGCAAGGGTTTAGTGTTAAAACTTTGCACTCCACTCATATGTTCTGGCTTAGAATTATAGGATGGATTATTCCTAGGTGGTAAACGAAAGACATTACTACGCGGGTTATAATTAGGGGGTTGTGCACTAAATATCTGTCTAGTTCTCGTTTGCATCGGCCTATTGTATTGGGGTTGATTATGATTAAAATTAAATTTAAAAGGCTGTGGGGTTTGTATAGGGCGTTGTGCTACAGGGGCTGGCCAATTAATTATTGGGGGTTGAAATCCTTTTGCTCGAATATGTGAAAATGGTAAGGGATTAATTTTAGGAGTTGATTGATGTTTTAGTCCGTCCGTGCGTTGTTGTAAATATGTAACGTTTAATTCTTCTTGTACATATTCAAGGGCTTTTTCTATTGTTTCGGGGCGCATGCATCGAATTCGTGACCCTAAAGGTTCTTTTAGGCCGCGAACAAATGCCTGCTTAGTTACTTTCTTATAAAGATCGCGTTTAGCTTCTATAGTGGTCTGTATATTCTCATGTAACGTAACATATGTCATTATCGTACTGAAAAGTGTCTGACAATGGCTATAAAATTCTTGGGGTGTCCTATTTCCTTGTACGGCTAGCGAAAGGTCATTGTATAAGGCTGTTTCGTCTCTTTGATCAGAGAAATTATTTATTAGAGAAGTCCTTATACCGAGCCAACTGTCCGGTATACCATTAGAATTAATAGTAGCAGCGGCAGTTCCCGTGATTTTATTTAGTATCCCGTTTAATAAACATAAGTTAGTTAATTCACTACCGGGCGCACTATTTAAATAATCTGTTACTATTTGGTCACAAATATTAATAAATCTCGTAAGTACGTTAGGGTTACCATCGAATTCGGGCACAATCCTAAGGATTTTGTAAATAGTGTCCGGATCCTGAGCCATATTTGAATTTATATAATTATTTAAATTCGTTAACTCTAATTTATTTTCTAAAATCCTATTACTATCTAAGCTACGATGACGGGCCTGCTGCGATGCAGATTCCCGATATCTATAAACTCTAGGATAATAAATTTTGGAGTGGGATTAGTTAGGATAGGAGCAACACGAGAATAGTTCAAATGTACTCACATATAATTCATTTCTGGTTTCTCCTCGTGAATCGAAGTTTGGATTCTCCTTCCGGTGCTGCAGCTGGTCCGTAGGTTCAGGATACTAGCGATGACCTAACAGTCCCTATTCTAGTATCCTACCGACTGCGCCAGTTACGTTAGCTACAGTCGGAAGGCCGAAAAAAAACCAAAAACTATTTTAAAACTAATTTAATTAATTAAAACTAATTTTACAATCTAACTTAATGTACAACCTACTCGATGCAAGCTTTACAATATATTGAACGTGAGAAAAATATTAATAAAGAAACTTATTTCTAAACTGCAAGTTAGCATTCCCGATAAATGCTCATTATTGTTTAGTTCGAGGGAAATCTACGTCAGCTATCTTCCTGGAGCAGGTTTGCGTAACTGCTTTGTAAATAATTTTGTAAATTAATGTTTATAGTTTAGGAAGGTGTTTAATTTCGTTGCCGCTTATATAATTTATTCATGGTTTTGTTAAATTAATACTTAGCCGGTTAGTTTGAAAAGTGAAGTAAGACCTTAAATAAATGAAAATAAAAATTAAAGACAGCTAAAAATAGTACAAATCGTGACCGCGTAGAATGATCGCCAAAATGCTAGCAACATTTCCTCTTTGAAAAATGAACCACTTAGTTGGTTAGTTAATAATAAGTACTTATTAGAAAAAAAAGGACACAATTTCCTGTGAAGGTATCGTTTGCAGTCACAATAAATAAAGCACAGGGAAAGACATTCAAGTATGTCGAAATAGATTAAGGAAATAATTTCTCATGTATGATTCCAATTGTATGTTCCCTATCTAGATCCGGGTGCGCCAAAAACCGAATAGATCCCAAGAAAATAAAACTAAAAATGTTGTACATACTGAAACATTATAAATTCACTCTTAAGGCGCATTTTCATTGGTCGATAAGTCGGTAGTTAGCCCGATTGCGGGGAGTACCCGCATGCGAGCTAACAACCAATGAAATCCACTGGTCGATAACTCGGTCGATTAAACGTGTGCGGGTGATATAATGAAATATAAAAATAATAAATCATTAAATATTTAGAAGTCACCCGCACCCCGTATGCGGGCTCTGACGACCAGTGAAAACGATAAACTCTTTGCGGGCCCTATGGCATGCGTTACAGAAATCTCCCGCACCCCGAATGCGGGCCTTATCGACCAATGAAAATGCGCCCTTAGTGATTTTTTTAATTTATACGCGGGTACCTCGGGCACAGCTACTTAAAAACATAAAAATATAAAATATTTTTTAATGTAGCATAAATATATTATAATACTATCACAAACACTAATTCATAACCAAAATTAAACTAAAAACTAAAAGCAACATACAATTATTTCATGCAACAAATGTAGCTATTGTAGGAATATAGGAGGGTAGTAGTGGGAGGAAGTGTATTTAAAGGAGGGTGGACGGTAGACAGGTCTCTTTTTGCTATCGTGTGTTCGGTCGATTGGTGTCATACTGTGTTATTTTTGTAATCCATTGCGATTAAGTTTGTTAGTGTCGTGTTGCTAGGGTTAGTTTTGAATTAAATTGGGAGAATTGTTGTTACATAAATTCATTAGTAAAAATTGTCGAATAGTTTGTGATTTTGTAAAATTGATTAAATTTATTATCTAGTTTTCTGTAATTTTGTTTTTAAAAAAATCCCTTCCGATCTGGTTTCTAAGATCAGAAGTGGGATACTAACTTATTCAGCCCACTACGGCTTGGCCTAGCTCATAATCTTTTTTTTTTCTCCTTTTTGCTTTTTTTTTTTTTTTCTGAATTACCCTCATGTGAAGTTGTATTTTTTTTCCTTTAAAAAAAAAACAAATTTATAATTTTCTTCATTAGTTGTTTCGCTGGATTACTTTAAATATCGTGTCGTATTGTTGTTAAGTATATTTGTTAGAGAAAATAGTTAAGATTAGGAATAGTGTGTGCTGAGATCGAGTGATTTCAAGGCGAGTCTTTTTGATCGTTATTGATATTTTTCTTTTTCTTGAAAATGTCTGAACGTGTGCTTAATCGTAGTCGCAGTGATAGTGATCCTCGTCGTGATCGTTGCGATAGTCAGGGTAATAGGTCCCGCGAAAAATCTCTTAACGAGACTGATATGTTAAGACTTGAAATTAAGGCAATGATGTCTCGACTTAAGGCGTTAGAAGGGAAAACGAGGGCTTCACCCTTGCCGGGTCCATCGTCTGGTCGTACATTAGCGTATACCCACGACCGCGAGGAGGAAAATGTGATAATTGCTAGTGCCCATGGTAGGCAATCTTCACGACAATTACGTACGCCATCGCATGAAGGTGGTAGGTCCCGTGGATCCAATAAGGCGCGACAGTTGTCTCCGTTAGGCCGCCGTTCAGCTTCACGTTCGCCTTCGCCACAACGTAATGCAACGCAAACGTAACGCTTGAATGAATTTGACTCGTTTTAATTTTCATTCACTCTGATTATGTTAATATAAGTCATATTATTTTCTTAATTGGGTCAAGGATATGGGTTGTGATACTCATTTTATAACACCCGAAATGCACTAATCTAATGGACAGGTTGAACGATATTGCCGTACCGTACTCTATATGGTCCGTATTGAGTGCAACCACCGACAGCAGAAGTGGCCTGCGGTTATGTGGAAGTTACAACTGACTCTCAACATAACAAAACACAAGACGACGCGATACTCTGCCTTGAACTTGCTCATAGGCGTCGAAGCGGCTACACCGCTCATACGCAGCTTGATACGGGATGTAGCTCTTGAAGGTTCCAGTGGTAATCGGGAAGCCATTCGTGAGATGAGTCGTCAGAGAGCGTTTGTGCATATATGTGACAATCAAGCCAGTCAGGACGCCTACGTTAACAAGAGACGTAAGCCAACTCAAACCTTTGAACTACACTCCTTAGTATATGTTCGTAAGCAGGCGCAGTCAACCGGGAAGTTAGACTCGTGTATGCGAGGACCTTACCGGGTGGTGAAGATACTTCCACACGGTCGCTATGAGCTGCAGCTACTGGCTGGCTCGTATGGCAAGTCGACTCAAGCAGCTGCGGAATATATTGTTCCGTGGCGTGGAGAATGGACCCCTGATGTTTGTGCTGCTTTCTTTGATGGTAAGTGTCTGCTCTATTTTTGCTTGCAATTTAAGATCAGCTTTGAGAATTTACTGATGTTTTAAAATCTTTATGAGTCAATATGTTTTGTTTATTTGTTGTGATTGGAATACTATCCTATAGCCTCGGGGCTAAAGTAAGGCAAATTTAACAAGTTGATACGGTGAGCGTTTGTCTTGGAGTGTATCGGACACGCTACTGTAGGATCCCTGAGCTGAGGATAACCATTTGTCTTGGAGTGCGTCGGACTGTGGTTATCCCGCGGATAATTGTGGGCCTGTGATATCTGTTGTCTTGGAGTGCATCGGACGCGTTATCACAGGAGTGACTTTGGCCTGGGATAATTGATATCTTGGAGTGCATCGGATTCATTATCCCAGGTAATTGAGTTGCTTAGTTTTGAATATATCTTAGAGAGCATCAGACATGCTATCCTTGTGTGTTGTACAACTTGACTTTGTGGGTCAGTTGTCTTGGAGCAGGTTTCATGTAAAATAAAGAGAGAGCTTAGCTTATGATGGCTATCAGCGTCGACAGCATTGTTGATTCGTAATATGCAGAAAAATCTGTGGTTTTATTTTCATGTTACAGACGCAGATACTGAAGAAGAGGAATTAACTGCCGGTGTCGACCTGCGTCCCGGTGTTGTACAGCCTGTGGAAGATATCGAGCCGCAACAAGGACCCTCAGGAATACAGAGATTCTCAGAACTAGCTGCCTCCACTGTGAACGAAGAAAATCCCCTGCTCTCCGTCCCAATTGTGGAAACGGATCGTGACAGTTGAAAATAAAGAAGCCCGGGGACGGTCTTCTGTCAGGAAAGGCCGTGTAGGAATATAGGAGGGTAGTAGTGGGAGGAAGTGTATTTAAAGGAGGGTGGACGGTAGACAGGTCTCTTTTTGCTATCGTGTGTTCGGTCGATTGGTGTCATACTGTGTTATTTTTGTAATCCATTGCGATTAAGTTTGTTAGTGTCGTGTTGCTAGGGTTAGTTTTGAATTAAATTAGGAGAATTGTTGTTACATAAATTCATTAGTAAAAATTGTCGAATAGTTTGTGATTTTGTAAAATTGATTAAATTTATTATCTAGTTTTCTGTAATTTTGTTTTTAAAAAAATCCCTTCCGATCTGGTTTCTAAGAGTATATATATTTCATCAATCACTTACTATGGATATTAAGTCAGGTCAGTAATACTAGTGATATTACACGATACTAATAAACATATAATGAGAAGAAAACACGTGAGCCCTGCAGTCTACATGTTACATTTATATATGTATGTATATTAGCATAAAAGTTGCATGTAAAAGTTATAACAAACATTGTACAGAATTAGATATATTTAACTCAAAAATTAGCGAATTTAAATTTAGTTTACGTCATATATTTAAATTATAGAAGTTTCACTTGCATCTTATGCTTTCTGTTTTTGTTTTTATTCTTAATATAATATGTCATTTGTTTGTATTAATTTTTAGTGGAAACTTGATTGATTTATGTTTTTCTTATATTTGTTTTTTTACTATTAAGTGTAATCATAATTGTTTGTTTCCCAAATAAATAAATAAATAAATAAATAAATAAATAATAAGTACAGGCGGATAGATCATTATTTTTTTTTAAATAATTTTCTTGAATCTAAATTATACAAGCTGCAAGGCTGCTTAAATTTAACTTAAAATTGCAGATTTAAGTCCCGGCAAGCACCATTTAGTTATGACTAAATATGTGCTTAATTTGTACTGTACTTTACTTTATACATTTATTATAGAGAAAAAAAAATTATAAAACTTGGATACAACTTAAATAAGAGCATACAATTTTGTCGGCATTATTGCTACATAGCGATCTTTTCCAGGCACCACCGGTGTAAGTAATAACTCATGGGATATGAGGACAACTCATAGGATAATTTGTATTGTATGTTCAACGTGAAGGATAATCTACATCTAAAACATCTTGATGACGTGTCTGATGAAATTCTACGAGTTATGTAATTATCAACCCTCTTTCCTCTCCTTCCCTCTCCTCTTCAAGAGGAAAGGAGGCCTTTTCCCAACGGTGGGACATTATAGGTTCGGCTTCAAACATTTATGATTGTAAGATAATTTTTTTTAAATTTATTATACAATCAAAATATACTTTTCGTCATTTTACAAGGTTATTTTTAATACAAAGCTATATAATGTAATATAAAAATAAAAAGGATTTCAAAAATGTGCCTATTTTATGAATAAATATGAAAAATAAGTGTTTAATGATTTAAATGTTGTCATTTTTTTATCAGAGCACACATACAGTTTTGTTATTTTATGCATATAATAAAATATCATAATGATAAATTCGAGATTTTAATATTACTGTACCTACTCAAGGACTTATAAATGCATATAAAGACTTACAGTAAACAGTGTCCATTGTTCTTTAGAAAAAAACGTAACGTTATTTGTTAATATGTAATTAATAAGTTATTAACGTTGTTTTAATTAATGTGTATTTAAAAACACGCTAAAAAATTAATTACCATCAAAGTGGTGGTAGAGCTTTGTGCAAGCTCGTCTGGGTAGGTACCACCTACTCATTAGATATTCTACCGCAAAACAGCAGTACTTGGTATTGTTGTGTTCTGGTTTGAAGGATGAGTGAGCCAGTGTAATTACAGGCACAAGGGACATAAAATCTTAGGTCCCAAGGTTGGTGGCGCATTGGCGATGTAAGCGATGGTTAACATTTCTTACAATGCCAATGTCTAAGAGCGTTTGGTGACCACTTACCATCAGGTGGCCCATATGCTCGTCCACCTTCCTGTTCTATAAAAAAAAAAAGTAAGAACCCTGAAATATCTGCTTTTGAAGCGAATCCTTCCGAAAACGACGACTTGATTTTTATATAATTTAATATTGTTTACATGAAGTACAAACTCGGCCGCCCATAGTTCAATTTATTTTTGAAGGATGTCAGAAAAATGCTCTGTTAATATATTGTCTGTACGATGTCATGACGGTGCCTTAAATTAAAACTTTAATTAAAAAGCTATGTCTAATATATGAATGGAAAGTATCTTATGATACTAAACGATAGAAGATTTTTGAAATAATCGGATTCTAAGTCCGTACACCTCAAAATCAGTGAGCAAAATTTCTGCCCATTTTGCAGAGCTCATTGGCTCGCAACTAGAACAGTGAGCAAATAAAAATGGGGCTTAGTAGAGCGTTTTGGCAATAAATATATTGAGCATTGCATAAAGCTAATATAAGCTTCTGAGGTCTTCTTGGATCTTTGCGTATTTGATTAGTATTTTATATAGATAAATGCAAAGATCATAATATACAAAAATGCTTAGTGATTTTAGACTGATATGGCATATTAAGTTTTCAATTTAACATTTTACTTCAACCATTTAAATGGTATGCTTCTCTTGTAATTTAACTTAATATGTAATTTAATTTTTTGATCTTTGATATTTTTGATCAAACTATAAATTTCGTTAAATTATCTATTTTTAATTTTGAACTGGATTTGCCTGTGCAAACTCAAATAAAAGATTAGCAATTTCGCTTATCTACGTTATTAGGCAGCAAAGAAGCCACTCTCAATCTTCTGATTTTACCGCAATGCATAGAACTATTGTAAACCTTTCCTTTCTTGGTCCATTTCTCTTATTTTATACAGAGATACGACTTTCATTTATTGCATATTTTAGACTGCAATCATGACTTTTTACTTGATGCTAATATACATTAATTAATATATATCGATGTGATCAATGCTCTTTGATATACACGATAATCTTTTTCTAACAGATTTCGGTTACGGCGGCAATTCTTAAGGGAAACTACCCAACTATATCGGTGCAAATATAGTCTGCACCGAAAATATTATATTAGCCAAACTTGCGTGCTAATACATTTAAGACCAGATCGGTATCGAAAAAAACAACCGAGATTGCCCAGTGGTAAGAATCTTAACCGATGATCGTGGGTTCAAACCCGGGCAAGCACCACTTAATTTTCATGTGCTTAATTTGTGATTATAATTCATCTCGTACTTTACGGTGAAGGAAAACATCGTGAGGAAACATGCATGTGTCTAATTTCAATGAAATTCTGCCACATGTGTATTCCACCAACCTCCATTGGAGCAGCGTGGTGGAATAAGCTCCAAAACCTTCTCCTCAAAAAGGGAGAGGAGGCCTATAGTCCAGCAGTGGGACATTCACAGGCTGTTACGGGTGATAACGGCCAGAAAGAGTTCAAGTGCAGGATCAACGGATTTATCTGCTTTCGTATGCAAGTATGTATTTTTTTATGCATAAACACAACCCAATCCAAATGTTAAGCTGCCACTGAAATATTTCGATAAAAAAAACTAAAAAATCTCATATTTTGGCTTGATCCGCGATTTGAAACTTAAATCTCAATATAATAGCCACATAAGGTAGCCATACAAACGAGGCAATTAAAATAATAATAAATATTGTGTTAATAATTAACTATTGAACAGTAACGAATCAGTTGTGTGACTGACCTGATGCTCATTTACTCGGCGTGTGTTGATAAAAGGCAATGCCCTGACTGACTCACAATGCACCTTGAAATATTAATGCAAAATATATTTTATAATAATAAGGTATTCAATTGAAACGATAATATGGTAGGATACTACCAAATGGACTATAACTAAATACAATACTAAGTTTTACTGTTTGGCAGTAGAATATTATGTTAACCATCCCACCAAAGCGATATGTAGGTAGGGCTGCCATCTCTAAAAGCTGCCCCCAGGACCGGAAGCGTACGTTCCCCGGATTTTGAAGCTTACACCCCGGTCATTTCAATACTTTTTTCATTCACTTACATCTTGATTAAAATATATTTTACTCCACACTTACTCCTTTCTTTGTCGCACTTCCAAGAAATGGAATTCCTTACCAGCTCACGTATTCCCCTCCTCTTACGACCCGGGTTCCTTCAAACGAGGCGTGAAGAGGCATCTTGCGGGCCGGCAAGGCGAGGGCGGCTAGTGCAGAACCTTCTTCCCGACTGTACTGGCCGTCCTCGCGTTTGGACTCTACTACCACTTAACATCAGGTGGAGTAGAGTCATTTGCCCTCCCGGCAAATATAAAAAAAAAAAAAAAAAAGAAGAAAACTTTAATTTTAAGCGTCTTCTGTTGCAAGAAATAGTGTGTTTAATCGTTCTTGTGACGACAAGTGAGTAATTTTGCTTTATTTTTTAACATTCTTAGGAATTAAATAAAAGATAAACAAAACTAAACTAATAATAGTTACTCAGTTAATAAAATTAAATGAAAACTTTTTTAATTTTTCATTTTTCCATACAATTAACAATAATTACTTTAGTTTTAAAAGAACTTAAATCTTATATCAAATTCAGAAATTTATAATAACTTATACTAAGCAACAATTTTAACACCCTCTTTTGATTTTTTCTTTATATTACAAGAAACAAAATACAATTTGTTGTTTTGATTCAGAGATCTATGTAACTAAATTAAAAAAAATATTTAAACCAAATAAATGAAAAAATAGCGTCGCCAGCGCGTGCGGTGAAATACCTAAACCGTAGCTTTTATTTACTTAAATTATGGGAACAGGATTTAATCGGAAACCCGGACTTTTATTGTAGTCCTACACAAGGACTTGTTGTAGGATTACAATTTAAACCCCGCCCGGACGCTTCCCGGACGTCTTCCAAACTAGGACAAATCCGGGGAAATCCGGACGGATGGCAGCCCTATATGTAGGTATGCATACAATTGAATTTTGGCAAAGATCATTACTTAAGTAAAGCAGTGCACTCTCCTTATTAGTTTAATCCATTTTCTCATTCGCCTTGTAATACTCGAATACCAATAACTAGCTTCATATATGTTATGTGGATAAGAACAACAGCTCTAAAAACGTCCTAACATACTATTACATTTTTCCCTGTCCGCGTGCGTATCGTAACATATCTATTACGTTATAATTGTCAATCTACTAGCAACTCACTCTCAAATATGTTCTCAATTAAATATCCTAATAAATTAAAGCCAGCACTCGACAGTAAATATAAAAAGGTAAGTCCTACAGAACCATTAAAAACAGATACATTCTTCGTAAATTTATAATTAACGTTGTATTCTTGATAACATTTATTATACAGGTATATTAGTGTACGGCATCTTATTCATGAGTGCATTTTACTGGCACATGTCTCACTGTAAACAACATGCTTGTTTCTCTTGTTACTAGTTGTCTGTTCGTTGGACTTTTAGTTACTTTACTTTATGATCAATATAATCGAGCAGGGAGGCTCATACGCCAAATACCCGGTCCAAAGAGGTGGCCTATTGTTGGTAATACAATCAATTTCTTATTACCACTCGGTAAGTGAAATAATAATTATTATTTAATTTATTGTTATATAAAAATGTTATGATTGGTAAAAATGTTACTATCACATTCTAATAACTGGTCAATAAGTGTTGCAATGAAAAGCCTAAGCTCATTCGTTAAGCTAAGGTATATAATTTTGTTTTAACGTTAATTCCCATTCTATGAACGTCAAAAATTACCTATTGTTTCTTTAATTTTGTTTTCGTTGTGAGTTTTGTCTATCTTTCTACTATTATACTAATGTACGTGTTTAATAATATTAAGTATAATTTACTTTTGTGTGTACGATTTTTTTAAATTTCTGTGATTTTGTTCACTCGATTTGTCTAATTTGACAAGGCCATCAAGGTTGTTCAATTTAAATTTGGAAAAAAAAATCACCCCTCTGAAAAAAAATACAAAGTAATTTGTAAATTAAAATATGTTTTTGCGAAATCCAATTTAAAAAATTAGCTTGCATTAACGAAAGTATCTAAACGTTAAAAAAATAAGTAAGTATTCGCTACTAACATTTAAAAAGCCCTGTGTGTTTCAAATAGAAATAATGCTATTTTTTAGAATTATAACATGAAAAATGCTTCATTAGTACAATACGATGGTGTTTATTCTCCCCTCTCTACTTATAAACGAATGAAACAATTGCTATTAATTAAAAGAGGCCTTTGTGAACTAAGCACATATTTTTCTTTTTCTTTTCTTGAAATTTTTAACCTTTAAAATTACCAATTCTATGTGAAATCCAATAAAGATTTAATGAAGAAAAAAATAATATAAACTTTGTGAAACTGATGGGATAGTAATTAAAGAAAAAAATCCCAAAATCATTGACGCCAAAACGAATGAATAAATGAACAAATAATATATGTATGTTCCCCAAATTAAATTTTAACTGAAATTTAGTAATCCGAAAACTTAAGATTTATGTCCTTATAAATAAATTTCCTACTTTATCGTATTAATTTTATCCTAAAAACGTATACCCCTTTTTTCTATGGTAAAACATATTTACTCGTTTCCCCACATAAGGTGGGGTGGGACTCGCCGGTGCTGAAGGTGCCGAAATACCACTAAAAATTCAGCGGTACTCAGCGATCTGGTGTGAATAAGGCAGTAATTTTATAAATACTAATTAAAACCTAGAATGATTTAGATAAATTACATGAATGGTTTCAATATAATTTACTAACTATAAATATTGAAAAGACTTCCTTCATGCTTTTTCATGCAAAAAATAAGAAAATTCCAAAATTTAACCCAATAATGATAAATAATCAGACTATTAAACAATCAAATGAAGAAAAGTATCTTGGCCTAATCCTAGACCCTAAGCTAACATGGCATGCACACTTAGACTACTTGCAAGGAAAAATAAATTCGCTCACTGGGGCAATACGTAGATCGTCGCGATGTATACCACACAAAATCCGTATTATAATATATAATTCACTTGTAAAGTCATTATTAGAATATCTTGTTGAGATTTGGGGTAGTGCATATAAAACTAATATAAAGGATCTACAGATCTCGCAAAATAAATTACTAAAGTCATTATTCCATCTAGATTACCACATGTCAACCAAAGAATTGTATAAACGTACTAATGTATTATCAATTAACCAGTTATACAAATTTAAAACATGCATATTAATTAGAAAAATACTAACAAAAACAATACACACACAAATAACGTTTAGAACTAAAACCTACAAACATTACACTAGAAATAAACACAAACTTGAATTACCCAAGACCAGGACGAAATATGGAATTAAATCTCTACAGTTTGAGGGAGCAAAACTATACAATAGCTTACCTAATGAAATTATCAATGAAAAATCCTTTACGATCTTTAAGAAAAAATTATTATCTTATTGTAAAAATACTTAGAATAATTACTCTTGAATTGTATAAGTCGTTACTACTGTACTAAATTGTCGGTTAAATTATTATGTAAAAAAATATCTCATTTAAGTGAACATTGTATGTTCTTTATGAGAAAATAAAATTCTTAAACCACAAAACCTGATTTCATAAATTAAAAAATGACAAAAATATTCGTACCTAAAATTTAATAATATCAAATCTTTAAATACTTCATCTTGTGTTTGATATAACCAGTTGTTTTTTTTTATGTTTCTCACAAAAAGTGTTTTTTGTCGATCATTATTAAAATACTTATGAATTGTGGTGTTATTGATCTGCGCAATGACACGGGCGCAGAAATTAGTAACTAAAAATCTTCTCGTAGCTAAATTATCAGTAAAAAAATAAACATTAAATTAAATAAAATCAAACAATTTATTACATCATACAATTTATATGATATAAAATTTTGCCGCGAGATATATCTGTGCAAATTTATTTTATGAAATACATATATATGTAAGGTTAGGTGGGGCACAATAACACAAGGGGTACAGTAAAACAGCTTTAATATTTCTACCTATGTCTACTAAAAATTTAAACAAGTGACACTGTTATAATTTTATAGTTTAGTCATCATCATCAAGTCAATTGTCATTTTTTAATTTAAAGTTGGTTTGTAGTTTTATTTTAAAATTTTTGATTTGAACAGATAATTTGGCAAGTTTTTTTAAAATATTTTTGTTTTAATTAGATAACAGTTTCGTTTTGGTGTGTGCATATTTTTTTTTAATTTTCTTACATGTTTCACGTACTCAGTTGGCCGTATCTATAACGTCAAAAAATTTAAATGCGTATTTTTATTGAAGGTACTGAAGGGGCACAGTAAAAACGGGGCACATCAAAACATGTTTTAATGTACCCCTTTAATATTAATTTCTCTTGCGAGCACTTGTAAGCGTTTTTTTTTTCGGGAAGAAAAAACAAAAATAAAATAGCTTTAGATTTAGGTAGGGTCGATTTTTTATCTCTTTTTAATGACTAATTATTAGATAATTAAGCCAAGTTTATGGAATTTTAACATTTTCGTTGAGTATGAATACAGTTTTTTTTTAATCAAATTTACTTTTTCTTTCTGTCAAGATCAAGAAATATATTGTATTTTTGTTCATTTAAATAGGTAGTTAATTTATTAAATTTATTATAATAATAATATAATATATATTTATTCATAGATTAGGAAGGTGGACGAGCGTATGGGCAATCTGATGGTAAATGGTCATCAACGCCCATAGACATTGGCATTGTAAGAAATGTTAACCATCGCTTACATAGCCAATGCGCCACCGATCTTGGGAACTAAGATCATACTATAGTAATTACAGGCACAAGGGACGTAATTCCTTGTACCTGTACTTACACTGGCTCAATCACCCTTCAAACCTGAACGCAAAAATACCAAGTACTGCTGTTTTGCGGTAGAATATCTGATGAGTGGGTGGTACCTACCCAGATGAGCTTGCACAAATCCCTACCACCAGTAAAATGTACAGGTAGTTTATTTGTTAAATTTAAAGTTTGTTATTAAATTTTCTGACATATGGGATCGCCGTAGTGTGTCGTAATTTTTTTTTGTTTTCTTATCAACAATCCCTTTTGATTGATACCCATATAATGAGAGTACATAAGAAATAACTAGTCCACCATATTTCTGGTGTTCGCCATATTGAATTTAGAATGACGTCACTAGATAGCTAGTATAAATTCTATATTGCTTGCCCGGGTTTGAACCCACAATCTTAGTTAAGTTTCATCAATAACATAAAATCATATCATACGGTAATGTATACTTTACTTTATACTTTATTATACACCACAAAGAGAAAAAAAATACAAAACATGAATACAGCCTAAATAAAAGACCTTATCGCTACATAGCGATCTCTTCCAGGCAACCAACGGTGTAAGTAATAACTAATAGGATATGAGGTAGGTAGTGCGCTAATAATAAATAAAATAACATTAAATAACGTAAGTATTTTATTAACTCAACGAAAACAAATTCCGTGACAGCCTGTGAATGTCCCACTGCTGGGCTAAAGGCCTCCTCTCCCTTTTTGAGGAGAAGGTTTGGAGCTTATTCCACCACGCTGCTCCAATGCGGGTTGGTAAAACAAATTATACTGGTTTAATTATGGCAACTGGTTTAATTATGACTTTGTTTCAGACAAATTATTTTTATATATGCGGAATTTGCCCAAGGAATTTGGAGATGTCGTACAGATACATGCGATCAATGAGAGAACTATAGGGTTTCTGGATCCTGAAAATGTTGAGGTAAAAACGCTTCACGTACAAACGTTATCAATAACTGATTCAAATGGAAAAGAACTATAGGCAATAAACAACACGACTTAGTATTGTTGTGTTATCGTTTGAATGGCGAATTAACCAGTGAACCAGTGTAATTAAATGAATTGCTGATGCCAGGAATTGTTAATATTTCTTACGAAGCCAATGTCTTTGGACATTTGCACTATTTGCTTTGCAAAACGATTTAGTATTTAGTAATATGTGTGTGCATAGGTATTAAGAAATAGGTATTAAGCTATGTACATATAATAAATAAAGATACATAATATAAAAAAAACTTATATATATTTTAATTTTAATTAACCTGGACCATGAAACTGGGATAACTTGTGACTTGGGGCTCAGAAAATAATAAAAGATCGAATTTCATTTTGTAATAAAAATATTTCAGACAATTTTATCGTCACTTCGTTTTACTGACAAAAATATACCATATAATTTTATGAGACCGTGGCTAGGAGAGGGGCTTCTCACAAGCCAAGGTATGCAACTTCTATCGAAATAATAAAAAATATATCCTATCCATACATTTGGAATATATCACTTGGAATATGACTTTAATTTTAGGTTTAAAATGGCATCAAAGGAGAAAGCTATTGACTCAAGCGTTTCATTTCAATATATTGAAGAAATATTCGATAACTTTTGTTGAACAGACAGAGAAGTTTTTGCATGAAGTTCAAGGAAAGGTCAATGAAAAACACGTTGACATAGTGCCTTTGATAACGTCAACGACACTTCGTATCATGTGTGGTAAGTGTATAGCTAATGACGGATTAATAACGGAGTTGTTTACTTTTAAGTAGATATTATTTATCAATAACTAATAATAATAATAATAATAATAATAATAAAAATTTATTGCTTCAGATAGGTCGTACATTACAAAGTAAGTCTTAAGAAAAACATACATATTTTTTATGAGATACAAATTATTCATACTGGACACATTTTTTCTAATTTACCACTCTTTTTCATTGACGACCGTATCGCAATTGGTTGCAAGCTCAGCTATGTGCTGTGCTATGCCCAGCGCTGATTTTCAGCTTGCTCCTTCTATATTTTATTGATTTAGTTGAGAGCGCCGCACCGTTCCGTATCATATTCATTCCGTATCATACCGTATCATTCCGTATCATAAAGTATAATGAAAATGATAAAACAAAAAATAAAAAAAACAAAAACTGATATAAAAGCAAGTAAAAGAGAAACCGGTGACATAATTATATAGCACAAAAAGAAATAAATAAGCAATTTCTCCAGATCAATAACTACATTTTAAAGCTGAACATTAATAGAACGACAAAAACTTAATACACGCATGCACATCTTCGCATCATAACAACCATAACTCTATGTGTACGTCATGGCTAGGGCAATTGAAACTATGATTAAATAAAAATAAAGAGAAGTCTAAGTTTTTAGGATTCTATTCTTTCATATTTTGCTTCATTCGCATAATTTGTAAAGTTTTTTGTTACGTAGCCACTTCTACTTGTAGACGAAGGTAATATTCTTTAAGGCATTTTTTTAATGTTACAATTGAAAAATGATATACACGTAAGGGAGGTGGTAGGTTATTCCAAATTTTTGCTGCAGCATATTTGAAAGAACCTTTAAATCCTACTGTCTTATGTTTAGGAATAAGTAGTTTAATCTTCTCATTTTCTCGGACACTCCTATCTTTTCTATTCTCTAGCCAGTCAAGCTTTTGATATAAGTAATTTGGCTTTTTGCTCCGTACAATTTTATGTAAAGATACTGCTAGATGAAGCTTCCTACGTGATTTCATGTTTAAAATATTGTGACAATTAATGAAAGGAGCTACATGTGATCTCTTAGGAACGTCAAAACAAAACCTAGTGCAAGCATTTTGAACTCTTTGTATAGCTTTTTCGGTCTTTTTCAATAATCTGGGACCATACACTGTGTCACAGTAATTAAAAATCGATAAAATAAGTGACTCAACCAGGGTAACTCTCACTTTCTCCGACATGAAAGGTCTCAAGCTATATAGAACTTTTAATTTATAAAAAGCATTTTTTATTTTCAGATTTAGATGTTCTATAAATCTGAGATTTTCGTCAACGTATAGACCAAGATTCTTTGCAACTTTTACTTGTTCTAAAGATTCATTGCCTATTTTGATCTGTAAGTTGTGTCCCTTAATGCATTCACGTTGATGTTTGCTGCCCAGTACCATATATTTTGATTTATTCGCATTAAGAACTAAATTATTTTTTTCCGACCACTGAGATATATGTTCTAAATCATTATTTATAAAATTTACTGAAATGTTTGTATAATATGACTTTAAGATTGGAATCATTTTATATTTACTGTGTTTTGTGTCAGATAAACCATATTGTTACAAATCTTTCTAAAAACTGTTATTTAACTTTATATTTTACGTATTCGTTCCCATTGCCGAAATTTAAACGTAATTTTGATGTTGGTGACGAAAAAATCTAGTATTTATATTACATTTTCATATCTGCTAAGCTGTAAATTCTTTCAATAACCATCAGTTTCGATAATTCACATCGTTCGACGTATGTGAAGTAAATCCTTTGACAGCCACTGTTTTTTTTAACATAATTTGTTCTCATTTTAGAGACGGCAATGGGTACATCGATGCACGAAAGTATTGAATCTGTGGCGAGTAAATACTCGAGAGCAATAGAAACCGTCGGAAAAGCAATTGTCGAAAGAATGTGCAGAATTTGGCTACACGTAGACTACTTTTTTAAATGGTCGAGTGTTGCTAAGTCGCAAGAGGCCGCTCTAAAAGACTTGCACACTTTTACTAATAAAATTATCAAAGAAAGAAGAACATTCTTAAAAGAAAATAGTATTGAGACATTCGAAGATGAAGAAAGTTACGGTAATAAAGGGAGATTGGCAATGTTGGACTTGCTTTTAGAAAAAGAAAAAGTGGGAGATATCGATGTTAACGGTATCCGAGAGGAAGTTGATACATTTATGTTTGAGGTATTAATTTTTTCTTATAATTAAAACTACTAACAAACAAAAACCCGCTGCTGGACTAAGTGCTTCGCTTCTTTCAAGGGGAGGGATACATATGATGATTTTCCCTAGATTTCACTGTGAATACATTTTGCGTCAAAAAAACAAAACTGAAAATATACCGTTTATGATATAGAAATAATAAATAAACATCTAATTATTTCTTCTAGGGTCATGATACAACAGCGCAGGCATTGACTTTCTTGATAATGACGATTGCTAACGAGACGAAAGTGCAAGTAAGTTGAATTTATTTAAAATATATATCACGTTTTTATTAATATTATGAAATAGTTAGGCGAACAGGAAAATAAGCCACTTGATGGTAAAACATTCGATGTATGAAATAGTAACCATCCCTTACATCGCCAACCCGGGATGGCAAATGACTCTACTCCACCTGATGATAAGTGGTAGTAGAAACTTCTTCTCTATTTCAATATTAATGTTAGTAAATTTTTTTTCGATTAATATGAGAATTCCCAAAATAATATTTTAGGATAAGATTTACGAGGAACTGCAAAATATATTTAAGGGCTCCCAAAATACGCCAACAACAGATGAATTGAATGAGATGAAATATCTAAAATGCTGTATAAAGGAATCTTTAAGATTATATCCTAGTGTGCCAATTATAAACAGATATGTAACAGAAGAAACTGTTATAGGTTTGTATTGAATGAATACCGTACAAAAAAAATTCCCCCTCTACTCTAAATGAAAAGGCGCCATATATGTCGGAATAATATTAATTTATCAAAACCTTTGCATTGTGATGTTCTATTTTTAAAACGTATATAAAATTTTATAGGTGGCTTCACAATACCCAAAAATACTCATATCCACATATCTATATATGACTTGCATCGTCGTGCGGATATCTACCCAGAACCAGAACGCTTTATACCCGAAAGATTTCTAGCAGAGGCATGCGCCAAGCGACACCCATACGCGTATATACCTTTCAGCGCTGGTCCTAGAAACTGTATTGGTAAGTTTACATTTTGTTCTGTTTCTGTATGATTATTATACGTATAATCCGCACGAGATCCGAGTGGGATGCTGCCAGCCGCCCTGCCGCTAGACATTGTTACTTGTTTGGTAGTATCGTTCGACAATTGTTACTACATTAGTTTGGAGATTAATGGTTGTGTGATTATTTTAGTGATTAAATTAATAATAATATGTAAAAAGAGAAATGTCATTCAAAAAAATAACTCCCGCCGTTGAAAATATTATAAACACCATAATAAGGTCCTCCTGATATATTTCGGCCTCGGCACCAATCTCAAGAGAGATAAGCCAACTATGCAGGACATATTACAGTTCAGAAGTGTGTTCGCAAACACAGGTGCATTCTCTATTCCCATGGGACCCATAATCCGATGGGACGACAACCCGACACGACCGGAAAGAGTTCATGCACAGGACCAACGGCTTTACGTGGTTTCCGAGGCACGTGAGTGCACACACTACCAACTTCCAGACTCCTGGCTGCTATTAAGAATTTTCGACAGAAAAACCCA
This sequence comes from Nymphalis urticae, assembly GCA_905147175.2. NCBI lineage: Eukaryota > Metazoa > Arthropoda > Insecta > Lepidoptera > Nymphalidae > Nymphalis > Nymphalis urticae. The sequence continues at coordinate 10,701,114 of LR989991.1, forward strand.
ATAACTTTTTATTGGCCTGACTTGGCCTATTGAACCAGGACCTTCGTTCGGGTCTGCGACCTTTTCTAGCAAACATAACAAAAACACCTAACTAGATATAATCTCTTAAACCCATATTCCCTTTTACTTTTGCTATAGTGGGTAAATTATTAATTTTCTGTGTGTCCAGTGTTTTTACTTATTCGATAGCGTTGACGTTAACGAAGATTTGTATGGAATGAAAACAGCGCCGTCTAGTGACAATAATCGGAATTCTAACAAAGACAGAATTTATTTGCTAACACTACTTTGCTCAAGAACCGTCACTTTCAATTTACTTTGACAAAGTTCCATCAAAATTTGATAGCTCGCGGATTATATATGATTGACGAAAACACAAGTACTAAATTTCTTAGCGGTTCTTCTAGATAGAATCTTTGCTCGAACTGGTGGTAGTAATTTTCAGATTAAATGTGTATAATATAAGAAAATGAAAGTACATTTTGAATTTTAATAAATTATTGACCAACAAAAGATTAAATTTCAGGTCAAAAATTCGCTATGTTGGAAATGAAGACTTTGGTATCGTCTTTGCTACGGCGGTTTCGTCTGGAAGCTGTGACTAAGCCTACTGATCTTGAATTCAGAACTGACATTCTATTACGTACTAATAATGAATCGCTATATGTTAAATTTTTCAACCGATGTTGATTTATATTGTGTTGAAAGAACTTTATACATGTTAACGTCATTTTAAGTAATTAATATATTTTTTTAAAAAGCGCATTGATCTTATTTCACAAAAAGACCTAATATCTTATTAGAATAAATATTTTCATAAATAAATGAATTTAATTATTAATACATTGATGTTAATGAAGTCGGAACTTGAAATTTTAAAATTCAATAAATACATAAGTAATGTATTTATATACACAACATGAGCCGTACAGTTCTCCCGCGATACTCTACAAGTATACAACTATGATACAAAATTTGAAATACTCTTACACAAAGTATTATCGAATATTGTTCAGTTTAATCGTAAAGTACAATTATCACATTCATGACGTATTTGTAGCATTATTGTGCAAAATATTATTAGTAAAGCTAGTTAAAAAAACGCTCGTAATATGTAAAACTAAGATTCGTTTAATTATTATTTATTTATTTACGAAATATAAATAAACATTACAGCTTGAACCATTGATGGACGACTATACTCTGGATACAATCAGGCTGCTCCCGTGGCTGATGATTTATAGTTTTTTCGCAGAGACGGTAATGTCCAAGCTTCGGGCATTCAGCCTCCATGTACATGAACAATTTCCCATCGGTTGCCATAAAGGGATACAGGGGTATAAAGGTTTGTTGCAGTTTATTGGGGACAATTGAAAAGCGGTAAAGTTCAAAATTATTAGGAGATATAACGGGGAATTTGAAAATTATTACTATACGTTTATCAGTAAAATAACTACCAGGTTTAATTATGCTATAGTAGTCTCTAAGATCAGCATCTAATATTTCTTTTTTATTATAAATGGTTCCAAGTCTTATTATTATTTTGTCTAGTTCATATGTACTTAACATGCTATGATGAGTGCTCGATGCACGAATAAAAGCTAAAATATTCTCTAATCTGATTACTTCTAGGTATAAGTCATCAGTATTCTCACTAATGATAGCCAAGAGTTGCGCGAACTTAGCGAACTTGACTTCGGAAAAGTTGTGATTATCTAAAATTTGTGATAAGGTCTCGTTCATCATCTGTTGGTTTTCTATTATGTTAGTTATAATTTGAGTATACTGAGACATCCACGCTTTGTTAAGACTGACATGGTTATTAAGTTCGGATAATAATTTTTCCTCATTACTCTCTAAGATTTTAATAGCGTTATTATAACTTTCAGCATCGGAATGATCCAGGTTGCCAGTTATGCCTTTAATAAAAGATCCTAGTCCATCAATTAATCCCCTTTTTACAAGGTTAGGTTCTAGACTTTACACGGTACAATGTACTCCACATGCCCAATGGTGGTGTAATTTTAAGGGCGGTTTTTAATTTTGGGTTGACATACTCTTTAATAGCATTAATTACGTCTTGTTCTAATGTGGATTCTGAAACTTGTATGTGTGTCCTTGTGTGAGTGTCGAAGGATTTCGTCGCTATTGCACGTCGTTTAATGTCACCTACGATAGTAAAACAGATTTGTCTATTGAATTTATTAAGAGGTTCGTCAGTAATAGGTATCTCAAGGATGGGGTCTTCGGCGGATGTATGTATGGTGACGGTTGAGGAGCCTGGGGGTTCAGGTCTAACAGATAGATTGACTCCACATTCTTTACGAAGGGATTCTGTTTCCTCATTGTTCAACTGAACTTGTGACAAAGGAGGTACAACACTAATGCAGACGGCGTTAGTGTTATACTTCCCTTTTTTATAAATGATAGTATAGTCGTATTCGCTTAGCTTAAGTCGCCATCGAGTTAATCTAGAGTTGGGTTCTTTTAAGTTCATAATCCATTGGAGAGGCCTGTGATCAGTATAGATTTTAAATTTACGACCAAATAAGTAAGGTCGAAAATACTTGGTTGCCCACACTATGGCTAAAAGTTCTTTCTCAATTGTGCTGTAGTTAAGTTCACTATCATTCAGGGTTCTGGAGGCATAGCAGATAGGTTTGTCGGAACCTATCGAGCCTTATGAGAGAACGGCGCCTATAGCCACGTTGGAGGCGTCTGTCGTAAGTATGAACTCTTTCGTAAAGTCAGGATATTGTAATATAGGGTCGTGAGTTAGTAAGGTCTTGCATCTCTCAAAACAGTTAATATACTCCGAGTCTAGGATAATCTTGTTTGATTTCTTAAGGCATTTAGTCATACGACCTGACCTGACTTTAGTGATACGACTTTCTTCAACGTTCAGATGGTTTGTGCGAAGTCGTGATAGTACGTCATTGACACGGTCGGAATTCTGTTTGGTACGCGTGCACTCGGCATTAAACAAGTCTATTTGAAATGGGCGGTTAAGTGATAGACCCACGTCCCTATCTGTCGGGTTATGAATTTCTACTATACCAGTCCTGTCTGTCACGGTCGTAATACAGTCATGGATAACGCATTTACATACAAATTGTTTCGGTATGAATACATCACTGTCGGGATTATGGATAGGTATGCTAGTTAATCGAGAGGAATTAGCGGGGATGAGTACCTCAGAGCTGGATTTCCTACATTGATATCGTAATAACCGTATGCCTGCATTCTCAGTGAACAATATGTTATGTTTCAGATCTATTTTGCAGTTTTCTAATAAATCTAAGCCAATCAGCCCGTCAAAATAGTTATGGAATTTATATATGAATAGTTTCAAATCTTTTTCAACATTAAATTCGGGAAAACTGGTTATGGTAATGGAATATTCATGTACACTGGTTATTCGTGAATTGGTTACTTCAAACGGATCAAAATCTTTGGTTATATGCGAGTAAAATTTTTCAACGGCTTCGGGGCTTATAAAAGACCGATTTGCACCTGTATCTATGAGGAGTCTAAGAGGTGGATTTTGTATCTGTATAAAAGGTAGCTCTTTCTTTGAGTGTAAATTTAATTCTATTCTGGCTCTGGGTTGATACAGCTCTTGGTAAAATCCTGCTCTTTTTGGCTAGTGGCTGGTTGTGGGGGTTCCGTAACATGATCAGAAGATGGATCGTGGTATTGGGGGTCACTCTCGTAAGGGTGCTCATAGGACATATGGGTGCTATGTTGGTACTCATAAGAGTTATAATTAGTATAAGAGTCGGTTTATTCATATTGGTCATAGTAGTGCCCTGGGTAATAATCATAGTCTTCGTACGTCTCATTGAAGTTAATTTCCTTGGGTTTAAAGTAATTAGAAGGAGAGGGATTGCCAAATCTTTGCCAGTCATGTCCAGGAATTCTTGGTGATAATGGCTTAGGCACAAAATGACTAACTCCGCTCATAGGCTTAGGGCCAATATGCTGGGGCGGTGCATTTCTAGAAGGGGTTCTAAAACCACTATTATTATAATTAGGAGGAGGAGCTCTGAACATTTGCTGTGTACGTGTATTCTGGTTATGATTACGATGTGGGGCTTGGTGAGATGGAAAGGTAGGGTGCCAATGCTGAGGAGAGTGAACAGGTGCGTTAGAGGGTCTCTGCCAGCTGGGACTAGGTGAAGGAATATTACTCTCGCAGGCTAGGTACCTAGGGGTTGATTGCATAAGGCCTGGTGGACGTCGATCTGGAAGTGACTCGTTTCTACGCTGCATGTATGTACATGACATTCGACTCTTCTTGGACAAATTCCAGAGCCTTCTCTATAGTGTCGGGTCTCATACACCGGATACGAGATCCGAGAGGTTCCTTCAAACCCCTAACATACGCTTGCATTGTTAACTTACGATACAAATCTCGTTTGGCTTCCACGGTTGTAGCCACAGTCTCATGCAATGTTACGTATGTCATGATGGTACTAAAAAGGTTCTGACATTTGTCATAAAACTGTTGCGGGGTGTCGTTGCCTTGAGTGATTATAGATAAGTCATTATACAACGCAGTTTCGTCCCTTTGGTCCGCAAAGTTATTTATTAGTGCGTTCGTAATGCCTAACCAGCTTTCTGGAATACCATTGGAATTAATAGTCCTAGCTGCGGGGCCAGTGATTTTATTTAGGATCCCATTAATAAGGCATAAATTGCTTAATAAATAACCTGTTTCATTCTTGAGGTTAGTTAAAACTATCTGATCACAAATCCTAATAAAGCATGTAAGAACATTAGGGTTCCCGTCAAACTCAGGAACTGGACATAGTAAAATTATTTTCTAATACTAATGTAGAACTCTTTAAATTTATATTAGAGCCATTAAATTCCTTGTTTAAATCGATGCTTGAATCTAAGTTTGATTCGTCTAAATTCCTATGAATATCTATCGTATTGCTTCTACTCATCTGCCTTGAAGAGGCAGCCTCTTTCCCGGTTTTTCTTGGGTGGAAAGTGGTGGGAAATGATAGGCAACACGTAGTAGGGAAAGTTCAAAGTACTTACATGTATCGTCTCTGTTTTTTCACTGCACTGATTGCTAAGTGCGTCCTCGGCTGCGTGCACGTAGATTCTAATACTTGATTAAACACTTGAGAGTGTAAGCAGCTCAATTGGGTCTTCCTGGAGCCGATTCTTGGTTCTGGAAGTATCCCGGCTGCTTCAAGTATCCTACCGGCTGCGCCGGTTACGTTTACGATAGCCGGAGGATTTGAGAAAAACCAAAGTTTCTATTAACACTTTAATTAATTTCTAGATCTTACATATAACTTAATCCTAAGACACAATACTGCTCGATGCTAGATGCAGATATTGAGTACTAACTTATATATATAACTTAATCCTAAGAAACAATAGTGATCAATGTTGGATCACATATTGAATGTTACCTTATATATATAACTTAATCCTATGAAACAATAGTGATCGATGCTGGATCACATATTGAATGCTTCATATAATTAGTCTATCCTAAAAATGCTGATCTACTAGATTAATTAGGTGGTACGTGCGGAGCTGACTCGCGGTGGTGACTTCGCAGCTACGTGCTCTTAGGGACTGTACGTGACAAATGTGTAATATGTTAAAGTATTGACCTCTTAACTGGGTCGCGGCGGCGACTGCGCGGCTATGTGCTGTGTCAGCGATCCTCCCTGAGGTGCTGTATATAACAAACCTAAGTCGTTTACTTACTTAATTATTACACTTAATTAATACAGTTCGTATGTATTCCACTGTCGTTTTGCGAAATACAGCAGGTGATGAGTTAAAAAAGTCGAGGCTTGGCTTCTAGGTCAGGACCCCATTGAGCAAAGTTAATGCGCGTATCAAAGGTGACTCGCTAACCAGCACCAATCGACAGCCGGGCGCCGCAAATAGCTTGTGTCGATGAGCGCGAGTATATTTTTATATTTATTCGATTGGAATAGGGTATAGATATATTTCACAGAAGCAGTCCATATTAGCCTATCATTAAACTATCCCTAAACAAAAATTGCGCTCGAAAAAACGACAAACAACCAATCACAGTATCGAGCTTACAATATTTAAAAGGTGTTTATGAAAACAAAAATGTGTAAGCGAGACGGATAAACTAACTATATAAGAAAACATGAGTCATTATCGTCAATATTCATATACTTAAATATTAATATACAAGCAGCCCACCCCGACTTTGTCTGGCTTGAAAAGTTAATTATACAGATAACTAACATTATATTAAATTTTAAATTATAAGAAAATCCAAATCATGAACTTTCAGAGATTTAGATTCTTCCAATGTAAGTTGAACTCAGATCTATATGATCAATCATATTAAATAGGGTTCAGCTTATGCTGGTATTTGTCGATTAACTCGCCCATTCGTAGATATATGTTTAACTTTTAAGATTGACTATAATCTTTTTGTATAGTAATCAAATTTGTTCTAATATATTGGATTATTTCAGTCATTTTTTAAAATATTGATTCTTATGAAAGATATCGAGATATGACCATAGACAGTTTTTAGCACTTTTGATATTTTTTTTTCCCAACTACCAACATTAAAAATGATTAGACTTTGGTATAAATAGCGATGTATTTACAATGAATGGATATAATTATTGTTGAACTTGAGCAGGGTGGTTACTCTGCCTGATAATAAATATCGTTTATAACCACAAAGCACTTATTTCGCTATCCTGGCCCACCTTCTGTTTCATCTCAGAAGTGGGATCGGCCTAAAAATATATCGGGACTGTATATAAATGGTCTTGGAATCCACAAAAGGAACAGAGAACCGTCTATATTATCTGAAGAAGAAGATAATGAACATATATTTTTTTAACTCCTTCAAAATCTGTCGACGTAGTACCAGCCAAAAGAAGAAGCGTGGCGCTGTATAATAAGAGGTCTGCCAGCTGAATTACAACCAAATGCAAAAGCATATAACTGTACGAAACCGGAAAAGTTATACTTTGGATATTTATCATCATTTGAAAACTATAAGCGGATTGAAATGGTGCATTCTGCTAAAAGAACAACTTGGAGAAGAGGCTGCGCTGAAGATGTTTCGTCGAATACTATTTCAAGCACACAAGAACTCGCAGATACAAACGCTGCTACACATGTCGTCGAACGGGGCACGAGGCGAGGAATTGTAAGGCGACAACGCGCTGCGACTACTGTCATCGCTTAGGGCACAGCATCGCGACGTACTGTTTTTCTTCAAGCGGTTCAAGCCAGCCCACAAAAAAAAAGGTCAGAAACGTTTTACATATTACCTACGATATTTTATCTGACTTATATAAGAAAATAGCTTATGTGAAAGTTCACGGGTCAATCGCATATATAGATACAGGTAGCAAATTAAATTTGTTTACCCTCGCAATAGCAAAAAAAAATTAAAACTACAACTTCAACCTCTAATGTAGTAATAAGAGGCTTCGGAGGCAGTCAATTACATTCTTTAGATACATTTTAGATAGAAATAAATATTGATAATATTGTACTGAATGGACAAGTTGAGATAACAGACTATCATCTACCCGACATATATTTAATAATAGGTCATACATTGATTAATCAAAATCATATTAGCTTAGTGACCACCGCCGCATCTGTCATTTTACCCGACAAATAAATTGAACATTGACGTTATAGGTATTAATTTAGATTCAAATGACTTTATAAATAGTTTTCCTGTACTCTTAACTGAAAATATTAATATTAAAAAATGTAATTATGCCTTCGTGTCCTTTAGGGTTATTGATTATTTATACACGGAGAATCATGTATAAAATATTATAGTAATGTTATTTGTTACTAGTTGACTAATAACACTTTCTGGAGGAATAGTTTAGTCATTGTATATCAGAAAAAAGTCCATATGTATATTTAAAAAAAAGAAGCGTCTGTGTGACAGGAGCGTCTGTGTGACAGGAGCGTCTGTGTGACTAAAAATATATATCACTGGTAAAGGCTTCAATTAAAAGTAACAGAAGAAAATATTGCTTATTAGTAACAATACATTAAATTTAGTCACAGATTGAAAACCTAATTACTTATTGGCCCGCATTTTTTTTTTCCAGATATCTGATGTCGGTGAAAACTCTACCAGCCGTGGGGCACGGCAGTTTTAGGATGGCCGAGTGTTAAACTCAACGCTAGGACCAACGCGTATATAATTTAGAATAACCTTATATTTATTTAAGTTATGTTGATTATAAATATTGTTTCAATGTTATTTAATTTCGTGATATTATTTTACAACTACCAACATTAAAAATGATTGACTTTGGTATAAATAGCGATTTATTTACAATGAATGGATATAATTATTGTTGAACTTGAGCAGGGTGGTTACTCTGCCTGATAATAAATATCGTTTATAACCACAAAGCACTTATTTCGCTATCCTGGCCCACCTTCTGTTTCATATTATTACAACGGGTAGTTGTGTAGGTTATTTGAAAACACTCATACATACGTATTAATTTTCGCTTTGTAAATAACTTTTTTAAATTAATGTTTATAGTTTAGGAAGGTATTTAATTTCGTTGCCGCTTATACAGGGTGACTGGTGAATTAGTATCAATATTTTAGGAGCATAATCGGTACATGATTCTCATTCGAATTATGTAAAAAAAATAGGTACTTAATTTTTGACCAAATTTACAAAAATTTTACTTTAAATAAATAAAGTGTGGACATATTTCCGCGGCGCGTGCGGCGTGGTGTTTGCCACCCGCAACCCCTGCCCCGCGGCTAGTTAGTAGGGCGAGCGCCGCCGTAAGGTTCGTCCATCTTCCCGCGCGCGCGCCCCTAGCGATCGATCTTACGCGTATAGTATAGTCATTAGTAATTAGGTATGGCTTATCAATACACAAATACAGAATACTGTGAGTAGTAAAGTGACCCATTCGTGTTAAAGCGTGTGAAAGACAATATGCGTAAACGTGCCGAACTGTGTATCACACGAGCAGGAGCTCACTTTGAACATTTGTTAAGGTTAGTGTAGTTATGTAGGTAAATAGGTAGTTTAATGATTGACAATCGTTGTAAATAAGTATGATTCCATTTTTAAATACGCCGAAAATACCAAGATAGGTAAACAGTTATTTTTTGTCCCAAGTTCATATCATTTACCTAGTCAACAAATTTGTTGCGTAAACGAGTGAAATATTTTGGTATTTTTGCCTGTTCTAAGCCAGGTTTAAAGTATGAATGGGGATTGGATCATGCTTGTTTATCAAAGGTAGCCTGCTACCCTGTTAACACGCGACGGCGTTTGGACGTAGGTAAAGTACCGCGCGATAACTAAATGTACCTAACTGTGTTGTGTCGTCAGCGCAGCTAGGGTGTCCACATGACGCGTAATTAATTACATAACTTTTGGTTAACTTTACTTAGAAGTTTATTAATATTTATGTTATATGTATTTTTTTTTTGGTCATATATGGTCGTCAAATATCACGTCCTTAAGTATTGATACTAATTCACCAGTCACCCTGTATAATTTTTTTCATGGTTTTGTTAAATTAATACTTAGCCGGTTAGTTTGAAAAGTGAAGTAAGACCTTAAATAAATAAAAATAAAAAATAAAGATAGTTAAAAATAGTACAAATCGTGACCGCGTAGAATGGTCGCAAGAATGCTAGCAACATTTCCTCTTTGAAAAATGAACCACTTAGTTGGTTAGTTGATAATAAGTACTTATTAGAAAAAAAAGGACACAATTTCCTGTGAAGGTATCGTTTGCAGTCACAATAAATAAAGCACAGGGAAAGACATTCAAGTATGTCGGAACAGATTAAGGAAATAATTTCTCATGTATGATTCCAATTGTATGTTCCCTATCTAGATCCAGGTGCGCCAAAAACCGAATAAATCCCAAGAAAATAAAACTAAAAATATTGTACATACTAAAACATTACAAATTCACTCTTAGTGATTTTTTTTAATTTATACGCGGGTACCTCGGGCACAGCTACTTAAAAACATAAAAATATAAAATATTTTTTAATGTAGCATAAATATATTATAATACTATCACAAACACTAATTCATAACCAAAACTAAACTAAAAACTAAAAGCAACATACAATTATTTCATGCAACAAATGTAGGTATATATATTTCACTTACTATGGATATTAAGTCAGGTCAGTAATACTAGTGATATTACACGATACTAATAAACATATAATGAGAAGAAAACACGTGAGCCCTGCAGTCTACATGTTACATTTATATATGTATGTATATTAGCATAATAAGTACAGGCGGATAGATCATTATTTTTCTTGAATCTAAATTATACAAGCTGCAAGGAGCTTAAATTTAACTTAATATTGCAGATTTAAGGCCCGGCAAGCACCATTTAAATAAATAAATAAATAAGCCTTTATTCAGACACATTTTGCTACATTTTACATTGCTAAAATTATCACTCTAGTGAATTGACATCGACAACTTAGTCTGTTAGCCAAATTTGGCAAAGGCCTCCTCCATTCCTTTCCACTCTATTTTATTTCGTGCGGTCCTGGTCCATGTATTCCCAGCTGTTGCTTTTATTTCGTCTTCCCACCTTCGAAACGGTCTTCCGCGTTTCCTTTTAGCGTTTCTGGGGTACCAGAAAACCAAAGTTTTGTTCCATTTCTCAGTATCTCTTATTATATGACCTGCCCATTTCCACTTGAGTTTCCGAATTCTAGTTATTACGTCGTCTACTTTCGTGCGCTTTCTAATGGTTCTGTTTTGTATTCTGTCACTTTTCCTGACTTTCAACATGCTCCTCTCCATCGCTGTTTGGCATGTCTTAATTTTTTCATTTTGCGCTTTGGTGAGTGCCCAAGTTTGACAGCCATAAGTGAGTACTGGCAGCACACAGGTATTGTATAGCTTAAACAACAAGCTTCTTAGCAAATATCTTAGTTTCTTTATTTTTCATAACTTCTTTTAGTCTCCAATTACTTTTCCATGCGTTACCTATTCTTGTGTCTATTTCTTTTGACATTGAATTAGTTGATGAGATGAGTTGGCCTAAGTAAGTGTACTCTTTTACATATTCGATGGGTTCACCATTTAATACAATAGGGTCTTCGGTCGCGTTTGTCAATACTTTGGTTTTAAAGGTATTCATAGTTAGACCAACTATGCGGCTTTCTATATCCAGGTCCGTTAGCATATTTTGAAGATGGGCACTTGATACAGCGAATATAATTATATCGTCAGCAAATCGTAGGTGGGTAAGCTGTTCTCCATTTATGTTTAAACCATAGTGGTCCCATTTAACTTTACGAAAGACGTTTTCTAAAACCGCAATAAATAATTTGGGAGATAGGGGGTCTCCTTGGCGTACGCCTCTGTTAATTTTCATTTCTTTTCCCTGTTTTTCTAACTTTATTTTAACTGTACTGTTTGCGTATATATTTTTCAAAATTCTTATGTATTTATGTTCAACTCCTTGGTTTTTTAGGCTTAACCAGATGCTTTCATGTTCAATTGAATCGAAAGCCTTGTTGTAATCTATGAAGCAACAATAGAATGGTACATTATATTCTCTATTCTTTTCAAAGACTTGCCTTACAACGTGTATGTGGTCTAGTGTTGAGAACCCCGCCCTAAATCCGGCTTGTTCTCTAGGTTGGTTCTCGTCTAGAGTTCTAGTTATTCGGCGGAGAACAACCTTTGCAAATACTTTGTATATATTGGATATTAGGCTGATAGGTCTATAGTTATTTATTTGACTAATATCACCCTTTTTATGGAGAAGTATTATTGTGGAATTCTTCCACTGAGATGGTATTGTTTCGGTTTGTAGTATGTCGTTATAAATAACTTTTAGTATAGGTACAACAACTTTTTTAAAGTTGATTAGTAGTTCATTGCTGATGTGGTCGGGTCCAGGGGCTTTGTCTGTTTTCTGTGTTTCAATGGCTTTGATTATTTCCTCTTCTAGGATAGGTGGCACACCGTCGCTACTAGTTAGATCGGTTTAGTCTAGGTTATTTTTCCTGGAATATAATTCTTCGTAGAATTTAGTAGCTATTGACAATATATCTGGTCTTTTAGTCTTATCCATAGAATATTGGTCTTTCATTTTGGGTATCCAGTTTGTCTTATCCTTTAACAGCTTAACAGCTCTCTTGATGCCTCCAGTCTTGATGATATATTTCTCAAAAAGCACACGTGTAAGGCGTTCTCTGTCTTTCTTAATTTGGTGTTTTTATTTCTTTACTTACTTTTTGTTTTGAAAATGAAAATGAAAAATAGTTTATTCTTTATCAAGTTGTACATAGCAAATAAAGGTTGTGTGTGTGTGTGTGTGTGTGTGTGTGTGTGTGTGTGTGTGTGCGCGTGCGCGTGCGCGTGCGCGTGCGCGTGTGCGTGTGCGTGTGCGTGTGCGTGTGCGTGTGCGTGTGCGTGTGCGTGTGCGTGTGCGTGTGCGTGTGCGTGTGTGTGTGTGTGTGTGTAGATTATGTTTTATGAAACAGAATTAATTCGGTGTCATCGTATGTTTTTGTTTTTAAACATTCAAATAATTTCTGTTTTCAATAATTTTTGTTTTGTTTGTAATATTAATCAAATTCAACCTTTTCTCTAGAAGTTCATTAGTTTTATGAGACAAGTTTTTCTTCTCGTTTGGTTCGCCTTTGTTATTGTCTGATTTTGTTGTTAGTATTTCATGTAGTACATTATATTTTTGTTGAGTATTTAGGTATTGAATAGATGTTTCCTGCAGAGAGTTAAGTTTTTTGTGATGGTGGCTATCGATGCTGCATTGTTTGGAGTTTGCGATTTTATTTTGAAGGGCCGACTTAATTTTGATTTGTATGCTATGTTGAGATATGCTCGGAGCATTCTGTGGTTGCTATTGAAGTTGAGGTTAGCGATGGTACTGCAATCATCAAAAGAATTAATTTGGTTCGTAAGAATAAAATCTATTTCATTCCTATACCGTCCGTCCGGTGATATCCATGTCCATTTCCTTGATGCCCTTTTTTTGAATTTACTGTTTAGTATTTTCAGATTATTTTCGAAAGCGAATTCCATTAGCTTTTGCCCATTCCTTGTCCTTTTGCCTTTACTATGAGGGCCCAGTACGATATCTTCTCCATTCCGTGGAGAACGAACTTGAGCGTTAAAGTCCCCCATTACTATGCAGTTTTTGTGCGTATATTTTTTGATAGCACTATTAAGGCACGAGTAGAAGGAATCTATCTCACAAACGGTAGATTGCTCTGTCGGGGAGTATATTTGGACAATAGACCATCTTTCTTTCCTAGGGGGTATTGTTATATTCAATACAGCAATTCTTTCCGAAATGCCGACTATTTCTTCTATAAAGCTCGCCAGCTCTTTCTTTATTAAGAATCCTACACCGTGTCTTCCTGGTGTTTCTCCTATGTAGTATAATATGAATTGATTGTACTCTTCAATTGCCTCGCCGTTTCTTCTTACTTCACTTAAGCCAATAATATCCCATTTAATATGTTGAATAGCATGTGTTAATTCTTGTAGGTTCTCTTCTGATCTCAAAGAAAGTGTATTATACGTTGCTATGTGGTATACTCGTTTCTGATTAAGTTTCTTTTCAAATTTATCTATTTTAGGTGTTAAATTGTTTGGAGGGTAGTGGTCGCTTTTCCCCACGATGACCGGTCGTCTTGGGGTGGTTGCTCTGGTTGTTTCGTTCGGTAGGTACGTTTTGTTAGTTTGTTTTCGTTTTCGTTTTCGTTTCCGGTTGTCGATGTCTATTGGTGGTTTTTTTGAAGTTGTTGGCAGTGATAGTGACGTACATCTACTTCTCGCCACATAATCCAGCATGTTTGTTTTACTAACCTTCTTTGGAGCGGGCGTAGTTAAACGGTGTGGTGATTTGATTGGAGAATCTGTGCGGTCTCTTTTCCTTTTGTCCCTTTGGTCTTCTTTCGGATCTTTGGTAACCAATTTATCTCTTATGAGGTAACAGATTTTGCCCTTCGCTCTTTCTTCCTTCATTTGAGGTAGAAGCTGCTTTCTCTTTTCCAGAACTTCTTTACTAAAATCCTCCTTAATATACATATCTGACTTTAATTTCTTTTTGTTTTTAAGGATTTCCTTTTTTCTCCAATTTGTTGTAAAAGTTACGAGAATAGGACGGATTTTGTTATCACTCTTTTCGCCCAGTCTGTAGGCGTTGTTTACTTCGTGTGGGTTGATATGGATGATCATCTCCTTTCCAAGCAATTTTATAATAGAATCGATCTGGGACTCACTGCGATATTCTTCTTTTACCCCAAAGAAAATTAGGTTATTTCTTCTTTTTTCTTCTTCCATAGTTTTTATTTTATCTTGTAAGTTTTTTACATCCATTTTCAGGCTTTTATTTTCTTCTAAAAGTGTAATTAAATTCCCATTGATACTTTCCGTAACGTTTTTAGTTACCGCTTCAGTTATTTACTTTGTTTGTGCTGCCATCTGCTCTTTTAATTTTTCCCAGAAAATTCCCATTTGATTTTCCATTTTTAAGGGTAAATTTCTTATTAAAATGGCAATACTCGATTTACGTTGGCAACCCTGATTTATAGTTTGTTTTACCGGTATTATGATGGCAACTCTAATAGTCTATGGTGTAGTTAACTTTGTTAGGTTGGTACTCTTGATTGAGTGGAGAATGGTATTACCTACCCTCTTTAATTAGCGTAAATATTTGATAGCAATCACATTACTTTTTCACTGCACTCTTCTAATGGTTATAATTATTAATAATTATTAGTCCAGTTTGTTTCTTTAACACTATTTTTTAAGTTTTTGACAGTTATAACTTCTTGTGGTCGATTTTCCCGTACAAATGAAATTCACTTTGTAGTGAGTAGTAACAACGATGTTTACTTTACACAAGCCGGAAACGGAAAAAACGCACCATTAGCTAGATTAAAGCACCATTTAGTTATGACTAAATATGTGCTTAATTTGTACTGTACTTTACTTTATACATTTATTATAGAGAAAAAAAAAATTATAAAACTTGGATACAACTTAAATAAGAGCATACAATTTTGTCGGCATTATTGCTACATAGCGATCTTTTCCAGGCACCACCGGTGTAAGTAATAACTCATGGGATATGAGGACAACTCATAGGATAATTTGTATTATATATTCAACGTGAAGGATAATCTACATCTAAAACATCTTGATGACGTGTCTGATGAAATTCTACGAGTTATGTAATTATCAACCCTCTTTCCTCTCCTTCCCTCTCCTCTTCAAGAGGAAAGGAGGCCTTTTCCCAACGGTGGGACATTATAGGTTCGGCTTCAAACATTTATGATTGTAAGATAAAATTTTTTAAATTTATTATACAATCAAAATAGTATACTTTTCGTCTTTTTACAAGGTTATTTTTAATATAAAGCTATATAATGTCATATAAAAATAAGAAGGATTTCAAAAATGTGCCTATTTTATGAATAAATATGAAAAATAAGTGTTTAATGATTTAAATATTGTCATTTTTTTATCAGAGCACACAT
The DNA here is from genome assembly GCA_905147175.2 of Nymphalis urticae. Classification (NCBI taxonomy): domain Eukaryota; kingdom Metazoa; phylum Arthropoda; class Insecta; order Lepidoptera; family Nymphalidae; genus Nymphalis; species Nymphalis urticae. The sequence goes on from LR989991.1 coordinate 10,716,660, forward strand.
ACAGTTTTGTTATTTTATGCATATAATAAAATGTCATTATGATAAATTCGAGATTTTAATATTACTGTACCTACTCAAGGACTTATAATTGCATATAAAGTGTAACGAGTAAAGTGAAGTGAGAAGCAGGTGTTGGAAAGGAGGCGCTAGTGTAGAGGTGTGAATTGTGAGGCGGGTAGAGGAGAGGTGGAGATAGTGATAGGGATTGCATGGGGTATATAAATGCCTTGCTCGGGAGGGAATGATTCATGACGCAAAGTTAAATTGTCTGTATAATAACAATTAGTTATATTGTTATAAAAGTTATTTATAATTGAAAATTCTGCAATAAAAAAGTGATTTGCGAATATAAGCATTTTTATTTTTCCCTGACTTCGTAACAAAAGACTTACAGTAAAGAGTGTCCATTGTTCTTTAGAAAAAAACGTAACGTTATTTGTTAATATGTAATTAATAAGTTATTAACGTTGTTTTAATTAATTTGTATTTAAAAACACGCAAAAAATTAATAACCATCAAAGTGGTGGTAGAGCTTTGTGCAAGCTCGTCTGGGTAGGTACCGCCCGCTCATCAGATATTCTACCGCAAAACAGCAGTACTTGGTATTGTTGTGTTCCGGTTTGAAGGATGAGTGAGCCAGTGTAATTACAGGCACAAGGGACATAAAATCTTAGGTCCCAAGGTTGGTGGCGCATTGGCGATGTAAGTGATGGTTAAGATTTCTTACAATGCCAATGTCTATGAGCGTTTGGTGACCACTTACCATCAGGTGGCCCATATGCTCGTCCACCTTTCTGTTCTATAAAAAAAAAAGTAAGAACCCTGGAATATCTGCTTTTGAAGCGAATCCTTCCGAAAACGACGACTTGATTTTTATATGATTTAATATTGTTTACATGAAGTACAAACTCGGCCGCCCATAGTTCAATTTATTTTTGAAGGATGTCAGAAAAATGCTCTGTTAATATATTGCCTGTACGATGTCATGACGGCGCCTTAAATTAAAACTTTAATTAAAAAAGCTATGTCTAATATATGAATGGAAAGTATCTTATGATACTAAACGATAGAAGATTTTTAAAATAATCGGATTCTAAGTCCGTACACCTCAAAATCAGTGAGCAAAATTTCTGCCCATTTTGCAGAGCTCATTGGCTCGCAACTAGAACAGTGAGTAAATAAAAATGGGGCTTAGTAGAGCGTTTTGGTAACAAATATATTGAGCATTGCATAAAGCTCATATAAGCTGCTGAGGTCTTCTTGGATCTTTGCGTATTTGATTAGTATTTTATATAGATAAATGCAAAGATCATAATATACAAAAATGCTTAGTGATTTTAGACTGATATGGAATATTAAGTTTTCAATTTAACATTTTACTTCAACCATTTAAATGGTATGCTTCTCTTGTAATTTAACTTAATATGTAATTTAATTTTTTGATCTTTGATATTTTTGATCAAATTATAAATTTCGTTAAATAATTTATTTTTAATTTTGAACTGGATTTGCCTGTGCAAACTCAAATAAAAGATTAGCAATTTCGCTTATCTACGTTATTAGGCAGCAAAGAAACCACTCTCAATCTTCTGATTTTACCGCAATGCATAGAACTATTGTAAACCTTTCCTTTCTTGGTCCATTTCTCTTAATTTATACAGAGATACGACTTTCATTTATTGCATATTTTAGACAGCAAACATGACTTTTTACTTGATACTAATATACATTAATTAATATATATCGATGTGATCAATGCTCTTTAATATACACGATAATCTTTTTCTAACAGATTTCGGTTACGGCGGCAATTCTTAAGGGAAACTATATCGGTGCAAATATAGTCTGCACCGAAAATATTATATTAGCCAAACTTGCGTGCTAATACATTTAAGACCAGATCGGTATCGAAAAAAAAACCGAGATTGCCCAGTGGTAAGAATCTTAACCGATGATCGTGGGTTCAAACCCGGGCAAGCACCACTTAATTTTCATGTGCTTAATTTGTGATTATAATTCATCTCGTACTTTACGGTGAAGGAAAACATCGTGAAGAAACCTGCATGTGTCTAATTTCAATGAAATTCTGCCACATGTTTATTCCACTAACCTGCATTGGAGCAGCGTGGTGGAATAAGCTCCAAAACCTTCTCCTCAAAAAGGGAGAGGAGGCCTATGGTCCAGCAGTGGGACATTCACAGGCTGTTACGGGTGGTAACGGCCAGAAAGAGTTCAAGTGCAGAATCAACGGATTTATCTGCTTTCGTATGCAAGTATGTATTTTTTATGCATAAACACAACCCAATCCAAATGTTAAGCTGCCACTGAAATATTTCGACAAAAAAAAACTAAAAAATCTCATATTTTGGCTTGATCCGCGATTTGAAACTTAAATCTCAATATAATAGCCACATAAGGTAGCCATACAAACGAGGGAGTTAAAATAATAATAAATATTATGTTAATAATTAACTATTGAACAGTAACGAATCAGTTGTGTGACTGACCTGATGCCCATTTACTCGGCGTGTGTTGATAAAAGGCAATGCCCTGACTGACTCACAATGCACCTTGAAATATTAATGCAAAATATATTTTATAATAATAAGGTATTCAATTGAAACGATAATATGGTAGGATACTACCAAATGGGACTATAACTAAATACAATACTATGTTTTGCTGTTTGGCAGTAGAATATTATGTTAACCATACCTCGTCTTTTGTTGCAATAAATAGTGTGTTTAATCGTTCTTGTGACGACAAGTGAGTAATTTTGCTTTATTTTTTAACATTCTTAGGAATTAAATAAAAGATAAACAAACCCAAACTAATAATAGTTACTCAGTTAATAAAATTAAATGAAAACTTTTTTAATTTTTCATTTTTCCATACAATTAACAATAATTACTTTAGTTTTAAAAGAACTTAAATCTTATATCAAATTCAGAAATTTATAATAACTTATACTAAGTAACAATTTTAACAGCCTTTATTGATTTTTTCTTTATATTACAAGAAACAAAATACAATTTGTTGTTTTGATTCAGAGATCTATGTAACTAAATTAAAAAAATATATTTAAACCAAATAAATGAAAAAATAGCGTCGCCAGCGCGTGTGGTGAAATACCTAAGCCATAGCTTTTATTTACTTAAATTATGGAAACGGAATCTGATCAGACCCCGGACTTTTATTGCAGTCGGAGTTGCACCCGGACTACAATTTAAACCCCGCCCCGACGCTTCCTGGACGTCTTCCAAACTAGGACAAATCCGGTAGGTATGCATACAATTGAATTTTGGCAAAGAGCATTACTTAAGTAAAGCATTGCACTCACCTTATTAGTTTAATCCATTTTCTCAGGCCTTGTGATACACTAATACAAATAACTAGCTTCATATATATTATGTGGATAAGAACAACAGCTCTAAAAACGTCCTAATATACTATTACATTTTTCCCTGTCCGCGTGCGTATTGTAACATATCTATTACGTTAACATTGTCAATCTACTAGCAACTCACTCTCAAATATGTTCTCAATTAAATATCCTAATAAATTAAAGCCAGGACTCAACAGTAAATATAAACAGGTTAGTTCTACAGAACCATTAAGAAACAGACACATTCTTCGTAAATTTATAATTAACGCTGTATTCTTGATAACATTTATTATACAGGTATATTAGTGTACGGCATCTTATTCATGAGTACATTTTACTGGCACATGTCTCACTGTAAACAACATGCTTGTTTCTCTTGTTACTAGTTGTCTGTTCGTTGGACTTTTAGTTACTTTACTTTATGATCAATATAATCGAGCAGGGAGGCTCATACGCCGAATACCCGGTCCAAAGAGGTGGCCTATTGTTGGTAATACAATCAATTTCTTATTACCACTCGGTAAGTGAAATAATAATTATTATTTAATTTATTGTTATATAAAAATGTTATAATTGGTAAAAATGTTACTATCACATTCTAATAACTGGTCAATAAGTGTTGCAATGAAAAGCCAAAGCTCATTCGTTAAGCTAAGGTATATAATTTTGTTTTAACGATAATTCTAATTCTAACGTTAATTCTAAATCTAATTTCTATGAACGTCAAAAATTACCTATTGTTTCTTTAATTTTGTTTTCGTTGTGAGTTTTGTCTATCTTTCTACTATTATACTAATGTATGTGTTTAATAATATTAAGTATAATTTACTTTTGTGTGTACGATTTTTTTAAATCTCGATGATTTTGTTCACTCGATCTGTCTAATTTGACAAGGATATCAAGGTTGTTCAATTTAAATTTGGAAAAAAAATTCACTCCTTTGAAAAAAAATACAAAGTAATTTGTAAATTAAAACATGTTTTTGCGAAATCCAATTATTATTATATTATAAAAAATTAGCTTGCATTTACGAAAGTATCTAAACGTTAAAAAAATAAGTAAGTAGTCGCTACTAACATTTAATAAGCCCTGTGTGTTTCAAATAGAAATAATGCTATTTTTTAGAATTATAACTTGAAAAATGCTTCATTAGTACAAATCGATGGTGTTTATTCTCCCCTCTCTACTTATAAACGAATGAAATGATTGATATTAATTAAAAGAGGCCTTTGTGCAGTACGTATATATTTTTCTTTTTCTTTTCTTGAAATTTTTAACCTTTAAAATTACCAATTCTATGTGAAATCCAATAAAGATTTAATTAATAAAAAAATAATATAAACTTTGTGAAACTAATGGGATAGTAATTAAAGAAAAAAATCCCAAAATCATTGACGCCAAAACGAATGAATAAATAATATATGTTCCCCAAATTAAATTTTAACTGAAATTTAGTAATCCGAAAACTTAAGATTTATGTCCTTATAAATAAATTTCCTACTTTATCGTATTAATTTTATCCTAAAAACGTATACCCCTTTTTTCTATGGTAAAACGCATTTACTCATTTCCCCAACATAAGGTGGGGTATGTGGGACTCGCCGGCTGAAGGTGCCGAAGTACCACTAAAAATTCAGCGGTACTCAGCGATCTCGTGTGAATAAGGCAGTAATTTTATAAATACTAATTAAAACCTGATTTATATGGGCAATCTGATGGTAAATAGTCATCAACGCCCATATATATTGGCATTGTAAGAAATGTTAACCATCGCTTACATAGCCAATGCGCCACCGTTCTTGGGAACTAATATTATACTATAGTAATTACAGGCACAAGGGACGTAATTCCTTGTACCTGTAATTAACACTGGCTCAATCACCCTTCAAACCTGAATGCAAAAATACCAAGTACTGCTGTTTTGCGGTAGAATATCTGATGAGTGGGTGGTACCTACCCAGATGAGCTTGCACAAATCCCTACCACCAGTAAAATGTACAGGTAGTTTATTTGTTAAATTTAAAGTTTCTTATTAAATTTTCCGCCATATGGGATCGCCGTAGTGTGTCGTAATTTTTTTCGTTTTCTTATCAACAATCCCTTTTGATTAATACCAATATCATGAGAGTGCATAAGAAATAACTAGTCCACCATCTTTCTGGTGTCCGCCATATTGAATTTAGAATGACGTCACTCACACAAAGTATAAATTCTATATTACTTGCCCGGGTTTGAACCCACAATGTTAGTTAAGATTCACGCGTTTTATTCACTGGGTCATCTCGGTACGGTAATGTATACTTTACTTTATACTTTATTATACACCACAAAGAGAAAAAAATACAAAACATGAATACAGCATAAATAAAAGTTGCATACAATTTTGGCGACCTTATCGCTACGTAGCGATCTCTTCCAGGCAACCAACGGTGTAAGTAATAACTAATAGGATATGAGGTAGGGAGTGCGCTAATAATAAATAAAATAACATTAAATAACGTAAGTATTTTATTAACTCAACGAAAACAAATTATACTGGTTTAATTATGGCAACTGGTTTAATTATGACTTTGTTTCAGACAAATTATTTTTATATATGCGGAATTTGCCCAAGGAATTTGGAGATGTCGTACAGATACATGCGATCAATGAGAGAACTATAGGGTTTCTGGATCCTGATAATGTTGAGGTAAAAACGCTTCACGTACAAACGTTATCAATAACTGATTCAAATGGAAAAGAACTATAGGCAATAAACAACACGACTTAGTATTGTTGTGTTATCGATTGAAGGGCGAAACCACTGTAATTATTACAGGCACAAGGAATATAGTTCCTAGGGTTAGCGGCGAATTTCCGATGCCAGGAATTGTTAATATTTCTTACAGCTTCAATGTCTTTGGACATTTGCGATCACTCGCTACCAGGTGACCATTTGCTTTGCAAAACGACTTAGTATTTAGTAATATGACATGTGCATAGGTATTAAGAGATAGGTATTAAGCTACATATAATAAATAAAGATACATTATATAAAAAAAAATACTTATATATATTTTTAATTTAAATTAACATGGACCATGAAGCTAGGATAACTTGTGAATTGAGGCTCAGAAAATAATAAAGGATCGAATTTCATTTTGTAATGAAAACATTTCAGACAATTTTATCGTCACTTCGTTTTACTGACAAAAATATACCATATAATTTTATGAGACCGTGGCTAGGAGAGGGGCTTCTCACAAGCCAAGGTATGCAACTTCTATCAAAATAATAAAAAATATATCCTATCCATACATTTGGAATATATCACTTAGAATATGACTTTAATTTTAGGTTTAAAATGGCATCAAAGGAGAAAGTTATTGACTCAAGCGTTTCATTTTAATATATTGAAGAAATATTCGATAACTTTTGTTGAACAGACAGAGAAGTTTTTGCATGAAGTTCAAGGAAAGGTCAATGAAAAACACGTTGACATAGTGCCTTTGATAACTTCAACGACACTTCGTATCATGTGTGGTAAGTGTATAGCTAATTACGAGAAATTAATAACTGAGTTGTTTACTTTTAAGTAGATATTATTTATAAATAATTAATAATATGACTTTAAGATTGGAACCATTTTATATTTACTGTGTTTTGTGTCAGATAAACCGTATTGTTACAAATCTTTCTAAAAACTGTTATTTAACTTTATATTTTACGTATTCGTTCCCATTGCCGAAATTTAAACGTAATTTTGATGTTGGTGACGAAAAAATCTAGTATTTATATTACATTTTCATATCTGCTAAGCTGTAAATTCTTTCAATAACCATCAGTTTCGATAATTCACATCGTTCGACGTATGTGAAGTAAATCCTTTGACAGCCACTGTTTTTTTTTAACATAATTTGTTCTCATTTTAGAGACGGCAATGGGTACATCGATGAACGAAAGTATTGAATCTGTGGCGAGTAAATACTCGAGAGCAATAGAAACCGTCGGAAAAGCAATTGTCGAAAGAATGTGCAGAATTTGGCTACACGTAGACTACTTTTTTAAATGGTCGAGTGTTGCTAAGTCGCAAGAGGCCGCTCTAAAAGACTTGCACACTTTTACTAATAAAATTATCAAAGAAAGAAGAACATTCTTAAAAGAAAATAGTATTGAGACATTCGAAGATGAAGAAAGTTACGGTAATAAAGGGAGATTGGCAATGTTGGACTTGCTTTTAGAAAAAGAAAAAGTGGGAGATATCGATGTTAACGGTATCCGAGAGGAAGTTGATACATTTATGTTTGAGGTATTAATTTTTTCTTATAATTAAAACTACTAACAAACAAAAACCCGCTGCTGGACTAAGTGCTTCGCTTCTTTCAAGGGGAGGGATACATATGATGATTTTCCCTAGATTTCACTGTGAATACATTTTGCGTCAAAAAAACAAAACTGAAAATATACCGTTTATGATATAGAAATAATAAATAAACATCTAATTATTTCTTCTAGGGTCATGATACAACAGCGCAGGCATTGACTTTCTTGATAATGACGATTGCTAACGAGACGAAAGTGCAAGTAAGTTGAATTTATTTAAAATATATATCACGTTTTTATTAATATTATGAAATAGTTAGGCGAACAGGAAAATAAGCCACTTGATGGTAAAACATTCGATGTATGAAATAGTAACCATCCCTTACATCGCCAACCCGGGATGGCAAATGACTCTACTCCACCTGATGATAAGTGGTAGTAGAAACTTCTTCTCTATTTCAATATTAATGTTAGTAAATTTTTTTTCGATTAATATGAGAATTCCCAAAATAATATTTTAGGATAAGATTTACGAGGAACTGCAAAATATATTTAAGGGCTCCCAAAATACGCCAACAACAGATGAATTGAATGAGATGAAATATCTAGAATGCTGTATAAAGGAATCTTTAAGATTATATCCTAGTGTGCCAATTATAAACAGATATGTAACAGAAGAAACTGTTATAGGTTTGTATTGAATGAATACCGTACGAAAAAAATTCCCCCTCTACTCTAAATGAAAAGGCGCCATATATGTCGGAATAATATTAATTTATCAAAACCTTTGCATTGTGATGTTCTATTTTTAAAACGTATATAAAATTTTATAGGTGGCTTCACAATACCCAAAAATACTCATATCCACATATCTATATATGACTTGCATCGTCGTGCGGATATCTACCCAGAACCAGAACGCTTTATACCCGAAAGATTTCTACCAGAGGCATGCGCCAAGCGACACCCATACGCGTATATACCTTTCAGCGCTGGTCCTAGAAACTGTATTGGTAAGTTTACATTTTGTTCTGTTTCTGTATGATTATTATACGTATAATCCGCACGAGATCCGAGTGGGATGCTGCCAGCCGCCCTGCCGCTAGACATTGTTACTTGTTTGGTAGTATCGTTCGACAATTGTTACTACATTAGTTTGGAGATTAATGGTTGTGTGATTATTTTAGTGATTAAATTAATAATAATATGTAAAAAGAGAAATGTCATTCAAAAAAATAACTCCCGCCGTTGAAAATATTATAAACACCATAATAAGGTCCTCCTGATATATTTCGGACTCGGCACCAATCTCAAGAGAGATAAGCCAACTATGCAGGACATATTACAGTTCAGAAGTGTGTTCGCAAACACAGGTGCATTCTCTATTCCCATGGGACCCATAATCCGATGGGACGACAACCCGACACGACCGGAAAGAGTTCATGCACAGGACCAACGGCTTTACGTGGTTTCCGAGGCACGTGAGTGCACACACTACCAACTTCCAGACTCCTGGCTGCTATTAAGAATTTTCGACAGAAAAACCCAATAACTTTTTATTGGCCTGACTTGGCCTATTGAACCAGGACCTTCGTTCGGGTCTGCGACCTTTTCTAGCAAACATAACAAAAACACCTAACTAGATATAATCTCTTAAACCCATATTCCCTTTTACTTTTGCTATAGTGGGTAAATTATTAATTTTCTGTGTGTCCAGTGTTTTTACTTATTCGATAGCGTTGACGTTAACGAAGATTTGTATGGAATGAAAACAGCGCCGTCTAGTGACAATAATCGGAATTCTAACAAAGACAGAATTTCTTTGCTAACGCTCCTTTTTTCAAGAACCGTCACTTTCAATTTACTTTGACAAAGTTCCATCAAAATTTGATAGCTCGCGGATTATATATGATTGACGAAAACACAAGTACTAAATTTCTTAGCGGTTCTTCTAGATAGAATCTTTGCTCGAACTGGTGGTAGTAATTTTCAGATTAAATGTGTATAATATAAGAAAATGAAAGTACATTTTGAATTTTAATAAATTATTGACCAACAAAAGATTAAATTTCAGGTCAAAAATTCGCTATGTTGGAAATGAAGACTTTGGTATCGTCTTTGCTACGGCGGTTTCGTCTGGAAGCTGTGACTAAGCCTACTGATCTTGAATTCAGAACTGACATTCTATTACGTACTAATAATGAATCGCTATATGTTAAATTTTTCAACCGATGTTGATTTATATTGTGTTGAAAGAACTTTATACATGTTAACGTCATTTTAAGTAATTAATATATTTTTTTAAAAAGCCCATTGATCTTATTTCACAAAAAGACCTAATATCTTATTAGAATAAATATTTTCATAAATAAATGAATTTAATTATTAATACATTGATGTTAATGAAGTCGGAACTTGAAATTTTAAAATTCAATAAATACATAAGTAATGTATTTATATACACAACATGAGCCGTACAGTTCTCCCGCGATACTCTACAAGTATACAACTATGATACAAAATTTGAAATACTCTTACACAAAGTATTATCGAATATTGTTCAGTTTAATCGTAAAGTACAATTATCACATTCATGACGTATTTGTAGCGTTATTGTGCAAAATATTAATAGTAAAGCTAGTTAAAAAAACGCTCGTAATATGTAAAACTAAGATTCGTTTAATTATTATTTATTTATTTACGAAATATAAATAAACATTACAGCTTGAACCATTGATGGACGACTATACTCTGGATACAATCAGGCTGCTCCCGTGGCTGATGATTTATAGTTTTTTCGCAGAGACGGTAATGTCCAAGCTTCGGGCATTCAGCCTCCATGTACATGAACAATTTCCCATCGGTTGCCATAAAGGGATACAGGGGTATAAAGGTTTGTTGCAGTTTATTGGGGACAATTGAAAAGCGGTAAAGTTCAAAATTATCAGGAGATATAACGGGGAATTTGAAAATTATTACTATACGTTTATCAGTAAAATAACTACCAGGTTTAATTATGCTATAGTAGTCTCTAAGATCAGCATCTAATATTTCTTTTTTATTATAAATGGTTCTAAGTCTAATTATTATATTTTCTAGTTCATATGTACTTAACATGCTATGATGAGTGCTCGATGCACGAATAAAAGCTAAAATATTCTCTAATCTAATTACTTCTAGGTATAAGTCATCAGTATTCTCACTAATGATAGCCAAGAGTTGCGCGAACTTAGCGAACTTGACTTCGGAAAAGTTGTGATTATCTAAAATTTGTGATAAGGTCTCGTTCATCATCTGTTGGTTTTCTATTATGTTAGTTATAATTTGAGTATACTGAGACATCCACGCTTTGTTAAGACTGACATGGTTATTAAGTTCGGATAATAATTTTTCCTCATTACTCTCTAAGATTTTAATAGCGTTATTATAACTTTCAGCATCGGAATGATCCAGGTTGCCAGTTATGCCTTTAATAAAAGATCCTAGTCCATCAATGAATCCCCTTTTTACAAGGTTAGGTTCTAGACTTTACACGGTACAATGTACTCCACATGCCCAATGGTGGTGTAATTTTAAGGGCGGTTTTAAATTTTGGGTTGACATACTCTTTAATAGCATTAATTACGTCTTGTTCTAATGTGGATTCTGAAACTTGTGTGTGTGTCCTTGTGTGAGTGTCAAAGGGTTTCGTCGCTATTGCACGTCGTTTAATGTCACCTACGATAGTAAAACAGATTTGTCTATTGAATTTATTAAGAGGTTCGTCAGTAATAGGTATCTCAAGGATGGGGTCTTCGGCGGATGTATGTATGGTGACGGTCGAGGAGCCTGGGGGTTCAGGTCTAACAGATAGATTGACTCCACATTCTTTACGAAGGGATTCTGTTTCCTCATTGTTCAACTGAACTTGTGACAAAGGAGGTACAACACTAACGCAGACGGCGTTAGTGTTGTACTTCCCTTTTTTATAAATGATAGTATAGTCGTATTCGCTTAGCTTAAGTCGCCATCGAGTTAATCTAGAGTTGGGTTCTTTTAAGTTCATAATCCATTGGAGAGGCCTGTGATCAGTATAGATTTTAAATTTACGACCAAATAAGTAAGGTCGAAAATACTTGATTGCCCACAATATGGCTAAAAGTTCTTCCTCAATTGTGCTGTAGTTAAGTTCACTATCATTCAGGATTCTGGAGGCATAGCAGATAGGTTTGTCGGAACCTATTGAGCCTTGTGAGAGAACGGCGCCAATAGCCACGTTGGAGGCGTCTGTCGTAAGTATGAACTCTTTCGTAAAGTCAGGATATTGTAATATAGTGTCGTGAGTTAGTAAGGTCTTGCATCTCTCAAAACAGTTAATATACTCCGAGTCTAGGATAATCTTGTTTGATTTCTTAAGGCATTTAGTCATACGACCTGATAGTCTTAGGTTTAGTCACGCGTGCAAAGTCGGGTATAAATTTTCTGTAGTAGCCTAAAAGTCCTAGGAATTGCTTAATTTCTTTGGGAGTTTTAGGCAGCGGATAGTTGTCAATAGCTTTTATCTTATCGGGATTTGGTTTGATACCGTCCTTACTAATGATGTGGCCAAGATATGCGGTTTCTCGCTTAAGGAACTCCGACTTATCCATTTGTATTTTAAAATTAGAGTGTCTAAGTCTATTAAAAACCTTTTCGAGGTTTATCATATGTTGTTGGAGCGATGTACTGAACACGACGATATCGTCAAGATAAACTAGGCATATCTCATTTTGAAGGCCTCTAAGTACATTGTCCATAACTCGTTGGAACGTGGACGGGGATCCTTTCAAACCCATGGGCATACGGGTAAACTCAAAGTGACCATTTTCTACATTAAACGCGGTCTTCGGAATGTCGTCGGGGTTCATTTCGACTTGGTAAAACCCGGAAGCCAAGTCTAAGGTGGTGAAATATTGGCATCGACCAAATTTATCCAAAACGTCTGATATGTTGGGGATAGGGTACTTGTCATCAATGGTCTTGTCGTTAAGTGTTCGAAAGTCAACTACCAGTCTCCACTTCTGTTTACCGGAAGCATCTGCCTTCTTAGGGACCACCCAGATGGGTGAGCTCCACGCTGAGTCCGATGGTCTTATGATTCCCTGTTCGATCATTTTAGATATTTGATTTCGGACTTCTTCCCGGTTTATATGGGGATAGCGATAGCTTTTGGTATAGACTGGATTTTCGTCGTGATTTTGTATCTGTATAAAAGGTAGCTCTTTCTTTGAGTGTAAATTTAATTCTATTCTGGCTCTGGATTGATACAGCTCTTGGTAAAATCCTGCTCTTTTTGGCTAGTGGCTGGTTGTGGGGGTTTCGTAACATGATCAGAAGATGGATCGTGGTATTGGGGGTCACTCTCGTAAGGGTGCTCATAGGACATATGGGTGTTATGTTGGTACTCATAAGAGTTATAATTAGTATAAGAGTCGGTATATTCATATTGGTCATAGTAGTACCCTGGGTAATAATCATAGTCTTCGTACGTCTCATTGAAGTTAATTTCCTTGGGTTTAAAGTAATTAGAAGGAGGGGGATTGCCAAATCTTTGCCAGTCATGTCCAGGAATTCTTGGTGATAATGGCTTAGGCACAAAATGACTAACTCCACTCATAGGCTTAGGGCCAATATGCTGGGGCGGTGCATTTCTAGAAGGGGTTCTAAAACCACTATTATTATAATTAGGAGGAGGAGCTCTGAACATTTGATGTGTACGTGTATTCTGGTTATGATTACGATGTGGGGCCTGGTGAGATGAAAAGGTAGGGTGCCAATGCTGAGGAGAGTGAACAGGTGCGTTAGAGGGTCTCTGCCAGCTGGGACTAGGTGAAGGAATATTACTCTCGCAGGCTAGGTACCTAGGGGTTGATTGCATAAGGCCTGGTAGACGTCGATCTGGAAGTGACTCGTTTCTACGCTGCATGTACATGACATTCGACTCTTCTTGGACAAATTCCAGAGCCTTCTCTATAGTGTCGGGTCTCATACACCGGATACGAGATCCGAGAGGTTCCTTCAAACCCCTAACATACGCTTGCATTGTTAACTTACGATACAAATCTCGTTTGGCTTCCACGGTTGTAGCCACAGTCTCATGCAATGTTACGTATGTCATGATGGTACTAAAAAGGTTCTGACATTTGTCATAAAACTGTTGCGGGGTGTCGTTGCCGTGAGTGATTATAGATAAGTCATTATACAATGCAGTTTCGTCCCTTTGGTCCGCAAAGTTATTTATTAGTGCGTTCCTAATGCCTAACCAGCTTTCTGGAATATCATTGGAATTAATAGTCCTAGCTGCGGGGCCAGTGATTTTATTTAGGATCCCATTAATAAGGCATAAATTGCTTAATAAATAACCTGTTTCATTCTTGAGGTAAGTTAAAACTATCTGATCACAAATCCTAATAAAGCATGTAAGAACATTAGGGTTCCCGTCAAACTCAGGAACTGGACATAGTAAAATTATTTTCTAATACTAATGTAGAACTCTTTAAATTTATATTAGAGCAATTAAATTCCTTGTTTAAATCGATGCTTGAATCTAAGTTTGATTCGTCTAAATTCCTATGAATATCTATCGTATTGCTTCTATTCATCTGCCTTGAAGAGGCAGCCTCTTCCCCGGTTTTTCTAGTGTGGAAAATGGTGGGAAATGATAGGCAACACGAAGTAGGGAATGTTCAAAGTACTTACATGTGTCGTCTCTGGTTTTTCACTGCACTGATTGCTAAGTGCGCCCTCGGATGCGTGCACGTAGATTCTAATTCTCTCAATTGGGTCTTCCTGGAGCCGATTCTTGGTTCTGGATGTATCCCGGCTGCTTCAAGTATCCTACCGGCTGCGCCGGTTACGTTTACGATAGCCGGAGGATTTGAGAAAAACCAAAGTTTCTATTAACGCTTTAATTAATTTCTAGATCTTACATATAACTTAATCCTAAGAAACAATAGTGATCGATGTTGGATCACATATTGAATGCTTTATATAATTAGTCTATCCTAATATATAGAGCTAAAAATGCTGATCTACTAGATTAATTAGGTGGTACGTGTGGAGCTGACTCGCGGTGGTGACTTCGCAGCTACGTGCTCTTAGGTGACAAATGTGTAATTTGTTAAAGTATTGACCTCTTAACTGGGTCGCGGCGGCGACTGCGCGGCTATGTGCTGTGACAACCCTAAGTCGTTTACTTACTTAATTATTACACTTAATTGATACAGTTCGTATGTATTCCACTGTCGTTTTGCGAAATACAGCAGGTGATGGGTTAAAAAAGCCGAGGCTTGGCTTCCAGGTCAGGACCCAGGTCAGGAATGTTATTTAATTTCGTGATATTATTTTACAACTACCAACATTAAAAATGATTAGACTTTGGTATAAATAGTGATGTATTTACAATGAATGGATATAATTATTGTTGAACTTGAGCAGGGTGGTTACTCTGCCTGATAATAAATATCGTTTATAACCACAAAGCACTTATTTCGCTATCCTGGCCCACCTTCTGTTTCATATTATTACAACGGGTAGTTGTGTAGGTTATTTGAAAATACTCATATATCAGCTTACCGCCGTCCATTGCTGGACGAAAACCTCCCCCATAGAACGCCAACCATCCCGATCTTGGGCAGCCCGCATCCATCCCGTACCTGCCACCTTTTTCAAATCGTCGGTCCACCTTGCCGCAGGGCGTCCTACACTACGTTTGCCTAAGCGTGGTCTCCACTCTAACATGTGTCGGCTCCATCGGCCATCGATGCGTCTGGAGACATGACCAGCCCACTTCCACTTCAGCGTGCTAATTCTACGCGCGATGTCGGTGAATTTAGTTCTCTGGCGAATGTCCTCATTTCGGATTCTATCTGCCAGAGAAACCCCAAGCATCGCACGTTCCATAGCTCGCTGAGCGACCTTGAACTTAAGGACCAGTCCTACAGTGAGTGTCCACGTTTCGGCGCCGTAAGTCATAACAGGCAGAACGCACTGATTATATACCCTGGTCTTAAGTGACTGTGGAATTGACGATTCAAAAATATGACGTAACCTCCCGAATGCTGCTCAGCCCAAACGTATTCTTCTTTTGACCTCCTTCTGAAAATTGTGCCGGCCAAGTTGTATAGTTTGGCCCAGGTAGATGTATTCCTGCACAACCTCGAGCGGAGAGCCATTTACGACAACCGGTCTCGGGGATATATGTTGGTTGATCATAATTTTGGTTTTTTCTAAGTTCATCCCCAGACCCACCTGTCTTGAAGAATCGCTTAGGCTATTCAGCATCTCTTCTAAATCTTGCAGAGTTTCCGCCATGATGACAATGTCGTCAGCAAATCGCAGATGTGTAATGTGTAGGCCATTTATATTAATGCCGCGTCCGTTCCAATCGAGCGTCTTGAAGACGTCCTCCAATGCATTGGTAAAAGATTACATCCCCCTGTCTTACCCCGCGATGCAATTGGATTGGTCTTGTGCTCTGATCTTGTACTTGGACGGTCATGGTTGCGGCTTCGCACAAACACTTTAACACCTAGACATACCGAAAGTCTATTAGGCATCTCTGCATCACAGAACAGCCCAGGTCTCGATGGTATCGAAGGCTTTTTCGTAGTCCACAAACGCTAGGCATAGAGGCTGATTATATTCCTCGGTCTTCTGTATCATTTGCCTAAGTGTGTGTATGTGGTCTACGGTACTGAAGCCTTTTCGAAACCCAGCCTGTTCAACGGGCTGGAAGTCTTCGAATTTTTGGGCGAGACGATTCGTGATTACCCTCGAGAACAACTTATATACGTGACTTAAAAGTGAAATGGGGCGGTAGTTTTTCAGAAGAGCTTTATCACCCTTCTTAAAAAACAGCACCACCACACCTCTGCTCCATGCCTTTGGTGTAATACCATTGTGGAGGACGGAATTAAAGATCTTTACCAGATCTCTCAGAACTGGTGTTCCTCCCGCTTTAAATAATTCTGAGGTAATTTCGTCCTCCCCTGGAGCCTTGTTGTTTCCAAGTTGTTCGAGAGCAATCCTAATCTCGCCCAAGTCGATGTCGGGAAGCTCGTCAGATAGATGGCGTGTCAGTCTGGCTCTTGGGTCATCCGCGCTGTGGGACTCAGGTGGAGGCACTTGTGATGAGTATAGATTGCTATAGAACTTTTCGACTTCAGCTAGAATCTCTGGTTTTGAGGTGACGGTTGTGCCTTGTGTTGTTTTAAGTTTTGTCAGGTGACAACAGGAAGTATGCGACTTTGCAAGAACCTTTGAGCCCCTATTGAGTGCTATAGCATCTTCAATATTTCGGGTATGCGCTGGTCTTGTGTCACGCCTTATTAGTTTTTTAACCTTCCTGTTAAGTGCCTGATACTCAGATGGCGTCATATTCTGTTGTTCACGTCTTCTCGTCATCTCGTCCAGAGTCTCGCCTGAGAGCTTCGACTTACGTCCATTGCTCCTTTGTCGAAAGTGATTTTGACCCACCTCGCGAATGACACGTACCAGACTGTTGGTGGCGTCGTCAATGTCCTGCTCGGTTTCCAACATGGCAAATCGGTTCTGTAGTTCCAGCTGGAAGCTTTCGCAACCAGCTTCGACCTGGGGCAAGGTTGGTCTAAGAGTCGACTTCATTAGCCGCGATCGTTCGATTTTAGTGTTAATATTCAGGGTGCCTCTTACCAGGCGGTGATCACTTCCAGTGTTGACCCTGTTGATCACGGAGACATCCCTGAATATTTGGCGCTTATTGGATAGAATGAAGTCGATCTCATTCATTGTTACGCTATCGGGGCTTCGCCAGGTCCACTTCCTTTGGGGCTTTTTCTGGAAAAATGAGTTCATCAGAAATAATCCCTGAGCCTCTAGGAAGTTTACCAGCATTTGTCGACGATGGTTTCTGTTCCCATAGCCGAAATTTCCTACCCTCGATTCACCATCTTCTTGTACTCCCACTTTGGCATTGAAGTCACCCATAACAACTGTGTAGAAGGTACTGGTACGAGACATAGCTTTTACTATGTCTTCGTATATGGCTTCGACTTCTTCGTCAGTGTATGTGGACGTTGGGGCATACACTTGTATAACCGTCAAGGCATACCTCTCGGTTATCTTTAAGACAAGGTATGCCACCCTCGCTGACACACTGCCAACCTCCATAACATTGCTTCTGAGTGACTTATGGATCAAAAAGCCGACGCCACCTTGGGATGGTTGGTGTCCTTCTCGGAAGTAGAGTAAGTGACCAGCATCTAGTGTTATCGTGTCCTCGCCCTGTCTTCGGATTTCCGATAGACCCACTATATGCCAGTAAAAACGACTTAACTCTACTTCCAATTCTGTAAGATGTTCGTCCAGCCGCAGAGAGCGTCCATTGTACGTGGCCAGAAACAGTCGCCGTTTGTGGTACCCTGCCGTAGCCCGGGGATTCTTAGCACCCCCCGTCACACCGTTACCATGACCGGTACCGTGGCCAGGGATAGTGTGACTACCGGGAATTGGGGGCCGTGCATTTGTGTTGTCAATCATTTGGGGGGTTTGTTGCCTTAGTCACCACGCTTGGTAGGCGGGTTGGTGGTACATTTTCGGATTCCAGCATTTGTGTGGTTATACCGCCACGATATCGGTCGCCAGAGCCTCGTTCGTTGATCAGCAGGATGCACCACGGGCAGGTGAGGTTGACGGTAGGGAGCCTAAGGTCGTTGTCGACTCCCCTTATATCCCATACAAAATACTCATACATACGTATTAATTTTCGCTTTGTAAATAATTTTGTAAATTAATGTTTATAGTTTAGGAAGGTATTTAATTTCGTTGCCGCGTATATAATTTTTTCATGGTTTTGTTAAATTAATACTTAGCCAGTTAGTTTGAAAAGTGAAGTAAGACCTTAAATAAATAAAAATAAAAATTAAAGATAGTTAAAAATAGTACAAATCGTGACCGCGTAGAATGGTCGCAAGAATGCTAGCAACATTTTCTCTTTGAAAAATGAACCACTCAGTTGGTTAGTTGATAATAAGTACTTATTAGAAAGAAAAGGACACAATTTCCTGTGAAGGTAGGTCGTTTGCAGTCACAATAAATAAAGCACAGGGAAAGACATTCAAGTATGTCGGAATAGATTAAGGAAATAATTTCTCATGTATGATTCCAATTGTATGTTCCCTATCTAGATCCGGGTGCGCCAAAAACCGAATAGATCCCAAGAAAATAAAACTAAAAATGTTGTACATATTGAAACATTATAAATTCACTCTTAGTGATTTTTTTAATTTATACGCGGGTACCTCGGGCACAGCTACTTAAAAACATAAAAATATAAAATATTTTTTAATGTAGCATAAATATATTATAATACTATCACAAACACTAATTCATAACCAAAACTAAACTAAAAACTAAAAGCAACATACAATTATTTCATGCAACAAATGTAGGTATATATATTTCACTTACTATGGATATTAAGTCAGGTCAGTAATACTAGTGATATTACACGATACTAATAAACATATAATGAGAAGAAAACACGTGAGCCCTGCAGTCTACATGTTACATTTATATATGTATGTATATAAGCATAATAAGTACAGGCGGATAGATCATTATTTTTTTTTTAATAATTTTCTTGAATCTAAATTATACAAGCTGCAAGGCTGCTTAAATTTAACTTAAAATTGCAGATATAAGTCCCGGCAAGCACCATTTAGTTATGACTAAATATGTGCTTAATTTGTACTGTACTTTACTTTATACATTTATTATAGAGAAAAAAAAATTATAAAACTTGGATACAACTTAAAAAAGAGCATACAATTTTGTCGGCATTATTGCTACATAGCGATCTTTTCCAGGCACCAACGGTGTAAGTAATAACTCATGGGATATGAGGACAACTCATAGGATAATTTGTATTATATATTCAACGTGAAGGATAATCTACATCTAAAACATCTTGATGACGTGTCTGATGAAATTCTACGAGTTATGTAATTATCAACCCTCTTTCCTCTCCTTCCCTCTCCTCTTCAAGAGGAAAGGAGGCCTTTTCCCAACGGTGGGACATTATAGGTTCGGCTTCAAACATTTATGATTGTAAGATAATTTTTTTAAAATTTATTATACAATCAAAATAGCATACTTTTCGTCATTTTACAAGGTTATTTTTAATATAAAGCTATATAATGTAATATAAAAATAAGAAGGATTTCAAAAATGTGCCTATTTTATGAATAAATATGAAAAATAAGTGTTTAATGATTTAAATGTTGTCATTTTTTTATCAGAGCACACATACAGTTTTGTTATTTTATGCATATAATAAAATATCATAATGATAAATTCGAGATTTTAATATTACTGTACCTACTCAAGGACTTATAATTGCATATAAAGTGTAACGAGTAAAGTGAAGTGAGGAGCAGGTGTTGGAGAGGAGGCGCTAGTGTAGAGGTGTGAAGTGTGAGGCGGGTAGAGGAGAGGTGGAGATAGTGATAGGGATTGCATGGGGTATATAAATGCCTTGCTCGGGAGGGAATGATTCATGACGCAAAGTTAAATTGTCTGTATAATAACAATCAGTTATATTGTTATAAAAGTTATTTATAATTGAAAATTCTGCTATAAAAAAGTGATTTGCGAAAATAAGCATTTTTATTTTTCCCTGACTTCGTAACAAAAGACTTACAGTAAAGAGTGTCCATTGTTCTTTAGAAAAAAACGTAACGTTATTTGTTAATATGTAATTAATAAGTTATTAACGTTGTTTTAATTAATGTGTATTTAAAAACGCGCAAAAAATTAATTACCATCAAAGTGGTGGTAAAGCTTTGTGCAAGCTCGTCTGGGTAGGTACCACCCACTCATCAGATATTCTACCGCAAAACAGCAGTACTTGGTATTGTTGTGTTCCGGTTTGAAGGATGAGTGAGCCAGTGTAATTACAGGCACAAGGGACATAAAATCTTAGGTCCCAAGGTTGGTGGCGCATTGGCGATGTAAGTGATGGTTAAGATTTCTTACAATGCCAATGTCTAAGAGCGTTTGGTGACCACTTACCATCAGGTGGCCCATATGCTCGTCCACCTTTCTGTTCTATAAAAAAAAAAGTAAGAACCCTGGAATATCTGCTTTTGAAGCGAATCCTTCCGAAAACGACGACTTGATTTTTATATGATTTTATATTGTTTACATGAAGTACAAACTCGGCCGCCCATAGTTCAATTTATTTTTGAAGGATGTCAGAAAAATGCTCTGTTAATATATTGCCTGTACGATGTCATGACGGCGCCTTAAATTAAAACTTTAATTAAAAAGCTATTTCTAATATATGAATGGAAAGTATCTTATGATACTAAACGATAGAAGATTTTTAAAATAATCGGATTCTAAGTCCGTACACCTCAAAATCAGTGAGCAAAATTTCTGCCCATTTTGCAGAGCTCATTGGCTCGCAACTAGAACAGTGAGCAAATAAAAATGGGGCTTAGTAGAGCGTTTTGGCAACAAATATATTGAGCATTGCATAAAGCTAATATAAGCTTCTGAGGTCTTCTTGGATCTTTACGTATTTGATTAGTATTTTATATAGATAAATGCAAAGATCATAATATACAAAAATGCTTAGTGATTTTAGACTGATATGGAATATTAAGTTTTCAATTTAACATTTTACTTCAACCATTTAAATGGTATGTTTCTCTTGTAATTTAACTTAATATGTAATTTAATTTTTTGATCTTTGATATTTTTGATCAAACTATAAATTTCGTTAAATTATCTATTTTTAATTTTGAACTGGATTTGCCTGTGCAAACTCAAATAAAAGAATAGCAATTTCGCTTATCTACGTTATTAGGCAGCAAAGAAGCCACTCTCAATCTTCTGATTTTACCGCAATGCATAGAACTATTGTAAACCTTTCCTTTCTTGGTCCATTTCTCTTAATTTATACAGAGATACGACTTTCATTTATTGCATATTTTAGACAGCAAACATGACTTTTTACTTGATACTAATATACATTAATTAATATATATCGATGTGATCAATGCTCTTTAATATACACGATAATCTTTTTCTAACAGATTTCGGTTACGGCGGCAATTCTTAAGGGAAACTACCCAACTATATCGGTGCAAATATAGTCTGCACCGAAAATATTATATTAGCCAAACTTGCGTGCTACCTTTAAGACCAGATCGATATCGAAAATAAAACCGAGATTGCCCAGTGGTAAGAATCTTAACCGATGATCGTGGGTTCAAACCCGGGCAAGCACCACTTAATTTTCATGTGCTTAATTTGTGATTTAAATTCATCTCGTACTTTACGGTGAAGGAAAACATCGTGAGGAAACCTGCATGTGTCTAATTTCAATGAAATTCTGCCACATGTTTATTCCACCAACCCGCATTGGAGCAGCGTGGTGGAATAAGCTCCAAAACCTTCTCCTCAAAAAGGGAGAGGAGGCCTATAGTCCAGCAGTGGGACATTCATAGGCTGTTTAATTTATTTAATTTAATTTATTTAATCAAGGAAGACAAACAGTTGACATATACAAAAATATTTATCACATAAAGAAAACATCATAGACCAATAAAGTCTTCACAAATTATTCAATCAAAAATAATACTGTTACGGGCGGTAACGGCCGGAAAGAGTTCAGGTGCAGGATTAACGGATTTATCTGCTTTCGTATGCAAGTATGTATTTTTTTTTATGCGTAAACACAGCCCAATCCAAATTTTAAGCTGCCACTGATATATTTCGACAAAAATAAATAAAAAATCTCATTTTGTGGCTTGATCCGTGGTTTGAAACTTAAATCTCAATATAATAGCCACATAAGGTAGCCATACAAACGAGGGAGTTAAAATAATAATAAATATTATGTTAATAATTAACTATTGAACAGTAACAAATCAGTTGTGTGACTGACCTGATGCTCATTTACTCGACGTGTGTTGATAAAAGGCAATGCCCTGACTGACAAACAATGCACCTTGAAATATTAATGCAAAATATATTTTATAATAATAAGGTATTCAATTGAAACGATAATATGGTAGGATACTACCAAATGGGACTATAACTAAATACAATACTAAGTTTTACTGTTTGGCAGTAGAATATTATGTTAACCATACCACCAAAGCGATGTGTAGGTAGGGCTGCCATCTCTAAAACCTGCCCCCAGGACCGGAAGCGTAAGTTCCCCGGATTTTGAAGCTTACACTCCGTTTATTTCAATACTTTTTTCATTCACTTACATCATGATTAAAATATATTTTACTCCGCACTTGATAGAAGAAAACTTTAATTTTAAGCGTCTTTTGTTGCAAGAAATAGTGTGTTTAATCGTTCTTGTGACGACAAGTGAGTAATTTTGCTTTATTTTTTAACATTCTTAGGAATTAAATAAAAGATAAACAAACCCAAACTAATAATAGTTACTCAGTTAATAAAATTAAATGAAAACTTTTTTAATTTTTCATTTTTCCATACAATTTACAATAATTACTTTAGTTTTAAAAGAACTTAAATCTTAAATCAAATTCAGAAATTTATAATAACTTATACTAAGTAATAATTTTAACAGCCTTTATTGATTTTTTCTTTATATTACAAGAAACAAAATACAATTTGTTGTTTTGATTCAGTGATCTATGTAACTAAATTAAAAAAAAAATATTTAAACCAAATAAATGAAAAAATAGCGTCGCCAGCGCGTGCGGTGAAATACCTAAGCCATAGCTTTTATTTACTTAAATTATGGGAACAGGATCTGATCGGACCCCGGACTTTTATTGCAGTCGGAGTTGCACCCGGACTACAATTTAAACCCCTCCCCGACGCTTCCTTGACGTCTTACAAACTAGGACAAATCCGGTAGGTATGCATACAATTGAATTTTGGCAAAGAGCGTTACTTGAGTAAAGCATTGCACTCTCCTTATTAGTTTAATCCATTTTCTCAGGCCTTGTGATACACTAATACAAATAACTAGCTTCATATATGTTATGTGGATAAGAACAACAGCTCTAAAAACGTCCTAACATACTATTACATTTTTCCCTGTCCGCGAGCGTATCGTAACATATCTATTACGTTAACATTGTCAATCTACTAGCAACTCACTCTCAAATATGTTCTCAATTAAATATCCTAATAAATTAAAGCCAGGACTCAACAGTAAATATAAACAGGTTAGTTCTACAGAACCATTAAGAAACAGATGCATTCTTCGTAAATTTATAATTAACGTTGTATTCTTGATAACATTTATTATACAGGTATATTAGTGTACGGCATCTTATTCATGAGTACATTTTACTGGCACATGTCTCACTGTAAACAACATGCTTGTTTCTCTTGTTACTAGTTGTCTGTTCGTTGGACTTTTAGTTACTTTACTTTATGATCAATATAATCGAGAAGGGAGGCTCATACGCCGAATACCCGGTCCAAAGAGGTGGCCTGTTGTTGGTAATACAATCAATTTCTTATTACCACTCGGTAAGTGAAATAATAATTATTATTTAATTTATTGTTATATAAAAATGTTATGATTGGTAAAAATGTTACTAGCACATTCTAATAACTGGTCAATAAGTGTTGCAATGAAAAGCCAAAGCTCATTCGTTAAGCTAAGGTATATAATTTTGTTTTAACGATAATTCTAATTCTAACGTTAATTCTAAATCTAATTTCTATGAACGTCAAAAATTACCTATTGTTTCTTTAATTTTGTTTTCGTTGTGAGTTTTGTCTATCTTTCTACTATTATACTAATGTATGTGTTTAATAATATTAAGTATAATTTACTTTTGTGTGTACGATTTATTTAAATCTCGATGATTTTGTTCACTCGATCTGTCTAATTTGGCAAGGATATCAAGGTTGTTCAATTTAAATTTGGAAAAAAATTCACCCCTTTGAAAAAAAATACAAAGTAATTTGTAAATTAAAATATGTTTTTGCGAAATCCAATTTAAAAAATTAGCTTGCATTTACGAAAGTATCTAAACGTTAAAAAAATAAGTAAATAGTCGCTACTAACATTTAAAAAGCCCTGTGTGTTTCAAATAGAAATAATGCTATTTTTTAGAATTATAACTTGAAAAATGCTTCATTAGTACAAATCGATGGTGTTTATTCTCCCCTCTCTACTTATAAACGAATGAAATGATTGATATTAATTAAAAGAGGCCTTTGTGAACTACGCACATATTTTTCTTTTTCTTTTCTTGAAATTTTTAACCTTTAAAATTACCAATTCTATGTGAAATCCAATAAAGATGTAATGAATGAAAAAATAATATAAACTTTGTGAAACTAATGGGATAGTAATTAAAGAAAAAAATCCCAAAATCATTGACGCCAAAACGAATGATTAAATGAACAAATAATATATGTTCCCCAAATTAAATTTTAACTGAAATTTAGTAATCCGAAAACTTAAAATTTATGTCCTTATAAATAAATTTCCTACTTTATCGTATTAATTTTATCCTAAAAACGTATACCCCTTTTTTCTATGGTAAAACACATTTACTCGTTTCCCCACATAAGGTGGGGTATGTGGGACTCGCCGGCTGAAGGTGCCGAAATACCACTAAAAATTCAGCGGTACTCAGCGATCTCGTGTAAATAAGGCAGTAATTTTATAAATACTAATTAAAACCTGATTTCATAAATTAAAAAATGACAAAAAATATTCGTACCTAAAATTTAATAATATCAAATCTTTAAATACTTCATCTTGTGTTTGATATAACCAGTTGTTTTTTTTATGTTTCTCACAAAAAGTGTTTTTTGTCGATCATTATTAAAATACTTATGAATTGTGGTGTTATTGATCTGCGCAATGACACGGGCGCAGAAATTAGTAACTAAAAATCTTCTCGAAGCTAAATTATCAGTAAAAAAATTAACATTTTAAAAACAAGCCTTTATTTAAATTCTCTAAAAAGAAGGAAATAAACATTAAATTAAATAAAATCAAACAATTTATTACATCATACAATTTATATGATATAAACTTTTGCCGCGAGATATACCTGTGCAAATTTATTTTATGAAATACATATATGTATATGTAAGGTTAGGTGGGGCACAATAACACAAGGGGTACAGTAAAACAGCTTTAATATTTCTTATTTCTATTAAAATTAAATAAAATCAAACAATTTATTACATCATACAATTTATATGATATAAACTTTTGCCGAGAGATATACCTGTGCAAATTTATTTTATGAAATACATATATATGTAAGGTTAGGTGGGGCACAATAACACAAGGGGTACAGTAAAACAGCTTTAATATTTCTACCTATGTCTACTAAAAATTTGAACAAGTGACACTGTTATAATTTTATAGTTTAGTCATCATCATCAAGTCAATTGTCATTTTTTAATTTAAAGTTGGTTTGTAGTTTTATTTTAAAATTTTTGATTTGAACAGATAATTTGGCAAGTTTTTTTTAAACTATTTTTGTTTTAATTAGATAACAGTTTCGTTTCTGTGTGTGCATATTTTTTTTTAATTTTCTTACATGTTTCACGTACTCAGTTGGCCGTATCTATAACGTCAAAAAATTTAGATGCGTATTTTTATTGAAGGTACTGAAGGGGCACAGTAAAAACGGGGCACATCAAAACTTGTTTTAATGTACCCCTTTAATATTAATTTCTCTTGCGAGCACTTGTAAGCGTTTTTTTTTCGGGAAGAAAAAACAAAAATAAAATAGCTTTAGATTTAGGTTGGGTCGATTTTTTATCTCTTTTTAATGACTAATTATTAGATAATTAAGCCAAGTTTATGGAATTTTAACATTATCGTTGAGTATGAATACAGTTTTTTTTTAATCAAATTTACTTTTTCTTTCTGTCAAGATCAAGAAATATATTGTATTTTTGTTCATTTAAATAGGTAGTTAATTTATTAAATTTATTATAATAATAATATAATATATATTTATTCATAGATTAGGATGGCGGACGAGCGTATGGGCAATCTGATGGTAAATGGTCATCAACGCCCATAGACATTGGCATTGTAAGAAATGTTAACCATCGCTTACATAGCCAATGCGCCACCGACCTTGGGAACTAAGTAATTACAGGCACAAGGGGCGTAATTCCTTGTACCTGTAATTACACTGGCTCAATCACCCTTCAAACCTGAACGCAAAAATACCAAGTACTGCTGTTTTGCGGTAGAATATCTGATGAGTGGGTGGTACCTACCCAGATGAGCTTGCACAAATCCTTACCACCAGTAAAATGTACAGGTAGTTTATTTGTTAAATTTAAAGTTTGTTATTAAATTTTCTGCCATATGGGATCGCCGTAGTGTGTCGTAATTTTTTTTTGTTTTCTTATCAACAATCCCTTTTGATTGATACCCATATAATGAGAGTGCATAAGAAATAACTAGTCCACCATCTTTCTGGTGTTCGCCATATTGAATTTAGAATGACGTCACTAGATAGCTAGTATAAATTCAATATTGCTTGCCCGGGTTTGAACCCACAATCTTAGTTAAATTTCATCAATAACATAAAATCATATCATACGGTAATGTATACTTTACTTTATACTTTATTATACACCACAAAGAGAAAAAAAATACAAAACATGAATACAGCCTAAATAAAAGACCTTATCGCTACATAGCGATCTCTTCCAGGCAACCAACGGTGTAATTAATAACTAATAGGATATGAGGTAGGTAGTGCGCTAATAATAAATAAAATAACATTAAATAACGTAAGTATTTTATTAACTCAACGAAAACAAATTCCGTGACAGCCTGTGAATGTCCCACTGCTGGGCTTAAGGCCTCCTCTCCCTTTTTGAGGAGAAGGTTTGGAGCTTATTCCACCACGCTGCTCCAATGCGGGTTGGTAAAACAAATTATACTGGTTTAATTATGGCAACTGGTTTAATTATGACTTTGTTTCAGACAAATTATTTTTATATATGCGGAATTTGCCCAAGGAATTTGGAGATGTCGTACAGATACATGCGATCAATGAGAGAACTATAGGGTTTCTGGATCCTGATAATGTTGAGGTAAAAACTCTTCACGTACAAACGTTATCAATAACTGATTCGAATGGAAAAGAACTATAGGCAATAAACAACACGACTTAGTATTGTTGTGTTATCGTTTGAATGGCCAATGAACCAGTGAACCAGTGTAATTAAATGAATTGCTGATGCCAGGAATTGTTAATATTTCTTACGAAGCCAATGTCTTTGGACATTTGCACTATTTGCTTTGCAAAACGATTTAGTATTTAGTAATATATATTAGTATATGTGCATAGGTATTAAGAAATAGGTATTAAGCTATGTACATATAATAAATAAAGATACATAATATAAAAAAAACTTATATATATTTTAATTTAAATTAACCTGGACCATGAAACTAGGATAACTTGTGACTTGGGGCTCAGAAAATAATAAAAGATCGAATTTCATTTTGTAATAAAAATATTTCAGACAATTTTATCATCACTTCGTTTTACTAACAAAAATATACCATATAATTTTATGAGACCGTGGCTAGGAGAGGGGCTTCTCACAAGCCAAGGTATGCAACTTCTATAAAAATAATAAAAAATATGTCCTATCCATACATTTGGAATATATCACTTGGAATATGACTTTAATTTTAGGTTTAAAATGGCATCAAAGGAGAAAGTTATTGACTCAAGCGTTTCATTTTAATATATTGAAGAAATATTCGATAACTTTTGTTGAACAGACAGAGAAGTTTTTGCATGAAGTTCAAGGAAAGGTCAATGAAAAACACGTTGACATAGTGCCTTTGATAACGTCAACGACACTTCGTATCATGTGTGGTAAGTGTATAGCTAATTACGAGAAATTAATAACGGAGTTGTTTGCTGTTAAGTAGATATTATTTATAAATAATTAATAATATGACTTTAAGATTGGAACCATTTTATATTTACTGTGTTTTGTGTCAGATAAACCGTATTGTTACAAATCTTTCTAAAAACTATTATTTAACTTTATATTTTACGTATTCGTACGTTCCCATTGCTGAAATTTAAACTTAATTTTGGTGTTGGTGACGAAATAGTAGTATTTATATTACATTTTCATATCTGCTCTATTATACCGTCAGGTTCCTTCTTCGCCGCTTAATCTCTTTGGCGTGAATAGCGCGAATACTACACTTCTTTGTTGCTATGATTGACTATAATAAATATGTACACCATATTTATTTACTGTTTTTAATTATAAATTCTTTCAATAACCATCAGTTTCGATGACTCACATCGTTTGACATGTGTGAAGTAAATCCTTTGACAGCCACTGTTTTTTTTTTAACATAATTTGTTCTCATTTTAGAGACGGCAATGGGTACATCGATGCACGAAAGTATTGAATCTGTGGCGAGCAAATACTCGAGAGCAATAGAAACCGTCGGAAAAGCAATTGTCGAAAGAATGTGCAGAATTTGGCTACACGTAGACTACTTTTTTAAATGGTCGAGTGTTGCTAAGTCGCAAGAGGCCGCTCTAAAAGACTTGCACACTTTTACTAATGAAATCATCAAAGAAAGAAGAAAATTCTTAAAAGAAAATAGTATCGAGACATTCGAAGATGAAGAAAGTTACGGTAATAAAAGGGAGATTGGCAATGTTGGACTTGCTTTTAGAAAAAGAAAAAGTGGGAGATATCGATGTTAACGGTATCCGAGAGGAAGTTGATACATTTATGTTTGAGGTATTAATTGTTTCTTATAATTAAAACTACTAACAAACAAAAACCCGCTAATGGACTAAGTGCTTCGCTTTTTTCGAGGGGAGGGCTTGAAGATCAATCAACCATGCTGATGATGATTTTCCCTAGATTTCACTGTGAATACATTTTGCATCAAAAATAACAAAACTGAAAATAGACCGTTATGATATAGGATTAATAAATAAACATCTAATTATATCTTCTAGGGTCATGATACAACAGCGCAGGCATTGACTTTCTTGATAATGACGATTGCTAACGAGACGAAAGTGCAAGTAAGTTGAATTTATTTAAAATATATATCACGTTTTTATTAATATTATTAAATTGTTAGGCGAACAGGAAAATAAGCCACTTGATGGTAAAACATTCGATGTATGAAATAGTAACCATCCCTTACATCGCCAACCCGGGAGGGCAAATGACTCTACTCCACCTGATGGTAAGTGGTAGTAGAATCCAAACGCGACGACAACCAGGGACCCGACAAAAGTCGGGAAGAAGTTTCTGCACGAAGTGTTTCTTGTGTACGTAACAAATGCACAAACAACTTCTTCTCTATTTCAATATTAATGTCTGTATTTTTTTTTTTGATTAATATGAGAATTCCCAAAATAATATTTTAGGATAAGATTTACGAGGAACTGCAAAATATATTTAAGGGCTCCCAAAATACGCCAACAACAGATGAATTGAATGAGATGAAATATCTAGAATGCTGTATAAAGGAATCTTTAAGATTATATCCTAGTGTGCCAATTATACTCAGATATGTAACAGAAGAAACTGTTATAGGTTTGTATTGAATGAATACCGTACAAAAACATTTTTAATTATTGGGCTAAATACCCCTCTACTCTAAATGAAAAGGAGGCGCCTATATGTTGGAATAATATTAATTTATCAAAATTATTAATAATTTGAAATGCAATATCAATGTATTATTATTATTAGCAAAAAATATATCTCAGTGGTTTATCTCACTCATAATACATAGTTTATATATATAAGGATTAATCGAAACAAATAAAAATTAAAAAGATATTTTTTCTACAAAAACTAATTCAACAATTAAACATATATATGGGTCCTCTTAAGTAAAAAAATAGGTGCGTAAGGGTGCCAGAGACCATTGCATTGTGATGTTCTATTTTAAAACGTATATAAAATTTTATAGGTGGCTTCACAATACCCAAAAATAGTCATATCCACATATCTATATATGACTTGCATCGTCGTGCGGATATCTACCCAGAACCAGAACGCTTTATACCCGAAAGATTTCTACCAGAGGTATGCGCCAAGCGACACCCATACGCGTATATACCTTTCAGCGCTGGTCCTAGAAACTGTATTGGTAAGTTTAGATTTTGTTCTGTTTCTGTATGATTATTAAATGTATAATCCGCGTGAGATCAGAGTGGGATGCTGCCAGCCCTGCCGCTAGACATTGTTACTTGTTTGGTAGTGTCGTTCGACAATTGTTACTACATTAGTTTAAAGATTAATGGTTGTGTGATTATTTTAGTGATTAAATTTATAATAATATGTAAAAAGAGAAATGTCATTAAAAAAATATTTTCGCAAAATAATTCCCGCCGTTGAAGATATCAAACATACAAACACCATAATAAGGTCCTCCAGATATATTTACGAATCGGCGGTCAATCTCAAGAGAGATTAGCCAACTGTGCAGGACATATTACAGTTCAGAAGTGTGTGCACAGGTGCACTCCCATGGGACTCATAATCTGATGGGACGACAATCCGACACGACCGGAAACTCATAGTTCAGGCGCAGGAGCAACGGCTTTACGTGCTTTCCGAGGCACGTGAGTGTACACAGTACCTACTTCCAGACTCCGAACTGCTATTAAGAATTTTCGACAGAAAAACCCAATAACTTTTTATTGGCCTGACCTGGGATTTGAACCAGGACCTTTGGGTCTGCGACCTTATCTAGCCAATAGATCAACGAGGCAGTCTACCCCATAACAAACATACCTAACTAGACATAATCTGTTAAAACCATATTCCCTTTTTACTTTTGCTATAGTGGGTAAATTATTATTTTTATGTGTGTCTAGTGTTTTTACTTATTCGATAGCATTGACGTTAACGACGATTTGTATACAGAATGATGAAAGAAATGACTATATGTACAGCGCCGTCTAGTGACAATAATCGGAATTCTAACAAAGACAGAATTTCTTTGCTAACGCTCCTTTGCTCAAGAACCGTCATTTTCGATTTACTTTAAAAGTTCATCAAATTCTGATAGCTCGCGGATTATATATGATTGACGAAAAAACAAGTACTAAATTTCTTGGCGGTTCTTCTAGATAGAATCTTTGTTCCGAACTGGTGGTAGTAATTTTCAGATTAAATGTGTATAATGTAAGAAAATGAAAGTACATTTTGAATTTTAATAAAGTATTAACTAACAATTTCAGGTCAAAAATTCGCTATGTTGGAAATGAAGACTTTGGTATCGTCTTTGCTCCGACGGTTTCGTCTGGAAGCTGTGACTAAGCCTACTGATCTTGAATTCAGAACTGACATTCTATTACGTACTAATAATGAATCGCTATATGTTAAATTTTTCAACCGATGTTGATTTATATTGTGTTGAAAGAACTTTAAACTTTATGTTAAAATTCAATAAATACATAAGTAATGTATATATACACGATATGAGCCGTACAGTTCTCCCGCGATACTCTATACAACTCTGATACAAAATTTGAAACACTCTTACACAATATTTTATTAGTTATTAATAAGGAAGGAATAGAATAGAATAGAATATGCTTTAACGTACACCAAAAGAGTTACAGACCCATTTTAAACATAAACATGAAAAAAAAACGAAAACTAATGTACAAAAGGCGGTCAGTAAAGATAAATAATCCTTGAGACGGAATTTAAATGTGTTAATAGTTTCAGATCGTCTTAAGTGGTTAGTCTTAGTGTTAATAGTTTACCATTCTGGTAAGGAATGCCATAGGCGAACTGCTTGGACAGAGAAGGAATTGGTAAAAAATTATGAATATGTAAAACTAAGATTCGTTTATTTATTTACAAAATATAAATAAATATTACAGGTTGAACCTAAAGCGTTTACTTACTTAATTAATACAGTTTGTATGTATTCCGCTGCCGTTTTGCGAAATACAAGTGAGTTAAATAAGTGAAGGCTTGGCTTCCAGGTGAGGACACCATTGAGCAAAGTCAACGCGCGTATCAAAGGTGACTCGCTCCTGTACCAATCGACAGCCGGGCGCCGCAAATAGCTTGTGTCGACGAGTGTATTTTTATATTTACTCCTTCGATCGGGATAGGGTATAGATATATCTCACAGAAACGGTCCATATAAGCCTATCAATAAACTATCCCTAAACAAAAATTGCGCTCGAAAAAACGACAAACAACCATTCACAGTATCGAGCTTACAATATATTAAAGGTATTTATTTATAAAAACAAAAAATAAGATATAATAAATCTTCGACGCAGTGACAATAAAGTGTCAATGACATGTGTAAGCGAGACGGATAAACTAACTATATAAGAAAACACGAGTCATTATCGTCAATATTCATGTATTTAAATATGAATATACTAGCAGCCCACCCCGACTTTGTCTGGCTTTAAAACTTAATTATCTATCTTAGTAGAAATTACATAGGTATCATTTTTTAAAAA
The DNA here is from genome assembly GCA_905147175.2 of Nymphalis urticae. NCBI lineage: Eukaryota > Metazoa > Arthropoda > Insecta > Lepidoptera > Nymphalidae > Nymphalis > Nymphalis urticae. Next base: position 10,749,852 of record LR989991.1, read on the forward strand.
CGAGCTCATCACTGTAAGTGTTAAATGAAAGTCACGGGCAAACGCGAAGGTGACACCTCCCATAATTTGGTATTCTCAGGTCTCTTAGAGTGCTGGCTTCTATGTGATAGTGCTAGCTCACCGTACAATCAAATATGACCCGTTTTTTTTAACTCTTCGCGTCAGCTGCCCCGTCGTCGCATCGTTGACCATAATTATTATTGTTCAGCTACGGTTTTAATTTTGCGATAACTCTTATGATATTAACTCAAATTATATAGTGTAAAGGACAAATATTATTTTCTAAATTCGTTAGAGATAACGCGATTGCTAAATTTTTTATAGAGCGTTTAAAAGTTTTAAAATAATAAAAATATTACGTCCTTACTACTCAAGTACTTCTAGTTGACAAAAAATATAACGTGTTGCTAAATAATAGACTACGCGTTCGGTCCCACCGCGGTATTTTCCTTACTTCTAGCAATTTTATAACAATCAGTAACAGCCTGTGAATGTCCCACAGCTGGGCTTATACCCATAGTAACTTCTAAACGAAAGGCCCGATTCGAATAATTTACAGAGGAATTATCGTGTATTAGTAATTAACATAATTAACCTTTATTATGAAACTGTATGTATGGTTAGATAAGGATTGATATCATGACATGAATGTTATCATCTTTCGATTCTACTCGTATTTAGATTGACTAAATTGAATTTGAATTGAATTTGGAAGGATACAAAAATTTTAATTGCCATTCCTATTTAATTAGACTTCGCACAATGCTGTTAACCTTGACTTTTAATTCGAACATGTTTTTTTTTTATTTATTATATTATAATTATCGACTATTGTCGTAAAAGTTAACAATTACGTTTGATTTTGACATAACGGTACATGTTAACATATTATCGGTTCCGTTCCGATTCGAAAAAATACAGATGATTCAAAGTTGGATCGTAATCGTTATAAATTAGTAGAGTTCGGCCCCAGTAATTATATGTCGGAGACGGTCATTGATTTAGTCGCAAAATGAAGCGCGAAACCGAAGTACTTGCAGCATCGCACTGTTATGTGCAAACTCAACGCTACGACCAACGTATATAATTTAGAATAACCTAATATTTATATAAGTTAAGTTGATTATAAATTTTGTTTTAATGTTATTTAATTTCGTGATATGATTTTTACTACCAACAATGAAGTGATTTGACTTATGCATAAATAGCGATGTATTTACAATGAACGATCATAATTATTGTTGAACTTGAGCAGGGTGGTTACTGCCTGTTTAATAAATATTGTTTATAACAACACAACACTTCTCTCTTTCCTAGCCCATCTTCTGTTTCAGTTTTCAAGCTCGAAAATAAAACAAAAAGGATATACGATCGTCATATACGTCGTACAATACGTTATACAATCATCAATTTTTCAAATTAAGAATAGTAATTTGTTTTGTTGACTGCTATAAGAATAATATTTGGTGATTGTGAGGAATAATAAAATTGTAACTGTGTGAAGTTGTTTCAATTCTATCGCTGACTCCCATAATAACGCTCACGAGTCCCTCTCGGCCAACCTGGACGCAACATATATAATATTTAAATCGTAAAAATCTTATTTTAATAATGTATTCGACATAGTCAGGTTACCAAACCTTGGGTTATTATTTAACTAAAATTAACTACAAAAATATACATATTTTATTGTTTAAATATATTATTAAAATAATTATACGAAGTTTTAAGGTATTTTAATATTTTTGATATTTTATAACAAATATTACAAATACATTTTGGTTAAATATTATTTAAGGATTGTTAAATAAATAAAGCAAAGTACTCGTTGTACCTACTTGAAATGTGTTTCACAATAGATTTTTTTAATTGACTTTTGAAAATTTTAGTTAAATCTGGGAACCGATTACATTGTAATGCATATCATTTTTTTCTTGATTAATAATATAAATCATCTTATAATTAAAATAACGAACTACTCACAAAATACTTAATATAATGTACATTGATGACTTAAATAGGTTAGTGTACTGTGTCAAAGTAAGTAGTAGGTAATAGTAACATTTATCAGGAAAATAAAAATTGTTACCCACTTGGACTTATTTTCTAAATAAAATTCTAAATTATTTAATATAATTTAATAAATAAAATTATATATTATTTAAGCAACGTTTGCTTGTGAAGCGCCAGATTCGACAATTAATTGGGAAGTAACCCTAACTAGTGTGAAGATATAATCATATAACCTGAGACTGCCTGTTTGCCTGCCTGTCGAGTGTAAGCGCTCTGTCACCTTGACATTTTCAATAATTCTTCAAGAGATTATTGATTCAAGATATTTCTTTTCTATAAATAAATATTTTTATACGTTACATATTTTTTATTTGTTTCATGAATCCTTGTAATGTCTCGGATCAAATCAAAACTACTTTATTTTTATTTTAAATGCCTGTAGTTATAAATTCTTTCGCTTTTAACTTTGTTTTGTTATTTTTTAAATGTTTTTGTTGAAATAAAGTTATTTATAAATGTAAAATATTTAAATGTATATATTTGTTCATTTGCAAAAGGTTATAAAATTAAGACAAACACTGAATCAACTGTTTATCGTGCAATATTTGCTCAAGGTAACGCAAAATGTAAAAAAGGAGGATCCTACTTTATACAACATTATAAAAACTACGCTGTACTACTACTATACTACAAAAATAACGTTAGGCACATATTATCCACAGTTAAAACTGTATATTTCGTATTTAAATTAATGACTAGGTACTACAGTTTGTTTACATAACGCTACTACATATTCATTTTAATATACATATAATACATAAATCAATACATATATTTAGCATTTTTTTTCAAAAGGGGAAATGCCTAAGTAAACTTTAACATACATTACATACATATTATAAACATATAAAAAATAGGAAGACTCTATATGTAATAACTTTAATAACAGTGTAATAGCTTTAATATAAATAGACTAATTTGCTACAATTTAGTATGTTGTTAAACTACCGAACACGAGATAAATTATAAACACAAATTAAGCACATAAAAATTCAGCGGTGCTCAAACCCCCCTCCGGACCCCCGATTTAAACTTCTTCTGTAAAGATTCACACGTTCGAACCACTTGACCATCTCTGCTCGTTATCGGGTTATACAATACAAAAGTTCCTACTCCTTGTTTTCATAACTATTTTCAGAAACTAATATCTTTTAACCCTCGTCACACATTATCTATGGAATAGACTCAATAACAACGCAATAACATATAAATAAGCATCTTTCTAAGGCTATATAGTCTGCACTATTATAAAAATGGAATTCCATCAAAAAATTAAAGGAAAATCTGGACTTTGAAAGCACTACAAAGTCGAAATACAGAATTGCATTGATAGCCTTGCGGAAGTGGTTTTAGTCATTCGTAGTGTATATTCTCATCGTATTAAGCTGTGCAAGTAAGAAGGACACCCAAAAACAGCATTGCATATGGAAATCAATCAGATGGACAATCAACTAGAATTGTTTCTTTATAATTTAAGTAAAAATAGTGACCACCATTTAAAAGCTTCCTACAAAAGAGGTAATTACTTCCATTTCGAATTCATTTGACAAATCTGTCAAACCGATCATATTTTAACATCAATTTAACTAAAAGGTTTTATATACTGGGGCAATTACTTGTATGAACCTTCTTCCATTTTATCTAAACGATCAATGTTTGTCTAAAGTATAATTTAATTAAATGAAATGGGCACTTGTTTGTCGAGTGGTATCTAATTGATTCAGCTTAGTTCCGATAAAAAATAGATTATTTACTGTAGCAATTAGATAGTTTATATATAATATTATATATATTAATAAATATATATATATATATATATATATATATATATATATATATATATATATATATATATATATATATTTGTGATAAAATCGATTTGTAAGTGAAAACGAAAGTGGATAGCCAAATCTGAAACGATCCAGGGATTTGGCGAATTCATTTTGTGGTCTTTCATTATGATCTTAGGACGCTCAACTAAATCAGAGTACCATCAAGTCACTTGTCAAGTCAACAAGTGGTGGAAATTTAAGGACCAAATATATATTAATATATATTAAGAGCTGGATTAGATGGACCTTAAGCCTCTTTTAAAATACTTAATTATCCCCTTCTCCCTTACCGAACAACCGCCATTTTGTTTTATAGAATAGGTAGGCGGACGAGCATATGGGCCACCTTTTTTATGGTATATGTAGGTGGACGAGCATGTTGGCCACCGGATGGTAAGTGGTCACCAACGCCCATAGACATTGGCTCTGTAAGAAATGTTAACCATCGCTAACATCGCCAATGCGCCACCAACCCTGGGAACTAAGATGTGTAATTACACTGGCTCACTCGCCCTTTAAACCGGAACACAACAATACCAAGAACTGCTGGTTTACGGTAGAATATCTGATGAGTGGGTGCTATCTACGCAGATGAGCTTGAACAAAGCCCTACTACCAGCAAATATTGGACAAGGAACTCTTTTAAAACAATATTTTTTACTAATACATATAAGTATACTAAGTTTTAAGTTTATGAAATAAAAATAACAACAAGGAAACGTTCATTCGATCATACATACATAACGTATTATATACATATTGATTTAACTAAGACAAGATTTTACAATAAATATTAGTATCGTTTATTTGCCCTGCTAACGAATAATATCATTAAAATCTATATCAATGTGACTACTTACATTAAATATTATAATTTTGCATTTTTCATTCTTTCAATTAAACTGAAAATAGTATTTATGCGCTGTCACAATCATATGGTATATCACTTTCTGATATTTCGCGACATTTTCTGCGGTGTCTTACTCATGAGTTTTTATTCTTATAGAATACAGGCCTTCAAACCTCCAGCATGCTGCATTATTGCATCCCCTCAGCAACCGGACGTGTTTGTTATCTTATATTATTAATTCGTCTACTTTTCTTGACAATATCATTGTATTAAATACCCTCATTTTGATAAAAATCTACATTTATTTTTTCATAAATTAAATCATCATACATTAATTATGTCCGATTGCCTTTTAAATTTCGTTCTCCATAACTTCTGAAATAAAAATGTTAACGGTTACTAATAAATAATGAATTGGTTATTACCAATACACATATTCAATGCGTAACCTTAACGCAAATATCGTTGACTAAAGCTGAAGGTAAAAAAATATTCATCCAAATTTTTATACTTATTATTAATATATTAAGTAGGTACATACCAATAAAGCTTTCCTGAATTTGGATGACATTAGACTGAATATAATTGGATTCAAGATGATACTGAACCAACTGTTTATCAGTAAAGTCCTGTAATTGATATCCCAAATCTGAAAATAAAAATACACAACAAAATCCTATATAAAATCGAAACCGTAATGTTCCTTAAAGTAAACAGCCTGTAAATGTCCCACTGCTGGACTAAGGCCTTCTCTACTTTTCGAGTTGAAGGCTTAGAGCTTACTCCACCACGCTGCTCCAATGCGGGTTAGTATATACACACATGGCAGAATTTCAGTGAAATTAGACATATACATATTTCCTCACGACGTTTTCCTTCACCGCCGAGCACGAGATAAATTATAAATTATGCAAATTAAACACATGTAAATTCGATGGTGCCTGCCCGGGTTTGAACTCATAATCACCGTTAAAAATTTAAGAATACAGTCTTTTAACCACTATTCCATAAAGGCTTTTTATATATTATTTGCGGTAAATTAAATATTACGAGCACACAGGTACGTAAAGGAAAAAATGTACTGGGGGGATTTACGGGCCAATGGGTCTCCATTCAGGATTCACAGGCTCACTCACCATTTAAATCCAAACAGCAATTGAAAATATTTGTTTGACGGTAAAATAATTGATGGTACTAAATGGTATCTATCCGAGGGAATTCGCATATAGCCCAACCACCAAGTAAGCTATACTTAGCAATATACCGCAAAAATTACCTTAGAATAATATTGGAAATTACAATTATTATATTTTATCTCTTTTCGAAATCCTTTTAAATGATCGTAAATATTTGCTCCCGATGGGAACATTAACATATATTAATAAACTTACTCTTACACTGGTGGTAGGGCTTTGTGCAAGCTCGTCTGGGTAGGTACCACCCACTCATCAGATATTCTACCGCAAAACAGCAGTCCTTGGTATTGTTGTGTTCCGGTTTGAAGAGTGAGTGAGCCAGTGTAATTACAGGCACAAGGGACATAAAATCTTAGGTCCCAAGATTGGTGGCGCATTGGCGATGTAAGCGATGGCTAACATTTCTTACAGTGCCAATGTCTAAGGGCGTTTGGTGATAACTTACCATCAGGTGGCCCATATACTCGTCCGCCTTCCTATTCTATAATTTAAAAAAAACACCTTAAATTTTCTTAAGTTGCTATTTATTATATACTTATTGATGAATTACGTCTAAATAACGCACTGCAATTCTACAAGAACTTACTAACTTAGATTAGCTTTTTTGATGCGATAGGATACTCATATTATTAGGACACTCATAATTTTATAGTCCTTAATATCAATTTATGCCATTTCACAATCGTGTTCTGCTCTAAGTTTCGAGTTTATTCTCACATAATATATTTGATGAAATTTAAATATTTTATGTTAAAACTTACTCGATCTAATTGCATGAGTTGTTGCATGTCACAGGTGAAAAAAAGCAAACGGTTGCAAAAGAATGGCAGCCAGCAGATCAGGAACGAAATTGTTATGGCTACTGAAAATAAATACATATTAATATAATAATAAATTATTTTTGTAAATTATAATATACAAGTTAGTCAATGAAATAAGCATAATAACATATTTTGTTAAAGTAAATTGTTAGTGATAAATATTTAGTACATAATATATATTAATACTTAGTATTTTTCTATTCAATTTTAAATAATGTTAACTACGCCTACTCGTATAAAGTTTCCATTAAAGCTTTAACGTCAATTATCTAGATTAACTAGATGACGGTGACGTTTATAAGTATCTAAGAGTAATAGCTTAATGCAATTAATAAAAAAAAACAACGTATTCGGAACTTAATTTCAAAAAGCAGAATCAATACAATTACAATAATTGTAATTAATACAAAATTATGTACAAAAAACACAATAATTATTAAACATTATTACCAACGAGCTTGTTAACTTTTCTTCTATTATTCTTATGATTAAATATTTTTCTCCTCGAATTCGATTTTTCACTATTATTCACTTTGAGTGCAATCATAACGTACACGAATAACATAATTGAAAGAGGAATAATGAAGGTGACTAAGCCTAAAACGCCACTAATAACTCTAGCCAAAGGGCTTGGCACGATGAAACAATATGAAATTTTGTCCGTTTTAACTAATTCCATGGTCCACAGTTCAGGTACAGTCTCACAGATTGATATAATCCAAATGACAGTTATAATCCTCATTGCCCTTTCCGTAGATGGGACAAACTTAGACGACAAAGGATACCAAATAGCGATGAATCGTTCTATTGCCAGTGTCGTCATTACTAAAATGCTATTATTCCATAGGAGTACTACGAAGAAACAATGGATCTTGCAAGCAATATTTCCAAATAAATATGCATCAGTGATACATAAGTAAACTTCGAGGGGGATCCCGAACGAGACGAGTAAATCTGTGGCAGCCATGTTAAAGATGTAATGATTAGTAGTCGTGTGCATCTTCTTATCGTAATAAATGACTGTGCAGGTAAGAAGGTTGCCGATGAAACCTACTACGAAAATTATAACAAGCACTGAAGCCGTTAGGATCTGTAGCCAACCAGCGTTGTTTCCGATTACTTTCTCTAAAAAATATGTCCACTTTTCTGTATCATATTCGTTTGTTATATTTTTTAAATTGAACATTTTATCGATATTTTAAGCACTTTAATAAATAAGAGGCAAGAAGTGCTCAATGCTTAACCGCCACAATGTGACTGTCCTTATCACCCTAATGTACTCAACAGGAGCGTAATGGTCACCGTTGTTGGTTTAATACGTAATATCAACTTAATGGTGTTTACAGAATAAACTCTGATAGATTAAATTCCTGAACATTTTCATTGTTTACTCGTGGGTTAACTAAACGATTATTTTTTTAATATTTTGATAATATGTTTCGGAATATGGCGCGTTTTATTCGTATAATCGAGTGAAATTGGTCTAGTGGCTAGCTTGTAAGGCTATCGATTTTGAGGATTTGGGTTCAAAACCCGAATTGAGGTAGTAAAGTTTTTCTGTTGAGTAATTCTCAGAAGCAGCTCGAAGTTTGGATGTTAACAGTTTTTATACTCACAGTCCTCACCTCCGAACCGAACTCGTTCCGATCAGTTCGGATTTTCCATCGAACTATGGAAACAGAGTTAATAGAAAATGCACTTAAAATAAAAAGTAGCACCCGTAAATATCCTTCGGTTCATATCCTCTTGAGCAGAAGAATTGGAGCTAATACCACGACACTGCTAATTGGAACCTTATTGAAAAATTATTATTATATGATATTGTGGTAATAATAAGTATTCGTTAGCTTAAGAAAAAAGCTGTGGAGATGTCAACTTGTCTTTACATATGATATATTATTTTAATAAATAAAAAAAAATACATTAATTGTACATTATACTTTAGTGAAATATATCTTTGTTTTCCTTTTGAAAGAGTATACATATTTTTTATCAAATCAACAAACACTTGGACTATGTTGTTACGTATTGTATAATCTGTTTATATGTATAAAATGATAAAAATCTAATTTCCCAAATTCCTATAATAGTAATTATATTGACTTTAACATATTTTTAAAAGACAAGTCTCTTATGGTCATATAATACATATTTTAACGATATTGTATATACATTTTAAAAATTGTATAATATCATCTGTTATAGCTTAAATAGTTTGTATCCAGGGCTTTAAGTGTCCTGTCATTGTCATTGTCTAATGTCTATATGTCTTCACACATTTGTTTTCATCTTCAATCCATGTCGTGTTTTTGATTGTAGAATTTTGGCGTTTTAAATAATTTCCTTGAATATATAGTTATTTTTTATACACAAACATTTAACTAAGGGGTGAAATGTTCTTTTTTTATAATCACGTGAATATACAATAATTATGTGCTTTGATAAAGTTGTTTTGTCTTACTATTTAAGCATTGTGTTTTAACATTTCGGTATAATGTCCAACTTACCCACCTTAAGTACTAAAAATCACAATAAAAAAAGTAACAGTCGTGATCGCGATAGAAACAAATCCGTTGCTTCTGAGTCTGGTGGTTCTAGCCAGTGTGATACTCCACCACTAATAGAAAAGGTAGGTATTAAATCCTTTGAATTTATAAATACAACGATTCGGTTGTACAAATATCTGTCATGGACATATTTATAAATATCTGGAGTACCACATACATATTATTGTTAAACATTTATTTGCATACATTCAGCGTGCATGTGTACATACTGGCATAAAATGGACATGAGTTGTATACAATCAAATAACATTATTTCATTAGCATTTATTTAGGCACAACCATATCTGTATATAATATTAATTATAAAATCATATCCTTCTGTTTAAAATATTAAAAAGGAAGTTCAATAGGTGCTTACTATTTAAAATTGTAAAAATTCACATTACAAATTGCTTATAAATATTCATTACTGATATTACCTTAATGTAAGGATGGAGGTTCATCACAAGGCAAGTTTGCTGGAGTCGGCGCAGACTCGATACAATGTATGGCGGAACAAATTGGTGCAGAAATTAATGCTGAAGCAGCAACAAACCTCGCTGAGGATGTTAGTTATAAGCTCCGGCAGACTATTAGTGTAAGTTTTTTTATATTTCATTAGCATTGAATGCAAAAATAGATAGTGAACAAATTATATCACACAATAACTCTACATACAACATAATAATAACAGTGACAATATCAGTATTTTATAATGAAAATTTCTATTTGATTTGATTATATCATGAATGGGATTTTATTTATGAGATTAAAACAGTTTATTAATGTCAAAAAAAACATTTTTTTTTAAATAGGTAGACAGACCATTAAAATTAAAAATATTATCATTTACTTTTACTATAACCTAATTTGCATACTATGTATTACAGACAATTGCATTACATAGTGAGATGATGAAGAAGACTTGTGTCGATAGCTGGGACATTAATACAGTACTAACTCTCTCGGATACTAGTCCAGTAGTAGGTGCAAATGTGCCACAGTATATATCAGTGGGGGAAGAAAAGCTATGCTGTGAACTGGTGAGTAAACTACAGTTTCATACTTGAAATTATATTTATAACTAAGTCAAGACCCTCTATTATTTTAGATTATCCTCTATTAAATATAATATAATTTTTATTGGTATGATACATCTATTTCTCAAATGATTGATACTCATTTTAATATAGCATTTTTTTATATTGTGTAATACATAATTACAATTCCATATTCAAAATGAAACTTATACAATTGTCAAGATGTTGCCCTATAATTAATTATTATAACATCTTACCATTTTTCTTAAAACATAAGAATTTAATCAATTTTATTTTCATATCTGTGACCTTTGTTTAATTATATTTTCTTAATTAATCACATTAATTATTGTTTGTTTTTAGGAAACTCATATAAATATACCAGAATACTCAATGACCACACAAACCTATGTGTTCTCTACTTTACCGACTGTATCTGTGGAATGGATAACAGATGATAAAAGTTTAAATAATAGCAATAATATTAGTGTTAATCTACAAAATTATTATACAAAAATTGCAAGAGGTAAGTTCTAAAACTAAAAAAATATTCTCACATTGTCAATGATTTACATAAACTGTGGTTATTTAAAAAAAAATTCTGCTATCTGTTATGCCTTTGTAGATTTTAGCTTTTGTAGATTTGTAATCTATGGTCGTTTCCATAACTTTCATAAGTTTATTGCCATAACATATCCTCTATTGCCTATTTCAATGGAAGGAGTAGTGAATTTGAAGGAGTGGATGAATATCTACAACAATATTCCACTTGACTACTTATATCCACTTTAATTTTACTTCTTGAATAACCGATTACTATCGATAGCAAAATTGGTGACACTCAAAACGCCATTTTAACGATTGATATCGATAGAACTATAAAGATTGATCTAAACCAGAGTACAGCACTGAGTTCATTAACTTGAATTTGTGTTATAATTCATCTGATGGTCATTGGTTAAAAAAAACATTTCAAAGTAATCTTCAAATGTCATTTAAAATTCTGCTAAATTGGTATCAACCAAATCGAGAGAAAGAGAAATGAGAGCAATGAAGTAGAATATTTTCCAAGAAGGCCTCTGCCTGTCATTTTGAGACATTTACAAGTGGTTACTAAATATAAATAACAAATATAATTTATATTTCAGCAATATTGAATCTAAGGAAGAAACCCAAACAGCTGGCAGTAGAAGATCTCACAACGAATACTCGTATCGGTCCCATATTCCCAAATCTGTTTAATCTCGCCGTGCTAGTTCTCAACGATGATAATTTAAATGCTCTGAACGTACCGGCGAAGAAGCCTTTACAGTCGAACGTATTGGACATGGTCGACGCGCTCTGCTCGAATCCTTGCAGCTTGGACACAAATATACAGCAACAGGTATGTTCTTAAAAAAAATAGTTTTTTTTTAATCGCTGTATATAACGATTATGTCCTCTTGATGGCCACAGAGCCCTATCAAAAGAGATGCATCACATGTGCACAAGTGTAGTTTTTATCTCTTGCTTTGGTAATCTGTTGAAACTACAATACAACTCAACTCCTGGCTGCAACTAAGAATTTATTGACAATAAAACCTAATAATTTCTGTTAGCTTTACCCAGGACTTGACCCCATGACCTTGAGATCTTTTTTTTTTGTAGAATAGAATAGAAAGGCGGACGAGCATATGGGCCACCTGATGGTAAGTGGTCACCAACGCCCATAGACATAAGCATTGCAAGAAATGTTAACCATCGCTTAAATCACCAATGCACCACCAACCTTGGCAACTAAGGTGTTATGTCCCTTGTGCCTGTAATTACCCTTTAGACAGAGAGAGAAATCTGTAACCGACCAATGAGTCAGTTGTAATGATATCCGTATAAAATAATGTTTGTCATTAAACCTATTAATCATGCAACCAGCTTACATTTTCTTCACTCGATATATTTCTATTGTTTTAATTTGTTTTAAATATATTGTATTTAATAATAAAAATGTTATTCCATTAACTCTGGTTTAATTGTTATTATATATTTCAGTTTCAAAGACTATTTCCGGTTATGGTGTCAAATATATTAGGTAATGGAACGTTAGCAGAGAAGATGGTAGCGATACTAACTAAAATAACTCGGACATGGCCCTCGTTTATTGCAATAGGTACGTAATATATATATCAAAATAATAGCAATTTAAAGTAATTACTGGGATTCCTATTTACTACGGGACGACAATAGCCCAAGCGGTCAGGATCGAACCTGCGACTTTTACACCACTAGGTGGACGGTGGAATAGACTCATATATATTAAAAAATTTACGTTTGTTTTAGTTACGCATTTTATCAAACACACACACATTTCACAGCATATTGCATTGTCACAGCATTGTCACAGCACATTTTACTCGTGGTAAAGGAAATTGAAGTGTCCACCCCATAATTAAAGTCCATATTTGAATGGAACCCGCTATACCAAAGAGCACTCGCATGCGGTGGCATACGATTGCAGATGACTTTCTTATTTTCAAATATGGACTTAAAATATTTTATAAACAATTTAATTTCCATTACCGCATGTAAAATGCACTTGCGTCATGCTAACGTTGGCGAATATTCCGATGAATGTGGTCAAACGTTGGTCCCAGTTTGTATTATTACGGAGCCCACCGTGTGTGTGATTTAACATGAATTCGCAAGCTCTGATTACTTATAGGCTTACCAATAAATGTTGTTTAAGAACTGATTCGTTAAAGAATTGTCTTCTTTTAAATATAAAAAATCTTTTAAATTTGTGAAATTTTTAATTTTACTATTTATATTAGTTGTTACTTTGTATGGGATGGATGCTGTGTCCTGTAACTGAGGGCGTAGGCTTATAACTAGCATAATGTATTTATAGCTTGTCATGTGTATTCCTTGTTGGAGATTCAATTTAAAAAAAAATTAAATGATGACAGAAATAGTGTTTACTACTGTGTTACTAAACACTTACTAAGCAACGCTTATAAGTAAGTTAGTGATATGAAACGAGCTGACATAGTTGTAATCATATATTTATTTATAATTTTAGGAAAAGGCATATTATTCGATTACCTATCGCAAGGCACGAAGGAGCGTCTGACGGCACCGATGATACGATGTTTGATGGCATTGGGGAGGCAGGCGCTGGTCGAGTGTTTGGGTGAACATCTCGAGCACATAGACGACCGCGTGCACGCACAGCGGCACAAGCACACACAGAGAGATCTCCGGGAGACCATACTCGTGAGTGTTATACTCTATAATACATTGCAATCGCAGGAGGAACGATAAATTAACCTTTGATTTACAATTCGATTTGGTTATAGCTCTGCTATATGCACCACAAACAGATCATGATTGATATATATTTTTAATATAGCCGAGATGGCCAGTGGTAAGAACGCGTGAATCTTAACCGATGATCGTGGGTTCAAACCCGGGCAAGCACCACTGAATTTTCATGTGCCTAGTTTGTAATTATAATTCATCTCGTGCTTTACGGTGAAGGAAAACATCGTGAGGAAACCTGCATTTGTCTAATTTCACTGAAATTCTGCCACATGTGTATTCTATAACCCGCATTGGAGCAGCGTGGTGGAATAAGCTCCAAACCTTCTCCTCAAAAAAAGGGAGAGGTGGCCTTTAGCCCAGAAGTGGGACATTCAGAGGCTGTTACGGTATATAATAATATATAATATGAGGCTGTTTTTACATCTAAAGTTCCGACAACAAGGTTGCCGAGCTTAAAAACGCCATATATTATTGAAATTGTCACACATGTTGTCCTACCAATTTAAGGTCAAAATTGTTGATTTGTTGATACTTCTCCTGCCATCGAAATAGACTACAGTCAATGAAACATAGCGAATATCAACATGTCAATTTATTTTGTATTAAGTGCACAGTTTCTTGCACTTTTGACACGCACTGCGCCATTCTCTATGAAGTGTATATAATGTCCTCTAGACCGATTTCGGCCACGGCGGCCAATCTCAAGAGAGATTAGCCAACTGCGCAGGAGATATTATAGTGTGCACAAGTGCGTGCGCAAACACAGGTGCACTCTCTTTTCCCTAACTCTCATAATCCCATGGGACGGCAATCCGACACGACCGGAAAGAGTTCAGGCGCAGGACCAACGGATTTACGTGCTTTCCGAGGCACGGGAGTGTACACACTATATATAGTTAATAAGAAAATTTAGCAAGATTAAAACCATTCCGGAAATATTAGATATTTGTATGTTGGAAAACTAAGTAGATATTCCCCTGTGCCTGTTGTTATAACTCATTCACCATTCCATGAGACACATACACAAATTGACGTTAAAGTGATATCGAGCTAAACAGTGTAATGAGCGATACGACCCTAACAGACATGGAGTTCAGATACCATTTTTTTACCACTTCTGATAATAAGCTTAGTTAATTTTTAGTTAATTCCGCGTTCTTTTATGACTAAGCTAGTTGTAATTCCTTGAAAGTTGTTAATTTTGTTTTTTTTTCTGTTCTAAATAATTTAAATCAGCTCATTACTTTCACTAAATCTCCATATAAAGCCTAACTGTTAAATAATCGCGTGATATTTTTGTTTTCAGGATGTCTCAACATGTCTCCTTAGATCTGAACCAACAAATTTTTTAGAAGATTATGTAATGACTGACTACACTTTATATGAAATGTTAGGAGATTCAATTTTACCGAGGAGAACATTATTTCCTGTAAAAGGTATGGGTTTTTTTATTATACATTTTATAAATTCATTTACTTCAATTTACAAAAAAAAAGTTTAACAGAATTCAAATCAGTATTTACAGTAAAAGAAGTAAAAATGAGTAGTAAGTTTTATTTAACATTTTTGGATCTTTTTTAAGATAATCATTATATCAAATAAAAAATGTATCAAAAAATTTGCCCCTCCAAATGTTTTTCTAGTCATGAAACAAACTTAGTTAGTTATCAAAATTTATACTTTCTCTTCAAGTCATCATAATCACTTTTTTATTTAACGGTAATTTTCATTCGAAATTTGATCACGTGACATCAAATAACAATTTAAAATCCATCCATATGTTCTTAAAAACGAATACACCTATTAATATTAAACTTTGTCGAGACACACTGTATATATGACATTTGGCGCAAATGTGTACTACACTTAATATAATTGAACATTTCAGAAACGGAATCGAAAGAGGACACCACCGAACGAACTTCGGATGAGGAATTCTCGTATCTACCTCTTCGGCCAGCGATCAGACGGCCCAAGGTCAGGCTGATACCGCAGCGTAAAAACGGAACTATTCACAGGGAAGCCCCGTTCGAACCAACGAAATTCAGTGGGAAAATAAACACAATACACATAAGAATAAAGGGCTGCCGATCTATCGACGTTTCGAACAAGAGGAGGAACACGATTCAAGCTGGCAGTGTGCTGGCCAGCAGAACCAGTGGAGTGGTGGTGGCCAGTGGACTCTTAAATAGATTTAGGTATAGATTAAGCAAACCTGCCGCATTTCCAATATTTGGAGCTTTAACATTTTAAACTATTTTTAAAGAAATATAATTTATTATTTTAATTTTTTCTTTTATTTTATTGTTAATGACAGTTTACCTTCAAGAGTCTTGGTTTGACGTTCATTGTTTTTAATACGATATGTGTCTAATATATCAAGGAGCTGATGGCTTAAATTTGCTAAATTTGTGTTTATAATTCATCTCGTGCTTGGCGGTGAAGGAAAACATCGTGAGGAAATAATTTAACTGTAATTCTGCCACATTTGTATCCACCAACACGAATTAGAGCAGCATAGTGGAATGAGCCCCAAACCTAACCCTCAAAGGGAGAGGAGGCCTTAGCCCAACAGTAAGACATTCATAGACTGTTACATTATTTAATTTAAAAAAAAAAAATCATTTTTAAAAATCAATTTCATTCGATAGTACGCAAAATATTAAACATTTAATTTAACACGTCTCGAATACGAAGCGGCGTGCTAGTGCTCTACTAGCCTTAAAATATAACTCGCAGTTCACTTTGGTTTAATGATTGTTAAAATATTATTCCAAATTTAAAATATATAAAATTGACTTCATCGTTCGTTCTTTCTCGTTCTATGATTGTTGCCAGTCGGATAATAGTTTTAATGTTCGAAACTTATTTGGTAAGCATCATTACGAACACTTCGAACTGTCATTTGCGATTTACTTTGACAAGGTTCTATCCTATTATTATGTCGCGCCGATTATATTGTGTATGTATGTGTGTTTTAGTTCTCAGTACTATTTATAAACCAGCCAGTCTTCGAGTGATAAACAAACATAATATTACCATACTTAAAAAAGTACAATAATTTATTTTACAGAACTTTTTTTACTAGAGCTTTGTGCAAGCTCGTCTGGGTAGGTATCACCCACTAATCAGATATTCTACCGCAAAATAACAGTACTTGGTATTGTTGTGTTCCGGTTTGAAGGGTGAGTGAGTCAGTGTAATTACAGGCACAAGGGACATAAAATCTTAGTTCTTAAGGTTGGTGGCGCATTGGCGATGTAAGCGGTGGTTAACATTTCTTACTGTGCCAATGTCTAAGGGTGGTGACCACTTACCAACAGGTGGCCCAAATGCTCGTCCGCCTATTCTATATCTATTCTATAAAAAAAACGAACTTTTACTTAGTGGAGCGGCTTTGTGCAAGCATGTCTAGGTTCATCACTTTTTCTAACGCCAAAGAGCAATAGTATTCTTTTGTTTCTTAATATTTATTTAAAGGGTTAGACAACCAGGGTAACTACAGACAATTTATAATTGACTACTTAATTACGTCAGAAATAATTACAAATACTAAATTTATAAAAATTAAATAACCCTCAGAAACATGACGAGCAATATTCGATAATTAATGTAATAAAACTGGAATGTTAAATAAGATTAATATGAAAACTTACGACTCATTTAGTACAAACAACAAGTTTTTGGTTTCAATCTAATATTATCGAGAATATACAAGTGAAGAAAAATATATAGATACAGAATAAATGCCGTCTTTTTTGGAAAATGGAAGGGAGACTGTGGGCAAAATAAAACGAATACAGACCAATATAATAATTTGTTATAATTCTATATTTAATAGCTACTAATTCTTCAAAACTATATCGATATAAGAAAAAAATCCTTATTTGTAGTTAAAATTCCTTGTACATGTTTAATATCAATGTGGTTAAACGAGATAATTATTTACGTCAATTGTTAAGCTGCACAAAAGCACAATTTCCTTGGATTGTCAAAAAAATGTATCCAAATTTATAGAAATTTTGGCGAATTTGTGAATATTTGCAAACACAAATCACCAACTATTTCAGTGGTAACGCATCATTACATTACAATAAAATTAATAGAATTATATAAACACTCTTTAGACAGGCTATTTATAGTCTCAGCCTTGACATATTGAAATTAGAGATATTATGTTTTTATAGATATCAAAGTGACAATGGCGCCACCTGCCCGGCGTCGGCGCGACCATATCGCGTCACGCGCCGTGAATATCAATTTAAATATCTAATATTACAACGAATTTATATTTTTTGCGTGAGATGTCAAGTATTTCTAAAGGATTACATTGCGATAGTTTCGTTGGACACGTTTCTTTCGTATTCAAATGTTAAAAAGAACATTTCAACCATAATATTCGATGCTACATCAATTGCCACACATCACATGAAAAAAGTATTTGATGTTTTACGATAGACTATCATATACGGTCGGAACGAATTCATAAGTCATATTTCCTTAATTCCGCTCTTACTTACCTACAATACAATTGTAATTTCTTAGAAAAATAATAGTTCAACAGTTCGTTGGCTGCGTGCATGCTATACAAGAAATATCACGTTCACTCACTTTTACATTAAACATAAGTAATTACATTCTCAAGAGTCGATATCTTACGTCTTCTTAAATGCCAACCAATGCCAATTTTCATTGTCAAAGTGAGAAATTAAAGAGCTAATTGGTGAAAGTTACCAAAGTCTGAATAATCATCTGAAAATGAATAAAGATTTTTTTATTGAATAGAAACGGTTAAGTCGCCCATCTTGTGGAAAATTACAAAGCAAACTACAAAAAAAAATTACAAAAACAACTGCCCAAAAACATTTGGAACAGGGCTTTTAGGTACGATAACACAATATATGGCATATTGTGTTATAAGAATGTCGAAAACCGTTGGTCCCGAGTTATGCGTCTGTATCCGTAACTACATTGATTCACCGTTCATTTCTGGAAAATATGTCATTGATTTTTAGTTGATGAATAATAAGCATATCCTGGATGCCCAGTAATATCCCCATCAAGTGAATTTTATTTACAATATTAATCGCTTACAGAACTGCACCACCTCCGAAATTCTAATTCTGATGATGTCTTGATTTTATCTTTTGTGATAAAGAATGAATTGTGTGGCTCGATATTGGTTCAGCCGCGTAAGAAGTAGTGATGTCATATCATAAACAACTGTTGTAAAAGTCTTATAAAAAAATTACTTTAGTTAAATAATATCCATCATTGTTATTTTATAATGAATCAGTTAATCTTAGTGCAAATGTTTTCCTGTTTAACTATGCCTTAATCGATATTCCGTTACCCGATTTCGGTCGCGGAAGCAATTCTCAAGGGAGAATTGCAATATGCAAGACTTTATAGATTTAGGTCATGTGTGCGAAAACAAGAGTAATATCCTCTTACCCTCATAATCCGATGAGACAAGAAATCGGACATGACTAGAAAGAGTCAAGGCACGTTTTCACCGGCATTACGTGGTAGGCATCCTAGGCGAGGTAGATTTAACAATGGCAACTTATAGATTATCAGCTCCTACTGAGAATATCTCGACAGGAACCCAAGACTTTGGGATCAGCAGGACCTTGGTATTAGCAGCATCTAGCTCACCTCCAGAAGAACATCATCATCATTTTGGTTTAATTGTACATTATTAATGCTTTGTCTTCAACATATTTTACAATTATTTTTATTGTATTATACCTCTTCCCATTGGGACCAGCAATAAGTGCACAATCAACGAACAGGAATCGCTAATACTATGCAAGTATATCAGCATAGTGAGGTCAAATTATATAATGTTACACATTTTTGGTATGAGAACTATCCTCCATTTCCTTTGTAATCAATATGTGGCGCCCGCGCAAATTATTGTGTCTACACGTAATTGCACGAGGCAATACAGTATTATCAGAAGGCGTCATGCTGTGAAATAGAATGATTATACCTACTGACATTGAAAGTTACAATATGTGATTCCATATAAAGATTTTTTATCTTAAACTACTGTTAATTAATTATAAATTATGATAAGTCACATTGTTATGTCTATTTAAGCTTAACTAAAAACAATACATGGTATTAATATTTACATAAAAGTAATTGTATTGTTTTCACAACAAACAGCCCAGATTGTAAGCGAACGCTTCTTTTATATACGGATTACGTTTTAATCTTTTACTCATCATTCTAATATTTTAAGGACGTAAATCTCATATTCTACCGCAATCAGCAATTCTTAGTATTGATGTGTTCCGGTTTGAAGGGTGAGTAAGGCAGTGTAACAACAGGCTCGAGGGACATAATGTTTTAGTTCCCAATGTTACAATAGCGATATAAGGAATGGTTATGTTAATATTTCTTGCAGCGCCAATGTTTATTTGTGGTGTTGACCACTTCCTGTCAGGTAGACTATTTAACCATCCGCTAACTATTTCTATAAAAAAATACACAATAACTTCCTGTTACAATAACTTAAAATATCTAATCATAAAACTAACACAGCTAGATCATAACTTATATTAATACCGTACCTTATATATTTATACCTTGAGGAAATCTGCATTTGTCGGATGGTATTCTGTCACTTTTAAATCAACCATCCATCCATCAGGCATAGTGGTGGAATTATCTCCAAACCATGTCATCAAAATGAGAGAAGGGCTTAGCCCAGTGGAATAGTTATAGGCTGTTTCTATATACTAATACTTTATATATTTAATCATAATATTACAAACATTACCAACCACTGCATACTTATCTTTTGATTGATATTGCATTTGTTTTACATTGTTGTAAACAAAACGATACAAAACAAAGAAACAACAAACAAAGTCTTCCATCTTGCACCTTTGGATTTTTTATAAATAAACAATTGTCAACATAATTCGACAAATGTATAAGAACTTACTAGGTGGTAGGGCTTTGTGTAAACGCATCTGTGTCGGTAGCTAAGTTATATATTCAACCGTCAAACAGCAATAGATAGTATTGTTGTGTTCCGTTTGGGAGGGTGAGTTAGCCAGTGTAACTATAGGCACAAGGGACATAACATCTTAGTTTCCAATTTGGTGGCGCATTGTTGATGTAAGGAATAGCTAATATTTTGTTACGGCGCCAATGACTATGGCCGGTAGTGAACACTTACCATCATGTCGCCCATTTGCCATTCCGCCTACCTATATTTAAAAAAATCGAAAAACATCTGGCACTAATCAGAACAAATTGAACGTATCGTACCTTGATTAAAAAAAAAACAAATACAAGTCAGAATTATCTTATGTTGTATCTACATATAAACTTCATTAGCATAAATACTTTTTGGTACCTATATATAATTTGCATAGATACACAATTTCTTGTTTCTCGAGTACCGCCGAGTTTTTGGCGTGGGTTCAGTCATTCAAACTGACAGCAGATGATCTCATTGTGGACTGATGATGGAAAACGGCCTAAATAATTCATAAAGTACCGAGTATGTCGACCTTGACAATGCCTCATTATACGTAAAATTAAAGAATATTTTCAAATAAGTCGTAACACATGATATAAAGCCAAATTATACGAAAGTCGTTAAAATTCAGTTTTCGCTATACAAAATCTTCTTTGCATAAAATGTTTCTAGATATAAGAAAATCAGCTTTTATATTGATGATATATAAATATAATGTGTATCTTTTCATGACGTTTTATTTACAGGTACTATAATAACAATAAATCTGTTATGACCATTAAATACGACCAAAAGTTACCTTATATATTTTCACCTGTCTTGCTCCTCTGACGGTATTTGTTACTTTATGTATGTAGACTAGCATACGGACCACTTAACGGCAAGTCACATTCACCCATAAATACTACCTAAACTGTCATCTAATAACATGTCAAATCCCTTGTGCTTGAAATATCATTACCCACCATGCAAACCAGAACACACCCATGCATATGCACCATACAGCAATCACAATGTACATTGCTCTGAATTCCCTTCCACTGATAGACAAGTTACCTAATTGGAAATACTTATAGCGTGCTATGTTAAAAATACAGTAACTAATAATTCCCGTGCTTATAATAAGAATTACTATAAATAAGTATACCGAAGTGAATTTCGTACTCACGTGTGAATAGGCCATGCGTCATGCCAACCGCAAAACATTTAATAGGTACGCTTTTCTCAAACGCATTGAAGTTTCTGTTTCATGCAATAAATAACCATTGCCTTCAAATAATAAAATATATTTTACACGGCGTAGTCATGGCTCACTAGTTTCTTTAAAAATTGAACATGACTTAACTGAAATTGAATTTTGGTTATGTTTTCTTTCAATCGTACTCGAATGAAATTAATATTTTATAATTTTAAAGTTTTATTAGCAGTTCATATATTTAAAATAACTCGTTTTTTCATTAGTCAAATTTTCGAGCATTTGTTGCATTATGGATAAATTAAATTTCATTTTCGTTTACCTGCATCGGTAGATGTTAAGTATAAAATAGTCTATTGCTGCTCCACGGGCAGTAGGTATACAATAAATAATACATTCAATTTATTATATCACTTATTTTATTCATATTTTCGAACTAGAACAATAATATATAGTAAACTAACGGGGGCGTAAAGTAACGGGTAACTTGAAGGGGCGCAATTTAGGTGCCATTTATTATCGTTACCTATACT
Source organism: Nymphalis urticae (assembly GCA_905147175.2). Taxonomy (NCBI): domain Eukaryota; kingdom Metazoa; phylum Arthropoda; class Insecta; order Lepidoptera; family Nymphalidae; genus Nymphalis; species Nymphalis urticae. The sequence goes on from LR989991.1 coordinate 10,772,235, forward strand.
TGGTTACTTTTTATCTTGACTTTTCTAAAGGAACTTCGAGAAACTACCTAATCAACATCACACAAGTCCAAAAAGTCATTATTAGGTACCAACCTATTCTTAATTATTAACCAATATTTAATACCTTTTTCCTTAAATTTGAGAGGCGAGTGTTTTTTGTGCCCGCTACTGGATGGAACATTTATCAAGTAGGGCCTTAACCGATATAATATCACGCTACGACGGCTCAGCTGAAAGCTTATAGTGGATTAAAACTTGATGAGGAGAGGACGTAGTCTGCTTTATAAAACTGGACAGTTTGTAATTGAACACTCTTATTCCAAGAACTACTGATCCAATGTCTAACTGGTACCGTGAATTGTTACAGGCTAGAGAACTTAACGCTTTAAACGGTCAACCAATATGGCATACGGTATGACATGAGTATGTAGATATAAATAGCTACGTATAATTACATAATTGTATACAAAGATGCCAAACACAGGATAAGTTATTCGAAAAAGTGGGCGAAACTTTGCACGGTACTTTATACTCATTTAATTCGCATAATTGCTAAGGAACAAAGAATGAGATTTCAAATGTGAAGACCTACGCCCCGCCTTGATTTATTCTTTGCTCACCTTATGTAAAAAGCCGTTAAATCACTTTAATCGATCATTGCATTTATGTCCAGAACCATTGAATATTTCATGTGCTTAATTTATATTTATTACGTAATTGACGCCGAAGAAAAACATCGTGAAGTAACCTGCATATGTAAAATTAATCATGACATGTGTATCCACCAACCCGTACAGAGCAGCTTGATGAAAGAAGCTTAGAAACTTTCCTGCAAGAGGATAGTTGGCATTAGCCCAGCTGTGGGATACTTACAGGATGTTACTTTAACTTAAGTGATATCTAGCAACATGCATTTTATGCATTCATGCACTTATAAAATGTATGTTACGTCAAAGTTATCAATGTTTTTGTTTGATACTATCATTACCCAGCGTAGCCTACCGAATATATGTATGAAAAAATGATTGAATGATCGCTAGATCTCGTGCGGGAATCATAATAATAATAGTCGCCCAGACCGATTTCGGTCACGGCGGTCAATCTCAAGAGAGATTAGCCAAATACGCAGGACATGTTATAGTGCATAGGTGTGTGAAAGCACAGGTACACTCTTTATTCCCTAACTCTCATAATTCGATGCGACGGGAATCCGACACAACGGGTAATTGTTCAGGCGCAGGACCAACGGTTTTACGTCCGAGGCACGGTAGTGTATATACTTCCAACTTGAACGGGTGTGTACATACTTCCAACTTGAACCCAGGGTTCTGGGTCTACGGCCTTACATCTAGTTACTAGACCAACGAGGGACTTAGTTGGGCTCATGCAGGAACTAAGTGTGTGTAATTGATGCTGTATTTTTATTAAAAAAAAAGAATAGCTTCTGAGTTCCTTGCCGATCTTTCTTGATAGAATCCACATTCCGAACCGGTGGTAGTGCTTGACGATAAGTACTTGTAAAAGCCTATTTGAATAAAAAATATTTTGATTTGATTTTAAATGCGTATTTATTTATTTTTTGCTTACAGTAATCCGATAAGACGCACGCCACCTATTTTTTCGATCTGTCAATAACAACGGCATTAAGTTTCAAAACAAACGAATGAATAGTTTACTAATACATACGGCACATAAAAAATAAACATTAAGTTTTATATATATAGGCGTATCAGTAGAGACATTAGGTAAATCTTCTTCCAATAAGTAAATCCATCTTATGTTATAATTATAAAACCAAAGAGTAATTCAAACGTAATTAAAATTAACGGCGATCGAAGTCGTCCAACCACGATATACGGCTGTCCGTTTGACGTTCCGCCAGAGTGACATAGCAACAAAAGTCTGCTAACACTCTCGTCTCAAATTGTATAGTCTAAATCATTGACAGCACCACATTCTCGCCGACATATATAATTACATATACTTAGATTATACATAGCTTCATATATATCGCTTGCCTAATAACTGTCAAAAATTTACCAACTCTACGGAGAATATATTAAAAGTAAAAACAATATTAAAAAAAAATATAGTACGTTATTAATATTTATTTTATTAATACTCATTTAAAATGAGTGTATATTGTTCTTAAAATGTTAAGAATTTTTGATATTTATATCTATATTTATATATTTTATCGACTTGCGTTCTTTCGCATCAAATCCTTCCAATAGCGAGACGATAGCGGATGGAGATGATATTTTGCGGTCAGGCCGTCAGCGTCTGAGCAAAAATAGAGAAAGCCGTGTGAAATGCATAAGGAACGCAATCTACTTTATTGATCATCAAACATTCTCGGGTAATACTTGACACATAGCATTCTTGCTTTAATACTACGAGGTATAAGGGCGGGTCATACTTCAAACAGAGATTCTTATTATTTATTTAATAAGGCAGACCAACAATGAGTTCAAAAGCCTATTACAGATTGTAAAATATTATAATAGTCTACAAGCCGTAATTTAAAAGCGTCCCAATAACTTAAATAATATAATTACAATGCAAAATAATACACTTTAAACGATAGATTACTGATGTACAATAACGATTCGTTAAATATAGGAACCGAGCATAATTCGGTAAGCCGGAACGCGTGTCGTGTTAATATTATTAGAAGTGAATCTATGAACTATGCTATGCTTTCTCAATTATCGGCGATGTGTAATTTCAGATTTACTATAACAAAACGAAACTTTTTTTGAAAGCTTGCAATAAAAGATTTGAAAAAAGTTTAATTAATTTGCATATTATATATTTTCACCAGAGTAATTTCTATTTTACAAATATAACGTAATAAAATTCTTCTGTATATGTATATGCTACTGCACTGCTTCTACATGGCTGGACCGACTGATTGATGATGTTAATTTTTTTTACTGCTGCACTGGTCAATTAATTGTTCACATATCTTATAAATACTAGTATATGTAGTATATCACTTGTCTGGTTTCCATAGTACACGCTCTGCTTAGTTTGGGTCGTGTGTGAATAATGTCCCAGGATATTTATTTTATATATTATTATTATTTATTTATACTTTTTAAAATAATGCCCTCCCTTTACATATATATATATATTTATATTAGGTACATGTATTTAATAATTTATTAGAATTATTACAACATTTCTAAAAGTAATAACACCCGTTATTGCCTCCAATGGTGACGGGAGGCGTAGTCCATTTGACGGTCAGAGAATTGGAATTGCGATTCAACGGAGAAATGCTGCATTCTTGCCACCATTCCACACAATCATGATATGCACTGAAATTATATTTAATTTTGATTTGTACTTATTTAAATCTTCAATGTAAATAATTCTCATTTAATGTATATATTTGTTCAAACATTATGAATTAGTTACATAAAAATGGAGGCTTTATTATTATTTCAATAACAATTTTTAAAACGAAAAGACACTACAAAGACATTGAGAAACTAAATAATAGTTTTATTATATCTTTGACATAAGTGATAAAATTATATTTTATGTTAAATTCTTTATAGATTCATTAATAATTAATATACTTATTCATAGTAATTATATCAGCAAAATAAGGCTTAAAATATGATTTTAACAGGACTAACAGGACTAACAGGACGATTGGATCAAACCCTACATTAAGCTTACAGAGAGCAACTAACGAGTTGCTTCCCGGTTCGTCCCGGTTCGTTTCGGTAGAATCTACATTCCGAAACAGTGCTCGCTTTACATTCAATTTAACCTTGTAATATGACTGAATGAAATATATTTTTTATTTTAAAGACGTTACAGCATAATCGAGTATAAAACTTGCTGCTTCGCGCGGTTTTACTCGCGTTAAAATTTCCTGCTCCGCCCTCTTGAGCCATAGCGTATTAATAAATAGCCTATAACCTTCCTTAACAATTGGCTCGTCAAATGAAAAAATACTTTTAATCTGACTGATGCGTACAGAAATTAATTTAAAAAAAACTGAAATTAATTTAAATTTTTTCGGCTTTAGTATAGATATGTAGTTTGGAGTTATTTTGTACATCGATCAGATCTGGGAGTAGGTAGTGTTGTAGTATTTATATTAAGAGTGGATACTGAAAAAGCGTATTTTTTTTAATTTTTCCAAATACTGGTTGGACTGGCTAATAAGCCACCTGATGGTAAGTGGTATGAGAATGGTAAGAGAAATGTAAAACTACCCTTACATCGTCAATACGCTATCAGCCTTACGCCTTTAGTTACACTGGCTACTCACCCATAAAAGCGGAACACAAGAAATCTAAGTATTGCTATTTGGCGGTAGAATATATTATGAGTGGGTGGTACCTACCCAGGCGATTTTGCATAACGCCCTACCACCAAAAAAATAGATTTTTTTAAGCCTATAATTCATATATTTTGATGTTTTTTTCAGTTATAAAATGTTATGGCTTATGCAAATATTTGTATAAATTAACGGAATAACATTAGATAACGAATAACGAAGATGGTGATACGTACAAGGTGTCTTCGTAAACACAGGGGTGTGTAAAACGGAATAATCTGCGTCGTTTTATTATAAACATGTACAACGAAATAATCAAATTGTTGTTATATTTCAGCTAATTTACATTGACACGTGGAATTTATTACACATCACTATCATCTGACGTTTTAAGGAGTCTTGTAGATCTGAAATTGAACTGTTAAAAAAACATTCAGTGCACTAGATCTTGATATTATAATAACAACATCTAGTGCAAAAATAAAGCCGAATTACAATAGGTTGAAGATTCGGGCGGTTTTAGCGGTATTTCTCTCTGTATTTCGTTCTAATGTGTCCTAGGCGCCAAGCCACGTGGGTGAGATGGCGCCCGCCGGCTGCATGCGCTATGTACACAAACTTATACGATAAATGTTATTCTATTCGCATAAACGCGTCGTAAACGGTTTCTGCTACGTGTTTATACGTACAATACTACCGATTGCGTCGACAAATTCCAGAAACAGACGTGGCTTATACACGATACGTCAAACTGATAGATCTATATTCAAAAACAATCTTCTTTATCTGTACTAATATTATATATTGTTTGTTAGAATGTACTCATCACAGAACAATCAGTCAATTCATTATTTAAAAAAATACGGAGGTGTGTAACGTATAACGCAGGTGTAACCGCGCGAAATAGCTAGTACACTAGCATTATCTTCGATTACGCAAGAGTTAAATTGTATGCGAAACGGAAATAATTTTATATATTTAATAACATTAACTTTGAAGTATTTTCTAGAACTATGAATTTATAAAGTAACAAGTATATTTTTTAAAGATTCACTTCACCGACATAGACAAACCTATAGACTTATAAAGTTGAGAAATAAATTAAAAAAAAAAATTAAAAACAAGGCTTACTATTTACTATTTACATAGGTATAAAATATATATTCCGAACCGGAACCGGAATAAATTTCTAATTAATTTCTTATCAAATTTAATTTGTAAGACAACGCAATCTTTAGAAACGAAATTTATTAATATTATTATTATTTTTTGGAATTAGTTTGAGTACTTTCTGCATTCATAATAGAGAAAACCGAATAGAAACGTCCCTATTGGTCACACACGCGACTACAGCGCCACATGTGTTGAAGTATTCATTTGTCATCGATATCCGAACTGACCGGTCGATATTTTTCCCGCTCTCATAAAAAAACTCTAATCTGTGTTCTCTGTGAGTTCTATCGTCATAAATATAAGTGTGGACGATACTCCGTAGTTTCTTTAGCAAGTGGTAACCTATGCAAGATACGTATTTAGCCTAGTCTACAAAAGCCAGTTGGTGCTGTTGTAGGTAGGTGCTGAGGCTCAATTCCCTATTGTATGTTGCAATATATTATAGAGTATTTAGAATCAGAATTTAAAAGGTAATATGTCACTTACCTCCAGGTTCTGGAACACTTATCAAAGTCAAATTTACTAATCTGGCGAAATACTGATCGTCGCCGGCTGTTTGTTTCATCGATGGTCCAATTTTTATTTAACTTTTTATTTATATTATATTATAAAACATGCACAATTCACTAATATAGGATGTACTCGTACATGCAATAATTGACTTTGATAAATCACATACATACTCAATCAAATACAAAAATGAAAAAGGATTCCATAAAAGGTTGTTTTTTTTAATTATACTAATTTGTTACGTAACACGCGAAAGTTCTTAGCAAGTACACTCTTTATTCTTAATGTGGTAGAAACTATATTCAATTGTGAGTTCTTTCCCTTGAGTCAGTTGGAAACTTTAAGATAGTTTAAAAGTAAGCAATATGATGGCTGGCAGTAACAAGTTGGAATTATATAAAGACTGTCTTTACGTACAAAATCTGTGCCATACATATGTAACACACATTATAAAAAAAGTTAAAATAAATTATAAATCGTTTCGACTCGGCCTAAGAAAGTACTGGGCTCTGCGTTAATCAAATAATCAAGTGGGCATAACGCCTACAAAGTATAAACAGATATTTTAATTACGTATAAACAACGATGTCATTTTATCTCATTACAATTTGTACAAACCTATGAGTATTCAGGAATTCTCAAAGCAAACTACAAATTATTACTTTGTATCAAATCAGAAAGCAAACAAACTTACATAATACGAATTCAATTTGCATGTACATTATTGTCTCGAAATGCCTACATACTGCTGGCGCCGCTCATAAAACAGTGTATTTACGAGTGCCATTTAGAGCTATTAGTATTGTCTCATTTCATTAAAGGCACTCATTAAGAGAACTAGCTTTGTCTTGTTCTATAAGATACTTTACGCACGATCTTTCGCGATCATTATTCATGCACGATGTCCAACTTTGATCGTCGAACTGACTGTCCGCGTCAAACGTTGCGTTTTAAATACGTATATGTTTATATAGTAACGTGTCGTTTTTGTTTTACTGATATACGGATTAGATGCTATTTTTTTACACTCAAGAAAAACCTTTAGAAATTAAAAAAAAATGTTATTCTTTAACAGTAACAGTAACAGCAGTGTTAATGTCCCACTGCTGGGCTAAGGCCTCCTCTCCCTTTTGAGGAGAAGGTTTGGAGCTTATTCCACCACGCTGCTCCAATGCGGGTTGGTAGAATACACATGTGGCAGAATTTTAATGAAATCAGACACATGCAGTTTTCCTCACGATGTTTTTATCAAGCACGAGATGAATTATAAACACAAATTAAGCACTTGAAAATTCAGTAGTGCTTGCCCGTGTTTGAACCCACGATCATCGGTTAAGATTCACGCGTTCTAACCACTAGGCCATCTCGGCTTGCTATTAAAATTACTATTATTATTATTATTATTATCTATTCTCTATTGAGAAAAAATTATTGTAACGTAAAAAATAATGAATTTATTAATCAAAAATTTTATATAATAATATATAAATTCAATTATTTATTACAAAGATAATTAATTCTAATAAATAATTATATTAATCGGTGTTACAAACGCAGCCATTGAACCGCGCGTTTGATCAATCGTCTTGTACTAAGCGTGTAACGTGCGCGGAGTGCGTTCTCCTGAAAATCACAGATCACTACAATATTATATTGCCTTGATGCGAGAAGGATATTATTTATGCTATTTAACGCTACGCCACATTCGTATCTCCATCAAATTGCAATATTTAGCCTTGAAACAGATTTAACCCCAGACTGCGATGAAGCTAATGGGTGATTATAATTTAATACAGTTTATGTATTATTTGTATTTTAGTGGAATATATCTATCTGTTAATATAAAGTACAGTCAGCTACGGTTTTGTTAAGCAATTTGATAACGATAAAATGTAAGGATGTTAAAGGAATATTTTTAAGGAATTACATGCATATTATGGCTTCGAAAATCGAAAATAAGTAATGTTTATTATTAGCCAATCAAGTTCAGTTGCAGTTCTCTATGCGGTCATAATTATCGTTCCTTAGTATTAGAGATTGAGTGCACCTGTGTTAGCACCCACACTTGTGCGCTATCATATCTCCTGCTCTATTGGCTAGTTATTAAGATTGGCCGCCAATGGGTCAAATATTGGTGTAGTAATTAATGTAAAAAATTGATGACGTATCAACTCCTAGTTACACAATTCTCGTTTAATTAAAAGGTAATGGGAATGCGCAATACAATTAATTTAGGTTACGCAACATTAATATAATTACCAAAATATTTCAGCTGACAAAGTATCGTTTGACTATCTATCTGTATGTCTACGGCGTTCTCAATCTACTTGGAAATGCAAAAACTGTTGTTAAACAACTTTGAGTTACGAATCGCGATAATCCATACGAAATTAAAATAAAAGTTAGGTACTGTGGAAGTTTCGAATGTCCCATTATAAACATTAATTATTCCGTTCACAACACACACAAAAGTGCTCTAACTACTTTTTCCACTTCACTGTCAATTTACACGATCACGATGAGTAATCATACAAATATATTGAACAGAAAACGATTTTGTTTGTTTGTTTATATCATTGAATATAAACTGTACACTTTACAGTGGATCACTGCGGTGGTTTGCAGTATTATGGCAACAATGCTAGTAGCATTTCTTAGTTGTATCGCCATTTCGATTCTATGGACGAAAAATTACCATATATACACTTGTATTTTATGTCAACGTGGTCAGATATCGTATCGACGCTAGGGAGCTAACTAAATCACCGGATGAAGAGTTATATCACTAAAAATGTTTGAAATGCTTGGGCTATTTAGTATAAAGGTCACCGATTGTACGTAAAAGGGTAAGCGATTGAATCGGCTACTTTTTACGATGCAAATATTTATTGAAAACGGTGTGCTGAATCGAGCGAATCCAGCGAATCAAGTATGACAGATGTTACGATCCCTAATAACGGTACCCTCTCAAAGATACGTGTTCTCTATTATGAATAACATAAGAGAAACCAAAAATTTTAATTATAAGTCTATTTATAACCTTAAAGCGAGACGTCCTTTAAAATGTATTTAACACAATAGGAATACATCAGTTGCGTCACAACAGTAACAGCCTTTCAATGTCCCACTGCTGGGCTAAGGCCTCCTCTCTCTTTTTGAGGAGAAGGTTTGGAGCTTATTTCAATACGCTGCTTCAATACGGGTCGGTTTTTGGAATTTGGAATTTCAGTGAAATTAGACACATGCAGGTTTCCTCACGATGTTTTCCTTCACCGTCAAGCACGAGATGAATTGTAATTACAAATTAAGCACATGAAAATTCAGTGGTGCTTGCCCGGGTTTGACCCCACGATCATCGGTTAAGATTCACGCGTTCTTACCACTGGACCATCTCGGCTTGCGTCACAATATATTCACATAAATATTATGTACCTATGTATGTTCACAATAATATGGATCATCTTAATAGAATTAATTAATCATTGTACGTATGAGCCCGAGAAACAAAAGCAAACGTATAACACCATGTTTCTGACTACGCAAAGACAATCTTTGCTGATAAAGTATTCGTTTCTTTAATAATATACTTAGCTTTGACTAAAAATACCTACAGAATATTAACTAAAAGGTAAATTTAAATATGTTAGAAAAACATTTATATATAAGGCTTATTACAATAATATATATATAAGGCTTATTACAATAATATATTTATATAAAGGCAAAGGTAGTGTACAGGACTGCGAAAGCTATCGCGGTATTAAGGTTATGTGCCACACCATGAAACTCTTCGAACGCGTAATCGATTCAAGGCTTCGGCAAGAATGTACCGTCTCGGAATGTCAATATGGGTTTCGCCCAGGAGAAAAGAAGAAGCCGCTTTACATGGCGTTTCTAGACCTGCAGAAGGCATTTGACTGCGTCCCACACCAAATTATCTGGTGGGCTTTGAAGATGAAGAATGTGCCATAAATCTATATTGACATTATCCGAGACATGTACCATAATTCGGAATCAATAGTAAGGACCGCCGTTGGCGACACGCACCCTTTCCCGATCACAGTTGGTGTCCACCAAGGCTCGGCCCTGAGTCCTTTTCTGTTCAGTGTAGTGCTTGACGTTGTCACAGCGACAGCCCATGAGCCATCTCCCTGGCTCATGATGTTTGCTGATGACATTGCACTGGTAGATGAGGACAAGCAGATATTGGAGCAAATGGTGAACCAGTGGAAGGGTGTGCTAGCGAGGGGTGGTCTGATGCTAAATGTTGCGAAGACCGAGTATATGGCCTGTGGCAGTACGGACCCCGAACCCATAAAGATAGGCGGAGAATCCGTTATCAAGACGGAAAAATTTAAATACCTCGGGTCCGTACTGCACGAGTCTGGTACGATCGACCACGACGTCAGAGCTCGAATAAACGCAGCTTGGGCCAAATGGCGGGAAGTCACCGGGGTAATCTGTGATCGCAGGATACCGGTGAAATTAAAGGGCCTTGTGTACAAGTGCATCATCCGACCGGTCTTATTGTACGGCAGCGAGACGTGGCCAGCTCTCGCGAGACATGTTCAGCAACTTCACGTCGCGGAAATGAAGATGCTGCGGTGGATGTGTGGCGTTACGCGACTAGATCGTATTCGTAACGAGCACATCCGTGGTAGCCTTGGCGTTTGCGATGTAGCAGATAAGTTGCAGGAAAGCCGTCTCCGTTGGTTTGGTCACATTAGCCGCAGACCGCCAGACTATGTTGGGAACCGATGCCTGGACTTTGTTGTCGAAGGCCCTAGATCCCGCGGCAGGCCCAAGAAGCGCTGGCTCGATGTTGTGAGGGACGATATGAGAGAGCACGATCTCACTAAAGACGACGCTTTCGATCGGGCAAAGTGGAGGCAAAGAAGTAGGAAAGCGGACCCTGGCTTTTCTAGGCCGGGAAAACGCTAGGAAGAAGAAGAAGAAGATATAAACAATAAAAAAAGTCTTGAGGTTGTATTCGTATTATCATACAGATTATTAATCAACCATGTATTAGATTTGACAAAAGTGAATTACTACTGACGTATTTCTAACTTAGAATACTTTAAGTTTGATTCAATAATAATTTTACATTTAGTACAATCAATTATCTCGAGCAACGTCGGAACAGTTAGATAGTATGATAAAATGATACAAGTCAATTAAGATAAAGTAATTATATCTGATTTTAACTAAGTAAGTGTTAATTACCGTCAGAAACAAGTTTTTTTTTCAACAAAGTTTGAGACCTAAACTTAAAATAAGAAAGTTTGTCGTGTAAGAATAATTTATAAATTATATTACCTTTCAATTACTTGCAATATTTAATCGTTACGTATTAAGTGTATGATAATACTGTATATGTATTTAGGTAAAGTGTTTTATGATAATATAAATCTCGATGCACTTACTGTACTGCTTTTTGATGACATGTCAATAAAATTTACGAAATCGATAACACTTAATGGTAAATCTACATAAACTTTCAAACACTTAAGAAAGTAATAAATTAAAGTGTTACGTTTTATTTTATAACAATTTTGCTTATTGACTTTTATGTTTAAAATAACTGCAATATTAATATATTATGGGTGATCCATTATCAATCAAAACGTAATCAATTTATTTGCTAGTTATACATGTGATTACAAATTATTGATTTATATATATTTTAATAAATACAGATTACAAACAAATGTTCAAACTAAATATGTATTCTAAAGTTTTGTTAAATCATTTATATAGAGGATTTTTACTTCAAGAATATACCATTCCCATAGTGTTTGTAAGAATTATAAGGCTCTAAGATCGAAAACACTCCTTGAGCGAAGAAACACTCACAAGGAGTTGTGGTTTGGAGTGTGATCACAATAAGACATTCACGTCACGAAATTCGTGTTATGCCTTTATAAAACTCCCGTGACGCGTGTAATATGATGCGCGATGCAAATACTGAGATAACATAGCGAAATTCGTATTGTGGCTTTGATGTGATTTGATCACAATGCGTGACAATCAAGAAAACCGATGACGCGTTCTAAACCTTAAAATTAGGTTTTTATCAACAATTCAGAAACGCAACTGCCTACGATTTCATTAAAAAATACTTCAAGGCCTACCTATGACCGACAATACTACATTTAGTCTGGTATTAATAGAGTCGGAGTCTGTCTGTCTCATGGGTAGAGTAAGAGAAGAGCCTTAACACGTTTTTCGTGATGGGAATGTTTTAGAATGATTACAGCGACAAGTCAAGTTAATGTAAGAGTGACTTGTATGTTAAAAGTTATCTACGTGCGTTACGAACTTTCCTATCTTCGTTTTTTATAGCTAATAACCATCTCAACCACATCGGATTTTAAATATAAAAACCGCATAAAAATCGGTCCATTCATTTGAGAGCTATGCCAAATATCAGTACTAAATTTTCTTTTCGTTGTCTTTCGTACCATGCTCATTATTAACTGGTACTACGAGTGTATTCAAGTTAACTGTTATTTTTTAATATAAAATGTTTTTTTTATGTAATGATAATGATATAATTTGTACAAATCGTGACCGCGTGAAATGTTGGCAAGAATGCTAGCAGCATTTCCCCTTTGTAAAAAATAAAAAATATTATTTTATCGAAGTAATATAATTTAAATTTGCCGTGACAAGTACCTCAAAGTTTTCCGGAATGATTAACGCTACTATTGATTAATGGTGTTTAAGCGGGGGAAATACGCGGTGTAAATATTGGTTCTTATTACACGCTATGTCATATCTTTTAGGAGGAAGAACAATAGTAGCATGTACAAAAAGTTATATAATTTGCTGACAAAATTATTTATAATACTGTAATATATAATTAGCGGATCGTGTTATGTAATGTAATGTTGTGCATTATCTCTTATGTATTTAAAGAAAACACTTCAAGGCCTACCTCTGATCGAGAATACTACATTCGTCTGGAGTTAATAGAGTCTGTCTGTCTCATGAGTAGAGTAAGTGCCTTAACACGTTTTTCGCAAAGTGTTTTTTTTTTTTTTTTTTTTTTTTTTTTTTTTTTTTTTTTTTTTTTTATATATTTGCCGGGAGGGCAAATGACTCTACTCCACCTGATGTTAAGTGGTAGTAGAGTCCAAACGCGAGGACGGCCAGTACAGTCAGGAAGAACGTTCCGCACTAGCCGCCCCCGCCTTGCCGGCCCGCAAGATGCCTCTTCACGCCTCGTTTGAAGGAACCCGGGTCGTAAGAGGAGGGGAATACGTGAGCTGGTAGGGAATTCCATTTTTTAGAAGTGCGACAAAGAAAGGAGTTGCCAAATTTTTTAAACATTTACAGCGTTTGATTAAGGATAAATTGATTTAAGAGCGATACACTGGATTTTTAAAACATCTTAACAAAGCTTTAAGGTCTCTTTAGGATATTGTGACGCTTATAGATACAGGACATCTATGCGGCTACACATACGAAAAAAATTTATTATAATTGTTTCACTTAGCGACCCTTATGTGTCCATGGATGTTTTAGCTTTAGTTATGCAGAGGTGTGGGGTTTATTATAGTGGATTTTTGCTCTGTTTTAATAAAGCGCTATGTGGTTTATAATCTGAAAAATAAGTGAACGATTTGTTAAGCTACGGCCACATCTATGCTATTTCATAGCGACACTTGCATAACCTTGAATGTTTCAGTTGCGTTCAGTGGCGCATATGTATTGGAATTGGACAAAATTTAAATACGAATAAAAAGAGATATTATATTAAAAATATATTAACTCTGAAAATGTACTCATGTTTTACTACTTAAAGCAAAATTGGTACTGACACTACTGATAACATCACGTTTATTCATCTCTACTTTTTTCTTAGAACTTCTTCTTTAGAACTTTTCCTTTTTTCTTCCAACAAAACCTACGGTATAATTTCAAAGTTTAGTTCAGAAATCTATAAAATATTAAAAGTAAAGCTCTCGCGCTACCTTGCTAAGAAGTTATGAGGCAAAAACTTTAGCATAGCAAGGTGACGTAACACTTGTATGTATCGGCATCTTCAAAGGCAGCGAAGTGTCTCGTGACATAACTATTGAAGTGAGTAATGCGGGGAATAAAACTTACAATACAAATAGGTAACGTTTATTATGATTTATTCAGTAATTGAATGTGACGTGATGTCACCATGATAATGTCTGTGTTGTGGTTGCGATATCTAATTGCTGTTTATTTGTGGATATAATTATTAAGAGCAACAATGCGTGATTTATGCTTCGTGTCATTCAATAAACGTGTGTAGCTTGTATGTGATTTTTGTTCATCGAACATTTTTGTTCCGTAATGCTTTGAGGACCTACCATTGCTTGATGGGTAGTACTTTTTTGGGTAGGTACCACCCACTTATCAGATTTAATACCGCCAGACTTAGTTTTGATGTATGCCGGTGTGGAGGTAGAGCTAGCCAGTGTAACTAAACCCACAAGGGACATAACATCTTAATCTCCAATGTTGGTGGCGCATTGGCAATGTAAGGGATCGTTAATGTTTCTTACAGTGCCCATGTTCATGGGCAGTGGTGACCATTTACCATCGGATGTTCATTTGCCCATCCACCTATCTAATTTTGTATAAAAACACACAAATAACAATCAATTACAGTGTCCGGCTTATAGAATGAATAAATAAAATATATATATTAAAGTAATATTTAAATGAGTATGTATTAACTTTTGATAACAAAAGTTACATCTCTGCTAATGTTAAAAATGCGACAGCAGCCCGTCTGTCTGGTACCCTTCATGGCTAAACCCCTGAACCGATTGTGATGAAATTTGCTGTAGACATTTGGCTGATCGAATGTGATCAGCCAAAGCTACCAGACTACTTTATTAATGTCGAACAATACCATCGATTATCGATCGATCGATTCGTGTCATGATACCCTAAGATTAGCAATTGCGAGAAGTAGTCTAATTTGTATGACCATTTATTTATTTAATATAATAATTTATTATACTAAAAATAAATTTTTAAGAAGCTGACTTATGACATTAAGCAAGAAACGCTGATTTAAGGCTCAAAGACCGGAGCTTGACTCAAGATTGATTCCGGATATTGATTAAAAAATAATAGGTAAGTTTTAATTTTAGGTAAAACTCTCTATTGTATTTTTGAACTAATTCGTACTGTACTTGTACTAATTTTGTAAATGTGTTACAATTGGCTTAAAAGAATATCTTATATAAAAGAGTTTGTAATTTCATAATTCTATTATTACATATTTTATATCTTACCTACTCATAATAAATAAATTATAAATCTCTTGAAGTTATCTTGTCCGAAACACTACTACTATTTAGTAAACTGTACAGGTGATATTGGCAAAAGTGTGAGCAAATGTCCTGCTCGCTCTAATATATCTAAAGCCCAAAGAAATGCCAAAAAATTCACAGATTAATTAGACTAATGGCTTTACGTGTTGTCCGAGGCACGGTAAAATTCCAAATTAGAAAACCCCGGGAAGTTATTGAGAATTTCTAGACAGATAAATTTAATGAATTTAATTTCTCTGAACAAGGAGTCAGCAATGGATAGTTTATGTACTAATTAAAATATATGTGCGGTTGTATGGTCAAGCTGGTGGTCAGAACATGTGAATCTCAACCGCAGACTGCATTCAAGCCCAAGCAAGCATAATTCATGTTGCTCGGCGATGGCAAACATCGTGAGGAAACCTCCATGTATCGGATGAAAATCTGTAAATCACACAATGCGGGTTGCATTGGAGCAGCGAGCTGGAAGAAACTCCAAACCTTACCTTAGCCCAGCAGTGAAACATTTACAGACCACCTTATTAGAATATATATATATGCAAATGAATACGTACACTCATATCTCATTGCATTTAATGTTTTGGTTGTAATAATTATTTATATGTATAAAACAAAATTTGCATCACAATAAATAACTTGGGTGAAATATTTACAACATACTTCAATTAGTATGAATTGATATTAAGTTTATGATATTCGTCATATTATATTATATCAATAAAAGGGCACAAACAACATCGTGAACATATTTTAAATGCCAATACGTTCTGTTTTATCAATCCAATTTAATTACCACCACCGAATAAGGGAACTTACAAACTTTAGTTACTATTATCTATTCGCTTATATCCCACAGCTGGACCAATTCTCCTTTAAAACAACTCTCGATTTCATAGCATATACACAAAGATAATAATTATTGTGGTATCTACCACAAAACAGCAATACTTAGCATTGTTGTGTTCCGGTTTGAAGGGCGAGTTTAACTATAGGCAGAAGAAACATAACATCTTGGTTCCTAAGGTTACTGGTATTGACGATGTAAAGGATTGTAAATATGTGCCAATTTTTATGGGAGACGGTGACTACTTACCAACAAGTGGAAATATTATATCGGAAGGAGACTTGGTTTTGTCGAAGAAATTTGAATTGATTTTGCCAAATTTATATACACCAACAATTACATCTAGAAATGCTCAAAATGGTTATATATTTTTTTAACTTAATTGATATATGAAATTTGATTGTGAGTTATATAATTCATTTTAATTAAGACAAAATATGGTATGTTTTTTTTAAATATAAATTAAGCTAAATTCTACTAAAGAGGATAGGGTCTTAACCCAGAGCTGGGACAACGACGCGGGATGGATTGTCACTACGTCGTGGAAGGATTGTAATCCGCCTTATGTTTAGTCACGATAAATCATAGCCTGATTAATAAATCGCCATCGGGAATTTTCGAAAGGGACAGGTAATAAATTATCTTATTCGTACTTGATTCGGTGGCATTTAATTTGTTATGAAGTGTCTAAGTTTATTTATGTTGTGTAAATGAAGGCGTTTTCCTTTGCTGGAAAAATTAGGCATGATTAAACATATGTTATCTAAAATATTATGAGATTACACGGCTATGACGAATAGTTATTCCGTGATATAATAAATGAGTCGAAAAGTATTTGGTTACAGTAATTTGCTAAGTCATGTTGACTTGGTGACTATATATGTACATTTCAAGACATATTTAATATCTCATTATTGTTAGTTACAAATATCTCCATAATGTTCATTGTCTTCCAATTTTAATTTTTTTTTTAAATTATACTCTTATTTTTTGAACCTTGTATAACACAAAACGTGTCATGTTTTCAACAAAATTTTGAATTTAGAATCAATATCATAAAAAATATACAAGATGTTATCTTTATGATACGGCTTGGAATCCAAAATACATATTTATCTGTAGTTACATTCCAAATTTAAAATCATTGGTAGTATAAATTTAATTTGTATGTCAGATTTATATATTGCTGATAACTAAGGTATTTTTTTTATTATTTTGCAAATTTTCTTTAATGACAATAAAGATGGTTCTAGAACATCTAGTAGGTAAATCCTAAAAACGTTGAAACATAATGTAATCTTGCATGTCACGATTACGAGTTTTACTAAGAATGATCTCTATCGGATATCTTTTGATCTTCAACTGATCGCTTATAGAAGCAAATAATTACACCAATATGGAATTTATGATGATACTAAGAATTGATGACACACTTCACTTTACAAACGACACGGGGATGGAAAATAAGTTATACTGACTTCATTTATATTAATGGTTATGATATTATCCTTAGGTATGTCTGATTTTAATCATGGCGGCCAACCTCAAAGGAGAAAAGCGAACTGCGGAGGAAAATACAGTGTTTGAATGTATTTGCAAACTCAGACGCAATCGAAAAGAATTGTCTTAATCCAATGAAACAATAATTTGATGTAACTAAACATATATCAGACGTATGACAAACGGTCTTAAATGTTTTCCGAAGCACGAGAGTCATTTCCAATATTATAGTATGCGCGCATGTGTGTGCGCCTGTATGTGTGTGCAACATGCCTTCGCGGTTCAGCTCCAACATAATCTGAACATGATTGCTAGCACCCTGAACATTCGCCAGAAAACTAAAGTCACCGACATCGCGCGTAGAATTAGTACGCTGAAGTGGAAGTGGGCTGGTCATGTCTCCAGACGCATCGATGGCCGATGGAGCCGACACGTGTTAAAGTGGAGACCACGCTTAGGCAAACGTAGTGTAGGACGCCCTGCGGCAAGGTGGACCGACGATTTGAAAAAGGTGGCAGGTACGGGATGGATGCGGGCTGCCCAAGATCGGGATGGTTGGCGTTCTATGGGGGAGGCTTTCGTCCAGCAGTGGACGGCGGTAAGCTGATATACAAAAATTATGTTGTTTTGTTGAAAAATATAATCTTACTTTATGTCAATTGTTTTTCATCAAAATAGTTTCTGATAAATACAAATAAAAATTAAAGATACTTACTGTAAATATCGTACCGCGTGGAATGGTGGCAAGAATGCTAGCAGCATTTCCCCTTTGAATCGCAATCCCGATTCACTGGGCGAATAATGAACCAGCCCTGTTACCAGTAGAGGCAATAAGACGGAGTATAATATTTTTGATGATACTTTTTGCACTATTTATTGATAATTTATTGATAACCTAGGACATTATTCACACACGGCCATCTGATCCCAAACTAAGCAGAGCTTGTACTATGAAAACCAGATAACTGATATACTACATATACTACTCTTCTTTTGTAAATAGATACTAATATAGATAATTACACCCAGACTCAGGACAAACAGACATGTTCATGCACACAAATGTTTGTCCTGGGTGGGAATCGAACCCACAACCTTCGGCGTGAAAGGCAAGTATCTACCAACCACACCAACCGGCTCGTCATATATGTGTAAAATGTATTTTATTTTTTTCTACATAATTGTATTTTCGTTTCGGGTGTTTTATACTTAATGTACAGTCAGCCACTTCCGGCTATAAATAAATATATAGTTTTATAAAACTTTAAAGATAAGAGATTAATTTAACCACAGATAACGAATATCGTTAAATCTTACCGTAGACAAAGAGTGACTAAGAGGAAAAACTAAAAATTCTTCTCATACTGGGGAGATGATATATATTGAATCAAATATAAATTAATATTAATTAAGTCCGACAATCCTCATTTCTTCTTCAACAAAAGCTTTGCCCGCCTCGAAAAATTTCTAAGTCGTCGTTAATTTTTAAATTATTATTTATAATATTACAAATCATCCGTCGCAGCTTCGGATATGGAAATTGAAAGAGAAACAAATATTATTTGCTTCATGTGGAAATGGTAATTATTGTAATGAGCAATAATTCAGAATTTGAGTCAAACACCACATTATTAGTTCTACAAAGGAGTCTGGCTTTTTTATTAGGATGTATTTGTGTGTGTTACATATTTTCGTGAGTATTTTAAGTTATTGTTTTTCTTTTACAACGAAAACAATTTCATTACACTGATTCATTGAATTCCATCTAAATTTATTCTAGTATAACGTTTCTTCGTACGTACGTACTCGAGCGTAATTCCTTCATATCACGTTTCCTCTCTCTCACTTAAAAAAATGTAAAACAATTTTACTAAACGTCTGTCTATCATTGACGCTATAAATTAGTATTATTTTCGTACGACTATAAATATAGTTAATTTCTACACGAAATCAATAAAATATTATTCACATGCATTTTGGTCAATTATACGAAATGGTAATTTGAGACGGGACATTATGGCATATTTTTCTAGCAGAACATTATAGATTTGATAGTCAATTATACAAGTGAATCGACTAATATCAATTTCGCTAGCTCTTTCTTAAAAAATGAAGGAATTTCATGGAAACTTGCAACCCCATTAACACCTCCTTTGGGTTTAAATCATCAAAAATCCTTCTTTATTACTAACTTAGAGTGTAAAAGGAACATGTACGTAATTTTTCATGGTTTCAGTCAAGCAGTTTATCTTTTAAATGTATAATATAGATTAGACTTTACACTGTCACAATATTGCGAGCAAAA
The DNA here is from genome assembly GCA_905147175.2 of Nymphalis urticae. Lineage (NCBI taxonomy): Eukaryota > Metazoa > Arthropoda > Insecta > Lepidoptera > Nymphalidae > Nymphalis > Nymphalis urticae. Next base: position 10,792,187 of record LR989991.1, read on the forward strand.
TATAGTCAATTAATCAAATCAATTAATCTTTAAAAATGTTAATTCAAATATTGAAGTTGCAGTTGAAAAAAGATCATTAGGAATATATTACCATTACTCTTTATATAAAACATTAACTTCTTATATTATGATTGATAAATAATTAATTATTTATAAAAAAAAATCTTCTAAGGTAATTAATTACTTATATGGCAACTTTTGCCGCGTTCAAACAGGTATTTCATTCTAAAACTGATGTATATAAAAAACTGCCTTACGACTATCTTGTCGCATGTACGTTAATTCCTTAATCATGGTTGTGTCTAGTCACTCTCGTGAGATAACGAAACAGATAAAACCATGAGATCACGTACAGATTTATTAACAGATATCCATTTGCTTTCTGTTTGTTGTTATAACTTCATTAGTGAACCAGTTTTTTTTTGGGGGGAATAAAAAACATCCTAAAAAAGTTCTCGATTTAAAGCGCAGAATTGTCTTATTTATATGTAATAAATATTTTATATTGTAAAAATTATTAACTTAAGACCTTAAGATGTTAGTTCGATTTAATAAGAGTATATTTAAGCCTAAAAAAATAATACAACTTTTAGTAGGTGGTGGGGCTTTGTGCAAACCCATCTGATTAGATACCAACCCCACCAGATATTCTACCGACAAACTTCAAATTCCGGTTTAAAGGGTGAGTGAGCTAGAGTAATAGGCACTAGGGACATAACATCTTAGTTCCCAAGATTCGTGGCGCATAGGCGATGTAAGAAATGGTTAATATTTCGTGCACTGATACTGTGTATGAGCGGTGGCCACTTACCTTCAGCTGGCCCATTCGGCAGTCCACCTATTTCATAAATCATAATTTCACGTTTTTCGGAATATAATTAAGATAATATTCATAATATATCAATAAGATACTGTTATTTTATCAATTATCATGGCCGATACCTAAATCTACTATACTGCTTATATTTAAAAGTATCACCATGTCGAAAAAGCATGGAAATATAATGAGCAGATTTTGCGTGATTTAAATTACAATTTTAGAGTAATTTATACGATATGATTTATTTACGAGTATATAACTATTTTACATAAAGAGGAATGTAACGGTATCACTAAGTACGTTTAGTTCAGTAATGTGTCTTTAGGTATAATTATTATAAACATGTGGACAGCACAAGTGTTTGAAGTTGTAAAAAGTTATTGATAAAAACATGTGAACTGATATAAAAAGTTATAGTACTAATACTAGTCGTATTTAATTAATGTGGTATTTTTCAATGGTTCGGTTGTAAAATATAATGTAGACTTGTCATTTGAGATTAGGCAGGGCTGACAGTGATTTCTTATTAAATAATATATTTAAATAAATAAAAAATTAAAATTAATAATATTAGATCATTTTCCAATTGTTACTTCAGTACATGAATTGATTTTTTTATCATAACCACCATTGTTTTTTAATTCTTTTGTACCATATATTTGTGGATTGTAGTGTATAAAAATTAAATTTACATATAAATGAAATCAAATCTTTACTTTTACTGCAAAACTAATTTTGTTTGTATTAGTTTAGGCCGTATTGTTATAGCATTATAAAAATGTAATTCTTTAAACTGTATATTTGTAAATAAAACAATAGCAATACGTTTCCGACTCAGTCCGTGTGGCATTTTGTGGAAAATTACGCAAATATTCATTTGAACTGAATAAGAAGCTTAAAGATTTCAAAACATACAATTTATCGGCGACGCTTCGTCTTAATTTTTCTTTTTTCATTTAACTGTATTGCTAACTAATTACACGTACGAATCAAAATAAATAAAATTATTTATATAAAATGGCTTTCGCAGCCCTAATACATTGTGTTTTTGCTTTCATTTAAATCAGCGGGCAAAAAACTTACGTTCGATCCGCAAAAAACGTGCTCTCTTTTAAATTAAGCACGTGGTAACATTACTCTGCTATTACAAGTATAAAAAGAAACAATAATATGAAGTCATTTCCGAAAACGGATAGAGAGTCTGATCTAATATTTCAAGTTTACGAATTTTTTGTTTGTATAACGTAATAAGATTTATATTTAGGTATTATTCACTATTGTAATTACTTCAAACTTTTGCTACGAAAATATAAAAATGTATACAGTGCGATAAAGCGGGGAATAGTTGTTGTTTGTGTAAATAACTCAAAGTAGCAGTAACGCTGATGATCTCGGTTTCAAGTTCAAGTTATTATTCAAACGTCGAACACGAGATCAATTAAACATGGATAATGCCTTTTAAAGTTATGCTATTGTTTTTCTTTTTTACCTTTTTTTTTTAGTCGTTTTGGATGTCTATTAATTTTAGGAAAACAAGCTTTATTAAATCTCATATAGTGTTCGCTATGAAATTATCGTGACTGACAATGTAACCTATGTCCGACCTGATGATAATGATGGTGAGGTTCCTCTTCTGACTGATTTCAGCCACGGCAGCGAATATCAAGGGAGACTAGCCAACTGAGCTGGACATATTATAATGCACTCAGTTTCATAATTCCAGAGTTCAATCAACAGATTTACGTACTTTTCGAGGCACGGGAGTGCCTTCCAACTTCCATACTCCGGGCTGAGAAATTTTCCACAGAAAAATCCCAACAACTTAACATCGACTTGAACTAGTATTCCGACCTGCGTATCATATCTTATATCTAGTCACTAGACCAACGAGGCAGTTAACAGACCAAAAGCTATATCGTATCATTACGTTAAGTGCGAAAATTCCATTTCAAGAGTAGATAAATTAAATAAATAGTTTTTTTTTGTGATAAATAAACAAACAATATTCATTATCATATTAATACAACGGATATGATTGAAACAAAATATATTCGCAAAATTGTTTTTAGCTTTATCTAATAATATAATAAAAGAACGAACGTATCCATTACTCGAGTCCATTAAAATTACAAACCTTCCAGTAAAATTGCTTTAAATGGTAAATCATAAATTATTAATATGTAATTGCGCTATGCGATTAAAATTTATTGGATGTCATATCAACTCATGCATGTCACAATATTTTTATTAGTTTTCCAGCAATTATTTCTTCACGGTATCCTTTGAAATTGAAATATATTATAATAACAAATAGACAGATATATATCGGTTTAACAAGTATAATTATATTTATTGACAGTTCGAAAATGTTACTAAACTTAAATAAACTAAATTGCTTTAAATGGTAAACCTATTAGAGATTTATTTTTAAATAGGAAGGCGACGAAGACTTACAAATATTCCACCTGATAGTAAAATCACATTGATACTAATGTATTTTATCGTTAATCTCCATGGAAACTAAGATTTTATGTCCCCTTTGCCTGTAATTACACTTGTTTACACACCCTTCAAACTGGAACACAGCAATACAATGTATTAATGTTTGATAAGTATATGAGTTCTACTTACTCGGACGGGCGTGGACAAAGTTCTGCCACTTAGTAAAGTTATGAAACTAGTTACGTCACAGTTTTTATTATTAAAATATGAATATGCAATATCAGAAACTCGGATTATCTTAAATATTAATCTTTAAATAAAAATAAAGAGGGTAAAAATGTATGCTTATTTTAATAGAATATTGATAGATACTAAAATAATGAATGTTGTGGAGGGCCACAATACAAACAATGGCTGAGATTTCATGTAAAAGCAAATAACCGGTTGAGCTATTCTTTTAAACCAAACTTAAAACACAATCTTGAAGTATCAGAAAGTAATATGTGACATTGACTATAATAGAATTATTATAATTAAAACATCAAAATAGCATAAGATACGAATGAATGCTTCCAAAATAGTACTTGAAAATATTTTTTGTACAGTCAGATAATAGATTAAATAAGCAAGATATTATATACAAATATTTTGATAATAGCTGTAATTTAGCCAAAAAACTTAATTATTGTTTGGAAATTAAATTCCTTATATTGGATTACCTATTTGAATAAATCAGTACCATACAAAACCAAACCATGTGTTTGTAATTACGTAAGATATGTAACTTAATAACATTATTTCTATACTAATTTATTTATAAATTTACAAAGAAAAACGAACACTACCATTAATAGAACAAGTAAAAAAGGCGACCAGAAATTTTTATTATTTCTTTATAATTTTTCAGGATAACATATATCTAATACTATCATCCTTTACGAATTTCGAGCGAGTATAATTTTGATTTACACCCATGATTTCGAATAGTGTGTCTATCTATCCACTCTATTTACTCGTGCGTCTACATGCCACACCTTTTTTCTAACTACGTTTATAAGTAAGACAGTATATATAATATTAAGTCAAAGTCAAAAGTCAAAGTCAAAAATCTTTATTCAATATAGAAGCGTGACACTTACTTATAGATTTTGTTTTTACGTCTCTACAATAAAATGCAAACAAAGACTAACTGATACATTTTTACATAGATATTATTAACTTAACAGATATTTTAATAAATCACGCACAAGCTTTTATAATATTCATATATAACGTCATTCATTATCGTCATCAATTAATACTTCCTAATGTAATTGAACTTGATTACTTACCTTCGTTTTGGTCTACACAAAATCAAATCAAAGACGTTACATTAAAAACTTAATTATATGTTAGATAAATTCGCCTTAACAAGGTATATTGTAGAGTATGACCTCATTGAGCAAAAAGTGGCCGAGTACAGTGGTACGTTGATTGACGTGTCGTGTGGATCAAAGCGATCGCGCCGTGATAGCGTATTAATTACATAAGCCCCTCTGGAATCAAGATACCAACAATATTCACTGTCTCAATTGTCTAGTGGATTGCTTATACGGTTGTAAATCCTAACAACCTGGGTTGCAATCCAGCATAAAACAAAATGTAGTCCGAAGTTAGGAAGCTATCAATGCTAAGCTGCCGTGCTTCGAAGCGCACGTAGTCTTCGGTTACACCTACTTGACGGTTGTGTTGGATTGTCATCCCATTAAACCGAAGTGAAATGATAGTACACATATGATTGCACATACTCGTGCACTATTATATAATATACTAGTTTCCACAATCTGGAAATATAGCTCATATAAGATAGTATGTTAATACCATTTTATAATTTCACTTAAATTAACTTTCTTCAGTCTAGTCTCATTTTTATTAGTAGCACTAAAACTTGTTAATACCATACCATGCTAACTCTTTGCAATTTAAATACTTTTATAAGCAATTCTCTGATACGTCGTGAGCTCTATTGTACATTGATGGTACTATGCCAGAAACCTTCAAACAAATGCCAATAACAACTGTACATATAAAGTTCAATTAAATCGGATGAACGATGCGTGACCCCATAGAATGCATAGAATCACTAGAATTAATTTGTATTTGTGTAACATTATTTAAACACATATTAGTACCACGGCGGCAAATCTCAAGAACGATTAGCCAGCTGCGCAGGACATATGAAAATGCGCATTGTGTGCGCAGACACAGATGCACTCTCATAATCCGATGGGATCGCAGTTTGGTATGAACGAAAAGATTTCAGGCTTTGGTGCTCTCCGAAGCACGGGAATGTACACACTTTCAACGTCCAGACTCCGGACTGCTACAAAGAACCTTCAACAGAAAAACCCAATAACTTTTTAGTGGCCCAACCTGGGATTTGAAATAGGACCTCGGGTTCTGCAGCCTTATATCTAGCCACTAGACCAACGAAGAAGTCAAATTATATTACTGCGAAATAATATATTACGAATATAAAATATACAGTGGTGGACCAGCACGCTGAGTAGGCTGTAGTAGTGGACGATTTGAGGGGCCAACGTTATAGTTACAAGCAGATGGTAATGTCTGAGATTAGTTCATTCAGTCATAGAGAGAGAGAGAGAGAGAGAGAGAGAGAGAGAGATAGAAAGAGAGAGAGATAGTTTTTTTTAATTATATGAAATGTGAATATACCACCAATTCAGAATTTTACTCTTATCCAACAACAAAATTACATAAGTATGCTAAATAAGTACCGTTTGTGGTTGCTTTGAACAAATACTAAATAATATAAATGTTTATTTATTCTTTATCACACTCCAATTAATAAAACACAACTATATACATATTAAATTATTGAATAATAAATAAATTATTTATTCTCATTATAATATACAAACAAGAAATCAATTGTGAACTTTACATATAACATTTTATTTATTATTACCACCTATTATACCCTATCACCTGATCACCTGTCATCAAGTTGAACCAATAATTACTTTATTAACATGTCAATTTGATTGCTTGAATACTCGCTTCTGTTTAAAATACACCCTACAGCTTGATAAGGAAATTACTCTTGCTTTGACAACTGATGTATGTATTGAATTTTAAATTAATTCTATGATTAAATTGAATATTGCAGATATTCTTTTTATTAATGTTTAATTTGGTTACCTTGTGTTCTGCACTTGATATTAAGCTAAGTTATTTGAGTGATAAATGTTTATTTTTTAAATACGTTGGCTTTCTAACAAATAGATTTAAAAAAAGAACAACCTTGAGTGGGCTTCTCTATAGTAGTGAAAGATCTAGCTCGCTCACATTATGTAAAAGGGTTTCACATTAAGGGTAAAGGCGCCCCTCGATTCACATAAGTCGAGCGTAAGATACATTTATATTAATATAGAGAGACGTCTGTGTTAATCGGATTCATAAACGCGCAAATATTCCGTTTTCATCCAAAATATATTTTTTTAATTTATATATTCAAGTGTTTATTGACCAATAACTTAAAATTAAACACTAAAGACGTGTAAGCGGCAATTATTTTTACTTTTTATAAATTTGAATAATGTTTTATTATTCAAATTTATATCAAAGTACTTGCTTCATTAGACGACTGGCTAGGATATAGGGATAGATAACCCGAGATCCCGAGGGCAAATAAGAACATCCATATCAGTAAGTGAGACTTTGGATAACATTTTACGAATTTTTGCTTACCCAGAGTTAAGTTTGGGCCCCTGTACCTAGGGGGCCCCGTATCTTTGATACGGCTGATACGGCGGTAGCTACGCCCCTGATCCATGTAATAATTCGTTCCTACAAAGCTTTAGTACTCTTGGAGGCAATGCTTTCTGTAAAAGGCAATACAATATATTTCAGAATAGTGATGTATTTAGGGAACTGCCCTACTTTACTTAAATACGAGCACTTTATAAATGTCCGTCAATCAAAATAAGTTCGTACAAACCAAACGCGCAGTAATAACACGTTACACCTGCGCTCGTCATAAATAGCGCGTTCCTAGCTATGCAATACATTATGTATTTATCCATAATAACTCAATATAATGTGATGTATTCAATACGAAGGTCTTATTCCTGTTTCTTTACACTTTAGCTGTAAAGTCTTCGATAGGAAAGATTGTTGGTGGTCACGCATGTCATTCTTTTTGACTAAATTTTGTACGTTCAATTCCATACATGAGTATAAGACAAACATATTAGCAATTGTAACCGCATCTATTGTTAAATAGCATAAAGTCTGAATGACACATTGTGTAAATATGCATCGATGTTGAATTTTAAAGCAATTTTATAATTGCAACTAATTGGAATCATTTATATGAGCCACAACATAACCCTATTTATTGTTTAAATTGGAATGAATCAGCAACTCAACGATAAAACAGACTGATTGACTCCTGTTTATATACAAATGTTACTGTTTTTTGTCACATAAAGATTGGACTATTGCGTCATAACAAATAATATATTATCCTTTAATGTTCCGTGTTTCAAAATTATACTTAATCACATGCAGTAAAAGAGCAAAACGCAAAGAGCCAAGATGGCCTAGTGGTTAAAACACGCGAATCGTTACCGAAGATTGCAGGTTGAAACCCGGAAAATACCACAGAATTTTCATGTGCTGTTTGTGTTTATAATGCGTCTCGTGCTCGGCGGTGAAAATATCGCGAGGAAACCTGACATTCAGTCAGAGACATAAAGGCCGCATTGAGGCAACGTTGTGAAAAATGCTCCAAATATTTGCCTCATAAGGAAAGAAGGCCCAAGCCCAGCAGTTTTATATTAATAGGTTTTACATTCAATTAAAAGATAAGATTTAACATACTTTTACGGCCGACCTACATAACGCCAACCTAAAAAGGGTGGGTGAGCTGTTTTGCTGATAATTTGACTTCCAACGGAGGTTTGAGGCTTACTTTGTTTTGCTTTTTTACGTGTTCTTCTTGAATTGCTTGACTCCGTTCTATTCGACTGGAATCATACATCAATTATATTATTTAAATATAATATAATTTAATTAATATGAACGCTTCACAATTTAATTGATGAGCAAGATCACAGCTTATTATTTATGCGACACTAATATCAGTTACATTCTTGTCTTAGTAATGTATTTTTTCATTTAGTAATTAAACTAACTACAATTATAATATGAAAACAATTTAGTTATTTTACGTACTAAGCGCGTGCGAAGTAAAAAGCCAGCACATTAATCATAATTGACTACTTAGTATGCGTTAGAAACATCGGTACCCCTCCCACTCGGGCAATTAGCCACCCGCGGCGCACGCGCAACGCCCGCTGCACTTGCCATTCCTTCTTTTACTTTTACCTAGATTTTCCAAGGATTCTGTCATTATAAATATAAAATAAATTGGTAGAACTTAAGACGTTACTTTATTTACAAATTTTTACATTTTAATAACGGTAATCGTTTCAGTAAAATATTTTTATCATGCATTTTATATTCAATCATATATTGAATAAATTTAATTTAATTTTTAATTGGCTTACAATAGCTAGCTGATCAACCTATTGACCAGCTAACTTCATCTGGTGGTAGGGCTTTGTGCAGGCCCGTCTGGTTGGGTACCACCCACTTATCAGATATTCTGCCGCTAAGCAGCGATACTTATTATTTGTTTATGGGCGGTGAACACTTACCATAAGGTGCCCAATTTGCTCGTTCGACTGCCTATAAAATAAAAAAATATGTATTACGGTTATATATTAATCAATATATAATGTAAATGATTATGTTTTACAAAACAAGGTAAGGAATAGAACAGACATCTCCGTAATTTTGTTCAGGTGTATCATGGAATAAAGTAGTTCATTTAATCGTCAATCTTAATACACTATTATGCATTAAACTATTTTGGTACCGAATTCGCAATATTCCTGCCAGCCACGCTATCCATCAGACGTATAGAACTAAACATACATGATAGCCGATAATTGAATATAAACATTGAGTCACGATTCGATTACCTACATATATATAACTATATTAGTTTAGGTGTATTTGAGAAAAAAACATTATTTAAGGAATATAATTAAGATCTGATACTATGTAATTGATGGCAGCGCTTTTTGCTAGCTGCTCAGATACCACACATACATACATTACATATTCTAGCGCCAAACAGCAATACTTAAAAATGTTGTGTTCCGGTTTGAAGGGTGAGCCAGTATAACGAGAGGGATATAGCACATTATATTTCTCAAGTCAATTTATAAGTAATTTTATATACATTAACAATATCTATTGGCGGTAGTACCACTAACCACCAGGAGGCCAATTTGCCCGCCCGCTTCCTATTTTATAAAAAAGTTATAGGTTTTGAAGTTCGCCTCGTTGATTTATTGGTTAGCTTATTACGCTGCACATCCTAAGTAATGTGTTCAAATCCATTCAATAAACGTAACCTTACAAAAAGTCAGTAAGTATATGTCTTATTTAAACTTTCAATAAACCTCGTTCAGTAAATAAGATTATACTTATTATGATATTAAATTTTATGTTCGCTTTAAGTTTGTGTTTTTTTTCTTTTTACATGTATAATGCCATAATGTCATTGGCTAATTTAATATATTTTTCGATATAAATCGCCTAATCGATTTTTATTGATTATTTTTTTTAATATTATGATACCGTTTGTTTCCAAAATAAATAAATAAAAAATATTATTTTGTTATATTTTTTTATTTAATTAAAATTAATAAAAATGTTTTCTTGATCTTTATTTTATTAATACTAATTTTATAACAACTTAATCGCGCCAAGCCATTTCCGCCCATACCCAGCTAGCCTACACAGTGACAATATTAATCGTTGTTCTGTATCGTATCGCACGGTTAGCATAAGAAACACGATCCCGCAGCCTCAGCATTGGGTAAGAATCCCACATAACCCAGTTTCCCCCTTGGGAGCTACCTTTGGAGGGTTTGCCTTGCGTGAAAAAAAAAACGCCGCGATTAATTGCTGGATCCCAGGAACTAAGTGTATGTGTGTGTGTGTGTGTGTGTGTGTGTATATGTAATTGGAGCAAATTGGTATTTTTGTTGAAAAAAAAGAGTAACTACTTTGTTTCTTGCCGGTTCTGCTCGGTACACATTCCGAACCGGTGGCAGCGCTTGACAATTCACGAGTACTTATAAAAGTCTACTTGAATAGAAAATATATATTTTGATTTGATTTTAATAAACCACCATATTTCCTATACATTTTTACTCATGGAAAATACTATAACAACATAATATATAAATATCGCAAACTTAATATTAAATTACGTAACTTAAGTCAATCTAGAAACAACTTTGAACTTCTAAGCTATCATTGAATATAGTATAATGATGTCCTATTTGAATACCAATTTTTCTACGTAACCCCTGAGAGAAGCAAACAATCTTTGTCTCCGGATAATATATTCAATTAAAAGACTTATGCCAGAACAGCTGCTATCTGACCTCTTTAGAAATTAGGGAAGGATATTATCCCATCACACTATATCACTGCTGGTCGGTGGATATATAGGTACCAACCACTTATCTTACTTGATATTGTTGTGTTCCGGTTTGAAGGGTAAGTAAGCCAGTGTAATTATAGACACAAGGAACATAACACCTTAGATCCCAAGGTTATTGGCGCATTAGCGATGTAAACGATGGTTGACATTTTTTACAATGCCAATATATATGGGCGTTGGTGACCACTTACCATCAGGTGGCCCATATGCTCTTTCACCTACCTTTTGTAAAAAAAAAATACTCACAGGTTTCATGTTTTTTTATAACTATGCCCAATTAAATTATAAACGCAAATTAAGCACGCAAAAACAGAAATACACGTCAGATTCGAACCAGCAACCTACGTTTAAAATCCGCGTATTCTATACATTGGGCTTCACTGGGCCACCTCGGCTCTCTACAAACTATTTCATTATGCAATTTAACTCTACGATACCTACATTATTTGTTGATTATTATGTTAATGTCGACTTGACATATTAAAAGCATTCTAGTAGGTGTTTTATTCGTGATAGTACAATTACCACCAGCTAAACTATCGGACGTTTAGCTAAAATATAGAAGTCGATAATCTTATATATGTGTATACTATATGTACTCTGACTCATCTCGATTCTATTGATCTCGATGCGCTACAGTTTATACTGATCGTTCGCACTATCTCCATTGTATCCTTATGTAGAAATAAATGAAGACCATTTTTTTAAAGATTTCTGTCTATGGGACGTTGTCGTTTTTTTTTAAAGATTTCTGTCTATGGGATACAATATATATGGTGGGATATCAATGTATGGTAAAAATATTTTTCGATCGATCAAAAAAGATGAGAAAGTTATATTATGACGCCTGTACCCCACACACCCGTTCATGCGTCCATGTCGCCTTTGATACTGTTAATTTTACTGGTAAAACGACACGTAGGATGTAACTTATATGTTAGGATATATATATATATACTATTTTCCCAAGTGAAAAGCTGTTTTTAATCAATCAATGACAGAAGCTGTTACAAAACCTTGGACTTTTTTTAATTAAACAAATCAAATTCTGATTAGGGGGATACGGGGTTGAACTACATATACAGAAAGTTATATTTGAGTGAACACATTATTTTTCTTCGTCTAATGTAGGAGAGGTAAAGTCGTTTTCGGTTAGCAATTGGAAACGTGCCGCAGACGGACGTCATCCGACGCAGTGAAATTTGGCAGCAGAGAACTCTTATCTGCGTTCGCTCGATTTACTGCTACTAATCTACCTTTTTAGGTTTGTTCTCCACTGGTGCGACGATTCGACCCCATTATTTCGTACACGCCCACAGTTTATACTCATCTGGTGTACTATTTGCAAATAGTATGTGTGTGTGTGTGGGTGTGTTGTGTTATTAATAAGATCACAAATACACGAGTCGTAATCATATTGATAATCTTTTTTTAAACCAAAGTTCATGCCAGCCTCATAGATTTCCATAGACATTTTAAATTAAGTATAAAATGGAAAAACATTTTTGTGAACTTGTCACATCGTTTGGCTGCCTGATATATATATATGTATATTCCTAATATATCGGTAATCAATACAAAGAAGAATATTAAGATCAGGACTTCAACTTTTCAGGTTCACTTGAATACTTTAGATTGAATTATTTAATGCTTTAATGAATTACAATGTATAAAAATTATACTTTCGCAATATATATTTATGAATAAATATAATGATAATATACGGGTATCGTTTAATTATTTATTTGAAGGCCATTTTTACTTTTCCAGTTAAAAAAGGAACAACGCTTTTTGCTTTGAATTATGTATTATGGCTATTGGTCCATTGGGTTAGTCTTCTGCGACGACAGACGGAAATGCTCGCAGAACTGTTACAAAACATCAATGATGGAAACCTGTCATAAACTATTGTTTACAAACAGTATTACAATAGCACTTGAGTGATCTTAAATTGCTATTTATTCGAACTCTCATCTCAGAGATTTTGTGTATCTGGCGAACTTCCAGACTCTCTAGCCTTGAACAGCAAGGTTCTGATTCGAATGCTATCTCTAATCATTAATGAAATTCTAGATATCTGCCGCTTTATAGTTGATCTCATATGTTAGTGCAATCCTTGATTATTCTATTTTTAAGTACGTAAGTGGTTTGTGCTTTTCATTACATTAAAGCGTCAAGCTCGCGCTAAAAATGACTTGATTTTATAGCGGTTTTGATGTAGGTTATTTGATTCGATGCCCGAATATATTAAATTATGATTTTTCACTTTGAATTAATTACAATTACATACTGATAAATAATTAATAGTGAAATGGTGAAGGGGTTATGGATGTAACGTGATTTTTTTACCAATTATTGCTATTTTCATTTGTGTTTTTAATAAGTTATCTCATGCTTCTCAGTGGAAGAAAATATCGTGAGAAAACCTACCTATGTCGGATGAAATTTTGCCATATGTGTATCCACTAAAATAACTTGACATTTAAAATTTTTAACAAATTTCTACGTTACGTGGTGTTGGATGATCCAGTTGGATGATGGTGTGGATGACTGGAGTTCGACGGGTGTTTTTCGAGGACATATTTATGTGTTTATGTATATACGTATGTTCCCTGTCAATCTTACGTAAAGATACAAAATGTTGATAAAGATCCAATTATATGTTTGTTGCATTGAAATGTATATTTCATATTTATACTTCAAAAGATTTTAGGTATCAATAATTGTAACTAAAATTTGTATTTCATTCTTTTTATATTTTTAACATTTCTTTTCCGTTTTTTTATTGATTTAAGGATAGTAACTATGTAATCATTTTTTTCCAACATTATAAATAAGTATAACAGGAAATATTATACAAAAAAGTTCTATAATTTTTAAACATACATTGCTAATACCTCTTTGCTTATAACCAAGACGTAATTTTTATAATGTTCCGGTAATTTCTGTGTTCCATTTATGTATCTTTGGAAGCTAAACTTATTTACTTTTCAGAGTACATTTTCTATTTATTACATAATCAATTAGTATTATGGAACGAATAATGATATGTCTAACATTTTTCATACATGTCATTTGAAAAATAAATACATATTAATATAGAAAAAAGTTCTAACATTTTAAGTAATAACAAATTATTAAATTATGCATAAGGAAAATTGAGACAATTTGATATAAATAAGACATTCTCGTATCTATAGCCCTTGAGAGGAAAAACAAGACAACTAATATTATAAATTCGAAATTGTTCGTTGGTTTGTAATAACAAAACAATTTGAAATAACAGAACATAAAATCTACATTCCGATCGAGTGGTGGCTTTTATAATAACGCTGACAATAATCACATCGTACCAGCCTGTGAATGTCCCACTGCTGGGCTAAGGCTTGGCTTTCCTCACGATGTATTCCTTCACCGTCAAGCACTAGATGAATTATAAACACAAATTAAGCACATGAAAACTCAGTGGTACTTGGCCGGGTTTGAACCCACGATCATCGATTAAAATTCACGCGTTCCAACCACTGGGCCATTTCGGCTTACGGCACTCACATAGGCTTCTAACAAATTACATTAAAAACTGTTTAACTTAATTTATTTAAATATTTTTTTTATATCGAATAGGAAGGCGGACGAGCATATGGGCCACTTGATGGTAAGTGGTCACCAACGCTCTTAGACATTGCCATTGTAAGTAATGTCAACTATCGCTTACATAGCCAATGCGCCACCAACCTTGGTAACTAAGATTTTATGTCCCTTGTGCCTGTAATTACACTGGCTCACTCACCCTTCAAACTGGAACACAACAATATCAAGTTTCCTGTTTTGCGGTAGAATATCTGATGAGTGGGTGGTACCTACCTAAACGAGCTTGCACAAAGCTCTACCACCAGTAATAGTATTTAGTTAGAACGGAAAAAGTATTCGTTGATCTTGGTCGTATCTCAAAAGTATTGGTGTTCATACCAAATCAAAATTTACGATACGATACAATAAAGCGTTTTTGAATGGAAATCGAATCAAAAAAAATAATATTATAAATCATTGGGGCGATTCAAATATCGGAACATCGAAGGAAATTTTGTGGCTGTCAGCAGTAATATGATATTATAAAATGATGATTCACATGAGTCATATGCATTGTATATTGACAAAAGAATTACTTACATAAAAGCCTTAAATATTTAATTACATTAATTAATAATAGATATTTTAGAAATCACGACCTGTAAAATAATGGCAAGATTCTCCTTTAAATTGCAATTCCGATCGTTTCGAAATATTTGTATCTTAATTTTATTTCTGAGAGGCTAATGAGGGAATATGTATAGAGGTAAACCCACTGGTATTTACTAGTTGTAACACGATTAAACTAGTTCCTCGAATAATACCTGGTTTTGCGTTCTATGCAAATAAATATCAATACACCATTTAATTCAGCTCATATCTAATAGTCTGATAGACGTACACTATCATTATAATATTACCATAATCTTTACTTGCATATATAATAACA
Organism: Nymphalis urticae; assembly: GCA_905147175.2. Taxonomy (NCBI): domain Eukaryota; kingdom Metazoa; phylum Arthropoda; class Insecta; order Lepidoptera; family Nymphalidae; genus Nymphalis; species Nymphalis urticae. The sequence goes on from LR989991.1 coordinate 10,807,556, forward strand.
TGTTTTGTAGTGCATTTATTGCTACATTATAAAATCATTTAAATATTATTTTTAATCAATTGATAAAGAATTTTACTATTGCCTCTTTCTTAAGAGAATTAGTCGTATAACTTATGTTATGTGTGGATACATAAATAGCGAATGGTATCAATGGTATTTGAACATGCGACTTTCACAGTGGTGGTATAGCAGTGAGTTATTTAGATATGTAGACTTTTACTTGGCGGCTTTCTGCAAGTTTTGGTAGGTACCACCCACTCATCAGATCAGACTACCTCTAAACAGTTATATTTAGTATTGCTGCGTTGTGGTTTGCAGGCTGATTGAAGACCAATGTAGCTACAGGCACAAGGGACATAACATATTATTAGTTCTCAAGGTTGGTGGCGTATTGGCGATGTAAGGAAGGTGAGCATTTTTCCGCCCACATAAAAAAAATTAGTTTGTTTATGTTACACTTAATTTTACTATATTTAATTAGAAGGATTGTGGAATTGATATGCATCTATACATATATGGCTCTAAATATATTGTGCATATCAAACGTGCAGACAGTTTTTCAAGTGTGTACCTTGTGCGCAGGTAAGCGAGAATGTTAAATATTCTCGCTTAAATAAGCGGTGTGGCGATCTAGCACAAGCTATACGCTTATAAGGAATAGCTGTGATTCACCTAAGCAGGCAAAGGCTTGATTTAAATAAATAATAAGTATATAAAATTGTAACTTAATTTAAATTTTAGGGAGCTCTGCCTTATGTAATACAAGTTTATACCTAGTGCAGGAATCGGAGATTCAAATAGTTTTCATTTTAAATAAATTAGATATTATGGTTTCAAATTGCCTTAGGTCTAATTCAAACTCAGATAAAATATATTTAAAAAATACCGACTTCTTAGTCTAAAATAGTAAAGTAAAAATGTTTAATGTTTATTTATTAAGCAAGAAACACATTTTCTTTAATATAGTAAATAACAAAAACATTAAATTCATACTTGACAATAGTCTCAATCAAAATTATATAAGTACTAGAAACACAATGCATTTTTGGTAGTTTCTAGTTTTATGTACATTTATTTAATAGTATTGCCAGTTAAATGTTAAAAAAACCGTCTCCTCATTTATTATTAAATACTGACAAAAATATGTTGTTGCGAAAGGATTTGTAATCATTAAAAAAATAAACTGTTACAATAATAATGATTACTCACGTTAATTATATCGTTCTTCTAACAATGTAATTTAAAAAAAGCTTTAGGCGCATCTCTTATGTAGTTTAGTGTGAAACAATTCCATGCATTTACTTGTACGTCATACTATCATTTGTTATGCTAAACCGGCATAAGTAGGACCGTTCATACTGGTTTAATGATACACGAACGCTTAACCAACTAAATAATAGGTATAGTTAAAACAAGAATTGTTTAAATGAATTAATGCACAGTTCAAGACTAATTATGCACACTATAACTAAGTTTATAGTCATTGTCTCGGATACACACATAGTAAATTGTTTACAGGTAGTTTTGTATATTGAATGAATTTCTTATAAAATAATTTTCGACCGATTTCAACCTGTCTGTAAATGTTCCACAGCTGGGCAAAGAGTCGAGGTTTAAGGAGGTCCTCTTATAAAGAAAATTTGACAATTCTGGTTTATGTTACAGAATTTCATCTGATATTATATATATATAGATTTATATTCTTACCGCCGAGTACGACTTACTATGTATATATTTATAGGTATTAGTATTAGCTATCAATAGATATATAATCTCGTCTTCAACGATAACCTCTATATATAACTTTGCTCACTTCACCGTTCGATAGTAAGCACATACTATGTATATAAAACCTCAGTAGTGCTTGCCCGGCTTCTACCTCCTTAAATAAAATTTAGAAACGTAATTAATTTTCCTAATAAGCGTTAACGACATTATCTATAAATGTTGTTCAGATTAAACAACGCTGTATCTTCTTCTATCGAATCTCAAATCTTTCATGATGGAAAGAGAGAAATCAATGTTCAACTTTACAACTACTTATACCACGTTATACACCACCACCGTAAATAATTTTTACATATTATCTCTTCATATTAATATAATTAAGAATGCAACATTACTTTACTTTATACTTCATTGTACACCACGAAGAGAAAAAAAAATACAAAACATGGATACAGCCTAAATAAAAGTAGCATACAATTTTGGCGATCTTATCGCTACATAGCGATTTCTTCCAGGCAACCAACGGTGTAAGTAATAACTCATAGGATATGAGGTAAGTGGTGCTGTAATAATAAATAAAATAATGTTGTATAACAACATTAGTACTTACATAAGTTAAAAACGAATACAGAATAAACAAATCGGATATTTTCTTTATACGACAAACTCAAGATTTACTCGCAATGAACAAGTGTTGTGTGTTAACACACTCACACACACACGATTCACATTAGACGCAGTATTGATTGAATGTATTAAATTAATGTAGTTTTTTTATTCATTTTCATATTCCTCGAATGCACATCTTTTAGTCGATCGAGTTGAAATGTTCTTATTGAGCCAACTATTTGTGAAGGTTCCTGACAAAGTTCCATCAACGTACAATGATGAGGATGTTCTCCTGACTGATTTGGATCACGACGTTTAATCGGAGAGATTATTCAACGGGATAACATATTACAATGCAGAGTGTGAGAGAGGGCAAACACTAGTGCACTCTAGAGAGTGGAATAGATTCCATAACTCTTATAATCCGATAGGAAATCCGACTTAACCAAGGAAAGAAATTTCAGGCGATTTTTTTATCATTAAGGAAGGCAGACTAACAAGTGATGGTAAATGGTCACAACTGCCCATTATTTGGCATTGTCATTGTAAGAAATATTAATCATCCTTTACATCTCGATACTGACCTTGGAAGTTAAGATGCTATCTCTATTGTGCCAGGTACACTGGCTTACTCACTCTTCACACCGGAATACAACAATACTAAGTACTTCTGATTGACGCTAGAATATATAATGAGTAAAAATTTCTTGAAATCTGATACCATTAAACAAGCGATAACTTGCTTAGCTATGATATAATATGCTATAATTATGAAATTAACGTACAACAAATGTGTTTTTTTGTTCAAAGACATAAACGCATTTCTACAGTTTACATAAGTGTAAACAAAAACACAAATTAACGCAGAACCAATAAGAGAACCTTTAAGAGCTTCCCTAACAGATCTATATTACTGCCAAATTCATAAATCCAAGATAAAACTCGATAACGTTTCGATTCAACTAGATATGAACCTATACATTTCAGGCTCTGCGTTATGAAGTAGCTATTAGAACGAGACAACAAGGTATATTCATTTATATTATAACATACATAAATATAGAAGTATTCTTCCTTTGATCATTCGTAGCTTAATAGGTTAGTAACGTCATTTTGCATCATTGTGACAGTTCTAATTAGTAACAAACTGTGCGCTATTACTTCATCAGGCCGTTCAGGACACGATTAATACTTACGTCATCATTCTAAGTTTGGTACTATTACGGTATTACCGCGGGTCTGCGTCACTTATAATCGTTTTTACGGTCCCATTTATTGAACACTAAGTGTTTTATTGCGGAAGGAAGAGAGATTTAATGTAAAAGTGACAGCTCATAGATTTGCCATTGGTTCGGGAATGCCAGTAAATCATTTAATACATGTTGGTTTCCTTACAGTATCATTGTTTTTATGTAGGAAGCATACATTAAACTTAAACACACACAAAATCTCAATGAACTATAATTAAATTGAATGTTGTTAACGAAAGTTACGTATTTGAACGGAGAGCTCTTTCTAAAAGCTCTTGTTTAAAATATGGCTTAACAGTAACAGCCTGTTAATGTCCTACTGCTGGGCTAAGGCCTCCTCTCCCTTTTAAGGAAAAGGTTTGGAGCTTATTCCACCACGCTGCTTCAATGCGTGTTGGTAGAATACACATGTGGCAGAATTTCAATTAAATTAGACAGATGCAGGTTTCCTCACGATGGTTTCCTTCACCGTCAAGCACGACATGAATTATAATCACAATTTAGCACATGAAAATTCAGTGGTGCTTGCCCGGGTTTGAACCCACGATCATCGGTTAAGATTCACGCGTTCTAACCACTAGGCCATCATGGCTTATTATGGCTTAACAGTAAATAATTAATTAATATGTATCATATTATAAGTACACAAAAGTAAGTTTTGTTCGCTTATTTCCCAGATTTAATCAAAAACTAGCTACTGATATCCGACAGAAATGAAACTTTTATTTTTATTTATAGCTTGTAGGTCCGAATTCTTTAAAGTAAACACTGCTAAAGCTAAAAGAGATAGAAGTAAATCATTTATTAAATACTTTTAGACATTCAATAATTGTACATAAAATATATCATCTTATATTTATATAAATAGCAATTACATCACCTATGTTTAATGAATGGGGGAAATAATTATATATTACATTAATTCGATTTATTGGTCACACAGTATTAATAATTATCAACATATAACATATCATGTTAAGCGTTGTCTGCTTATTAAAATTGCGGTTAATACTATGCAATTTAGACCGGTAGTTTTAGAGATATTAAGAGATATTTGAATGAATGATTGAGAAAAAAAGTGTGGGCCAGCGATAACATATAATTACCGCTGTATGAACGAAGTCATCGCTTGGCTCGATACTTCCATAATTTATATCTATACATACTAATATGACTGCCTCGTTGGACTAGTGGCTTGATATAAGGCCGCAGACCCGGAGGTCCTGGGTTCAATTCCCAGGTCGGGTCAATGAAAAGTTATTGGGTTTTTCTGTCAGAAAATAATTGTCAGTAGCAGCCCGGAGTCGGAAGTGTATACACTCCCGTGCCTCGGAAAGCACGAAAAGTCGTTGGACCTGCGCCTGAATTCTTTCCAGTCGTGTCGGATTATCGTCCCATCGGATTATGAATATAGAGTGCACACTTATGCACTATAATAACTCCTGCGCTGTTGGCTAATCTCTCTTGAGATTGGTTACCGAAATCTGTCTGGAGGACACCATTATTATTTATTATTATATACTTATATGACGTTTTCCTTATAATGTCTTACTGAAATAAAACTACTAAGCCAATATATATAAAACATATACGGAAAGATGCAGCGCATTACGGAGAATATTTTGATATATAATATTATTATATATCAAATCGCATTTTCACCCCCTATAAGTTTTAACTATTGACGTAACAAGCGTGAATTTCATATCCGTGTATTTAGTTAAAACATATCACCTTAAATATTCCCGCTGCTCGGTTCGATTGAACACAGGGAAGCAGTGTGAAGTCGGGACAAGCAGCTTTAGTGACGTATTCATAGATAATCTCATCTTTTGTTATCACTTAAAGTTACATAATACGATTACGTGGTTTATAATAAAAACTTAATTGTATATCATGTGAAGTCGGAACGGAGTCGGTAGCTAGTGATACATAGATAAGATTCATCTTTCATTATTGTTAAAAGTGACGTAATCTCAATTGAATTCCTTTTCGTCGATATCTCATTGTTTATTACGATTTCTTTGTTCCGATCGATAAATTCTATGGCGACGGGAACATTTCTTGTATTAACCTAACTTGACCCGAGCTTAATTGCTTATCGTCGATCAATTATTACCGATAGTTGTTTTCATACATCCTGGCGTCTCTAGGGGAATTATTATAGACTGAACGCTATCATGCTTCGCTTTCAAGATATATCTAAAAATAAAATTAAATGTTTTTTGTTTGTAATAAAAATAATTATTAAATTTCTCTAATCATAGACTTATTTGTTTCTGTATCTCGTATATATTTAACATAATTAATTTATCGTATGTATAAAAAAAATGTTGTTATATCTTTTTGAGATTAAAACAAAAATCGACAGACGTCCTGCCTAAATATGTATACCAATAGTAATGTCAATGGGTTTACTGGTTAATAGGTTGATTTGCTGCAACGCCATTCGGCATCAAGTATTTTTCAATAAAATGAATGGTACATAAAAAAAAGCCGAGATGGTCTAGTGGTTAGAACGAGTGCATGTTAACCGATGATCATGGGTCAAACCCGGGCAAGCACTGAATTTTCATGTGCTTAATTTGTGTTTATAATTCATCTCGTGCTTGACGGTGAAGAAAACCTGCATGTGTCTAATTTCATTGATTCTGCCACATGTGTATTCTACCAACCCGCATTGAAGTAGCGTGGTGAAATAAGCCTTTGTCCTTAAAAAGGGAGAGGAGGCCTTAGTCGAGCAGTGGGACAACAGACTGTTACTGTACTGTATATAAGTTGTCTCTAAGAAAAATCCAGGAGACAGTCTAATTGCAAGCTCAAGGGACATAACATCTCAGCTCTCAAAGTTGCTGGCGTATTGGCTATGTAGGGAATGGTTATCATTCTTATATTGCGATGCCTATTAGCGGTAGTGTCCATTTACCATGAGGTGACTCATTTTGCCCTACCTATTTTATATAAGAAAGTCTAATAATCTTAAACAGACATATCAACATTTATTTTAATTTGTATACATTTCAAACTTTAGTAAGCATTAAGCTTAGCGAATTTTGATATATTTGTTTATATATATGTATATTTATTGTAATTATATCTCCAAAGGCGTGTTATCCGTGCCTTTGTAGTATTTTATGTTTAATTTGTTATAAGATTATAATGTGCCGGCTTACTTATTACCAGGCAACAACACAAGGTTCTGGATTAAGTATTGATAGAGATTTGGCATTTATATGCAATATATTGATTTGCATTAGTCGTACTCCAGATGGCTTCTTCATTGACTCGGAATGAGCGCAAGTTGACTTCCTTGAAATGGGGCTTATTGCCTTCGTGGGATTCTGGATTCCTTATTCAGTCTGTACGTTATTTGGCCAGTATTTCCAAAATCGGGTACCCATAAAAAACATTTTTTTTATATTCATAGTAACAAATATTTCATAATCAGATAATCAAACTTACTATTCTTCCGGAAACAAAATAATCACTCGTAACACGGCCGACGAGTTGTCTTCAAATAATGGTCTTACTTTGAAAAACAATACATTAAATAAGATATATCTAAAAATAAAATTAAATGTTTTTTGTTTGTAATAAAAATAATTATTAAATTTCTCTAATCATAGACTTATTTGTTTCTGTATCTCGTATATATTTAACATAATTAATTTATCGTATGTATAAAAAAAATGTTGTTATATCTTTTTGAGATTAAAACAAAAATCGACAGACGTCCTGCCTAAATATGTATACCAATAGTAATGTCAATGGGTTTACTGGTTAATAGGTTGATTTGCTGCAACGCCATTCGGCATCAAGTATTTTTCAATAAAATGAATGGTACATAAAAAAAAGCCGAGATGGTCTAGTGGTTAGAACGAGTGCATGTTAACCGATGATCATGGGTCAAACCCGGGCAAGCACTGAATTTTCATGTGCTTAATTTGTGTTTATAATTCATCTCGTGCTTGACGGTGAAGAAAACCTGCATGTGTCTAATTTCATTGATTCTGCCACATGTGTATTCTACCAACCCGCATTGAAGTAGCGTGGTGAAATAAGCCTTTGTCCTTAAAAAGGGAGAGGAGGCCTTAGTCGAGCAGTGGGACAACAGACTGTTACTGTACTGTATATAAGTTGTCTCTAAGAAAAATCCAGGAGACAGTCTAATTGCAAGCTCAAGGGACATAACATCTCAGCTCTCAAAGTTGCTGGCGTATTGGCTATGTAGGGAATGGTTATCATTCTTATATTGCGATGCCTATTAGCGGTAGTGTCCATTTACCATGAGGTGACTCATTTTGCCCTACCTATTTTATATAAGAAAGTCTAATAATCTTAAACAGACATATCAACATTTATTTTAATTTGTATACATTTCAAACTTTAGTAAGCATTAAGCTTAGCGAATTTTGATATATTTGTTTATATATATGTATATTTATTGTAATTATATCTCCAAAGGCGTGTTATCCGTGCCTTTGTAGTATTTTATGTTTAATTTGTTATAAGATTATAATGTGCCGGCTTACTTATTACCAGGCAACAACACAAGGTTCTGGATTAAGTATTGATAGAGATTTGGCATTTATATGCAATATATTGATTTGCATTAGTCGTACTCCAGATGGCTTCTTCATTGACTCGGAATGAGCGCAAGTTGACTTCCTTGAAATGGGGCTTATTGCCTTCGTGGGATTCTGGATTCCTTATTCAGTCTGTACGTTATTTGGCCAGTATTTCCAAAATCGGGTACCCATAAAAAACATTTTTTTTATATTCATAGTAACAAATATTTCATAATCAGATAATCAAACTTACTATTCTTCCGGAAACAAAATAATCACTCGTAACACGGCCGACGAGTTGTCTTCAAATAATGGTCTTACTTTGAAAAACAATACATTAAATCTTTGAAAAATACTTAAAAACATCCGGAACTAATACTAATGGACATAAAGGTGTGATACATGCAATAAAAACAATGAAAAATTTGTTTAACGATACGCGTATCAGCGTTAGTCTAGACTAGATGACCTCTAGTCTGTACTAGTTGTGCTATAAAAAGGCAAAAGAAGCGATTCAGCTTGGTTGTTGCAATCGACTTTATTTTATTTTTAGAAGCGTGTGAACAATGCGCCAATTAAACGGATACTTGAAAAGGCATCAATTAATAGGCGCACGAATTTATATGCCATTAATTTTGATTCACGATTTATATACATACCGTAAAAATTCAGACAGAATACGCTTCATCTAACTTCACGTGTTATTGACTAGTCTATTCGCAGTTGGCAGTAACACTTCCGCTGCAGGGCGGAGGATTCGATTCCAGATGTATTATATTTATGAATATAAGTGATGTATTTATCCATTTATTTGAGGTTATATACGTTTATCAGTGCGCTGTTATAACACAGGCATTAAGTTGCCAAGTGTTATAAAAAAGTACATATTTGTATACATATTATAAATAATAATAATTACATGACACATCAGCTATGAATAAAGAAAATATAATATAATTATTTTGTCAATGATTTGAACAAATATATGTTGATGAGCCAAAAAAATGGCCAGTATCATAATTCATTCGATTATATCAAAGAAAAATTAAAATCTTAATTATGATTATAATAGATGATTGTCTAATTGATCAGACTTAATATGTACCAATAAAATATCAATAAAATATCAGTAATCAATAAATGATTATAAGTATGTGATTTTACTTAAAATATATATACTGTAAAACGTTGTTACAGTATATATAATATATTTCGTTTAAACGAAATTTTGTTTTCACAAATTCGTGATAATTATTAAACATGTGTACAAATGACCACAGACATTGTAATAACTTTGTGGATACAGCTTGAAGGTTGCTAATTCCAGCAAGAATTGCTGCCTTTTTTAAATATCAAACATATTCACAGACGATAGTACAGTGCATGGTGGATACCACGGACGCGCAGTGGCTGGGCGAGCGGAAATTGGGGAGAGGCGGGAGGATCTTGTCATTGAACTCGATAGGACGTTAGAGCTTATCGCCAAATGGGGCTCAGATAATCTTGTTGAGTTTAATGCCAAGAAAACACAGGTATGCGCTCTCACAGCAAAAAAGTCACCATTTTCCCCTTTTCCCTCCCTCTGTGGCACTCCGCTGGTGATACAAAGCAAAATCGCCATGCTGGGGATGGACGTTCGCTGCGACCTTAGTCCAAGGGATTACATCGAGGCTGTAATAAAAACAGCCTCACGGAAACTCGGAGTTCTGAACAAGGTGCGGCGTTTTTTCACGCCTCAACAACTGTGCCTGCTGTACAAAACACAGGTACGGTCTTGCGTTGAATATTGCTCGCACCTTTGGGATGGCTCCGCTAAGTACCTACTTGAGGCCTTGGACCGGTTGCAGCGACGTGCGGTCCGCATTATTGGCGACGTAAAGGTCACTAACACCCTCGAGCCTTTGCAATTGCGTCGAGAGATAGCTGCGCTGAGCGCTTTCTATCGACTGTATCACGGCGAGTGCTCCGAGGAATTATTTTCCCTAATTCCTGCTTCCCCCTTCCTTCACAAGTCTACGCGTGCTGGCTCTCGATGTCACCGACTAACTGTGACATCAATTCCATCGCGCACAAAGAAATTTGGCAACTCCTTTCTTTGTCGCACTTCCAAGAAATGGAATTCCTTACCAGCACACGTATTCCCCTCCTCTTACGACCCGGGTTCCTTCAAACGAGGCGTGAAGAGGCATCTTGCGGGCCGGCAAGGCGAGGGCGGCTAGTGCAGAACCTTCTTCCCGACTGTACTGGCCGTCCTCGCGTTTGGACTCTACTACCACTTAACATCAGGTGGAGTAGAGTCATTTGCCCTCCCGGGTAATATAAAAAAAAAAAAAAAAAAATATTAGTCATGTCGTGCAATATAACGGATGACAATCTAACACAACCGAGGATCAGGAGAAGGACAAACGGTTTTATATGCTTCCCGGGGCTAGCAATACAACACAGGAGAGCCGGGGTTTTGAGCAGAGAACTTTAGAATTTTCAGCCTTTTATTTTTGTATCCTAAAAACTAAACAGTCAGAAATATATATTTAAACATCTCCATTCCAAAACCTAGTACATAAACAAACGTACACAACAACAAATATATTCATGTCTAAATGGAAAAACAAGATTAAAAGTCTACAACCGCAAAACATTTCTGCATAAAGTCTCATGCGTGTGCCCTCTACCTTTTAAATGTCTACAAAAACTACAAATAAATTTATAAATTATGCCATTTCTTAGAAGTGTTTAAGCGGTTGCAGCGCGAATTTATTATAAAGCAAAAAAAAAACATGGATTTTTTTTTGTCAATCCCATCACGTTTCTTTAATTGTTCGTTTCTTAAAAAAACCAAAACCGCGGTTAATCCTATAATGAAATTCGAGGCGCGACGCGCTATTCGGTCCTGGCTATTGAATGTCGGGTCTTTTTTATTCGGATTCGTGTGAATAATAAAGGATTTTATGTCATAAGTTGTTAGGGACTTCCATTTGATTTATACGTCTGCTCGCATTAAATGCCTGCAGTTACCTGGCATTTGACGTTACCTTTATCCGTAACAATTTCCAAGGTTTCGTTACTAGATAGAAAAACCTTTCTAGAATCGATTTTTCTAACCAATGACATTCGTTATTTAAACGTCATCTAACGCACGAGCAATACAATCGAATGCAATTAAATTATTCAGTTAGTATTACATCATCAAAAGTTTAAGGTTGGTTCATCGTGGTTCGATTTTCATTACAATATTCCTATATTGCATACTTCTCACTTGTCGGAATGATATACGGAATACATCTTTAATCGATTCGGCTCCAGTTTGACGGATTTTTTTTTGACAGAGGCATTATGCGGGCGCTCCAATGGCGCCGGCCGACGTGATACCTCGCTGATCAAAGCGATTGGGGACGATTAAACTTATTTAATACACTGTGTATATGTACAGAAATATTTCAAGAGCATCTCTGTATAGTTAGTTTATTGTCTTCCATGAATATATCAGAATACTTTTCAATTAAAAAATGTCAATGGACGTGATCTATGAAATATATCGTAGGCCGGATTAAGCCTTACTTATAGCGTTGTTTGGCGGATAATTATTTAAATATTTATTTCTCTCTTTCTGTCTTCATGAATTTGACAATTTCTTTATTTAAAAAATATAAATAAACATTACAGCTTGAACCTAAAGCGTTTATTTACTTAATGCAGTTTGTATGTATTCCTCTGCCGTTTTGCGATATACAGCAGGTGATGAGTTAAACAAGTCGAGGCTTGGATTCCAGTCCAGGACACCATTGAGCAAAGTCAACGCGCGTATCAAAGGTGACTCGCTCACCAGTACCAACCGACAGCCGGGAACCGCAAATAGCTTGTGTCGACGAACGCGAGTGTATTTGTCAGAAACGTTTAACGATATTAGTTCTAACACTGAGAGATTGAAGATGGTACCCCTGAGTAACTAGAAGAAATAGTTTAGTAAGGTTTATCATCGCACTTCGAGGGAATCGTATCCTATCATTCTTTGTCCAAATGAACTAGGATAAAGATAAGGATACCCTACGAAGAATCCGTATTGCTAGTGGAAGAGACATCTCAAGATTTTTTTTTGGAGTTTCTCCACCGTGAGCTTGTATTTTACCTGATGTGGACTCCAAATAACTGAGTTACTTTCTAACGTTCTTATTGAAATAAGACGCCAGCATTGCTTAACTAATCACCCCTAAACAACATTTTTAAGTAAAGTTGATAGTGTACAGCGGTTATACAATCATAAACGCTATCAATAGAACTCAATACCTACAATCTACATGATAGGAACGAAATTGTTTTCCGTCCTTATTGCTTCAGGAATATTTAAATTTGATTCGTTGTACTAAAATTTGACATTGAAATCTTACTTTCATTACAACTAAGCAAGTTACATCTTTAAATTGTTAATAAATAATAATATAACTGTTAAAAAATAAACGAAATAGTCAAAAATCTATGATTTTTTTTTCAATACTGTGACTACAATTAGCTTCATGTTTGGAAGCTATAGTAGTAAAAATGTTTAATAATGAACCATTGACGTCATCCTAATCAATGGCGGTCACGATAACATAATACAAAAGTGTATAATAATATGAGTGCACATGTGCTTGCGCATGTACATGTTCACTTTCCTATCGATGAGAGTAATCAGACAAGACAAGAAAGAAGCAGGGATAAAGGTATGGTTTGGCATGTGTGTAAACATTGCCAACTCAAAATTTTTTGGCGAAAATGAAAACAATTATTTCTTATTGGCCACGAGATCTAGATCTAATAAGCTGTCCAATACACGAACGAATCATTTAAAGTACCGTTACAATTCATAACACACTTTAACCGCTTATTCGAAATTCTTTTACAATATTTAGAGACATAAAATAGATAGATATAATTTACTCGTGGCGCTGTGGCCGTAAAAATATAACATTGTTATTTTACTGGCTGTGCCCCTTGGATTGACCCACGTTAAATTTCGATTATACATGCTCGTTTCAAACACATCGCCGCACAGTCGTCACCGCACGTACCCGTCTCCCCTGTCATTCTTTTCATTCCCGCTCTTCACATTCTGTCCTTCGAGTCGTAGCATGAAGTTATCTAACTTGAAACCTTTCTTGATTTAGCGGTTTATCTCAAAGAGTTCTTCAAATCTGATTCATCTTACTTCGTTTTAAAATTATATCATTGAAACAACATGTACAGCTATATACTATTGATATATATATTTCACGTTAAATACATTTTGGAATCTAGATGAAAATTCAACAATGTTGTACCTTCTATGGCGGTTTTTTCTTTTGCTCTGAACCTCCTTAATAATTACCCTTCTATAGATCTATAATACTATGTCTTCTTTTTTCAAATGTCAAAATGTTACTTTAAAGTAAAAGAGAATATGATGAGCAATTTTCCTTTCAACAACATTTATTATTAATGGCATAAAAGTCCAACTGCGCTGCGCTTACTATCGATTTATTCGACACATATAGTAGGTACACACACACATACACAATAGGTAGGAATACCTATTAAATCACTTATCCCCTCTTCCTCAATTACAAACGTTATGACCTTGTATTTAAAACGGTTCGCAGCTCACAAAAGTTCTTCGCAATTGTTCTACTATTACCTGAATTGAATTATTAGTTATCATTATTATACCGAGGGCATGAACTTATAAATAGTGTAAATATCACGAAGGACTCGAAACAAATATTAAGTATTGGTCGAGCTAAGATTTAGCGTCTCAATACTATCAACTTACTATATGAGAACATAAGAGCAGTTTCTTTTACATAATAATATAATAGAAATTAAACTGCATTATTTACTTTAGAGCATTACTAAATTGTTTTCATCAAATTATTACATCATGATTATGCAATTATAATTAAAATTTAGTTCAGAGCTGCAGAGCCGTTATCGTCATATACCTACATCCGAGAAAAGCGTATTTTTTTTTAAATTGAGTTCTTTACGTTGTTTTAGAGTCACCATTTTTTTTTAAATTTAAATATTATAATAATAATTAGTTTTATTCTATTCATTATTTTTAAAGGCGTAAAGAAACCATGTTTATTATATATATACAATATAAAATATATATAATTATATATATAATTAAAATAAAATAAATATACAATATATATGTATACAATATATATAAACTAAAATACTTTCTAAATTATGCAAAACCTATCGTCCGGTGTTTATCGCATGGTAACCCTACTCTCGACAATATATCGACGCTGCGCAGGCGCCTGCCAGTCGCGCTTCACATTCGAATTGACGAATGACAATGCGCCCACGCTGATTAAACGACTTGTAGAGCGTTCGAAATGCAAGTGTATGATTTATTGCACATCTTTTTAATCCGAAAATAGAAAAAATAAACGATATTACGAGCCACGTGAAGTATCGTTTAGTTATTACTGAGATTTACATCGGTATAAAATTCTCGGTATATTGTCCCTAAATGTATCAATAGATTTACAATTATTACATTGACGTAAAAATTAGCTATCATTCCGATGTCTCCGTCCGTAAAGGCTCAAGTTTTCATAATCTAATTATACGAGTATTAAAACTCTTTATAGATAAACTGATAATTTCAGATCATAAATATTTTTTTTAAATAATATCCGATATGACTTCGTACCCTTATATGTTGGTTAAATTAATTGTGTCCTCTTTACGGTCCAGGCGGCCATTCTCAAATACTTGCTAATTGCAAAGGAGATGTTATAGGGCACAGATGCACTATTAATTGAAATGGTAATAAATAAAAACCAATAAGCAGGCTATCTGGCAAAATCGGTGAGAGATCATGGGACCAATTCTACTAATCTATAACGACACCAACGTTCTCGATTCAATTCTAATTAAAATTTGAATATTCCATACTTTTTCGGATCGAAAACGAACAGATTAGTTGTTAAAATATACCGCTATAACAAAACCAAACTTAACTATGAAATATTATGATAATAGGCGATAATTGAATGAAAGAATAGGAAAACGGATAAGTGGCAACGATTACGCTTTGATTTGTTTTCTGTAAAGTGACAATTTGTTAGTAGAATTCGCCCCCAGGCGCCAAATTCCTCAGTACATGCCGCTACTGAGAATTTATTGACAATAAAACCTAATGACTTTTACTAGCATGCCGTATTCGATACCTCGAAACGTCCAGAGTTATAATTTAACCAAGACGACGAAAGCAGCGACGCGCGCTATACAAACAGCGATGAATTACATTACACATTATATCACGATAATTTTAAGGCTAACTAACACTACGGTATCTAGGTATCTATCTATCTTTCTTACTTTAAATGGTGGAAAGGGTTTCGTACAAAACTCATCCGAGTGAAGGATAGAAGAGGAAGGAGATAAAACAAACAAAATAACATATAGGTATATAGGCCAAATAAATAGATGAGTAGAGTTTAAAAATGTCAAATGAATCGGCAAACTTTGTACACGGTTGTTCTTAGAACTGCCGGCATCTGTGTACTTTCTGATGATATTTTATTATACGTAGGTAGTGCAGGGCCACGAAACAAACTATACGGAGTGATGTCGTTTCTCAGGTTGATATTAAAAAATGAATAGATTATTATTTTTATTTTTTAGACAAAATCTTAATGAATTATGAATGTTTGTATTAAAATACGTTCGGCAGATTTTGATTTATATGGGGGGTATCATATAAATTACAGGCCAATACGTTTCAAACGATGTTTATATTTACCCGACTATATTTGTTAATGGTTTCTAAGATTGTTTATGGAAGTACTATTTATTATTCACTTATATTTATTCACTAAATATAAAAGCGAGATTAGTGTTGTTAACTTTCAGCGCGGAGAATAAATTAGCGAGTTGAATCTATGTATAAGGGCATAAATAGTCCCATAGCTAGTGCCAACTAAATACATCACGATCGATATAAAATTAAAAATCTTCAACATAACTGTCCCAAAAATATCAAAAAAGAATTCGTGAACATCTATATATCAGCGGGCGAAGTAGACGGCACGTCTCTGAGGGTCCCTTCGAAGTTTTTTTTTTTACTAAAGGTGGACAAAACGCATGAATGGAGGCTGATGAATGAAATTCCAATGTCAAATAAGCGCCTCGGGATAAAAAATAAACGCTTAAATATTTCTATGCACTTCCTCTCTATAGTCTGTGTCCTCTGACTGTGAATTGCATTGCGCTATTTAAACGACAAAGCTTGTTACTTCAATCTACGGTTCAGAGTGTTGTGTGTTAATTTTATCATTTGTGTGTCACGTACGTTTGTAGTGTAAATTTATTTTTTATTCATTTCAATTGAAATAATATCCTTTTATAATTCTTACGTAATTGTTCTCTATATTTGATTGACGATTAATTTACAGACTATAAATAAAAGTAATTCCAAGAACCATTGTATTATTATTACTCATTTGAAGTAAAAAAATATATATGAATTAGAAATATAATTCATATTTTTGCTTATACTAAGCAATATTTTAAGCTGGTTATTAATTAATTCCATATTTATCTGTATGAATCTCATTACAATAGGACAAAAATTAAATGTTGCCATCTTAGTTGTTTCACCAATAAATAATTACTCGATTTAATTTATATTTTTCGTGGAAAAAGCATATTTTCTTATTGGAAAAATTATAATAGCAGACTGTTTCTCAGAAATCGAGTTTTATTTTAAACCAATTAACTAAATATATATGTGTGTCTTTTAAAGAATTTAAAGTTAAATAATATTGACATACAAAGACCATGATCATAAAAAAAAACAAAAAGAAAAAAGCCTTTTTATTGTAATAAAATATATTTTGCCTGAATTTAACTTGAATAAACATATTGAATATAATTGTATTTGGTTTGATAAATATATCCTATTATTATGTTATGCTCAAACTCCTATTATTATGCTTTGCTCGACTCTAATTATAAATAAAAAAACTAGTTATAAAAAAAAATCGTTTTGTTCAGGAAAAACAGTTAACTTACTTTATAGTTTACTTTATACTTTTTATTGTACACCACAAAGAGAAAAATACAAAACATGGATACAGCATAAATAAAAGTACAATTATAGCGACCTTATCGCTATATAGCGATATAGATAAACTTATAAATCAAAACTTGAGGTCAATCACTAGAGCCGTTTCCTAGACACGAAATAATTTTATACACATTTACAAGAAATGCTTCCTTTATTATAAGATAATTATAAAAATAATAACATAATTGTCTAGAACGAAGTTTTTATATTTATCGTAATTTTTTAAATATACTTATATGTACATAGGGTACCTAACACCCATTCATCAATCGCAAACGCAGACAAAGCCACGGGCGGAAATTAGTAACTTATAATTCTATAACATCGCTGATTTTATTATTAAAATATTGCAATTATAAAAGCCCACAAAACAAATAAACAATAATTACATACGAATAACTTACAACGATCCTACACGTCCGTCTACATATTTATGAGTATGTCACTCAAACATTACATAAAGGCGGCGAGATGAAATAAAAATATTCTGTTATAAGTAAGAATGTAACAATTTTGTCATAGCAGCCGTATCTCAAGCAATTTATCATGAATGGTTTGACGATGGTTTGTTAAAAACGCGATTGAGCGTATGGTGTGAGCCCACACAGCGCCTACACTTCGCAGAAGGCTCCGGATGCGTGTGTATAGTTTCTATGGGCATTGTGGGAAGCACAAATGGGCGGAAACGTGTAGAATCGAGATTTGGTGCAAGGCACCATCTGCGCTGGCGCCTTAACGAAACATTGCTTTTGCGCCGGCGCCCAGCGATAGGTGAGAAAATATCTCCGACTTCCCTGTCACAGATTATGCGTGATTTGAATTTTTATATCATGCCTATGATTTTCAATCATCTGTGAGACATTTAAAACATCAATTAAAAAAAATATACAACACAAAAATAGTATATGCATTCTTTTTGCATTGTATATTTATTATATTTTATTAAATTGTAAAAGAAATGCAACGAAATTAAAATATTTGTGGACACATAAGTATTGACATTAATTATTATGGTTTGAAATTATAGTAATTATATATAACATATATTTAAATAAACTATGAACTAAAAAATATTTATGAATATAAAAGTACCGAATGTGAGGTGCTCGGCATTTGTAGTGCTAAGTTCTGTATAGCTATTGGTACACCGTATTGCTATTCTACGAGGACAAACACGAAACTCACCTCCGAAAACGGTCTTTAAATCTCAGAAAGTGATATGCGACATTGACCATTATTATTATAACATTTAAAAGATACACGCATCAAAATAGAATATCTGCCAACATTTCACGGATGTGTAATTAGTGTATATGGTTTAGCAACCCATGATTTTAACGGTAATAAAGTAAATTTTAAACTATGTTTTCATGCCTCATTGGTTAGTGAGTAGCCTATCGGGATACAGCGTGAAGTCAGCATTGTTGCGTTTCGTTTGTGGATTGGCTAGTTTTTTAGATTGAACAATTTGGACGAAATCGGTCAATAGGACTTCATTTTTATCGAGATTATATTTTACTTTGCAGTAATTGAATACATTGTATGCGTTACGATTTCTCATTTATTTCAACGGTTTTGTACTCTAGAAATCTTTTTTTTTGTAAAACAATTCAAAACTAATCACCGTGTGTGTGTCACAGAAATCCACCTAAACGGCTGGACCGATTATAATGAATTTTTTGTGTGTGTTTGTGTGGGTAAGTGGATGGTCTAGATGGAACCGAATAGGTGGCGCTGCGATCGATACCAGGATATTATTTTAACAAAAAAAGTTAAATTCATTATATATTTCACCGGCACGGGCTGCTAGTAATATATGTGCATAGGGTATTTTATCCGCTTTTTACTAAATTGACAAATTTTGAATCTATAACTTTCACTGATGGTAGGGCTTTGCGCACACTCATCTGGGTATGTAACCACTCATCAGATATTCTATCGCAAAACAGCAGTACTTGGTATTGTTGTGTTCCGTTTTGAAGGATGAGTGAGCCAGTGTAAATACATGCACAACTGACATAACAAATTAGTTCCCAAGGTCGGTGACGCATTGGCGATATAAGCGATGGTTAACATTTCTTACCAATGGAATGGGTGATAACTTTCCATCACGCGGCCTATAGGCTTGTCCGCCTACCTATATATAAAAATTAAAAAAATGTAAATTTTCCCTCCTTATATAATTAAACGAATAACTACACCATGAGTGAAATAATATACCAAAAAGGCCAGTCATAAATAAGTATTAAACCAAATAAAAGTCAGAATTAATCTTAAACGAATTACTGCTAATATTATTTCCCCATATTTTTTGGTGGAAATGAAAATCAATTTGACACACAGGTAAACCGCTAATGCATTATAAACGTTACAAATTGCTCTTAAATGTTAACTTTGAATTTGTCTTTTAATCTTAAATCAAACCCAGAGCACTTTTTTAACAATTATTATTATCAGTTTCAAGAAAATAAGTCCCTATTGTACCTCTTTTTAAATCACTTATTTGTAGATAGTCTTTATCTTATCATTTAAAACCGTCAAAAACAATACACATTGTTTACAGACCGTTGTCAGTGTCGTTTCAATTAAAGAAGACTCTGTGATCGGATTAGAACACATTGTTTATGGGCAAATAAGCCTACAGTAATACGAAACACGTGTGCGAGTTGTCGGTTCTGTGATTCTCGCTGATAGTAACGGTTCTGTGGTGGAGGCACGGTGCGTGACTCATCTCGTTCATTGAGTAGTGGTCCATTGAGGGGCGCTCACGCTCATTACCGCTTCGCCGGCCGGCCCTGCGCACACGCATAGCGCGTTGCTCGCGAGTTGCGGACCATTAATACACCGACGCACTGCCTACGACATGTTGCCTCTCATCTCTCGATACAACGTGAGTTAAACCTACGACTTCCTCTCAAACGAAGCCTACATATTTTAAATGAATACGCGCTAGTTATATTTGCATTTACTTACAAGTGTTTTTATTACAGATGGAGAGCTTTTCGAAATCGTGCGTCTGGCTTGTTGCAGCGGCGCTCTTGGCCGCTAGCGGTGTGAGTGCTGGCGTCGGAAGCAAAAGGCCTTTTACGCCGACCGATTCCATCTTAGATATTATCGACACTGAGCAAGTCGAAAGAATACTCGCAGCACGAAGGCGAACGGAAGAGGCGACGGCTTCGTCAACGTCGTACGTTCAGAGAAATGAGCTTGGTGAAGGTAGTTCCGAGACGATGGTCGTGTCTGCACCAGAACAGGAGGATGTGACCGAAATACCTAAGGGAGCGGCGTTTCGAAACATACTTAAGTCTTCGAAAAATGCTCTACTCGTTACCAAAAAAGAATATTTGAAAGAAGACTGGTGCAAAACCGAACAGTTAATACAAAAAATTCGAGAGCCCGGATGTTTACAGGCGACAGTGATTAACAATTTTTGTTATGGACAGTGCAACTCGTTTTATATTCCGAAAGGACCGCGGCGTCGCGAAGGCAATGACGAACGACCTCCACCTGCGTTTAAATCGTGCTCGTTTTGTAAGCCAAAAAAGTTCACCTGGATCACTGTTACGCTCCGCTGCCCTGGACAGAATCCCCCCTTTAGACGCAAGCGCCTACAAAAAGTGAAACAGTGCAAGTGTCTTCCGGTGGGTGTAAATTGATGTAGACTCGTGACAGACCCTCCTCACAGAGGCGGACAATACGTCCAGCTCGATCCGAGTCGCATCCGAGGCGTGTGCTGACCAAGCAACAGGTTGGAATAGGGGAGAATAAATAAAAGCAATAAAATGTGACGTGAGTGGGCTCGTAATGACATTGTTACCTGATGTTTTGATTAGTGATTATCACTCGCACATTGGGGCAAGTATGGAGCGGACTGTTAAACATATTCGGAACGCGTGCTCGGTGCTCTCATACGTCAATAGAGATGACGTCATGTGATGCAGATATAACGTCTAATAACTTTGTAATAGAGCGGCTTCGACTGCAAGTCGTGAAGCGAGAGCTTTAATTGTCTTTAGTGTTTCTGATTAGTTGGCCGCTGGAAAACTGTCGACTGGTGACCTTACTGTCGTTTCAAAAGTATTTAGTTCGAACGCGTTCGCGGCAAAATCGGTGAATATCGCGTTTTATTATTTGAAAATCTAGTGCTATTCTGTAATTAACATCAAACCCAACGTTTCCGAACGTTTGGTACGGAATAAATGTGATATTAGTATTAGGCAATACTCTAGTGGTTACGCATTAAACGAACGCAAGAAACAGTTTCATGTTATTTATTATAACTATTAATTATCATTATATCGTAGTTAATACCAAAATACGCTTATATTATATATAATCTAATGATAAGTATTATTTCATCGTGATACAATAATAACGAGACACTAATACGAACACTTGACAGAGCAAATGTAATTTGTCAGACTTAAAGTTAATTCAAATGTTATGATCTCTATTTGCTCTCGAGTCGTATTTTGTTTATAAATAACAATTTGCATAATATATTGTCTTATGTTATGTTTGACAAGTGTAAAATATATCTTGCGAGAGATATCATTAAGCAAACTACGCCCGTGCATTCTCACCTCCGTTGCCCTCTTTTAAAACACGAGAATTGAAACTAGTGTTCGAAAGTTAAATTATATTTTATTAAATATTTCAATTCAATTTTCGAATTCGTTCCATATCACAATTAAATTAAGAATGTGTATAAAATTTTAATGTGTATTTATAATTACCATACAGGAAATCAGGTAGTACTCTATTACCAGTAGTATTAAAATTATTTGTACTTAGATATAACAAACATCACAAACCACTACTTTTACTAAGGGCGAAGACAGCGCAAAAGTACGAACTGAAATAAGACTATACAAATTAAATACATTTAAGTGAAAACACATCTCATTAGATATGCACTTAACGAACATTTGTTAAAAAAAAATTATGACGTAATAAATAATTTTCTAAACTAAGCCGTAGGCGTCGTATTAAGTATGTCGTGGTAAGTCTTATAGTGTGTTTTGGCTTTAGAAAATGTTCGGATTACTGTTTTGTTGTAGATTGTAACGTAGGCTCTTGATATAATATCAACCTACTTCGAATCAGCCTTGTGGATGTTTTCGTTTCTTAATGTAATTGAGTAGATATTTATCCCGATATTTATATATGTAGTGTGAACTGTCTTCTTAGATCTTCTAATGATAGTTAAAAATTACAATAGTCAACATTTATTATATGGAAATAATATGATACAGATTTCACCTGAATGATGTATAAATTTTTTTTTTTTAGTAAAACATTTTTTGTTGAACATAATTTCATCTTTTTTCTTCACATATAATAAAACTGCATATAATATTTAAGTATTTATGTTCGTGATAAACGTTATCAGATTAATTAATTATTATAGAACAAATACAATTTGAAAAGTTAGTTAAGAAAGACATATAAATAAAACATTATGTAATAAAATAGACAAAATATAATAATCATCTTGCCGATTCGAAATCACTTGCATTTTGATCATGGCCTGTTTTTTATAGTTATTACTGTTAAAGAACATCTAAATTTTTTGCAATAATTAATGTAACGCAAAATTATTTTGTTGTTTTCGGAAATAAAACATTTTGTTCTCTTGTTCTTGATGGCGTCTTGTTACTTCGCACATATGAACTATTTGAACACAATACAATGCAACGTTTTTGTAAACTTTGAACTAAACATAATTTGAAATCGAATAAAATATTATACTCGAAAAACGTAACAATATTATCTGATGAAAAAAGTTAATTGATTATTGATAAAGTATGTAAAAAAATTTATATATTATGAAATTGATTAAAATAAATTACGTGTCTATAATGTTCTTTATGGCTGTATTAATATTATTTGAAATAAAATTTTGTGAGTGAGCGTGGTCATTTTTATTTTTCATGACATATTTTAACACAACTAACATTAATATAATAAGTCTTATAATTAAAATTAATGACTAATCTTTACTAGCCGCTTTACCCGTATTTTACGGAGATTGCAGGAGTGTTGAGTGTGTCCTTTTTTGTATCCCTAACAACTTGTATGCAATTTCATGATCGGTTGATTGGTTAGACGTGAAAGCGTAACAAAAAAACACTCGCATTTATAATATTATATTATTTATAAGGATATCAATCTATGGTGACCTATAAAAGGTCAAATTAGGTTTAAAAAAATGCATTATTAAATTCTACTACTGTGGGAACTTAGATCATGGTAATTTTCCTGAATGACTAAAAATATTACAACGTAATCAGTATTAAGTAAAATTCTCTATCTTCCCATAGTGGGCGATTACATTTTACAGCACATTTTTATTTACATAATCAAATAGACGCGAAAAATATAGAACATATAATCTGTTGTAATAAGAATTGTGGCATTTGCGTTAATTTGATGTATAAATAAATAAAAAACAAAGCAAAGAAATAAAGTTTACTAATTGTAGTCCAGTGCCGGACAGGCTTTGCTCGAGGTGCGCCACAGCTCCCAGTTCATCATTCGCATCCAGTCGAATTTTTATACTATTCCAAATATGAATAATAATAATAATAATAATATCCTGGGACATTTTTCACACACGGCCATCTGATCCCAAATTAAGCTTGTACAAAGCTTGTGCTATGGAAACCAGACAACTGATATACTACATATACTACTTTTCTTTTTGTAAATAAATACTTATATAGATAATTACACCCAGACTCAGAACAAACAGACATGTTCATGCACACAAATGTCTGTCCTGGGTGGGATACATTAGTGTTAGGATTAGGATACATGAATACCTTAGTGTTTTTTTTTTATTAAAATTTTTTTTTAAATATTTGCGTAATTTACAAAATAGGAGAAAATTGAGCGTGCGTAACAAAATGCACTTTACCCAATTATCTAAAAATATCCTATTATTTCTAAATCAAAGAAAAATAGTGAAATTTAGTGATTTTTTCTTGTATATATATTTCGACATTGATACATAAAGCTGGAGCAGATATATTGTATATTTATTATTTTGTATTTGATAAACACCATTGCAATTCTTGATAACCGACTTAAATCTTATCATTATTAATATAATACTAATCCAACAACTCGCGGTAAGGATTCGAACCCTGTACAGCGAGAATTGATTCCATATCAACTACCAGGACCACATATTTGTATAAACGTTATATCGAAAAAGAGGATAAATGCGTAAATTATCTCGTATGTATGCCGTTTTCGTATTATGTTGTAATTATTGACATAACGGTTAGATGTAAGAATGACGTCATTGATTGTAATTGTATGCTGGTCAGATAATATTGAAACTAGAATTAATTTGTATTTAAATCAGCTTAGATCTGTATCAGTGTAAATATATCACGGACGGATTATGAGGTGAATGTGTTTTTAGTGTTGATGACGGTACTAAACCTGGAATTGTAACATTAAGTTTGAACAAGTTTTAATTTTTAACTTTAAAGTTCATCCTTACTATTACATTACGGGCTATATTGTACTAGATACATTCATTAACTATTCATGTTAGAAATTAGTAATAGATATTCGATTATATATAGATTAGAAAGTATTTCATATATATTTACTGTTAACACAATATTTACACTTATTCACAAATTTAAGAACAATAGCAGTTTTCTTTGAACACCATCCAGTCACCTTTTTTTAATAAGTCTTGTTCTTCTCCCTTTCCTTATCCCACTGCGTGGGGTCGGCGCAACATGTATTTTCCTTCCACTTTTCTGTCACTCGTTACGTCACTATTTACCCCCTTTTTATACATATCCTTTCATACACAATCCATCTACACTTTCTTCGGCCTGCCCCGTCCCCTATATCCATCGTAATTGTTACTCATCACCCTTCTAGTAACATGTGAGTACATATTTAAAAAAGATATATGAAAATAAAACTCCAAATTACACCGAATATAACATTTATTTGAATAGAAATAGTTTTAAGTGATTACCATTGCAATCTCAATTATAACTGACATAAATATCACGCAATTTCAAACTCTATACATTCTTGTATGTCATATTACTTTATGACTTTCATTTTACGTCAAATGGATCGAACGTCATATTAAATAAGATTTGTCTACAGAGCTACCAACTCAATTTCATATAATTATCACTAAATTTAAATTATAATTCGATTACAAACAAAAAACAAAAGACGAAAAACACAGAGTAAAATTAACAATATGTTAAAACTTATGCTAAGACTTAAGTAAGCAATTGGACAACTACGTCATATGAATTTAATGAATACAGCAAAATATTTTGTCAAGTGTCTATATGACCTTGGTTACTTATATGCCACTTTGTCCGGTTCTGGGGAAGGGAGGGGTGTCAGTTGTTACTCAGTGATTAGTCTATCTCTATCTATCCAAATTCGTCCAGCTGTATGGCAAAACGCAAACTTTCACATTTATAAGTAGGATTACGACCAAACACCTAAAACTAAGCCCGCGTGTCTAGTAATTTTCCATTGTTTCTAAAACGTTTTACAATTAATAATTTTTCTTAGGACGTTATGATGTTATCGTTAATGCCCTACTTGCGAATATCCCTCAATAGCACCGTAGATATGGGACTCTATTCTTTTGATAAGTTAAGTTATTAAGGTCTAAGAATTCATTAGTCGATCAATAGATTATAAACAAATTTTAATATTGTTAAAGTATTCGATCACATATCTTGAACGCAGATTATTAATGTTGTGTTTGGTAATTTTTTTTCCTGTTCAATCGTTTTCATATAAAATCGTAGTTGTCCAATTTAATTCAGTTAAATAATTAGTCCAATTTATTATATGTACAATTGGAATTCATTCAGTATCTTATTTAAAACAGGTCGTATTCTTTGCCGCTTGAGTGTAAATACCCTCAGAATAATAACGAAAAATGCTCTTTGAACATTGAAATAATATTCGAAACTTTCTATATTATATTATCATCTATACTATGATATACTGTACACACTACGTTTTTGTATTCCTTTCATTCGATTTTCCTATATCTATTTTAAATAATAATTATAATACGTTATATGCTTAAAATAACTCTATCACGGAGCTGCATTCTTCAATTTGTCACAATGTTTGAGTACCAAGTTTCTTAATGTATGCAATGTGATACAAATTTAAAATGCAGTTCTATGAGTGGTTTTTTTTGTTTATTTTTTTAAACTGACAACTAATATACCCCTGTCTACATTACGGTCGCTAAATAGTTGACATATATACAGCCAACATAACTTTTTTTTTTTTAAATAGTCCAATGTGTGCAAAAATTCATAATGAAACGAATCTCCGGGACTGCATTATATGTTTTGCTTTATATAGTGGTTTTAGTATGAATATATGACAGGATCTATCTTAGTTGTGAGCATTTTGTTTTATCAATCAAAACTTATTTTAATTACATTACAATTCCGTTTTCGTAGTCCGGACACACAAAATAAACACATTTACTAAAAAATATCACCCTTATCTCGTCGTTACTACAGAACCAAACCGTTTTACGACACATTATCACTTTTGAGTGATTTGCTTGTAAAACCGTGTTTGAATTTGGTCCTTGGTAGTGTCTTTTTTTGTTTTTTTATATATATTTTTGTTTTTTTTTTTTATTATTATTTTTTTGTTCTGCACAAAATATTCAACTTATATATACAATTTTGCACAGCTCTTTAAATACAAACTATATTTATGAGAGTATATGATAAACCGACATTTTTTTTTAAAACATGTGTACTCATAAATTATTCAATAACGACGAGGGATGAAAGATGATTTCGACAAAAATACAGCCCTTATTTGATTTTAAATTTAAAATAAATATGGCCATAGGTAAAATACTTTCAATTAATCTATAATACAAACAAACGCCTTTTAAATTCAAAAATTTCGTCTTCGTTATCATGCGAAACCTACACGAAATTATATATAAGACTGAGAACAGATATGTTGCTTACACACAACACATCTTAAAGAAAAACTTCTACTCGAATACGACTTTCAACCAAAAATAATATGTTCTCAGCATAAAGGTTACTAACAAATCGAAGTAACGTTAACAAAACAACTTAACATCTATATATTTTTTAATTTGTACAACTTTAATTCTTTTTGGGAACGCAGTTGAGCAAATGGACCTCTTGGTGAGCCATTTTTGCTTATTACCAATAGCACTGAAGAAATAGAAGTACACTTATAACACCGTCGTTAAAATTTGCAATAAGTCAAATCAAAAAGATTCTTTATTATAGATATTATATTGAAATAAAATAAAACATATATGCGTGTACGCTGTGTGTCATACGATTTTTAAATAATTAAAATCAATAAATAGTTAAAATTATCTATTATCTTTTTCTCGAGAGCAGTTTGTGCGTGTTTACGATTGACTGAAATTAATATTTCTAGAGCCTATTTTATTTTTAATGAAAATATTGCGACATATTAAATATATCGTATAAGAGATATAATTTTGATCGTTCAACCCTCGTAACTAAAAAATCTTTGGTATTATAGCTTTAGGGTTTATAAGGATATCTTAAGCTAATCTTAGACGTATATGTTTTTTTTTTTTAATTATTTTCTTTTTTTTACGAAAAAATATAATCTGTTATAGCTTATTGCTCTATTTACAGAGCTTTTCTAAATTCTAATTCCAGCTGAGATGAGCCTTTAATTTGATGCACGGTTAGTATTTATTTTTTTACATATACCACGGCCATAATAGTACTATTTAACTTTATCCACCACACCGCATTGAAGTAGCCTAGTGGAATAAGCTTTTATTACTAGCAATCTAACCTAACCTACCTTTCTCCTTGAAAGGAGAAGTTACTTATAATATTCACTACACGTAATATGCATTTTAATAATTATTACTTTTTTTTATATACAACTACACATATTAAGGTTTTCGATAATTACTTCATTTTCTTAAATACTAATTTACCTACACGTGGTACACTTGGCGATAATTACTCCATTTTTCTTAAAATCTAGCTTACTACATTTTTTCGAGCTGTCAAAGTTTACTAAACATTTACATAACGCATCAATTAAATTAATGAAATAAATCTTCTCATACCAGGCGAATGATATGATAAACAAAGAAAAAAAAATTTAAATAACAAAAAACTACTGTAAAATAAAGTGATTGACCTTCATTTTAATAATGGTTAATCGAAAAAATATAACATTTCTAATGAGACCATAAAAATAAATATTTTTGTCTTATATAAGCAGTTGTAATGAATCGAGGTACTATGGTTAATTATGTACAATTTAATTATTATAGGTATAGTTAGCTGTTCTATGATCCTTCCTTTAGATTTTATTTACATTAATATTATATACTATAATAACATCAGATACGATGTGACGATGTGATGCGTTTAGATTACTTACGGTTACAATATCGATTTTATTTTAGGCTTGAATATAAAAACGCGCGCGACCGTCTTGCGAAATATATATAAATCAAAGATAATATAACAAGGTAAAGCAAATCAATCTAAAAAAATATCTCTAAAAAAATTACGACGCTCTCAATTGTTAATTTATAGGATAATTATTTTTTATATATAAATAAAAACTTATATTATAATAAAAATAAAATTAATACATACTTATGTGTAAGAAGACGATCAACTAATATTTCATATATTCATTACATTCCGTACATAGTTCGAAAAACGGCGGCGCTCGCTTTGGCCGAATTATGCCCGAATATCATTCTTGATCGTAGACATTACATTTATCTTCTGCGAATAGAGACCGTACGCATAGCGAATTTTCACAAAACGCTCACCTCAATTACTAAATATTCCATCGGTCCATCTCATATTACGATATCGGTATTTGTTGAATTCGTTCCTGTTATTGCAAAATGACGTGTGTAGAAATTATGTACTTAGTTAAAATTTCAATTGAATTGCTTTAATGTTATCAA
Source organism: Nymphalis urticae (assembly GCA_905147175.2). Taxonomy (NCBI): domain Eukaryota; kingdom Metazoa; phylum Arthropoda; class Insecta; order Lepidoptera; family Nymphalidae; genus Nymphalis; species Nymphalis urticae. Next base: position 10,836,821 of record LR989991.1, read on the forward strand.
TAAAGAAACATTGGAAATGAATGTAAAAAAAATATGTTCGAAGCATAGAAATTCAAATACCTCAAATTTTCGACCATCAGGCGAACACATAATATATATATATATATATATATATATATTTTTTTTATGATATAGGTAGGCAAATGGGCCACCTGATGTTAAGTGGTCACCACCGCCCATAGACATTGGCAATGCAAGAAATATTAAGCATTCCTTACATTGCCAAAGCGCCACCAATCTTGGGAACGAATATGTTATGACCCTTGTGCCTGTAGATACACTGGCTCACTCACCGTTCAAACCGGAACGCAACAATACTAAGTATTGCTTCTTAGGGGCAGAATATCTGATGAGTGGGTGGTACCTACCCAGACGGGCGTGCACAAAGCCCTACCACCTAGTAAACATAATAAATATTTTCTTTTTACGAGGGTCATAATACATACGAAATTTTGCATAACAGAAAATTATTATTTACCAACGTCAGCCTAAATCACAATTCAATATTGATAGATAGATAGATATTTGTTTGATCTGTGTTTTATTGAATTAATGAGCTCGGTGGCTTCTAATTTTTCCTTTAAACTTACGGCTCAGGTTGTGAATTTGTTTGTACTTATTTTTACCATAATGTAATCCTTGGATAACTAGTATTATATATTAATGTACATGAATGCTAAATTAAATAAAGAAATTTAATCGTACTGTAAGACATATTGACACTTATAATTATTGTTCTTTATAAAACGTCAAATATATTAATCAGTTTCAATCTAGGAACTAGGTGACTCTGATTTTATTTTTACTCTATTTTTCTTCTTCGATGGTACAATTCTTTTACTTGTAAAATACCTTAAGAACCTATTTATTCAGATGATTTTAATTCGACTGTAAGCCGAAGGGTTAATGTTATTGGATAAATATTATTATTTGAATTTTGAAATGAATATAAAAATAATGTTTTTAACAAGAATAGAATAATCACGATGGTAAAAATTGATAATGTTAAAACGAAATCAAAAAAAATTTGATGGAGTTAAAGAAATTAATTGAACGTTATGGATTAAAAGCTATAATAATTATTTTTTATCTTTTTTAAAAAAAATTATCGCTTTTTTTTCATTTCATAAAAAAAAGTATTATTAATTAATCTAGCGCTAAGCAGTTATTGTATTGTTACAGTTTCTTATAACCGTTAATATAATTATATAAGAATGGTAATATTTACAAACTACAGAAGTGATCGTTTGCATAGCCATATTATAATAGTATAAAAATATATTTCTTTTACGTTAAGTACAAAATACATTTTCTTAATACTGTATGTACAAACTAGTTTCTTATGTATTATTTTTTATGACTTTTTGTTAGTTATGCGATACATTATCGTATGTACATCTTATTCGTCTATCCCTTATTTACAAACGTTTCATAGCTATTATATAGCTACACAATGTATTTTCTTTTATTTTAATTTTGATATTCACCTAAACTTACTCCTGTTTTTTTTGTCTACCCATCCAGACGGGCTTGCACAAAGCCATTACCAAGTAAAAATAAAGGTTATTCACTTTATGATTTACCGAAATGACTGTTTATTTGTTTAAAGTATTTTAAACGTCCAATCTGCTGTCGTTGGCATTAAATAAATATTACATTAATAAAATAATAGAATCTGTTTTCACACAAGATAAAATAAAACAAGGATTCTTCATTTTTAGCCAATCTCGAAATTAATTTCTCAGGGTTGTTAAGCCTTCAGTTATACAACTCGGCATGGATCGGCCATTATTATATGCTTAGTTACGTGGTTACGTTTCACTCTTTCTTCTTACGGATGTTAAATTGAGAAAAAGAGACAAATTCATGTGTATCAATTTAGCTACCAAACGTTTATAAAATAAGTGGGTAAAAATATTCAATTATTCTATTAAAATTCTTAAATTTCCATTCAATGCATAGGATTGATAAAAAAATAATATATATTGATGTTTAATATTGATTTTGTTAGTTTTTGCCGATAGAAATCTTACTGTTATATTTCTTCTTTATATTGTTTTAAATTTTCATTTTTATACTATTTTATATTTGATGTACAAATATTTAATAACACAGGTAATCTATTAGCATTGCTACCAAAATGCTTAAAATATCTACAACGAAATTCTTGAACTCAATTTAAGAAACCTTTTAAAAGACGCCAACTATTATTAACGTAAAACGGGCATATTTTCAGAATAGCCATTTGTTTTCATGCAAACTATTATTGCTTATATAAGCTTTATGACATTTATTATTTGACCTTTTACGAGACAAGTCAGTCCTAGTTATTAAATAAATCGGTTATTGCAATACCAAGTGGTGCATAGGCCCAAATAGTTTTTGAGTTTATTGACAGCACAAGAAAACAATTAATGAGAGAATAAAGAACTCCTATAGACTTTATGGAAATTCAAGAAAGGCTTATGTGTTTTATTATATTCCTAAAAACTAGATGACTAAAAATATGTACATACTACCATTTGACTAGAATCGACACGACCTCACCTTATCGGCTAAGTAAGCATTTTATGCTATTATCTATATATTATTACTTATAACTTAAATTAATCTTATACAGGGCCAAATATCACATATACTTACTACTACCCATACTCGACTTATCTATTCGTAAACCTATTTTTTTATATGGTATATTAATGTTTTTTAGAAGATTGTCTACGAAAACGGTCATTACCCTGGCACCTTTGCGTCCTTTTTATATATATGTACAATACTTTTAACCTTGTTTTTGGTAACATCCTTATCGTTTCTGTCCCTTATATAATATAAATTAATATTTAAACAAATACCAATTAAAATAAATTATAAATCATTACGAATACAGTTACAAAAATTATAATTAAAATATTAAAATTGGGATGAAAGCTTTCAATTGATTACAATAATACATACGTAAATAATATAATAAATTAATTATTATTAAAAGGACAAGGGATATCTATACTTGCCATTCTACATTAACCTGATTTATACTTAATTGTATATAACTATATACTTAGTGTATTATTTTTCTTGTAAAAGCTAAGGAAGACTTTTGAATAATCTTTTTAATAATCTTTTTGGCTGGTACCAATCAATTTAGTGTAACGCGTGCCATTTAAGAAAACTTTTATAAACGGCGGAATGTACATGAATTAGTACGGTCAGCAAAAAAATGATATTGCATATATTATAAATAAATGAATTTCCGATTGTCTTAGTTTAGTAAATAAGATAAAAACAGAGGGTATAATAAACAAAGAATTATTTAAAATTAAACTAAGATGCAAATAGCGTGAAATGGAACGAGATCCGCTACCGTTTATAACTTGATTTCTTTATTGGCACGAGTCATATTAGTCACAAGTAGAATTAAAAGACATATCTATGATACTAAGACGTCTTGATTAATTTAAAAAATATTGCCGGCTTCGTTAACATTTAAAACTAGACGTTAAATAATATCTATACTTTTTTTAATTATAAATAATAGTATCCGCGTTGGAGTAATTTTCATCATCCTCATCATCATTGTTAGTCAATCATCGAGCTCGATCTTTTACTCGTTCGACCTCGATAGTGTAACAATCATCAATAAAATATTACAAGTGCTATAATTGCACTTATAATATTGATATAAGGAGGAGTAGTATTTAAAAAAAAAACAAAATTAATGAAAAAATTAAAATCGTAATTGCATTGAACACATCCGATTTTTTTTTAAATAAAAAAATGCTTTAGTTTCACAGAAGTGTTTCTTAATATGCGTTTATTAGCTAAATGTCTTCGAAATCTTACAAGCCTATGTTGAGGTTTTTTTGTGGCGTAATTATTATTATTTTTTAACATATTTTTCTTTATATTAATTAATAAAAATATCACGATTAAGTACCAAGTAATTAAAATCCTAAATGTCCCATATTGATTTTTCTAAAATTGTTAGTTCGATATCTGGAAAACTTCTCTCAACTCCATGTTGCACGGGATATATATTTAGTACATGGTGCTGAATTTGGTATTAAAACCTGAAATGTTTGTTTAATGTATTTTAAACGACCAATTTGCTGTCTTTGACATTAACATATATATATTATAGAATACGTCAGCATTGGCATTGTAAGAAATATTAACCATCGCTTACACCACCAATACGCCCCCGACCATGGGAACTAAGATGTTATGTCCCTTCTAATTACACTGGCCCACTCACCCTTCAAACCGAAACGCAACAATGTCAAGTACTGCTGTTTTTCTACCACCGCGTAATAACAGATAATTTTTTTTATATAAAGTCTGTTGATAGCGGTTAAAAAAGTTTGATTTTTAATATACATATATGTTAAGTCATAAAATAATATTGTTATTTTTGAAATGTTGCACTGTGCACCGTTTTAACTGTTTAAAGGAACTATTTCAGCATCACATATTACGAGTACATAGCCTACGATTAAGTTGATGTTATCGTATATAACGATTTGAGATGAGTTACTGCTTTAAATTTTGGAACTTTTAATTATAATAGTAATTAAGTCTTGCCACCATTAAGATATAGAAAAAACCGGTAGATTTTATTCTCGTATTTGTGTAACCCTTTTTTTATTTTAATGATACAGTCGTGAGCACGGCAAATGTGAATTCAGTGCGACTTTAGCCCATGTTGTATCGACGAAATGCTATATTTTGCGTGGCCATTTTTGCAACAATATGAGAAATCAACAATGAGACATTAAAGAATTGTAATATTTGTAAATTAATTTCTTACGATCTTACGATACGATTATCTTATTATTATGAAAGTTCTTTTCTTGGCGCCATATTGTAATCGGTATTTAGGTACTAATCTAATAAAATTATACATCGTACGCTTCAAAAATGTGTCTGTGAAATTCCGATAAAATTATTAAAATACAAAGCAGAAAAAAAAATGATATAAGTATATAAACAATTGATCATTTTATGGATCAGAGGTATTAATAAGATGAATTTTAAACTTATCTTAAAAATATATGTATTTTTATTTACTTTCTGAGTTATATAAAATTGAAACATATTTAAATATAAAAAAATATTTTAACAATAAGCTGCTTTAAGACCTTTCAGTCCTTATTTACTTATTTGTCCTTAAAACTGGTTCACAAAAACTCGAGCCTACAGATTTGTCGCTGGCTCTCACTCGGCTTTTGATGTTCCGATGATATCGAGCCTACTTAGACGATGGAAGCCAAAAGCAGTCCATGATTATCGAAATCGAAAATTAAACGTGGCAGAACGTCCGTTCAACGTAGGTCGATAGTCTAAACGGAACCCACTAACGAGGATAGTATTATTGACATATACACGCCAATACATGTACATACGACACATTTGTCGGGCCGATCAATGTGTCGGCTCGACCTATTATGAACCAGCTAGTACAGTTACTTTTAGATGACTAATCTTACGCCATAATCCGCGATAACAGTTTACTTTCTACGATAATTTATAGAAATAAAAATCGTTTAAAAAGAATCTCACAGACCCAGCATCAACAGCATCGAATAAAACTAACCACGACTTTTTTTTTTCGATAATTTTTTTTTGTATATTTTTCTAATTTTTTTTATTTTTATTTGTGTTTATTTTTTGGGTATTTTTATTTTTATTTTATATTTTTTTATAAAAACGATTATCTTACTCTCTAAGTCTAACCGAATTTAGAAATAACTAATTTTATAGCGTGAATATTACTTTTATTTAGAATGTCCTACTAGTGAAAGTATGCGGTGTTGTCGTAATTATTATTAATAATAATAATTTTGTTTCTTATTTTATTAATTACAAATTATTTTCTTATTATTGTTATTACTGTTTATTATCATGCGCCATACGATAATTTCAAATGATTATATTCTAAACGAGTATCATGACCTTGCTAATAATATGCTTACAGCACACAGCATCTACACATTGCGGTAACCATGAACCCAGTGCGTTTTCATATGTACAATTACTATAAGAGGTTATTCCATCATACATATGTTTTCAATATACATCTTAAAACTATTTAAATATATATACATCTAGTTATATTTTGATTCTGTGGACCTCATAATGTCTAATAGTGTCATATGTACAAACAAGACAAATTATATTCTAAAGTATTTATATTATAAAAAAAATATATTACTAAAAATTAAAAGAAAGTGGACTAAATTTAATGATTAACATATAATGAAGTACTGCAACGAAAATAATTTAAACATACGACGTTATTCATAAGAATTTGTAAAACGTGAAAGTCGTAAAGTGATGGCTTACCTAGGATCTTAAAAACACTATCCCATACAATAACAAAGACCATTCCGTTCCAAAATGAGATTGCAATGGTTATCGGAAAAAAGTTTACACAAATATATATCCTATCATCTTTAAGACATTTAGTAAAATCTAACACTGTGATGTAGAACTACTGCAAGACAAAAATTAATAAACGTGAACGTCGAATCCTTTTTTGGCTGCTATAGGTAGACGTGCACCCAGTAGGTACGGGTTTTCCACCTAAAATTTTAATCGATACGTTAAAAATCTAAATCCTTGAAACTTATCAAGTGAGTTTTTTTTAAGTATAGCCAACCTACATTTCCAAAAGTATTTCCAAAAGTTGCAATGACTAATTCAGCAATTCACATATCAATATGATTATATAAAAAAAATGAGTTCTCTCGTATCGTTATAGTATTAAAATATAATAAGTTTATATTATAAGCATTGTGCGAAAACAAAATGGCGTCAATTTATTTAATACATAAGCAATTTATCGAAATATCGTGATGGACAAAACGAGTTCCACAGCTAAATCTTTAAAGGTCTATATTACTACTTGTGTAAAATGACTAATTAATACTAACGTCGTCCTTGTACTTCTTGGCCACCAGGTTCTTGTGGTGGTCAGGGAACCGCATCTCGTATCCGGAGGGCGGCTCTGGCGGGCAACTGAACATGTGCTCGCCGTCACACATGCATCGCTGTGAGAGCTGGTACTCACGGCTGAAGGCGGCAGTGTTCTCAAAGTCCGTAATGCAGCCTTGTTCTTCTGTATACACAAATAAGCATTAGAATTTTTCTATATTGCCTTACGGATATTATTTGTACTACAAAATTTGTATACGAAACGACGTATACTACATTCTAATTTTAAATTCTCTCTTCATTTTTAACAAAATTTAAAGGAGATTCTCGATTCTTCTGTATATTTATGTATTGAATGTATGTTCGTATCAATCTTCTGTTTATTAACCGATTACGATGATTCTTTTTGCCTTCTTCTTATGTTTTTATTGCACATTCATGTATTTTTTTAATTTACTCATTAATCAAGACCTTTTTTAAGCGTAATTAAATTGTACTCGACAATTTTTTTTGGTATAAAATTATTATTGCAGGTTAGCTACAATTAATTTTAATTTTGAAATACTAGTAGAAATGTTAACAGTTAAAATGAGTAATATTTATAAAATCATTAGAAACTTAAAGTATTAAATACCGGACAGACAATGATTTCCATGTCAAGGTCGTGTAAATTAATAAATAATTAAACTTTCCTGTGCATCATTGATTAAGTGCTTTTATTTAACCTGTAAGTAGGTATCGGTGGGTCAAATTTTAAAATTGCATAAGTGAGTTTGTTATTTATTTGTTTGTTACGCTTTCACCTCTTAACAACTCAACCGATTGTCATGAATTTTTGCATAAACGTTGTCAGAGTTCCAGAAAAGGACAGGGTTACACCTCACTCCCTCACACGAGCGAAGCCGCTATTGAAAAGTAGCATGCAATATATAATACATATATATAAATTTCTTACCGGTATATCCAACAGGGCACGGGTTAGGGGGGTTGCAATAAGCGGGGAGGACCGCGTCGGTCTTGATCATCTGGCGGTTGGGAACCAGACCTGATGGACGCAGACGCTGTTCACCCTCTCCCGCACCACCGGTTACGTACTGATGGCCCCATAATGAACTAAAAAATATTTGAAAATCAGTTTTCTCCTGGCAAATTGAAATAAATATGATTATTTATATAGTAAATTTATTGATTTAAACTTTTTGAAATATGTCCCCCTGACTTATTTCTACCACGGTAACTGATGGAGACTAGCAGCGCAAGAAATATAATATAGTGTACAAGAATATAATTTAAAACATAGTGCTCACTCATTTCATAACTCTCATTATCCGATTGGACCCGAAAGTTTCACGGCTTCACATGCTTTCCGAGGCACATAGGCGTAAAATTAGCAATGTCACAACTGATACTAAGAATTGAAGAGAGAGATATTTAATAAATTTAATTTGCGGTTTTTTTTCTTAAAAAATCAATTCGATTTTCGAAAACGAGATCTCAAGATAAAACCTAACTAGCACAAGAGACAATTATTTACGATAAAAAAGTTAACTATAAAAAGTTTCAATATAAGTCTTAAAAATTACCTGTGCTGCAAATACTCTTGGTCGCGCAGGCTGGGGTTGGGGTTGCCGTCGATGAGAGAATCGTAATCTAACTGTTCGTTCTCCAGCTCTTTGTTGGCCCTGGACATCAACGCGAGGTGCCTCTCGTTCGACGGAAAGTCGAGGTAAGTTGACGCGGCCTCGTTCAGGTCCTTGCCCATACGCTCGACAACTTCACGAAGTAAAGCTTCTGTTAAGGCACGGTCCTGTGAACACATCCATTGCTAAAAAAATTTGTACTATTCTCTAATTTTCATTACTTCACTGAGCTTCGATACCAAATCAGATCACTAATACTACCTTCCCGTGTTTTTTACTTGACATGACATTTAATTTTAGAAGATTTTTTTATTTTAATTAATAATAAAACCATTTGCAATAAGTGGGCTATCAAGCGTATTACATAATAGTATGGATTTATTATCTGTATTAATTTACAAACCTCGCCCCCAATAGAACCATGGGGGATAAACGCCATCGCCCCGACGATGCTTAAGCCCATAATTACCGCTCCTTTGGGGCCCATTGCGTATCTAAAAGTAAAATATGTGTAATGATTTTGTAAAACTAAACATCGTAGTTTTATGTGTAAAAATGATAAATGCTAATGTCTGTATCGATTGCCAGCTTAATATTTTTACATAGCCTATTATCGCCGAAAATAAACTTATACTGTAGCCTGTATTAAAATTATTTTCTAGCATTTAAGCGATTATAAATAAACTATATGTCATTATTCATAATAAAGTAATTCAAGATCAATGAATGTAAAAAAATGGAAAATTTACAATTAATCATTGTTACTACAGAAACATAGCCGATTGTTTTTTTTTTATATATGCTTGTCATTTTATGAGCGAAGATGCAAATCAATCAAGCCATACAACTTAACATGACATAACATTATTACGAGATGTTTTTGTTTATATAAAAAAATCACTCAAATCTATTGTATAGCGATCGTAGGCGTTAAGATAAAGATCGCATTTAATAATTTGGCGTTCCTTGTCGGCTTCTTTGAAACATTTCCGTTTATATTTGCATTATAATTGTTTTCGAGTAATTGTTGTTTTATACATTGTAATTTTAATAAAAAATGATTATATATCGTTTAAGATCTTATTAATAAACGTTATAAGCACAAATATCTGCCATTCTCTTAATACTCCAATATGATATGACCGGAAAAAATCATGCTTAGAAAAAAAAACTTTTGTGAGATTATTCCAAGATTCCGGTGTTAAGCGCTGTCATTTTCCTAACTGCGGGCTGCTGCTGTGTATTTCAATCAAACAAAACAGCCAAACAGTCAAACAACCAATCAATCAAACAATCAAGCAACCAAATAACCAAACAACCAAACAATCACAATGAATCAATCACACAAAGAATTAAACAATCGATTAATTAAGCAAACAATCAGTCAACCGGTTCGGAATGTAGATTCTAACACGACGAAACGCCAAAAATTAGTACAGATTCCAACAATAAAAAAATGGGTACGCCAATAATTTATTTCTCTTGCATTAAAAATCAGTGATTGCCAACTACGTTTTTCTATCATTTATAAATCTTTATCAATACTTTTTTATCGTGAGAATTAAATTATCAAAGAATAATAAAAAAGGCCTATCAATGTTACCGGAAGGAAAACAATGCCTTTATCGTAGGATATATTTTATAGTAACAAAAAATCCTGTAAATAGTTTTCGTGATTGCCTATAATAATAATTATATGCTATATTTTCTTTTAAATTGTAAATATCTACTCGCACTCCAAAGACTAAGCAACATCAAATCTCTCAAAACGTAAAACAAGTATCGGTAATGTAATTCTCTTGAATGAGACTCGAGTGCGATAAAAGACCGGTTTGTGCGGTTCGAGCTAAATGATCGCAAAGTATTTCCATTCACTAGCGTTCATTCAAACTTTCTATGACCATAGAGTAGATGATATTATACAAATATTCCAATTAATTAATGTTGGTTTCTTTTTTCATTCAAATTCCGCTTTATTTGTGTCAAATTATAAAAAACGATATCGTATATAATTAGAAATATATATATATATATATATTTGTGTTAAGAATATATACGTTAATACACCAAATCAGCACCGGTCTCAATATGTTATATATTTTTATATTAATCACTTTGTAATTAATTATAAATGAAAATTCAAATAATAAATAGAATTATTATTAATTTTATCGACTGAGTATCGACTTTCGCGAAAACAGCCTTATAAAGGCTAAGTAAGTAAGGAGTAACGGCTATTGCGCATCAAACAGACCAAATTAACTTAGTTTAATAAATTTGCTATTAACTATTATTTATGTCAAGAGTTGTGATGGAATTGGTACTACTTTATACGCAAAATTTTAATGATATTGATTTAATTAAAAAAGTTCTATGTGTTTAATTATTCTCTGACGGGGGTACGCGGGGCGGGCACCTGCGCGGGCGCCGCTAGTGGGCGGACAGCGGCGCGTCCTCCGCCCGCGCAGCGCCTTCGCTGTCAACGATACATACTAATAGATATTCCCATCTATTTTTTTATAATCCACCGTTTTGTTTATATTTATTTGTTTATATTAAGAATTTTCACAAAAATGTAATATTATTTTATATTGAAGTTTCCATTTACAGCAATATATCTGTTTTAAAAATTTTGTTTTAATAATGTTTGCTTTAAAATTATTTTGAAAAATCATTGCTTTGATAAACCCTAAAAAAATACAAACAAATAATTTATAATTTTTATTTTTTATTTTATAAATCAAGAATATTTTGAACTTTTTACTATACAATTACAATACATTGGAATATACGATTACTTTGGCATACTTCAAACACGAAGGCACTTGGTCGTGCATTGGTATTGCATTAAAATAAAAATCGCGGACCACTTAACATTATTTCAAATTAATTTGGGAGATTTAAAACGTTATTTATTAATTAGATACAAATAAAATACTTGGTTCGATTACGGAACACGAATAGCAATGGCCGTCTATAAATCAATAAATTGTGCAATAATGCATCGCGCGCAGCTGCGCCGGTCAACCTACGAATTATCTAGAATGGGGGTAGCTCGCCCTACCCCCCATTCCCCCCTAGAATCATCTCGAAAGAGAGGTGGAGGGGCAACTCATAAATCAATACTCGATGCGTCGAGTTGCATACGAAATTGGTAAAGCGAGCCTTAATTTATATAACGAACATTTTAATTTAAAAATTAAAATTGTATATTGCCATAAACACAATTACTGAAGGTTTTCGTTTAAAATTATTAATATATTGTTATTATTATATTTGGCAGATTTCAGTTAGATAAATAATTTGAAATGTTCAAGTTATTATTATTTTTTTAATTAAAGAGCAGCAGTTATTCGTTTTGAATAATAATTCGCAAAACAAGTAACTGAGAATGACATAAAATATTTAATGTTCTTTGTCTTCGGAAAGACCTAGGCAAAGGTCAAAGCTAAATACAACAACGTCAATACTCCGGGGATGCAACGCGCAGGTCTTGCACCCACGATTTATCGCAACATCAACGAATGCAACTCGACGCAATCTCGAGACTCATATAAGTGTTATTTTTACATTCTTTTTTTTTTGAGAAAAGTCACTGTTTCAACTATTTTATCAAACGACATAACTTTATACAGCTATTCTTATCAAATTGAAGACAGTGGTAGTTAACGCCAAAAGTCTCTACTGCGCAGACTCTACTTGTTGCATCACCATTCTCAGACCGAAAATAACAATTTTTCCGTATAAGTAAATGATTACAGAGCGAATAAGACACCAGCGAGCGGGTTATATGCACACAAATTAATATATAGTACAGACAAAATAATTCACAAGGCACGACAAACACACGCACATAAAATGAAAGTATATAAAGAAGTACAACCAAGCAACATAGAAATAAAAAGTCTTACACCATCAAAAAGGCAGGGTGAATGCGTCATAGCCGTGACGTGGATGGGCGACGCGGGCCAAGGGTCACCTTTGCCGGTGATGACGAAACAAAAATAAAATAGCATATAAATAAATAGTTACAATGCAAAATATAAACTATAAAGAAGATAATAACATTTAACACTTACTTACACAGAGCAGAAATTGTGGTGGAGGAATAGAAAAAAGCGTCCATTTCATAATAATCAAAATCCGACTTACTTGCAGCCTGACCAAACTTGCTATTATTATGATCAACGCCACGGCAAGGTACATGCACTTGGTTTTGACTGACTATCTTTTGGCCGGGACACTATTTTCCTAGATATGTACTCACCGGTTCAGATTCACCAGCGAAATGGGCTTCTGTGACCGTTTCCGGGGGATCGATAAAGGCCGCGCATGCGCCCTAAGCGAATCTACGCAGGTGTATTCTGAATTTAAGTTAACTTTGACATTTAACAGCCATTACCACGAGAAAGTTCATATTGAATTAATTATTTTTTTATTTTATAAAAAACATTAAAGTGAGCGAGTTATGTTCGTAAAGAATAATTAATAATAAGGACGTTAAGACTACAATGTGTAATAATAAATTTTTATCATCATTACATTAGCAAGTATTACTCATTGATATTATTAATACTTTTTTAATTTCCATAAAATAACAATTAGCAAACAGCTAATCAATCAAGGAGCTGATTTGTTTAAATAATTATTTTCCTTATATGAATACTTACTTTGAAATTACTAAAATACGGTATATCTAATAAAATGAGACCGATAAACGTTGTGTAAAATATTTAAATTTGTAGGTCAGTGCTGTTTCTGACAACGGGGTTATTTCTTGGCATAGAACATGAAAACGAAAAATTTTACTACGCGTGGCTACCAGTTGCTCTAGATTGCATCGATAGAGATAGATGAAGAAATTTCTTAGCACGATACTGGTAGTCTTCCTGATAAAAAAAAAACTTGCATGTAAAAGTCAGACTGTCTTGAATTACCTGTCAAAATATCCTCTGAAATTGGGATAATTTAGTATATTATATTATTATTCCAGCATTTTAAACATTTATAATTTGTATGTTTTATTATTATTCTATAGCTTAGCATTAAAATAATATGTAATGCAAGTTTGCAACAACACGCTATAAAGCTCAAGAACATTGTTCAATTTCCCCCTGTCCTTTATCGACCTTGCCAGCCCAAGGTTACAAGTTCAAGGTTAAGCATAATCAATGGCATACGTGACAGAACAAATTAATCAATAACCCATAATTTTTGCCATCAATTGTTTATTTAACGAAGTAAAAAAAGCTTTTTTTTTTGAAGCTTAATGTATGCGCAGACGAATATTTGATAACATTTTTAACAGTAAACAGTGAAATATTAATTTTCGAATGAGTTACAAAAGTAGGGATAACTGTATTTCGAACGTAATTTGCAGCTTAAAATGAGTCTGTTCTTGATATAATACCAATATCTAAACGATACAGCCGCGATGTCACTCCGGAATCTCGTAGCGGTTTTCTTTGTTCGTACTACCGGAACGGTGTCGAACGGCGGAACCGATGACGTTTCCATATCGCTTCTACATCGTAGCGAGATTGTAGCGAGGGAACTGCGAATTCGATTTGATTTCGATGCACTTGATATATTGCTGTTACTTTCTTGTTAATTGAAATTATGAGTACACCTATCTTCCTCGCACGGTCCTATTCCATAGGTTCGTTTATAAAAGAGACAGCAGATGTTTGAGGGACGAGATGCACACAATTGGGTGTTGCATCGGTGCCTGGATTTTATCGATTTCTCTAGCAAACAGTTATACCTATGCACTACATCTATCATGCGACAGGTACCTTTCCACCGTGTTTTGCTATTCTTAGTTTGATATTAAATGTCAAAGTTCATATTATCCCAACCCACTCATTACCTAAAATGATAATTAAATAATGTATTAATATTAATCCTTACTAATATTGTGAATGAGAACTTGACTTTGTTTATTTGTTTGTTACGCTTTCACTTCTTATCTAATCATCCGATCATCATTAAATTAGCATGCACGTTGTCAAGGGTACAGAAAAGGACATAGAATAAAAAACACATGAGGGGGGGCTCTCATACGCAGGCGAAGCTGCGAGCATTAACTATTTGTTTAAATAAATTGTTAAATAAGTTGCAAATTAGATTTTTGTTTATGCAAAGCTGTAAGTAGTTATCCTTAAAAGAAAAAGAAAAGATTAAACAGCAGTGGTAAGTCTAGATAGCCAAGTGGCTAGAACACGTGCGGAAATGCAAATCCTGATGCGCGAGGTCAGACACGACCTCTCCAATTGTGAGCAATCGTGTTGGTGATCCCGTTTGGTGTTGCCTTCCCCAACGCCCGGGGCTTAAAAGATAGAGCGTAACCCTGGAGCTGTGGATGCGTGAGGTGGGAGCCTCACGTGTCCTATTTCAGGCGGCCCTGAGGAGGATAGCAGCCGTAATGACCTCGCACTGCCTTGGGCACTACAGAAGAGTGCGGGGGCGAGTTTACATTCGCCTCCTGAGGAGAGCTCTGCCAAGCCACGAGCGAAGCACAGCACGGAGCGTCTCCGATCCGTGCCGGACGACCATTGCAGTGGTATTAGTGGGTAAGAATCCAACATAACCCAGGAACCAAAAGAGCCGGGTACCTTTGTATAGGTTTCAACTGCGTGATAAAAATGAGAGTAGAACACAGAACCGACAGAATCGAATTGAAAACTAAATGAGCAGATGGATTGTTGTGTTCTGGGACACATGATGATAAGTAGTCACCTAACTAATATTTAAAATCGATAAGTGGCGCATTGGCGCATGGCGATGTAAGAGATTTATCATCGAGTAGGCAATTTAGCAGTTTTTCTATCGGTTTCAATTGTGCTGTAGCTGGCTACATTACAAATACAATGCTGGTACAATGTAAATTAGAATAAGATGCGAAGATCTCATCTCAACAAACAACACATATGTTTTGTTCATTCAATCTAGTAGATTATGTTAATTTTTTTGTATCCATCTGGGGTGTTAGGTACCCAATGCACCCTAATTCATTCATTCATAATGATCGGTTGAGTTTTTAATACGTGAAAGTGTAACAAACAAACCATCTTTCCCTTAACCTTGGCCCAATTCACATGATCAGCAGTTCTTTTCCATTCGTCTCATATTCTTCAATGAATATGCAAAATTTTTCTTAAAAAGTTATATATAATACGTCGGCATGCATAAAGCCCAATCATCAAGTAAAATATTATACTCTGTATAAGCACTTTTGTCTCGTCATATTACAGAATTACATTGAATAGGGTTGGAAATGTAGATTCTACCGTGAAAAAACACAGTAATTACTGTTACAAATAAAGAAGGTACATACATTGTCAACCAATTAATTGTATACTTATAACAACCTATAGTATTGCCTCCAGCCTCCTTGACAATAAAATGTTATGTCCCTTGTGCATATAAAAACTGATCTCTAGATTTTCAAACAATTAACTTAATGTTGATGTCTAATAGGTTTAAAAACAAAAGAAAAACAAAGAAACAAAAACAAGAAAGATTCACTTAACTGAGATGAGATCTTCACATCATCAGAATGAGATCATTCTCATTTACTTGGTGGCAGGGCTTTATGTAAGTCCTGGGTAGCTACGACTACCTTATCACATATTCTACCGCCAAACAGAATACAAGCAACAATACTTAGAATTGTTGTGTTCTGGTTTGAAGGGTGAGTAAGCCAGTGTAACTACAAACAGGCACATATAAAACAGATAGACAGATTGCTATATAAGCTTATAACATTGGTTAGTGGCCACTTATCATCAGGCTCCCTTGTTGTCAGGAAGGCTGATACCTCTCTCTCTCTGATACCTCTCCTTTTCCTCAGATATAGGAATTGCAATTTATTGGAGAAATGTTGCTAGCATTGTTGTCACTCCACACCCTCTTCTACACATTACAGTAGATTTTTTAATGTTAATTTGTATATGTTTATTTAATACCTCTAATAAGTAAACAATTATGGTTTCCATAGTCTTCTTATTATTTCATAGTCAAACGCCATCTATAATTCATTATAAAAATAATTTATCGTGAGAAAGGTAATGAAAGACACAAAGCCGTAAAGATGATGTAGTACGAAGGATCGGCAAGAGATGGCGCTAGCTTCTTTTTACTTTTTGTTACTTTAAACTTTTTTAGTGCATTAATTAATTAGTCTAATACCGAATAAGATTTATATTGACGATAAAGGTTATTCTTATGATTATACATTTGATGTACATGCAGAGGCGGATTTCCCAGTATACTATACCTATATATAAGCCGAGAAAGCCCAAGCCTACTGCGACAAAATTTAGAGGACAACAAAACGGTCATATCTTTTTATGATATAATAAATTATATCTGCAATATTCGTTTTTATTCTTTTTTTTATTGCATAGGTAGGCGGTCGAGCATATGGGCCACATGATGGTAAATGGTCACCAACGCTCATAGACATTGGCATTGTAAGAAATGTTAACCATCACTTACATAATATCTTAGTTACCAACCTTGGGAACTAAGATGTTAAGGCTCACTCACCCTTCATACCGGAACACAACAATACCAAGTACTTCTGTTTTACGGTAAAATATCTGATGAGTGGGTGGTACTTAACCAGACGAGCTTGCACAAGGACCTACCACCAATAAATATCAACACCTTACTTATTAGGAACATATTATATTTAACTGAATTAATTTAATATATAGATAGGGAAACGGGGAGAAAGGGATTAACAGAAAATAACCAAACTATTTTTTTTTATATCATTCAACTTTTTCCATCGTAGATATGATTTTTAAAATGCATAATACTACTCTTCTGCCTTTATTATTATTTAGTTTAGACGCCATTTAAAAACCATCGTGTAAGTAATAAGCAATTCATTTATTGAGATGCAATTTTTAAGGAAATAGAACGGTAACAAAAATGCTAAAGACGTATAAATTATATTAGTTTTTCTTAATTTAATAATTTACCATGAAAATTATAGTACTAGTCGAGAAATTTTCGATAGATATGTATTTCAACAAGTTTGTTTTATATTTTCAATTTATCTCGCACAAAATTTAACGTATATCGGATGTGTGGCGCGTAATACAATATCAGTTTTGAAAACGAGATCTGAAGGTTTGGTCACTGGTTCCAGGCGAAACTTCCTGAGTAATGCACACATTACTGTCTTCATCTCCATCATAGCAAACTTCTGGCCTAAAAGTATAATAAACGTATATTATTAGATGAGCTAACGCCCATACTGAAATGATATTTGTATATTTTAATATATATCTATTCTGTTTCCGTGTATCATCTAATTTGTTTTTCAAATTATCTACAACAATATTACTTTGAAGATATATATATATAGACGCTATATAGACGATTTATAATATATATATATATATATATATATATATATATATATATATATATATATATATATATATATATATGTATATATATATATATAATAATATGACGGCAAAGACAGGTGAAGTAAAAGTCGTCGAGTCTAAAAAAAAATCGGTCTGAAAAGTACAAAAGCAGAAAATATAATTTTTTAAAACTATTCAAATTTTATCATAATAATTATCAATGAATAGACAACTAACATAATATTAGATTTTAATTTAATACACAAACATAGTGATGTCCATTGCATAGATCGCATGCCATTTTGCCCAAAGAATCCTTTACTGTAGTTATAATGTAGTGTAAAAATGTATTTGTCAGGAATATGTTAAATCATTAAAAAGAAGTAAATTGTCTATAATTTCATCTTGATATCTTTGAGTAGATTAGACAAAACGCCACAAGGCTACGGGTGCCGGATAACTCTCTCATAAATGACACGTAAATAGTGTATAATTAAATAAACAAGACAAAATACATACAATGACAACAATACAGTATTGTTGTGTAAATAGCACTTAGGACGTTTTAAAATACCTATACAATTCCGGGGTCCAGCGCTGAAGGGTACATAGGCAAACGGATGTCTCTTAACACAGTTCTCCGGAAGAAATCTTTCAGGAATGAAACGCTCGGGATCTGGGTACAAATCAGCGCGGCGATGCAAATCGTATATGAAGATTAAGCAAGTGGTATTCGCAGGTACTGTATATCCACCTATAATAAAAGATTTTGTTAGCCATCACAGTCATAATTTTTTTCTCGACGTAGACGTATTTTCCGTTTCTTCGGAATATCTTGTTATTATATATATAATAGTATTCGACCATTACCTAATACCGTTTCTTTTCTCAAGTATCTAGCGATTAGAGGCGCGCTTGGGTGCAGCCTCAACGATTCCTTTATACAGCATTCTAGATATTTCATTTGGTTCAAATCCTCTGTTGTCACCGCTCTATCAGATTCACCTAAAATTTGACGAATCTCCGCAAAAATTTTATCCTACAAAAAATACGTATTATCACGACGTATATACCAGTTCTATTTTTAAATTATTAACACCTATTAAATAGGAATAAGCTCCAAACCTTCTCCTCAAAAGGGAGAGGAGGCCTTAGCCCAGCAGTGGGACATTAACAGGCTGTTACTGTTACCGTACTGTAAATATTTAACTTACCTGTATTTCTGGTTCATTGGCTAACGTCATTAACATGAAAGTCATAGCTGTGGCGGTTGTGTCGTGACCCTTAATAATAAAAATAAATAAATTAGTAAAGTTAATTAATAAAATTAAACAAATTTCATCATAAGTTCATAAGTCATGATTTCAATTATGGAATCAATGAAAATAATGAAATTAAAATATATTTTGTTCGTAATATACGCCCATTTACAAATAAAGATGAATTATCGAATAATAATTCAAGTTGTGATCTTTCATTGGAATTAAGGCTGATAACTTAATAATCCTAAAAACTGCCTGCCTCGTTGGTCTAATGGCTAGATGTAAGACCGCAGACGCGGAGGTCCTGGGTTCTAATCCTAGGTCAGGCCAATAAAAAGTTATTGGGTTTTTTTTGTCGTAAATTCTCAATAGCAGCCCGGAGTCTGAAAGTTGGTAGTTTGTACACTTCCGTGCTTCGGATGCAGTTGGCTAATTTCTCTTGAGATTAGCCACCGTGGCCAAAATCGGTTTGGAGGGCCTTATGTCCTTATTTATAATCCTAAAATCTTTTATTATATAACCTATTTATAAAATCTTTTACAAAATTTATACGCTTTGTAAGTTATTGTCATCTTAATAATATTATACTTGTTTGACCGCGATTCGCTCGGCTGCTTTTTATGATATTCGTGGAAAAATGCATTATTTCAGGAAAAACACTAATATTGTAAACTCAAAAAGCAAAAACTTATCTTAATATACATTTTGAGCTATATTATTAGAGAAGTTTCCGAGATACACGAAATAAATTTATAAACATGACAGAATTGCTCATTCAATATTATACGATATTATATTTATTTATATAAAGAATGAATTTAAATATTGCCTTTAATAAATCACTTGGTATATCTGTTGACAGCCGACCTGCCATTTTTTATAATAACTATTTTTCATGTGAATTGACGAAAAACTAGTTTGTGATAAAATATTCCCAAAACAGCGCTGTTCGCGGCGGTCACTTAAGATCAACAATTCGGAACATTAATCAGGACTCCAAACAGTAAACTACTACTAATCTACCAAATTAGATCAGTACCTACCCGGTAAGTCAGAACCTACCCGGTGACTGGACTATTGCGGTGATACGCTGTTTTGTTTCCCTTTATGTTAACCATTAAAGTCTATTTTTTAAAATATATAAACATGTTTTACGTAGAATTCAAGTTTATTCTCACAGAATAGCAGATTATTTAATTCTTACCGCGAACATAAACGTGTCTACTTCTTCTCTGATGCCCTCGTGGTCAATGAGACCGGACTTTTCATTTTTTAGAAGCAAATCCAACATTGCTAACTTCTCCTTAGTATCGTATTCGGCATCATTATCGAATTGGTTGAAGTTCCTTTCAGCCAAAAAGCTTCTTCTACTTCTTACAACACTATTAGTTAAGCCGTGTAAATATTTTACAGCAATATGTTGTTTTTTTGCGAGGCCAGTGAGCTGGTATATTGACTCTGAATGCAACCATGGTGCACTCAATCTTCGCGTGAAACAATCTCCGACATCTTCCAACGATGTAAAATATTTGCTCGTTAACGATTCCATATCTCCGTGTGTCGACCCCATTGCCGTTTCTGAAATGAATGAATATAGTTTACTGTAACAATGTTCTTTTATTTTGATACACATATAAGACGTGATAGGTACAATTTTTACACGTATTTCAACTAAATACGAAATTATGTTGTGTTCTAGTGTTATAATAATTTCTTTTCTTTCATTATTATTTTAGATGCTTAGTCTCATTTTTCACGTCGTTGTATTTATGGCAAATTTTACCCTTAGTTACCTATTAGTTTGTAAACTTGTAATTTGTAATTATTATTGTATGTCATGTTGGTGATCCTAAATAAATAAATAAAAATAAGTAAATAAAATAATAGTATCGTAACCGTAACAGCCTGTGAATGTCCCACTGCTGGGCTAAAGGCCTCCTCTCCCTTTTTTGAGAAAAAGGTTTGGGGGTTATTCCACCACGCTAGTCCAGTGCGGGTTGGTGGATAATAGTTATAACATAATTTGTAATAAAACAATTTTTTCGAAATTAAAACGTTAGTAATAAATTTAGTAACTAAAACTCTGTCATGAAACACAAGTCGAAAGAAAATTGCAGAAATTAGAATGATTTTTACACAGTCGATTTGATTACATTTACGTATGACTTTACCTACTAATACTAATAGCAAGATAATTTATAACGGCTAGTGGATTCATTGCTCTACATAATGGTTGGCATACTGGCATACATGGCAAAAACCCTAGAGCAGTACATATTGACTTTGAGGCAGGATATAAGTATATAATTTTAAATGTATTTGATTGACATACATTACTGGTGGTAGAGCTTCGTGCAAGCTCATCTGCGTAGGTACCACCCACTCATCAGATATTCTACCGCAAAACAGCAGTACTTTATTGTTGTGTTCCGGTTTGAAGAGTGAGTGAGCCAGTGTAATTACAGGCACAAGGGACATAAAATCTTAGGTCCCAAGGTTGGTGGCGCTTTGGCGATGTAAGCGCTTGTTAAAATTTCTTACAGTGCCAATGTCTAAGGGCGGTTGGTGACCACTTACCATCAGGTGACCCATATGCTCGTCCGCCTTTCTGTTCTATAAAAAAAAAAACATTACTGTATTTGAAATGTTGAAAAGAAATAATAATAATATAATGAATAAAGTATATTTCGATTTTATTCAGAGCTCAATTGCAGGCTTTGTCGGCTGATATTGTTATTATTGCAGCATCTTCTAATGAGTTACTTGACAGTTGTATTTGCATAAACAATGCTCGATATTGGTAAATCATAATATGAAAAGCAAATTATCTGTATTACGTGGACAACACAAGTTGAATTCAATGACTAGTATTATGTACAAAGGTTATGATTAAAATAAAGTCTTGATCGCTAGTAATCACTATACCTCTACTAAACCAAAACCCTTCTTTAATTAAGCTCCTGCTAGGGGATAATAAAGATGTAATAACAATTCAAAAAATATTGTTCTATCCTAAAATAAAGATATCTAAATTTAATCTTACCACACATGATACGTAATGTCGTAGAACTCATTAAAGGATATAAATCCGTTCTTTGTTTCCAAACCTCTTCCTGCACAACATTCTGAAAATGTTCGGCCTCCTCTTTAAACGTAACGAAATACTTTTGTAGAATGTTAAAATGGAATGCTTTTGTTAGCATTTTTCTTCTTTGAAACCACTTTATGCCTAAAAAGTGGAAATTCTATGTAATATAATTTAACAACGTTATTTAATTTTACAGTAACAGCCTGTTAATGGCCCACTGCTGGTCTCCTCTCTTCTGAGGAGAAGATTTGGAGCTTATTCCAACACGCTGCTCCAATGCGGGTTGGTAGAATACACATGTGGCAGAATTTCAATGAAATTAGACACATGCAGGTTTCCTCGAGATTTTTTCCTTCACCGTCTGAGAATTCATCTCACACAATTATAAACACAAATAGCCGAGATGGCCTTGTAGCTAGAACGTGTTTTTTTTTTTATATTTGCCGGGAGGGCAAATGACTCTACTCCACCTGATGTTAAGTGGTAGTAGAGTTCAAACGCGAGGACGGCCAGTACAGTCGGGAAGGAGGTTCTGCACTAGCCACCCTCGCCTTGCCGGCCCGCAAGATGCCTCTTCACGCCTCGTTTGAAGGAACCCGGGTCGTAAGAGGAGGGGAATACGTGAGCTGGTAAGGAATTCCATTTTTGGAAGTGCGACAAAGAAAGGAGTTGCCAAATTTATTTGTGCGCGATGGAATTGATGTCACAGTTAGTCGGTGACATCGAGAGCCAGCACGCGTAGACTTGTGAAGGAAGGGGGAAGCAGGAATTAGGGAGAATAATTCCTCGGAACACTCGCCGTGATACAGTCGATAGAAAGCGCTCAGTGCTGCTATCTCTCGACGCAATTGTAAAGGCTCAAGGGTGTTAGTGACATTTACGTCGCCAATAATGCGGACCGCACGTCGCTGCAACCGATCCAAGG
Organism: Nymphalis urticae; assembly: GCA_905147175.2. Classification (NCBI taxonomy): domain Eukaryota; kingdom Metazoa; phylum Arthropoda; class Insecta; order Lepidoptera; family Nymphalidae; genus Nymphalis; species Nymphalis urticae. The sequence goes on from LR989991.1 coordinate 10,860,052, forward strand.
CCTCAAGTAGGTACTTAGCGGAGCCATCCCAAAGGTGCGAGCAATATTTAACGCAAGACCGTACCTGTGTTTTGTACAGCAGTCACAGTTGTTGTGGCGTGAAAAAACGCCGCACCTTGTTCAGAACTCCGAGTTTCCGTGAAGCTGTTTTTATCACAGCCTCGATGTAATCCCTTGGACTAAGGTCGCAGCGAACGTCCATCCCCAGCATGGCGATTTTGCTTTGTATCACCAGCGGAGTGCCACAGAGGGAGGGAAGAGGGGAAAATGATGACTTTTTTGCTGTGTGAGCGCATGCCTGTGTTTTCTTGGCATTAAACTCAACAAGATTATCTGAGCCCCATTTGGCGATAAGCTCTAACGTCCTATTGAGTTCAATGACAAGATCCTCCCGCCTCTCCTTAATGCCACTCGCCCAGCCACTGCGCGTCCGTGGTATCCACCATGCACTGTACTATCGTCTGCATAGCAATGAATTTTCCCGAGAGAGAGCATATCATTGATATGCAAAAGAAATAGAGTGGAAGATAGCACAGATCCCTAGGTGACCCCAGCATTCACTATATAGAATTGTGAAGCGCAACCATCAACTAAAACACGAAGGCTGCGCTTGTGTAGGAAGCTGGCAATCCAGGTGCAAAGCTGAGCAGGCAGACCATATGCCGGCAGCTTGAAGAGAAGACTTCTGTGCTAGACCCTGTCGAAAGCCTTGGAGATATCGAGGCTGACAGCCAACGATTCCCCATGCTTGTCGATAGCTTCACCCCAGAGGTGTGTTACGTACGCTAGAAGATCACCTGTAGACCGTTTTGGTCGAAATCCGTACTGACGATCATTAATTAAACAGTGATCTTCTAGGTAATGGATCAGTTGGTTGTTAAGAATCCGTTCCATCACCTTACAAAGTACTGAGGTAATAGCTATTGGCCGATAATTTGCCGGCTCAGACCGATCCCCTTTTTTGGGAACCGCTTGCACATTAGCTCTTCTCCAACCCTCCGACACACATCCCGAAGAAAGAGAAAGTTGGTACAGGCGCGTTAACACGGGAGACAGCTCCGCCGCGCACTTCTTCAGCACTATGGCTGGTATTGCATCGGGACCGCTAGCTTTCCGTACATCAAGTGATTGCAGCTCCGCACGCACATCACGCTGCCTGATTTTGATTTCAGGCATCGTGTGGCCACAAGAAGGTATAACTGGTGGCAGAGCACTACAATCGTCGATGACGGAGTTGTCGGCAAAGAGTTTAGCCAGGAGATCAGCTTTCTCTTGCGGACTGTGAGCTAGCGATCCATCCGGACTTCTGAGCGGTGGCAGCGAAGGTTGGCAGAAATTGTTTTGCACAGACTTGGTCAGACGCCAGAAGCTACGGGGGCCCCTAGGATGTGAAATAAGGTCATGACCAATCTGTACAATGCGCTGTGCATCCGCTCTCGTGTAAGCCTTCCTACAGGACTTGGAGTTTTTATTGTAGATTGCGTGCATCTTAACCGATGATCGTGGGTTCAAACCCGGGCAAGCACCACTGAAATTTCATATGCTTAATTTGTGTGTGCTTATTTAATTTTAAAGTAAGTTATTCATAGGTATTATTTATATAACATACCATTACTGACTAACAGCCCCTCCCGAAGCCAGTATATAAGGTAAGTATATGGATGTTCTTTGTAATTGTTTTCAGATCCAGACAATACTTTCTAAAAAATCCAATCATAATAATTAATATCTATAAACTAAAAAAAATAGTGTATGTAATTTTCTCCCTGCTACCTACCTGGTACCCAGAAGGGCATAAAACCGTAATAGAAAGCTAAAACATTAAATAGTTTAAAAAGTAAACTATGATATGCCGTACATATAACTAAATTGGTTTCGTGAAATGCTTAAGATGTTGTACATTACAACACAACATAATAAGCGTAATACTATTTTGAATTTGTTTATTGTTGTACTCTAAATGCCCTTAAATGTTAATGCACGCTAATTATTTCCTCTAATTAACATTTGCAGACACAAGAAGGTCCTATAGATATTTTCCTTTACAGCCGAACATGAGATTAAACAAAAAAAAATGTATCACACGATATTCTGTTTGAATCCATTTTTTGTATATATTAATTACAGTATCGGTATATTAATTAAGTTTTTATTTAATAAATAAGTTTGTTACCTCAACATCGTCGGGATTGCTTATATTCACCATGCGAATACTTAATGGGAAATGTATCTGATTAACATCTCCATACTGTTTATTTATATTGCGCTGAAAAATAAACAGCTTCTCTGAAACAATAAAACATTTAGTATTTAAAGAAATCACTATAGCTTTCACGTTTTGTATTACCTCATAATTATCCTGTGATCGCAGATTCCTAAACAATACTTCTTATTTTTTAACATTAATAAATATATATATATTTCTATGAACAACGCAATAAAGTTACTTTAACAGTCATTATCACTTAAGTTTTTTATATCTCGTTTATAGAAAAATAGCATTATTTTTACGGAAAAGTAGAAATACAAAGATAATCTTAAAAAGCAAAACCTTATTTAAATACAAAAAACGAGTCAAAATACATTTACACCATTATATACAAGAATTGCTCGTATTATTTCTTAAATTACTGGAGTGTACTTTAAAGTGTAAAAGGGAATATATATTTGAATTAATCAATAATACTTCAAACTTAACAACAAGAAACAACTTGCAGTATTACAACAACCAAAAACTAAAGTTAATTCGCTTATGGTTACTAACATTTCAATATTAAATGTTGTGTATGGGTAATAGTTTGCGCAGCGTTCACTTTGAAACAGAATCAGCTGATCGGAATTTACCCTTTTTATAGTATTAGGCAGACTGACAAGTGTGTTGCCGGCTTGTAAGTGGCCACAGAATCGGGCATTGGAAAGATTTGTTTGCAAGCGACTAGTTGACAATCAAAGGTTTTGGGGTTGTTGTCGATAGGACTTGTATTAGGAAGACTAATGACTCCAATTTTTTTTATTATTTTGGCTCACACGCCCTTCAAACCAAATCACAAAAATAATAAGTATAGCTATTTAGCGGAAGAATATGGCTTTTAAAAACACATATAATTTAAAGTTTTTTTAAAAAATATAGTAAATCCGCTTAACCCACTTAAATGTTTTCCTGTCAGTAGCTAATAAGCTATCATTATTGGTATTTACTTGACCATTATATTTCTCGTATGTACTTTGTAATTCGTTTTTTATCTCTAGTATTAATGGTAATCGACAACGGTTACAGCAATTTGATCTAAATGCGTTATTTGTTGATAAGACTAGACAATTACTGCTGCTTGATGGTCTAAATATATGTTTTAGCTATTTACTATGTAAAGTACATAATGTACTTAATGGTTCAGCACAAAAGTCTGGCAGAAACCCTTCAAGTGGATTTACTATCTTTGTTTTTATACAGACGCTTATAGTTTGGTCTCGATTGCCTCGTTGGTCTAGTGGCTTGATGTCAGCCCCGAAGCCCGGGGCTTAAAAGATAGGGCGTAACCCTGGGGCCGTGGATGCGAGAGGTGGGGGCCTCGAGTGTCTTATTTCAGACGTCCCTGAGGAGGACGGCATCCGGGATGGCCTCGCGCTGCCGTACGCACTAGTGAGGAGTGCGGGTTGGCGAGGTTACCTTCGCCCCCTGAGAGAGCTCCGCCGAGCCACGAGCGGAGCACAGCACGGAAGAGGCCGCGGATACGTTATATCAATAAGCAGCTGCGGCCCCTCCGATCCGTGCCGAGGACGGCCATCGCAGTGGTTTTAGTGGGTAAGAATCCCATATAACCCAGTTCCCCCCCCCCCCCCATGAGAGCTAGGTACCTTTCTGAATGTCTCCACTGGGTAAAAAAAAAGTGGCTTGATGTAAGGCCGCAGACCCAGAGGTCCTGGATTCAAATCACAGATCGGGCAATAATAAGTTATTGGATTTTTCTGTCAGTAAATTCTCAGTACCATCCTGGAATCTGGAAGTTGGAAGTGTGTACACTCCCGTGCAGGAGGCACGGGAGTGTACACAATATCTACTGAGCAGTTGGCTAACGCACTTGTGCACTACAATATCTACTGAGCAGTTGGCTAATCTCTCTTGAGATTGGCCGCCGTTGTTGAAATCGGTCTGAAGGTCAAAGGTCAAGGAAAAAGGTCAAGGAAAAAGGTCTGACATTATTTTTATAGTTGAGTGTTACAAGCACTATAAAATACATTTGACATTATTTACATTGCGATCATTTTTATCTATCTTGCCTATCTATAATTGAACTCACTCTTTTTAAACCGATTTCGTTTGGCAGAACAATAGAAAAATAGAACGGGCATTACAAATAAGCCTGCACTGACACATATCAATTAACTTATTTTAAAATACATATTATATCATACATACACATATACATAATAACAATTATAGAACTTATTTTTTTTTAATTAAAAATTTTACGTTACGTAATATTTTTGTGATATGTTAGTATGTGTGTATACACACATACTTACAATATTAAAAGCGCTGTGTTTGTTGAGAGCTCGCCTGTGTATATTTCATATCTACCTTATTGAAGTTGAAGCAATGTATGTTAAAGCAAATTTCGCAGCAACCAAACAAGCTGACAAGGCCTATGGATGCTAATAATAATAATAAATGTTAATACTTTTATTGGAATTAATAAAACAATTAAATAATGAAGTACTAAAAATATCAATATCTGTATTTTTTTTTAATCTCTTTAAGTTGTATATATCGTATCTATATTAAGAGGTGAATAATGTCAAGATTAACGACATCTTGAAAGTTTTGAACAAAAATTTGATTATATAAGTATTTCTCATGTATATAACATTTATGTAAATTTAAAAAAAAAACTGAGTATCGATGGATTGGTGTTGAGAATATCTTTTTCACTTGCAGTAAAATGGTAATGTCAAAAATATAACTTCATCTCACTTCAACACATTTTGATGAATAGAAATATATTTTATTTCATACAAATCAACAGGATAGATAAGTATCGCCGCAACATATAGTAACTCGACAATACAAATCAAAGGTATATAAACAATTAATAAAATAATTCTAATCATACCTGGCGTTCGAAAGTAATTGAGCATATTTCCAACTAAAGGCCATGGCTTCGGTCCAGGTATCTTCCTAATAAGTCTCCCAGTTCTTCCCAATCGATAGTAAAGTTCTATCGATATAAGTGTCAGTAGAACTGGTAATATAACCAATAGCCACATGGTGCTAAACTCTAGCTGACCCCGCAACCAGTTATGATAAATCGGACAAGTTTATCTCGTTTTTTATTAAAATATTAACCCACGTATTCGTACATCGAACCGAACGACACACCACTACGTGTCGTACTAACAATATAAGATCTGTGGTCGATACGCGCTATATATTTCAAGTCATCATTATTGCAATTTCTGATATATGTCTACTAGTCAAACCGGCAGCTTCGGCAGTGTGGAATTCGCTTTACGATCTTTCTTCAAAATCAGCCATTTTAATGTACATACTCCATATTTAAATTATACATCATTATATATAAAATATTATATTTAAAACATTATTATATATATTATATAACGTAGAAGCGGTAATCTAAAAGAAGCCAAATATAAATAAAAAATTATCTTTATAAACTTAAATAGAGGCGGTTGTTTTAAAATCACAGACATACACTTTAATTTTCTTTATTTTTATATATATACATAAATAGCGGACAACATTGTACCATCAGTGGTACCTATATAAATAAATAATTATATATTTATTACACATGTACACAAACAGAATACAATCAGAACATAAATTAAAACTGCAGACTTATTCAGTTATTGACATTTGTAATTGGCATTTGGCCAAGAAAAAGACAACACGTTCACAAGGGACATAAAATCTTAGGTCCCAAGGTTGGTGGCGCATTGGCGATGTAAGCAATGGTTAACATTTCTTACAGTGCCAATGTCTAAAGGCGTTTGGTGACCACTTACCATCAGGTGGCCCATATGCTCGTCCGCCTTCCTATTCTATATAAAAAAAGACAGATTACTGGTGGTAGAGCTTTGTGCAAGCTCGTCTGGGTAGGTACCACCCACTCATCAGACATTCTGCCGCAAAACAGCAGTACTTGGTATTGTTGTGTTCCGGTTTGAAGGATGAGTGAGCCAGTGTAATTACCGGCACAAGGGACATAAGATCGTAGTTCCCAAGGTTGGTGGCGCATTGGCGATGTAAGCGATGGTTAACATTTCTTACAGTGCCAATGTCTAAGGGCGTTTGATGACCACTTACCATCAGGTGGCCCATATGCTCGTCCGCCTTCCTATTCTATATAAAAAAAGACAGATAGACAAATAGATAAATTAAAAGAATGTTTTTGGTAACTCGCAAATAACCATATTAACTTAAATATAGGTAGCTATTTGAAAATCTTCACAGATAGTCACTTCAGTTTTATTTGTATAGATATATCGCAGGTATATTGCCAAGCAATATTACAGTTTCACTAGTGATATTATAATTAAACGTTAGATTGTCAATCGACTTCATTACTTGTAATTTAACAGCCAGGTTTTAGTGTTATTGAAATGTAAATAATATCCTGGGACATTATTTACACACGGCCTTCAGATCCCAAGCTAGGCAGAACTTGTACCTCCTATGTAAACGAAATAACTGATATACTACATGTACTACACCTCTTTGTAAATACATAGTTATATAGATAATTACACCCAGACTCAGGACAAACAGACATGTTCACAAAAAATTGTGTCCTGGGTGGGAATCGAACACAACCTTCGGCGTGAAAGGCAACTATCTACCAACCACGCCAACCGGCCCATCCCGTCGATCCCAGGTTATTATTTATTGTTATTGTAATGTCATGGGGACACTATATTGACAATGTAAGGCAATGATTATATGAAATTTTGATAATTTGACGACCAGTAGATCGTCAGATTATGAGCCAGTCTCTGATTGGTCCGTTTCCAATTTATAATCATTACAAATACTATCAATTATCTTTATACGATTAAAGCCAAGCCCATAAAATACTATAAATCTTTTAAAATAATTTTAATAAATTATATTATCTATTGACGCGACTTGAAGGTAACACCGTCTCGTATGACGTGACGGCATGCATACAGCATGAGCAATGAGTATCTATGCTCTAAACTCTACTGCTTAAGACAAAGCATTTAAAAATTATATGATAATACGTAACTACTATTTTATGATTGTCATTAACCCATTACTTTAATAACACATAAATTCTTAGTTACAATGCTTATATTTCCGAGGTTATATTAAACATATTATATAAAAAATAAGTTGGACTGAACACCAGATGTATTTCTGAACGATTTTGGCCATTGCGGCCGTGCTCGTTGGGGACTACAAATAATACTCATAAAATCTTAGTGCAAGTGCACTCTAAATTGCCTTATTTTTATATACTCTACTCATATAATAATGTCCTCCAGACCGATTTCGACCACGGCGGCCAATCTCAAGAGAGATTAGCCAACTACGCAGGAGATATTATAGTGCACAAGTGTGTGCGCAAACACAGGTGCAGTCTCTATTCCCTAACTCTTATAATCCGATGGGACGGCAATCCGACACGACCGGAAAGAGTTCAGGCGCAGGACCAACGGCTTTACGTGCTTTCTGAGGCACGAGAGTATAAACATTGCCGATTTTCAGACTCCCAGACTGCTACTGCTTTTCACTTTTCATGGACTCGATCTGCGGCCTTAGCTAGCTAGCCTCTCTCTAGACTAATGAGGCCGAAACACTACACTTTTCATTACATTTTATAGTGTCATTTTTATTAAAAAATTCACCATTTATTGCATAAATTGACAACTTAAATAGAATTTATGTATTTATTATTATTTACAAAATTATTTATTAATTTAGTCATACTCCGTAAAATTTTAATTAATCTTTTATTTTATTTTTTATATGTTATTATTCTGTTACGTATTTTTGTTTTAATTATTTGTGAAAACTTGATTGGTATATGATATTTTTTAATGTGATAATAATTTTTGTATATGTCGTAACTGTTTGTCTTTAGATTAAATAAATAAACAAATAAATTATTTTGATTGGATCGGATTATCAAATTACTTCAAATCCATAAAATCATTAATGACTACTATGATTTATACAAAAAGAAAATTATATGGTTCCACCAGGGTAGCTTACAGGGGAATATAAATAAAGCGTATGTATAATTTATTAATATAATAATGTTTTTTAATAATTGATATAAATATTTGTACACTTCACCGCTTTATTCAAACTTAAGTCATATACCCAAAGGTTATCTAGAAGACATCACTATTTTAGCGATATGAAAATACATATATATATATATATATATATATATATGTATCTTTAGAGTTGCAGATTCTTTTGACTTTTGACATCTACAGGTCTCGCCGTTTTTGAGTAATCGGTGAACATAAAATAAAATGGTTTGAGTGCCAAGTTACTCACGAGAATTGATGTGTATACATGTGAGTACATGTGCGTTAACGTGTTTACAATAATAAGTCTTACGCCGATATCATCCGACGCTCGAGCTCTACCGTGTACTTAACGCCAATATGTTTACACATCAAAACTTAAGTACGTTAAAAATCAGCTAAATTTCTTCCGATTCGCTTTGATCATGTTATCTAATATCAAAGTAAAAACAAATAAAACTCAATATACAGTTCCGGAACGAAATTTTTTAATTATACAAACTGTTATATGCTAGTACGTAACGATAAGTTAATAAATTATACAGTATTTACTTAAGAAAGTTTATTTTTTAATAACACAAATTATTTAAAGATTTTATTTATTTGAAACTCTGTTATTTTCATTTCAATATTTACCTGAGTATATATTATATTCACAAATGACAATTAATAATAATACAAAATATAATTAACAGGTTTTTATTTTATTATTTGTAGATAGGGTACCAATCTACTTATTTATATAGCAAAACAATTGGGACCGCAAAACATATAATATTGCAATCGATAGCTTAACATGGCTTACGTATAAGTAAATAAATAATATAAATTAAGTTTTAAAGAATAATTTTTTTTATCAATCTGGTTGATTGTAGACACGGCCCAAACATTCCTGGACTGGAATAGACTTTTGTAAAATTATTTGAAGTGTTTGTAAAATCAAGAAAAAAGGGACTATTGATCCTCAATAGCTTCTTGCTTCTGTACGACAACCGTCTGGACGATGAGTGGGTACTTAGCTTTAGCATGATAAAGCTATGTGGCCTGGTAATTATACCAGCAGTATAAATCCACAAGTTTCAAGTAGGCAATGAAAAGGGAATTGTATTATTACTCTCATGTGTATAATTTCGAAGTAAGCAGCGATTTAAGTACAGAAGCATTTTTTCATCTAAGTCGACGGCTTATTTCTGAAACTGGAAAACCTGCAGTAATTCTGCACGAACTGATACCATTACTGATAATGGCACCAACTTTACTAACAATGAACATGTAATTTCTACGGTAATTTCAGATACATGGGAAGCTTACTTTTGGATAAGCAGCACCTGAGATTATTGCGAGCATGCTTCTTTAATGTTGGAGCAGTCAGTTATATTCTTTTTTACTCAAATAGGGATACTCCTCAATGACATGACTTAAAATGAATCCCCTTTTTTCGGACCCTAAGTCACGAAAATCCGAAAAGGCATTTGTATATAGTATATTTACCAATTATAAATTTAAAAACGTGAAAAGACTTACTGGTATGCAGTGATAGAATTATTTAATAATAAAATAATCTATTATCTTTAAGAGTTTAGGGACATAATAGAAACATAATAATAATTTGCTGATGTAACTTGGAAAAATGATTTTTAATATTGAACTCCAGCACAATTCATTGGAATCTCTTATTTCTTTGCCATCACTACCAATCTAGGCACATCTGTTTCTACGGATACGAGCACACCGAGAAACTGTTACAGCAACAATGCCGATTTTGGGAACAAGAGCTCCTAGTGAAGTTACATTAGCACACTAAACACTTTGATCCAGAAGTTGCTTCATGTCGGTGACCTGATTATCCTAAATAAATACACAATGTTTTTGTTTTAAATTTAGAATGTAAACAATACACAAAATTTTTAATTTTAAACATCATTAAATTTAAAAAAAATATAATAAGGTACGTCATAGTCTATTTTGTTTCGTTTAAAAAGATCTCACAGAAAAAAACGCCTTAGAATTATATTACATGCTTAAGCTAACACTGAAAAGTCAACTTTCGAACTAGTATCCGGCAGCTACTGTCAGCGCGTCCGCTTGTCGAGTGAGTGAGGACGCAGACGGCGGCGCGCCAGGCACAGCGCGGCGGCCAGCGCAGCCAGCAGCAGCGCCGCCGCCGCCGACCCAACCGCTACGCCACGCAGCCGGGCATACTCCGGCACGTGCAGCGCAGCACCGCCCTGCGCGTTCGCGCATTGCACGCGAGCCCAGTAGCTGGCACCCTCTTCCACTTCGCTTACTGTAAACGATTATGAAATAACTTAAGCGGTTTTAAGCGGTCATTTGAGATGGACACTAGTGTTTCCATCATTATATTTAAAAAAAAAAGAATGAGTATACAAGTGTCACAGGAGCAGTCAGCCTTATGGATGTTATCACTCTAGTTATCTGTTATTATAGTATGGCTGCTTAAACGTAAATTAATTAATTAATGGGTGTGTGGTTACTATAGGAAAAGAACAATTATCTATAAATATTTAGATAACTGACCGAGAACATAATCCTGTAGCGTGCTAACAGTGGCGAGGAGACGATGCACGGGTTCGCCAGCATCGTACCAGCGCAGCGTACAACGCGCGCTTTCACTAGGCTCGCGACTCCAACGCACGAGGACACCTTCTTCGATGAGTCGTACATTTACGGCCAGCTCACCCGGACCTCCTTCGCCGGCCACTGCTCCACTGGTTCCGATAAATACGCCCGTACTCGTCGCGCTTTCTGTCACCGCCACGGCAAACATGGTCTCACTTTCATCCTCCCGTAGTTCTGGATCTATATGAAGAGATAATGTAAAAATTATCATTTTTAATTATGATTTCACGATCATGAAACACGCCTATTAAAGCGGCCAGATAAATATACAGCATTCATTTTACCTAGCGTTCGTACGAAAATCGGCTTGCTAAAAAGCCCGTCGCCGATATAGTCCTGTGACAGAACACGGAGCTCGTAATCAGTTGAAGATCGCAGCCCCACCAGGGTAGCGTCGGTGACGCCGCGGGACAGGATCTTCATGGTTCGCCACTCGCTTTCTGAACGCTCGCGGTACCACACATTATACTCCACATCAACACCGTTGTGACCTGCGTATAATAAATGACTTGCAAATTAAATTACTTAAATAAATAACGACTTAGATTAATTATACCCTTCAAGGAAGATATCTGCCACAAAAAAACTGAGACAATAAAGAAGCAGCAAATAAAAATATATATATAATAAATATAACATGCTAAGACAATTACATAAATAGTATTGTTACATAAGTGGCTTAGTTACCAAGGCTGGTAACTGGCTGGCTCATTGGTTAGTAATAAATTGTTAATATCTCTTACGGTTTCAAGGTCTATGGACGGTGATGACCACTTACCATGAGTCCCATGCCCATTTGCCAATCTACGTACCGAATTTAAATTAAAAAATAATATTTTTGGTCTTCTCTTCTTTTGCAAGAACAAATATTTGTTTTTATTTATTATTTATTTATTATTTTCCCAAATAAAATTAATTGAAATCGTCACTAATTGGGCCAATTATTATTATCGCCTTTAAAAAAAAAATTGAAACTTTTAAGAGATATTAAGATTTTTTTTACTGTAAATTATTTTAATTTTATATAATGTTCCAAGACAGAAATGCGATAAATAAATCGGACGATTGACATCATCTGCAAAAAAACACAGAAGGTAATACAAACCAGGCACCCAAGAGAGATGAATAGATTCAAAGGAAGCCCGAGCGGTGAGATTGTAAGGAGCGCGAGGCGGCACGTTCTCAATAAGCAGCTCAGTCTCCACGGTGAGCTCGTCCGCCTCGTTGCTCACCGTACATATGTACACGCCCCGATCCTCTTCTTGCACGTTATTAATAGTAAGATTTCCTTCCATTAATGAGTATCGTCCTTCAGGTAGTTCACTGCCATCTTTCTGAAATATTATAAATAAAAACGTGATGATAACTTCGCTCAAAACTATTCGTTTAACAACAATAAAATATCTAACGATCGAGACCTTTGCCCAACGGATGGATGGCAATGCATAATAGGGCTCGGTAGCTACGGTGCAAGGCAGATTCACCGTAGCACCGAGCCTTACGAGATACAAGGGCTGCGGGCGCGCTACTAGAGCCGGAGGCCGTTGCACGCGCACACGAACACCAGCTGATGATCCCTCGGAGCCCAATGTGTTGTACGGCGTACACGAATATAGCCCTTCGTGAGATTCGTCAACCTGTACGACGAAAAACACTATATTTTAAAAACTATTAATCTTGATACTTGTTATTAATAATGCATCTATTAACTCACGCGATTAAAAAGAAGACTTCCATTTCTGCTATAAAAAACGTCGAGTACATTGTAAGGGTCAAATAAAAATCCATCCTTTTCCCAGCGCAGATTCGTCAAAGGGGGATTAGCGCTGAAGTGGCAGTCAAGACTAGCTGATTTTCCATATGGTAGAAACCTTTCCTTTGGCGAGTAAACAATTTTAGCTTTATCTATAAACAATATTTTTAAATGATTATGATACATATTAAAACAAATTAGTACTTATTAGAGACAATTAAATAAACCAACTAACACTGAACGTCCAAAAATCCACTAGCACTCTGCGTTTGACCATCAGGCGCACTGATGCGACATTCGTACTCGCCCAGATCGGTGCTGATCGTATGCCGCAGAATTAAGCTGCCATTAATCGCTAACTCCGAGCGCACCGCCAGCTCTGGCAAAGCTTCAATAGGCATTCCCTCACGATACCACTGCACAACCCATTCAGGACTCTTGGGAAGGCATTCAAGCTCAGCGCGCTTTCCTTCGAGAACCGTTACATTCATTGGCGGGGTAACGATTAAATTACCACCTGTAAAAAAATGTTACTTATTTTTGAAACTGTATATAGTTAGTAAATATGGTGGCATTAAAAATCGCATACCGTCGACATCTAAGTAATAGAACGTCCCATTGTTACGCGCGGGTGGAGTGCGATTAGGGAAGGTGACGCGGCAATGGTAAAGACCGGCGTCGGTCTCGCGCACCGCGCTCACGTTGACGGAGCCACCGCCGAGCCCGTGCCCGCCCACGCGCCGCACTCGTCCTCCCCATCGGTCTGCCACTTGCGGCTCTCCTTCGCCGCTGTACCAAGAGAAGATAGTTTCGCCCTAAGGGAAAATATTTGTTCAGGTTATCAGTATTAGACAGAGAATCGCCAAAATGTGAAATCACTCATTTATGATTGTGATATTATGATGGCCTCTGCTTCAAAAATACATTTTGAGTGACAGTATAACGTGTTCTGATAATAATTTTTGACCTATAAATACAACCAAAATAAATTTATCAATAAAATTGTTACGTTACTTCATTTGACAATTAAAACTCATAACATCCTTGTTTGCGTTTTGTTTGTCCAGTAATATATAAATAAAACCGGTGGTCAGTATATCATGTGTAGTAGTTTTGAATCACGATATTTTGTTATGTTGACTTGCATACGTTTAATTTTAAAATCGAATTTTGAATATTTTTCTTATATATTTTATAAATATATATACATATATATAAATAATCATAATTTTAACTGTAAAAATAAATCTGTATTATATCATCAAAAAATAATATATATATGTCGGCGGAGGGCCATTACCACAGTTATAGTTCATGGTTTTCTTATGTGGGCGTCTATCGGTGGGTGACGTAGGATCAAGAAAACACACTTGTACAATCAACCACAGTATAATGACTCCGTAACACAGTTTAAGTAGGTGACCGGAATGCGCGATGGTTCTGTGACCGCACGCGCCGAACGCTCGGAGAGTAGAGATGTCCGACGTTCCCCTCTGGCGCACGCTTACACAAACTCCATCGAGTGCCGCTACGTGGCACTGGCGTTCCGGAAACGATTCCATAACGTAGTCTCGAACGTATACCACTAGATGGCGTTGACCGAAATAATTCACCCGGTTGCGACACGGCCATCCTGCTTGCACACGCCCACGTGTGATTGTTAACCTGCCGACAAAACATATCACAGGAAAACCTTGTTCTGCTCGGCCACTTCTGACATCACATACATGTAGCAGTACATAATAGCAACTCCACATGTGCTCCGCATATGCTTCGCTTATGCACTTGTCGCCCATCATGCCGCAATAAATAACATCGTTTGAAACAACAAGTGCCTCTTAAGAATTGTTTATTTGAAACTAGAAACCTCTGACAAGAACTGTTTATAATTTATTATATTTGTAACAAGAACCCTCTTATAACATCTGTTTACAATTTATATTTTTCTTGTTTTTTTTTTTTATTGGTCCTTTTATAACTCACTTTTGTATATATTCTCGAACCATTTTTTTTCCACAACATTCCACCGTTCCGACAACACTCAAGAAGTTTTATTACTACAACGTTCACCTCCTAAACCCAGATGTAGTAAATACATATCGGATAAATAAAGAAACTCTTAGATCACTACAGTTTAATTTCTATTAACAACTCAACTTCAACTCTACTTTAAAACAATATCGAACAATAGGAATTCAAAATAATCAAAATTACAATTACAGTCAAGATCACCACGCCAGGCCAGATACCACAGTCATTTTATTCCACATTAACACTATACTGCAACATTATCTTTAAAGTTTACAAAACTCTACGAGTAAAAACCTCTAGCGCCACGGCTCTCTAGCCGACTGGCAATCACATTGCCCTGCCGCATCCACCGCGTGGATCGAAACCTTGCATGTGCCCATGTGTATCACCCCGTGACTACACACCATTGTGGTCTCTCTTAGACCCCGACCTCCGCCTGAGTTAAACGCGCACCGCGCACCCACGGTCTACTTGAGTTGCCTCAAGAGATACCGACTTCTACCAGGCTACGACTACGTAATAACTACAGGTACGGTCGAACACAATACGGCCGCTAGCACCCCTTACTCGTCTACACACATTAAGCTTACTCGTCAATACCGTTACAGCTATCATCAACATCAACATCGACTGGTAAATGACCTGCTGGCATCTTTCTTAACCTATCGTGTGCATATTTGTACGTACGCTTTGAATTTAAAGCCTTTAACATGTAACGATCACCATCCAACACCTCAATCACCTTAAACGGACCTTTATATTTCGGATCTAACTTTGTTTGGTTCCGTTCTTCGTTTTCTAACAATACAAAGTCACCTACTGCAAAATTCTTAATTTTAGCCTTTGTTTTATCAAATCGAGCCTTATCATATTCCGCACCTTTTGTTATATTCTCAGACGCGCGATCGCGAATTTCGTTCAAATCAACATCGGTCTCTATTTCGCTACACATCAATGACAACGGTCTTGCAACTTTCCCGATTAAAAGTTCAAGTGGAGAAGCTTTTGTAACTCTATTCATCGTACAATTTATTGCTAGTTGAACCTCGCCTATAGTATCCTGCCACGATTTATCACCGCTTGTTTCTACCGCAGTTAACATTGATTTAAGAACACTCATAACTCTCTCTACTTGCCCGTTGGCACGAGATGAACCGGTCGCTATCAGATGTAAGTCAATATTTTTACTAACACAAAAATCACGAAATTCCTTACTCGCAAAACAACGTCCTTGGTCGGCTATTATGCGACTTGGAGCACCAAATAGAGCTGTACTTTTAGTCACGGCGTGAATGCTACTTTTAGAGTCAATGTTTGTCGAATGAAAGAGCAACACGTACTTCGTAAACGCATCTATTAACACGAAAATGTATTCTTTTTTTATCGTTTTTGCCGCTAAGTTTACCCGTCGCGTCTATATGAACCGTATGCCATGGCGTCGTTACTTTAGGTATTGAATGCAATTCGGCTTGAACTTTACCAGAATGCGATTTCGCTACTTTACATGTAACGCAATTATCAATGAATTTTCTGACATACTGAGACATTCCCGGAAACCAATAATAATGAAATAGTTTTTCAGTAGTCTTTTCGGCACCAAGATGAACAATAGCGTCGTGAAAGTTATTAACTACGGACCATCTGAGAGCACGAGGTAATCTATACACATACGATCGGAGCCGTCATGTTTCTTTACTAGCAGTGCCGGACTCGCGAATGGAGAACAACTAGGCCTAATGATATAAGCTTCTAATAACTCTTTTACACGTTCGCGTACAATACTACGTTCTTCTGTTGACATTCTATACGGTTGCCGCTGCACCGTTCGATTCGAATCAATTAATTTAATCTTAAGCTTGCCTGTGTTTACACGCGTTGTAGGTAAACCGGTAATAAAATACTCAGAAAACTGATTAAGCACGTCCAATAGTTTAGATTTATTTTCACCAGACACACCCGTCGTAATTAAATCTAATCGTAATGTTCACTATTTTCTATCACTATTTTGACTGATCGAATTTACACAACAAACCTTAGTGAACGAAAGCTCGGTAGCTGTCATATTTACCGCGAAACCACGATTAAAAATCTCACGGCCTAACATAACGTTACTTTGCAAATAGCTATCAGGCAAAACATGTAATAAGATTTCTAGAGGGTGACCGTCAATCGTTACACAACATAAAATCTGTTCTGTACTGAATGCTTGTGTTTTACCAATACCAGTCATAGCAACAACATTATAGTGGCGCTTGCCACTGAACTTTGATGAAAAACTTTCTTTAACTAACGAGCATTCAGCACCAGAATCATATGTAAACTGAATTGATTCACCCTTTTTGTATTAATGTCCCGGACGGTGGCTGCACCGTGCAGACGTCAACGCGTCGCTCGCCGCCGTGTGCGCCGCCGATGGCGGGCCCGCTGCCACCGTGGCTGCTGCTGCTGCACCGCGCGGCGATGTGACCCGGCTTGCCACATTTAAAGCAAACCAAGGTCTTGGCTGCCGGCTGCTGCGATGCTTGACTCGACGATGTTGTAGGTGAAGGCCGTCCTCTCGTGTCAATCGTTTTACTTCTACATTCAACTCGCTTATGACCACTTTTGCCACAATTATAACACTGAACTTGGGTCATCCTCGCTCGCTTCACGTCAGTTGTATTTGACAGCTCACTGGTGGTGTTCATTTTGCGCTTGAGATGTGAAAAAGCACTCAGTTCTTGTTGTAATTTCTCTCTCGATGTAATGTTCGTAGTAAATGCCATGCGCTGAAGTCGCGGCTCGAACTGTGACAAGTGAGCGAGTACTGTTGCTACGGCGATTTCTTCTTTGTTGCTCGAACATTGCACGCCAGATGTTCGTCTCATTGTTTTGATCCAACGCTGATCCCACTTCTGATGTCGGCGGAGGGCCATTACCACAGTTATAGTTCATGGTTTTCTTATGTGGGCGTCTATCGGTGGGTGACGTAGGATCAAGAAAACACACTTGTACAATCAACCACAGTATAATGACTCCGTAACACAGTTTAAGTAGGTGACCGGAATGCGCGATGGTTCTGTGACCGCACGCGCCGAACGCTCGGAGAGTAGAGATGTCCGACGTTCCCCTCTGGCGCACGCTTACACAAACTCCATCGAGTGCCGCTACGTGGCACTGGCGTTCCGGAAACGATTCCATAACGTAGTCTCGAACGTATACCACTAGATGGCGTTGACCGAAATAATTCACCCGGTTGCGACATATATATATATATATATATATATATATATATATATATATATATATATATATATATATATATATTAATGTATTTTTTTTAAATATGTCGTTTAGGTTTGTACTCTGCTGAAAAATCTAAGTTTGTGTTTGTGAAGTTGAGGACTTGCCGCTCGTGCCATCTTGGATGAAAGGCATTAAAATATATTTTTTTTTCAATATAATCAACGGTTGATACTTCGACTAAAAACGTTCAATACAAACTTGAAGAGAATAAAATTTCACACATTTTTTGTTTCAACATTTTTTTGTAAGTCTCACATGTATCGAGTTATAGCAGCGTAATGGTGAATAATGATTAACAAAATCATCAAATTCGTATTTTCTTGGTAAATTTCGAAAGAATAAATAACATTATATTATTTTTAACACTTTTCCACAACAAAATAAGTTTATATGGCGAAATGTTTTCTAAATTTAAATGGTAATTATTATTAATAATATGATATTCAGGATGAAACTTTCAACTCTCGTTCGGTGGGTTCTGTTTACAAAAGCTATACAGAATACATATACTATACTATTACAAAAGGTATACCTGTATATACCTAAATTTGGTAAGCAGAAGGGGCAAAGTGTTCACCACCGCCCACAGACATTGGCTATGAAAGAAATATTAACCATTCCTTACATCGCCATTGCCACTAACCTTGGGAACTAAGATTAACATCTTACTACACTGGCTTACTCACCCTTTAAACCGGAACGCAACAACACTAAGTATTGCTGTTTAGCGGCAGGATATCTTATGAGTGGGTGGTACCATGTTGTACTTGTTATTATTTTAATGAAGTGCAATACAGTTTTATCTACCTAATATGTATTATATGTAAAAATGTCACTCAATATCAAAAAGTGTCACGACATCCAATTTACTCGAAATAAAACACTTAAGCCAAACAAATTTTTTTTATAGATTCTATCCAGATTGAACAATTCAATAACATACGTGATCTTGGAATTATACTAGACTACTATATGTTGTGGAAATCTCGTATAACGTTTCAAAAGGATTCAAATTATGGGATGTCTTAGGCTTCAGCACTATAAGATGACCTCCCTAAACTCCAGAAGAAAAATAACATTTAACATAATAGAACATTTGATTGTAGCGACTTGCTTCAACAAATTAATCTTAATGTACCTTCTCGCTTACCTCGTAGAAACGTTTACAATCACTTTTATATTCCTACATCCAACTCAAATCTTGGACACTATGCTGCTTTGCCAAGGATCTGCAGACTATATCATGCGCTTTCAAAACAGCACACTGACTTAGATATGCCTCAGAATTATCTAAGTTTAAAAAATATCTAAAAAGTTGTTTCTTAATACATAATTTTTAATACTATTTCAATTCATTTTACATTTTGTTTTGTAATATGTACTTAATTCACATTTGCACAACATTTTTTTGTCTTAATTTAACCATTGTTTACGTTTTTGGAGTTCCTTTGTTTATTTATTGAGTACCACTATGTTACATTTATTTTTATTATTTTTTAATTTCTGTTTAGTCATTGTTTATGTGCTTGCTGTGGGAAGGAGCAAACTGTCACACATATTTTAAAACATTATTCCACGATGTTATGTACTCTTAAGTTTGTATCCTTTATCTAACCAATCTCCAGAGTATTACGAGTAAAGAATAAAAAGACTGTTGTTATTTAGTAGTTGTTACTTAATCTTTGATTAAAATTTTGCTTATTTTAATCCGTCGATCCATCGATAACTATGTTTACTATCTTTATACAAAACTACACCTAAACGTTGCTGGAGCTGAAGGCACGCCACGCAAATCCAAGCGTGGTGTTTGAAGGGTTAGAAATTCACGTTAAAGAATAACTAGCTCTATTGCAGTTATTCGAATTTAAAAAGTTACTCAATGTAAAAGTGTATACTCTATTAAGTAGGTGAGGTTTTGGCTTGGGCAGCTGAGAATTTTTATGCTTGTTTAATAAGATGTAATTTGGTAAGCGTCGCGTTGCTCACTTTATACCTAGTAGGTCATTTAAATTACTTCGTTTCCTGTCACTTCCCGCTGCCACAAGCTCATTCGCTCGCCTAACAAGACACTAATCTTCACCTTAAACTCAAATTATATACAAATGGATTGAGCGTAAATAATGTAACTTTATTACACATTATGCCCAGTTAAATATAAAATTAACAGAAGCGAAGATGAAATACATAACGAATGGAAAAATCAGTATAACGCAGACGAGATCAGTTTCAACTGTTCCTGTACGTTCTCAACACGTAGAAGACTTGCTAATGAAGTCAGAAATAACGGCGGCAGTCATGTGGGGCGCATAACTGCGCAAGAGACGATTGACGAGGGTCTCATCGAGTACCTATCTCAGCAGCTCGACCTGTGGTCAGCAGCGCTCAAGTAGATAATTGCGCCCGCCCGCACCTCTCCGCCGACGACCGCCCGCGCCGCCCGTGCGGCCCGCACCGCGCGCACCGCCCGCGCTAGTCGCCTGGGAGCCGTGAACTACGTAATCACCTAATGCGAAGCGATGAGCGTCGCATGCAGGCGGCATCTCCTTAGACTAGGCGATCAACAATCAACTCCTACACGCGTGTTCTTTTAGACATGTTTTTACACTTATGATAATTTGGGTCAGTTCATGTCAAATCACTTTTAATGTTAGGAAATCATACAAATTGTACGAGACATAGCTTATAGAGTACTTATGTATTTTGTATACGCGACAATAACAAGACAACTTCTTACGGCTCTGACATATTTAATAAAGATCTCTGGTTTTAGATATTTTTTTTTAATTTTAACCACTAATAATTTCAACAAGACTACTGCGCAACATGTCCCAGTAACTAATTATGTATGTACCTACATTTTGATAACTGTACTAGAGATCGCCATTCCGTCAAATTTGGATTAAAAAGTAGTAAATTATTTATGGTTTCGTCTTGGTATATTTGATTAGATTTAGTATTAGACAAAACGCCATAAGGCTGCGTGTGAGTAGGGTTTATGCGAAACAACTCTGTCATAATTAACACGTAAAAATTGAAGTTAAAGACGAAAGACATAGTGACGATAATTACTAATAATATAGTTAACCTTTTCTCTGTTCCTTGTATCACATATCCAATTAAGTATATCAATTATGACTATTCAACGAAATGGTGTTTCAAATGCTAGTTGCATATTTAGATGAATTAAAATTAAGTACAAATAAGTAATGCAAGTACTTGCATATACTTTTTTATATTAACAGGTGAGACAATTACGTGGGTAATTTTATTAGGTAGTTAATTAAAATATATCTTAATATTATAAAATCGCCCGATACTTTATCTCGTGTAGTGTGTACCCACTAACATGTATGTTACATGACAATAGCAAGCGGAACCGGGTGTGGTCACGCAACACGCTCTTGGTCATTCATTTGCAAGGACTTTTTATATGTATATACATTTATATTAAACATAAAGAACCCTATCTTCGGTCCTATCCAAAAAGCCGAGATAGCTCAATAGATAACGTAACATATAGAAAACGTAACCACGGTCACAGATTCGATACCATGAAGCACCATTAAATTGTTATGTTGTTAATTCACCTTTCTAACTCATAATTCTTGGCGGTGAAGGAAAACGGAATCTGTATCGGAAATAATTCTGCTCCAATCTCCAATATCTACGAGTACCAACCCGCATTGATTGGATCGTTTCGCCCAACTGTAAAGATTTACACAGTGTGAAATGCTCTTATTTTTTAATGTATTCTAAAAGCTTGATTTAAATATTATTTTGTGGGTATTTTAAATTTTTTACTTGTTTTTTTTTTAAATCTTCTTTTTGATTTCATTCAAAAAAATCCATTTAAATATATTTAAAAAAAAAGCATTACTATTTATATTATTCCTTACATCGCCAAAGCGCCACCAACCTTGGGAACTAAGTTGTTATGTCCCTTGTGCATGTAGTTTCGCTGGCTCACTCACCCCACATAGAATATGTGATGGGTGGGTGGTACCTGCCTAAATAGGCTTGCACAAAGCCCTACCACCAGTGAACAATTCGGTCTGTCTGCGAGCACCTATCAAAGGGAAAAAATTCGAAACACCGCAAAACACGATCATAAAATGTTAGTGATATGCGACAATGACTATAATTATAACATTTAAAGGATATCCGCATGAAAATTGCGTATCAAGATACAAAGTGCGTTATAACAGAATAGAGTTCTATTCATATATATAGAGTTATATTCTAGAGTTTTACTCAATTCCCCTATACGTATCGTGTAATATGTATATATAGTTAATGTTACACGATAATGCCAATTGTAAATCGATTATGATGTATTTATTACGCGCTATTTCCACGGTGATCCCATTTATTTCGAAGAAAATTAGAATTTATTGTAATTTTTTATGTATACGCATAATTCATTGTCAGAATGTTTTTTTTTTCTTATGTAATTTTGCATTATATATTTTTTTGTTTATACAATACGGTTATATACATTCCTAGTTGCTTAATTGTGTAGTTGTAATTATAGTCTACGTCTGCTTCTACTTGTGTTTTAATAATGTGGAGACTACATTAGTTTTGTATATTCTAAATGCGTTATTTATTTATTTATGATAACTGTGTGTCTTCCTTAATAATAAACAATAAAATTCACCTGCCGTCACCCAAAGCAAGGCACGACATCTATTGTAATATGATTAAAAAGTAATTGATTGGGCGTTTTGAACATAACAATAAATTTACAGTGTTATAAGAAATCAACGCCAATTATTTAAAAAAAAAAATTTTTTTTTTATATTAGCATATATTCATTGCTGTTCAAATAAGAACAAATTGATAACATTTGTCGTTCAAATAATATTCAATTTCTTATAATTATTTAAAAATCCTATCGAAAGATGAGAACTGCAATAATAACCACATTGCGGTCGCGAAGATAGAGACCTTCGTCTATTTATGCTGCTCCATTATGACTAGTGAATAACAATAACGATTGTCTGATGCGGCCTGCGCTACATACAGACACTATTACGATAGTAAGGATAGTCCTATGGCCATAACATGAGGCCATAACAATGCACAATTTATATTTTTTTCGTACTTTAACATGTTAAATAAAATTAATATTAAATGTTCTAAATTTAAACAACATTTTCGATTTGTAATAAAAAAGAACGACGTAAGAGAATACATAAATAATTCTATGTAAAAGTTATACATTTGTGGTTTTATTTACTCGTAATATAATCAAAAGATTAAAAGACTATGCATATTTTTTACGAGATGCGACTAATCTAGCCGTCTCCAGATTTATATCGGACGTGTCACTCAAGCTGCTAATCACAGGATAATCTGCTGACTTGTATTACCTACTACGAACGATGATCTAAGGGTATCTTAATATGTAACACCTCCGTACAACATGATCATTAATAATAATGGTCATATTTACTCATGGTCATAATGCAAGATGCATCACCACTTAAGTCGCTTCCGACTTTAAGTCTTAAAATAGAAAATATTTGGTATTACAGTATTCAATAAAAATTATCTTTACAAAACTAAATAATGTAAATCGACACAAGTTATCCTATTGAGTTATTACCTAAACTTACGTTGTGTATTTAAATTATAAAGCTTATTTCATTAAAAAAAAAACACAATTTAAGCTCAAATATTTGAAATTAATAATAATACTAACATACATATTCGTCCCCGATTCTCACGACTAGAATAAGAGTATACATAAAACGTTTATACTGAAGGAAAAAAATTAAAAAAAACAATCTTGTTTCATTTTGGGCCAGGAATCTTCGCACTCGTAGGCATACGCTAAACAACTCACCGAACTGTGAGGACAAACATATAAACAATGATTGTTGTTTACATAAAAGAAAAATATTTCAAACAATAAACTTTTAAAGACAAGCTTTTAAATGGCGATCATTTGGAAACATTACTATATTTAGAATCTATATTAAATAAATCAACTTCATCAATCAATTGTTATCAACATCAAAAGTACGCATTCGCAAACGTTCAGCTCTATCCTAATTTTAAATTGAGTTCCCGATTTGTTGCCCGAGTTGATTTGTGAGACAGAATTAATTGAAGTTTAATAAAAACTCAAAATATAAAGATGAGTTCGCATCAATGATTTTCTTAACAATTACGTTTACAGTCAGTCATATTGAATTTCATAAAAATATGCAACATTAAAATGAATAAAGTACTATTTGTTTATATGTTGTTCATAGTACCTTTATATGTTTAAAGAGTAAAAAAATCGTCTATGCGAAGTATTTTCAGGCAAGAGCAGCTCCATTAATTAATGACCTAATCATTTCACACGTTTTTAATTTTAACTTCTTAATCAGGAACGGTAGTTTAGTCATTAAGAAACTTATTCAATAAGAACTGGGGATAATGGTGCTGGGCGTGCAATAGAATGAAGGTACTACTACCAAATAAGGTGACCGTACATAAACGTAATATATATTATATTACACGTAAATATAGTTTATGGTACGGACAGGAAGAACATAAGACGCATATATTTTGTATATAAATAAATCATACTAAAGAGAATTATCAAATCTAAGCAAAAACTACTAACCCGATTGCTATGGAGTTTTCATATTAGAATAGTTTATAGTTTCAGGAGGGCAATAGACACATAACTCTTGCCACTTTTTTAAGTTATAGGTAGGAGAATGGTCAACCTGACGGTAAGTGGCCACCACTGCCCATATCCACTTTTTGAGATATAGCATATTATGACTGCATAATCGGGGCGAAATCTAATCCTTATCATAATAAATCACATCGTTTGAAGGGTTTTTTTTATAAAAAAAACGTACACATAACTCTTGCCACTTACATCTTTATCCCACTGTAGATGATATGGTATTTCGTTGCCAAATGGAAAATCGAGATGACAATTCATCACAGCATAACCACCCACACTCGCGCGTAGGCGCTCCGTCTCGAGCGGCAGCAGCGAGCCGTACACAACATGCACCAGCGTCAGCGCCACGAACCGCAAAGTCCACGCTCGCAGCCAGAGCTCGCCCATGCTCGCTGCACTGTATAGAACTTCGCGCAGGACAATACGTTTACGACTGAACAGGAGCGTCGCGCGCGCCCAATTGACCGAAGCTAGGAGCGGCCTATTTGACTTAACCTCAGCAGATTGCTGCTCGAGTAATCTAATGAATTTTCCGCACCTCTGCGGCTGTCGCGTGAACAAAGCGATGCGCTACCGGCAGGGAGACTATGGACGTCCGCCTTCAAATCCAGTTACCAGCTTCTCTTTTTAATTATTTTTCTTACTAGCTGTACCCACGGTTAGTCTTATAATATTTCAGTACATGCAACATTTTAAGTTTTATTTTCTTTTCATATTAGTATTTATTGATTTTTGCCGCACCCGGATCTAGACAGGGCAACATAAAATTAGCCATTAGAAAAACATCATTCCCTTAAATCTATTCCGACATACTTGAATGTCTTTCCCTGTGATTTATTTATTGTGACTGCAAACGATACCTTTACGGGAAATTGTGTCCTTTTAAAACTAAAACGTAAATCTCTTTTTTTAATAAGTACTTATCAAGTAACCGACTAACTGGTTCATTTTTGCCCAGA
Organism: Nymphalis urticae; assembly: GCA_905147175.2. NCBI lineage: Eukaryota > Metazoa > Arthropoda > Insecta > Lepidoptera > Nymphalidae > Nymphalis > Nymphalis urticae. Next base: position 10,885,709 of record LR989991.1, read on the forward strand.
GAATCGGAATTGCGATTTAAAGAGGAAATGCTACTAGCATACTTGCCAACATTTCGCGGTCGCGATTAAGACTAAGTATAAATATAACAAAACCATAAAAAATTATATGCGGCAACGAAACTAAATACCTAACTAACCATTACTAACCTAATTACTAACCTAACCTATAAACTTTAACTTACAAAGTTATTTACAAACCGAAAACAAATATTTATGTATGTATGAGTATTTTCAACTAACTTACTTAACTACCTCTTGAAATAATGTCAAAACTATAAAAAAGTACTAAAACTGTCTATGGTCTGATCTCGATATCTTTCATAAGAATTAACGTCATGCTTATAAAAACGACTTTGCAAATAATGCAATACTTTAGTACAAGTTTGATTACGATACAAAAGGTTGTAGTAAGTCAACCTTAAAAGATAGACGCGCGGGCACCTTTAAACGTGAACATGCTTAAGCTGAACCCTGTCTAATATGATTGATCATATAGATCTGAGCTCAACTTACATTGGAATAAACTAAGTCTCTGAAACTGTCAATTTTTTAACTTTATTTTGATTCTTTCAATCATCATCATTTTAGAGATTATCATCATCATTTTATTTAATCCATCATTTTATTTATTAGACTATAGGTAGCTAAAGTTTCAGCCAATTCAACAGAACATTTTTTTATAGCATTTTATCTGCATAGCACAGTGAATTTAGCCACAATACAATAGTGAAAACCGCACTCAAATCCGTTAAGCCATTTTGAAGATTAGCGTGCTCAAACGCACAGACAAACAGACAAAAATTCTAACAATAATTGTTTTGGATTCTATTACGTTGATAAAGGCCCCCGCTAATAATTCTACTCATGTATCTTCCATGTACAGACCGATCAGTTACAGATCTATTATATGTATAGATTTTTCTCGCCCCGTTTAAATTAAAATTGTATTTCATCGAACTGAATTTGAACTATTGGATTTCACGACCACCTAAATATCGAAAATGTTGATTCCTTAATTACGAATGGGAAATTATATTGGTAAAAATAAATAATGTCCATTTTCATATAATCAATACTCTATGTAAATAAAACCGTTTATTTATATTTTAAATATTATATAACGTAAAATATATACAGTCATTTACTTTGTTCAAAAATACTTTTGCTTTCAATTGCCTTGGGAGATAAGATAACGGGATAGTTGTGGATAGGTGATGGAAAATATTTACCTGGTATTTGTGTGTTAGGCTCAACCAGGTGGTAGGGCTTTCTGCACTTTCGTCAAATATTTTACCGACCAACATCAGGCAATTATATATTTATTTATGCAAGTGAAAAATCATGAAAATATAAGTAATATTTTTTATTTCTTACAGTACCAGTCTATGGACGAAGTTAATCACTTATAATTGGTATCTGTTTTTTTTAAATTTGATAATAATTTTTGTATATGTAACTATTTGTCGTCCTAAGATTAAATAAATAAATAATAATTATCTTGGCCGAAATTGAGTCGGAATGGAGATATTTTCAAAATACTGTTTATAAGCGCCAATTTTCCATTATAACGCGAACCGTGACAAAACGAAAATTAAAAATGGTAGGATCACCAATTTTTAAAACCTTCCTTTCTTAAAATGGGGATGACCTTTTTAAGCACCAAATAACTATTATTACATTTGTAAAACATTACAAATAAATGGGTCAAAAAAAAAACGAATTATCATTAAATGGCTGCAAAATATTTTGTTTTTGATTTACAGTTAGTTAAATTAATTATTAAAAATACTGAAGATTGCGTGTTTATGAGATAGAAGTTAAGAAACAATAAATAAAAAACATATTATTACAAAGATTATTTTATTACAGTTATATTAAATCATGTCTTTGTACAATACCATACATAACTAAATTACTATATATCTCTTAAAATATGTTAAAATCTTGGAATTTGCACTTAAATATAAAAAACGGGAAATCAGAAGATAATCATAATTTCTAATACATTTGTTATTTATCATATGTAAAATGCAAGAGCAAAAAATATTTTCACACTTAGTCGACTTCATACGATGAGGAAGGTAACAAAAATTAAAATTGTTCCAATCAGACGAATACACAACTTTTAATATTCACCACATTTATATTAACTTCCTTTAGGCAATATCTTTGAAGATGGAATTTCTTAATTGATTTTTAATCAACTTCCTGATGAGTCGAAAGAAAGAGTACAAATATAACTCAGAATTCTATAACGAAACGAGAATTAAAAAAAAAAAACATTATGAAATATTTTAAGGATGTGGTAGATATATTAAAAATTGTATGAATAGTTATTAAATCATATCACAAAAACGATATTTAAGTAATTTGGAATGCAAAGCAGTGATACGTGATTGTTAACAATTTTTCTGACTAAGTGCAAAACATTAGATAAGGCTCAATTCAAGTGAGAACACTCAACCTTGCATTATAAGATGCACAAAGTTTTCATAGTTAATGTTCCCCTGGGAGTCCTCTTGTCCTTGCAGCAGTTGCTCCACCTACAATGACAATTATTTCAATCTATTGTTTATACTCAATACTTGTGAGTATTCACTGAGATTCAATTAATTTCGATACAATATATATTTTTTTTATCTATGTATATCTATTTAGCAAAATTACAATAAATAATCTTCTCTTATGCGATTATATATATTTTTTAACTGATAAAATCTATATTAATTCAATATTTATATAGAAAAGTTAAAGTAAATAATTATCTCTTATATGATTATGTATGAAATATTTACCTCATCATCACTCAACTTCTCTCCAAGAGTGGATAGTAGGTGGCGAAGCTCGGCAGATGAAATGAAACCGTTACCATCCTTATCAAAATGGCGGAGACCCTCAATAAAATCATTTGCAGTGTCACCACTCCTAGCCTTGGAAATAGCCTGCAAAAATGAATGTTATATTAAATTTTATTTTCAATACTTGTATTCATATCTCTTTTGTTTGATGTCCCACACATTTGTTACATATTCTACCTCCAAACAGCAATACATAGTAATGTCATGTATAGTTTGAATGATGAGTGAGCCAGTGTAACTACAGGCACAAGGGCCATAACATTTTAATTCCCAAGATCAGTGGCACACTGAAGATGCAAGAAATGGTTAATATTCCTTATGGCACTAATGTTTACGGGCAGCAGTGACCACTTTTCACCAGGTAGCCTACCAATCTATATTATAAAATAAAAGATTTATTGAGATTCACAACTCCACTGTTGTTTCTTTACATTCTATGCATCCTAATCCTTCTACTGATTATATCGGTAGGTGATGAGTATATTGGTATAAGTTTTCCAGTTAGAATGGAGTGAGCCAGTATCATTACAGCCATAAATATCTTATCAAGTAATTAAGATTATTTTTTACATTTCACTTATTTGTTTTTAATATATCGAAATATGTGGTCAGCAGTCCGTATTTACCATTAAATAGTAAATTTATGAGTTTTCTGTTACAAATTGATTGAATTATACAAATCTTGTTACAGTTTTTACTAATCTACATAGGATAGCTCTGTACATATCAAAATCTATACTATCTATATCTCCTAAACTATTTGCTCGATTGACTTGAAATTTGTCACAGTTACTCGTTCCCTGACATAGACGCTCACTAAGAACGGATTCTATGAAATTTAAATACAACATACATTTTTCTTCTTTCGATAAGAAAACATGCAAAGCCGAACGATTAGTTAGTAATTTATAATTAAATTCTTATGCATTTGACAGGTTTCAATGCATTAATAATGCTATTAAAAAAAACATTAAGGTCAACCTGTATTATCACTTATAATGGTATCACCAAAATGTTTCATTAATTAGCACTGTAGCAATAATTTAGAACAAATTTAAGTAATTGAATAACTAATTAACAATAATTAAGTAGATTACAAAATGTTAAGTGATTTTAAAAATATGTACACCATCTGGATAGACAAGATATCATATTACAAGTTTATATGAAACTACTTACAACGTTAAAATATGACAATGTTAAAATACCAATAACAATATTAATATAAAAAATATTAACATTTCAAGCAATTTGAACAATGAATTTAATAACAAATATCACCTGCTTTCCTTAGATATATGACATTTCATTGTACATAGTTACCATTAGTCACAATGTCATTTATCTCTAATTACCATAATGATTATTTTCCAAATTTGAGTGTAATGTGTAACAAAAGGATATAATATATTTTGAATAAAATTACATACTTGGTAAATGGGCAAGAAGACTTCAAAAGATATTCTCTCATCAGGCTTCAGATGCAGGGTGCACTTCTTGACGTCAGACTCAGTCGGATTTTGCCCCAGGGCACGAAGAGCATCTCCTATTTGAGCCACATGGATTTTGCCATCCCCACGGGAGTCAAATAGTTGAAATGCCTCCTGAAACTCTAAAATATAACGACATCTATAAATTTAAGAAATTGATGTTTTGCAATGAGATTATATTTTTCATACCTTCCACTGAGGTAAGATTAAGCTTAGTAGGAGGCTCGTACATGAACATGTTGCACGGAGAGAGTAAGTAAGCAAACTGTGTAAAACGCACCGAATAGCCTCGGTCGAACAGAAATGTTTTAAAATACACACCATATAAGGAAACTAGGGCGCTTGCAAAAGCCGACGCTTTTAGTGAGAACGTTGATTGACGTGAGTCATACGACACTGTGTCGCTGTTCTTTTGGAGATAAAGCTTTTCTTAACCGTTAAAATGTATAAAATATAAGTTATGGTACTATTTGGAATACAAAAGCTTAGGATTGTTTGCATGACTCACCTGCTAGTTGATCTTCAGAATATCCAGCCTGTAAGCAAATAAAAAAAAAGATTAGTAGTTTAATTATTATTTTTACAAATAATTATGTATCGATTTTATACTTTACCATTTTTTGTTAAAAAATGTATTATAGTTGAATTAATATGTAAAAGTGGTTTAATTCCGCCTAGGTCAACTGTCATACAGATACGTAAACACATAAAATTGGAATGACGTAAGTATTATGTTTGAAAACTTCAAAAAATTCTAATGCATGTTGCTATTATGATGAAATTTAATCTTTTTTAATGAATCGTTAAATTTTAGCCATTATTACAATATTATTAAAGGTTCAAAGTTGTAACAAGGGCAAACGATTTATTAATTAAATAAAGAAGTTATTTGAAATTATCAAATGTTGCTAGTCATTTGGTATGTACATTCATAAATTATTTTAATATTTACAAAAAAATTAAAGAGCAGCTGCCGTTAAATAAATATTTAATTTCAATATAAAAAACAATAATATAATATAATTATGTAATAAGCTATTTATTAGTACATTAAGATTTATCTTTTATTTATAAAAAATATTTTAAAACGTATATTATATGTGTAATAAAACTGATAGTATGCCTTTATTTTAAATCATTTTAAATCAGTATTTTGAATAATAAGCTTTAATAAAATATGTTTCCAAAAAATTGTTATTATCAATGTTAAAATTATTTTAAATTTCCGAACGCTAGTAGCCATTGATCTTTTCATTCGAAAAAAAGCCGATTGAGCTCGTACGAAACGATGGCGCGGTCGGGTTGGTTGGCGATTGGTGAACGAATTGTAGAGGGAAGGAAAAAGAAAAATGGCAAAATGGTGTAGAAGTCGTTGAAAAGGTTAGTTACTTAATATTTCTCTTCAAATTGTTTGAGAAATTTAGTAAGTAGTTTTCATTGTCTTTAATAAATATATATTTTTATTTTTCTACGGTGTAAGCGATTACCGTTATCGGGCGAGGTAGTCGACGGGGCGACGGCTGTGTTCGGCATAGGCTTTGTTCGCTAAACTCCACGTGCCTTCCGCCATTTAGAATAATTTTGGGAATTAATTACGATTACAATCTACAACATTTAATTATTATGCGACGAGAACATCACGTCTTAATCATTTCTACATACTTGCTACGATTTTCGTCACTTGTTAGACAAAATTGAATAGACATCGGCGAAGGGCAGCGTGGTCGTGCCGAATGGCTTTTGGTGCGTCACCGCCGTGTTGGATGTCTCGTGTGCTGATAGTGCGTGATGTTACAGGCTCAGCGGAGCCATGGCTGCCGGCGGTGAATTCGTTGAGGGTTGGCTGGTCGCGCAAGTTCTCGGCGAGGGTGCATATGGAGAGTAAGTTACATTATTAAGTTTGTCCGCACCTAATTTATTGATTTATACATTATACCAATCTAATATTTAGGACCAACATTAGTGTGGAGTATAAAATAAAATCGGTTAACTAATAATTAGCAAAGGAGCTTAATAAAACAATGAAAACTTGAAAAAATACCTTATGTTTTAATAACTATTGAAATCTTCTATAGATTTGTATTCTTTAAGTCATATAAACAAATTAAACTTATTTATTATTGAGTTTATTTTGAAGTTTTTATTTACCTATATTCAAAATTAAATTTGATTGAAAAATATTGTGAATAATTAAGCAAGTAGTACTTATGCTATCTCTTATGCTTAATACTAATTATAAATTACATTTTTGCAATATAAATTAGTTTAATATTAGTTTGTGAAATTGCAAATCTGAAAAAATATTTGTTTTAAGAATACAAATCAAATTCCTTTATTCAATTTAGAAGTATTACACTCATTGATTCTCATACTAAAAACTACTAACACTCAAAGTAAATTAAATTGGATGATGAATTAAATTATAATAATTTGGTTTTAAAATGAAATTTGCTTATGGTGTAGAACACTGTTAAAATGGATAATAACATTGAAGTCTACTATAGGTAAATCGTAAAATGTATTCAAATTGTAGTTGATCTAGAATACATCTACCTCGAGTGGTCCACATATATGAAGAAGAAGTAAACAGATCTTTATTTGTAACGTAAAACATCCTTCTAAATATAATCAAAAATCAGTATATCAAATATTATGACTATTCAAACATTTGCAATGTAATCATTTTTGTTTTGCCAAAATTAAATTTTAATTAAAACTTCCTTAAAAAGTAATCAAGTATTTAATCAACCTGATTCTATCTTTCATGTGGATGCACTGATCATTAACATTATAAATTAGGAATGATGAGTTTTTATAAATTTGATAATGTAAAGTCTAGTGATTACATAACATTATTTTTTATGAGTACAAATTTGGATGAAAAAGTAAACACATATGTGTGATAATTCAGATATTAGAAATGAAGTAGAATTTGAGCCCAACAAGTGCATAAATTGGTTCAAACAGTATTTAAAGCTTGAGGTGGTCGCCGGCGGCAGTCGATTGCTTCGGTCTAAGGCGGAACTAGATTGAGAGTGCAATTCGGATGAAAAAAGCGATTGTATTAGCGGCGGCGAGCGCGGCGCATCCTTGAAAGTTTATCCACCCCGCGCGGTCAGTGCCGCCGCCGCCGCCGCCGTCGCCGCCGCCACCTTGTTTTTCTACTACATCTCTGTATTTTCGGCTTATATCTTTGCATAATAGCGCATTATAATAACATGAATCCTTTAAGACGTGACAAAGTCTCTTATAGAACATCTTATGTTTAGATAATTTAATTTCGTGAATTTTAGCTTTTGTTTTTTTTATTATTATTATTATTATTATTGCACGGACGAAAGAAATATTTCTTTGGTATGAGTAGATAAAAAGTGCACGTAACTAAATGAACACTTATTTTTTGAGGTTCTGTGAGTAATGCTTTTGTTTATTTTTTGCCTTATTTATTAATATCTACAAGATAGATGATAATAGATTCTAATCACTTGACTTAATAACATTTTAAATTAGGTAAAAATATAGCTTTTCAAGATTATTACCGTTTAATGCTAATTACTACTTTGAATTATCTTATTTACTGCTGCATCAACTAGTCTGGGCAATAAAGAGTATCACTGTCATAAAACATTTAATTACTTGAGTACAGGTTCTAAATAAAAATACTCTTACCTAATTTTTTTTTAAACAACTTTCATGAATAAAACTAACATATTTTACACATTACTAAATAAAATGCTGAAGAACTATCATGCAATTATTTCAGATTTGCATTAAAAACAATACCAAAGTAATTTTGTTTAAATTTTAGATAATGTTTAGTTAGGTCTTTCTTTTTGCTCCATCAAGTGTAGCTCTCATTTAAAGAAATATAGTTAACAATATACCATTTGAAACATTTTTAATCTGTCTGAAAAATCTATAAAAATATAAAGATATTTTATGTTACTAATGCAAACTTTTGTCTATACTATGTCTTGTATACCTCTTATTGTGACCAACAACGATAAAAATATTTCAATAAGGAAAGTAGTGTTCGATAAGCATATTTGTCGTTAAGGGTTCGACTGCTGGTGCATTCGCGTTCGGGCGCATGCGTCGCACTGAAGGCTGTGCGCGCTGGAGAAGGAGGCGCGCGCGAGGCGGCGCTGCACCGCGCGCTGCGTCACCCGCACGTGTTGCGCTGTCTGGGCGAGCGCCGCCATGACCATTTGCACTATTTGTTCCTGGAGTACGCGCAGGGCGGCGAGTTGTTCGATCGCATCGAACCGGACGCCGGCATGCCGCCTCAAGACGCCCGTCGTTACTGGCGCCAGCTAGCCGCAGGCCTGCATTATCTGCACTCGCGAGGAGTCGCTCATCGCGATATCAAGCCTGAGAATCTCCTGCTCGATAACGATGACAATCTAAAAATATCTGATTTCGGAATGGCGACTCTCTTCAGGTGAGGTACGTTATGGTCGTAAAATGTGTTAATATTTTCAGTTATTCTACTATCGAGCACTTTGTTAGTCTGTATTCCTGCTTAAATGGTAAGTGCGTAAAGTAATGGATGAAATTGTTTACTTTTCTTATCGAACTTGTCTATGGGCACTTACGATCCATTTGCTCACCCGTCTTCTATGATTCACAAAATAAAATTACGAAAATATTATCAAGCCTGCCAGCTTAAAATTCGTTTTTAACATTCAATTAACATTATTATATAATATTCATTAAAAAAGTTAGTTTCTCGGCAGGCACGGGTCTCGTGAGCGGCTGCTAGCTCGCGTGTGCGGGACGGTGCCGTACGCCGCTCCCGAGGTGCTGCGCGCCGAGCAGCAACCCTACCGCGCGCCGCCCGCCGACCTGTGGGCCGCGGCGCTCGTGCTGCTCGCCATGCTCGCCGGTGGTCAGTGCTTCGTGTGCTCTAAACCTCAGCTGCACGTGCTCGTGTACAGTACCACTGTATCCATTGCATGCCTACATGACTAGGGCTTCTGACTTTCAAAATGGTAAAGACGAACTTCTATATTATTAATAATATATAAACTCAAAATGTAACTTCGAAGTAACACGCTGGGAACATTTTTTTCGAATTAAAGTTTCAAATGCACCATTTAACTGCATATTTCTATGTCAGATCAAAATTGGAAGATTAGTAGCCCTACACATGACTAATGAATTAATACTTTCGATTTTCGGTAGAAATAATTTTTACTTACTTGTGTTCTAATTAAGTGCCCTTATTTTAGTTGTATTTTTGCCTGCTATTTGTGATTGTTTTTCTGTGACTGTGAAATATTTGCTATTTTTTTAATTACCAATCAATTTCAAACTGGTTTCGAAAAAGAAAGTTGACTCAGTTATAGCTGTAGTTCATAGTCTCTCAGTGTTTGTTTCACAGCATGTGTCCAGATAGAACACTAACACGCACGTCGCGTTGCCGACGGCGCGGCTCGTCTCTTTGGTATCCTAGCTGTAGGAGTTTCGTCGTGCCCTAAAGTTATGGTACCGAAGTTACGAGTCGCGCCACCAGCTACGAGATGTCTGACGCCAGCGCGCTCTGACCGTCGGTGATCCTTAAACTTTTTTCAAGAAGAGGATACATACGGCTCTTCTCAATTAGCCAAATAATCTCAACCCAGCCGTGTTGTTACAGAGTTGCCATGGGAGCGAGCTAGTTTGGAGGATCCGCGATATGCGATGTGGAATGCATGGGCGGAGGCGGAGCGAGCAGACACGACGGTACCCGGCGGTGTCTGGCGTAAATTGAGCCCCGGCGCTCTGGCACTCCTGCGGCGAGCGCTGCGACCCGACGCCGCACGGCGTCCCGCGCTCGAGGCGCTGCTCGAGCATCGCTGGCTCACGCAGAGTGACATCGACCTCGCTCAGCCCCGCGGTAAGTCACCTTTCTGGTCGATTCGCTCGTGATCGTCGGACAGGAGGAACTTTTACCAGAAGAGAGAAGACTGTCCGCGCGGTCGTGTCAGGTACTAGGTGACTCTGAGTGGAGTGGGTCTCAGAGACGCCTCGTGCCTCAACACGGGCGCGCGGCGCGACGCCTTTCGCTCAGACGCCCGTCTCGGTTCTTTGGCGATTTAGCTCAATGACGTGTCTGTGAGCTCATAAAGCTAGATTACCAAAGCACTGCGTCGAGGCAAATATCGACTGAAGAAAATGTTTCCACTCAACGACAACTTTATTGCTTTTTTAATAGTTTTATTGTATTCTCAAGTGTACATTTAGAGAACAAAATTTTCCTGTGTAATGTGTGTACTTCACGAAATAAACATAATGCATATTTGTAATTTATCATAAAATACTTTGGTTTCTTAGGAAATATATTTCATTTTAAAAATATAATATTTTTAACTGAAACTTAATCGCATTTAGTGTGTAACCATACTACCACAACCTAGCAGTGTGGTGCAATAAGCTCCAAACCTTTACCTTAACAGGAAAGGAAGCCCTTTTCCAGCAATGAGACATTAACCAGCTGATCCTGAATAGGTATTTGAAGTTTCTTCACAGCTTATCACACCTGCAAACATAATTGAATCAAACTGCAATTTTTGCAACTAAATGTATTAAACATTATTATCAGTAGTCTAAAATCACATAACATTATATATTATTTCGAATAGCTTATATATGTGTGAAAGGTAAGTACAACACTGTGAATGTGTGTGGAACTTATATTGGAGATAAATCACCCATTCGCTTATCTAGTTTTGTTGTTATTTTACTGTTTAATAAATATCTTAATGTGATACGAAATCTAAAAATTCTAATAATATGTATTGAACGCAGAAGGAACCAAGCGAGTATGGAGCTCGCAGCCTCTAATGGCTGCCGAGACGGGTGCGGGGGACCAAGACGCGCTTGTGCTGAGCGCAGCGGACATGGACGCACTGCTCAGCTACTCGCAGCCCGCACACGCAGACGACTTGCTGCTGTCCACGCCGCCAGACGCCACGCAGGGCACGCAGCCCGGCTTGCTGCAGCGACTGGTGCGGCGCATGACGCGCGTCTGGATGCGCTGCGACGACACGGCGGCGCTGAAAGCGCTCACCGACCTACTCGACGAGAAGCGCTACGTTTGGCGCCGAATACATCCACGCATCGTGAGTAGCCGCAGTATAGTAGGATATGATGATAGGATATGAGTTAGTCCTTCGTGGGTTATGTTAATAGAAAACGCTCACTAAATCCATGTCACTTTGTTTTCAGCTGGCTATTGACTGCGGGGACGAAGTACGTATGCGTGCGTGGGCTTTGCGTGTGTGCCAGGAGGATAGCGAAGCACATTCGGTGTTGGAGTTTCGTCGGTCTCGCGGATGCGGGTTGGCGTTCAAGCGACGCTATTTGGAGCTGCGCCGCTCGTTGCAGCCACTGTCTACGCCGCCACCTCCGCGTGCCGACTTGCTTTCTGCGCCTTTGTATGCGCTGGAGCCAATGGACACAACAATGGACCACTCTTGACGGCTGAATGCATTTCTTCCTATTTGTTTCCGCTGAGTGGATCCGTTCGATACGCGAGCTAGAAAAAATATCAAGTCCTCCGCCTTTAAATGTGATATGGAATGATTTGAAAGTTTGTTAAATATTAGCTTTAAATTTATTACCTCTGAAAGTGTCATGAGAATCGGGTGTTATTTGTATTTCCTAAAATAGTTGTAAAAGAAAAACCTTAATTAGTTCATGTATACTTTTTATAATATAAAAACATTTTAATACAATTTTTCTTTTTTCCCTTCATTTAGTATAATGCATCTTCCAATTATTGGAATACTTAGGTTATGCCGAGCTTAATGAAATACCAGCCACCCATCGCAATCTCGCACGGCTATAAATTAAGCAAAATAAATCGTTATTACTTTGTGGCAGGGCTTTGTGCAAGTCTGGTGAGGTACCACCCTCTGATCAGATATTCTACCACCAAACAGCAATACTTAGTATTGTGTTCCGATTTGAAGGCTAAGTGAGCCAATATAAATACAGGCACAAACTACAAAAATCTTGGCTCCAGAGGTCGGTATATTTGTGTATTAATAATAACTATAAATTATTCAACAAAATACAAAACTGCACAAACAATAGTAACCAATATAATCTAATTCGTTGGCGCCAAATCACTTAATGTTCTAAAGACTACTACTTAAAAATACTTAGTTATAATACTAATATTGTACTTTAAAATAATAATCAGATTATTATTTATTTATTTTCAAAATTAATGGTGTTAATTCCTGGCTAGGTATATTGAAATAATAAAAACCAATGATGCGGTTTTAGTTTTCAGCAAAATTGGATCCGACACTAAGTTTTTTCAGCTATATGAATTCAGCTGCTATTTTTTAGATATCGTGGAGTTCCACGATATCTAAAAAAATGTATGCTCTACAAGTTGGATAATGAACATAATTCGATATACGTAGGTACATCACAAGAAAGAAAACGACAAGATTGCTTAGTTTTTAAAATCTCTATTTTTCTACTTTTTCGTTCTATATCTCAACAACGCTGTGAAAACTCATTCATATTATGATATAAATGGAAGAGCTTTGAATTGAAGATTGTTGCTTTTTTTTGTTTCATAGCTTAGAGCAATGCCTTATATATTTTATCACAGTAAGCCTTATTCTGAACGTTGTAAAGCGTTCCTTAGTGATTTTATTTTCTGTATACTTTCAAAAATATAAATAGTATATATATATGTAGAAAATGAAAATTGCCATTCAATTTCTCGCATGTTCTATAAGTGCCTAATATCTATAATGAAATAATAATCTGAAATGTGTTTTGGATTTGTCGAATTTTTTTAATTATTTACATGTAAAAAACATTTTAAAAAGAACGATTTTTTATTCGTTCTTTCCGTACGACTCACGGTTCACTGTAAATTATAAGACGTGTTCCCTTTTTCTTACAAAATTATTGTTACAAAGAATCAAAAATATTTAGACATAAATTCAATTTCAAAAACAGGAATGCATAACTGCACTGTAGTTTATTTTAGACACACGAAAGAGTTGTTAGTGCCGCTTGTTCGATTTGAAATTGGAACTCGCGATTTTAGCTTGAGATGTTCTGTCCAGTATTCCATTCTCATTAGTCTGTATTTTTAAGCCACAGTAACAAAATAACTTGTGATGAAATAAAACCATTTTGTTTAATAAATTGCTTTATTACAAACGTCTATCATCACTTGACAGTAATATCCAGACTAGTTTCTAAGTCGCAAACGATACTAATCTTATGAGTATACATTAAGTTAAAACGTTTCTTAGTTCCTTACTGCAATATTGTCTAATAATCGAGTAACTTAATGAGCTCAGCTTCAACGGAGCAAAAAGACGAAAATATAAAATTCAAATGACAATTGTATTTTTTGTATTAGGCCAGGTTAAATTATAAATCGCCACGGCACGCCACTAGCATGCGAAAGCGATCCCGTGGCGCTCCTCGTTAAGACGGAAAGGGTACGGGGAGGTTTTAGTGGGTAGGACGGTGGCCTTCTGCCCCGTGAGTCCCACATAACCGTCCCGGTCGCGGACCGGGCGGTAGGCATGTCTTGTGAATGCCTTTCCTCCTCGACAACAAAAAAAAGGTTAAATTATAAATAGTTCTATTTTAATTTTGGAATAGTTAACTGAATTCTTAAAACATTTATTGCTTGTGTACCTATTAGGATCAAGATTATGAGCAAATATAATACGTAACTACATAAACACTTAAGATTTATATTTCGTTGACTGTATAATCAATCATTTAATAAAATCAACATCACATCGAGTCCTTTGCAAAACAAAATTAGTTCTATAAAGAAATGGTAAGCTTTTTATTTTGATAAGAATTTTCTGTAAGAACTAATACCATGAGCAGAATATGCCAACAGGTATATACTATATATGTACTAAAACATTTCAGTACTAATAATAATATTTTTATATGAATTAGGCCAATTTCTGAGATTGCAAGAAATAGCATCAATATTTTTATTATTAAAATCTAAATAAAACAATAAATGTTTGGTTTAAAACAATATTTAAAAATTAGTTTAACTAGAAATTTTAAAAATTGCGTATTAAAGATAAAATGTCGGACTGCAAGCACCGCGTCCGCGAGCCCTCTGAAGGTTTTCATAAAACGATGATATGTTTATTGCATTACCATTTTCCGTCTATCCTTGTTAGGTGAAAGCATAAATGTATTACAAATACGTAACGAGACACCGATGTCGACCTAATCAATTATACCCTACGATTCTTATTGCTAATGCGACTAGCGGATACCGCTGGGGCGGCGAACGCTACGGTATGTACAAGGCTACAAGCACACGATCACGGCTCAGGCGCTCACAACACAACATTGCACTACACCGTCAACTGCGACGCGTCTCCTCTTCGTCTTCTGAGATTTGGTTCCGCTTACACTTAAAGAGTTTTAGCCTTTTCTAAGAGCTCGTTGATGAATTTCTGAAAACAATAAATAAATATTAATAAACTAGGTTCCACCCGCTTGTGAGAGGGGAGGGGGGAGAGGAGAGGTTAGTTACGTAACCTATATATTATTGAGTAGTTAAGACGTGAATGCGTAACGTACTCACTTTATAACAAAATATATTACATAATAGTTCATAGCTCTATTTTTTTTTAATTTTAGTTCGTCTCGGATTACGTAGACATATTAATCTTAAGCAATATCACAGTGCCCTGTCCTACTGCTGGTCAATGAAATCCTCTCCTGATAAGGTTTGAACGGTTGAAATTCAGTAGTCGGTTAATGTGTGGATAAATGTAAATTGTGCTTATTTAAGTTGCATTGAAACCATTTTAATCGCGGAACGTTTACCGCAAATCAAATGAAAATAAAATATAATATATGTTAATTAACATAATAAAAAAAATCGTCATCGCTTAACTTTTTTGTTAACAATAATAGAAATAAATTATTAAAGTTCTTTGCTTTATATCACAATATTTTTTCTTGACATCAGTATGTATATTGAATAATAGGAAACCAAGGCACCAGCTTCGGCTTACTTTCAAAATTTCTTTTTAAATATTTTGACGTAATTTATCAAATAGCGATGCAAGCCCTCTGCTGCCTAATCAACCGGTGCGAGACGAGAGCGAGAAGTTGTGCTAAACAGGCCTGTGTTACATTTCGCAAACACTCGGCACAGGGGATGCAAGATCTGGGAATATTCATCGGTAACGCTAATCGAACCAGGTCAACGAAACAGGTTGTTCTGTCGCGCATCTAGGATAAATTGATATCTCAATATCTATACAAATTAATATGATAGTTTGACCAGTTATAAGTATAGCGATCATGAATGTCCATCTATGTCTAATTATTATATATTATATATATGATTCATTTTTGAAACAAAATTATACTTTAAAAATTGCGATATGAAATAGACATACATAGATAAGCACAAATATTTTTTCTATCAATTAATGATATTCATATTTTGCCTATGCCGACATGGCCTAGTGGATAAAACGCGTGAATCTTAATCGATGATCGTGGGTTCAAACCCGGGCAAGCACCATTGAATTTTCATGTGCTTAATATGTGTTTATAATTCATCTCGTGCTTGACGGTGAGGGGAAACCATCGCGAGGAAACCTGCATGTGTCTAATTTCATTGAAATTCTGCCACATGTGTATTCTACCAACCCGCATTAGAGCAGCGTGGTGGAATAAGCTCCATACCTTCTCCTCAAAAAGGGGATGAGGCCTTAGCCCAGAAGAGGGACATTAACAGGCTGTTACTGTATATTTTGATCAAATTTAGTGATTTTGTCTTACTTAAATTATGTTTAATTTTAAAAGGCAATATACTTACATGAACATCTTTTTGTGATTTCTTCGCATCTGCTAATAATGTCTGTAAAAAGTTTAAAACAGTTGAAGTCAAAAATCAAGAAATATTTTCTGGATGTTTTCAAGATGGCGGTGCATCTCATGGGTAACCTTTGTTGATAATTCTAAGTTAAGCTCTTTCAAGCTAGCAAGCCTTCTCGGTTTCAAATGCATTTATATACCATTTTTAACGAAGTAGTGACTGAACTACTTGTGTTATATAGTTTTAATGATACTCTATAGAAAGAGCGAATGCGAAAACACTGTAAATTATTCAAAGATAATTTAGCGTGTATAGAAAAACATATAATTATTACATTTACATAAATACCAAAATAAACAACACGAGTTTTTTCGCAGAGAAGGCAAGCTCTTATTGTTTTCAATTTAGGTATTATGTTTGCTTGTCACCGATGTTGGTCTCATTTATGGCAACTGGTATAAGGTACAAATATCTAATATCTACTTATTGTAATGTGACTGCCAATATTCGTCAGACATCGAAGAATGTGCCACAACATACTTTAATAAAAAAAGTAAAAAGAATGAGGTGCTCGTGACGTCACTGATATCTTCATATAATCTTGTAGAATAAATGTAAATTACTGATAATCATTTGATTATGAAAATTCCTATTTTGATATAATTGTAATTGTTATAAGATAAAACATTTTTTTTACGATATCTATTAATATGGATAAAAAATGTTTGGTGTTAGTCTACCACCTTATATTATATTAGTTTCACTTATATGTACATATGTAAACAAATCTAGGAAGGCAATTTTAACTTCTAAAGATTGTATTGATATATATATAACAGATATATAACTGAGCTGATCGGGTGATGGAGTCAGGAGGTAGACATTGGTATACTTTTCAATAAAATTGTATTATAAATAGTTACGGTTACAAGTTTAACAAATTACTGATCATTCTGTTTTGTTATTAGTAAGATCATCACAAAGTAATGATCTGAAAACCTCCACAGACCCATTCGTTTTTTATTTTATTTTTAAAAACTTTAATGATTACATTAAAACTCTTTTAATTAACCTGTATCGCTGTACTAGGACTAAGGACAGAAGGAAGACATATTTATCAAATATATAACCGATCAGGACAAAATATATTATACGTTAGAAAACTTAACACAACGTAGGGAGCGTAGGGACCATAACTTTCTTAATAATGATATAATGCAAAAAACGTAACGAGCTATTATTGGTTATGGTTCTACGTTATGGTCGTGACTCGAATAAATTGCACAACAAGCCCATTTAGATATGTGAGGGGGATTACTTAATTACCGTGAGGTGCCGCCGGCGCAGATCATCGTTGTCCATATCCAGCAGTTCGTCGATGTCCACTTCTACCTCTTGCGAGGCCCCAGCTGGCGTCGTCTCCTGCAAGCAAAAGTGCCTCGTCAGTTGATTAGGTACCAAAATAAGTCATTATTATTTCGTCACATTTCATTGGCTTGTCCTTAAACCATTTGTTTTGTCTGTGCAGTGTAGTAGTCGCTTCGTGGAAAGGATATGACCGACTGTTAGCCGATTGTTTGTTGCCAACTTCCTAGGTTGCTCACTCCTCTTATGGCTTAGCTGGTAGGTTAGTTTTCTTTCAGTTAGTGACTGCCTCGTTGGTCTAGTATCTAGATATAAGGCCGCAGTCCCGGAGGTCCTGGGTTCAAATCCCAGGTCAAGACAATAAAAAGTTATTATAATATGTCCTGCGCAGTTGGCTAATCTCTCTTGAGATTGTCCGCCGTGACCGAAATCGGTCTGGAGGACCTTATTTAGTTTCCTAGCACTTCTATTTAAATGAAGCACACTGAAAATACTGACCGGGGTTTCATAGAGCTTTTGCAGCTCGTCATACAGCCACATCTCGACAGCGAGACGTTTGCGGATTAGCGCCATCTGGTGGCTCCCATATTTGGCTGTTAGGAATTTTTCACGCCTCTCTTTAACCTGAAAAAAAAGTAATATTACAGAAACTGACTTATCGCAAACACTGCTACAGATAATAATTTATCATTGATGCTAACGAGTTAAATATAGATTTCAATTTGCCACCTGGTTCTAATTTAGAATCGATCGCGTTCTTATTATTAATGTTATTTTTTTTTTATTCATTTAAGTTGATAAAGTACGTTTTGAGTTTGGCTTTAGCAAAACGTGCTACAGAAATTCTTTACACGCCATACGTGTTTTACAAGATATATTATTAGGTATTATTTGGTAAAGATACTGAATTCTCGCTCAGGCCGACTTTCCGCTATTAACATTATAATACTGTACCTGTTCCAAATAATAGTTGCTTAAAGCAAATGTTAATATCGTAAATCTGAATGCAAACCGGAATTTTATGATTCGAACGGTAATGATATAATCTGTTATTTATATAAATTTCTATTTAAATATTGCATTTAGAATTATATTAGTCATTAATTACGAACCAATAACAATAACAAGCGATAATAAAGAAATCTACATATCTGTCTAAATATATAAATGACTTTATCATTAAAATTTTCTCAAATTCGTTAATTAAGGTTGCCGCATAGGTGAAAAAAAAAACCATATTTTTTAAAAGCAAAAACAAGCAGGAATTTATTATGCACACGTATTACAGTGAGAATAATGCCTTCAATTACTCGAAATAAAAGTATTACACTTCAATCGAAGCAAAGTAAGTCTTCACACGTCATTTATATCAAACATATCACTAAATCTTTCTGTGCAATTTCTGGTAATCTTCGCAACGATACAGCACATACGACATGTACATAGTACCGCTAGAATATATTCTAAACTTGAGTAAATAGAACAAATTACACTGCCTATCATCATTTTCGATGATAGATCTAAAAAACTTAAGGAAGTTTTCGGAATACACACGCCTCGCTTAAATTAGTAAGGGTTTCGATTGTTCAAATTTTTGTTGCGCACTTCGGAAGTTCAGTTACGCGTGCATTAAGACATACGTACAACAAACTTTCTAGTGGATAAAATGACGAAAGGTCTCACGGTTTACTTGCGAGCACAAATTTATAAAACTGTCTTCACATATTCTGTCAAGTCTGGTTTGAAGTTTGGTGAGCTACCGATAAGGTGTAGAATATGGCGAATGAAATGAATGTGACGAGCACATGTGTAATACAAGAGAAAAATTGAAAGCAGCCCAAGGGACAGACAATCTGAAAGGAACAGATTATCATAATAACATGATATCTCGTGTAACAATATAAAGTTTATTATTTGGTTTATTAATCGTATCAATGAGTCTCATTACATCAGCCATACATTAAAGAGATGGTTTAAAAAATACCAGACTGTGTAATTAAATTAATTATCTGTGTCTCATTGTGAGTATTGTCATTTTCATTGTTCTGAACAATCTGTGCTACAAACTGTAACATTTCAAAATTAATTATATTCATGTTATGGGTTTGTTGTAGTTGAGCGTTATATATGATCAATAAATATTTGTCATAATTAGTTGTGTTTCCCACTTTTGATTTTTAACTTACTGATTATTTAATTTATTTGCCTTTAGATTTGCGCCTTAACAAAAAAAACTGGTTCAAGATAAAATTCTTATTGCATTTTACGCAAACAAGTATGCTTGAGCAATGCCATTTATTCAGTATATCCCATAAAAATCGTGAATAAAATTTGTATATGTACTGCAATCTATATATAACTAAATCGAAGATGTACTATTTTCTCAAGTTTGGAATTTACGACCTGTTGAAATAAAGGTATTTAAGTACGTGACTCGGGTTACTTAAGTAATGATAATAGGAAATGATAAATATAGAGTACCTCGCCCTTATCACTGAAGTTGACGTGTAGTCCGGCTTTAGCAGGCGAGCGCTCGGTGGGCGAGAGCGCCGGGTGCGCGGCGTGGGGCGGGTGCGGGGGATGCGCCCGCGCCGGGAACGCGCCCGTCGCCGCCGCAACGCCGCACTCCATGCCGCTGCCGCCGCCGCTGTTGCGGCTCTGTAATGTTAGAAATATATTACAAACTTATAATTAGTATTGATACTTATCTTATTATTCAAATGTCGTAACAAATTTATTTATTCTTCATGGTTCCATAAACACCGTTCTAAACTAACACCTCTGATAAAATACATTCCATTTCACTATAATTTAAAACATACAACTATTTTTTAAATACTTCTAAACTAAGATAATTATGTACGATAATTGGTTAGAGTTATTGAGCTACTTTTCTACATCTTTTTTTTTCATCTCGGATTCTTCGGATCTGCACATGCGTCAACATTTGTGTAGTGTTTAAGTCAGCCCCTTATTTCAACATTAGTATTCTGTAGGCAGTATACGTTCTAGATTAATAGAGAATTATTGTCATATATTGTAATGCAACAATATGTATGTAAATCAGGAAATTCTTAATAGTCCGAACGCAGTCGGATAATATAAAATATGTAGAATGGGGCCGGATACCAGAATATTTCAATTTGTAAAGCTTAGTTTTATGGAAATCAGCATTATACTATAAAAAACTATAAGTTATTTTTTATTAATATAAGCTTAAGAATTTTGTAGTTATCATTAGAATCATTGCATTAAAATTAATTTCATAAAAGAAACTTAATTATACTTTTTCTAGCCGATTGCAATTAACTTTATATGAATAAATAAAATGTGAATAATCTATTAAAATGATTATACTTTTAGTCAAAATCAAAATCTTTATTCATCATAGAAACATTATACAATTTTTATTCTATAATAAGAATAATCTAAGAATCTATAGAAATGAAAATAAACACGAGTTTTTACTTTCATGTATACAGCCTACGGGCTACCACGGGCTCTCTCGAGCGCATACCCGGACTATACAATTATAAGTTTATATGAAATAGTGAGCGGTGCAAGCCCGGCGGAAGCGGCCCCATGTTACGTAGCGGCCTACACTAACGACCACTTACTGAGCTCGTACCAGCTCTCAACAACATGAGTATCGTACAAGTGTTTTAAAAATGTAACCATCTTCATTTGCTATTACAAGAATTAACTTAAGAAGGAAAGGTTTAAAAAGTCCGATTTCAACTCTATGGCTGACTCTTTAATACCAGTCATCACCAGTCATTTACTAAAATAATATTTCATTCAACTTACGTTAGTCTGAAAGTGCGTCGGCGATTTCGTCTCATCCTTATTTTGACTATTTTTATCATATTCCTTGTATACTGTTTCTTAGTTACGAACGTAATTTAGGTGATTCCAATTATTTAGGAACCGACGACATTGCCTAATTTAAAAATAGACCACCATTTTAAAAACATCGTACGTACGTAATAAAAAAATATCTTACTGGTAAAAAGTGGTGAGTAATTTTAACTTATTGAGCACTTCTCACGATTTGGAGAAAGAAATAATTTTTATATATTATTTTATATGTATTTTTTTTCATAGTATATAGTATAGTAACAGTCTGTGAATGTCCCACTGCTGGGCTGAGGCCTCCTCTCCTTTTTGAGGAGAGGGTTTTGAGCTTATTCCACTACGCCGCTCCAATGGGAGTTGGAATACATATGTGGCAGAATTTCAGTGAATTTTGGCACAAGCAGGTTTCTAACGATGTTTTCGTACACCGTCAAACACGAGATGAATTATAAACACAAATTAAGCACATAAATTCAGTGGTGCTTGCCCGTTTTTTTTTTCGTATATTACAAATTACTCTGATGAATATGATATACTTAATCCTTTTTACTTTAAGTAAATATTCTTGCGTCGATATACAATTAGATTATTGTAACAAATCCAAAAAACTTTGATTCATCTGTTTCATTTGAACTGTTCGACATTTTACCGAATACGATTAATCGGTACTTGCCGATTACCGAGCAATTAATCAATATTAAGCTCATCCCTATTAAACATGTTAGGTAGTTGACCGATGGTAATGTTATGAAAGTCAGCGGTTACCTCGATACGCTTGCATACACAGACAGATTAAATGACAAACATACAGGTATTATTGAAAAAGATTATATAATTATAAAATATATAAATATACAAAATTATAAATGTAAATATGTACATATATTAAATTTGACATTATAAATAAAGTTAATTCTTTCCTGTATGTTGAAAATATAATAGAATTCTGACATTTACTTAAAATAAAATCAACGAATTTGATTAGTTCGTGTTTTTTGGGATCAGAGAAAAAAATATCTGATAAGCACTAACATTACCATTCGTATTATAGAAATTTCGTAAGTCTCTTTCACATTATGGTTTCACATCATACTACTAACATAACCTATATGGCATATTCCTCTTAAAAATGCATGAATAAAAAAAAATTTATGAATATTATATGATACCTATGATAAGCTGACTTAGTAGCGGAAGAACATATTGTTATCGTAATGAGAAACAAAGGCTTAGCAACCATTAACCCTCTCGGACGCTAGTAAAGTGGATGTAAGATAACTATCGGACACAGCCGAGCGTGATTCCTACGAACCGTGACCCCGTGCTCACCCAGCCCCTCCCCCACCATTACACTACAATCAAAACACTCATTGGGATTAGTCTCTACTAGCCTCAACGGTTGACCTCATGTCGACGCATCAGAATATTGTCAAGCTTCAATCGCTGACTTGCATCTGTAATGCAACGCGCGTTTGTTTCGGACTGTATCTTATAAAATATTACTTTAAACGGGAGTGATGAGAGGGCATTGCAGCATGTCGCCTTACATACGGCCGAAGTAAAGCGAGGATATAAGACAAGTAGCACTTGAAGGCAAGGGCAAAGGGCACGCTCGTTGCTGAGTGCAGCTTTATACGTCTGCTTCGAGAAACAGCCGTCCCTCGTTCAGCCGTTCTCACACAGAATCTATAATAATATTTACTGGAACATGTAAAACTGAATTACACGTCAAAACACTTGAGGGGTTATTTTAAATAGTTATAATTTTATTTATTACTACATAGCATACTAATTTTACAGTCTAAATGATGTATTATTTAAGATGCACATTAAGACAATCTTATCGTAAAGTAGTGATCTCTTCCAGACAACCTCTAAAACACCAGATAAATCAGCTTGGAGCCGTCTTTGTGTTTGAAGTAGCGTAATACACAATGAATAAATTCGAAAGTAACTAGTTTGCGCTAGCTACCACGTGCTGCGTACCATGTGAGAAAACATGCGTCAGCAGCGTTAGAAGTATGATGCCATTTTGTTTATTATTCTTTTCTTAATTATTTAGATAGTCTGTTATAAATTCGTTGATAATAAACTATATGGTGGATAGTTAAACATACTTCGCAATATTCTAATGATCCGAAATAAATTTCAGAGTTCAGACGAAGCTAACACTAATACTTTAGATAAAAGAACGAATAATCATTCATATAAAAGATTTATCGGACGAAGGCGAGGATGAATATGACTGAGAAATGAAAATAAAAAATATTTCTTTATTTATGTATCTACTGACTACTACTAAGTCAAAAACCTTTCCAAGCTGATTTGGCTGTACTTAAGTATTAAACAAAATTATAAACATATAATATTAGCTTACACTAGCGTGTGAGGGGTTTGGTGGTGTTAGCTATATCCGTCCAGTAATAAAAATACAAACCTTCACATTTATATAATATTAGTAGGATAAGTAATTAAATTTAAGAATAATATCAGGGTAAGATAACGTAATAAGATTATTTTAACACGACCATGGCTTGGTGATGACCATTATAACAAAATTTGATATGAGATCAATGTCGATAAATTCCGTTAACAAATTTAATCTGCCTACACATAGCTTTAAAAGGGCGTATAAGTTACTCGTTATAAGTTTTTGCCGCAAAGTTTGCTAACTTACGCTTTAGATATGACAATTGGCTAACAGCGAGAAGCTTAACGGCGCCGTGAGATGAAAACGATGAAAGCAAAGTGTAGGGTGACAAGTGCCTTTATTCAGAACAAAGGTATTTCTCTCTCACTTCTGCCGACCCTAAGGTGACTAAACTTCGTCGTAATATTTGACTAGACAGAGTTTAAGAACCGAACTCAGCCGTAGGTTAATGACCTCTTAAGTACATAATTTTTATTACTTTACATTCATATATTACTTTGCAAAGGCGTTGTAGGTACGAATTTTAATGTATTGGAAATATGTGTTCACATTAAAATAAAATAAGACATTTTCATTTACCTTTTTTTTATTGTTTTGATTGTTAGGTATTAATTTAATTGATTGATGTTCGTATTGAACCTCGATCAATCATAACAATTAAAATCGCTTAAGTTTCAATCATTGAGTTGGAAATGATATTTAATCAATACTCAATCATTTATTGCATTCCACAAGCCAATTTAGTTTAATAAATATAATATAAGTATTAGCCTGTAAATGACTCACGGTTGTGCTTAGGCGTCTCCTTTTGAGAAGGTTTTGGAGTTTATTCCACCACTAGTTATTTATTTGTGCTGGAAAACAAAATAATCAGGTATCTGTTTTCCTTACGATGTTTTCTTTGACCAAGCACGAGACGAATATTACAAATGCAATGCAATGCAAAATATACATTACAGATGCAAAATTATATTTTACAAAATTATGTATTTGCGCACGAGGACGATTCGATCGGTGTCTTGGGATTCACCTGTTCTTATCACTGGACCATCTCGGCGACGTAAAGTAGTAAGAATTTGTGGTACTCAAAACGTTGTACGTTTTGATTAAGCATTAACTTCTTTCCTTCGTTCAATCGTACAGATTAAAACAGAATCTACGTTCTATTAATCAAAGGAATAGATAGTACATGACACGGTTATAATGTATATATGTACATAAACCCGAATACATATAAAAATATGAGATGATTCTTTTTAAAAAATAGTTTTCAAATATATCTAACGATTGCGTTTGTATAGTTACATTGATATTTGAATAATGAAAGTAATATGAGAATATAATATATACTTTATTAACTTTCGGCTATTAATCATAAAGTCTAGACAAATACCTTAAGATATTATAGTGCAAAAACTGGTGTACTCTATGCTCTTCACTTTCATAGCACGATGGGACCGCAATCCGATATGACCGGATAAAGGCCAGACGCAGGATCAACTAGATTTGTTTTTTGAGACACGGAAATGAAACTGTCAACTTCCAAACTCTGAGCTGATAATCATGTCATGTTTTTTAGCAACTTTTTAAATTATGGTGATACGTGGAGAGGTTTAAAGTAATGACAAGGTCACGCGCCGCTTTTCTGTTTAGAAATCAAACGAAAAAATAAATACACGTGATATTTCAGTATACCCTCTCTTGTGATATTTCGTGATTTATTCTGAACCACCTTGTCTTCCTTTTTGAGCTTCACGTGATAAATAGAAGATTTCTAATGAGAATTTCTTGACAGGACAAAAATATTTAAGTCTGGACGTAGAGATCAACAGTCTTATTATCTTCAACGAGCGAGGTTGTATTTGAAAAGTAAATAGAAAATAACGTCTCAAATATTATGGACTGTGTTGGTTAAACTTAAAAAACATAAGATTTTATTATTATCATTTGCGTTTTAAAATGTTCATAAAAACTAAAATAAACAGATACATCGTCAGACATCTTACAAAATAGTTTAATAGCATATTGTTTACAATAAATTGTGCAATTTAAGAGTAATAGTAGGTAAACGTCAACAACATGTAACTTTCAAGGACATATTGGAATGCACCGTTTCTATAGTATACTAACAAAGCCCCATGTCCTGCCTGAATAAATATAACAATTTTAATTGCGATTAATTGAACTGTATAGTAGTTGATGTACGCCATCTAGCGGCGATTTACAACAAATGGATGGCATGAAATGATTTACCAACATACATATATTTGTCGATTTCCATCGTTGTTGGTCAACCAGTCTATCATTTCAAATAGATGTTTTAATTTTTTAATATAAAATAGGGAGGCGGACGTGCAAATGGACCACCTGATAGCACAACCATCATAGACACTGGCGTTATATGCGTTACATCACCACTGCGCCACATTGGGAACTATGATGTTATGTCCCTTGTGCCTGTACACTAGCTCACACGACTTAGTATTGTTGTTTGGCGGTAGAATATACCTACCTAGAAAGGCTTGCACAAAGCCCTACCACCAAGTACTGTTTATATATAATACCTACTAGATATCCGTCCTGGCTTCCCGCACGTCGGGTCCTTATTAAACGACATTAATAAAGAAAAAACATGCGAAGAAAAATCTTGTTTTCAAGAAACTTCGCGGGCGTACATAGAACAACTCATCAAAGTTTCATCACAATCGGATGAATGGTTCAGGAACGCATAGAAGACGAATATACTTTTTTATCGATTATCAAGAAGATAATGTTTAAAGACATTAAGTTTTAAGCTCTTGAAGGTTTCACCGGCGTACGGAGCTGAATGCTTTTTAATATTTCTTTATTCACGGCCAGCACCGCTTTCACACGGGAGGCATGATTGCCTCTTGTATCTAAAAATAACTATTTGAATATAGAACTCAACAACGCGCTAGTCACGTTCACGTGTTACATTTAGTTTTGCGTATTAGTTACATGTCGACAATATGTTTTAACATAAACAAACTGTAGTCGCTTTGGTGAGAAAGTTGAACACAAATCATTATTATGTTGATGACCAATTATGTTTCATACAATAGCTATTAATGTAATCTAATAATAACCGGAAAATAACTCAGTAGTTTATTGTATTTCCCATATAACATGCTTCCGTCTTAATGAAGTTAATAAATCGTTTTTATGGCCAAAATTCCGCAGCCTACACTCGAGTTGCCACAAAGCAGGCTTCAATTAGTTATAAAAAATAATCTTATTAGTAAAGCCTATTACTTTATTACTGAATATATGTCTGTCAAAAATACGAAGCGTGCGTAATTAATACTAATTTGTAATTTTGTAAAAAAAAAGAGTAACTACTGAATTTCTTGCCGGTTCTTCTCAGTAGCCACATTCCGAACTGGTGGTAGCGCTTGACGAATCATATGTACTTATAAAAGTCTGTTTGCTTAAAAAATATTCTGATTTTGATTAACTCTGTTAAATATCTAAGAAATCTTATAATAGCAACGGATACCTTGCCCCTGAGGGTATATTGACTTGGTGTGGGAAAGTTGGTGTTCTAAGTTTACCTTTACTGCCCATGTTTATAAAACAATCGCCGATTCTATTAAAATGATCTTTTATTAATAATATACATAATGTTATTATAAACTGCAAATATTTATATTCTGATCATCGCGAAAGGAGTCTCGATTTAAGTTTTTTTTGTATAATTAAGTTTCAATACTTGTATTTATGCTAAGATGCTTTGATTATAGGAAAGAGTATTGTCTTTCTGACTACTGGTGGTAGGACTTTGTGCAAGCTCGTCTGGGTAGGTACCACCCACTCATCAGATATTCTACCGTAAAACAGCAGTACTTGGTATTGTTGTGTTCCGGTTGAAGGGTGAGTGAGCCAGTGTAATTACAGGCACAAAGGACATAAAATCTTAGGTCCCAAGGTTCGTGGCGCATTGGCGATGTAAGCGATGGTTAACATATCTTACAGTGCCAATGACTAAGGGCGTTCGGTGACCACGCACCATCAGGTGGCCCGTATGCTCGTCCGCCTTCCATAGAAAATGAAAAAAAAAAGTCTTAGCATTATTTTGCGAATTAAGTCACTTAAATCATTAAAAGCACCACGTTATATATATGAACTAATTTAATCAAAAAACCTTCCTTAGTGCCAACCTTCTGAATCAAAGAAACCTGTGTGCAAATTTTCATGATGTTAGCCTGCAGTAGGTCGGCTATTCATGATAGTGATCTGATTTGTCAGTTAGTTTTCAATCAGTCAGTCTTTCGCACATATAGATTACTTTATGATTAGCTTAAGTATTTATATTGACTTTACCAAATCTCTAATATGCAAGATAATATCGAACTGTGCCGTCCTGAGCTAAGTTTATAAAGCAGATTGTTGTTTCCAACTGATCGGCTAATTTATGTCAGATGAAAAGACTCGGACATATCGGGCGGTGATACTGAGGGTAAGTTCACACGGCAATACATTGCAAATTAATTACTGTATTCGATTTTAAATATATCAATAAAGGGGCGTTATATGGTCAATTTTCTTTCGTGTTAAAGACAATCTTTAGCTACAATTTTCATGCAGTAATCTTCTAATAAGAATCTGAGTAGACTATGCGGTACTGTGAATCAAATATGTTAAAATTTTATATGCTGACGTTGAATGAAATTGAAAGGACAGACTCCTTACTAATATTTTAAATGTGAATTGAGTTTGTTTGATACGCTTTCACGTCTTAAACTACTCATCCGATCATTATGAAATTTTGCACACACGTTGTCAGTGCTACAGATAAGGACTTAGGGTATCTAACATCTCCCTCCTCAAACAAGGGCGGATACTAGCTCACAATATATGCGCCCCTACTACTCCTATTCGATAACACTGCAAAATCAACGTGTGAACTCAATTTTAATCAGATAATAAGTGATGACGATGAAAATGAGTTTACACATACAAAGATAAGTAAAGATAAGATAAATTAACATATTAGCAATAAATTATGAATTAGGGTAATGTAGAAACATTAATTATTTACAGACACTTTACAATCGGCATAATATTGGCAATAAAATAATATAAAACAATTCAGTTACGTAGCTATTTTATAACCGCGTAATAAACCGGGATTTCATAAGATAGCAATGTAAAACACATTCTCCTGCCGAAAACACGACATCCAGCGCCTTACTGATCTCTCTCCGATAGAGTTGAGTTGGATTATGCGAGCGAGGGCATGTACTCTTCGCTTTCGTGCACAATATGTCCTGTGTAATGAATAGTATACGTTGAGAATAACCGTCTTGGCCGATATCTCTAAATTAATAAAAGAACAACCAACTAAAATACTAAAAACACATACAAACTTCTTTGTTTGTATGTCTACAATGTTGTCAATTTTCGTCTTAACCATTTTATCGCTGTCCCATTCCTCGTACAACGTTGAGCGCGTATTCTCACATATTATTCTAATGAAAACAAAACGATAACAACGAAATGACGAAATAGCGTAACTGAATCTGTCACAGGTTTATTACATAGAAAACTGTAAATGAATAATGCTAATTGTTATTATTATATTTTGATATATGTTCTTTTATAAGTGCTGCAATTACTATAGAATATTGGTATCCTAATAAGCTTTGAAATTCATTTAAGTGTGATTGCGCACCTAGTTTTATGGTTTTTTTTGTATTGGCCTGTGTAATAATATTTTGTATGTTCCTAATTAACAAAGTTAATGTACTAGAAAAATAAATCGATTTGATTGAATGTCGTTTTTCACTAATTTACCTGTCGGTTCTGGTTAAAAACCTCCCGATAATTATGGAATGAAATATGAATTCGCATTTTTAAGTTCCGAAGTCTCGTTAGTTTATCGAAACGCTTGTGAACGTTTTGTAATAATTTTATTTATCAGCGTGCATAATCGAAAGAAACATTCTTCGGAAGAGTATGCGGAGTTTGCTGTTAAATCGCTTTTAAATGTTCCAAGGCGTTAAGCAGTTATGGGTGCTAATTCGCCAGTACTAAGAATAAGTCCACCTTATAATAAGCTTTATGTACCATATTTTCATAGCAATTCGCTGGCTAAATTCCGTAGATCAGTCTTTATAGCTTCAAGGAAAGTATAGTAAAAATGTATATGTATTTTTTTTTATTTTTTTACTATTAAATATATTATATTTTTAAATAATCATAACTTCAAACTATCATCAATAACTTTAACGTAAGTATATATTTTATTGTAAGTTAAATATCTAAACCCGTGTTGCCAACTTGGGGGTTTTCCCCCTAAATTTGTGGCTATGTCAGGTGAAATGAAATTCGATATTCAGGTGCAACATTTTTGAGGGTTTTTTTTTACATAACATTTAGAGCAATTCTCTTTGGGAATTAACAACTGGGGATCAGTTTTATTTAATCGGGTTAATTTCAAGTTTACTACTGCTGCTTGCAGTACTTGCTTTGCTTTATTTTAGCATCATATTATAAATGTATTTTGTATTTGTTTCAATTCATCGATCAGGGGGAAACGGAAGAGGTTGGCAGCACTGCTACTGCTTGTCTAACCAGTTATTTACTTTTTGACAGTTGCTTAGAAACTGTTGCGGATTGCGTAAAAGTTGAACTTTAAAATGCGTGATTGAAACATATGTAAACTGCGTATTCGTATTTAATTATTTTATATATGAATTCTTACATTATAATACCGTAAATGTGTCGTTTTTTTTAACACGATAATAGTCACAAATTTATTTACAGTCTATGACAATTAGTGACGAGATCGAATGTATTCTATCCCTGCAAATGAATAAATAGTAAATAAGCGTTTTATACATAGGTGAGTCATTATAGGAACATCTGCTATTATTATCAATTTACTAAAATATAAAGTATCAAGTTTAAATAGTTTAAAAATCCTAATAAAAAAATTAAAAAAAAAAAAAACAAAATATTAAATTACAGTATTGCCGATCGCTGTTGACATGACAATAAGTTTAGACATAATATCGCGGATCGCTTATTCGAGATGTATGAGAGCGCGTGGGTGAAATATTTAATTTTGGTGGCATGTTACTCTTGAGAACATAACCTAAATTAAAATAATATAACTAAGAAATGTGATCCGGAAATATGGTATAAATAAGTTTTTACTACACGTGATATCAGAGGGATTCAGCTAGTAAACAATAACATCATGAGTAGCACTCGCACTCGTAGATCACCATCTGCCACAGAGCAGAGAACAAGAGTCGGGCGGCGCGGCGGGCGACTATCGACCGAGCCGCCACGCCGCGCCGTCCGCGCCGCGTGTACCTTGTAATGATAATTTATTATAATGATAATTTGTACACTCAGCACGGTGATGAATATCGTAACTTATGATATGGATTTGTTAATGTATAAAGATTTTTTTTGAGATATACTAAATATGTTCGTTATTAAAGTCTACCATGATTGGTGTTTACACGTGGAAGGTAGGATTCCACCAACAAAAAACATCTAAAAAAATAACGATATTTATAAAAGTGTTCAACGCAAGTCTAAACACAAGTGTCCGTCTGATACACAAACAAGCCGAAGACCCAGTCTGAGAGTCATAGTTGTAGGTATATCGAGAAAAATTAATCATTTCGTAAAAGTTTTGTAGTTCGACGACCGAATATCGTTGTTTCTGTATTATTTCACTATAATACAGCATCTAATTAATATATCAGTTTACTTCTTTGGAGAACAGTTCAAGGTTTTTATGGTTATTTTACGAAAGATAAAGACGATCATATATTGAGTAAAAAGTGAAGGAGCATTTTTTAAAGATGTTAAGAATTGTGCAATTGTACCGCAGCGTACGAAGCGCGGCGGAGCGCGTCGCTCGAACCCACAACACTTGAGTGCTCGCAACTTGTACTGAACACCTTACATTCATATACTGTTTTAAAATTAAACAGCATTTCTTAGTTTTCTACCGTTTAATAAAAACATATAAATATATGCTTTCCCTTACAATCAGACGTCTATGTAACGTTAGTTTTATCGTTAATAGGACACAAAAACCGGTTTTTCTTGATTCGAAATATAACGTCATCGACAAAAGCGTAGTTGATTCTTAAAAATTACATCGATTTAAATATTATAATTAATACGTTAAATTAGGTATGCATAATAAAAGGAAAAACACTGTATAGTTTAAGAGGAACGCCACCGACCGATAACGACGCTGGCACAAAGCACGAACTTGTAACAGTGATTTTTCTAATATGAGTCTAATGTCTGTAGTCTTGAAGGAGACTATGAAACTTAACCGTTAGCAAAAAAAACTTACGTTTTTTATATTGACAAAACGAGTCCACGCATGTGCAATAAATAGATTATTAAAACAAACTTGGGACAAGTTTTTCAAGCAATATTAACATAATTTTATAATTTGGAGAGTTTGACAAACTTTTACTGGTATCGGTAAATGACTCAATGTGGATTTCCTGCGTGAGATTTGTCAAGAGGTTAACAAAGGTCACAAAGATAGTGTTCACGTCCACGTCAGACGATGGAACCGGACCGATGTCGGTAATCCTCAGCAGCTCCGACTCCATCCATAGTCCAACCTCGCTGCTCCACACTGGCGTTACGTCGGCGCTAGAACGCGTTGGTTATAATATAATTAACGGATACGCGTCATATCCCGAAATAGAGACGCGACTCCAGCATCACGCATCTATATCAAAATTCTAAATAGTAAGGCCGTTTCATCGATATATTTATTTGTATTTTATATTTAAAAAAAAGAAAGTTTTTGTGTTTCCTCTGAATGATATAATATTCTATCATTCCTAGTTTTATAGCAAATATCATGACTCACTCCTACACGAAAATAAAACAACAGATAACTTCGTTTGAAAAAATAAATAAAGTAATATAAAAAATATAGTTTCAATGAAACAAACCTAACGATGGTCGAGTTAATAAAGTCACTGTGCTCTGGTTCGCTGGTTCATCGTTGCAAGTATTCCAGTAATTATTATTATGCAATATCATATGAGAATGGCTCTGACTCTATGTAGGTATTATACATATGTGGCGCGTGACTACGTCCGCGTTGGCCGAACCCCTATGCTTTGCGTTATTACTTTACTTTATTAAGATTATATTGCGAATATTGTAAATTAATAACATAACATTTTAATTTATTAAGTAATGAATTTAAATAAACCAAATTAATATTAAGAGCACATTTTGTGTAATCTATACTAAAGATAAGGCGAACAATGATGCAGATTTATAATATCAAATAACTATTATATTATTATAAATACGCAACATGCATGAAAATTGGTCTTAGCAGGCACTGAAATGCAAAATAATAATAAATGCTATGACAACTGAAGATTATCTAATCGAATTTTTGTGTAGATAAATAAAACATAATGCCAACATCACCATCCTTACAATTCACCGACAAATTTAATTTAACTTGTGTAGGTAATGGAAATACATAAATCAAACGCTCGAATTATATTTTTTTCTAAAATGTTTATATAATCTTAATTTTACTAAATCACTGATCTGCAAATAACAACAAATAGTTTGTGTTACGTCCGTTTAGATTAATATCGAACCACTAGATAAGATTACTTCGTCCAATGTTTAAACATAATATAATTTTTCTACTTTTTGAAATTGTAATTTACTAGTGTATGAAATTTCCTTACAATAATTGTTTCCAAAGTAGCATACATTACTTCTATTAGTTTATTATTTTGAGGCGTGTTCGTCAATGATTTTCGAATGTTTAGTAAAGTAATGTTTTTTTTGTTTATAATAACATAGTTATGAAAGCTGTGTTGTTATCTGTTGCAGATTGCAGGCTGCAGCAGTGGCTGATTAACTAGCAAAAAAATAATATCTCGCGATTTCTTGGTAGTCATTAGCGTTCGAATAATATTCATCAGAATTTCATATCCACGGAAGTTTATCTCCCCATCAATCATTACTTCATTAATTTTCTTTAAAGAAAACGCAAACAAAAGCGGCCGGCTGTGTTATATCAGTAATTAGGCTAGCCGTGTCAAATTACCGTTAATAAGATAAGCTGTGCCTACCTACGTCCCGTGATAAAAAATATAATAAATTGTTAAGTATAAGTAATCCGCATTTTTTTCTTTTTTGGAGTTTGTGTAAGTTTAATGCTAGATTTTATTTGTTCCGAATTAAACATAAAATAATTGTGTTAATTATGTATTTTGTAACCAAAGCTCTCGCAGCCAGCGGTAGCAAAGACGGGACCGTTAAGTGAACCTACGTCATGCGATCATCAGAGGAGAAGAATAAGACACTGAAATATCAAAACATACCGAGATCGTGACGAAAGTTAGAGTCCCTCGGGAAGACTATAGTCGCTTCACAGGCTGGCCTCGCTCCTTTGGATACTAATTCAAAACTCGCAAAATTCCTTCGCACACTGTTAGCATACTTGATACAATATAATCACTATAATATGTACGTAACGAGCAAAGCGCGGATCAAGACTGGCGCACAACGAGTTTACGACAGTTAACGCGGCGGAGTGCGGGACGTAGGCGGCGATCCGCGCATCATGAACGCGCACTAGTGCCGGGTCGGGGGCTGGCGCGATGGACAGCAGCCGGCCCGGGCACCCCACGCTCGCAGGTGAGTGCCCGGGTGGTGGTTGACTAGAGGATGGCGCTTCAGGCTTCATAAAATATCCGATTGTTGTCTGAGTTCGTATTTAACTAAACTATACTGGGGTTAATGGCCGAATGGATGTTAGACATGTATTGATTCTCTGTTTTAAATAAATAAGTGATGTTTTATTATATACTTACATGAATATTAAATACGTACACAAAAAAGAGAATTGTTGTAGAATAAAATATATTCTATTAAAAAGATAAGGAGATTCAATGAGCTGATAAGATTATTTCCAATTAATATAGCCACACAATAACAATTCTATCGTTTACTTAAAATTAGGACAATTTGTTGGTAAACATTTAACAGAGAAATTAGATTAATTTATACAAATTCTTAACGTTTTGAGTTCTGTTATCACATTCAGTCGATCCTTTGTTTTTAGTGCTTAATGTTGCTTGGGGAATTATGTTTTTGATACCAATATCGTTTTATAAACATATGGATTACTACACGTTATCATACGAATATTATGCATTTAAGATAAACTGAGATTGTACAAGGTTATCAGAAGCTTGCAAGCGACGGATGGTCCCAATAATTCAATTAAATCTAGATCAACTATAATATTGTACAATACATGAGAATGTATTTAAATTGATTATATAAGTGCAAATTTTAGCCTTGCTCAGTGGTTATATCTTGAAAAAAAGGAACAGCATAACGAAATTTGAAGTGATAAGTATGGATGAATATAAATGTAAATATAACGTCTCAATTGCTAAGGCAGCGCACTGACGAGGCGAGTGGTAAAATACGCCGTGGCCTTGAAAAGGTAAAAATATTTAATTAATAGAATAGCAATCTGAATTTTCACAACCCTCGACTTTGTGAGCTTCCTAACAACTCTGAACTAGTTCTTTAGAGAGATGGGTAATTAAAGGTTGTAACTAGTTAATTTTAATTAAAAATGACTCTCGTCTGTCACCAGCCGAAAGCTATCAGCATGCCGAAGTCCAAAAGTGGTTTAGAGTACTAAGAATTTTTGCTTTAGGTATTTCCAATGCTCATAACCTATATGGCCTTAATTATTTTTATAAAGAATGGATCGATTGACAAAAATAATAATTTAGGTTTACAAATATTTATGCGTTTCAAACGAGTCACGTTTGCCCAATTCCAATAACGTTTTATTTCATTTAACTGTTCACCTTGAAATATTTCGCAAAACGCTCGTTTAGTACGGATCTACATAGGTATTTCGCGTCCATATTTTTTCTATATTTTATATTTAATATAATATTTTGCTGAGATGGCCCAGATGATCGTGGGTTCAAACCCCCGGGCAAGCACCACTGAATTATGATGTGCTTAATTTGGGATTATAATTCATCTCGTGCTTTACGGTGAAGGAAAACATCGTAAGGAAACCTGCATGTGTCTAATTTCAATGAATGAAAACTGCCACATGTGTATTCCACCAACCCGCATTGGAGCAGCGTGGTTGAATAAGCTCCTTCCTTAAACCTTGTCCTCAAAAAGAAGAGAGGAGGCCTTTAGCCGAGCCGTGGAACATTCACAGGCTGTTACGGTAATATTTTGATTGGCTGAGAGACTGGCATGTGGTCACCACCGCCTATAGACATTAGCGCTATAAGAAATATTAGCCATTTCTCACATCGCCAACGCGCCCTCAACCTTGGAATATAACTGTTATGTCCCTTGTGCCTATAGTTACACTGGCTCACTGATACTTTAAACCGGAACAGTAGTAAGTATTGCTGCTTGGCAGTGGAAAATATGATGAGTGTATGGTACCTACCCAGGCGGGTAAACAAAGTCCTGCCACAAAAATAGCTTTCTATGTCAACAAAAGTGCACACCGCAATTTTTTTCACATTTCAAATAATAATGTAACGAACGTAGTTTAAATTTACATAAAGTAATTAAGTAGTAGGTATGTCATCAACAACTCCAAAAAATAAAAATCGTAACATGTCCTTATTCATTGTCAAAAAAACTAAAACTCGAAAGAGCTCGAGAAAAAAGTCCAGTTTTTGTTTACAACTTTACTAAATAATTATGTTCATCATTGTCGTAACGGTGATTTTTTTAATTAAAAGCAACGCTACGTAATCAAGTTTAACGAAATCGAGTTTAAAATATAAACAAAAATAAGTTAAGAGTGGCGGCGGACGACGCTCGGTGAGACGCTAAGCTTTTGTTTGTGGTCCATTGAGGCGGCGGCTTGAGGCGTCGCCGCCGTCGCGTCGTCCTCAGACCTCCGCTCCATACAATGACCTCTCACTAACTCACTCAATTAAACAACATTCTTAACTATACTCCTGTACTCCTGTAGGGTCAAATTATTATGTCTAAAACTGACTTAGGTACTAGTCGGTGAGTTAATGTTTGCAGATTTAAATAAAAAATGTTCTAATTTAGTATTTCTGATAATAATACAAATATGTTATTATGGTGCAAAATGATTTTTTATTTAACTTTTCTACCATTAGTATTGTTTATTACACATATAATGTATAATAAATTACAAGAAGAATGTGTGTGAAGACAAATATAAACTCTATTAAGGGACAGATATATTGCTAAAGTTAATCTAACGATAAATTAGAACTTAGTCAATAATTCGCAAATTTAAACATATACACATATGTGAAACCATGAATATGTACATAGCAACAGTGTTCATCAAATAAATTAAATAACAAGAACCCGAAGGACATCGTAAGCAGATAAGAGAGGAAACATAATAGGGCGTGAAAGCGTGCGGCTTGGAGATAAGAGTGGCCGGAGTGTACAGCGTGCTACACGAGGCGAGCAGTGACGGTGCAGGTGCTAGGTGCTAGCAGTACGCGTGCAAGGTACTCACGCCGCTCCGGAACTTGAAGAACAGCGACATGGTGAGCGAGGAGCGGGCGATACGCGTTGCGGCCGGCGTCGCGGCCACACTGCCGGCGCGTCGCGTCCGCGGTCCGACACGCCGCGCTTCGCGACCTGCGCGTTTCAAGAGATACTTTTCACACTAAGTGTGTTGAAAAATATTTTAACTTTTATTAATAAAAATTGCTAATTTGCTAAATTGTTAATTAAAACGCTTATTTTATGACAAAAAACTTTATCCAGTAAAAAAAAGTTGTTAGTTTTAGTTGTTATTATTTATTATAAGAGTGACGAAATTGTAATATACTAATTTCTTAATGGCTACAATTGTTCAAAAATTCAACTTCTCAACAACTTAACAATATTAAATTGAGGGCAATACGCCTTATAACATTTGAACTTTGGGTAACATATTGCAGATGCTTGTTATTGATATTATGTTGCCTATTCCCCTCGACCCAACCGTTACATGGGAACAGGAAAGTACGTTCTCTCGTCTGTTCTTGTGTCGAGTGTCTTTTTACTGTAAGCTCAGCACAGCGCATGCGCGCCAATATCGACCGCACCCGTCGTGTACCACACATATCTGTTATATTCTAGGAAAACGTTCCAAATCAAGTTATTCAGATGCATTATCACGCTTGCGAACGCGAGCGTTGCGTGAAGTGAACGAGATTCGTGGCTGCGGGCAATGCATGCGGAGGTATTGTGGACGTTGCTGACGGCAGCGGCATTGGCGGTGGACGCGCACGAGCTGGACCCGGCGGCATGTGCGGCACGATTCGATGTACAGCGGGACAAGATCATCCGCACAGAGGAGTCCCGCGAGATGGGCGCGCGTTACCTCTCCGAGTTGGACGTGGGCGCGCGCCGGGAATGCTTGCGGCTTTGCTGTGAAACTGA
Source organism: Nymphalis urticae (assembly GCA_905147175.2). Classification (NCBI taxonomy): domain Eukaryota; kingdom Metazoa; phylum Arthropoda; class Insecta; order Lepidoptera; family Nymphalidae; genus Nymphalis; species Nymphalis urticae. The sequence continues at coordinate 10,924,022 of LR989991.1, forward strand.
CGCCTGTGACGTGTTCGTCTTTGAAGAAAAGGTTATTACAAATATCCAATTTAATTCAATTTTTGAGTACCGCACAAGGACAATATTAATAGTTGTAGTAGTACTTAGATAGAATCCCTACTCGTGACATACTTACACACGTCCACGTCATGCACAGGTACAATAACACGAAATATCATGCGCCATAAAGCTAGTATAAGCGATTATTGTGTCATATAATATTGGTTATTGTGATTGACTGTGGTGAAATGTGAATTATGGTGGGTATATGTAGAGAGATAAAATAATAAATGTTATAGCTGGTTTATTTATCGGTTCGCAGAGCCCGGGCAGTTGCTACCTTTTTAACTGTGGGCCGCCAGAGGACTTCCGTTGCAAGTTCACGGCTCATGGCAACTTCAGCAGTGGCGTGCTGGCGCTGAGTCGCCGCCTCGCCGAATTACAGGACCAGGAGCGCCTCGAGCACCATGAACGAGAGCTCGCTAGCCTCAGGTTTTACGCTTCTAATGAATATAAGCATTGTAGCATACATCAAATAGAGTATTTTTATGTAAGCCATAAGTAAAAAGTAACAGATTTCCAACTACTAATTATTTGATTCTTACTTTGCATAATAATAATAAAAAACATAAGAAGATTTTTTCTAAATAAAATTTACACTAATTCTTCGCAATTATAATGGATATAATACATATCTATGCAAATATTTTAAAGAGGAAATAGTTGTGTTTGTAATCGATAAATTCTGTACCGATTTTAATAATTTATTCGTCATTAAAAAGTTACTTTATCCAGAAGGAACATGGTCTACTATGTCTGGCTTAATAATAAGATTTCAGTAAGGATGTATTTCAAAATTCTATGCGGACGAAGCCGTGGACATTTATTCATGTATAAAATTACAAACAAATAGCTATACAGTGAAAATTTGGTCATAACTATGTTCGTTTTATTTTCTTCTCCACGAGTTCTGAATTCTTACATATAAGTCTTTGGATATGCTATGGCTACAATCTGTTACTTTTATACAATAAGGGCACTGCCATACAAGCGCGTTGTACTTTAGTTGTTGATAATCTTTCAGGAGATACGATATAATGCAAATTTATAAAGGATTATATTCTGTCTCAAAAAATGTTATATTCACTAAATTATCACATAAACTAAGCTACGACGTAATCAATCAATGTGGTCGTGGTCGGTCAATGTGGTCAATCATAATAATTATGACTTAATAAAGTCCTTAAAGTAGATGCCATGTTTAGATAACTTCACAATCAAAGTATACGGTGTCAATATGTTTTACTGTCTAGCGTTGTTGATATAAAGTTTATTCTTATTAGTGTAATGGAAATTAATCAACGTCTATCTATTTCAGACATCCAACGACCACTACAACAAGCACAACACAGACCACGCGCAGTACAGAACCACCACGCCTGCCACCAGAGCCACCACAACAGCCCCAAGAGCCGCCCCCACCACAGCCTTTACCGAGTAAGTATTTTATTATGAAACTAGCTTACCGCTTCAATAGGCACAAGCCACAACTTTGTATTCAAACATACTCCACGTTTTACAGGAGTACACTGCACTCTCAGTGATTTATTTAGTTTTAATTCATTCTCATTTTTAACAATTACACTTAAAGCTTACAGATTGACAATTCTGTTACCAAATAAAAATAAATGCTTGTAGATGATGACAAAGGAGTTTTTCTCGTAACTCTCTCGACCTTTTTCGAACTGATTAATTTGATTTTAATTATTTTCACACATATTTATTATTAATTAAAGGACACTTTAGGTTTATAATATTTATTTAGTTTACAATTAAGTAGCGTAAGTATTTCTTTTTCAGTGGGACGAAAACGAGCCCTGATGAGAACTTTAATATTGTCTGTAAGCTTTCTTGTCTCGTCTTTAGGATAGATTATTTAAATTTTGAACGTAACGTACCGTAACGCGTGCCATTCATTAAACAACTAGCTTTTCCTCCCAACTAGGGCCGCGCATGTTCTTTTCATTTCATCGGAAATTTAATAGCCGTGAAAGGAAAAGAATTTACACTGACCTAGTGTTATTCAACGGAGGCTAGCCTGCAAGGCACTGGAAATATTGTACTGAACATATTATGACGGAATACATTGGCTGGTTTGTTATATGTCACGTATGACGGTCGGCAATCGAACACAGACGCAGAGCAATGACTTTATTTGAAGCCCGAAAATGTCACTGCTAACTTCAAACTCCGAGCTGCTCCAGAAATTACTTGACAATAAAATTACATAATGTTGTATTCGCCGACCCGAGCTGATTTGCTTGATTTGCAGCCAGGATTCCAGGATCTGCTTTATAAGGTAGCCACAAGAATAAAGACAGTCCTAAAAATAATATCTCGCAGCCACTCGTGGTTACATACTGATGCTAGCTAACCCCTAGACATAACATGACAGGATAGAACAGGGCAGATAATTAATGGTTTTTAATGGATATTATACAAGCGAACATTGAATTTTATTAGCAGTTTCTATAGCGTTTCTTATTGCTATTTCTGGATCCAGGCAACCGTAACCTTAAGGAATTATAAATTCGTAGTTTTTGTAATATCTAAATAAGTAAATTTATGAACGAAAATCTCCTACTTTCCTGTTATAGAACTTAAGGCAATGAGTACAGGTTTATGTTCAATGTATGTTCATAATAAACAAAATTAGAGTTTATAAAGCGACGTAAAAAACTGTTACCGAACTTACCGAGGTAACAATTAACAAACAAGTTTACAAGTCATCGGTGCCGTGAACAACGCAGTACAATGAATGAGTTCACGATGAGGTACCGGTGGAGATGAGTCAAGTGGAGCGATTCGCGGTGTCAGTGCACTCCGCTCTCGACCTCTGTTGACTCACTCTTGACAACAATTACGGTGAAGTTTCGATTATACACAACGTGTACTGTCTTTAAACAAACAGTCATAAACTATCGCTCAAATGAAAACCAAATTTTGTCTTTTTTTATGCAATAATCACAAGTGCCTTTATGTCTATTATCGATTTCTTGCTGTTCAGCTCATAAAAGTGCTCTCACTCTAGTTTCCAGTTATCTATAGAAACAATCTTCATTTACAACACGTGGGTTGGGAATTTAGTGAACAATGTGACATTTGTACTTTCTAAAAGAGCCACAAATTTTGTAGCCCCGGCGTAGTATAAAACGGAGATATTAATTATGTACTCATAGCAAAAGATTTCCGAATGCTGGAATTATCTATTTGCTTTTTTTTTAAATAAAGAACCTATGTACACTGGTTTCATCAAGAAAAAGCCTATTTTCACAATCACAAAATTATATACAATGCTATTAGAGATCGAGCAGCGGGCTCACTCCTGACACCGATAGGTATCTCAGAACATTACCTAATTCTAATGATGCAACCTCGAGGAATGGAACATATATAATTATTTTATTAATTCTGTACTTCAACCTTGCTCGAGTCGAGAGCCTTACACCAATCCTCTGCTTTACGACATATACAATGAAATTGCTAAAGTTATATTTTATACTACTATCTCTTTAATTAATAAATATCTATCTATTGTTAGCATGGCATGTGTCAAGAGATGCATTTGTATAACTGGTTCCTTGGCGACATATACAGATACCAGTCTTTGTACTTTACATTGCGGCATAAATTAAAAAGCTATGACCTGACCACGACGATTGCCTTCAAAATATAATATCGAGCCAAGTTTCGGCTAAAAGGAAACTTCTGTCCATAAGCACAACACTATTTTCCTTGCTGTTGCATTAGAAACCAATAACCAGCAATGAAGAGTTGAGGGCATGAACGAGTGAATGATTCTCATTAGGGCATGGTGATGTGTGAAGCAGGGCGTTGCAGCCGATACCAGTTCGAATGCCGACGCGGCGGCGAGTGTATCGCGGTGTACAACGCGTGCGACGGCGTCCCGCAGTGCGCGGATGGCAGCGACGAAGCGCCGGAGCTGGGCTGCCCCGCGTCCCCCGCGCCCGCCGCGCCGCCCGAGCACCCGCCCGCACCAGCCAGCCTCGCTACTCGCCCGCCCGTACCTTCTCTGCCACTCACACAGGTAGATGTCAAAGTACATTGCTTTCACCATCTGTCTTACAAGATATTGTCTTTGCACTGCCGACGGTAACCTTTTTGGCCTCCTGACATGATATGACTTTCGGTATTTAAGGATAAGTAAGCGTAAACAGCACAGTAATATTATATTACCAGTAATATCGATTCACATATTTAATGTATCGAACATGTTTTGCAAGTCATGAAAACAAATTAGTTAAATTGAATAAAGAGTGAATTGTTATTTTTAGAAAAATTTAAACGAAGTACAATTTAACGTCCCGCGTATCATTTAGTTTGAAACTCATTTCTTCTCAAAAAGTTAATTGAAATATATATTTTAATGACTCTATAAGCAGGTTTGTGAATTCAATAAAAAGTCAATAAATAAGCTTCATAAAATTCTGCATAAAAGCTCAATAACATCGCATGATATTGAGTAAATTCTAAGGAATTATAAACTCTAGTCATGAAAATTAAAGTATCCCTTCTCATTCTCAGCTCTTGTGTCTGTTTGTAGGTTCAAGTACTAGACAGCGCTGAAGACGGTAGAAGTGCAGTGGTAAACAATAACGACGCGATGGCCGAAGGGCCAGACATCTGGCCGCACCGTCTCACGCAGGCGCAACCACAACACAGGTACAATTCAGGTATGGCTAAAGTTTTAATTCAGATAATATTATATATACATTGTAATAATGTCCTCCAGACCGATTTCGGCCACGGCAGCCAATCTCAAGAGAGATTAGCCAGCTACGCAGTAGATACGCACTCTCTATTCCTTAACTCTCATAATCCGATGGGACGGCAATCCGACACGACCGGAAAGAGTTCAGGCGCAGGACCAACGGCTTTACGTGCTTTCCGAGGCACGGGAGTTCCAACTTTCATACAACAGTCGAAGAACAAGAAAATACTTTGAAAACCGTACCTATACGAACGGAATCACCTTTAGCTCTTCAATGAAACATAAGGAAAACGTGAACTGGATTGGAATACATTACCTCATTCTAATATCTTACAAAATAGAATAATTACATGAGCAGTCTATTATTAATTTTATTTGGTAAAACAGGTAGCGGCAGTAGCATGGGAGGGTCGCATATTTTCAGCCATAAAGGCGGGCTGCTGCAGGAGAACGCATTCGAGCCTCCTGCGCCTAACGCGCCCTGGCCACGCCGCGCCTGGCAAGCGCCGCAGACCGGTGAGCATTTTGCAAGTTCTGGTCCCGTTCTGTTTCCATTTTTGGCCGTATGACACTTTATAATAAAAAAAAACATAAAACTGGTTTTAATACATTTTTCATACCTTTAGCTGTGTATATACTATTTAGCCTGTATTACTTAGGTGTAGACGGCATGGAAGGCGACCGCGGCTGGGGTGCATACGGACGTCTCGACTGGCCTGACACAGAACCGCGTCGTGCCTGGCCTGTACCGCCACGACCAGAACCGGTCAGAATTAGTTTATTTTTCTGACAAGATTCTCAATGGCAGCCACAAATTAAAAAGTTGCCAATGATACACTCCTGTGTCTCGAAAGGCACTTTAGGCCGCGCCTTCTAATTTTGAGATGATTTAAAACACCTTGTATTAAAGAATAGAATCAATATGATTCTTTTGTTTCAGGAGATTCCAGTGTACTTGCCTCCGAAGACGATGCCAGAAATGCCGATGATATATTCAAGCCAGCGGCAGACTCTTCGTGACAGCCCCAAAAAAGGTTTTGATCTAATAAACCAAAACCAGCCCATCGATTTCCAAACGGAGCCTCCCCCTCCGCCACGACCGCCGGTCGTTCCGCTCGCCGACGACAGTATCGACCGCAGAGAGGAGAAGAAGCCGCCCAGCGTCGAGAATACCACCAAGAAAAAGGTTTTAAAAGACAACGTAAGCCTTATTTTTTAAGTATAGAATGCAAAGCGAAAGATTGGAATGAGAGTAACATTTCTAATTATGAATTAAATACCAAATTTCCTTCGATCGCAGCCGCAGGAGTCGAGTAAGTCCGACAAGGGCGCACATACCGGCGCGGTACCACACGACGCCGCAGTCGCAGCGCTCGAGGCGCGCGAGCGCTGGCCGCTCGACGAGCACGACGGCCTCAGCGAGCACCCACCCGCTGCAGTATTTCTGCTCGTACTCGGTGAGTTCAGATTAAGCACCTATTGGCCCCGCCTCCAATCGCACCAGCGCCCGTAACGCCCCCGCCCTGCAGGCTCGCTGATGACGGCGGCGCTGGGCGGCATGCTGGCGTGCCGCGCGCGCGCCGCCCGCCGCCGGCGCCGCGCGCACCCGCGCCTCGCGCTCGACGCCGACTACCTCGTCAACGGCATGTACCTGTAGGCCGCGCTGCACTGAAATATTTTATTTCATAGTAGCGCGTGCGCTTCTGAAGATTCTATCACCGCGAGGGAGAGCGGCACGCCGACTCACGACGACGGGCAGCGGCGGATATGAGAAGCGAGGGTTTTGCCGCGAGAAAATCTTAATTAATTCAAAAAATCTGCGCTAGTAGTCGGCATCGGGGGCGCACTCGTAGATACTTCGATCGCATGTAAAGATAGATATTTTTAAAGTTAAAATTAATTTATAATAGTGTGAACTGTCTAGTACGCTATCCAGCCGATTAATAACAAAATTATTATAAATAAAATACCTCCGTTATGTGAAAACTTAGCTTTATTTCCTGTTAAACTTTTATTGTTTAATTTATATATGTTTTTGCGTATAAAAATAATTAACATTTTACACTAACAACTTCTTAACCAATCCTAATACAATTTTAAGCATACTTCAATGTTTCATTTTTTCATATAGTAGACGTGATTATGTGTAGAATACTGTATATTGTAAGTATAATTGTCACTGTGTATATATGTTAATTTAACTGTAACGGAGTGAAATTAATATTGTTTATACAGTCAGAATATATTATTATTTTTAAAAATAAAATATTATTATCAGTAAATGTTTTTTATGAAGTCTTTTACTCTTCATTGAAGCTCGTTCTTAAAATGATCAGTCAGCTTAACTAATTTGACTTTAACCTGAACAGTCATTGGTCGATGACAACCCATGACGTAATAGGCGACCAATGAGAGCTCAGTATTAAGTCGAATTGATAAGATTTATCAATTCGACTTAAAGTAATAATTAAAGTAAGATTTAACTTTAATCTTCACTTAGAGGTACCAGTTGCAAAAACTGTTTAATTCCCCTAAGCACCTCAGCAACATCTACAGATAAGGTTTACAATAAAAGTCAGTCAAATAAATCAATCAACATTTTATTAATTTGATGGATATACATAATCCACACGCGTCAGATCCGAGACGATCAGAAGTCATCAGGTGAATTGTCGAAAGAAATTTAATCGATGACAGACTAAAAAAAAACATTACAAATCGTTCAAAAATCAATTCTTTCAACAAACCACCAGGAATGTTTTCAATTGAAAATCGATTGTGAGTGTATTCGACAATTAGCGTACACGGCTTTTTTCAGCACAATGATCAACTTCGAATTTCAAATTTAACATAATCGCTAAATACAAAACCGCACAACTCCGAGCAAACATAACATTGTCCACGGAATAATAATCACATCCGAAAGGTGAAGTCAACGAAATTTTATAAAGAGTTTTTAAGTCAATTAATTCCTTCTTCTTAATATATTTTAATATTTTATTAACAGATTAACTAGATACATATCATCGTTATCAGCTATGTGACGGTCAATGCCTTACTATTGTTGGAGACATGGATAAAATCATCTCTACATATAAATGTATATATTAATATACCTGTGTATGTGAAAGCAATAAGATTATTAAATGCTCTATATAAACATATAGAGGTTAATACAATTAAATACTCTCACGATTAAACAAACCATTTCAAATTTCAAGCCGTTAAATTAATCGATTTTTTATAGGATAAATCGTAAGAATTAAAATTTTAGACTTATTACTACATTACAATATATGAGCATAAATAAAAGTTACAAATCAAACTAAAATTGAGATTTGAAATGAGAAAACGACATATATTTTTCTATTGTCTATATAAATAGGCAAAGACAAAACAGTTCAGTGCCTATTTATTCTCTGTTAGACTACTGTTTTTTTTTTCTCATGATGTACTTTAGCGTTATCAATAAAAAAAAAAATTCAATACAAATTTATATATATTTTCCTCAAATTTTTGAGAAACGTTATAAATATAAAAGGAACCCGAATTTGGTTAGTAATTACTGTGTTTTAGTTCGTACGATATTGCTGGCTGTATCTGTATTCATTAAAAATGAAAATAATTAAATTGGACCAATCTTAATATAAGATTAACTAGAAATCAATAAAAGGTCACGTTCGATTATTACATAATAGTTATTTGGGAAAACTTTAACTAAAGTGATACTGATATATTTTTATATTTTATTTTATTACGTTACGTAAAATCTATTTTCCTAAGTAAATGACGACCGTATACACAAATCAATGCGAGACGATTATATCCATTTCTCATTAACAAAGAATAGTTTTAAACAAGCGTACATCCAGTGTACGCTTCACAACACGTGATCACTTCAACTTAAAACTATAACGTACCTATTTCATAGGTAGCAACTTAGGCCGATTTAATATACAATTGTTATATTACGTAAGAGTAAAAAAAAATTGACAATTCAGCTACATTTATTTAAACACTAGCTACAGATCAATTCAAATAACACAAGGAACTTTATCACGGGGGTGAGGAAAATACGAATCGTACACTAGAAGAATTTAACAATATTTTCATTAGACATTGAAATATATAACGAATCTGCTATTCGGAGCTCGAATTGATTTTGTTCTTATAAACAATTTTACATTTTAAATCACAATCGAACTTAGATATTAAAACATTTGGAATCAATAATTCACGTTATTCAAATTTTCTTACGGCTAATAAATACAAATTGTAATAGAAATAAAAACATCACAAGAGATAGGGCTTCACTATAATTACATACCGTCGACTAGTTACATAGATATAGTATATGTTATATATGAGCGTGTATTGACCTCGAACTACAACATAGGAGCAATCAACTGAATTTTCTATTTATCACCAAGTTACTACTGTAGTATTAAAGACTCGATGTCCGCTGAGTAATATGACGTTATGGCATTAGGGGGGGGGGGGCACCGTTTATCGATAAAGTACATTTGTAACTTCTCTAATTTTATTATTAACAATGGAATATATTATGGATATTAGTAATAGGTTATTTTGACCGGATTTTTTTTTTCATAATAGATTATAAGTAGGTGTTTCGTATCGTTATCACATAGTTCGTTTCCTAAGAGATTTGAGCAACAAAGCACGGCATATGTTGCATCCTTTTCTAACATATTATTACACCGAGGGCAGCGAATCTTCAGCACTATAATCTTACAATTACCTAGCTACAAGTACTTACTGATATGTAAACGAAAGCTAAATATTAAAAGGCTATGTGGAAGCAATTCGCTAGTGATAATCCTACATATAGTACTGTACTAGTACACACAGTCTATTCCAATCCAAGGAGTAAAGATTAACCATAGATTTACATATTCCATGCGATTTGTAAATAACTGCTGTATTATTCAATACAAAATTAAACAAATACAAATATTTATAATACAACACTATTCCTACACTAGTAAACTACATATAACCACTATAATTCAAATTCCAAAGTTCCGATTACAACATTCAAAACGGAATTTCTTCGCGAATCCATAGAGAATATCATAGATTATTAAAGCGAGATTTTTAATAATCTATGATATTCTCTATGGACCAATGATATCGCATCAATTCGTTGTTGAAGTTTATTTATGATTACTCCTCTTTGGTTGGAATAGACTATAGAGTACTTGTATACCTATACAATAGAATAACGTATCTTGTGAAACTACGTAATATGTACACAAACTTAAAACATTTTAGTTTCAATGTAATATAAGAGTAGTAAATTTGATTTAAGATTTTTTTTTGTTTTATATGAAAAAAAATCCAGGTACGATATCACAAATTAATTTATCAGTTCATTATATTAGAAATTTTATATGTAAGAGTATATAGGGAACACGAGACTCGCCCTCACCTTAGAATACACACAAAATATAATATATAACGATTTAGAGCAACAGTTCTTTCTTTATCTTATATACTTTAACTATATATTTAATTAATGTACAGATGTATGAGTTATATATCAATAAAAGGCACTTATTATGTTTATGGATTATATCCAAATATGTTGACAAAAATACTGTTCGACATATTGGAGGCTCACGACATTGAGAACACTAGAAATGGCATCTACTGTTGAAACGTAAAGTATTTTGAATGTACAAAATATATATTATTTATAATTTCATGTAACAAAAGTATAATAAGGACATTCCCACACGTAAATTCAACATACAAAAATTTTATATTTGAGGCATGCCACTTCTGTTATCTCTTTGGTTCGAGGCATAGGGCTTCATTGAATAATGTTAATACGTTTATAGACTGCGAAACTATTTCAATCGTCAGAATTTCCCGTGAGGCTAAAACTGTTAAACATTTGTTTTAGTGATTACAAAGATTGCAACTATATTCCTAACCGATGACATTTACTAAATACATTTTAATATTGGACCGATCGTACGCGTCTACCTAATCCTTCATCGAAATTTTACGATCTAATAACTACGTTAATATTACTCGACGAATGTATATTTGTTATTACATATCGATTTACGAAAACGCGCTCAGCGTCGAGACGAGTTACGTCGTTACGTGTGAATGTGTGAAGGTGCACAACTATTGAAACAGACTGCAATCAGACTTGTATACGGCGCAGGTATACAACTATCGAACCCGCATTCAATTTAGACTGACCTTTTGCTATATGATATTTACCCAGAACCCGAATATCGAGAATACCGAAAATCGACGCAGGCTATTGTCGTGACTGTGTGTAGTAAATTCACAATAAAGTCACTCGCCCACTGCCTCGATTCAGCCCGTATTCACCAGAAACGCGTTCAATAGAATACAGTTAATAATGAATTTATTATTGGTGTGTATACTGAACATTATATAAACGTATTTAAAACATATTTATTTTGCAATATATTTGCAACCGGGTATAATATCAATATTAACTTACGTCGTGTGTAGCGTCGGGGCGTTTTGTTTATATAAATTCGCAAAACGGATACACAACTTCGTTGCTAATTCAAACATATAAAAATATGAAATAAACGAACGACTGAACGACGGCGAGGATACCGCTCGACGCCGCCAGAAACGATAACCCCGATCCGTCCCGGGCGAACGTCCGTCGCGGGCGGAGCTGCGGGCGGAGCTGCGGGCGGCGCCGTCAGGGCAGGCGCGGCAGGTGCGCCAGGCGGCAGTTCTCGATGTACAGGTCCTTGACGAGCAGGTCGGCGGCGGCCAGGCGCGCGTGCAGGCGCTGCGCCGCGCGCTCGGCGCGGGCCGCGCGCGCCCGCAGCGCGCCCGACTCGCGCGCGCCCGCCGCCGCGCCCGCCCGCCAGCGCGCGCACGACTGCGACACGGGGCGGCTCATGACACTGCCGGAGGGGGGCCGGCTTTACACCCCCCTTCCGATTACCCGACGGTCAAGGACGGTCGGTTATACAGAGAGTAACGTACATTCTATGTTACATAAGAAGCGTTTAGAAAAAAAAGTGTGGGATATAACTAGCTTTCCGAGGCACGGGAGTGGACACACTTCCGACTTGTCGAATTCGAAGGCCCATCGGATTATGAGAGTGAATCTGTGTTTGGACCCAAACTTGAGAATGATCACCGTGGACGAAATCAATAGATTAATTCTTTCAAAAAGTATCATTCAAGATGAAACATTAGTTAATTTCATTAAATCTTCGTATTTACAACACACGGTAGGTTATTCGTCAATCATAGTAAAGACTAAATTAATATTTAATAATTATAATATAATATAATTTAGTATTAAAACTGACAACAAAATCTATCATTCGCCTAATGGTATCGCGGCAGGAAGCTGTACGTACCGCGAGGTCGTGCGAGTCCGCGCAGTGCAGGACGAGCGGGCGCTCGGGCGGCGGCTCGCGCGCGCGTCTCTCGCCGCGACTCGCGCCGTCGGTTGGCGGCTGTCGTCGCTCCAACTCTTCCACTTTCGCCTTTAATCGTTTTATTTCTTCCGCCTAATAGGATTTGAAAAGTAATTGAATATTATTTTTAAATTTGTGACAATTATGAGGAGATTGCACATTATTTTTCAAAATTTGAACTCAATAAAAATACCTTGTTAGTTATTTCAATTTCTTTCTCTTTTCTATACTTGGCGAACTCCTCCTCGAGATCAGTGAACTGCAGCTCGAGACTGCCCTTCTCGTCGATGGTGGGCAGCGCATGTGGGTGGGCAGCGACGGGCGCGAACTGTCGCTCGTAGTCAGCGATCTTGCTGACGAGGTCGGCGAGTCGCTCGTCGCCGGCGCGCTGCTCCTCGGCGAACGCCTCGCGCTCGTCCTCCAGCTTGCACGTCCAGTAATCCTCGCACTTGTCATACTCTATTTTCATCTGTTCTAAGCTCGATTCCAATTCCCTGTAAATATACACATTCGTGATTGCTAAATGACATCTACACACCGGGACAATCATATAAATAAGCAATAACTTAAAGGTAGATAAATTACTTTATCACAGTGGATGAGTTCTGCTTTTCGGTCTCATATTTTTCTTTCATGTCTGTTAGATCTTTTTTTAGTGATTCTATATCTTCGGCATTATTTACATTGGACTCAGTCTGTAAGGCAACATCGGTCTTGAGGCAGACGTTCGAAGTCAACGACGTCCTTAATATTTCTTCACTCTGTTCCTGCACAATCCTTTGCATAGTTGAAATTGTTTCACTCACAGATCTACATAGCGGACAACCGTCTTGAATGTTCGTCGGCAAGTTCTCAATAGTTTTTAATAGAACTTTAAATTTCGCAAATATCGCACTGGAATCTATTGATTTACTTTCAGTCGGTAGTAGCGAAAGATTACATTCCTGCAAAATGCCAATTGGTGGAAATTAATTAAAACATTTTACGTAATCATTGATTAAACGTAATCATTGAAAGTAAATTCTAAAATAAAAACCTCGAGTTTAGCCGGTACGTTCATGGCCACCTCGTCGCTCCAGGAGGGCGCGATGTGCGCGTCGACGGCCGCGCACCGCGCGCTGGCTTCGAGCGCGGAACACAGCTCGTCGTTGCGGTCGCGCAGTCGTTGGTTTTCGGCGCGGAGATCGTGCAGTCGGGCGTTCAGTTCGCCGGCGGCTTCACGTTCCCGCTCAACGAGTCTCATCCCTCGTTCTTCAGCTTCACGTGCCACTTCTTGTGACTTGGCCTGTTCGCGCTCAGCTTGTATTGCACGCGCCTCAGCTGCTCTCAGACGTTCCTGTATGGACAAAGTGAAATTTATGGACTATTTAATAAATACAGGGTGGACCAAAAGTCCGGTAACATTTCGAATGGTTATAAAAAATACAAAAGAGATATGAGAGAAAATATGTTTATTTATTCTAAAAGTACAAAAATCAGGGTTTTATTTTTTAAAAATAACGTCGTCCAAATGTGTCCCTTGTTTAGTTTGGCACTCCTGTAATCTAGAGCGGAAATTTTCCATCACCGCCCGACAAGTGTTTGGAGAAATGTTCTGAATTTCCTCGCGTATATTTTCTTTTAATTCTTCAATAGACTGAGGGTTGTTATTAAAAACTTTACTTTTGAGGTATCCCCAAAGGAAAAAGTCCATTGGTGACAAATCCGGGCTGCGGGGTGGCCAGTTAATGTCACCTCTTTTTGATATGACTTTTTGCCCAAAAATTTCACGAACCGCTGCTATTGAGTCGTTGGAGGTGTGACATGTGGCCCCATCTTGTTGAAACCATGTCCGTTGATTAAAACCAGAGTAGTCCTGTAATGCTGGAGCAAAAAAGTTCTGTAGCATGGCAATGTATCGCTGTGTGTTGACGGTAACGGGACGGCTTCTCTGATCCTCATAAAAATACGGACCGATAATTCCACTGGCTGATAAAGCTGCCCATACAGTAACTTTGGGCGAGTGTAAGGGCTTTTGGTGCTTCAATTGCGGGTTAGCATCACTCCAGTATCTGCAATTTTGCCTGTTCACATGCCCATTTATGTGAAAATGTGCCTCGTCTGAGAAAAAGATGTTATTGAAGCTCGTAAACCTCGCAAGCATTTCGTTGGCAAACTGCAGTCTCTGAGTGTAGTCATTTGGCCTTAATTGTTGTACAATTTGAATTTTATACGGGTGTAAATGTAAATCCTTGTGAAGAATACGATTTAAAGATGTCCTAGACACATTTAAAACACTAGACCGCTTTCGAGTAGACAGGCCAGGTTGTTCTTTAACAGATGCTCGTACGCGCTCTATGTTTGCGGGCTCTCTCGACGTCTTAGGTCGGCCGGATCGTGGTTGATTTAATGTTGAACCCGTCTTCTCAAACTTCTGTACCCAATTTTTAGAAAAGGAAAATTTACACTAGGAAATTCAGAACATTTCTCCAAACACTTGTCGGGCGGTGATGGAAAATTTCCGCTCTAGATTACAGGAGTGCCAAACTAAACAAGGGACACATTTGGACGACGTTATTTTTAAAAAATAAAACCCTGATTTTTGTACTTTTAGAATAAATAAACATATTTTCTCTCATATCTCTTTTGTATTTTTTATAACCATTCGAAATGTTACCGGACTTTTGGTCCACCCTGTATATAAGTAAAAAAATCAAATAGATTGAAGTAATAAGTTATTTTTCACATATTTAACATAACCAACTACACACCTTTATAAAAACTTCATTGCATTTCAAATACAAATACATACAAATGTGATAATTTTAATAGTTGGTACTTATAAGATTAATATTAAATTCTAAAATATATAAAAAGAATTATAGATGTAGTGGTTTTTTTATATACATTTTTTTTTATATTTTGCTACATACCTGAACTTCATCAATACGTTCACGAAGACATGCTATTTCAGCTCGCATCTTTGCTTCTGTTTCTGCACGACGAATTGCCTCTTCCTCAAGGGCCATATGAGCTGCGGCAGCACGGTCTCTCTCGGCGGCAGTTTCAGCAGCCGCAACTCGGACTGCCTCAGCGTGGCGCGCTTCCACCTGCCGTAGACTTGATTTCAGTTCAGCTTCTATCCGTGCGTGATTCTCATCGACATCTTGAGCTAACATTCTTGCTCTTCCATTCGCTTCAGCGAGGTCGTCGCGAAGTTTATCACGTTCAGCTCGGGCAACGTCCAGGAGCCTCCAAGCTGAATCCAAACGCATACGCGTGAGTGCATGTGCAGCAAGGAGCAGCAGAGAGCGAGCATCAGTTGCAGCATCCGTAGGTGCAGCTAATGCCCGTAATTCCTCGTCTAGAACTCGTTCAAGTTCAAACGGGCGAAGCGCACTGGTTGTAAAACCTAATTCAATAAGTAAACGTTTTGGTCTCTCAACTCCAGCACGTTCCCAAGCCTCCACAACTGTGTCACTTGAAACTACATCCGTTTTAAAAGTCGGATTCTCATTTGTTGTTATTCCGTCGAGCGAAGCGGCGATTGATGTAGTAAGAGAAGAATTAAGTTGATCGAAAAATTCACCTACTGTTATCTCCTCTGCTGCTGAAGCTTCAAATATACGGTCAACGAGACAATGATCAACCCCATGCATGTGAAGCCCACGACAAAGTGCAAGTGCTCGGTCGCGATTTACCCGTCGGTCGTGGTCTAAATCTGCACTATCATCATCAACTGCAGAGTCATCACGACTCTCCATTGCAGAGGCACTACGTTTGCACTTCATGCGTTGTCGCGATCTTGCGCAATCAAGCCTCGATTCAGAGGCAACACGATGGCGTGGAGATTCTTCAGAAGCTGTACGTTGAGGTCGTGACCGACGTCCGTACTTCTTAGAACCGAATACAAATTTAGGTGCTACTTCTCTACCCGAAGAGTCGTCGTCGCTATGCGGCGATGAAGAGGCATTGGGCTGTACGACACTGTTACACTCCTTACTCTTAGAATGTTCAGGATGCGATACAGTTTCACTGCCAAGCACAGAGAGAAGTCCGTTGCGGAATTGTGCGAACGTGACACGGTCGCTCTGTCTTTCAAAAAGCGTATCGACGAGGGCTGCGCCACGGTCTTCTAGCTGCAACGTGTCACAAAGCTGAAGTACTGATGATCTGTCTAAGGCTTCCTCGTTATCTACGTCGAAGGTTTTAAACACAGTGTACAGCTGTTCTTCGTAGGGATTCATGGACACGCTAGCCATATCTCGGAATATTTTTCTTAAGATATAAACCATTTAAAGCTCATTATATCGAATATTTACGTACAAGCGATCACATGTTGCAATTTAATAAAAAAAATCTACAAACGACATGATTTAGTATGAAACCGTAATTGTCAAATAAAAAGATCTACGTCAAAATGACAGCTTGTGGTCTGTGGATAATGTATGCATTTAAAGAATTCGTTCTGTATTATATGAAAGACTAAATAAATTATAAGAAATGAAATTAAAATAACTATGATTTAAAAATGTGCATATTACTTTAAAATATTTACACTTAATTATTAATAATGGTAAGTAGCTTACTAAGACAAAAGAAACTATATTTAAGTAATTAAGAAGTATATTCATTATTTAATAAAATTAGAAATAATGCACCCAATGATTATTTCATTGCTTGCAGTAATTATTATTTTCATCTACAAGATTAGTCGTGAATGATATTGTAAAAAGTTACATACATATTATATGTCAGTACATTATGCAGTTTGCTCTTAATACTATAATAATCCCATGACATTATCAACTGAATTATATAAGAAAGACAAATTTTTACTACATTTGTTTTTATATTATTTAAAACGACTAAAACAATTTGCCAAAATAATTGAAACCAAACATGTTAAAGATCTGATAATTCTAATACACTTATGACTGGAACGGAATATAAAATGACTGTTGTGCTGTGACCTTGTACTTGTTTACTTTAATTTTTCGCTTTTGACGTTGATGTTTGATCTATTGTTTAGATTTTCTTAAACGTATAAACAGTTATTTGTGTAAATATTTACATCACACAATCTAATATAATCTGTGCGTAAACAATTGTTAATTTAATAAAGGAGTGTTAAATACTGTGTTAGTGATTAACATAAATTCAGGATTGTAGTAACTCGTTTTTGTTCCATCAAAATCGTGTAAGATATATGAAGAGTTAAATAGAAATAGCAAACACAGGCTTGCGTTATGGTTTTTAAAAAGGCTAAGACAGGAAAATGTATAGTCCCTATACAGACAAACATTACTCCAAACACGGTCAGAAGGTCAAGAAGTGGAAAATGCGACAAAATTATTCTTGGGCTGTTTTTTATACTGGGATTATTCTTTGCTGTTTTACTAGTCTGTAATTTAAATAGCCAGGCAGGTAAACAGTTATCGTTTTGGAAGATAATCAAAAACAGAAGTAGTTCAATTTTCGAAAATGAGGGTAATGTAGTCTCATGTTACTACAACACACCAAATCCAACAAATGTTACTCAGCTAACACCATCCAATATTCACCCTCACCTCTGCACACATATAAATATAGCATTTGCACAGATAAGAAACAACAAAATTTATCTTGAAGACACCCAACTAGATGTCTTACCAGATATTGTCAAGTTGAAAACATACAATCCTAACTTAAAAGTCTTGTTGTCAGTAGGAGGTGCGGGTAATAATGATGGTTTTTCTAATATGGTTATAAACCATGCCTCTCGAAAAGATTTTATCAAATCTATTAAAAGTATATTGAGAAATCATTCACTAGATGGGATTGATTTAGATTGGGAATTTCCAGCAGTGAAGGGATATCAAAACAATTTAAGAAAAAGGCAACGACAACACTTTTCACAACTGTTAAGGGAAATCAGGACAGAGTACATTAGAGAGAAAAGAAACTATTTGCTTACCGTTGCTGTGGCCGCTCCTCAGATCATTGTTGATGTAGCTTATGATGTGGATCAAATCAACATGTATGTGGATTATGCGAACATAATGACATATGACTTTCACACTTACACAAAGTTTACTCCTTTTACCGGGCTCAATTCCCCACTTTATGCTAGACCAGAGGAGCAACTGTATTTGGCTACACTCAATATTAACTACACAGTACAAATGTACAAAGACAAGGGATTGGATCCAAGTAAAATTGTTGTCGGTATACCTACCTACGGCCACTCATTTGCATTAGTAAATGCTAATAATGCTAAAGTTGGCAGCCCTGCTTCTGGCTTTGGTACACTTGGAAATTTAGGATTTGTTAACTACCCCGACATATGTATGTTTTTGAGCAAATTTCATGACATTGTTATAAAAGATGACACAGAGGCCAAGGTACCATATTTACATAAAGAATCAGAATGGGTATCTTATGAGAATGCCGATAGTGTTGTAGCAAAAGCAAAATATATCACAGAAAACAAATTGAGAGGTGCCATGATATATTCATTAAATGCTGATGATTATGATGGAAAATGTGATAAGTTATCAGGAAGTGTAAAGTTTCCACTTGCTACTACTGTTAGGAATACTCTTAATCAAAACCCAACATTGAAGGAGTGATTGTAAAAAAGAATTGTGGATGATTTGCGATAATGAATTAATTATGATATTTACCTTTTTCTTTCGAGCCACATAAGTAATTTTATACATTGTGCAAGATTTCATGATAGCAAAAATTAACGAGACAGTATGAAGTGTAGGGCACTCTTGATGACGGTCATCGCGGCGCGGGCGTCGACAGCGCCCACGCGCTTCGGGCTCTCGCGGCCGCGGCGACGCGACTCAGAGCTCTGCGCTCCAAGGCTCACCCGCACCGAACCGCATACGGCACGCATTCCGTACTTTTACAATTAGAAAAAAATATAAGAAACCGCTTCAATGCCCGCAAGTGGGGGTTTCCACTCGACCGAACGCATATCCAAGTGGTAATGTCTGCCAAGTTGAGTACGTTGGTTTAATTAGCTAATTATAAAATACAATATTGACAGTTATTCCATTTGAAACGGTAATAAAATGCCGTCACTCTGCGAACCCTGTTGTTATTATATACTTTATCACATTTCAAGGTACATAATGCATACTGCATTATATTGCTGTTTAGTTTTAGTTTTTTTTTTTTTTATAACAAATAACTAGCGAAAACATTCGTGTTTGTATAAAATTGTTCGTATTAGGGCCATTGGGAACGGATTAGACATAATTCGCGAATTCGAAGTCGTATAAAGTCGATCCCTTTATCGTTGAGCCATCAAAATATGTGTTTAGTTGTAACTAATGTCATGGTTATTATAAGTAGGTTAAGTAAACTAGATACCACCAGCGTTTTGGAAATTGTGTTTTTCGTAGGTTTAATATTCATATTACGTAATATTATATAGATATATCTCTACAAACGTTTATAAAATAATGAACAGTATTAACATTTACATGTAATATTAGGTATAAATTTTTTTTATTTACTACTTTGAAGACTAGATAGAGCATACGGTTCTTAACCGATGGTTGTGAGTTCAAAACTGACAAGCCTCACTGAGTGTTCATGTACCTAATTCGTCTTAGTAAATCTACCTACGTTGAAATTCTGTTAGATGGAAATCCACCAAACCGCGCTGGAGCAGCTTAATAGAATACGCTCCAAACCTTAAAACGAGAGAAGACATTCCACGTCTACGGCCAGTGACTACTTTGTTTTTCTTGGGTTAAATTACGTTGTTGTTTATATATTCAGCCTAATTTCAAAATCTTGTATCAGTTTATTCTGGATTTGTTATAAGTGCTGTTTCATTATTATCGGCTGTGAATATATTTAAGCAAGAATTACTGTATAAATATTGTTATTTTAATAAATTATTTATTATTATCATTATGATTTTTTTATTTGACATCTCAAACTATGAAAAGTTTTATTTTTAATAAACATTTAATAAAACAAAATAAAGAAATATATTGTTTTTTTTTGTTTTATTATAACATGTACTATGAACATACGGATAAAGAGCATCGGCGCATAAGCACATGCGTGCTAATATATTAAGCAAATAAATCGTTATGACTACATTTCCAATGTGGGTAGGTGACATTGAATATTTAACATTGACCAAAAGTCTCCGTGGGATGAATAGACGAAGCGGGTTTTCAAAAAATGTCAACGGCAACATTTTTAGTAAGTAGCATGCCTATATCGGATTTCTATAATTATACAGTATATTATGAATCATTAGAGCATAGTATAAAAAAAACAAGAATTATATTTTTGTTACCTTTTTCGCGGTTATAATGATGATGATATTTAGTAATTTAAAAGTAATGTGCTTTTAAATTTTAAAAAGGCCTGAAAAGTTAAAGGTTATGTATATATATGTTTATAAGTGAAATAGCACTCATCACGAGACCTCCTAAACTATGCGCCCAATTCACTTGAATTTTATCACAGTTACTTCTTCCCCGCTCACTAGACGTAGACGCTCACTAAGAACGGATTTTACACAAACCTTAACCAAAATACATTTTTCTTCTTATATAACCGTGAAAAGTCGGAACGATAAGCTAGTATACAATAAATTCCAAAGTAAGTATTGATTTAACCTCGAATAGGTTAAATCAATGTCTTATATAATTTGAACTAACTCGTATTGAGATGCCTAGAAACTGTAGAATTATATGAAACTAAGGACATGATGTTATTGATGATTTAATATTTTAATATATTTGTATAAAATATTTTATTAGACAATTTGTCTACCAGATATTTTAGTTCGGCAATAGAGTTGCACAATAGGTTCTTAACACATTCGCATCCTCCACACTTTTCATATCTTCATACGCTATGCCGTCATACATTGTGTTAGTAACCCTCTAGGAGGGTCCTCGGCAATACATATAATAATAGCCTTGAGCCCACGTCGTGGGTTCTTGGTATACGGTAACGATTCGTGATAAAAAAACTTTCTAATATAGTTAAATAGGATATTTTTCGTATCGTTTTGCTATAAGCAGTATTTTTAGAGGCGTTCCCGTGCTTAGTGATAGTAAAAACGAGCATTCAATGAAACATGAGTAAGTTAACAAAAAGTTATTTCACTCGCTCCGATCATGTGACAGTGGTCTTCAACCTTTTTGTAGTTTTCATGCTGTTTGTCAATAATAACAAATAATTCATTGAACATTGTCTTTTTGTACATTTTTGTTTTGCACATTCTAATAAAACTAGCCTTGTCAAGAAATAAATAATTTATTATTATGTCGAAGCTATTACACAAAGTCCATTCTTATTCATGATAGCCAATTCCGCTGTCTTTAATTTTTCTGGTTCCACTGTCTTTAATTCGCAATGGTGTGCTTTTTCTATTTAAATTTAATGTTCATGTACTGTATAATATCTGTAGATTTAACAATTCTTCTGCTAAACCTACGCTAGTATGAAAACTATCTGTATATCTGTGTTTCTAGTGGCTACATGTAAGGCCGCGGACCCGGGTTCAAATCCCTGGTCGGTACAATAAAGTTATTGAGTTTTTCTGTCGAAAATTTTCAGTAGCAGCTGCAGCCCGGTGTCTGGACACCGGGTTGCTACTGAGAAGAAGTTGGAAGTGTATACACTCCCGTGACTCGAAAAGCACGTAAAGCCTTTGGTCCTGCGCCAAATTCTATTCGGTCATGTTGGATTGTCGTCCCATCGAATTATGAGAGTTAGGAAATAGAGTGCACCTGTGTTTGCGCACACAATAGTGCACTAAAATATGTTTTGTGTACTTGGCTAATCTCACTTGAGATTGGCCGCCGTGGCCGAAATAGGTTTGGAGGACTATTATTATTAGTATAAAAGTTAACTCTTATATTTATATATATAATTCTAAATAAATATAGAATAATCTAACTTGACTTGAATCTGGAACGTAGGCATGATGACTGATTTGGAAATAACCTTTTATAATGTAGGTACACGTGAACTATTACTGAAAATAATTTTATTTCAGTAATAAACTAACTGTTTACGCAAATAATTGCATTTTCATTTACCTATTTTGAATTTCTCTCGAAAACACCCGCAGGTGTCATGGCGCCTGTACTGTGTCTGTGTAATGTGTGTGTGTGTGTGTATTGTGACTATACTCAACGAAGAAAGGCAGAAAGTATTGCGTATTTCCCAGGGGTAAAAATGAATTCCAAAGCTTACAAGTGGTGTGCGGTGTGTAAAAATACATTCGAATGCCAACCAGATCGAAAACCAATCTACAGAAGCAGAACGACCATATAGTAAGAATAAGTAAGAAACGTAAGATGATGATTCTTGAAGAATGTGAAAAGCAATTAAAAGAAAGTATGGTTACAGAACAATTTGAAGAAATTGCAAATTTAGGCAGAGATTAATAAAGATTTACTTACAAGGAAGTTTTCACATTTCAAAATTCAGATAAGCAAGTCTTAATTTGATGAAAAAAACTCTACTAACATCAACAAATCCTGGGCAAATTAGAGGAATTTGCCTTAACAAAACCTTGTTCCATAAAGACAACAACTGTTCAAGAGGTTGTAGATACCGAGGCGTGACGTCATTCGCTCTGATTAGTGTTTTAAATAAAATGGCCGATTGCAGAATTTTATACTTTTATTATACTAAAAATCTTATTGATCTCAATGTGTATATTAAAATTGGATCCTTTTTATGAATCCTTTTAAAACAGGTTTATCTCGAAATCATTTATTTTTTAATTCTTAATACTGTCATCATGCCTATTGTTAAAGATTAGTAGAATTCCAGCTCTCTATGTAAAGACACCTTCTTAACTTCGCGCCAATTCCAATTTATAAGTATTTAACATCAAAAAGTTGATTTTACAAAAATCTCTAATTGGTCTTTTAAATAATATAACACGAGATCTTATAAATTTGAACACATTGAGCAAATCACAAGTCGCGGCAATAATTACTGTACCTTTTTATTCATTAACAAAATGGTGGTTTTAAATTAGCGCGTGTTTTTTTTAATAACTATTAACTTGGAATTAAATATTCCAAAAGCTAAACGATTCAAATATTTAAGAAAAAACAAAATATATCGCACCAAAGCAAACAAAACAAGAGTGTAGATTTTTTTATATTTCATTTCTAACTTCACAAAGTTTTTGTATTTTATTTCTTTCAACGTTTTCTACACCTGCAAGAGAACCCACGACGTGGGTCGTTGGTATCTAGCAAGAAGATAAAATTTATTGAAAAAATAAATATGTTTAAAACTAAAAACCAAAGCGTATACTAAATAGGTCTTGTTAAAATGGCCATATAATTTTGTTGTCGATTTTTATTATGGCATTTTCACGAAGAAAAACTTACTTTTAAAATGAGCCCACTACGTGGGTTCCCGGGCCCGCAATTGCGACAAGAGTGAGCCCACTACGTGGGTCACTGGCATTGAATGGGTTAATTCGTAAATTCTAGGTTGGGTTGCAGTTTAAGGCAATATACAATAAAAGATTATTTAAAAATAGGAAGCTCTTTAATATGGCACTACTTTACAGTACCTACCTACATAATATCTAAATAAGTATGCGAAATACAATGACATTCATTGAAGGCATCGCTGGCTATGAGCAGATCTAAACGAGATTATTTAACATTGTCGATTCATTAACAAAAAATATAATTTTGAAGGACAAACTTTATTTAGGCTTTTTATTGAGCCAGCAAACTAAAACAATACAAAAATGTCAAATATAAAATTAATTATTATTTTGAGTCAAAATGAAGTTATGAGCTACAGATATATATTTTCTGTTAAAAATCGTCTTTCTTTACATACTGTATTACCAATCTATAATAACGTTGCATTATTTTATCAATATTTATATGGTATCGACTAAATTAAAATATTGTCATATATTTTGTTACACAAATATAAATACCTTAAAACTGTAGTATACATTTCTTCTTACTGGAAACAAATAAACAAATAGTGATTAGAGCAGAATCTGAAACTAAAAAACGTGTGTCACAAACTCATATGTTGTATGTGTCGTCTATATTTGCTCCAGAAAAATAGTATACTTCACTAATGGTTTCAATAAAGCACCAGAAATGTCTGAATAATCTGAGAATCTTATATTACAACTAATAGCGCCAACTACATTGTTACTCAGTACTTAAAAGTCTTATAACTAGTTCTACCCTAACTCATATGGCAGATGTATGAAACAGGCACTCACACTATTGTTACACTCTCGTTTGAAGGCAAATCATAACTGA
Organism: Nymphalis urticae; assembly: GCA_905147175.2. Lineage (NCBI taxonomy): Eukaryota > Metazoa > Arthropoda > Insecta > Lepidoptera > Nymphalidae > Nymphalis > Nymphalis urticae. Next base: position 10,948,540 of record LR989991.1, read on the forward strand.
AGAAAAAAAACGTGCAATTGATTACATAATTTTTCGAATAAAAATATTTCAAAGGATGATTCTAATATAAGCAGTTTTTATGATAAATTTCAATAAGGAATAAGTAGCTATTGGTAAAAAACTATAATTTATATATACTATTTAACATCATAAGGTACTATAATGAATATCCTTCCAATAAATTCTCACACAAGATATTAATATCAGTCATAATTCCGTGCATTTCATACACATCAGTATAATTACAATGTTGTTGATTACTATCAGAGTATTTCATAAATGCCAATGGAACTAATATCTATAATAATATTTATAAAATTAAACATTTTAAGCCTTGTATTTTCAGTATCACCAATATAAGAGAGCAAAGTATTTGAGTATTATTAATTAAATGCAACAGAATCTTACTCTCCAAAAAAGTCACATAATATATCAACTAATTTAAATAACTTGGTATATATTCCAAAGAGATACATTTCATTGCTAAAAACTAATTTTGAATATGATAACAAGACAGTGTTTAAAAACAAGGAATGTACTAATAATTTAAACAGGCAGTGAGAAGAGTTATGCATGCAGCACATTAATGATGCAAGCAGTCGGGAAGTTGTAGTTGCCTTTATCTTATCTTCTTAACACTAAATCTTAACACAGCTAATATTGTAGATTTCGCACAAAATGTAAATTCATTGTATCACAAACTATAGGTATATATAATCTATGCTTCTCTATATGCATATATAATATGTAATATAATTGAGTATCTAAACATTAGGATATGGCAACTTAACAACAACTTATTGTCTAGTGGAATATTATCAACTAGTGTCGAGTGAAGAGCTTAATTTCTAAAACATAGTAAGCTCAAAATATGGAGCTTTGTGACAAGAGCTCATTAATATTATAAGCAATATTTTCATTTTTTTATTTTGCACTGGGTGCTAAAAGTTCAGTAAATTATATAATTTGTAACAAATATGTTTTCTGGTGACTCGGCAAGATACATATTATTTTATATTTAACACAACAATGGTATACAATAAATCCAATTTACTATGAACTACAAAATATTGAGTTATTAAGAGGTGACGGTATATCTAGCCAATCATATGTTTTTGATCAGATTTTAATGACCTAAATCATTTTTTTATATAAAGGAATTTTATGCTAATCGCATTCAATACTTTACAAGAAATCACAAAAGCCTGTAACATTAAACAATTAAATTACATAAAATATTCTTTAAACTACTGGCGGACGGTTTCCTTAACTGATGTGTTACGTTATTGTACAGAAGCAGCAACCCTCGATATGTGTCGACTATGATCTCAATTTTTATTGTAATCTATTTAGACTATTTTTCTAATTTTTATTAATATGGGATTGCCAGAACTTGCATTGTATCCAAGAGGAATGATATGGGCCGAATTTTTGTCACGGCTGATATGGATGGTGCCAAAAGTAGTGCTACGTTTGTAACCAGTGGAACATAAGACTGTGCACTGTAGGATAGTCTAGCTCCATGTTAGGAGAGCTAAGGAACTCTTTTAAATTAAGGGATATATTTCCTGAGAGTGCTGCCTCTTTTAATTCAGCAGCACTGTGCGCTGAATTATCATCAGATGCGCAGTCGGAGGAGACGGGTTCCCGCCATTTGTCATCGTAGGTAAAATTACAAAGCGTCGGAGGTTCGTCACCGTCGCTAAATTCCTCGTCAATGGATACTCCTCGGGACTTACTACGCGCTGGCTCGTTGTCCGCATTGTCTCGGGCGCCTTCATGTTGTCGCCTTGCATTCTTTAAAGCACGATATCTTCGAGATCTTTCTCGTTGTAACCTACGTTTTCGTTCATCTGCCCGTTCCAGCTCTTCGGGCGTTTTCTTTGTTGCATTTTTGCCAAAAAAATACCTCATAAAAGACTCATCACAGTTTCGTTTTGACAGATAACTGGCCATTAACTTATAATAGTATTGATTGTCCATTTCACTGTCTTTAATAAAAACTTATTTAAATTTAAATACGAAAAATATATAATGGTATTCTGGAAATTGCGAAATAAAAATAATGAGAACGAGACTGTCGCCTGTGTGACGTCATTGACATTTCAAGTTTCAACGTACTGTCAAAGTGTCAATGATTCGATGTGTTGTCGATCGAGAAATAAATAAATCGAAAAAAGACAAGAGTGTCTATGAATGTAGTAATTTTTATTTAACTTATTAAAAAGAAACAATATTATTTAAAGTTTATCGTTGGATTTCCTCATAAGCTAGTTATGATAGAGTAACTGATATGTATTTATAATTATTTAACCGTCTTATTGAAATCAAACTTATCTTTGAAAATTACATTTGTATTAGTATTTGGATGAATATTGAATACTTAAAGCTACCAGTTAACTAGGACTAGTCTTCTATCCAACAAATATGGCCATTCAATGGTCAACTCAATGAAACATATAATACAACTTATTATGGCATATTTAGGAATTTAATCTATGATTAGTGTAGATATGTGCATAAAATTTCAATTAACAGGACATTCAATACGTTGGCGGAACATTAAAATCGTCGGTGGGGAACTACCCACCCTCTAGAGCAGTTGTACTCAACTTACGGGCCCCATCGGTCCACCGGGCTTTTGTGGTTGGCCCAACCAATGTTACATTACTAACTTGTCACAATCCCGAAACCTAAGAAATCATTATCTAAATATTTTATGTTTGCGGGCTGCGATATCGTGACTTTCACGTGTTATACTGGCTGCTCTAGAGTCTAGAATATAAATATTGAATACAAAAAATTGTTACAGTAATATATATTTTCCTTGAAACGATTGATCTAGTTTTATAAGCAGCCCGTGATCAGAATGGCATGCGACCTTTTGGAGCGGCGCGGATATACTCTTGGTATATCGAATATAACTTTTTTTTTAATACAGGTAGTACGTATTACTATACTTACAAGTACATCACCAATGTGCCAACCAACCTTGGAAACTAATATATTTTGTACCTAATTTGTGCCTGTAATTTGTTTTTGTAAAACATAATAAGTATGGTATCCATGATAAGTTATGGGTTAAGGTACCTATCCAGACGGGCTTGGAAAAAGCCAACCTTTTAAAAGGTTTTTCTTTTTTTTTTTATTATTATATGGCGACGATTTAGTTGCGTTAAATATATAATTAAGAAAATAAAATATATAAATTATCTTAAAAAATGATTTATTACTATGTTACTTATTAAAAAACTGGTATATCGGTTCTTTTGACTGCAGAGAGGCCATCGTCCCACGTGAGTAGAGCGCTGAAGGACAGATAGAGAGCCACCGCTGACAGCATGTGCCACAGATCGTGGGAATCGTAGAATTGCATCACCTGAAAAAAGTTTTGAAGTATATTAAAAACAATTTCATTTGATAATATCAAAGATAAGGCAGGAGGAGAAGTATACATACGTCATGTGCAAATTACGGTTTAAATTCTAAAATTATTTTTTGCTAAATTATGTATAAAAATATAATGTAGTATCATAATTTTGAGGTAGATTTTTTTTTTTTTTTTATAGAAAAGGAGGGTGGACGAGCATATGGGCCACCTGATGGTAAGTGGTCACCAACGCCCTTAGACATTGGCATTGTAAGAAATGTTGCCCATCGCTTAAATCGCCAATGCGCCACCAGCCTTGGGAACTACGATCTTATGTCCCTTGTGCCTGTAATTACACTGGCTCACTCACCCTTCGAACCGGAACACAACAGTACCAAGTACTGCTGTTTTGCGGCAGAATGTCTGATGAGTGGGTGGTACCTACCCAGACGAGCTTGCACAAAGCTCTACCACCAGTAAAATTTTTATTAATCAAATAAAAATTTTGTGAAATTTTTATTAATCAGAAATCTGTTTGAATTTTCATTATTTGTTAATGTCCAAGATTAATAAATATGGTCAAAACGTAATATCATGTGCGTGGGATGTGTTGCGTTGAAAGCGTAAGCGCATTGTACGTAATTTATTATACCATAGACATAAATATGACATTTGCATACCATCTTATGGTTTTTGTGGCAGGATTTTAACCATTGTAATATCAAAAATAAACCTACAATATTGCAAATAAATAATTTGAACTTGAATGATTTAAGCTCGAATATATTTCTGCAAAGTCTTTTTATACAATTATCTGATTTTAATTTTATTTAATACCAGCTACCCGCCCGTCTTTGCTCGGGAAAAATAAAGGTTTACAAATAAATCGTAAGTCTGACAGACGGACGGCTCGCGTATGAGACTGACCATGCACTGGTGGTTCCGTTGGCGAGACACCGCGGGCGCGGCCGACCAGTCGGTGGAGCCCGACAGGAAGAAGTACAGCGCGGGCGCCCACGCCGCCGCCGCCGCCGCCAGCAGCGCCCACGCGTACCAGCGCAGCCGCTCGCCGTGCACCAGCTTCATGGCCAGGTAGAACACCATGTACATGAGCGCGTTGCCCAGCAGCACCTGCAGCATGTGGCCGGCGAAGTCGCTGCCCTGCTTCAGCAGTCTGCGATTATGGAAGTCGATTTCAATTTTTGTGCATATTTTCGTGGACGATGATATTATATTCTACGTTTACGTGGAAATGATCGAACAAGATTAATTTAGCCGGAGGTCACGAGTTCGAACCTGAACGAGCCACTCCGAGTTCCTTCTCGGAACCGGCCCGCATCATAGTTGCGTAGCGGACTAAATTTGAGATACTTATTTTTATCGTAATTTAAATATATACATATGTGTATGTTGAATTTAAAAACATTATATATCATATTTGTATAACCAGATGTATCGTAGTATTTTAACAGTATCGGCCACTGACCCGAAGATAGCTAGCATCCAGTTGAGCGCGTTGGCCACCAGCAGCAGCACCAGGCGCGCGCGGTACAACGGCCGAGAACCCTTGCGCAGTTCGCTCGCCGCTTGTGCAAGGCTTTCCTTCTCTGCATCGGACGTAGTGTATTATCAAGAATTACATTAAATTAATTAATAGATTAAAACAGAAATACGCTAATTCTCATATCAACTTAAATATACCAAAAATATGTTTGTGGATCGTGGATATTATTAATAAATGTGTAAAAAAAGGTTAGGAGAAATTAATTAGTTATTATTTCTTAAGTATTATTAGCAATATAATAAGTATAATTAAGTAGTATTAGCAATATAGCCTTTTTTACAGAATAGGTAGGCGGACGACCAAATGTGCTACCTGATGGTAAGAGGTCACAACCGCCCGTAGACATTGGCATTGTAAGAAATATTAACCATCGCTTACACTGCCAAAGCGCCAACAACCTAGAGAACTACGATGTTGTGTCCCTTGCGCCTGTAATTACACTGGCTAACTATATGTATGTTCATATAGCATGGGGTACGAGAATAAAAGTATTAGCATTTATTCGCCAACAGACTGAACATACAGCTTAGTGAATAACAGTATTTTCAATAAAATTCCATATTCTTGATAAAAACGTACCGAGGCGAAACTGTCCCACGTAGTAGATGCGCAGCGAGAGCAGCAGGAAGGTGAACACGTGGAACACCGTGAACACGCCCCAGAACAGCGGCCCGCCGTCCAGCACGCCCCACACCACTGCGGACACAGACGCTCTTGGAACATGTACTTATAATTTGCAAGCAATATTCAAGGAACCTATTCAAGACTAATAAAGAAGAAAAAAAGCCGAGATGGCCCAGTGGTTAGAATGCGTGAATCTTAACCGATGATCGTGGGTTAAGATGAAGAAGTGGTCAAACCCGGGCAAGCACCACTGAATTTTCATGAAAACATCGTAAGGAAACCTGCATGTGTCTAATTTCACTAAAATTCTGCCACATGTGTATTCCACCAACCCGCATTGGAGTAGCGTGGTGGAATAAGCGCCAAATCTCCTCAAAAGGGAGAGGAGGCCTTAGCCCAGCAGTGGGACATTAACAGGCTGTTACATTCAAGAATTATTCGACGTGACAATTATTTTATAATATCACAAGACAATGTAATATATATATATATGTATATTCGCTGGCTGAAGAGTCGGTTACCCAAAGCGATGAGCACGGCGAGCACGCCGAAGGTGGCGTGCGCGCGCGCGTTGACGTCCGGGTGTCGCGACTGGTAGATCTTCACCATGATCAGCACCGCCAGCACGTACATAAACGCCGTGTCTGTGAACGCCGACAGTACGCCGTAACCGTGGAGTATTCTATTGTGCTTTATAAGATTGTCTTGTACACTATATGTTTATATATATATAATGTGTTATTGCTCTAAAATGAGTACCTATTATATTCAATGCTCGTTGTTAGGATTATGTCAAATCATTATTAATTACTAAATTGTCTATGGTCTGATCCTAATGTCTTGATTAAATAGTTAATTCAGTGATAATTAACACCTAAATAGTGTTTAGTTGGATGAACAAGACTATAGTAAAAATAATACACTCATTAACCAATGTAACTTACCAAACTGGAAGTTGAGCCTGTTGGGGCAGACGTGGTAGCTGGCTGAGAGCACGGCCACCACCATCATACCTGCACCCAGTGCCGACAGCAGCCCGTAGTGCGCCGGAATGCCGTAATCCTGCAATGTATTTAACGTTTATTTACAATTTTACATAATAATAATAAATTATTTATTTTATTTATTTATTTACTCATTAAGGATCTCCAACAAAGGATACACACTTACGAGTACATTGCATTGTGGAATAATATTATAAAATATGTGTGGCTCCTTCAATTAAAGGAGACCACAGCAAGCACATAAATAATGACTGAACAGAAATTAAAAAAATATAAAGTAAATGATACATAGTGGTACTCAGTAAAACATAGAATCTATAAAAAAGGTAAATAATGGTTAAACTAAGACTAAATTGTTCAAATGTGAGTATATAGTTATATAAAAATAGCTACAAAAAATAAAATTAAGTAAACGAGTAGTTATAAAACTTAAATATAAATTAATGACTTATCCATATATATAATTAGTTCTTGATTTATTAACTCACTCGCCTAGATTTAAGTTTAATACAGAAATAATAATACTATATTTAATACAGAAATACAGAAGATATAACAAAACTATCTCATCTATGAAAACTACCTCTTGCATACGGAATGAGGGTTTTTTTTACACAGGCTTGCACAATGCTATTTTAACTAAATAAACCTATAATTTAAATGAAAATTCTTTGATGATCGAGCTCACCTGGTGTCGAGGCTGTCGCTTGCGGCGCAGTCGTCGGCGGCGCACTTGCAGCAGGAACAGCGCGCCCAGCAGCAAGTAGCCCAGGTTGGACAGCACGTGGTTGAAGTCGCTGAGCGCGCCCGCGCGGTGCGCGCACAGGAAGTTGTAGTAGCAGATGTCCAGCGAGCCTGACACGTTCAGGATCTACCGGTCACACGTGTTCATATGTATTAAATTTGTAAACATTCCCAACAAAAACGTCGCATCCGTATAATGATTTGGATGGGAGACCCCACTGTGTATCAGTGCGAGTCTCGTGATTAAATGGCCACAACGCCACAGATTCAAGCGTAGGTGAGGATAAAGGCCACTAACGATCTGGAAGGCGATGACGAACTGCACGACGGGCAGCGCGTAGAAGACGGCGACGGTGTAGAGCGTGTAGAGGTAGCGGTCGGAGCGCGCGCGCAGCGTGCGGCCGCCGCGCCGCGCCAGCGCCGCCAGCCGCAGCCGCGCCGGCAGCCCGAACGGGCCCTGCGGCAGCGAGGGTTAGCTCGGACATAGTACTTCATTATGTGCAATATTCAATTCTAAATTTGTGGAAATAACATATATTGGACATAATCCACTTCTCGTATTTAATAATAACATTTTACAGCTCGTAACATGCATATGTACATACATATACTCGTCCAAACATCTCGAATGGATATTGATTGGTATCAAGTAACACGTGTTTAACGGTAACGCGGAAGAGAAGAAATTAGCAGCAGATTCCTGGTAAGATTTTTTTATTTATTTATTGTTGCTAATAATCGTAGTTCATACTTGTACTTCAGTCCCGTCGGCTCGCCCATCAGGCGTCGCGGCGGCTTGGGTGCCGTCCACGTTGGTCTGGCCGGTAGCTGCGGGCGGCGTGCTTACGCGGTTCTCACTAGCAGGTGAAGTACTGGTATGGTTTTCATTGCTGGAATTCTGGTTAGCGCCAGCAGGTGTTCCGGTGGGCGTGCTGGATGCGGGAGGTGCAGGGGGTGCGCTTGAATCGTCTGAGTCGCTATTGTCGCTGCTGTCGAACGTCACATCTGTGGCATCAAATAAGTTGTTTCATCGTGGAATACATTCTATGGGCAGCGTGAGCGATTTGAGTGAAGTGTATTGTATAGTAGTAGCGCTCACCAGATTCGCGGCGGCGAAGGCGAGCGGGAGTCGTCCCTTCAGATCTGATTACGGATTGTCCATCCAGGGCTTGCTCTGCGGCTAAAATTAGAAGAATAATTTATTGATTCGATTATAAAAAAATTCAATAATTCAAATACATTAACATATTATGTCACGTAGAGGAAGTTCACCTTATACAACAGTATCGCTTATAAATAGATATAAGTAATGAACATTTGAAGAATAGGTAGTACCGCTAGCGTCAATAGCATCGGTCTGCGAAGCAAGCACGGCCTTAGGTAGCACGTACTTGGCGAAGGGCGGCCAGCGCTGCGCCAACACGAGCGCACCGAATATCACGTAGAACGAGAGGAACAGAAACAGCGTCACCACCGCGGCAACCGCGTACTGCTCGCGAGTTAATGCTGCCTGTCAACAAAAAATGGTTCAGTAAAAAGAGTCACAGGAGAACCAGCTGCATGACTCATTATAATTTTGAGTTCTTCTGACTTCAATATTAAGCTGTACAGTCATCCCTTTGTAGGACATTTTGTTTTTGTAGGATTTTTATGTGTATAATTTTCTTATTTTTATTTCTATGTAAACAACTGCTACGCTATTATATTAAGGTAATATGGGTGCAGAAATGTAAATAGTAAGAAACGAGTGCCATTTATAAGTAGTCAGTTCGACCTCTACGGAGATGGTGAAGGCCTTGTGGCGGGCGAGCGCGCGCGCGCGCGCGGCGTCGGCGCCGAGCAGCGCGGCGGCCCACAGCCAGTCGCGCTCGCCCGCCGCCGCGCCGCCGCACGCCTGCTCCGACGGCAGCACCAGCGCCACCACGTAGAACCCGAGCGGGTACTCGCTCCTCTGCAACCGGGGTCCGACATGGTTAATCGATGTCGACTCGATACGTTAATTGTCTTTTTATAAATGAGTAACTTTTAATATGAAACTCGAGCGACCTCTATCTCGTAAAGTAACCGCGTATATTTAAAAAAATGTAACCGTAAATAAATACTCACGGAGAGTTGCACTGCGCCCGAGCGCATCATTGTCAACCGCAGCCCGCTGGTCGACACGTCCGTCACCGTCTGAGCGATCGGGCACTGGAGCGAACACATCGTCCATTTAATATAAGTACATAGAAGATAATTTTGATGAATGTCTTATCGTGTGAAAGAAGATTTATTATCATTAATCTCACCGAGTAGTTTTGCACGGAGAGGGTGGCGCACACCTCGTTTTCGGAGGAGACTATTAGCCGCACGCTGGTCTGTCCCTCGATGAATCGGTAGTGCGTCACACGAGGCATTGACTAGGAACCCACAGATTAGTTTTGATAATTCATTGAATTAACAAAGTAACAACGACATCTCACGTAGTTTACGTTGATGACGTCCTCACTTACTACTGTACTATACCTGAGTGGCACTGACGGTGACGGCCCGCGCGAAGGGCAGGTCCCAGACGAAAGGCTGCGACACACGCACGCGCACGGAGGTCGGGGCCGCGCACGCCGACGATATGTGCAGCGAGAAAGCGGTGCGAGTTTGGCCCTCTGCATACACATCGGTTGGGATTGGCTCATATATCTCATGCGAGTACCAGGCGTACGTTTTACCCTAGCGCCTTGTAGTCACATCGGGCTGAGGCTGATACAACCCTCCATATTGTAATATCTCGCTTAGTAACAGGGCTTGAGCTTCGAATTACTTAATTTATCAGAATTATTTTTAGTAATTGGTTAGATATTGAAATGGTTGTCTTGTTAGTGTAGCTCATAATTTTGGACTAATCCAAAAATCAAATCTTTGTGATCCATTACATCCACTCTACCCGCTGTGCACTCACCGCAGTTTTCGCTGCCGACGTCTGCGGTGTCGTCTGGGCATAACGTGCGCTCCAACTCGTACAGAGTGTGCGCGTCCGATTCGTACGGAACCTGCCATGTCACTGCGCCTGAAGGGATTTAATCTATATGTAATAAAATTATAAATTTATTACTGAATTCATTATATTTATGTTTTTGGTTTTACATTAATTTACTTATAAACAATATTTTTATTGTTTATTCTGTCATAGAAAAGAGGAATATACGTACCTACTGACGTGATCCTTGTTTAAATATTAATTTCAAAAAAGGTATTAAAGGCTATATATTCTGCGGAGCTAATTATTATATTTATTATTATTATATGGGAATTAGTGAGAATATCTCACACTTATAGAAAACATATGAAAGTCCACCGTCAACGATATGATCTATGATTTCATATTCTTGGTGCAAATAATTACACTGGCTCACTTATTGGCGGTATCGTGGCCTGCAAAGAGGGCTACCACTAGCTAATATATGACTTCCACAATATTATGATTTTATTAATGGTGACGCGTCTGGTGTGTACCGGCTCTCTGGCGCGCGGTGACGAGCACGGGGTGCGTTGTGTCGGCGCCCACGCTCTGCACCCACACCAGGCTCGGGACATCTAGTGGCAACGGCTGCGGCTGCAAACCATTTGTCACCTTAATATGTACTTTGTAATAATATTACTTGATATTTATATCATCATCATCAGACAGACTGCCTCGTCGGTCTAGACCAGCGGTACTCAACTCAAGCTCTTGTGGTTGCCCCACTCGATGTTACTTTATTTTGAGTTATTTTAAATTTCAAAGGTTTTAATTTAAATTAAATTATTTAGATGACACGGGCACTGCAAAGTCATGAAATGATAAAAAATGTTAAAATATACGCAATAAATCCGTTCATAGTTGATTAATTACCCAAATATTTTATGTTTGCGGCCCGCGACATCATGAATAACACGTGTTTGCGGCCGCTATAAGGAAAAGGTTGAATATCGCTTGATTAGACAGTCCAATTATAAATCCTATGTAATTGGCTTCTTTCCTCTGAAGATAAATTTGGAGGGCATCATATCAAAAGTAAATGCATACTATCACAAGATAAAGAGATGAAAAAACGGGAAATGCATAAAATAAACAAAGCCAGTTTCCGGTGTAATCGGTATTCTTTTCTAGAGTTATTAAGATGTAAAAAACCTACTTTTTTTACTTTTTTTTTATAGCATAGGTAGGCAGACGAGCATTTGGGCCACCTGATGGTAAGTGGGCGCTAACGCCTATAGACATTGGCATTATAAGAAATGTTAACCATCCTTTACATCGCCAATGCGCCATCAACCTTGGGAACTAAAATTTATGTCTCTTGTGCCTTTTTACACTGGCTCACTAACAGTTCAAACCAGAACACAATACCAAGTACTGCTGTTTTGCAGTAGAATATCTATGTATAGGATAGGTTTTATTTAGATTTGCCATTAAATTAGTCTATTCTAAATGAAGGTTGTGGCGTTTGTTCGGTTATTTTTTTGTAAAACTCAATATTTTAATAACAATAGGATCTATTTATATTATATTATTAAAAAGTAATCTTAAAAAAAATTACTTACCGGTGTAAATTCCAATATATACTCAACAGTGTTATTGATGGACAGCGTATGTATTTCATTGTAGGTTAATCTGTAGTGAAATACAAGTATATCTTTTATAAGTCGGCACATAGAGTTATCGATGTCGGAAGACAATCTTTGTGACAATGTTTACTGTTGGCACATGGCGCGTTCAGTATATTAGAGATTTAGATTAATTACATACATTAAAATGAGAAAATCGCGACACATTCCAGAGATATTTTCAATTGTTGTTAAACAAGACTTATAAAACTAAAACTAACTGACATTATAAGTGCTGCTCTCGAACGAAATATTATCTTTCAACGAGATTTATTAATGTGTGTATAAAAAAAAATTTAATTACAATCATTTTAATATCATTTTATAAGCATACGCAATTTCGGCGAATCCTTGACCCGCTGAAATTGATAGTAAGCCTGGAATGACCGCAACTGACCATTATCAATCAAACGTTTGAACAACAAACTACTGTACGAGGGACCGTCGGACGGTACTTTGTATTTCGTTTAACACTCATTGGAAAATGTAAATAAATGTATATAAAATACGTTACATTAAAATTACATCTTCATTATATACTTGTCAATGGTATAGGTAAGATGTGTAAATAATTAAAACTCACTGTAACTGCAAAACTGTTACTGTCGACTGACTTGCGCACGCGCAGCCGACAAGTAAAAACACTACACACACACCGTACACGTACATCACTTTTATTTAAAACACCTATATAATGTATATTATGCACGTGGTCTATATAATACACGAACTTCACATAATGAACATATTATTATAATCGTTAAAATTTTCGAAGATATATATTAACGTGTTACGCAACAATCAGTTTTACATAATGTTTAATAAATGTTATATAGACTAAACGGGCGACATATTTCGTAAATTAACACAAATGTGGAGCGTTGAAGCGGCGACGCGCTGCGATACTGCGTGTTTATTTAAAATGAAGTTATCTGTATGTATGAACTTAAAAACCCTAGACAAAAGCTTAAAACGACATGTTCCGTGTGAATACAGGCGTGTCGTTGCCGATGTTGTCACGGCGCGTTTCGATTCCTCGTATCGCTTATCAGATATCGGCTATCTGCCCCAAATCACCGCTATCGATCGACAAACGTTAATCATCATTTGTACAGCATAGTTCAATGATACTATATGTAATTGGCAGTGATAAAATTTGTTTATGTATTCTCACCTATGTATATAATAGCTGTAAGCTCTGTTTAATAAATAAATACAATGAAAATATGATGTATATTGTCGCGGACTTCGTAATTATTACGAACACTAAATCATCGTAATATGTCAGTGTCCGAACTCTGCGATACGGCACTGGGTCACTTGAAACTCCGACAACGCCCGCTCGTAGATAACCTTTTGTACGCTCGTGATCCGTCAAACATTTTTTTTATTTGATTTATATATTTTTTCGGATTTTACATATTATGTTTCACCAAAAAATAATTCCGTAAATAAAAGTAAAAAAAAGCTTGAAAAAATAATTTATTGAGTATAACGTATATACTATGAAACAACAACGAAGGCGAGCACTCGCCATGCGGGGGGCGCGGCGCCCGCGACCGCGCCGGGCGGGCGCCGCGGAGCGCGGAGAGCGCGGAGAGCACGGAGAGCGCGGAGAGCGCGCAGGGCACGAGGCGGGCGGCGCGCGAGGCGGGCGGCGGGGCGTTAGCGCCGCGAGTAGCGCAGGCCGACCTCGTCCACGACGGCCTCCACGGCGGCCAGGCACTCGTCCAGCTGCTCGCGAGTGTGCGCCGCCGACAGGCAGAACCTGATATTTTTTCAAACGGCTTTAGTCGATTACGATCTTGTAACAGAACTAAGGACTTACTTTTCATTATGTATATAATTTAGTAGGGGATCATGTGACTTCTCCATTGAGAATGGCAGCCGGGGTTAAATCAGTCGGGAGGACACAACAAGCGAAGCGCAGCTCACCGTATGCGTGCCTTGTTGAGCGGCGTGGCGGGGAAGCCGACTCCGACGGTGGCCACCCCTCGCGCCGTGAGCCGCTCGACTGTGGCCGCCATCTTGCTGAACGTGTAGACCAGCATGGGCACCACGGGCGAGTCCTCGTGGCCAAACGTCAGCACGCCCATGTCGCGCAGGCGCTTCCGGAAGTAGTGCGTGTTGTCGCGAAGGCGCTTCACGCGCGCGACGCCTTCCGGGGAGGTGATGGCGCGCATGGCTGTCAGCACTTGCGCCGCCACGCACGGCGCCATTGCGTGCGCGTACGCGTGGGCGTGTCCTTGTGCGCGAACACAGTTCACAAGTTCGGCCGAGCCTGCGAACAGAGTGGACTAGTAGAAACCGACCTCTAACATTTCGAAGTGAGAAGTGAATACACGTACAATATAAATAATTTTTTCAAACATCAGATAAGATAGCATGATCAGACTGACCGGCGATGTACCCGCCGGCGGCGCCGAAGCTCTTGGTGAAGGTGCCCATGAGAACGTCCACGTCTCGCGGGTCGACGCCGCAGTGGTCCGTCACCCCGCGGCCGCGTGGGCCCATGGCGCCCACCGAGTGCGCCTCGTCCAGGTACAGCTGCAGCCCGAGCTGCTTCTTGAGCGCGACCACCGCGGCCAGCGGCACGATCGAGCCCTCCATGCTGTACACGCCCTCCACCACCTGCACCCACGAACCGGATTAATATATGACTTGCGGACAAAAAAATATTTGAATAATATTTATTATAATTAATTATCGTCCAACAGGTAATTTCTAGTATATTTCAATCATAAGACTTAATACAAAATAGCCAACTTCGACATTGAATTAACATGATTAATCTATATGATTCATAAAAAATATAATGCATAATAACAGCGAAGTTCTTATCGGAATCGGAAGTGGAAATAAGTAGTTAAGTGGAACAGTGTTGCATTAAATAAAGATATATCAATCAACAACTATTTGTATTGCATATTGTAGAGGGGACACTGGCAAGGGGATAGAAAGTTTACAGCATTAAAAATATTAATATAATTAAAGTTGTTTCCACAACGCGTATAACAGGAGTTTATGTTATTGTTTGCGGTTAAGTTTTTTTAATATTGCCCTGTTCAAATATTATAATCATTATTAGTAATCCGACGAGATTTCTCGTTGCGATTAAGTTTTCATAGTTTATTTATTTGAATGGATACATATATAATTCTCAACACGTATAGTAGTCAGTGTGCAGTAGACTCACGATGA
The DNA here is from genome assembly GCA_905147175.2 of Nymphalis urticae. Classification (NCBI taxonomy): domain Eukaryota; kingdom Metazoa; phylum Arthropoda; class Insecta; order Lepidoptera; family Nymphalidae; genus Nymphalis; species Nymphalis urticae. The sequence continues at coordinate 10,963,667 of LR989991.1, forward strand.
CGATCTTCTTCCAGCGGCCCTCGGCGACGGCGGCGCGCGCGAGGCGCTCGAGGTGCGTGACGTCGTTGTGTCGGAACACGCGCACCGTGACGTGCGCGAGCCGCAGGCCGAGGATGAGCGACGCGTGGTTGTTCTCGTCGCTCAGCACCAGCGCGCCGGCGCCCAGCAGCCCGGGCAGCCCCAGCGCGTTGGTGGCAAACCCCATTCCGAATACCACCGCCGCCTGCCGACCACACGCGCACACTTGTACGAGTACCGAAACGATATCGACACATGTCTCACTATACACATACTGTTAATTATAGAAGCTGAAGTCAAAAGAATAAACTGGCACGACCGCATTAGCAGTTTACTTCTTTAGCTGGACCGAGTTAAATGTTAACGTAGAAACATCATACTTATTCTGTCATGCAGCGGTTGACATTTTTAACAGTCAATAAGTATGAAGATAACAACGTTGATATATAGAACCAAAAATCTATATATCGAAATGAGTAAACTAAGATATGACACATACAGGCGGCGGTAAGAAAGGCACGCACCTCGACGCCGAGGAAGTCGGCCGTGGTGCGCTCGAGGTCGCGGTGCAGGCGCGCGCTGCCCAGCTCGGCGCGCGGCGAGGCGAGCGCGAGCCCGTGGCGCCGCACCGCCGCCTCGGCCGCGTCCGCGCACGCGCCCTGCGGCGCCGCGAAGCCCAGGTAGTTGTACGAGCCCAGGTTGATGCAGCGCCGCTCCGTGCCCGTGAACCTGTTCCGAGACGCGATGTCCTCGTGAGTTTCAGAAGCGTGCGAGTGCCTCTCGGCGTGAGCGGTCAGGTAGTCGTACGGACCCGAATGACCAATTGTAGTCGTCCGTGTAGCGCTCCTTCAGCGTGACCTCGGCGCCGGGCGTCGAGCAGATGGGCCTGTTGAAGATGTGTCGGACGCGCCGGTACACGTAGCGCGAGTAGAACTGCTCGAACGGGTTGTATAGCGGCGCGTAGCCCTGCGGACGAGAAGCAGGAACTTTAGCAACAGGATTAGAGTGTACTAGGTGCTGCATTTAGACCATTAACGTTTTGTGTCCAGGCCGAAATTTTAGCATCATATTATTACTACATTTAACGAATAGAAGTTAGAATATTATAAATATAATTACTAACTAATATATAACATATTAGACGAGCCGGTGGCGTGGTTGGTAGATGCTTGCCTTTCACGCCGAAGCTTGTGGGTTCGATTCCCACCCAGGACAGACATTTGTGTGCATGAACATTTGTGTTTGTCCTGAGTCTGGGTGTAATTATCTATATAAGTATGTATTTACAAAAGAAAAGTAGTATATGTAGTATATCAGTTGTCTGGTTTCCATAGCACAAGCTCTGCTTAATTTGGGATCAGATGGCCGTGTGTGAATAATGTCCCAAGATATTATTATTATTATTATTATTATATTTCATCAACCATCATTGGAGCAGCGTGGTGGAATACGATCCAAACTTTCTCAAAGGGAGAAGTTTTGGAGTTCAGCTGTGGGACATTCCCAGGCTCTTACTTCACTTCTTTTTAATACAAAATACTATCTAATAAAAGTAATGCTAATATAAAGTACTGAACGACAGCGGACTGAATAATATTATTCTATCTCTTTAAATAGATGCGTAATATTTAATTAATTTATATTGTAAAAAAAATATTGTAATTATTGTATTATTAAAAGCTATTAAACATATAAAGTAATATTAAACAAAAAAAAGACATTTTGTCTTCAAGTCAACAAGGCAAATTAATCGGTTTTTTATGTAAAAATAAAATATATCTGATGGTGAGTATATATTAGAATATTGTCTATAAGATTCATATTCCGAAAGCCGAGATGGCCCAGTGGAACGCGTGAATCTTAACCGATAATCGTGGGTTTAAACCAGAGCATGCACCACTGAATTTTAATGTGCTAAATTTGTTATTGTAATTTATCTCTAGCTTGACGGTGAAGGAAAATATCGTAAGGAAACCTGCATGTGTCTAATTTAATTGAAATTCTGTCACATTTGTATTCCACCAACCCGCATTGGAGCAGCGTCGTGGAATAAGCTTCAAACCTTCTCCTCAAAAAGGGAGAGGAGGCCTTAACCCAGCAGTGGGTCATTCACAGGCTGTTACTGTCTGTCTGTCCGTCTATAAGATTCATATTCTATTACAACTACTTTACTTTGAAGTTACACTAAAAGATCTCGTGAAACCACGCTGTAAAAAGGTAATATGTACATCCGGAACAAAATACCAATAGTCTACAGATTGATAGACTTACATGTGTACATGACTAATGTTCGGTTATCGCAATATCTTATCAACTCTTTGGCAGAACTGTTACGGTTGCACGTTACGAGTCACAAAGAATTTAATCGCACGTGGTCGCGTCGCCGACGTCGAAATAGTCCGAGAGAAACTTTGCTAAGTCGCGCGTGAAATGTTATAATACTATTGGAATCGTTTGTTTACCGAATTAAATGCTGTACGTTTTGTATATTTGCTCGTGCTAGTTTTATATCAAGACTCTTTATCCGTTTTCATTCGTATTAAACGCCCTCTTGGCTATAACATTTCTAAACAAGCAATCTGTTTACGGCAAACATATTTTATTTCCAACCGTATTGTTTGATCCTGAGATTACAAACCAAATAAACAAACTCATCAGATTAACGTAACTGTAAACATATTTCATACCGTGTAACATTTTGCCGATATTTGAACAACCTTTCAACAGTATTGCGCCTGTTATTGTCGACGAGATTTTATATATAATGTACATTGTAAAATTGATAATCTAAGAATCGGTGAGATCTTTTTCAAACTCTAAAACAAAAAGAGATACCTAAAATATACTTTTTTTATAGAACAGGAAGTCGGACGAGCATATGGGCCACCTGATGGTAAATGGTAACCAAACGCCCTTGGACATTGGTACTGTAAATGTTAACCATCGCTTACATCGCCAATGCGCCACCAACCTTGGGACCCAAGATTTTATGTCCCTTGTGCCTGTAATTACACTGGCTCACTCACGCTTCAAACCGGAACACAACAATACCAAGTACTGCTGTTTTGCGGTAGAATATCTGATGAGTGGGTGGTACCTACCCAGACGAGCTTGCACAAAACTCTACCGCCACTAGAATGGTAGAATAATTTAAAATAATATTCAATCTCTTCATTTATATGATAAGAAGATCAAATCGTTCAATGAGCGATATGTCGATTACGTATGAAATATAATCAGCTTAAATAGTCGATGACGTCACTGTTGAGTGAATACTCGTATTACAAAACGGATGTTTGTCAAGAAATCTTTTTTTATGCCGTCCCGGCTTCGCACGTTAAAATATGGATTAAATTCCATGTTTTTTTTTTAAATAATCTAGATAATATAATATTATAAATGTGAAAATAACTCTGTATTTTTGTTACGCTTTCACGTCTACCACTGAACAGATTTTGATGAAACTTTATACGAAGCTGGAAGTCCCAAGGACGGACATATAATAATAGCACCTTACCAACCCCGACATGACCTTTTCAACTCTAGCACGCGGACGAAACCGCGTGCGGAAGCTAGTAAGTTATAAATAAATATTATAACGCTATCAGTATCGAGCCGCGTGCGCTACCTATCTGCCTACACCGTGCAAATCACTGGTTGTACTAACTGCGGGGCAATTTACATAGTATAAGCTGTAATTTTTAATTACAAAAACGCTTAATGCGAATATGTTTTTTATTTTGTAAATGATTAATACATTGTGACAAAAGAAAAAAAAAATTCAGTAATTCTATATTTATTCTCAAGGTTTTTAAATATAATAAGTGTTCCGGTGTCTAAATACAGAAAACTGTGTGGTAGAAGATAGGAAAACTTTGTGCTAGTCCGTTTGAGTACAGCAAGGCAGAAGGTATCACCCTCTTGCCACGAGTCGGACCCCTTACAGAGTGTGCTGCTATGTGGGGGCCTCAGAGGCATTCCGTGGTGACTATAGTCGGCAGATTCATTCTGCAAGAATTTCAATTCGCAGAAGAAGTCCCCGAAGCGTCATCGTTGAAGGCTTGCGCACTAGTCCGGTTTAAAGGGCGACTAAGCCAGTAAATACAGGAACAATACATCTGAGTTCCCAAGGTTGGTGGCACATTGACGTTGCAAGGAATGATTAATATTTCTTACGTGCCAATATCTATGGGTGATAGTGACCGGTTACCATCAGTCGGCCCATTTCCTAATAAAAAAGATATAGATATCTTCTGACTTCTCCGTCGACATTTTGGAAATCTACAAATATTACTACAAAGTTTTAGGTTGCTCGCACAGCGCCCGGCTCGAAAGTCGGGAGAGAATTCTACTCACCCCGACTACGTGGAACCTTTAAGATTACACAACATATTTTATAGCCTATGTTTATCCAGAAAGTATAAACTATAATCATGTAAAATATATATTTAATGTGTCGGCTCGCGGAAATGTGCTTTCGGAACCGTATCGGCGACGTAAATGCAAAAGTTAAGAAAATGTACAATTCTTATGAATATCGTCCCTCATAGAAATTATCTTTATCTTGTTACCTAAACACTCATCCGTTTTAAACGAACCAAGTTATTCATTGGACTTTGCTTTATTATTATCTTGCCCGTGTGTCGACTTGTCAAGGTCTAACGTTTTTATTAGAGATTTATTATTTCGCAATTCGTTTCGAAATTCGAAATTTATTTCGTGCTAGCTGACCTGGGCCCACTTCGTTGGGCGGTGAACATTTTTACTTGTTGATCGATTGGCCGAACATTAATAAAATTGTCTCGCGTATTTGATATTTTAAATTATTTTTTAAGCTATATCTAAATTAAATTTCCTTGTTAATAAAGACATTTATTTTTAAATAGTATGACGTATATGAAAAAACCGTCTAATTGTTGATAATATGAGCAATAAAAATGACCTAACGATTTAATTTTTTAATACAAAAAATAATAACTTTTTGTTACTTAAATATAAAAGTTAGACGTGTCTATTTTTTTTATGCTGTCGCTGACTTTTTTGTTATTATTATCAAGCTCTACAACTTTTCTCTAGAACTCAATCATATTTCTCTCGCCGTTAAGGCAGCGTTCGTAAGAAACGTTTTCGTTCGACCGTTTTTTCTCCGACTTACTTTGCAAATCCTACTACCACGAAAAATTCATTTCATTTTTCGGGTTAATATATAGCCTATGACACTCACAAATGATATGGCTTTCTATTAGTAAAATAATTTTCCAAATCGGTTCAGTAGATCCAGAGATTACCCCCTACAACCTCATAAACTTTACCTCTTTAGATTATTAGTATAGATATAGTTAATATCTAAAAGTTTCTATATAGATATAATTCTTACTCTTTACTTTATAGTTGTATTTATTAAAACTTTATCTTATAAATATAAACCACAAATATATAACTCAAGCCTTAATAATTACCATATACATTAATTTGACGAGCCTGTTGTCGTTGTTGGTAGATACATGCCTTTCACGCCGAAGGTTGCGGGTTCGATTCCCACCCAGGACAGACATTTGTGTGTGCATCAACATGTCTGTTTGTCCGGAGTCTGGGTGTAATTATCTATATAAGTATGTATTTACAAAAGAAAAAGTAGTATATGTAGTCTATCAGTTGTCTGGTTTCCATAGTACGAGCTCTGCTCAGTTTGGGATCAGATGGCCGTGTTTGAATAATGTCCCAGGATATTATTATTATTAATTTAACAACTCGACGTTGATTAATTTTAACTACTAATTATTTTAACTAATTTTTTAGTAACTTTTCTGTCACGCTATATATTTTTATTACGATAAACTAAAACTCCTCAAGTCAACATACAAGCATTACAGTTACTTATTTATAGTCAAAGTAAGAACTAATAAAATATCCCGACCTGCAGTGCTATTCTGTAAAAACTCATTGCTCATTGCAAATGATGACAACCGACTTATGTTTGATATGCTATTTTGATGCCTGTATCCTTGAAATGATATAATAATTATGGTCAATGTCGCATAAGACACGTGTAGCGTATATATGTATATTCATAAGTAGGTCAAACACTACACACAATGAAATAAACGATCTTGAGATTGGAGGTGCAATTATCTTTTATATTGAGGATATTGCGCGACTCATACCCCTTAAACGTAGCGGTCGTATTTCAAGCCCATGAGAATTATGTATTTAGCTTCATTTTAATTTTTATGTAAAAATGAACACAATATCACGAATATAATCGAACAGAAGTTAAAACGACGACATTAAAAAAAGGAATTAGCTGTTACGGGGTACGGGGAGATCCGTCGAATTGAATGGTTAGGTAATGTTAGGTAAGCAAAGTAGAAAACAATTGAAAATCTCATTCAAAATATATTTATAGTAGAATATTAATAAACGGTAACGGTACGGTACGGTAACAGCCTGTAAATGTCCCACTGCTGGGCTAAGGCCTCTTCTCCCTTTTTGAGGAGAAGGCTTTGGAGCTTATTCCACCACGCTGCTCCAATGCGGATTGGTGGAATACACATGTGGCAGAATTTCAGTGAAATTAGACACATGCAGGTTTCCTCACGATGTTTTCCTTCACCGAAAAGCACGAGATGAATTATAATCACAAATTAAGCACATGAAAAACTTCAGTGGTGCTTGCCCGGGTTTGAACCCACGATCATCGGTAAAACGGTAAACGGTTACAAATATAAATAAATGAAAAGCTTATAATACTAAGCTAAAACATAAAGCATTCTCATTGTGTATTTACAAAAGAAAAGTATAGTATGTGTAGTATATCAGCCGTCTGGTTTCCATAGTACAGGCTCTGCTTAGTTTGGGATCAGATGGCCGTGTGTGAATAATGTCCCAGGATATTATTATTGTTATCATATTAAATATGACAATGTACTATTTTACTCCATTTTACTACTAATTGTGTAAAGTTAGTTAAGAATAAAATTGTTCCTATTCGCGTTCACTTAATCAAGCTTCGTTTCAGGGCAGGAGTCCATCCAATTCAATATAAGTTATCTACCATCACCCTCAGTTCACGAGAGTGGCGACAGAGGCGTGTAGTTAATTGAAATTCGCACGGTTATCAACGTATTTAGATTATTTGACGTTACAGTTCGATCCACAAGGTAGCTTCTAAGGATCATTTGCCCAGTCTATAATTTAAAATGTTAATGGTTAAAAATGATATTTATATTTAACAAACAAACAAACATACACAAATCAACAACACATGCACGGACACGCACACAGACATAGATTTGATATAGCAACCCTCCCTTTTTGAGGCAAAGGGTTGGAGCTTATTCCACCACGCTGCTCCAATGCGGGTCGGTCGAATACACATGTGAGAGAATTTCAGTGAAATTGGACACATGCAAGGTTCCTTACGGTGTTTACCTTCACCGTAAAGCACGAGATGAATTATAATCACAAATTAAGCACATGAAAATTCAATGGTGCTTGCCCGGGTTCTTACAACTGCCCAGTGGTAAGAACCCGGCATTACACATTAACATCTCGGCATTTACACACACGTTTGATACCTAAAAGTAAACTGTATGTCCTTCTGACACGAGTACATATACGGGTTTATATGTACGTGTACATGTACGAGCGTAAATTTTGTATATATTATGAGTTTATTTGCTTATTATGAAGAATTAACTGTAAGTATAAAGTTTATAAATTCGGATTTTTAATTATACATTTAATGCATTTAAATAATCACCGCAACAAAAATAAACCTTAAATGAGAAGAAAAAATATTGTCGGAGCATTCGATGACATACATAAAATGATGCGGAAAACCCAAGTTAAAGGAAAATCATTTTAAGCATGATATAAATATAAATATTTTTCCAACATCAACTACTAATAACATACTAATTTAATACAAATTTAACGGAGAATATATTCTTATTTATGTAAAATGGTACATATATACTTTAGTAGGTACATAATATAATTATGTAGTGACTAAATATTAAAAGTAAATATGGTAACCGTTCAAATTAATACAAACATTATGAGCTCACGGTACAATTCTATAAGAACTCACAGCATTACTCACCCGTGAAATGTTGACAACCTACTTATGGCGATATACCATTTCGATGCGTGTATTCCTGAAGTGTTATAATTATTATGGTCGATATCGGATATCACTTTGTGACATTTCACGACCGTTTCTCGCGGTGAGTTTTGAGATTGTTCTCACAGCCGAACGGCAGCGATTAGTGTATTATGTAAGAAAAATTGGAAATATTTCCCACGGCAAAGTCTATCGGGAGGGTCTAGCTGACCCTACCCTACCCTAATTTGAGTAATTTATGAAAAACAAAGTAACCGACCACTACTACTAAATATAATGTAAACGGATTTAAATTCGGTGTACAATTATTCAAAATATTACACACAATTTGAAGGCTAGGTTTTTAAAGTATGAGCTTTGCGTTGATGGACAGGCAGTATATTATCTTTGTATATAATGAAGAATGACCCACTTACTTCTCTATTTCTCTCCGTGGCGACTTTGGGTTTAAATAGCAGCTGGTTGACGAAGCCGAGGAACATGAGGATGTAGAGGCCAATGTGCGTCAGCGCCGCCGTCAGCAGCGAGCACTTCTCGAACGAGCCCGGGAAGATGTCGTGCTGCGACCAATCCATCCACGGCGCGCTCTCGCTGCCGATGGTCGCCATTTTCTGAGAATAAATAACACCAAAAATTCATATGCAATGCTCTAGATCGAAAGGTTTACATGAGAACTCTTACAACACACTTGGTAATTATATCCATTGGTTAATTACCGTCTTGTATTTAAGTACGATATATTTGATACAAAAAAATATATACAAAATTGTAACCTTCACAGTTCTCAACCTTTTCTTTCGACTCGTCTGCGCCGATATTCTTATTGTACTCAAATGTCCAGCACACAAACCGCCAACTCTAATCACTGTAGGTGGGGATTCTTCATGTAAGTTGAGGATAAAAATAAGGAAGACCGACTAATGGGACGTACATGGGGAAAACAAATATAATTACGTGATTCATTAAGGACATTTATATCATATAAATATTGATATATTACGTAAATACAATGTTTCTATTTTAAAAATATTATTAGAAATATAATTTAAACAAAACTTTTGAAATATCCCGAAGAGGGCTAGAAGTACCACGACAGAGATTAATTTGATAGACTTGATCTGAAGGGAGTGAAAAGTTACAGTCAGGCCAATAATCCAACTGCTGAAGCATGAAGATGCCTTTTTTTATAAAATAGGTAGTCTAACGAGCAAATGGGCCACCTGATGGTAAATGGTCACCAACTCCAACAGACATTGGCATTGTAAGAAATGTTAACTATTGCTTACATCGCGAATGCGCCACCTTATGTCCCTTTTGCTTGTAATTACACTGGCTCACTCACCCTTCAAACCGGAACACAACAATTCCTGCTCCAATACAGGAATATAAATATGCAAAATTGCATACATCGCAAGTAGATTTTTTCATAATTTTTCCTCTAACACCATGTATGGGATGAATTCGAAAAGTATGATCAGATAATATTATATGACAATAAAAATTTGTTCCATATTGCTCCAAGGGGTTGGAGCTGGTGGATGGCAGTGCAATGTTATAAAGTCCATTTAATTTCTCAACAAATGAGCTATATAAAATTAAAAAAAAAAAACAAAACAATGATAGATCTTGTGACTCCCATATTCAAACTCTTTAGCTTTATATGTTATTAATAATAATGTCGTCACGCCACGGATTTTGGTTACGCCGGCCAATCTCAAGAGTTGTTAGCCAACTGCCCAGGAGATATTAAAGTGCACAAGTGTGCGCAAACACAGTTGCACTCTCTCTTCCCTAGCTCTTATAATCCGATGGGACGGCAATCCGACACGACCCGAAAGAATTCAGGCGCAGGAATAACGGCTTTACGTGCTTTCCGAGGCACGGGAGTGTACACACTTCCAGTTTCCAGACTCCAGGCTGCTATTGAGAATTTTCGGAAAGAAAAACCCAATAACTTTTTACTGGCCCAACCTGGGAATTGAACCCAGGACCTCCGGGTCTGCGGCCTTACATCAAGCCACTAGACCAACGAGGCAGTCACTGAAGAGTCAGTATGTAGTGTCATAGGTATCATAGGCAAGTTGGTGCGGTGCAACAGAGTCAACGAATATGAGGGTGCCCCTTATATTTGGGGTGATGAAAAGATAAGACTTATTTATTAAACTGGCTTAAATGTACATAATTAGTAATAACGTGTATATTTTAGATAGATAGAAGCAGAAAATAAAGGTTATGTATAATTTTTATACTTTTCTGTACCGAACATCTGTACCGATCAATGCAATTTATCCACCTAACTACACCACTGATGAAATAATAGCAATAAAATCGTAAGATACATGTCAGTTCATCGCATATAAACTACTAACCACATTATCCTATAATAAGGTCTCAAATACTCCTGCCAAAACAATAAAACAGTATAAATTATAGGCAATCTATAAACAAAATAAATATGAAAGTAGGGAAGCCACTGAACAGATTTTATTGAAATTTGGTATGAAGCAGGATACCCTAAAAAGGACATATTGCGGCATTTTTAAACAAGAATATATAATGTAAGAATATTTTGCACCAAGAATAAAATAGAAATGCAAATAATAAGAGAGGTTTGTCTTCTTAATTTTTAATTAAATATTGAATGTTTGAATACATACATACATTTGAAATTAAAAATTTAATACTTGATTGAAATTCTAATTAATTTTTGCTGCATACTTTTTAGAGATTAATAAATTGAGGTTAAGAATAATACTGTTTTAAATTTTAAATGATTCTTTTTTTTTAAGTTAATTTATAAGATATACTTTCAGCAGTATTTACATATTAATGAGGAAATTTTTAAGACAGCTAAGGAGGGTAGGAGCCTGGATTTTGAGATTACATTAACTTTTATGTTAACAAACAAAAGTTTCATATCATAAATTATTTATTTTTCATAGTCAGCCAAATAAAAATAACATTTATTAGTTTTATGTTTTGTTTCGTACAATACTTATAAGATAACAACAAGATTAGTATAAGTAAAAAAATATATATTCGAGTATCAAAACTTATTTTTCGTAGTTTTGATTCGATTTGATTTCGTGTTTTAGATTGATACTGGTTGCCGATGGCAACAATCGGAGTTATTAAAGTGGCCTTGGTAATCAATTCCTTTAAATGTGACAAAGTTTTACCATCTAGTGGGTCACACCACACTAGGTCAGTGTGCTATTGGGGCGTGTCAACCCTGTCACCAGAATTAGGGAAATGTCAGGCACCGGCAAATTTCGATTTTAACCTTACTGATTAATAAAACTGTCTACTTACATTGAAGCCATTTGTAGTATGCTTAAGCTTAGATTTCTCGTAACCATTTAAACTATGTAGAACTTTTCCGTTTTCAATCTTATTGTCACTATTATCACATTTTATGTTTTGATTTGCTGTTTTTTTCTCATTTAGTGAAACACAACCATTCACTTCAACCGCCGCCATCCTTATGGAAACTGCAATCACTCAATCAGTGATATTTTATATTAGTAATGTATTCAGTAAAATTACAAAAGCGTTAAGCGATAACAATGCTGTTAATTGATTTCATTTTTGAACGTGCTCTCTTTACGAAGAATACACTTATTAAAATTGCTGCATTGAAGCGCCGCAGCGCGTTTTTATTTCAAATAGTGGTACTGTTTTATCGACTGTCTTGGCACATATTTCTTTTGACATTGATAATGTACGTTTAAAAACTAAATCAATAAGACAAAGTGTAGCATTTTATATATATTTTCCTGTAGTATAAATATTTTTTTATTAATTAGCGAATATTTTTTAAATTATACTATTATTTTCTCCACTTTTTATATAATTTAAAATAAAAAAGTATATAATTATACTTTTATTTATTAATATAACACATAATTACATACGTGTACTAAATTATTTTATGATATTTACTTTATTTTATTTTTATTTTTTTGTTTTTTCGGAAATCCGGTATAATTTACTCAATTCAATAGGTTCATCGAGTCCGACGAATGGTATCAAAGGAGCTGTCGGTAAAACAGTTATACGGCTAAAACTTGTCAATAATTTTAACATTTTCTTACTTTCGTACTATGTTTTTCCAAGATCAGCCACGGTTACACACATATTAGGAGCTCCAACTTAAAACTATTTTACTTTACATAGTAACTCAACTTTTACAAATATATAATTTTTTTGGTGTTTTTGATAATATTATTTTATTATAATTTACCGGCAAACAGCCGCCCCCGTTTCATTGGACGGGCTGGGTCGAATGCGATGAGTAATACCGTTTGTCGTGCTGAGTGACGTCGTGCAGCGGCAGCCGGCAAGCGGCGCGCAGAGTGCAGACCTCAGTTCGACACGGCGAGGAGGCACGGCAAGACCCCCTCTTCAACTATTCCTACCCTAGATTGTGCTACCGCACCCACTATCGATCACTTTCGTCTAGTCTTATTTTTATTAATTGTAACTTAAATATGGATAGTTCCGACAAAGTAATAGGAGGACTCGCGAGCGGGGATAGCGCGACCCCGGATGTCCTTACTTCCGAAGGAAACATGAAGCGCGACCAGGACTCCATGGACGACTTCGAACACTTGGATCGCGAGGGAAAACGGGATGGCCCTGAGGAATCTCCCATCCACGGCGCGCATGGTGCTGCTCGTCATGTAACGCAAAGCTTCCTTGACATGGAACGAGATGAATTTGTAGACACACCACGTGCGCCTTCCGTCACTGAAAAGGCCGAGCATCTAGCAGACAAGTTCACTGACAGCGAATCTGACGCCGATACTGCTGGAGAGTCACCTTTACACCGACCTGAACCCCCGAAGCAGAGCGCGCAGACCCCCGAGCCACCGGTTCCTGCAACCCATGACCCTACACCGACCCTAGCGCCTACTCATGCACCGTCACCGGTCCTTCCACCCATGCCTACCGTCGAGACTAAATCCGAACAAGTTAAAGAAGTGGTTCCTCCGAAGCCTGTAGAGCCTGAGCTCGCGGACCCTAAACCTCAACCTCCACCCCCCCAACCGAAGCCGGAACCTGAGCAGCCGAAACAGGAGCCTCCCAGCCCGAAACCAGCTCCCGAGGCCAAGCCGGAACCCAAGCAGGAGCCAAAACCGGAGCCGCAACGAAACCCGACTGCACACGTGATCGAAGCTGAGGTCATCTTCTGCCAGATGGGACTCGGTAAGCATATGATCCTTTATTTATTAGCTAGTACGTTTATGTAGAAAAAAAATACGGTTTTTAAGAGCGAAGCGCGGTTGTGTTACGTCACGAGTAAAAGAGTCTAGATTTTTCCGCTTTTATTTTGGACAAGTGGAATCCGTAGCGATCAAATGGTTCTCAGAAAAAATATATGTATATCTTTATTTGTGTGTGTTATCTAGATAATGGTTACGAGCCTGCACTTTTTTTCTATATTTGCCGATCCGATCAATAAAAACTACCTGAATGTGACAGATGGTTAGCAATTTACGACTATTTAAACGAGAAGCATAAAATTAAATTAAATATAATATATCGAGTCGAGTTGTATATTGAATATGCATGATAAAGTTTTTAAAGACGTCGGGAATCGGTATAAAATAATTGTCGCAAAAATCGGAAGCGCGAGGGGTAAGTGGGTGGAGGCGGCAAGGGAGAACGGCTGCAGAGGTGGCGGAGCTGGCGGAGCGGCAAGAGCGTTGACCGCTGCAGCGGCCGCCGTCTAACGGCACCCGCTGAAAACCCACGCCTCTCATTCGCTGCACTCGAAAAGAAAGGATGCCCGATTAATCATCGCATCCAAACTGAAGCTCTAAACGTAACACAAAGAAATTTAAAAAATCAACTTCCTTATACGCGAGCAGTACTCAATTTTCAGTTTTACTTAATAACAATAAATTTGTTAATAAATATATCTTAAAAAGATTAGCAGTTTTGACTAATACGGCGCAATTATACATAAGTAGAGCTGTACGCGCTCAACTTAGAGTAATGAGCCAAGAGATTCGATGGCGCCCAACATAAGTGACCCAGTTTACAAATGCTTGCTCATATTCAACGTGCAAGGTGAAATCATTACGTGCATGAATTGAGTCACCGATAGAGGCAAAACGTATAAAAATCAGTTCGTGATTAATCGATATTTTGTTGTATCTGTTCGAAATTATAATTCGCAAGGAAATCAGAGTGCGAAATCGTTAAAACATGATATCATTAACAAGAGAAAGATAACATGGCTGTTATCTTATCGTAGAGAATTCACTTTGACAACCGACTATACATCTACGATAACACTTTCTATAGACTACAGTGTAACCTAAACACATTTTATAAACACGATGCAATCACAACTTAGGTACTCATGACAAGCAAGACAAAATATGTTCTTTCAGACTATAAAAAATAAATAACATACAGAGTGAGAATACTGTTAATTTTCAAACCATAGCTTAGTATATCACAAGTTTTTAAGAAAAAAAAATGACGTGTTGTTAATGATATGTATAACTATGATAGTAACGTTGCTAAATTTAGCAGCGATTCCGTAGCGCTAAGCGTTCAGCGCTCATAAGTAAAAAATCCCCTGTAGCGAGCTCACGTCGACCATTCTGCATTCACGAGTCTGAATATAATCGTGATCTGTTTTATGTGATAAAACTGTGAAGTTGTGTAGATAGTTTAATTTTCAGTGATATACTAGTGAGTTTTGAGAACCATGGGATCTGACGGCGATATTACACGTAAGTCCCACACATTGTTACACATTCGCTTTCATTCAAACGTTAAATACTAGGTGGGTGGTATGAAGTATCAAAATATATATATTTCTGTAAATTATATTTGAATATTTCTAGTGAAAATGATGTCAGCTTTTAGTTATATATGATATATTCAAGTTCTATGAATTGTCAACTATTACGTCACTCTATCTTATACGATATCACGAATTGCAAACTACTTTAATTTGTAATCTTTGCAAGTCGTTTCATATTCAAGATTCTCATCCTCAAAATATATTAATAGCGTTCGTTATTTACGTCAAAACGTTTAATAAAAATTATTCCTGTGATACAAATCTATTCTCAATGTATTTGTATGTAAAATAAATTCCATCTTATTTTTGTTCACGCACGTATCGGTCGACCGGCACGACCTCAACGACTATGCTGTGTTTATATGGATGCATATTTTCGTTTAAACATAATTTTAATTAATAAAATATTCTAATTAAATTGAAAATGAAAAATTGTTTCCTGGTCTTCTTTAAATTATGATTAGAATAGAAATTCGATTACTGTATTAAACATAAATATATTGTTTGATGTTAAGTAAATACCGATCCATAAATGAAAATGTATCTTATAAACGTTGCCCAGTGGCTGTTTAGTTAAAAAGTGATTTCTCTCTTTTTATCATTAATGATTTGACATTCAAAAGAAGAAGACAGCATTGTTTAACTACTCACTCGTTAAATATCGATTATAAGTCAGGCGGTTAATTAATGCTAAATGGGTACCCACGACAAGGCATTGGTTGGTAGGGATTTTGTTAGTATCGATGGATCCATAAACAATTTGTTGAAGTTATTCTTTGTTAACTAATTTAAATTTATATATTTCATTTTCTTTTTTTAATACTTCAGCTTTAAATGGATACCTCTATTATTTCATGGCGTTTATCTTTTTAAAAATATAAACTATAGATAATGAAATAGAGCCATCATGAGATACTTAGTCTGTTCCGCGTGTCGAGTGTCACTTACGCGCAGCTTGAATACAATTGACCTAGTTCCTGCAGTTTTTACAAAATGTGACACTGTGCCCTTTGTGCTTCTCGTTCGCTGTGCTACGTCATTTTACGTCCTACTTTATTTACTCATGTTCAACTGTAATGCAACAAAGAGAAATTTAAGGGCTTGATTCATCATATTGTCTAAAGTTAAAATTTCCACGAAAATGCAAATGTCGCTACTTCGAGACTTTGCTTGCTACTTTTTTCCTTATTTAGACTAAAAATAAATGCCTAAAATCTACCTCTTAACAAGGTTAAAATGAAATATATTTAATCATTGATATATTTAATCAATCACATATAGGACTGTCATTCTTAACTTACATAAAAAAAAACTGTTGAAAACCCAAAAGTCACCAAGAGACAAAGGTTACGATGAACCTTAAGTTATCAACAAAAATTGTTACTAAGAAAAAGCGAACAGTTTCAAACATAGAAAATGACAAATATTCCTGTGGAAATGTTCCAAATGTACATATAGTTTTTAATTTTTTTATTTAATCTCAAGTATCTTTCCGATAGGCTGCAGGAAAATAGGGAGTTTTCGTTTGAATAAAAGATATCCGAGAGGAATAGTTTTAGTGAAGTTCCTGTATGTCGGTACAAGCCAGACATATTAGCAATAAAGTTGGCGGAGTCGGGTGAGGGCGGGGACTGGATCAATAATCCACGCGCGCTGCTCTACACAGACATACTGTCTACTAGACGAACCCTTGACAACTATTTGCTATGCCAGTATCGCCTCGTTATCTACATACGCTCCTACTTGAATACAAATATCGAAATTTGTTCAAAATTCTTCATTTAATTACAAAAAATCTATTTATCGAATAAACTCTGACAATTTTAGTGTATATACAAGTTAAATATGAATATATATACGAATGACAAGTAATTACAATTATTATTATTTAAAGTTTTAATATAATTCTCTGTCAGATCGATCTTGGTCATAGAAGCCATTAAATAAAGGGTTGGAAAGATAACGTTGCCGGACGAACAAATGAGTCATAGGGAAATTTTATTGACCCTTCATAGAGTTTGAAAGGGGCCGGTTTGATAAAGCAATATGCTGGTATCTGCTTATTCTTTTTTGTATTAAATTGAAAGATATAAACTAAGTTTCTAAATCGAAGGTCTTTAGACGCAATTATATCTTTTCTTATATTGCCTAACGTTTTGTCAACAGTCGTGATCATGAGTTGACAGTCTTATCTGAAAACTGAGGAATATATTTGCCAAAACGTCTGAAAAAATAATATATATAACTAGTAATTAAGCAATGATAAAGTCAACCCTGAATATAATTGGTATATAAAATGGATAATATATATCACGAAAGCTTAATTTTAGCTTAAAGCTTTTGTAAAACGGACCGTTCCAGAAGATTTTGATCTTGGTAAATTCACAAAGTAGGTCAAGTTTTAAAATTCTGTTTTGTCTCAATACGAACGAATTAAAGAAACGAATTAATATATAATAACTAACTGTTTGAATCATTAATGTGTAATAATTTTACAACGCTGAGATGTATTAATATATTTTTGTTTATAAACATATCGGCGCCCTCGTTACCTTCGTAATGTTCTCCAATCAATTATCTTATTTATGGGCTGCTGTGCCCCGCGGTTTTAGCCGCATTGAATTTGTATAATACATTAAATAAATATCTAAGGAAACTTTTCAGTTGTAATAAATAACCTATGATAGATTCGATCGATTTCTATGAAATAAATAAATGATTTGCATGTTGTAATTTTGGAGGATCACTCCGGAAAAATAGTGACTGATCTGGTTTTGTTAACTTGCTAATAGCAAATTAATCTTATTTTGATGTGACAAATACAATTTTATTTAATTGCTTAATTATGTACCACTAAAATTTCAATTGAATTTATAAAATAGATACTTAAGTCGATTGGTGCGGAGATTAATCTTCTTTACAAGAAATTTTCCAGGTTATAAATACTTATGACAACACAATAGGATTTGTGTACTTTGTCTTTTAATATTATGCAAGCTCGGTACATAATCGGCGTCTAACGTGTCGCCGTGACTCATTGCGCTGTACCGCTGACCTTATCCCCCGCAGTTTGTTAGCACTGCAACTTATGGACCAAATAAACACAATAATATTATTGCTTATATCTGTATTCAAGACATTTTAATATCTTATCCTAAATCACTCAGACTAAATTACAAAATTACTAACGAATGCAACCATTTTTTAAATAAAGTTGATTAAAACTCTTAAATGTCCCTCGCAAACCTTGGCAAAAGCCTTCTTAATAACAAGGTTTGAATCTCATTCCACCATGCTGCCTCTATGTGGGTTGGTGGATTTTCATGTATAATAGATACAAAGAATAACGATACTATTATACATATATGTTCCGAAATATCAATGTTTAGATTCACCTTCGTAATTAGTTTAACATTGATCGAATGAATCACATCAATTAAACGGTACGATATGAGATTGAGGTTACCAAGGTTAGTTGTCGAGTGAGGCGATCGATCATGAAGTAATGTTCCATTAAGAGTGCTTTACAGTCCACTTGGGCTTATGGTAATGATGCGTGCAGCGTGTGCCGTGTAGCATGTGGTGTGTGGTGTGCGGTGTGCGGTGCAGGTGCGGTGACGTCACTGTCCGGGGCCGGTGCCGGAGCGCGGCGGCTCGCGACCGATTATTTTTAAACCTCCCTGTCTCCATCATGCCCGTCACTGTTGCTGCACACAACGCTATATCGCTATTTGTTCGGAAATGCATTGTTTGATTAGTTGCTTTCAATCTATTTCGGGCTTGTTTTGTATTGTTATAGATCATGATTGGTTTTAAAACTTTCTCACCGAAAGAAAATAAATTAAATACTTGTTCTAGTTGAAATTTGTATATTGTCCATAGTATAGGAAATATCCGAAGAGGTATATCGGAATACGACGCAATTAGACTATAAAGTAGTTATGCGCATTTATGAGGGGGACAGTGAGTCACCTGGTGACGAGGCTATGCCTACACGGACTGTAACTACTTATGTCTTGTGCACTTACTACTTATTATCGATGTACTCAAACTGATCGTCTATCTTAAAAAACTACAATAAATGTTTGTTTTGTCTTGTAAAATTTTATATTTCATAACGCCAAAATCGACTATTTTTTTAAATTTTGTTAATTTGTATAGGTGGCTAATAATTGTCCGCTTGATAGAAATGTAGTTATCAAAAGTAAACCTTGATTTAAAATAAAGATTTATTACGCGTAGAAAAAAATTGGGTTAGTCTTTTCTATGGCTTTCTACGTTTCTGGTAGTCATAGGTTCATAGATATTTAAAATTATACGTAGACTTTCGAGACAAATGCCTTGACATACGAATCAACCTTGGCGGTTAGCCTGGATGGTGTGTGTACCTATTTTCTAAGCTTTAATCATTTCGTTACTAAACCATAATAAGAAGACCCTAAAACTGTTCTTCTACTTGATTTGGTGCTATATCATTATATGTAGTGCTATACCTATATATTAATTTTTCTCTTATAGGTCCACTAATTCTTAATGTAAAATGTAAAAATATTATTTTTCTGTTTAATGAAGATTGGCCATTTAGAAGTTATTTATTGGGTGTCTGTGGTTTTTGTTCGAGTTTAAAACTGATTGCAGCAAATTTTTTTAAGGATACAACAGTCGATACAACGCTGCGGTATCCTTGAACTTGGCGAGTTTGGCGTCGTCATGTTCTCGTGTTAAATTTATCTCAAGGTCGATCCACAATTGTGTAGAACTTAGTTATTTGATGATTCACACCAATCATTGTCTTTTTTATAACGTACTGTGATTCGTTGGTATTAGTTCTGATTATTTTCTCTTTGGTCAACAAAAAAATAATCCAGTTTGATCAACTGGATACAATAGGTAATAATTTTAAATTTTAATTCTCATGACTATGACAAGATTGCGTAAAAATGTGACAACGCACTGCAGCGTCTGAGATCACTGTTAGATAGAGATAAGAGGGTTTATTTTTTATCTCTGTGACTTACGAGTTATAGTATTAATATTACACTGAACTATCCTTAATAAATAAGCAGGAAGTTTCTCATCTGTGCAACCTGTAACCTATGTTCCCGATAATACTGACTTATCATAACTGCATGACTTATGTAAGTGTTGTGTTCTCTATTTCTAAAATATATATTAATGTTATTGATAATTTTTTTGAGGTGACGGGATAAAATTTGCTTGGTTTAGCTCTTTAAAAAGGCAATTTCCACAAGTAAAAAAATATATATATTATCGTCATAAGTACAACAAAATTGGGAGCCTAAGAAATGTCAGCACTGCAAGCTTGCGTGAAGTATGGTGGTGGTGAGGTGATGCTGCATGCAAGGAGTGGAAGGTGCGCAGTGACGGCACTGATAGCGCGCATGCGCTGCCGGCGGGAGACAGTGTGGAGGGAGGGGGCGTTGCGCCGCGGCTGCCAGTATCGACGCGAGTGTCGGGCGCGGCGCGCGCTCAGTCCGCCGCTTCCAGATTAATTCCAATATTACGTAAAGTATCACTATGGCGGATTCCGGGCCCTCCCTCTGCAGCGTTCTCAATCCACGTAAGTGTCGGTGCAGGCTTCGCTTCGCCCGCTTGTCTCTCTCTCTGTCGCGACTAACCCGCTAACGCGCAGCCCTCTCTTGCAGATGCTTGGTTCGACCCTCAAAGGCTACACCCTGAAGGTGAGTGAAGGCGGGCGACTAGCTGATATAAGCCAAAGTGCGAACAGAACGGGGTGCACCTCGACCGCAGTCCGCCCCGATACTGTGGCACCGAGGGTGCTTCGCGAATTTCGACGGGCGACTATGTGACCGCTGTGTAGCACAGTGTTGTGAGCTCAGTGTTAACTTCGCTGCGACAATACGACTGTAATAGCAATCGATAAGTGTCGGTGAGTCCTGGCGGGCGGACCGTCGGTCACCATGCCGCTCCACCTGACACCACTACTCACAATTTCACAATCGACCTCAGACAATAATAATACCTGTCAGACACGACGTGACTGTTCTAATTGTATCACTAACTTCACTGTCATTTGTTGCTCGTCACCGTGATCACTGATTAATTAATCGTCGCTGTATCTGACATAGACAAAGCACGCTAGATTTATACTGTTCTGCATCTT
Source organism: Nymphalis urticae (assembly GCA_905147175.2). Classification (NCBI taxonomy): domain Eukaryota; kingdom Metazoa; phylum Arthropoda; class Insecta; order Lepidoptera; family Nymphalidae; genus Nymphalis; species Nymphalis urticae. Next base: position 10,984,778 of record LR989991.1, read on the forward strand.
CATGTTACTTACATGCTCTAATCATTCAATAACAATGTGAACGTGACTTTATATCTTACATATTTTCATTGTAAACACTAAAATATATATAATGTAGAATGAGCAGTTTAGATTTGTTTTCAAAACGGCAAAGTTACTAGGGCGAATGTAGAAATGTATGATGAACCTTGGTAATTACTTATCATCGAATCTACCAAATTTTTTTTAGCATGTTGCTAGGGAAATTGGAATGTTAGCTATGTTGGTAGGCCCTTGATTTTTTCTTGTACGTTTGAGGTGGATATGTGGCGAGACATAAAGTCACAGCCGGCTGCCCGTCAGCTCAGCGCATGCCATCTGCCAAGATGAAATTAGCAACATTCTTAACGACATTGTACTTATGGTTTTAATCGTATTGGCCTGTGATTATTGCTTGATAATGACCTCTTATCTGTTTTATTCGTAATTCATACTTTTACACATTTGATTACCAATGAGTAGCTAAATTTTATTTTAGATAAATATTTATTTTATCAAAAAGTTTCCGGATTTAAATTGTAATTGATATTCGTTAATTAGGTAAGTGTAGGTATATTACTTATTAGATTAGATCAGATCAGATTAGATGGTGTTATCGTGTTTTTCATCTAGACTTATTTTAATATCATTCGTTGGATACTTCGTAGGTTCGTCTCGTAGCAGAAGGTAAAGCAACCGTTTCGTTTTTCGGCTTCCTCCATCATGGAAACATGATATATTCCCTCGGCGAGTGCGTTTTGTACAATATCTGTCAGTAAAGAAACAATGTAAGGCTCATTATCCTTTGTCGTATTTTTTGTAGCGCAACAGTGACATTATTGTATTTCTTATACCGTAATACGATCCATATTATGTTCGATGCGATGTTTTTTGTCGCACGTTATTCTTTTCGATTGTCAGAAATAAAAAGGCCGTATGTAGCAATCTTTGAAACAAAAACAATTGAATTATAGTGTTAGTATTTTATGTAATAAATCAAACAAGGAATTTGTGTGATCGCAGGATTATTATCGATACGTGGGTAGACTAGTTACATTATATATAGGCTATACATATACATAATTATAGGCTATTTATAAAGGTAATCTTTATTGACTATAAACAAAAAAATATGATAGAAAAGCCTCTGATACTCACTAATTATTAATGAATCCATTAAGAGATTCATTTAAAAAGAAATAAAAAATTATAATATTTAAAAGTACATTAATAAAATAAAAACACATGGGCCACCTGATGATAAGTGGTCATCAACGCCCATAGACATTGGCATTGTAAAAAATGTTAACCATCGCTTACATCGCCAATATGGCACCAACCTTGGGAACTAAGATGTTATGTCCCTTGCCTTTAATTACACTGGCTCACTCACGCTTCAAATAGGAACACAACAATACCAAGTATTGCTGTTTTGCGGTAGAATATCTGATGAATGAGTGGTACCTATTCAGACGAGCTTGCACAAAGCCCTACCACCAGTAAATTGTACCATTGTAGCATAATTATTGAAACATATTTTTACGGAATTACGCATTCCTGTAATATATGCTATCAATGACCAAAGGTTGAAAAAGTGAATCACAATAATATATAAATATTAATATCAAAGAGATACAATAAATTTAGTTTCTTTCTTAAATAGGAAAATTTAAAATGGAAAATTTTAATTATATATAATAGTTACAATAATATATTTTTAAAATTCACGCCTGAAATTATTGAATGAAGATGTATCTATTTTTAATTTATTGTTTGCGTTAAAGTACAAAAATTAAAGCAAAGTAAATATTTTAAGAGAGAAAAAAAATTAAATAATCCCCTTAAATATTCAAACACTGGCCTCGTGGCCCATATTCTACTTGATCTGATCTTCGACGATGATGATGATTTCGATGACTTTTGATCGATAAATGACTTTTATCTTAATAACTCTGTGATGTTCGTCCTATAAATGGACTGTAGGGTATAAAGAACAAATCATCGCGTAGTGCAATCATTTTCGCTACATCTGATTGCACTGCAAGGCTATTTGCATTATGTATACCGTTATTATATATCTTGTCCATCGTACTATTATAATTTTAATAAAGCATGTCTTTAAGTGGCCAAGCGTTGTGGCTTTAAAACTTTAGCAAGTGGTTCAATATGAGGTCAAGGTCACTGTTAAGGGCAGCTGTGAACAACATCCGATTGCCAACCTGCGATAGATGCCACAAGAAGGACATAAAAACATTATTTATTTCAATTAAACTAAAAAGTTCTTATTACGAATTTATAAGTTTGGAAATGTAATTGGTCGTCGGCTGTTAAATTGTGATAGTCAGTATTTATACATAGTAAATCTTGGTAAAAAAAGTTGTCTGACATTTAAATTAGGATTACAAGTAAAACAAAAACATATTCATAGTTATTTAGTACAAAATTGAAATAATTGTAATGTTCAATTATCTTACAATTTTTGCCTTTACAAAATTTTTATTCTTGTAAATCTTATTCACATATTTATAAGTTCTATAATCGCATAAAGTTCTCAAATTGATAACGTTTAGCGGGCCTAAAGTGTGTTGCAGATGGGCCACTTCCCGTTTGTCGCCCATCGTTCGCTAAATTATTGAAACGTAAACATACATTCAGATATCGTCTAGCATAACCGGCGATAATCAAGGCAGTGGACATGCTACAAATCGATTGACGAATTCTTTCGCAGAAAACATGGAAAAAGTATAGAAATTAAATAAGTATTTGACATGTCACGTGGCCACATGTACGAAAGGTGACAGAAAGTTCGCCTCGAATCGAATTTATCCAAGCACGCATGTCCGGTTGTAGCAAGAATCGCTCTCTGCCGGTCGTCACAGAAAATTCTCAATATTACCTTGGTAGACTTTTGATGTAGGTAGGTAGGTACTTATGCGTGATTATTCTGGATTTGTGACATTGGGTTAAATATTGAGTGTAACCTTTAGCACAGGTAGATATATTTATGTCAATATTCAGTAAAATTAATTGAAAAATTAACTCAATAAACAGAATTGGTAAGTTTTTGAAAACAACCAGTCTACCATGACATCGACATCATTATTGATAAATTAAAAAATTACGAATAAATTTAAGCTGATTGCGGCCATTGGAATAATAAAAAGCTAAAAAAACACTGCGTCCGAAATAATTGAATATTGGTCTCCAAAGTAGGTACGTTGATAAAGCGACGCAGACCAAATCGTCCACCGACCAATTTTATGTTTATTTGTCTTGGCATACTCGAAAAAGGACACTAAACCGGTCAATCAAGCGAAAACGTATAAAATATTTATTTATATCTTAAACGTGTTAGAAATGCTTATTTGTGTTACTTAATATAATTAATAATTACATATTTTTATATTGCATTTGATTTATTAAAAATATAATCGGTTTCAAAACGTCGTCCGTATTGTTTGGTAATAAAGTTAAAAAAATAGTTTTCCCGCGCTTATATAAAAAAAAGAGAACTAAACGACTGTCATCGAATTAACAATGTTTGATATCTTGTTTTAATTAAATTTATAAAGATCTCGTAAGTTCATTATATTAAAGATATTTAAAGTAACAAATAATAAAAATATTTGTTACTTCTACTGGTGTATTTATTAAACGACTAATGACGAAAATAATTACAACGAAACGCCAACATTATCTTTATCTAAAGACAATTTGTGTGCGTCAGAATGACTGCATAACGTGGCAGATCAGCGTTAAAATATGACGAGTATTAAATATCTATTTAGTACTATTTATACCTTTGTTTATATATTTGATACCTATATTAATAAAATAGCAATTTATTTAAAAATAGCCGCTCATTCTGATGTCAAGATGATCGGCCATTTTTAATTTCCGCATAAAGTGCGTATTTGGTGTTTGGTAATTTTTATATTAATAAGGCAAAAAAAATCCATTAGCAAAAAAGAAATTGTATAGTGGTGGAAATACACATGACACGTACGTATACTTTAACTGGTATGCCTGTGTCTAGCAAGTAAGTAGATTGCAAAACACTTAATTCACTGGCGTGCAATAAGAGGTATGAGAAGCGGGGGCTGCAAAATCGGTACGTTAAACGTTCGCGACAGATCCCTTCTTTTCTTTTTTTCTCTTATTTAGCCAAACACTCCGCCAAGGTTTTCCGCGGCTATTTAGCGTGGGACTGGCTCATACTACTCTGGTTTGTGTATACTTCTTGCAAGTAAATGACATTTAAGGAAGCAACACTACAGCGTGCTAGTTACTTGCTCATGCCGTTAACTAGCATGCTAACTGCGACTCCGTTTTACAGGCATATGATGTGTATCATCGCCTTTAATTTTAACTTTTCTAGACAAAATTATTATTAATATTTTATTTTTATTACATATTTGTTAAATATGTTCAATAGTATCGAATAGATATCGAATGCTCATAATATCTCAACGCTGAAGTGCCATTGTACATACATTGTTATGTACAAGGCAAATCTTATATGTATTTATAATTTGTAAATAATTTTACCAGGAAGTTCGTGATTTTAAATAAGGACAATTTGTCTTAGTCGTAATTACTATGCAAACAGCTAATATTATAATGTTACATTTTGATAGTTTTAGTCGAAGTATATAAATGTAAATAAATAAAAAAATATAATGTGTGTTACATTCTTTCATATGTCAGATCCATATGAATTATTTTACATAATATATTTACTCTATGGAAGTTTAGTTCCGTAAAACACAAGGTATTGCTTATCATCCGAATAGACCACCTCATAGGAAGGACGAGCACATTACAAGAAGTGGCCTCTTTTGTAGGAAGCAAAGTGACAGTATACAACGAAAGGCCATCACCATCCGGGTGGGTTTTACACACCCGTAATTTTTTCAACTGTCAAACATGAATATTATTTCATATAGCTATATTCCGTTTGTAAAGATTGTCTGCCGTTTGTAAAGGTTGTTGAAAGCTTAAGAGGGTAAAGGCTTTAGGTGCGTGGTGATGACTTATTTTTATAAAGCCGAATCGCTCGTTCACCTTTTTGGAACAAATAGAAAAATTATCACAGCCATATACTTTCTAGCATATTTGTATAACAATTGACGGTAGTTGATAACGTTACAAATTAGGTATGTGTCCATTTAATATCTTATTGACTTTTGCGCGGACACACTTATCAATAGCTACCAGTAAATAAACTATACAATATTACATATTGGCCATTATATAAACCATTTAGTTGTTATTTAAAGATGTATAAATTAGTACCAGTAGATATTTAATTTATGGCAGGAAAGGAATTGGCGCTATTCGAGGACGTAGATATCCATGAAATAGGTTTTGCAAAAAATTTAAATCTCCTACGACCTTTGACAAAAAATTGTATCATTAACATTCATATTTATTAAAATCCTAAAAACAGATTTGGTTTTCGAATCTAATATGGTAATAATTGTATTAAATGATTTATTCAGGCAATTGTCGTTTACAATAAGATATATTGTTTAGAAAGTAAAGTTAGTTTTTTTTGTCGTAATAAAGAATATACGAAGTACTTATCTGACAGTATATTTTTCCATCAGAGTGCCCGATGACGAAAATATGTATGTATATATTTTTAACTATCGTTTTTGGACTGGGTAACGAATTCGTTCAGAAATGCAAATATGCTTGAATATAACGTGACGAGTTTATTTTTATTTTTGAAATAATGTGGACCTGAATCCATACGTGTGGCGTGTTTTGTCACAGCGGGAAATTATAGATTTTTTTCATGACGAGGTCAGTGGGACGCGTAGTTTACAAATTTCCATGCGAAACGGGACGGTATGGTCATGTTGTACGAATACTAGCCGAAGCTAGCTAGCAGCGAGTCCCGGCGGCGCGGAGTAGGCATTCGGAAGCTAACTGAGCGATATTTATACCTCGCTCGCTCGCCTCCCATTGTATTTCTGTTCCTACAGCTTACATTTTGACTGTTCGCGTCGCATCGCCGTCAGTTACTACTATAGACTCTGCTTAACTCGACTACTGCTATTTCGGTCTTCTGAAATCTTCTTGACGACATTTTCTTTTGCGAAAATTACATTAATTGTTGTGTTGTTTGTTTTCTTTGTTGTCCATAATGTTAATAAAGAAGTCTCGATCAGTTGTAATTTGTCAATATGCTTCTTAAAGTTTGGAATACTAGGATTTCCACCGTAGATCGCTGTTGTTTTTGTATGAGTTTTCATGTGCCTAATTTTTGTCTGTAATTCATCTTTTGCACATCGAGGGGAAAACTACACGTGTCGGAATATTTCAACATATGTATTTATATGTATGAATAAGTTCCAATTTTTTTCGTTTAGATTAAAATATACTTTTTAACAGTTGTAGGACTTAAAACGTGGAGTATGAATGATGTAGATTTAAATGAAATATGCAAATTAATTTTATCTAATGCAAGTCAAGTCTATGTAAGTCTAGAACAATATTCTTCAATAGTAATATTAAATGCTTTGCAGCTAATACATTAAGCGCAGTAAAGCGGTTTTGTGCTGTCGACTGCATCGCCAGATGTATCGATCGGTACAATTCCGCTGTTGTCACCACGCTTACTGAACACGGCCTTTTGAATCAGCTTTCAGTTAGTTTCCTATTCCGGTTGGCGTTCATTCGAATATCATTTATGTTTGAAATTTCTTAAGCCGTACCGTTATAATTAAACATTTATGTTTAGATCAACGCAACACTATTCACAACTGAGATAGAGCTGATTAATGAGTCTTTAACGGTTAAAGATATTTTAATGAAATATAGCATTAAATACAACATTAAATCAATTAACTTGAATTATAAACTATATGCGTTTTCTATTTATTCGTTTCGACAAACAACAGACAGATAATGTCAAGTGCTTCTTTACAGCAGTCGTCTGGTTGGTTGTTATAGTTAAAAATATTATAGTCAACTTTTAATTTGAATATGTATTTTCTTCCGCGATAAAATTTGCCGAGTAATGTTTTTTTTTTTATTATTTCCAATATTTTCTCTATTGTGATCTCTTTATTAATTTTTAAACCAGAGGTTCTGGGTAAAGTTCGTAGCTGGGTAAAGGGTATCTTCTCCTCTTAAAGAACATCCTCGTAAGGCTGGGAGCGTGTTCCATTACAGTGCCAGTTAGTGAATACATATATATGTAGAAGAACTTTTATTCGATACACATGTATCGTTATGTAACTTACATATACAAGTTCTCTCACGATTTCTTCAACCTTTAAAAAAAAGCCCGATAATAATATCTAATATAAGTGATTCTTACTGGATTTGAACCTGCGATTTTCAGTAAAGAATCACCACTCGGCCATCACAGTTCAACCACAGGACCATCTCAGTTACTATTAAGCGAGACGGTTCGATCATTAAATAAATTAAGATAAAATAATTAGATTCTAATTAACATTATCAATTATTATCAAACGATTTGAGGTCATTGGAATAGTAATTATTTTCAATTAAATTCTTATTATGATGTAATAAATTACTTACCTGTCACGTATTTACTTCTAATATCTTACAGTATAAATTCCGAATTCATTACGTAACTATCTCTTTAGAAGCAACTTTTGTTTATAATCTGCACTAAGACTTACAAGTAAGTAAGTTTTTTAATTAATGTGTTATTATTAAAAAAGGATACAATTTATAATTATTATATAATTTATAATTGTATCTTGTACAAATTAATCGTCCATATTTCGTACATTATTTTTAACTGTTTGTTTAAAATACAATATAATATTGTTGTGTCTTATTATATTAAGTACAATTACAATTGCAATTTCTTGACTATATATCATATATGAACGAACGGGCGAGGAATATTAGGGTCACGTCGAGTTAAATAAAATTCAGATATAGCTTATTCCACACATCATATCATTATCAATTCTGTGTAAATTGTTTGTTATCAGATTGAACGTACACACGATGTTCACTTCGATCCCTTATAACTTTGTATGTACTCTATCTAAAACTGTCTATAAAATCGACGGCTTTGACCGTTCCACTCAATGAGGACGGGCGTTTGAAGATGATTGTCGTCGGTGTAAAATACGCCTAGCTGTTTATTTTGGCAACGATGCACACAGATGTGATTGATTGCGACAACCGAACGAAGCTGACTTGTGTTCGATTAGTGTATTCTTCGTTTTTAATTTTGTTCAATTTGATTCTCGGTAATGATTATAACGAGGTACACGCAAATTAAGATTAAATTATTTATTTTAATACAAACAGTAAAGTACTACTATACGTATAACTACTACATAACGTTTTTTTATATAATTTTATTTTATCTGTGATTTATGTATATCGTTTTGTACTCGTTGTATATTTTACGTTATTTTTGTCGAGTTGGCAGAATGCCACTTGACCTACGCCACTCTGACTCCAACATTAATAACAATGCCATTTCTCGTGAGTGCAGTAGGTATTTTAAAATACCTCCAGGATTACTTTCGATTTCCGTACGTAACGATCAAGTTCACAACAGAACTGGTTTATGTTCGTGAAACTTTCGACGGTCAACGCACAACTTGTGTTAACAAGTTTCAAACCGAAGCGAAGGAGCGCTTCATTCATGCGCATGTGTTCACTTGAGAACAAAACAAAAGATAATAATTTGATTTGAAACATTTTATTTATCTATTTTATAAAATGTACATTTCAGGGAAGACTATTTTTTTTTAATTGTTTTCAATTAAAAACGACGATATATTTCCTTTAGGCCAGTCATTAGTCTTGTGTAACTGAGAGACAAAATTTGTAAAACCTATTTAATGGGATATTTTATAATAGACGTCGAACCACTCAGAGAGTGGTTCGACGTCTATATGAGTGTACAACTGTACACTCATATATTATTTAACTAAATAACTTTCTAAAGTATGTGGCTCGAAAATACTATATGAAATAAAAGATTTTATGTAATACAATTTATATCTATTATAATACAAACTCAAGCCTCTCCACTACATAATTTTCAAGTGAATTTAATTAACAGTTAGTCTGACAAACATATGGAAATTAATTTTTGAAGATAATTTTATTAAAAATTACTAGGGCTGCCAAAACAAAACTGGACAAAATGTCGGGATTTTGGCTTTGTTATCGAGAGAAATAAATACCTACTCTATTATAAGTGTGAAAAACTTTATTTTTAAATGTATAGAGTACAACATTATTGAGAAATAACGAATTTAAGTTTGCTTAAGTTTTAGGTTGCCACATGTATTTTTATTAAAAAATAAGTCAATAAATTTGGACTTTTAGACTGAAAAAGGATTATGAATTCAAACAATTTACAATTTTTTTTAAATGATTATTTCGCGTAGAAATTTCCGAGGAGCGTTTTGTCGGGACGGCTTTGTCGGGAGTCTGTAGATCATGTAAAATGTTGGGAGAATACAGACTAATCCCGAACATCTGACAGCCCTACATAATAATAAATATGTTATCCATTTATATCTGTCTACGGAATTCAATACATACATACATACATACATTATCAGCAGTTACTGTATTATCTATAATAAAAATCTCTATCTAAAACATAGTTTTACGTTTATTGAATGTTTTTATCTTTCATCCTAAAAAGTAAATGTCTGTGTTTTTCGAGTAAACAATGATTTAATTATTTTAGCGGACAAGACTTTAATTTCATATCATTTTATAGTTGGACGTTATCTCATTTCATTTTGTCGGGGAGAAGTCGTTGACCTTGTGGCTGTTATGGAAGTCAGACATCATGGAGCTCTGACTCATAGAGATTTTCGATCAAGTCATTGTAATATTTATAGCCATCGCTTAATTTGAAATTGTCGGTCTTTCGTTTCGACCAAATTGATCGAGAGAAATAGTGCTATCGATATTATCGTTATATTTCTTCGCTGACCTTAGATAATACCCCGCAAAATGATAAAGCAGCGACCATGTAGGTACTTATACTTGCTCTTATTCATCAATTTTTATTTCAACTTTTCTCGTCATCGTTCTAAAATATTTCATTTCTCGTTTACTTAATTTCAAACGCAGTCACAATTTTAATTAAGTATTCTGTAAGCGTTTGCGTTTGTGTTTACGATGTTGATGTGATCGATAGCATCACCGCTCTTTCTTTATCGTGCGACTAAGATAGAGATGGAGGGTCTGTCCGTGTAGAGCACGACGGCATGGGTCGCACAGCGAGTAGGTGACGTGTGTAGAAAGGTAGCGGCGTGGCACGGCGGCCGGTGCCATGTGCGCCGCGGAACCTCAGCGCTCGTCCACTCTGCCGCAATGGCGCGTCCTAGGCAGTCGCCCCGTCACTCCGCGCAGTACGCTGACCTCCCGCCCCGTGGACCAGGTACACCCTTATCGTTCTAATAATAAGGCTTCAAATTATAAATGAGAATAGTGTTGGAATCCAGTTGGATGGCACTGGGTGCAGTAGTGTGTGATCGAACGGGTTGTGATAGTGGAACTTGTGAAGCCTCAGCCTGTTAACGTGGACAACACAACATATTGTTTTAATGTAATGGCGTTTTTAAAGTTTCGGATTTATGTTTAGTATACAGAAGAGATTGCTTAGGTAGTTCCTGTTGTTATTTATTTCGATACTTTCATTCAGGTTCAAAGTTAAATACGCATTTCTTGAAAGAAATTTAACTCGCTCATGTCGACTAACGGTCGGGTGTCAAATTAGTGGTAGGTATATGTAAACAATATATCTTATTGCGAAACAGGTTCGGACGGTGAATGTGAATGTGAAAATATATTTTTATATAGTGAGGTCAACTTAATTTTCCATTCTATTATTCTATCTCACGATCAGTCAAACTAAGGTAATATAAGCCTGGTATTATGGTGTTGTATGGTGACATTTTATATTTTTTATAGTTTCGTGAGGTATCATAATGTTGTATCGTAGTGTTGTATCGCATTTTATAATCTACGTTTATTTTATCATTTTATGCTTCGGCTGTCATTGTTTAGTAATAAAAAAAATTGAATACATTCCATTTTTGAATTTAAAAAATGTATTCGACTTTGGATACATGTTTTTTTTTAAAACATCGCTATGTATATTTACTTTATAACTAATTCACTTGTCATGAATACGGCATGCGTGGGGGTAGCCAGAGTTCGAAAGACAGCAGCATACGTTCCGCTCTAATAGTTATCTCCAAAGAACATTCTATTGTCGCCTGGTATGAAAGTTATAGGCGATTTAAATAGAAATTTGACTTGTATTATTTGCTTTCATTCATAATTCATTTTGAAATACTCTACCGTAATCGTCAATATGCATGCTTAATATAAATTTTTTAATTTAATTTAAATATAGAACTGACTTTATTTTATCTTAATTCATTGATTGCAAGCAATCGAGCTTTATCAACAAAAACTGACAATCGACAAAAACTGACAAATACTTAGACATATTTTTGATGTGATTTCGGTATCAAACTTCTTACAAAACAAAATGTTCTTCAATAAAGGGGAGTTTAGTAATTATTTTGTAGAATTTTGAAGTAAATATCTAAGAGGTGGTTACGTGTCGCGTTTCCAGTGGAGTCTCTGATCTACTGGCGGTCGGCGGCCCGGTCGGGCGCGGCGCTGGGCGCTGGCCTGGCGCTCCTCGTGGCCCTCGCTTGCTGCTCCGTCGTGTCCGTGCTGGCCTACAGCTCGCTGCTGGCACTATCAGCCGCTGTCGCCTTCCGCATCTACAAGAACGTCTTGCAAGCCGTGCAGAAGACTAACGAAGGACATCCCTTTAAGTGAGTATATAAATAGCATCGAACGTTATAAACGAACGCGAAAATATGGAAACCGGTTCGAACTCTGGTATGTTAATTCTCGTGTGATATTTAATTTATAAATGAATACTTTTCACATTAAACTAAAAATAATTTTTAATGAAAAGATTAATATAGTTAGAGCTAGTATATATTTATTTTGATCTAGAAAATGTAAGTTTGTTGTAAGTAGATTAACGATAAATCCAACTGTAATGTCGATTATACTTTGTTACATAATACCTTGGAATAGTTCGGTCTTGTATGCAAAGTGATGGATAAAACACCTGTGTTTAATCAGTATGTAGTTAAATACTCGGTCGCACTCACTCATTTAATTTTACTTAGCGGACTGTACGATTGTACGATTATCGAATTATGATTTAAAAATAATAAATTTAAATCAATAACCTCACTTACTTTGCATACAAATAAGTCCTTCTGTCTAACGTCATCTGATTTATTGCTGCACATTCAGTTCTAAATACTCTCTCTATATCTCTCTAGGTCGCTTTCTTTAATATATTTTTTTCTGAGTAACCTAACCAATTATCTTTCCCATCAGAGCGGGTTACCCCTTAATGTGTTAGTATCGAAAACCAAATGAATGCTTATAATTATAATTAGATAATTTTGTACAGTAAATACAGGAAATTGTACAGGAAATTAGATTAAAAATATCTTCAAATATTATACAATATTCCTTTGTACGAAAGCCTGACCTTGAGATATTTTGTTAGTTTTATGAGAACAATGCGATACGTAACTTTAAAGTTGCATTGTTTCACTTAAAATAAGGGATACTCGTACGCTTACGGTACAACATGCATTTACTTAGATGACAATTATACCATTTTATATAGATGACGGTATTCGTTTATTTTCATGCAGGTTATACTGTATATAGAAGATTACGATTCGCTACGAAAAGTGCTTGTACAAAAAGCCGCCTTTAATAATGATAATTTAGATGTCGATATAAGCAAGGCGTCAGAAAGAGACAGTGGTGTATAAGAGCACACTTTATGAAGATATCTACTGCATATTTCCAGATGGCTGCTCGAGAAAGACATCAGCGTGCCGGCGGACCGCGCGCAGTCGCTGGCCGCGGCCGCCACCGCGCACCTCAACGCCGCGCTCGCGGAGCTGCGCAGGTACACGCCCCGCGTACAATACAGCTTATATTTGAGTAATGTTGTATCATTATGATGGTAGAGTTCAGTGTAATCCTGTCTGAATAGGCACCACACACTCATCACATATCTTACCACCAAACAGCAATACTTACCTAATTATACTTATCGTTGTTTTCCGGTTTGAAGGGTAAATAAACCAGTGTAAGCAAAGGGAACATCTTACAGTTCCCAAGGTTGGTGGCGTATTAGCGATGTTCGGATAGTTAATATTTCTTAAAGTGCAAATGTCTACGGGTAGGTGTGACTTACAATTAGGTGGCACATAAGACAGCCCACGTAACTATTTAAAATTAAAAACAAAAAGAACCATATAAGTAGGTTACAAATGTACATGTGTTCGATATTTCGAGTTGATTCAAACAATTAACTGTCGCTTTACAGATTGTTCCTCGTTGAGGACTTGGTGGACTCGCTCAAGTTCGGCGTGCTGCTGTGGTGCCTCACGTATGTGGGCGCTTGCTTCAACGGCATCACGCTTATCATACTCGGTGAGATATCGATTTAATACATACCTTGGAAATGTTTATTGCTATCACGATCTTTGTCTTCCAGAATAGACGCAATTCAAAAGAAATTTCATTTTAGGTACCTAATATTAATGTAAGGAATAAGTATTTACTAATGTGCCTCTGTTACTCTACTAAACAGTCACAGTAATTCTTCTGCGGAATTTCAATGCGTTGTTGTTTGTATAACATACCATGATATATAAAGACATTATAATTTTACGTTTTATAGGTTTGTTTACTTTCACATAGGTAGAGCTTTGTGCAAGCTCGTCTGGGTAGGTACCACTTACTCATCAAATATTCTACCGCAAAAGAGTACTTGGTATTGTTATGGCACAAGGAACATAACATCTTAGTTCCCAAGGTTGGTGGCGCATTGGCGATGTAAGCGATAGTTAACATTTCTTATAATGTCTATGAGCGTTGGTGACCGCTAACCATCAGGTGGCCTATATGATCGTCCGCCTACCTATTCCAAAAAAAAGCTATCTAATAATAAATAAATTAAAATATTTAATTTGTAACAGATCGAAGTAGGAGTATCGTTTTTTGTATTTGAGATTTGTATTATAGTTTCAATGTCAATATTTTCATTATTTACACTGACGACCTTATAGAGGGCGAATAGCAGAACTAACTTTTCTTAAGTAATTACATAAGTTTTACAATGAAACAAAATTCATATTAACGTCTTACATTAAATGTTCACTTTGTTACGAAAAAACGGACAGACCGGACATTTAAACATTTGACCAAGAACTTCCGTTTAAAGCCGTACATGTTCAACTACATCCGGTCACCTGGCGTGTTTAGTCACGAGGCACAGACTTCGGTGTCAAAGTAATCGATAGCGTATCGAGAATGTTAGCAATAACAGTTGTGGCCATGTTGTGTGACAAAATTATATATTATGTCGCTACTATAATGACTGTTAGCCGATAATGACTTTATATTTAGTCGTATTATATCGTATATAATACGACTAAATATAAGCCGAGATGGCCCAGTGGTAAGAACGCGTGAATCTTAACCGATGATCGTGGGTTCAAACCCGGGCAAGCACCACTGAATTTTCATGTGCTTAATTTGTGATTATAATTCATCTTGTGCTTTATGGTGAAGGAAAACATCGTGAGGAAACCTGCATGTGTCTAATTTCACTGAAATTCTGCCACATGTGTATTCCACCAACCCGCATTGGAGCAGCGTGGTGGAATAAGCTCCAAACCTTCTCCTCAAAAAGAGGAGAGGAGGCCTTTAGCCCAGCAGTGGGACATTCACAGGCTGTTACGGATATCGTATATATAGATTTCAAATTTTGCAATTTTTATGATAGATGGTATTTTTATAAATCTTTTAATTTAAACTCGGTAATATTATTCGTTTAGAGTTTCTATTATTTTCATAGAAGTTTTTCAAATTAAAATGCACATATCGTTTCACAATTTGTCACGTAAAAATCGTTCTATGGCTGATTTGGACGAAATCAAATAAAAAGACATATATATATATATATATATATATATATATATATATATATATATATATGTCTTTTTATTTGATTATATATATATTCGTTAATAAGGTTTAAGGACATTTGTTCTCAATAAGACATATTATAGTCACTTACTTGAGAACAGAGGTTACATAATGAGTACAATTACATTCGCCATTCCACCTTAAGTAGTATGTTTTAGGTAATTAGGAAGTATTAATAATTTTAATAGGTCGGTATTTTTAAGTTAATTTTAAACATATACTTACGAAATTTGCACAGTTAAAAATTTAATTACAAATAGAATCATAAATAAAATAAATAAAAATAAAACAAAAACTTAATATTTCGATTTACATCTTAGCCCGTTATAGACTATTTCTACCAAAAGGTATCCCTGGATTTCTGTTTATATGATATTATCATAACTGTCCCCGTGTCCGTGTGCAGGTTGGATAGCGCTGTTCACGTTGCCGAAGGCGTATGAGATGAACAAGCCGCAGGTGGACGCCAACCTCGAGCTGGCGCGCGCCAAGATCAACGAGATCTCCGCCAAGTACGTAGCATGCTCTAGGGAGCCTTTAGTATTATATCCTACCATAGACAATGCTCTGTCGAAAGGCGAGTGACTCAGTCTAAGGGTACAAGCACAAGGGACATTACATTTATGTTTCCATGTATGGCAGCGCAGTGATGGTAATAAAATAATTTTTAACGCGGCCCATTGGCTTGTCTGCCTTTCTAATAATAATAAAAATGTAAACTTTTATATTACTTTAGTTTTAATCCCCTCGTTTGCAATTATATTTAAAACCCATCTCAAACAAATCTCCCAATGCGATATTTGTCTGAGGTCATACTCTTTTCCCCTCTTTCCGTTCTTGAAAGAAAATGTCGTGATAATATAAGATTAGCATTATTATTATTATTTGTTTACATACTTTTCAAGTGTTTAATGTCGTGTGTCACGTGTCAGGGTGCGAGCGGCCGTGCCTCTGGGCAGAAAGGTGGAGAGCGAGAAGGACAAGTAGAGTGTGCGAGCGAGAGGGCACACCTACAGCCAACACGCAGTTCTTTTAGCGCCGGAGTTTCACTCACTGTTTGTTATATTTATTATTACTGTATTTAATAAAGATACACCTACTTTATGTGTAAAGCTTTATGAGACGAGTCATGCGGAGATTATTGTATTTGCTTTTTGAAATTTTAAATTAAAATAACTGTCGAACCAATTTGAGTTTCATTCTAATAACATAGCTGGAATTCCCTTAAAACTTTTTACAGATTAACTAAGTTTTTGTGTAATTTATCGTTATCTTTGTCGTCATAAAAAGGATTTATATGTTTCATGATAATGTTTTTTATCAAATTGGATACAACATATCAGTAAATCTGTTAGCTAAAACGATCTACTAATTATTATAAAGGCAAAAGTAACTCTATCTGTCTGAACTGAACCAATTTTGATGAAGCAAGCAAGGATGAACTTTCTGAAGAGTAACTATGAAGGTTAGTTATTTATACCTAACTCCTAGTAACAAAATAGCACATTTTGAAGATAGTATTTTATGTTATAATTTTAAAATTATTATAGTATCATAATGTTAGACATACCTATTTCTTACTCTTACCTAAGAGTAATACCCATTTTGTAATCTTTTTCTGATGGAGGTTTCTCTTAATAGGTTATAATATATACTTTATTAACGTTATTTCGTGTCTCAACAATATAATGTATACTGATCATAATGTTAAGTATCTTAATATAAAAATAAAGTAATATATTTATTATCTATGCCATGTTTGCCATTCCAAAAACATTAAATAATATATAAAAGTATATTATAGTAAGTAATTAAGTATATAAAAGTATCGTTATCGTGTTTGACGCGCTTTGAAATTAACGTGGCCTATAATAAAATACTTATTCAATTGGCGCGAAAAAATTTTTTATATTGCAGCCTAAATTTAGTACATTTTCGTATTTTTTTACCAATAAGGTAAAGATAGCTTACGTTAGCAGCTATTTATTATTGCATACATGACATTTTATGCATGCACCTACGAAGCCTGAAGGAGAATCGCTGACGTCGCGCCGCCGTTGACGCTAGGTATACACTTGTGCCCCAAATTAAAACAGCTTCAGCATTGTAATAATTTATCTTTTTGATTTATATTAAAAATTATTTTCATTCATTAGCGGTTTCTAATATCGATCAGTGTTGTCTCATATAATTAATTTTATATTTGATTTAGTCTTAGTAAACACTTTGTTTTAAGTCCTCCGGCTATTAGTGCCGGTTTTGGAAAGTTAATAAAATATAAATAAAAAAATAATAAAATAAATGTGGGTCCAAAATATACATAAGAGATTCGTGTGTAGGCGTAATAATTATTCAAGGGTTCGGTAGTAAGTTATAGAAGTGTTTTGAAAAAGAATAAAAATACAACACATTTGCCAAAGTTGTTTTCATCAATCAAGAACGAAAGTTGAGGTTCGAAGGCGATACCGCCCTAGTTCTAACCGTAAATATGTAATCTAAGTACGAACATAAACGAAGGAACGTAAGTCGTCTACAGACTATTCCGAGCCCCGACATCGAACTGAGATATATTCGCAACTTCGGCGCCTTGATGCACGTGTTAAGATTTCGCATCGAAACACCAACGAAAAAATTCCAGAAATGCTTTAGAAAAATGACGTGGTGCTCAGGTACTCGGTACTGGTACTGGTATCGCTTTGTTTTGGGAAACATTATATTGTTAAAGCATTATATTATTTTATAATGCTTCTTTTATAATAGGTAAGTATCTCATTATTTGAAAAAACACGGGATATGTAAAACTGTGAAAATATTAATTTATTCCATGTTTGGCAGAGATGTGAGAGAGTCTAGTCTGTTATTGCATAAAGTTTTTTATACAAAAAGAAAATAATATACTGTTTTTTTTATATTAATGTTTTTATTTATATTGCAATTTTATCATATTTTATGCGACTGGCAGTTTCTAAGCTTGTCAGTGTCACTTTCATCATTCATGTGTCAATTTCAATTGTCAATGCACAGCTGTCTTTGCCATATACTGTCAGTTGGTCTTGAGTAATGAGTAAAAATGATGTAAAATAAATTATTTTCCTATTCTTGAGCCTTTGACCCCGTTACTTAATGTAAAACTTAGATTGTATTATGTTGATAAATAACCAAAATCATATGAATATATATTATTTAGGGATAATATTAAAGGTTACACAATGCCTATGATCGAAGTGTAATATAAACTTATAAGAAGCTTATAAGCTGAGTTCCACAAAATAAATCAGTCATATAATCATGTGCAGCTTAACAAGGTGAGTCAAAGTCTATTGTTTAAAAAAAATCACCCTTGTATATCGTGCTTGATGATAAGTTTCGCCATTGCACAATTCATTGCAAAAGTCATAAGTTATCGTATTTCTGTATAGCCAGCAGAATGCTACAATAGCTATTCTTATAAATTCCAGATGCTAAAGTAGCTCTTGTCTATGTCGACACTAAAATTCATCACAGCACTGCACTGCGGGTAGATATATGTTTTTATTCAACATTTAAACTAATCAATGTTGTAGTTGCATGACTTGCTTTTATAATGAGATGCATATATACCCTGATTTATACTTTAGTATATAACTTTCATTCATTAAATTACTAACATTGTTAATCACTATACAAATATAGTACAAATAGTTTCTTTTCTAGCTTTCTTTAATTGCCGATACAAATTTTGTCAACAATCTTATCTGACTTCAACTATACCATTTGTAATTAGTATTCTATAAAACTTAATATGTAACTATGTCACTATTTTAAGTATAGTTTTAATTATTACTAGATATCAGAATATATTGGAAGCCTGTCTGAAATGCTATTAATGGTTCTCTCAAAATGAATAATTCTTAAATGTTTTGCTTAAAATTAGGTAGCTGTTATATACCAATCCTGATTAACAATATAAGATAATCTAAATTTGTCTATTAAATTCTTTTATTTGTTCAATGTTTATGTTTTGAACAAAGCTTTATGTTGTTCAATTACCAAACTGCTCTATTTTAAGTGTTGAATGAGTACAAGCTGGAATGTTAAGCTGTTAAACACAGTTATCTAAAGCTACTTTGAAAATTTGGCTCAAATATTAACCATGAACAAATAATGATAAGTGCCTGTTATCAATTTTTCTTTTTCTACATTTTAGATGGACTCTGGTCGCATAGTTGTATTAGTGCAGATGTGGCAAGCTGTTAGTAACATTTTCTTTATTACTTTCTTAATAGTGTGATATGAACTCGCTCACAAAAAATATTCCATCAATTTTAATTTAAATACTGAGTCTTATGCAAGAATTTAAAAACTTCACTTGTGTATTAGTGGTTGACAATGTTGCAGATCAAGATTATCCGTGATTAGAAATCGTATCAGATATTTTTTTCCTTAGTCAATTCTATAATAATTTTAGTTCAGTTTTAACTTTTCTTCCTTGTCAAAGACTCGTGTTTTTAAAGTATATAGTATATCTTGTATACCGAATCATATTAAAATGTTTAATATTGCCTTGCTATATATATAATGTGAGCGAGTTTTTTGTGTTTGAGTGTAGTAGCTTAGCTAGTACTTGTAGCTATGTCGTTGGAGAAGCGAGGCGGAGACGGCGGCGACGGGGGCGCAAGATTGCTCGTCGCTTTGCAGCGCACCATGTCGCTCGTGGTCGACAGGTATGCATCCTGCACTATCGCTTCCCGCCTTGACTACTGTTGCAGCTGCCATTTACACTGCAACAAGCAGACAGCACGCACGCGTCCGCCCTCATTTTTGTGATTTTCTCGTGCAATCAATAATGTAAAGTATTCGTCCATCAATTAGATATCGTTTAACTTTATAAATCTTTTAGTTTTTAGTACTTATATCATAAATTAACTATTATACGTTCAGTTGGAAGTCTTCATTTAAATCAATTGTTTTCATGTTGGTGACCTTGAAATCTCTTATGGCAAACGTAATAAATTATGTAGTATATTTCTTAACAGATACTAATACAAAAGTGTTGTGTGAGAATACCTTTTTCTTTTAAATTTTTCCAATTTTGGAGTATGGACAAATCTGGTTTTAACATTTTTCATATTATTAAGGCTATAAAGGACCACTATACGTGGAACTAACATGCAATTTTCTTATTATGAAGGTTTGAGGTTTGCATTTTTTCTTTTGTTTTATTCGCTTTTGTGCATCTAATATAATTTTTTTATTTTTTTTGACAACAAATGCTTGTAACTTGCAGGTATGTTTCGTATTCACGTATACGTATATACAAAAATAAAAAAGTGTAAATTGTTAAATGTTTTCGAATGTATTCTTATGTAACACGAATTTAATTTTACTTCATATTCGATATAATAAAATGAAGGTTTTCTCCTTCCCAATATATTTGCATATTTGTATACAGTGCGCGTTTTTTATTAACCTGCGCAACTAATTTTACGATTCTTACATTGATTATTGAATCAATGTATTATATAAATACCTATGGAAAGGTTTTAGGACATACAATACTAAAATAACATTCTTATGTATAGACTTAAGTATTCTACTAATATTAGAAATGTTAGTATGGATATCTGTTCCTTAATCATGTAAAAACGTCCGGACGGATTTGGTTCAAATTTGGAATAGAAATTGCTTGTACTCGGCTTTACACATAGGTATATAACATTTGATATACGCGGGCAAAGCCACGGGCGGAAGCTTTGTTCATCGATATCGAAAATGTTTTTTTCGGATAAAAAATTAGTAGAGCGTAAGAAAGCTGGGCTCGATTTAAAACTTCTTTTAATTGTATCGAAATTCAAAGAACAGGTTCCATTGATTGCTATACATTTTATTTATTTAAAAACCGTTATTTGTAGTACCGCACGCTTATCCTTATTATGCTCTTTAACCGTACAATAATGTAAATAATATTATATAATATTCTCTATATAATATATAAAAATTACTAGTATTATTATTTAAGCATATTCTTAATTATTTGATTCATGGTATATTTCGCTTTAAACACCATTAACCAAAGGCCCATCGAACTTCTGAGA
This sequence comes from Nymphalis urticae, assembly GCA_905147175.2. Classification (NCBI taxonomy): domain Eukaryota; kingdom Metazoa; phylum Arthropoda; class Insecta; order Lepidoptera; family Nymphalidae; genus Nymphalis; species Nymphalis urticae. The sequence continues at coordinate 11,005,939 of LR989991.1, forward strand.
ATTATTCTGATTATTATTTGTTAACTTTTTTGTTCATGCTGTAATCTCGCGGTAAAACGTACAGCAAAGCGTTGTTATACAAACATACGTTCAGAAAGTTAGTAAGCAATTACTGTGTATAGTCTGTTCCAATCGAAGAAGTAGTAGTGATAAACAAGCCTTAGATTTAGGTACATATTCCATGCGATTTGTTAATAACTCTTCTGTATAATGAAACAAACAGTTATTGATTAGTATTCTTCATTTATAATACTAAACTACTTATGTACACTTAATTTTACTTCCAACATTTTGATAACAATTTGCGGACATTCAAAACACCGTTATTTCAATAATCCATTATGAATACCATAGGTTGATCAAGATCTCGACCCAATATTATTGTACTATGTAGAAATCAATTTCAAATTAGAAAAGTGAAGAACTAGAAACCAGCGATGTTACATAGTCGCCCTATTACTTGGTATTTGAAATAAGAAGTTGGTAGTCATACAAAAACGTATGGGAATTAATGATGACCTTTTTGACCTGTATCTACGAGCGCAAAACTATTCTACCTATCTATAATACTTCTTATAAAGTATAGTAAAAAAAACAATGTCAGAAAGTTGGTACTCTCGCGTATTTAGTTGGTACTTGGTACAAGAAACCCTGTTAAAAAAGTTGGTACACACACCAACAAGTTTGTACGTCTAACACCAGTGCTAGAGGCTCAAACCTTTAACCATGTGCGCGTTAAAAGTAATACTGACGGCTTATAAAATATATGAAGCATATTATATTAAGTGAAGACAAATATGACAAATACTAAAAATGAAAAATCTGCGGGTTCTTTGGTGTAAATACGGATTAATTAAGGAACATATTAGGGATTTATTTTATTAGAATTGCTTTGGTTCTCAAGATAAGTCTATCAAATTCTATATTTGTTAATGTTATCTGCTATTAATCCTTTCTTTACATAATATGCAATAAATTTAAAACAATAAGTAAACTCGTGTCACATAATAAAAATAATGAATAAAAATAAATGTATGTTAATCTAATTTATGACAATCTTGACGATATAAATAATAATATTTTATGATTTTTTAAATGAAAGATAAAAAAGTTGATTACTTTTTTACGATTTCAGTTGAAACAGGTCTGCTCTGTACTTATTGTTTATATATAGCGACTTACAACATGAGGGCTGTTCATATCTTTATTTCCAATTAAAATGATAACTCGTATTACAAAAAAAGCAAGTAATTCAGATCGTATATAAATAAAGACAGTGGGTCTTGTTATCGGTGCATGATATACCGTTATCATTTTTTCGTTATGTACTTCTATAATATAAAATATCATTTCCGTGAAATTTGCGACGACTTACGAATTTTGAGTAGATATATTACTAGCAATCTATGCCTAACAAGGTCTCATTTTAAAAATGAAATTCTAATGCTATAATATATCAATCGACCAACGCAGGGATGTTGAACGTTTTGTTGAACTAAATACCATATTAAATAAATTATCGGATTTTAAACTTTATTAGTTCTTGTATGGCCATTTTCAATAACCTATTTGAGATTACGGATCGGATCGCTATCCGATTAATGATAAGAGCATATCATCTATTGCTTGAATCAAGAATATGTGCGATCGTTCTTTAATCAAGATTCGATAGTTCCTTCCGTCTCATTAAATCCTCACGAAATCATCAAATCCTCTCGAAATGTTTCGTTTTACGATAACCATGAAATAATAACACACTCGATATTTATTTTATTAAAGTTATTTATTTGATGGTTTAACCTTCTCTTCAAAAGGGAGAGGAGGCCTTAGCCCAGCAGTGGGACATTAACACGCTGTTACTGTACTGTTATTTGATGGTATCATTTAAGGTTTTTAGGTTTATTATTTCTATTGATTTTACATATGCGTTTATTAGCGTAGCGTACATTATTTCCCCTTGCCAATTGGTAGAGTCGATGTTTAATAAACAACAATATTATGTATGTTCACAATAATTAAGTGATAATCGCTGTATGAACACGAGAAATAAGGATACGCTTAAACGTCAAATTTCCGACCCCGCGAAGTCAATAAATCCTTCCTGGAACAAGGTATTCGTTCTTTACTAAGATTCCAGATACTTTTAACTTGCCAATTAATAAATTTAAACATTTTGTTATAATAATGATAATATAAATTTATTTTCTTCCTCAAAAACACGTGTTACATTATATTTGTACAAATTATAGTATTGAATAGGAAGAGAGAGAGCAGCCCATACTAAGTAAAACTTGTGTAAAGGCTTTCCTTCACCTGGATCACAAAAAATAAAATAATAATAATAGTTGCCTAACAATACATTACTTGCATTCTTAAAATACAAATGACGATCCAAAAGAGATTGTATAAACTACCTACTTGAATAAAGTATATTTACATTTGATATTTATTTATATTTGGTATTGGCCAAATATTCGCGAGAGGCGAGAGGTGATTGCGGTGATAACTGGTTACGCACCTGAACCCGACCAATTTAACCTGATAATCTCATTGCTTGTTTTTAATTGGGTATTAATTAAATATTAAGTTTAAAAAAAATTACATATTAAAATTCAAGACTGCAGACTTTACAGAAAAGTTAGTTTATTACTTAAATTAGATCAGTATAAAGAAAATAATGTAAGTTATTGTAATATTTTATTCGTAAATGAATGAGTTACGAGTTAGTTGAGTTAACATAATATTTACGAAATATATAAGTCTTTAGATCTCACTGAAAATAGTTAGCGCGATAACGTTTTGAGTGCAAGATAAGAGTTTTGTGTTTCAAACAGTTGTAGACGTGAAGTAAAGCAAAATAACGGTATTTTTAACGGTTAATTTTTTGACATCGGTTTATATGAGGGCAAAAACCTTATAAATAATCTATAATTATTTGGTTTACATTAGAAAGTCATTTATAAAATATTAATAATAATAAAAAAAAACATAATTTTATACTGAGCCAATACACGAGAGCAATAATATTTTTTTTAAGGTTCACCAACAATTTTTACACCAAACAATTGACATAATGTAGATGGTACTTACTTATAAGTATTTTGCGCAAGAACAATTTTTTTTTCCTTAACCAATAAAGTAACAAAAAATATAAAAGTAAAAATCACAATATAATTAAAAATATTATTTAATAGTGGAACAAATGTTTCCAAAAATATGAGACAATTAGAATGCTTACCGAAGAAAAAATTCCCGTATATTCTTCACATTAGTATATAAAATACAACATTATTCTTGAACACCGAATTGCAAACGACTTCTCCGGCGCTCGTCTTAACCGATAGCAATCTATCACTTAATGATATTTTAATCTTACATATTAATTTTGTGTTACAAGTGATTTGAGAGTGACGTATGTGTACGTGAGCCGCGGTGTCATTTGGAACAATACGGGTACTGCCCAGCAATATAAGCGCTATCAGTATTGATGGATTACGAAAAGATAACTCAGCTTGTGACATACAAAACGACATTTGAAATACAGCGCGAGCGCATTTGCCATTGCACTACACTAGATGTGTCTTGTAATTATCTTAACTTTATACACGACGGTTTTTTTTGGTTATTGATTGCGGAGTAACGTAATTTTTTTTTTTCATTTTTAGGTTGAACGAGGAGAAGGAGAGGTCCCCCTGTCTTGGAGATAGAGCCAACGGCAACATAACAATGTGGGGAGCACAACGGCGAATTCTCCTCGATGTGTTGATGGCCTGTTGGGGCCTCGGCACCTGGCTCGGCGTCAATGGTCTTTACGTGCAACTGCCTCTGCTCGTCGAGCGACTGCCCGAAGGATGGGCTCTTCCATCGTCGATGACGGTCGCCATTCAACTCGCGAACGTCGGCCTAATCGCTTACGCCATCTTAAGAAGATTTTTCCCGCGAGCACCCGATGCTCCCTACATTTATATATTGCTTGTGATCGGTACAGTGGCACTCTACCTGAACTCTTTCCTATACACAGAGACTGCAATAATCGGTGGGACCGAACGTTCGTTTTCGTTTTTAGCGCTAACGTTCTTTGCAGCATTAGTTGGCTGCACAAGTTCAGTGTTGTTCTATCCGTACTTAAGACATTTCCGTGACGTGTACCTCGCTACGTACTTAGTGGGCGAGGGCTTAAGTGGCTTTATACCGAGTATACTCGCGTTGATTCAAGGTATCGGTGGTGAACCGGAATGCGTTTTCTCGCCGGATAACTCGACGGTCACGGCCATATACCCACCGGCGAGGTTTAACTCGACAGTGTTCCTGATATTGCTCGGTTGCTTGTCGGCTCTGAGCTTAGTAAGCTTCGCCTTCGTCGACAACTGCTCCGCTTTCCTGTCCGAGCGAGTAAAGGAAGCGGAAGCGGCGAAAGAAGAGGAAGCGACGACGGAGCAGGAATCGATCTTTCAGCTGAAGTGGGTTTCCGTGTTAGTGCTAATGGCGTTCTTGAATGCGCTTATGAATGGCGCGTTACCTTCAGTGCAGACGTACTCGTGCATGCCGTACGGCACGGACATTTACCACTTGGCGGTGACATTGGGTGCCATGGCTAACCCGGCGGCGTGCCTGGCGGGAGTGTGGCTCCAGCCGGTACCGTCGCGCGTCTTGGCCGCTATGCTGACCTTTGTGTTGCTGCCGCTTAGCTATATTTTTGCCACGGCAGCTCTCAGTCCGACGCCGCCATTGTATTCAGATACTATTGGTCGTGTATTAGTGGTAAGTATTTTTTTTAATCCAATCCAATAATATCCAATGCAAATATAATATTTTTTTTATCATTTCACTATGGAGCCCTACGTAAATTATACTCGTAAACACAAATGAAGCATATGTAAAGAAACCTAGTATTGCTTGTGTGACTTTCAATCTTCTGTTACGATTCACGTGTTCGAGATGGCCTAGTGGTTAGAACGCGTGAATCTTAACTGATGATCGTGGGTTCAAGCCCGGGCAAGCACCACTGAATTTTCTTATGCTTAATTTGTGATTATAGTTCATCTCGTGCTTGACGGAAAGGAAAACATCGTGAGGAAACCTGCATGTGTATAATTTCCTTGAAATTCAGCCACATGTTTATTCTACCAACCCGCATTGGAACAGCGTGGTGAAATAAGCTCCAAAACCTTCTGCTCAAAATAGAGAGGAGGCCTTAGCCCAGCAGTGGGACAATAACAGGCTGTTTCTGTACTGTATTATTCTTGTTCAGAGGTCAAGAGAAAAAAAAAGTTGTGCGGTCGGGGGTTATGAATTATCTCCTTTGTTCACACGTCAACCGTATAAAATAGAAAGAGAGGAAAGTTCGCTTACAGTAGGCAGGCAACGATTTCTGCCATTTTACTGTACTGCAAGCCACGTAAAAGAACTTCGTTTCAAAAATATAATTCTGGTAAATTTTAAAAACATCGACATTCGCTCAAGCATGTCCGTTTCGTCGACAGGTATTGTCATGGGTGGCGGTGTCGGGGTTGGTTTCGTACGCGCGCATGTGGGTGTACGGGTGGGCGCGGCGCGGCGGCGCAAAGGGCATGCGCGCGTGCGGCGCCGCCACGCAGGTCGGCTCCGCGCTCGGCTCGCTCGCCTTCTTCTTCATCGTCAACTATGGCAACGTGTTCACGCAGCCGGACGCCTGCCCAGCGCCCTCCTCTTGAACCATGCGTACTTAGTGAGAGTCGTTAGTGACGCGGTTGATCTGCAAGCTTTGGAGACTTTAAAACTTAATTTCGTTTTTGTATTACTTTGAAAGAAACCTGCCTACCTTTTTTTACCTTCGACGCCTTGTATAATTTTATTCAATGCATATCATAGCTGCATATTTTGAGGAAAGAAATAGGATGTGCGCGTAGAATTATTTAAGTTAGATTCTCACTGTACAGTTAATTTATGATTAACTTATTTTAACAGGTTATTAGTGATTTTGATACGTATATACTAAGTCAATTTCCACTCATTACAAACTTATTATTTACTACATGACGGAGTAAATGTTTTCGACACAAATGATGCTGATATAAATTATCGTAAAAATATAAGTATTGTTTTTTTTATTTCTATGTAAAGAGATATTTTATGCCAAAACGTTATATCTCGTACAAAAAAATTGGGAGACATTCTCGAGAGTTACGTAATGTCTCGATTACTTTCCAGATAAGAGCCCTGAAATGAGATGAACTAGATTTACTATTTACATTGTTATCAAATGTACTTATTTCTACATCGTTTTTCGGTTAACATTTTTGTTGTTTTTAATTTACATTTTACTAGATTTTATTATTTTTGCTCGACAAATGTCTATCGTTCACTTCAATAGATGTGCTAAGTGTAAACAAGTAAATGTCAATATAATCTCAATTCTTACGTTTTTTTTAATTAGTATAGTTTAAATGTGATTCTTTGGTATGAAAATAGAACAGTTCCGAAGACTACCTTTGCAGGTTGTATGTTGTGTTTCCAAGTTCTGTTAAAATGAACGTAGAATGTTACTTAGGTGTAATAGAATTATATACAAGCCGTCTACGGCTAACAGATGTGATATATTCCATTGTGGCTGTAAGAGTATATCGTTGTTGAATGTTTTACCGACATATATTAAAAATATGAATTACATGATTGAGTTTTATTAAACACTTTTCATAGAGTTTTTTATTAAGTTTGGCTTAAGTAGGAGAGGCTGCCGCACGCACCCGCAAGAAGAAATAAAAAAAATCGAGGTTTGAAACACTCCACTCGCACCTTATCTTTGCTTATATAGTTTACAGAAAAAAAATAATTAAAGGAAATAAGGTCGAGCAGAAATTAAGCACGTCATAAGTTTGTGGTAGCAATCTTTGGCTTTGGACGTGGACACATGTCTACGGTGCCGTGTACAGTTCATACGTGTTACTAATAAATGTTTATTAACTAATAAATAACTAAACTTTTTAAAATTAGTTTAGTTACTAAACTATTAGTTTAGTACTAACTAAACTAATAAATGAAACGATTTGCTTCCTCGTTTCTGATACGCACCGCCAAGGTCTGGAATACCCTCCCGACCTCCGTTTTCCCCACCACCTACAATACCTTCAAGTCCAGAGTGAATAGGCACCTTCTAGGCAAGCGCGCTCCATCTTAGACTGTATCTCACTTTCCATCAGGTGTGATACAGTCAAGCGCTAGCCTATACATTAAAAAAAAATGTTATCGGTGGCCGGTGCCGCACTGGATTATCTCTGCTCTACTAGCTGCGATACCAGACGTTGTCTAAACGTTGACTAACATACTCGAATACATATGTTATTTAGTATTTTTAAGCATATATACAATACCATATTACGTATGTACATTTACTGGTGAAAATACTTTGTAAAAAAAGTTCCAAAAGTGCTTGAATAGAGTGAATTTTATAAACAAAACTGATGTTATATTTGTGTAATTAATTATTTTCCGGGAAGGAAAACAAAGTGCTATTCAAACTATAAAAATATGTATGTTCTGTTATTTATCTTCACAACAGAAACAATTGTGACTATATATACATACGTATTTGTAACAATCTTTACGTTAGTTTATGTTAAATTGAAAATTCCTGTATGTATGTTTATCGTATATAAATAACTCGCTATGTTTAAATGACATGATAATCAAAATCATACTCTTGTTTGTCCCCTGTCCCCTGTTATATCCAAAATGGATATAACAGGGGACAGGGGACAAACAAATGTACTTTATTATATTATGGTACTAATGGTTAAAATAAAAGGTAATGTCTTCGGACGTAGAGATCGCTTGGCGTTACACCAATTTCATAATACATACTTAGGCCTTGGGCTTCACCGGTCAATTTTCGGTCGGTTTTGATTGGTTATGGAGTTCGCACTCATGGGATGAAAAATTGGATCGAATTTATTGGATTAAATGTCTGTCTGTCACATTTTCTCCGAATCTACTGGACGGAAACAGTTGCAGTTTTGATGTCATATAAATATTGATATGTATAAAATAAGATTATGTTATTTTGATTGTATTCTGTAAATTTCAGTCTCGTAACATAATAAAATCATCTCTGTGAGTCCAGCTCGAATTTAACTCCAATTGAACTTTATCTTTTCTACATAAACATTTTTATTTCTGAAACCGCCAGTTTATTGTGCTTTGAAAATTAAGGCTTTCAGTCTCGGTACGTTTTCGAGTCCAGGGAAAAAAAATTGAGCCTCGACACGGTCTCGAAATTGCCGGGAAAAACGAGACTTGAAAATTGGTTTCATATTCATAGTCTTCTCGTCACGGATACCACAGTGCTTGAAGACAAAAGTCTTGAACAAATGCGTCTTACCGGTTATGCCCTACGGAGCCGAGACGTGGACACTGACAGTGCGTTTGGTCCACCATTTTAAGGTCGCTCAGCGAGCTATGGAGAGGGCTATGCTCGGAGTTTCTCTGAAGGATCGAATCCCAAATATGGTAATCCGACAGAGAACCAAGATTATCGACATAGCCCAAAGAATTAGTAAGCAGAAGTGGCAGTGGGCTGGACACATATGTCGCAGAACCGACGACCGTTGGAGTAGAAGTGTGCTGGAGTGGAGACCACGCCTTGGCAAACGTAGCGTAGGACGCCCTCCAGCTAGGTGGAGTGACGATATACGCAAGTTGGCTGGTAGTAGTTGGAGACTGGGAGCTGAGGATCGAGCTCAGTGGCGTGCCATTGGAGAGACCTATGTCCAGCAGTGGACGAGAAAAGGATGATGATGATGATATGATGATTCATAGGTTATTCATTTAGGCAGTTAATACAACTGTTACAATATACAAGTTACAATATGTCTCAGGTTTTGATCTTATTGCAAAAAAAAACCCGTTAGAAAAAACTCTCTCTACTACGACTTGCCACGTAACCGAATTAAAAAAAGAATGGTAGTTTAGTATAATTTTTAGTAGATAAGTATTTCACTGAATCAATTTCAAGAAAGATGTTTTAAAACCTATTTTGAAAAATATTTTTGTACATACATTCATCATCATTCATTCATTGGTTACATGTTAGAAAAAATAAGGTAATATATAAATACAAACGGATCTTATCTATGTATAATACGCTATATTTTTTTTCGATACGCCGCTATAATTTTAGGAATATTTCAAATCATTGAAAATAACTAAATTGTCTATAGCTTCATCTTGGCAATTTTGATTAATCATTATGTAAATAATAAATAAACAAGAGAAATTACATTTAGTTGGCAATAATACAATTCAATGTTCAATGTCGAGGTAAAAACAACAATCGATTCGTAATATAGAAAAGTGAAATATACAGTGATAATGCGTCCTGTGTTATTTAAATGAGACTGAATTACTCGGCGGTACAACGGATATTATCGATAAATAACCGGTTCATACTCACAAAACTAACATCATGCAAAAGAACACATTTTGTTTTAAGTACATTCCTGCAAACTAGAACACCAAGTTCCAGTTTCAACTGAAGTTACCGCAGTATTTGGCAGTAAGAATGGGAGTACAAATAATAAGCCGAATAATAAGTTGAATTATCTAGTATAATAGTTTACCAGTTGAAAAATACAATTTTAAATAAGTTTTCTACCCATATAAATGAAGAACATGATAGATTTATGTGTACATATAATAAATGTATGTATATATGTATGTATATAAACGTTGAAAACGATTGTCTCGTAATATTGTCGACTCATTAAAAAAAAAAACCTTTGTAAAAAGTGATCTTTTGGATTGAGGTGCAAACGAAATATCATTAAGTAAAAACGGTACACATCCCCTTGAAATTTCTCTATGAAATTTTAATAAGGCTGAGGTTCAATTTCTGAAATATATAATGTATATGTAAAATAGACTTCACACAAGCATATGTATCCTCTGAGCAGGAGCACAATAATATGAAGAAGTATCGCTCTTCGATGGTAGAATTTTGCTAATATATATTTTAATTCGTACTCGTAAAAAGTACGTCTACTATAAATTATTTATTAAAAGTAATATGAAGCTCGTAGTCATACGTAATTATTAGTTCTTTAGACAATTTTCATAAGTAGTTTGGTTAAGCATGTTTGATTTGCAATCATCAGAGCAGTATAATGCGACAGGTAATAGCTGAACTAACAGTTGGCTCTAATCATAATCAATTATGGTTAAGGTTTATGCCTTATTATGTTAATATATTTTATTTTTAAAATCAAGATATTAAAAGCTATTTTTTTTATTCATTTGTTTTTTTTTATAGTTTTCAAATTATTAATCTGTGCCAATTTCCAAACTTGGAAATAATCTGTTCAGTAGTAGACTGAGAATATCTTTACAGAAAAATCATCAGAGTATAAATAAACAATCTTCTTTCTTATTTTGTGCCTAGTAAGAATATAATTGTGTTTTATATGCTAATGCATATAAGAAATAAAGCGTACTGTGCCCCTTAAATATAATTGATTTTCAAATATCGAATAATTTAATAAAATGTCTACGCAATAACTTCGCCTTAAATGTTCTTCATAAATACTGCACTACTTCGTCAAAGTCTCTGTACTAATTGAAGTCTCCGTAAAAATGGACTTCCTTAGATTCATAATTTCGTACTTCGTTTCAAAAAATCTTACATTTTTGACTGCCTTCCTGTGCTGGAAGCCAGGTAAGTATAAAAATAAAAATGTTTACCTGTAATAATACGTTTTTTCCAATATTCAAATAATACATAACACAAGTAAAAATTTAGCTTTTGATCTTACTGTTTCCAATTATGTGAATTAAGAACTTCACCAAGAATTATTCACCAATACTTCACCAAATTTTAATTTTATAAATTCCAAATACCAGATAGAAATATCACTAAAGTAATATTAATGTAAAGTAAGGTCTAATGATCAAGATTCAATCCTAGACCTTAGTACGTAGAGTTCAGGACATAATGGGAGACATTCTAAGAAAACGCGGACGTCTTTACTCGCAATTTTTGTCACAGTATCGATTACTTAATCATCCTTTAAACAACATTTATAAGTAAGACTAGTGTTAACACTTGTGGGTTTTATGAAATGAAAAACAGTCCAATAATTAATACAGACAGCGTAACGTTGTGCCAGGAATTATTAAAAACAAATGCGCTCCTTTGGCGCGTCCAACCCACTTTATATAAAAATAAATCAGAAGTCAGTTTACGAACTAATAAAGTTAAATTGTTGTTTACAACGTAATTTAATAATTAACAAAATCATTAATAATGAATTATAGACATAATGAGCTATAGGTAAATAAATCACCAAGATAAATATCGTTGGGAGTAGTTATTATATGCCACAAGAGCTGGGCACCAATGTTCTCCTTGTTAACACTGGTTTCGATTATGCAGTATTACTCTTTATGGATGTTTAATGCTATAATCGTATCCAGCAAATACGCTACTCCCATGGAGCCATCTGGCGTACTGTTAAACATTTAGCATTTACCACCGATGCAAAGATAATTCCATAAACTATTTCTTTCAATTAGTTAGGCATAGTTTTAATAAATAAATGTCCACGTGAACGAAGCATTATTTCCAATCCAACCTCCTCTTCTAATCAAGGATGTGATCTGCTACTACCACATCGCTATTAGACCCGTATTAGCGCCCCTTGGGGGTGAGACCGATTCGTATGCCATGACGGTAAACGGCATGATACCTGTCCGCCGCCTCTTTACACACATATGTGTTCTTGTTACGTATTGTATATACTTCATTGCTATATATTAATCCAAAAATATGTTTTATATACTACATATATTTTGATTGTAGTCCATAAAAAAATATTTCAATAACCATCAATTTATATGTTTCACACTTTGCAGGGCGTCTCGTGTCGGTCACATTTCTTCTTAAAAATTTACGTAATACGTAATCAAACTTTTTAAAGAGCAATGCACTTTGCTGTGTATAATTTACCAGAAGTCAACACTTCGTATTTAAAACGCAAACAAGAGACGACACACACGTTGTGATACAAACAGAAACAATGGCAGGCTTAAGCGTTTAGATAATATAATGAATACAATGCTTGAACTAAGTTGAATTTAAAACAGGTTCCGATTTGATCATGGAATGAAGATTTGAATGATTTTAAAGAAGTTACGTCTTATTTCTTTCATTGCTAGCTTATAAGATCGTCTCATAATGCCTCTTCATTATTATTTTAATTTTATTGCAAACAATTTAAATAAATTAGGAACACAGTAAATAATGTTATAAATCATTTTCAGCGTAGTATTGTACACTAATCTCACACTAAGGTACTCATAGTAAGTACAGCTAAGCCAGTTTAAGACGTTTTTGCGTTGAACTGCACCGTACGCACCAAATTTGTGTGACTTAATAATTGTAACTACGAAGACATTTCAGTTTTGAATTTATTTTTTGAAATATAGAAATTGATGGCTATTAAAATAATGTTTAATTAAAGAAATTCAATAACTGTATAAGTATATCAAGTAGAATTAATAAAAAAAAATGTTTACACTTAATAGGCAAGCGTTTGACCGTTGACTTGTCTGATCTTAAGCATCAGATCATAAGATGTAGCACGCTTGCCTAAAATAAAAAGAATTTCTTTAATAAAGTAAGCATGTTTTTCTTATTATTATAATAATATATAGTAAAGAAATATACAGTACTTGAGCGACGTACCCACAAGGGAGTAGAGAGTTGTGGCAGAGAAGAGACGCCCATAAGAGAGCGTCACAGTGTTGCCGTCACGGTATACGAGTCGGTCTTACCCCCGAGAGGCTCGCGACTGTTAATTTATCTTATAAAAACTTTCTCGAATTATTTACAGCTTTGATTAATAATACTCAAATTTTAAAATGACATTACAGATCATGGACCTCTACTAAAAGTACCTCGTTGGTCTACTGGCTTGATATAACGCTGCAGACCCGGAGGTCCTGGGTTCAATTCCCAGGTCGGGCCAATAAAAAGTTATTGGGTTTTTCTATCATAAAATTCTCAGTAGCGGCCCGGAGTTTGGAAGTTGGAAGTGTGTACACTCCCGTGCCTCGGAAAGCACGTAAAGCCGTTGGTCCTGCGCCTGAACTCTTTCCGGTCGTGTCGGATTGCCGTCCCATCGGATTATGAGAGTTAGGGAAAAGAGAGTGCACCTGTGTTTGCGCACACACTTGTGCACTATTATATCTCCTGCGTAGTTGGCTTATCTCTCTTGAGATTGGCCGCCGTGCCCGAAATCGGTCTGAATGACATTATTATTATTACAGATCATGTGAACAAACTGGCGCAGTTTGGTCGTGAGGCAGGTGTGAGGCTGCGCATCTATCAGGACTTTCAGCAGCTACCCGATTTGCCGCCATATCGCACATTTAGAGAGGGAATGCTACTCGACACCCTTTGTGATAATGCGACACTTGTGTTAGACAAAGTAGGACAATTCTAAAAATTTTATTTTAAGTTAAAATATTAACTATTTGATTGCATAATCGCTAATATAAATCAATATTTATCCATATATGTCCGTATATTACAAGTCTTGACTGTACATACAGACAATGTATAGCACTCGCTAATCTTAGGAACTAGTACCTATGTGGTTAGGTATATTAGGTTATTATCAATAGACAGATTGATAGACGAGGTACATTTAGTTACATAATCTATGTTTATAAATATGATATTATATATCATATGATACTGGTCGGTCGATGGTTTTATCAGTTTTCCAAGTATTACTGCCGCTTCCTGACTCCGGCCATTTCTTCGGAGCAAAAAAACTACTTTTATTGTCCCAAGCGATTGTGACCTTAGTAGTTTTTTGTCTAGGCGCTACGCCTACGACAAAAAACATTAATTTTTTATATAATATTTTTTTCCAGGCGTCAGAAAATCGTGCTTTCAATTTGCGTCATTCCTGGCTCCTGATTGATGATTCTCCGTATAACGTTAGTAATGTTGAGCAAGTTTTAGAGAATACTATCATCCTACCCGATGGAGACTTGACGTGGGCCTCGGCAGACGCGATGTTCGATGTGTACCGAGTGAAACTTGGTGAACCGCTTGTGATATCTGATCTTGGACTTCCAAAAAGCCAACAAGAGCTTCAGCAACTATGGCTTAAGTTACCAACGGCTGTTACAAGAAGAAAAGATTTAAAAAACGTTTATTTGAATTCGGCTACTATAGTAAGCATATTATCTATTTATTCAATTATCTAATAAAACGGTCTTTAATTCCTCCAATTGAGCCTTCTTTATTTTTGCTTACAGATCAGCCAGCCTCAATACTTCAAAGGTTGGTCAGATTTAACAAATCGACAGATCGATACGTTCCCAAAGTTGACGTACCCGTTGCTTATGCTGTGTGGCGAAGATTTACATTTCAGGTTCGCAACATTAAACAGTATGTAATGACGACATATAACACATTTTTTTAAGCTTCCCATCGCAAAACTATCGTCACTTACTTATGATAATTGCAATTACGAGCGGTTATGTCATACAGTAATCGAACATAGTGAAGCACTACTTTATTTTCATGTACTTCATTGGTGTTTAGAATTTATCGTCTGTTCGGCGGTAAAGGAAAATATCGTGAAATTGTACAAGCCCGTTTTGGGGTAGCAATGTGAAGCAGCAGGCTGGCCCAGCAGTAAGATATTTAAAAGCAGTTACTCTTGATTATGTGTTAATGTGTAATAAAAATATTATTAAAGGTTTAATTTAAAACAAGTGGACTTGTACGGCGAAGAGCGTAACGGCACGTTCAACGGTCTGGTGGGGCGCATGCAGCGCGGCGAGCTCGAAGTCGGCGTCACCTCCATGTTCATGCGCGCTGATCGCTGGCGAGTTCTGCACTACTGTGCTGAGACCGTGGAGTTGAAGCGAGTTTTTAATATACGTAGCTTTTTTGTCTAAAGATTGTTTATAATTCATATCTCTGTTGAATTGACTTTACGGAGTAGAAGATAAGTTCCAGTAAATGGGTTTAGAAATAGTACTCATTTATTGATTACTTCGATATTTAGCTTAAAAGAGGGATAAAGCAAAATTGTTAATATTTTATTTTATTGTGTATGAGTAAATCCAGTTCAAAGTTAAAAATAAAGTATTGTGTGTAAACCACGTTATATTTTCAAGGGTTGGGTTGTTGTATCTTATCAATAACATAAAAGCATAAGTTTTTCTCCTCCTCCTCTAATCTTTTCTTTTTCTGATTTTTACTCGTAAGGTTATTGAGACAAAAACTAGATTAATTAATTATGTTTACAAATAATCGAGGTCTGTCACTAGAGAATTTTTGTAAAACCATTACGTTTTATATTTATAACGGACAAGCTTTTGGTGCTTACTACATTTTCTTTCTGCGAGAACCACATCTCCTTTTGCAATAACTCATACTTCATATATGTTATGTTTTGTTTATTTGTTAAGATGAGAAGACGGACGGACGGAAAATTGACGAAAAGAATAGTGAGTAGAAAAAGCGTATACGTGAGATGGCGCGCCGAGAGGGCCGTGTAAGAGATACGCGGGTGAAATTTGAAATTTTACAGGCTTTAGCTCTTAAAATGAATCATATTGTCTGTTTTAATTAAAACATTTTGGTGTCTAAATATTTTAACTAAATTCTTTCTCAAAGTAATTGTGTATTTCCAGGGGCGCCTTTTTGTTTCGTCAGCCGTCTCGCTCGGCGGTGTCGAACGTGTTCGCGCTGCCATTTAGCCGCGGGGTGTGGGCAGCGTCGGCGGCGGTGTTCGCGGGCGCGGGCGCACTGCTGGCGCTGTTTGGGAGCGTGACGCGGTGGTGTCGCGCGCCCGACCACGCCGCGATCAGGCTTACAGTCACGGAGAGCTTCACGTATGCGATCGGCACCATATGCCAGCAAGGTCCGGTCGTATTTTATTCATGTCTACCATACCATGATCCTGTAATCTTGAACTTGATTTTTTTTCTTTTTTTGCAGGTTCAGATTTATCTCCTCAACTGTGGTCCATCCGACTGCTTATGTTTTGTACGCTCCTAGCTTCTCTCTTCGCGTTCACATCGTATTCAGCAAAGATAGTAGCGATCTTGCAGGCGCCCAGCAATGCTTTACGCACAATAGATGACCTCAGTCACTCGCCCATGGACCTCGGCGTACAAGAGACTACTTACAAACGAGTTTATTTTGCTGTTAGTAATATTATTATTGTTAATTCGAGAATTGTGAAATTGGAAAATTGTATTTTATAATATAAATAATGAAAACATTGCTTTTGTGATTAAGTATGGATTCAGGAACACAGTGGAAGTTACATTCCATATCATAGATTGATCTCTGAAATTCCATTAAAATATGGAATGATTACTTCTGTTTATTAAATAGGAAAGCAAGGACCCGGCTACACAAATGCTGTACAGACGCAAGTTGCTGCCACTGGGCGAGCGCGCCTACCTCAGCGTTGTGGACGGCATAGCGCGCGTGCGCTCCGGACTATTTGCATTTCAGGTTAAAATAATCTTTCATTTTAAATTAAAAAAATAGATGCAGTTAATTTTAAAGAAAAATTTTAAACTTTAAAATATTGTACTAAATATTGAAAATGTGTAATATTGAACATATGTTGTAAATATGCAGATATAATTGCAGGTAGAACAGAGCTCGGGCTACGACATTATCAGCAAGACATACACGGAGCGTGAAAAGTGCGGCTTAAAGGAAATCAAGGCGTTCACGCTGCCCATGGTGGCTGTGCCCGTGCGCAAGCACTCAGGGTACAGGGACCTACTCGGCGCTAGGTATCACTAACCCTATCTTACAATTTAATAAGAATACATTCCAATCACTTGCATTTCTTAAGTACCCGGATCCGATTTTATCCGGAAACTATTCAAACTGACCGTCGAAGGCACTTTCAGACTGCGATGGCAGCGTGAGGTGGGCCTGATGGACCGCTTCCGGCGTGTGTGGATGTGCGCGCGTCCAAAGTGCGATGCGGGGCGCGGCGGCTTCGTGAGTGTGGGGCTCGTGGATGTTCTCCCGGCTGCGCACGCGCTGCTCGCCGGAGCACTACTCGCCGTTGCGCTGCTAGCTCTCGAGAAGTTACTACGCCGACGAGGAGCCGGTCAGCGCTCAAGAGCCTTAACTCGTGTTACGTAGTGGCGACGTAGCAAGCACGCTTATGCAATTGTGTTTGATCGCTTCCTTTATATTGATCTTAGAAATAGAATTTGAGATTTATTTTAATTAAAACATTTTTTTAGTGATATTGTATTTTTTTATTAAATTCTATGTAACGAATATAATATTTAATGAAAATAGGTACGGTTTTTAACAAACACATAAAAAAAATATACAATCAATCATAATTTTTTTTACCTATACGAAAAATCTTGTACATCAATAACTGAAGTATATGTTGTATGTATGTTTCCACTCTCTTTAAAGAACAGATAACTAAAATGTTTTGATTGTTCATTTTATTTATTATATGGATAAGTAAGCTTTTCTCAAAATCCCTTTTAAAAAAAGGCTACGTAAAATTGCAAGGACTAACTATGTACACGAAAAATATCTTCAACATTTATACTTTACTCCTTTTCATGTTCAACTGAACGAAACACGCAACTCATATTTTGCTAGTCTTGTATGCGATAAGATAAGCTTAGACTGACTCTAGCAGCAGGAAGTGGTCAGAACGTAAAGCACGCGACGACAAAGAGTGTCAGTAGTATGGCGCTGAGCAGTACATGGTCCAAGAGCTGCGCCGCCGCCGCCCATGCGCTCCACTCCGCATTGCTACCCTGAAAGATAACGTTATCCCCTCCTTTATATATTATTCTTCGAAAAATCGAATTCGAAGGTGTAAAAGTGAAATCAAGGGAAGCCCACCTCCGGTGGTCCGAGTTTGCAAAACGTGGATGTAGCGGTAACGAGAGCGCGCAAAGCGTGCGGCGGAGGTGCGGAACAGCGCGCCACGCGCAGCACCAGAGCCGCGCCCGCAGCCGCCGCCGCGCTGCACGTGCAAACCGCGCACATAAGTGACATGGTGAGTGGCGCCGACGACGCGCCCGGAAGACGTGCCAGCGCCGCGATCAACCTGCGCCGTCAAAAAGGACTATTGAAATTAAATTACCCTCTTGTATACAGTATCTCTCACTAGGCTTACGTAGTTTATGGTAAATTAATTGTATTTCATAAACCAAATAAAGCATGGTAGTCAGCCCTTAATTAGCACTATTAATGTATCATGCCGTACCGTTGAAAGATCTCTTAAAACTCGACTCGTCTAAAGGCCTAGATGGATTACATCCTTTATTTTTAAAACGATGCAGTAAACCTTTGTCAATTCCTTTACATCTACTTTTTAACAAATCCATATATTCAGGCACATTACACCTGTTTGGAAAAATCCCTTATTGTTCCCATTTTAAAAATGGAGTTAATTATAATGTCAAAAATTATCGTGGAATTTCAATGTTGTCAATTATACCTAAATTATTTGACAAGATTATTTACGATTGTTTGTTTCCTTTAATAAAACCTCTGCTACAACATGGATTCGAGAATAAAAGATCAGTTAAGTCTAATCT
Organism: Nymphalis urticae; assembly: GCA_905147175.2. Taxonomy (NCBI): domain Eukaryota; kingdom Metazoa; phylum Arthropoda; class Insecta; order Lepidoptera; family Nymphalidae; genus Nymphalis; species Nymphalis urticae. The sequence goes on from LR989991.1 coordinate 11,024,542, forward strand.
TGTTGAGTTTCTCGATGTTGTTCTTTTAGCCATGGAGAGACATCAGGTTGACGCTGTGTATACTGATTACTCAAAAGCCTTCGTTAAAATACCACATTCGTTATTAATTAAAAGACTTGAATATATTGGTATACACGGCGATTTGCTAAGATGGATAACATCATAACATACATCTACATAACATCTGGGGTTCCTCAGGGCTCTCACCTCGGTCCCCTATTGTTAAACATTTTCATTAATGGTATACTAAAAAATTTTCAAAATCCTAACATACTTCTATATGCCGATTATACAAAACTATTTAAAATCATTAAAAAAAGTGATGACTGCTCAAATTTGCAATATGATTTCGATATTTTAGTGCAATATTGTTCATCTAACGGCCTACAGGAGGAGGAGGCTTTTACCGCAAGTGGCGGTCCATACACCGACGAGGAGTAAATAACATTACTAATATAGGACATAAGTACAATAATACTAATCAACTAACAAAACTTTAATTATTGTTATTTAAAAAGTCAGTGTTTGGAATTAATAAAAGCTTTATTATTATTATTATTATAACGGCCTACATCTTAATTATGATAAGTGCTATATAATAACATTTTCTAGAAAAAAAATCCAATTTTATTTGATTACACAATTTCCAATCATTTAATTAAGAGAGTAACCGAGGTTAGGGACCTAGGAGTGCTTCTAGATTCTAATTTATTTTTTGACAGGCATGTGAACAAAATTATCGCAAAAGCTTACAGTATGTTGGTTTCATATTTTGCCAGGGAAGAGACTTTAAAAATATCAATACATATATAATGTGTGGTATAACTCGTATGTAAGGTCTAATTTAGAATTCGTTTCAACGGTTTGGAATCAACAATGCTCAAAGTATATTATGGCTATCGAAAATGTACAGAATAAATTTATAAGAAGATTAACATATAAATTTGAGTCCAATTCTATTAATAAGCTTAATATTTTCGCTTGATTTGTCGCTTGAGAAACGCAGGGAATGCAAAGATCAGGGTTTTCTTTACAAAATTGTAAATAATTTTATCGATTCAATGTACATGGTCAACAACATTAATATCAAGTGCTCACATTCGATTGCCCGTTCAAAACATACCTATTATGTCTCAATGTGTAGAACGAACTATGCTAAAAATCGCTTTTTGGTAAGAGCATGTGACAATTATAATAAACGCTACACTAATATAGATATCTTAAACGAAAATTTATTTTAGTTCTTAGAAGCCTTAAAAACTGTATTTGTCATTAATATTCTTATCGTTCTTTTTTTGTTCTGTTTTTCAAATTACTTTTTAATACTTTGTAACAGCCTGTGAAAGTCCCACTGCTGGGCTATAGGCCTCCTCTCCTCTTTTTGAGGAGAAGGTTTGGAGCTTATTCCACCACGCTGCTCCAATGCGGGTTGGTGGAATTCACATGTGGCAGAATTTCAGTGAAATTAGACACATGCAGGTTTCCTCACGATGTTTTCCTTCACCGTAAAGCACGAGATGAATTATAATCACAAATTAAGCACATGAAAATTCAGTGGTGCTTGCCCGGGTTTGAACCCACGATCATCGGTTAAGATTCACGCGTTCTTACCACTGGGCCATCTCGGCTTTTTTAATAATACTTTACTTTATATATTTTAATTAATTGGTAAATAACTTCTTATTGTTAGGTTCACTCCATTTTTGAATGTAAAAGTGGAAACTTTGTTGGCTTATGTGAAACTTATTTTGTTACCGAATGTTTATGTATTATATTACTCTGTATGTTTCCCAAAATAAATAAATAATAATAAAGTAAATAAATATTCTTAGAATACAGTACATTTAAGCCTCGTCTCTATGTTCTAAATTGACGATATGTACTTGGACGTCCTAGGTGGTGTTCAATTATCTAGAGCATTTTCTATAATCAACCAACCACAAGGCAGCGGTGAGTGCTGCAGTCGCACAGAGCGCAGGCCTCGAAGCGGGAGGCAGTAACATAGCAGCAACCAGCAGCACTATACACGCGTACAGCACCGCCCTTGTCGCAAGCGCGTGTGCGGGCGCTCGCCTGCGCAGGATCAGCTTCCACAGTAACACTTGTTGCTCTTCGTCAAATCGCTTCCATGTCATATCTGTGCTTCTCACTGATATTAGTTCCCAAGTTCCTGACTCAAATACCATCGCGTGCTAAACAATAATAATATACAACGTTATTATTTATAATACAAATAGATATAAAATAAGCTCAGTATATAATATTCATGCCTAACCTCCATATCACTGGATGTTAAATTCAGTTCATCGGTAGTGTGCGATCGGGAACCAAACTTGTAGACAATCTCTTGCACATCCCTAGGCCAGGCATCGAGAGTGAGAGTGAGAGGAGAAACAAGGTCGAGACGCACGACCCAGGAGACGCGTCCATCGCTGGTGAGTCTTGCCCGCAGCCCCACGTCGCCGCCGACGCCACCAACGGTGGCTGCACTCAACACCCCCACGTCAGGCAGCCACAAGCGTTCTGCTGACACCAAAGCGTTATCACAGCCCCAACTGCTCGCATTCCAAGAAAGACGTTTGTCCTCCCAACTCTGCAAAATAAAATGACATTCTTTAATAAATCAAACATTGTAAATATCTAAAGATAGTATATATGTGTATACGTAATATTATATTTATACGAATATGTTTAGTTTCAAATCGCTTTGACATTTGACAATTACACCCAGACTCGGAACATACAGAGATGTTCATGCACATAATGTCTTTCCTGGGTGTGAATCGAACCCACAACCTTCAGCTTGAAAGGAAAGTACCTAACACGCAAACCGGCCCGTCGACAATAAGCTAAGCAGTAGAATAAGTCGTGCCTACTCAGATATCCTTACAAAACGACATTACCATTCTTTTTCGGGTACGGAACAGAATTCGGATTTGACCATACGTCAAAAAATACTCCTTATGATATCAAGCAGACATTTATTTGTAACCAATAAAAAATTGTTAGCCCAAGAAAGAAATACATAAACTCATATTATGTAACGTTAAATCAGTAACAGCCCGTATAATGTGTTATGTTAATTTATCCAAAGGATTTTCCTCATACTTTGAAGTACAAGAATTATAAGAAACATATAATTTTCCATACCGTTTATTTTCGTTTTTTCTATTTCCGTATATTTTCTTTCACCGCCGAGCGTGATATGAATTATATATAACCAATAAACACGTCAATGCTTCAGTGATGATTGCAAGGATATTTACCCGGTAATTTTTATTCAAGATTTCGTATTCTCTCCACTGGTCTATCTCACTGGTATATATAAATTGGAAGTGTTTCGATTCATACGAATTACATACCAAATACAATGCGGCCAACAATCTGACAGTAGAGGCTTTCTCGTCGATGGTAGCGTGTTGTACGTCGAGTGCAGCCTTCACGTGTATGGGCGAGACAAGATACGTGCCACGGTCGTATTCAGCCAGCAACAGGTCCACTTGAGTTGATATCGACGTCAAATTATCACACGCGCACGTAACTCTTCTTTCGCCTACTAATTCAATGATAAATTAAATAACTTCCTTGGAACTTGGCACAATGGCTTACTGAAATTTGAAAATTATCTTTAACTGTGCTTCACTATGTTGCAATTATATTTACCAACATTATATTCACGATTATTTATTTATAAAACTGCTGATTTTTATTTGTTAAACGAAAATCAAGAACTATTTCCTATATACGCTATATAACACACGCTACTACCCTAAGAAACGGAATATTAACCATATACCTCAAATAATATATACGAAGAGGCACAGCCTGTTTTAAATGATACCCTATCGTTACAAATTGTCGTTATTATAAATAAAATATTAGTAGCTATTTCACCCGCATTGAATTGAGATTATAATTTTTACTAAAATTATTATTCTTCTTATATAAACGTTGTCCACATATATCATCAATAATAGTTGGTGAGTTAGGCCAATATAATCAAAAGTTCTAAAATTCTGACACCCTGAAATTTTAATTATAATTCCAATTCCAATGGTGAAAAAGCAATTGAGGTATCGCAGCTTTAGCTTAAGAAGGTAATAAAATCCAATACGATAGTAAAACACAACCTGAGCACAGCCTTTTTTATAGTTTGAAAGATTATTGGTATATTAGCTTTTACCGATAATAAAGATGAGTAGTGCTATCAGCAACGATGCCGATCCGGACGCCATTTTAAACTGACTGCCATTTGGAATATGGGCTTTGCGTGGATGCGTCCAATCAGCTGTAATCAACATTTATTGTGTTAAATAAATATAATAATAATGTAAATACATAGGAAACATTTCGTGAGTTCAGATTAACAGTAGAAACTAAACGTATCTTTAATAAATGTAAGAAAATGAGCATAAAGTCATATTCCTATATGAGATTGCTCAATTTAATAAAATAATTGAAGTGTATCATGGGTATATTAAAAGTTCAAATTTAGATCAATCGACATCATCATTTTTCTATACATCTGCGTTAATTAAATACCTTTCAATATTTTCGAGAAAAAATCCTGTGAAAGTATTCTTAATCAGTTTACGTGAAAAAAATTGAGAGACGCAATTCCTTTTGCTACAGTTTTACTTTTAAGTTTGCTATTTTTAACAAAATTGTTCATATTTTTATATAATGTCATCAGCTTATCCTATTTGTTTTCGTTTGGACTCGGCGTGTTAAGTCTATTCATCTTCATCTCTTATCATGTTATCTTCAGTTAGTCACTCCTTATCTGTATTATGTCACTTCAATTTATCATCTCTCATCATTACCTAATCACACCTACCTACTCATTTTTTGTTCTGCTTATTGCTTTATAGTCAAATATGGGTACTGTTAGCATCTTCTAATATTAGAGTATTCATATCTTCGCTTCAGAGATTCACACTAAAATAATAATCGATAAACCTTTAAGATTTTCTGCTATATGTGCTACTTTTAAACTTCGTCTTACGTCGAACCTATTCTGATTCGTATATATTGACCATTATGCGATTGTCCATCACCATTCCAGGTGAAGAGAATCGGAAAATATCACCTGACATTGCGCTACATATATTAACAACAACTGAAAGCCTTTCGTGCTTTGCCTCTTGACCCAACTTTTGTATACATACAGGTCTAACAGTCAATTTCATAAATTGCGTTCTCTTCATCCACCACACCACAGTTATTGCACTTCTGTAAGCGCCGATGCGTAGGCGCACTATCGTGCCCGCGTCCGGCGCGGCGCCACAAGGACAGACTAATATTCTCAGGGTATTTTTACATTGTATCGCTATAATTGTTACTAGTTCGTTGACAAATTACGGAAATTCAGTTTGGTAATCTATTGCAATTTAAAAATGTAATATAAACAGCCGCTTACTTGTTTCAGTATTCGCATTGAAGCTGTGTAATTTAAAATATATATATATATATATCTCTTTTTTATGTTATAGGTTAGCGGACAAGCAAATGAAGACATTGGTGAGGTAAGAAATAATAATCATTCCTTACATCGCCAATGCGCTCACTCACCCTTCACACCGGAACGCAACAATACTAAGTTTTGCTTAGCGGCAGAATATCTGTTGAGACAAAGCTCTACCACCAGGTCAAATGTATATAACCGATAGAATTTCTAGTAAAGGTCCAATACCTATCACCAATTACGTTCAGGCCGCTGAAATGCCTGCGTATTGTACTAGAAATAGTTGTAGTAAAAAAAAACACATTACTAAAAAGGAACTTTATTAACATGCTTACATAATTGTGATAACTAGATACTAATAAAATGAAACCTTGCAACACGAATTTAGAAATACAAATCATAAGCAAAAAAAACTTAAAAAATAAACTACAAAAACAAAAATATTCCATAATTTCATTAATAAATGCCATTAATACACTATTGCTAATAACAATACAACAAAAATTGTTCTCGTTTTGTTATCATAATTTAACTTAGAAACTATTTCACACATTACGCCTACGAAGACCCGATTTTGGTCATCATAATAATAAAAAAAAAAACTTATAACACCGGCGATTGGCAAGCGAATTTTCAACGAAACTAATAAATTAATGTAATATATGTATATATTTTCGTTTTTAATGTCAGTTATTGGAACTTTAGAAGCATGATTAAAATTATATCAATCATAATCTGTTCATGGTTCATAATATTGCATGGATTATGTAAATCGAAGGTTTGTTTATACTTCTTCGATTAGCTACTACGGATTAGAGATTAAAGTCGTCGAAGATATTGACTGTTCAGAACGCAAGCTCATTGCGTACCCAAGTTATACACTTAACACGTGGCTTGATCGGAATGTTCGCTATGAACCTTCCGCCTTGATCGAAATCCGTTCACACATCGCTAGTGTGTTAACCTATGGCGATAACGCCCTCTATAAATTTCGCCTATGGCAATAAAAACAATAAAAATCTCTCATTACGTCTCTATCTAATGTTCTTCATACACATGTAGCTATTTATAAATTTTGTATCGAATTGTTAAAATAAAATTCATTAGTATTTAACAAATTTAGCGTCGAATGCTTATCGCATCTTCAAAACCGAACTCTAAGAAATCTGACAATTATCATTTTATTAATAGGAAAACTCAGACTGGCACTCTCTTCATGGTGGGGCTTTTTGCAAGTCCGTCGGGTATCACAACATATTCTACCAAACAACATTAGTAAGCACTGCTGTGTACCGATTTGAGTTAGCCGTTATAACTACCGGCAAAAGGTACATTGCTTCTTAGATCTAACAGTAGTAGCGCTGAGGATGTAACAGATGGTTCTTAATTACTACATTCCATCAGATCGCCCCATTTGTCAGTCTGTCTATCTGTATTAAATTAAAAACTAATGACGTTTATTATTAACATTAAATACTTTTTTTTCCGTATATAGCAAATACAAATTATTTCATATATTATGACAGTATTATTTATCTCCAGACTTCTACCCACATGTAAGGATCTACTACCCACATGTAACGATATATAATTTTATAAAATCCAATTTATTTCAGGGACAACTATAATTAGTTTTCACTCAAGTGTGTCTTATTCATTTCTAGACTTCTAGGTTCAGAAGAAATAGCTTATTCATATCTACATACCTACCCGGGTATATACACCTAATACATACATATATTAGTTTGTTTTGTATAAAGTCTAAGCTAAAAGGATAAAATTGTGTAACAGCATAATAGTTATTTTTACTTATAGCTAGGTAATCATATCAAACAATTTATCATTTTACCTTCATTCATGTTTAAGCAAATTAATTAGCATAAAAATGTGACCTTTTAATTGTATAAAGTGTAAGACATCAAACTTTTTATATAAAAGTTAATAAATATAATTACTGGTTTTGCTGAGCAATGCTAAATATATACGAAAAAATATAGTATAAATACGTTTACAGGATATAAACGAACGTCTATAACTAAAATAAGAAAAACATTCAAAAAAAATCCCTTAACTATTCAATAATAATCAGTAAACGTTACAAAAATGAAATTAACAATAAAATCTAATTAAACATCAATCGAAACATAATACACGCACGCGACATACAATAATGCATGTTTTTTTCCTTTTCGCAAAAAAATAATGACTCACGGAATTCCCAACTTTAGACGAAGCTTCGTTTAACCATTGTTGTATATAAAAATAAAACTATTAAACATTTCAAATCTCAAGGCGAAGATTAAACTTTATAACTGTAACAGGTAACTAAAAAATATTAGAAAATATATTTTGCAAAATAAGTTTTATACACTTTTCGCTTTCACTAATTCACTGTAGTCTGTACTGTAGTCACTGAGTGCCGAGATGGTGCGTGTTATCAGCCGTGGTCGGGTGAGGCTGTGGCACGGGTGGCGGGTGTGCGGAAGGCGCAGGCGGGTGAGGATGTGGCGGCCGTGGTGCGAGGTAGTGCCAGTAGGGTGGTGCGTCGGGCGCTTGCGCCTGGCACGCCGCCGCCAGCCCCGCCCAGCTAAAACGGTATGCGTACCTTTTCCCGTGGACCTTCGTTTGAGAAAAATTTAAAATATTATTCATTATATTTTTGTATAATTAATCATATGGATACAATCATTTTCTTGCTTTAATATCGCAATTTTAAAAAATTAAATAAGTGTAACTTATTTAACTAAATCGCTATTGTAACTGCGGTCCTATGTATAAAATAGTTCGAAAAATAATATTGTAGAAGTTATTTATGAATTAAATGATACATTAGTTCCCATGGAAACATGGAAGGATATTACGTTCTATGTTTCCGTGTAATTCGTTTAGCTCTCCTATAAATAACACAACTTTTACATCTGGCGTGTTGCACTAAATGTAGCGAAGTATTAGATTATCCTAAGATTAAATATAAGTCTTATAACATATTCTAAATATTAAGAACTACGATGAGAAAGTATATATACGAGAAAGTATGAAAAAACAGCAAGACAACAAAAAATCCAGCTCGTTCAAACCCTTATTTTTGATGCTCTGTTCTCACTAGTACCGGAAGCGAATGGTAGAAGTCTTATAAACCGAATTTTGCACCAGCATCTCTACTCTCTCTCGTCTCGTCTAAGAACTTGACATAAAAAATCATTTTTCGATGTTAGTACAGGTCGCGTATTTAAGTTCTTCAGCCACGTCATTCGGCTTGAAAGTGACTCCATCGAAGGCTTTGTCCGAACTCTACAGGGCACGCCGGAGGTTACTAAAGATAAGAAAGGTCTGCCTTGCGATGGGCTGAACAAATCAATTCTGTTTTAGGATTTTCCACCTGCACTGGCTACGAGTATACCAAATATTGCGGCCAGCAGGAAAAAGCGGTGATAGATAGTGAGGCAAATCACACCTACTGCTAAAGTCGTCACTACGCGATGTCCGTGGCCGTACCGCGAGAGTGCTATGAAGATAAAGCATGTATACATTACGATTGCTGTTTATACCTTGCTCATGATGTTCTTGTCGTAGTAGTATCTGAGGGCACGGGACAGTTTGTCGTAGTTCATGTTCGGCTTCTGTTTGCGTCGGCCCCAGCGCCTCGCCACCTCGTCCGGATCAGACAGACGGAACTCGCCGTCCCCGGGTGCACCCTTCGAGGTGAAAACATGTTAGGCGTACTATTTTTATAATATAACAATTTTTTTAATAGTGGAATTCACCCTGTAATGTATTTTACGTCATTATTTATTGTAAATGTTATAGCGTTTTATTTTTTTCGTGAAAATCCTGAAAACTTACTGAAATATACTAACTTTCAGCAGCCATCTCTAGTCTTTAATCTACACCTGTAGAATTATCTATTTTATAGTTTAGTTTAATCTCATATGTTATGATTCACTTCCTGGCCAATACTAGATCAATGCGACGGTACCAAATCGCAAACGATTAAAATTTACTTGCCGAGTTTCAAATATATATTGTATTTGAACATGATAATGAAAAACATTTGTTTTCAGTCAGCTAGACCCGGGATATGAACCTGAGACTTCGAGATATTTATAAGGCTACAGATTAACAACCTAAGCTAACACGAGGTAGGGTTACTAATTATGATGACTCACTTCCCAACAGATGCCGGGCGCGCCAGCAGCCAGCTCTTCCAGCAGAAATTGCCACAACTGAACCTGCCCGCCGCCGCTGCGTGCGCAGGCACTTAACGCCGCGTATGGCTCTGGTGAAATTAAAAATATATATTACTTTTGGTATAAGATTGTGTACATTGAAATTGAGAGTATTCATAACTTATATAAAACATAAATAACAATAACAACAAAATGAACGATACGAGTGATCATATTTTTTTATTAGTTATTTCAGTTTCTTTCGGTATTCAAAATGTCTACAGGAAGGATCATAGATAAATAATATCCTGGGATATCCTGGGACATTATTCACACACGGCCTATGGAAACCAGACAACTGATATACTACATATACTACTTTTTTTTTGTAAATACATACTTATATAGATAATTACACCCAGACTCAGGATAACCAGGCATGTTCATGCACACGAATGTCTGTCCTGGGTGGGAATCGAACCCACAACCTTTGGCCTGAAAGGCAAGTATCTACCAACCACGTCAACCGATACGTCAAATAAATAAAATATATAATAATATAATAACAATATGTGAATAAACAACTTATTGTTTAAAAAAAAATGGTACATAGCTTATGTCTTTATATTTTTCACACTGTTATCCGTATCCGAAAAAATAACATATTAAAATCAACATTATTTACCACCACACTACACCACAACAACAAACTTTGAAAGATAAGATTTATCTATTTGACTAAATGCATAAAAAGTCAGGTTTTGGACGCCGCTTAGCTCGAAGCTGATTAAGATATATAATTAAGTAATATGTAATTGTTTACATCGCTTTATTAAAAGCAATGGGATGAACCGTGCGAATCCGAGACTATTCCGAGTTCCGAGTTATTTGAACAAAAAGACTACGAGCAATAATTTGTTTACATTATTTGAATTTTCTGTGCAATCAGACTATTCAAGTCTATTACAAGTTATACTCTTGAGTCGTTATTTTAAAAGAAATTAAACGTGAAAACAGAACTGTTTTGGATTTCATAAAAAAAACGGGCAACAACACAACATCATTTTATATATTTAACCAATGTATATATTTTAATATCGAATATCAGTTTGTAAATAATAATACTAGGCAATTGAATCATAGCTAACATTAAAGTTTAAACCGACCGTGATACAGCTGCTGGATTCGGCGACGCTCGCTCGCCAACCACAACATCGCATACTTTATTCACTCAACACAACATTTCATCACAATAACCGAACTCTCAAAACTTATTCATGCGACACGTTTTTAACGAAACAAAACTTTAGTAAGCTTCCAAAAAACGTAAAGATTATCCGAAGATATAATTCATAATATTATTTAAATATAAGTACTTTCCCACACTTTAATATTTATTTTGATAAAAATAAGGTAGTATAGATTTTTTTTCGATTTAGAGAATCATCAAATGTGCGTCCGGATGCGAGACCGGAAACCGGCGAGTGGCGGAAACGGCTGAAGGCGTTCCCCTCTCCTTCCCGGATTAAGGGCGAGTCAAGCAGTACTGCGCGCCACACAATGTACTTTAAACAATAGGATTAGGAAGAATAATGTATGAAGATAAATCTTTGATCATAATTACTAAATATCATAACAAAATGATTCTAACAAGAATAAGTTACAATTGTCAATGTTTTAGAAATTTGTAAAACTTTCGTTATTTTAATTTGTTTACTTATATATAATATTTATATTTTTATCTTTAATACGTTATTTACATAAGTATTATTTACTTTGAGGAGCGAGGACTTAAATAGGTAAATAAAATTCTTATTTCACCCGTACGAAGTTGGAACGGACAGCTAGTATTATTTCAATTTTAATCTATACATGTTTATAGTAAAATCTATTCGTAGAGCAATCTACATTTAAAGGTACGGGGTTACGATATAACACCGAGCTTAGATGAGGCTTAGTGGCCCAGCGGGCAGAGCTTTGCTTGTTCTTTATTTTATTGCCTAACCCCGTGCACAACACCGCGGGTTACGACGTTTATTTCCAACAATCCATCTTATTTCTTTTGCACAAACGTCCGCGTTATGAGTTAGTCATCTCGTCGTCACGGGACCCGATGTGAACGAGTTGGACGACACTACTATACACTATTTAGTTACTAGAACTCGTATCAGCAATGGTGAAATAAACTTCAAAGTAAATTGTATATGTACAATACATCATAATTCACAACAAAAAAGCAACCATGGTTTAGTAAATAACTATGCCAGTTATTCTCAGATTTTACATTCCGAACCGGTTAGATTTACTTTAATTTTTTAATATTTTTTGTTTTGACGTTTCAACAGTGTGTATAAAAAAGCGTAGTTGAATAAAAAATACTTTTATTTTGATCTTATACATCCCGATATTTTTGTTTAAGGGAAATTTTTTTTTTTTAAATAACTATCTTTTGGAATTTAATAACGTATACTTTATATTTAATTTAACAGTAATTCAATAGGATTATTGGCTTTCCACTGCGTTGGAAACTTTTAATAATCGCGCTCCCCGAGGGCACGGTCCGCATGCATAATGCATGGCGATCAGCCCGCGCTCTATCGCAGCATCCTCATCTAAACGAATCTGAAGATTACGGAAACGTCCGAGGGTCAGAGAGCAACATAAAAGATAGGTTAGAATAATGCACTTTTATATAATTTACTGACTTATTCCTTGAAAATGTTCTAACGACTATTATCATTTTATCAAAGGAATATAATTTATGTAGGAATAATTGTTTGTGGTCCGATAAAATTGGGCGAAGAGATCCGATTATATTCAGAAAGCGGAAAGCAGCTTTGACTTACATTGAGAGATGCTTATGTGTGTAGTGGACTACGATTCCCTTAATAAAATATATAAATATTTTTTTAATTAAAGACGAGTCTATTTAATATATTTTTCTAAACTCAAACACATCAATAGTCCGTTAAATATTGTATACAAAATCATCGAAAAAATTTCTCACTATTTTATATTAATGAAATATTAAAATTCGAAGTTTCGACGAGAAAATTTTATACTTTTTGGTTTGAAAATCATTGCGTGTAGGTTTAAGCCTACACAAAAAAAAACCCTATAATGATTTAAGTGTGTCAATTATACAAATGTTGATGATAATAATAAACAAGTGCTTAACTTCGAGAAGGATTCGGTAAATGTTAATGGATCCACAAGGCCGTCATTAATAACCGCAGCGACGCTTCTAGGAAACTTCTCTAAGCAAGGTTCGAGTCAAAAGAGATTGTCTATTTTTATTTATATAGTTATATATTTTTCAATAAAAAATCTTAGCTGACGTTTTAATTGACCACGTTTTATATTTTACTGAGTTGGAAGTATATAGTATATATAGATTTTACTAAGTTAAATTGTAAAAAAATAAAGTTCAGTCGATGTTCAGATTATCTTAATCTGTCACTGGCGACTGTTGCAATGAATTACAAACTATTTATATTTTTCATAACTGTATTCACGTTGCTTTTCTCTAACAGATAGCATGAAATTAGCTACTGTTTATCTTATCCATAATCCAATAAGTCTATTTAAGCCCTATAATGTATTTGTTAATGTTATCACAACAATAAATTATTTATAAATTATCGTTGGAACTGCGATATAGTAAAATGTAAAGACGCTAGGTGTTACGTGAAGAGAGGGACAAACATACTATCTTGTAGGCATCTCTTGAGAAGCAGGATATTGTCTGACTGGACTGACTCCATGAACTTGTGAGTTGCTTTTAATCAAGTTTCTAGTAACAGCGCCAGTATGGTCCGAAACTAAATAACCAAGAACGTCTCGCATTAGAGTGATACTGAGTAATGAGAATGAGAAAATATATACTATCAATACATAACTTGTTAAGAGTAAACATGTTTGTTACTATTTGTCACTAGATGGCGTTGATACATTATTTGAAATTCCTGAATCACGCTGTCTAAGTTTTTTTTGTAATAGTACGTAATGTAAATGTCATAATATTGATCAAATTTATTAAATAATATGAACAGTGAAATATAGTTCTTATTTCGTTCATCATTTGGTCCCTCCGATTACTTCGGGAGTAAACATAAATATTCCACAGTATCAAAGAAGAAATCCTAATCTCTGTAAGTCAAATGAACTGATACATATAAGTTAGATTTGCGTACATCCTTAAATTTTATCAGAAATTATTTTAACCTGCAACTAACAATTTGCTATTCATTTAATTAGGCAAGGTGAATTAATAATAATCATACTATTATAATTGCTAATTATGTTTTAATGAGGCTCACAACACTATCACTTGAAGCAATGAAGCGAGTATAGAAGACAAATTCACTTGATATAAGTTAAATGAAAATGTAACATACTCAATAACAATAATTAATAAAATAAAATAGATATTCATTATAAAGATTTAAATAATTTACTTAACAGACAACTCTACAGAATTATGACAAACGATACGCCACCTTAATCAACCTAAATCGATAAAATCAATGTTTGTTTCACGACACACAACCCTACTAGAATCTTTAAGCATATCTAATTTGAAGTAACGTGCGTTTTCATATTTCTATATTTACTACTCTACAAAACTCATATATTTTATTCTTCCCTCTAACGCGTGAAGCTTACGCCACACTACCTCTAGGAGGAGGGCAGAAGGCGGAGCGTGAGGAAGGAGTGTCAGTTTTCGCTCCACCCACTTTCCGGGTCCATTACACTCGAGATGAGAACAGTGAAGACATGATCCGAGAGACGCTCGACAAAATACCACTTTATAGTAGCTAGTTGTGTCGACTAGTACACTAAATACAAAAAAAACTTAATCGTATCATAATATATAACTTGCACACAAGGTAATCCTATTACGTTGTTATAAACGGTTAGTATATTTATTATGTCACTCCATTATAGGAAAATTAAAAAAAAAAAAACCTAAATCACTAGTTTCCACTCAGGGTCCCAATTCAACTAACAAATTGTCACTTTATCGTAATCGAATCGAAGCGTGATCGTTGCCGTTTTTTCATTTTCCTATCCTTTAATTTAATTATCGACTATTGGCATAAAAGCTAACAATTACGTTTGATTTTGACATAACGGTATATGTTAACATATTATCGGTTCGGTACCGATTCGAATAAATACAGATGATTCAAAGTCGGATCGGAATTGAATCGGGAACGTATCGTAATCGTTATAAATTAGTACAATTCGGATATCCTATGTCAATATTTGCAAAATTTCATCATGATGATTGATAAGATCGATTGATATCGATAAGACGTGAAAACGTAACAAACAAAGAATATTAGCAAGGATAGCTTAGTTCAATAATACCATTACAGTTTCATTTACTCATTAA
The DNA here is from genome assembly GCA_905147175.2 of Nymphalis urticae. Lineage (NCBI taxonomy): Eukaryota > Metazoa > Arthropoda > Insecta > Lepidoptera > Nymphalidae > Nymphalis > Nymphalis urticae. The sequence continues at coordinate 11,039,570 of LR989991.1, forward strand.
ACTTTAACTTTCGCATTTAATGTTAACGATAATAGAATTTTGTGTATAGGTAGTGAAAAACAGATTAAAAATAAGTAAGGTTAGTGTCTTGAACCGTTTTACTCAAGTGTTTACGGATTTTTAAAATATTATACTCCAATTTTCTAAATATACTATCAATAGAATATCGAACTGGCGTTATAGTCCTGAAAATAAATCTCGGGTAGCGGGTCCGCATTCCGCGTGATTCAACACACCGGAATGTTAAAGCACCAGTTCCCACGCGGAGCTGCGCGTGCGACTCACCTGTACGTAACCGTAATGTAATCAACATTGTTGAAGCTTTTTTTTTATATTAAACAAACTTTTCATAATAGATTTAACTACGAAAAAAATTGAGATTTTGTCTTGCAAAATTTGTTAGATATATTGAAATGTAAAAAGCAACTGACTGTAATTTTTTTATACAACAGTTTATCTGATTCATGAAATAACTGATGACTAAAATGTTTTCGAAAAGTATCGCCTTATAATTAATCTTTCTTAGATTTAATTTTTTAATGTTTTAAATGGTTGTCATAATATTATATAACAATGACAAAAAATATATCAAATTGATAAAATGGACTTATAAACCCCTATAAGACAAAACGTAATTAAATATGAAAAGTGTGTTGGTGGCGCGTACCCTGAGCTCGCTTATGAGAGTCACGAGTCACGACACCGAACTCGCTACCATTGACTTGCTAATGCGCTCCCGCTGTGACAACCCCTACTACCGGTACGTTATACTTACTGATAGATAAGGTTGAGGTTATATATTTTTTTATAGAATAGGAAGGCGGACGAGCATGTGGGCCACATGATGGTAAGTGGTCACCAACGCCCTTAGACATTGGCGTTGTAAGAAATGTCAACCATCGCTTACATACCCAATGCGCCACCAATCTTGGGAACTAAGATTTTATGTCCCTTGTGCCTGTAATTACACTGGCTCACTCACCCTCTTCAAACCGGAACACAACAATACCGAGTACTGCTGTTTTGCGGTAGAATATCTGATGAGTGGATGGTACCTACCCAGACGAGCTTGCACAAAGCCCTACCACCAGTAATAATATATAACTTGATACATATTACATCGTAGAAAAAAATATCACCATAGTGTTAAAACTATTTAAATCGAAAACTTTTTAATATAAGAATGTATGCAAATTTATTCCAGACTTTATAATGTACCAAATTAAATATACATTGTTGTATTTATACACGTACTCTAATTCTTATTTCATTAATTACTTTATTTTACTGAGAAAGTTTCACAATACTAAAATAATTTAATGTAATACTGCCATACTGCTAATACAAATCAGTATAAAAAATAATCAAAGTCCCTAAGTCTTAACAAGTCTCCTGTCAAAGAAAAGGATATAAAACAATCCATAATAAATATATATAAGAAAATATTATTGTTAACAGTTTTACACTACATTTTTTTACATAAATACAGGTATCTATAAAATGTTTTCCTTCACCGTTAGGAAATGAATTGCAGACCTGCTTTAAAATATAAATATTTTTTATCACATCAATTTTTAAGAAGCATTTTCAAGCCCCTGTTAACTGAACGCTTGGGTTTTGTAATCCGCCAACTTAAATTACAATTGTTGTATTCGTTTATTGTATTTATAGAATATTACGTAGTTATTATTGTTTTCTACGAAGCAATTATTTTTCAATCTCCAGATTAAATTATTATTTCTTCTTCATTTTAAAAATATACAAATTTATTTAAATAATACTTTCAATCGCAACATTTCTGGAATCGCTAAATCTTAGTAGGGCCTTTAGGGTTGAAGAGCGGGTGTGCTTCCGGGCCAGGATGAAATTCAAGCAAGATGCTATTATTCAACTAAATCTTCACGTCTTCACGATATGAAAGTTAATATATTAACAAGTTTGAAGAAAACGGAAACTTAAAGTTAAAGTACTACACAATTTTCATACTCGTTTTGTCCCCAGCTGTATTCGTGTGGATATATTACATAATTTTTGATCAGGCAAGTGTCAAAGGCTTAAAGAGACAAACAGCTACTTATTTGCGTCTTGGTGTAAAACAACATTAGGTGTTTTTTTTAAAACAAATTAGTAACTTTTAGAGATAAAACCTAAAAAAAAGCGCACCTTGGGAGCGCACAAAATGATTGGCTGTTGATGATGATGATGATGATGATGAGAGATAAATATATAAACATAAACTCATTTTTAGTTTTAGCCTGTGTCGTCACAATAAATTATTATATAAAAAACCGTTGACACTTTGTAGCGCTAAATTAAACACCATCGTATCTAAACATATAGTGTTAGGAAACCAACCCACCCACTACAGGCGACTGGACGAAGCTAAGTTTGAAAATCCTTTATTTTGTAGTATTATAAGCGTCGACCCGTGAAAATGGAATAAGGACAAGTTAATCATTATATCACACTTTAGTTTCTAGTAACTAAACTGTGAAATATTCATTAATATTTAAGATTTTATTTTATTTCTAAGAAACTGGCCACACTTCTGGTGAGTCCAAAGGCCGAGTCTTGCGGTGCAGAGAGGCATTAGTGCCAGCGTCTTGGATACAATCCGTAACAGCCTGTGAGTGACCTACTGCTGGGCTAAAGGCCTACTCTCCCTTTTTGAGGAGAAGATTTGGAGCTTATTCCATCACGCTGCTACAATGCGGGTTGGTGGAATACACATGGCAGAATTTCAGTGAAATTAGACACATGCAGGTTTCCTCACGAAGTTTTCCTTCACCGTAAAGCACGAGATGAATTATTATCCCAAATTAAGCACATGAAAATTCAGTGGTGCTTGCATCGGTTAAGATTCACGTGTTCTTACCACTAGGCCATCTCGGCTTCTTTGGCTTGCCGCCGCCAAAACTGCCGGCATTGTCCCAAGGCACAGGACAATCTTTTAGACGGTTTTAGAGTGTTTTTGCTTTAAATTTGTAATATGTATTTTGTTCTTTTTATTTTAATTTTGTATATTATAAAAATGCCTATACATAGTTTCAACAAATATTTAACTCACGTTTAAAAAAAAGCTATCGCTTGTGTAAATACCCCAATTGTTTTGCGTGACAATTGTTTCACTACCAATGTGTTTATTATACATTGAATAGAAATATCAATCTTGTTTTTTTTTATATTTACCGAACGTTATAATTTCCTACGTCACTTGTAATCTTTTCAAGAGTATCTGTGATTTGTGGATATTTGTATAACTTTTCGATTAACTCAATTCTTGACTTGGTCGATAAACATTATCTCATAATAAAATTATGGATATACAAAAATAGACAACAATCGGAACCGAACGTTTTAGCTCAGTTTAGTGCTTCGGGGATTTTGGTTTACTTGTCATAAACACCCAGTTTAGCTCTGAAATTCTCTGATAAATCAGATACGTATCACATGACGTTGAATTTGCTTCATATTGAGCTGCTCTTAATTGCATTTAAAGTTCATATTTATTTATTTATTTATTTATTTGGATCCCAACAGTTGTACATAACACACATTCAAAAACTCTTTTCACTTTAACTTAAAACTAACTATGCACAACCGATTACAGGAGAACATATCATTCACAAACACAATTACAAAACATACAAATCAAAACTAATTTAGAAACAAAAAATAAAAACATTTAAATAATAAACAAAAACAAAGGGTAGTAACTCATTAAATTTTTAAACAAATTAAATAAATAAGTAAATATTTTATCAGTCCATTATTATTTTGTGCAATTTTATATAGAATCTATATATAAGTTTTTACTTGTGGTAGGGGTTTGTGCAAGCTATACTACCACAGGGTACCACCCAGACGAGCTTAGTAGGCGTTGGTATCCACTTACCATTAGGTGGCCCATATGCTCGCCGGAATACCTAGAAAAACTTACCTTAAACAAAAGTTTTGGAGGAAGAAGAAAAAGAATTATCAGAACTCTAGGTAGCTTACAAACTATCCAATTTGACCGCCGGTTGTCATATGGGGAAGACAATTCGGTCCTGCATTTATTTACTCAATATATGACGAAATCGTCTGGAATAATTATTGGCATGCAATATCTGTATAAATTTCTAAACACATTTTTCCTTGTTGTAATCTTTAAATTCACTACGTCAAAATAAGTACTTGTAAATAAATCTTATACAGTTTAAATATATTTACAAGTTTAGGGTCTGGTTTTCAAATAAATGTAAGAGAGAACAATAATTTATTTAAAAATCAATGTTAGCAAGAGTAAGCAGAAACGTTTCAAAAACATTTTAATTTGTGATAAAATATTTTACAGGTATATTATACAGATTTTTCGGATTTTCGTCGATATTTTTTTGATCCATGGTATCATTAAATTAATTATCTGTCTACGTACTTTCTAAACGTACGTATGTTTTTACTTATATAAAAAATAGTATACATACTATATTGTTAAACTCTCAAGCTTATTGTTTCGTTTCTTACTATACAACGAAAATTGTTTTTCAAGTCTTACTATACAAATGAAAATTGTTTTTCAAGTCGTACATTAAGATGCCTTTTAGTGGCGAATAAAAAAATATTGTGACTATCCACGATCACTATTTCAAAACTCCATATGACATCTATAAATGTTTATGTTTTTCAATTGTCTTTGGCATTTCAAGTTAATTTTAAATCAAACTTGATCCAGACATTCAAAATAAACTAAAATACATTAATTATAATTAATAAATCTAAAATATAAAGCTCGAAGAAAACGGTCGTGGGAGTGGCGACCATCTGTGTCTAACCAATAGCAATGTAGAATTATGATTTGTTTCATATTTACATTCGCTTCGAAACGACTAAGTATTATATTGGTATTGTACGAAACAGGAAAGTCATTTAGTAAACTGTTCGTTTTGTAATAAATTAAGAAACGTTTATTCAAGACCAACTTGAAGACTATTTTTATGTTTAATTCTAGAAACAGAGCTGTATAAGAATCTAATAAAATTGCTTGAAGTAGCTTAATCAAAGTAGTAATGTCCTCCAGACCGATTTCGGCCACGGCGGCCAATCTCAAGAGAGATTAGCCAGCTACGCAGGAGATATTATAGTGCACAAGTGTGTGCGCAAACACAGCTTCCAGACTCCGGGCAACAGCCCGGCTTTTCTGTCAGAAAATTCTCAGTTGTTACTGAGAATTTAACCAACAAACCAATAACTTTTTACTGGGACATGGAAATTTAACCCAGGACCTTTCAGGTCTGCGACCTTACATCAAGCCACTAGACCAACGAGTCATTCAAAATAATACCTAGCCTGTAAAAGCATTGTTAAGTTTTGCGGTTGTTTTAATAGAATTAAAAGCAGAAAATCTACAGTTGCAAGTTTTTTATTACGTTGAATAATGCTTAAATATAAAGCTATAAAATGTATAAAGTTGTCGATGAACATGAGTAAAATATGATAGTTATATAAGTTTATGTAATTTTCAAATCGTGCGCAAACATTTAATACATATTAATACACCAAATATAACTCAAGGCACATGTCCTTGGAAAATTGAATTAAAACAATCTATGGACGTGATAGGCACTTAAAAATCATACAAGGACAGATAACATATTGTTACGAATATGTCAAATCATTAAAAAGTATTTAATGATCTATGCTTTTATCCTAATATCGTTCTTTAGATATTGTCAGTATCTTGAATAGTATTGAGTAAAACAAGGCTACGTGTAAGAAGTCTCTGTGCCGAATAACTCTGTAACAATTAACACGAAAAGAGCGAATAGTTAAATAAACAAGACAAAAGACATATAGCGACGATACACATATACTGACAATAGTAGCACATGAATATTCAGTGGTGCTTGCCCGGGTTTGAACCCACGATATCGGTGTAGATTCACGCGTTCTAACCACTAGGCCATCTCGGCTTTTTAAATTGTAAGAAATAAATTAAAATTATTATTATTATTATGTTTTATTTAATAATGTTTTATTATATGTTGTATTTAATAAATTATTTCATTTAATTATAATGTTCTAAATATCTACTATTAGTATTAAATAGTTTCTACTCATCATCATTAAACGCTTCAAAATTTGAAACCGAGTGGTCTTATATGTGTCATCTCTTTTATACGTGACATAGGCCGAATATTTTGCGCTCAACTAGTGTAGATACACGCCAGAAAAAGAAAAAAAAAAGTGAGTGACAAATAATACACAGAGAAATCACCTTTGAGACGTTTTTGCATTTGTAGTAGTGTAATACATACAGTGACTAAAACCGAAATAAACCAGTTTTAAGATAAATTACTAGTTTTTTTACTTACTTATAAATGCTCCTGCCAAGCCAATCACAAATGTTTACAATTTTCCTTTCGTACTAACGCAGCTTTACACACCGAAAAATGTATGTTGATTTAAAAATAAATATTTTATTCACATTTGTTTAATTCTCTTTTTTACTGCTAAATAAACTAAATAGTAAATAAGGAAATGTTACAAAATAAATGATATTAAATATATAAGGTTTTTGGAGTCGGTTTTTTGTTGTTTATAAATTTTTTTAAAGTAATTATAAGCATTTCAAAAGCAACTGCTACTCTTTGAGCCACTACTATTAATTTTGACTGATATAATTAAAGAACATAGATAGATCTCTTGATTTATTTATCTTAATAATATTATTTTTTCCAAACATGATTTTAAGGGTTATTTTCTTATTTCCTTTAATTAATACGTTACTGATATGCTTACATATTAAATTAAAAAAATTGATTTAAAAAAATAAAAGTTTATTTATAATAATAAAGAAATAATAATATGCGTAACAAAATACTAAAATATGAACAGTGCAACATGACCAAATTAAAAAGATTACACATCAATACCGAAGTCTCCCACGAAGTTTTTGTCAGTCACCACCGGCGCCAATTATTGTAACAATGCCTGTACGTAGAATGTCGTAAGTCAAATTCTCTTTACAAAGTAATTTAGCCATAAAATGAATTAACATAAAGACTCTGATCGCGCATCTTAAAACTAAGGATCACGGTGATCTAGTCAATCCGGAACAGTGAATCACAGTTCCTAGTAAACATTGAATCACTTCCGTAGCAAGAAATTACCTAAAGGAGTCTTTACAATATTTTCGGATTTATAATTAAGATCAATTTTTATTTTTTATTTTTAAAAGATTTTTACTATTAACGATATTAAGGAAAAAAAAACAATAGTTTTACAAGACTTCTGCCGCTATATTTTATTTAACATATTTATTTATGAATTCATTTAAAACGACATTAGCTGTTTTCAATTATTAAAAAAAAATCATTATATGTAAAATTACAATGTTAAGTTTTCTGAAAAAAAAAATATTGCAATTTTTGATTTTTTATGAGAAACAAACAAAAAATTAACCTTAGCTTTAATTTCAAACTTCCAGCATCTTTTTTCAGGACTTGTTACCCTCCTATTGATAAAAAGCATTAAAAAATAATAATATATGATATATAGTCATAATAATATTACATTTATTACGTATGTGAAATGTAACAAAATGGACTTCTTAGTGAAAGTGACGCACTTTTCAAAAGTAGAGCCTCAACGGATATCAGCAATAATTCTAGGCCAGTAATTTAACTCTGCGTCACACTGACATTGGGCAATGATTAAAAACCCGGATGAACTCGTCACATTCATATTTAAGTGATTCAGTTTCATTACAAAACTTCAAAGCGGATCCGAGGCCCAATTCCGAATTTGTATCGGACAAATAAATCGAGTACGATAAAAAAACATGAAAATATAATTGGAAAATAAAGACGACACGTTGAGGAAAAGCGATTTAATGATGAGTAAGGCGGGGAATGTTGTTGTGATCAGGGCACGCGGGAGTCGCGGGACACACGCCATCGGCGCGGGCGCACATTTCTGTCCACATTTTTGGCGACCGCCACCTCGTGCCACATTACTCAGAAATTTTTGTGATTCATTCAATCTTTTGCTTTATATTTTAACATTCAATAGATACTACATAGTTTTAATTCTTAAACGTAGACGCGTTTATGATTTCGTGTTTCTTATTTACTAAACTTGATATGAAAATGAGACCAATACTGCTGTCTCAAATGAAAACCGTAAGTATTCGTTTCTTATAGAAATAAAATACATATAGATACACGTATCAATAGCTTAAAACACTTGTTCCAAAAAGTAAATATCTATGGCTTAAACGAAATAGCGGATAGGTGCATATCTAACAATTTCTTTCAACACATATAGGATACGATCTTTGTCTTCACCGTCTAGCATATAATGAGTAATCATTGTTATAAATGAATGAATTAATAAAAAAATAAAGATAGAATTAAACCGGATACATATATTTTATTAACTAACAAATCGTTTAGTTGAACACTGATCTCTCTCTCTCTCTCTGTCATAATTAATGTGACATACGAATAAAGAAGATCTAACACCGTTGAACTAATCACCTAAAAAATAAAGGTGGCTTAATTGGTTAATTTTTTATTTACACAAAATAATTATTCAATTGCATCATTTCTTTTATAAGACCCCTTTATAAAAAGAAGGATTAACAAATGTAATGAAGGCTGCATCTATCACTGCGAATTCCCACCACCCCAGTAATACGAGCAGATAGTGATGATAATGACGGACATTACGACCCGTTCTACTCGGAGATTCCATTTTCTTTTAATCTTATTGCAATACCAAAAATCGAAAAAGGGTTGCTAACACGATGAATGTATTTCCACTTTTGTTAAGGTTTTTTTTTTAATATATCAAACAAATGATACGTTAAATTAATTGTAATTTGAAATTCGAATTATAACACAAACGCATTTCAAAGCAATGATAGAATAGTATACTTAATTGTATATGATATAAACTTCATCGGTTATAGAATTATCGATTAGGTGAGAAAGTTTTTATAAAACTTGACGTTACGGTCCTGAGAATGCCATAATATAACATAAAAAGTTAATTAATTAAGTAATTGAATTACAAATTACGCGGGTGAAATCCAGGCGCCCAGTTATTAGTGGGTAATTGGGTAAAATGGGTACCTAAAATATAATAATAAAAAACCTTTATAGAGATTTGTCATCTGTTCTAAAAGAACAGTAAGCGGTTTGATTTAATTATTGAAAACCGAACTTCTGTTAAATATCAAATATCCTAGGAAATTAACGGCTAAATCTTTTTTCGAATAATAATACGGAAATTTACCTAATTCAGTGTTAAGACTCGACCTATCATTATATTGCCTTTTATGTATGTGAATTGTGAAAGTAACTGAATCGAAAAATAAAAGAACTACATTGCAGTCTCAGCGCATAGTTCGTAGAGCATTGATCTCCTCGTCTAAAGATCACCAACATACATTTAAACAACCGGTTTGGATATTATGAATGATTTCAAAACTATGGTCGCTTATGTGTAATATTAGAGTATATAAGTACAATTGTACGATTTAAACAGGCAATAAAAAGTCCTCATTAATCCACATTAATAGCATAATTATATAGCCGAGATGGCCTAGTGGTTAGAACGCGTGGATCTTAACCGATGATCGTGGGGTCAAACACGGGCAAGTACCACTGTATTTTTATGTGCTTAATATGTGTTTATTATTCATCTCGTGTTTGACGGTGAAGGAAAATATCGTGAAGAAATCTGCATGTGTCTAATTTCACTGAAATTCTGCCACATGTGTATTCCATCATTGGAGCAGCGTGGTGAAATAAGCTCCAAACCTTCTCCTCAAAAAGAGAGGAGGAGATTCATAGGCTGTTTCTGTACTGTACTGTAGGGTATTCTAAATATATTTTATCTACTAAGCCAACTTTTGGACTATTTAATAAAAAATATATTAAAATATAATTCAAAGAGCGCAATTTCGTTTTATCTATGGTATGTCCTATGCATGAACTAAATATATTAGCGGGACAAATATTCATGTACAATTTTCAAAACTAACTTATTTTTTATTATTAATATTCGAAACATTTTAAAATTAATATCTTATCTATATATAAAACAACGATGATCTGTCCACGCATATTATTTTTAACATAACGTTAAAAACTGGCTGAAGAAGACCTCTCCTGAGTACTATTAACGTTAATCAAAGTGTATAAACAATTTAAAAACTGAAAGCAAATCATTGAACGGCTAGTGAAAGAAAATAGAATTGTTGTCAAACATCAGCGCTTGTTAGATTTAAATTGATGTCCGATGAACGATTGGTTCAAACACGTATTATCCGACTTCAAAAAGAAGGTTATCAATTCGGCCTGCTTTTATATGAATGATGAATCGTCTACAAAAGTTTTTTTTGTATTAACAACCGTTACTTCTGTTTGAATACTATTTGATTTTATCTGATTCATAGCTTTCAATTTCAAGATGGCTGATTATTTAGTTTTTTTTATATTTTTGTTTGGAATATGTCAAAACTATAAAAAGTACTAAAAATTGTCTATGATTTCATCTCGATCTTTCATTCAAGGTCAATGTCTTTTCACTCGTCACTCAGTGACAATTAATACCTTAATAGTGTATAGGTGTATAGTGTATATACAAAGATTAAAGACTTATAATAACATTAATACAATTTTGTTTATTTTTTGACAAAATAATCGAAGGTTTATTGTCGAATTTGGCTCTGCGATTTTATCTTGGCGAGCGCTGATAAGTTAATGTATACGAGTAGTTGAAATTACTACTAATTTATATAGAGCACTGTAAAATTGAAAATCGTATATGCATTGTTTTGTTTCATTTTTCAAGATAAAAATACATTCACGTATACCAACGGGATAAATATTCATTTTCATTTAAATTTTCATCAATTAAAAAAATATTGTCTTGAGAAGTATTGAGATATAATTTTGTAGTGTAAAACTTATTTAAAAATTTTTATTAATGACTATACGAGATTGTGATATTCAAAAACCTACCCAGAGTCTATGTATAAATCTACCTTTTTACTAGATTGATTTAAATAAATGACTAAGTATACCTATCTACTAAATATATAATTATATATTTTACTATATGTACAATACTACTATGTACTGCTCATGTTTCGATAATTTTAATTCTACAATTACATAAATTAATTACTTCAAGTGTCTTATTTCTATTGAAATAAGCGGTTATGGTCTTCTGTTTTCAATCAACTTTTTTCGCCTTAACTATCTACCGTTTAATTCTCAAAAACCTATTCGCCTAAAGCTTTAATCACGTAAGTTTTAATCATATTGGTCAAAACGACAAGATTATAGAGGCGGCATGTGCCGTAGATACACAGTTTACACATTACACAATATTTTATTCGGAGTATTGCCTGAGTCAGCGGCGTGCGGTGCGCCAGATGAATAGATCGAGATCGCGCCGGCGGCGTGAGATACGTGAGTCATGTAGCGCCTCCATTCATAAGTTTCGACTATCGGAACTTCCATTACGTTTTTATCGAGAGTGGGTAATACGAACCTCGACCCCTTACCGGTCGTTTTCTCTGGTTCGGTTTTTATTTTTAATTATTATCAAAATATTTTTTTATTTAGATTAGGGATTTGTCGATAGTTTGCTATGTTGACTTTAGTTTTCCAAATTAAAGTAACACACTGTATAATGTGAATAATTACCAAATGTTGAATAAAATTGTATATGTTCTTATTAGCATCGTTATTATTAATAATCCTTTAAAATGAAATATATTAATTATTTTTTCTATTTTTTATCAGTCCATTTAAATCCTTTCGCTTTCAAATATGATTCAACAATTCAAACATTTTTTGTTCAATAAATTCCCAATTTGAACTCCCAAACCGTTGGAAGTGAAGCCTTTGCCCAATAGTGGGACATAAATGAGTTGTTTCAATCTATTTAAGCAGCAGTTTCTTATAACACAATGAATTCGATTTAAAATGCGCGAGCGAGTTTTAAATGTTTATTTCATAACCTGACCATCTGTAATACTTTATTAAAGGAAATGCTTTGCTCACGTTCAGGAGCAGAATTCGAAGAGGTCTGGTGCTCTGGCAGAGGCGGCGGCGGCGGACGACCCTTGGCGGTCGCGTGTGCGTGCTGCAGGTAAGCATGAAAGATCCGCGCCGCCTGAGAGTTACCGCCGCACACCTAAAATAAAATTTACGTTATAAATATATATATGTAATGTAAATTGAAATTATGAAAATGTCCTAATCCAATTTAAGCTTCAGCGGTAATTCTGAAAGTCTAGCCAATTGCAAAGCTAGTTTCATAAAGGTGTATGAACAAATTGGGGTGCGTTCCCGCCATAGTCAGATAAGAAGGCAATCTGCGTCGTGTTTTGAGAGAGATTAGACCAGCACCCACAGCACCATATTGTTATTCCGGAATACTGAAGATATTTCGATCCTTTTTGGGATTCAATATATTTCGACCATTATAACGTTATTGACGCTATTTATTAACATAAAATTTAATCGAACTTAAATGTTATAAGATAAGTGATATAAATATATATATTAAGTAAATTTTCAAACTAAACTAAAGTACTAAAATATTCGACCGACCTGAAGCCAGTTGTCCTCGGTGAGGGCGAGTAGTGCAGGGCCTGTTGGTGGCAGGAGATGTCGGCGCGGCGCGGGCACGCTGAAAGTGCGGGACACCCACCGCACACATCGCACCACGTCGACCTGCTTCCATTGCTCCGGATCTTAACATAGAATTTAAGTAATAAATACATACACTTAATATAACAAGAACTAACGTGTTTGTAAATAAAATAGGAATTTGGTGGTCAGGGAATAAAAGCGTTACATTTGATAATCTGTGATCCTGGGACTAGAATTTATATTTTCATAACCTGACCGGCTTACATGACCGACATACGTACGAGTATATACTTTGGGCACAGGATATATTATTTAATTAGATGCATGTCAAACGTCCGTAGAATTACAAGAGCGGTACTCTATGCTAGAGATATAATTTCTTAACCCATAATAGGTATGGTTCATGTGCTTTATTTGTGATTATAATTTATCTCGTGGTTTACGGTGAAGGAAAACATCGTGAGGAAACCTGCATGTGTCTAATTTCACTGAAATTCTGCCACATGTGTATTCCACCAACCTGCATTGGAGCAGCGTGGTGGAATAAGCTTCAAAACCTTTTCCTTAAAAAGGGAGAGGAGGCCTTTAGTCCAGCACTAGGTAGGACATTCACAGGCTGTTACGGTATGGTTAACAAAACAAATTATCAATATTTATTACGTTATAAGATTACGATAAAGGCGTTTATATCTGAACGTGCAACTCTTAATGTTTTAATTTGTATTTACAATTAATATCGTGGTTGACAGTGAAAGAAAGCAATTTGACAAATATGTACGTTTTGTTGTTTTGTATTTGTTATAAATTTCGGGAAAACTCATATTAAGCATACCACCTGTATTTAAAGAAATGAATTAATTTTTGTATGCTTCTTCAATAAAAATAATTAAATAAAGTTCTTTTTTTTTTCAAAGTTTGTACATTCTTTTACCAAGGCTCCTAGGCTCAAGCCTACTAAGCCTGCTAAATTCACCACTGTATAGAAAAGCAATATGTTTAAAATAAAACATTTCAATTACTAACTAACGTAAAGTGAAACTTCTCTTAAATTATATAGCTCGTTGATGTTCGTAAAATATGTAAAACGGTGCTCTACTTTAATATTGTATCGATTTTAGATTTAAAATTTCTGACTCGATTGATTTGATACCCTTAACTTCTTTTAATCTCAATGTATATAAAACAGAATAAAGTCTTATATTTTTAAGTTGGTCAATATCGACGACATAAAAAATGATGATCTTACTTTCCTTTATATTTCATTGTACAGCACAAAGATTTAAAAAATACAAATCAAGGATACCACCTTATTATAGTAGCATACAACTTTGGCTACATAGCGATCTCCTCCAGGCAACCAACGGTATAAGGAATTGCTCATAGGATATGAGGTAGCTGGTGCATGTGATAATAATATATAAAATAGCATATATAATATAAAATAAACAAACTAATAAATAAATGTCAATATAAATATAAAATATACATATATTAATAAGAAAAATAGGTATATTATCAATATATACTAAAATTACAAGTAGGTATACCTCGCACTGTATTAAAATGAGATGTAATCATACCCAGCACGGAGCTATCTCAAGATTTACATTTTCATTTTACCTCTTACAAAACATTGAACAAGCAGTTTCGCCGAAACTATTTAATACAGACTTGATAGAATCTTGTTATGCTGTCAGAACTGCTTACTTCATTATTCCGTAGTTTGAAAATCATTATCATCGAAACATGTCCACAGAAAACTAGTACCACGCTGGTATTATGTACATAAAATATGTGTATAACATTTATATCAAAAAATAAGTACTACTATTGTGTTAGTTATATAAGTTTTTATGTGAAATATTTTTTTAAAGTTTTTCGAATAATTTTGTTTGGTAACTCGTGTGTTTCACTTTGAACGGTCTAAACCGCGAGGGGCCAAAGAATATCATCATCAGCCCAAAAGAAGCATTCAAAATTTCGAGAATTTAAACTTAAAAAGTAATCTAGGATCAAGGAAATCATTATTGCCATATTTAATAATTTTGCAAACAAATAAAGCAATAATGTAAGTTTCCTAACTTCTGTTTTCAACTTGAGTTGCAACACCTCAACTTTAGAGCACTTGGGGCTTTGACTTGATCAGCCATTGATTGTATACTTACGCAGAATAAATGATCCTTTTTATTTATGCCTAGTGAACATAGGAATATAACACAAGTGTAGTATTTTTTAGGAAAATGTTCTGCAATTTTATTCTTAATTTATTAGACTGGTAAAAGGGCCGCCTTATGGTAAGTGGTCACAGCCGTAAATATTAGTCAAATATTAGTAAAAAATTATACATCGTCAATTCCACCTACGTTATGGACCCTAAGATATTATGTTCCTTGTTTCAGTAATTACTCGGGCTCACTTACCCTTCAAATTGGAACACAACGCAAAGTTTATACGTTAACAGAACGATCTAGAGATCATTTTCAGCAAGGGTTTTATTATTTCGAATAAAAAAACTGACAAAAGGAAATGTTTCAATATAATTAAAATATATAAATAGTTTAATACTTTTTTCATAGACTACGGTTATATACAAAAATGATATAATACGATGGATAATATTTGACCATTGATCAATAGTTGTAAATAATATTTTCTGCATATAAAAATAAAATAATATATTTATTATATTTATTTATTTGTTATTCCCTCAAACTTTAGTTATTGCCTTTACATAAAAAAAAAAATATTATTTTGGTAGATTAGAGGTAGAGAGAGAGCTTTTTTCTGTACATTTAAATATATTAGGTATTGTGGACATTTTTATTAATATATTTAGATGAACACAGAATAAAAATGTCATAGATATTTTATATTATCTATCTGTCACCAATGAATGAAAAAACCTTTTAAGTTTTATTATATAACTCTACAAAAATATGATTATGCTGCTTACAGATAACATTTGATTGATAAATTAACAATATTCAGGAAAATTTACAAAATATTCTATTTCGAAGAACAGTCTTATAAGACAAAAAGCCTGGTTAAGCCTGGTGTTTAATTTGGTAGTTAATTTCATTTTATAATTACGCTTGCTTCATTATTAAATAACATATTTAAATGAGCTAATTTTAATAAAACTAAATAATCTATAGGAGTTAATTTAATAATTGTCATAATGAAAATCATTACAGTTAATAACAGCCAGTTTGAAATATTTACAATTAAATAAAAACTATTGTTTAAGTTAAGAATAAAGAAAAGAGGTTATTACAATTTCACTTCATATTAAAGCAAAAATAATTGTCAACTCTCATCCCCTCTCATCACCAAATAGTTACCATTAAGAATTTACATATAGTAAATGTTTTGATAAAGTAATGCATTTAACTGACATAAAACTATTATAAGTAACCTAATATTAGGTATAAGTATTATACCGACGGCAACTATTAGCCTAAATCTTCGTGAAATGTAAAAAAAATTAATTAAATATAAACTTTATCACACATCATTCTAATAATATATTATTATGATTCGTAACTTTGAACACAAAATATTTTAATGTGGCAAATAAAAATATGTTTTATTTACCGGCGGGAACGGTTTCGTCCCCTGATTCGGAATCAGAGTCGGAGGGCGGCGTGGGGAGGGCGGGCTCCATACAAGCATTGCGGGGGGCCAGGGTTGCTGGGCACTCGGGACACGACACGACACTACACTTGGCTCACTATTCACCACCTGTTCACGTAAACGGTAGCACCGATGGTCACCCTACCATGTCAATGATAACTATAGGCGGCGGCGCGACCTCTCATTGCTTTTTATTCGCCCGGCGCGTCAGCTGTGACGTCGTAGATTCGTCAGCGCTCTGCGCGCACGCGTATGACGAGGAAAACGCATTCTGGGAAGCTGCGCCCGCGCTTATACTTTGCTCATTGTATATACGACTTGCACCATATATTAATTAGTCAAGTGACTTTCGCACTTTACTACATTCTACGCATTCGAGTTACCAATTACAACTATACGTTTATACAAAATAACAACTCCAAGAAATTTATCTCTTTATTAAGTAAGCATAATTATTTTATGATAATTATATTCATATAAAAAATAAAAAGCTTTTAAATGTCCCACTGCTAGGTAAATTCTTCTCCACTTAAGAGAAGTGATATATATTACGTAGAAAATGAAAATACATTTATTAGAAATTCTGATCAACGTTTGTCCTTCATGGATAAATCATAGAAAATTGAAGTATTTCTATTGTGTAATAGGAACGGTATTGTTTTGCTCAATTTAAAAATTACATGGAGTAGCTGATAGGGTAAATTTAGGTATAGACATAAGTTAATTGCTTAGGATAATGAAAAGTACTCAGCTGAGTAAATAAAAAATATTTTGTTTTCAGATACAACTATTCATATATTGAACATACAGCTGAGGTGTCCGAGTGGTTAAGGAGTTGGACTTGAAATCCAATGGGTTTTACCCGCGCAGGTTCGAATCCTGTCCTCAGCGTAAAATTATTTTGTCTTCAAAGCACGTTTAATCGTGACGTAGTTTTTTTTATTTCCTTCTACATTAAATCTGATTTCATTAAGTCTTGTCTAACATTGTTTAACCACAATCTTATAAATATTTCAAAATACATTACAGTGGTTGCGGAAAAACCGTCTTCACAAATGAAAAAATAGTGCTATCAATAATGTATGTATTCATGACTAGTATTTAATAAAAATGTAAAATATATATTTACGATATTACCTAAGTTATATTTAATTTATAAAAATTGATTAAAATGAATATATTACTAATATATATAAGGATTCATTATATAATACAAGAAAGCTTAACGAAAATTATTATTTATTTTTACATATTTATCAAACATTAATATGAATTTGTTATTGGAACCTTTTTCTACATATATGCTTTCGCAGATTTTGTAAATATATTTTGTACCAAGTTTTCGTATACCTATTTGTTACAGTTTATGAATAAAAGCAAAGAGTAAAATGTCTAACGCGTCCGTTACCTATGTGATTTAAGGTCGCATACAATTTATTACAATATCCTTTTAAAAATAAATGAAACGTCTGCAACCTTGGATTAAAATTATTAGTTACCTGCAAAAATAAAAATAAATACTAATTCCACACTTTTCTATGTATGTAATGTTGTATTTAGGGGTTTTTTTATGAATTTTAAAATAAGGTTTAAATGAATTAATTAACTAAGTTAAAATGTAAGGTAACTGACAGTTTATTTTGTGTAAAAGTGTATCGATCTCGTAGTAGTACGTGTCGTTCACAGTCATATCCCAATATATATATATATCATGTCCCTGAGACCGGTGTCAAAAAAAAAAACTCGCATCTAATATTTTCGTGGTACCTTGGGTAGGTGCCACCCATATTCAACGGCAAAACAGCAGTACTTGTTATTATTGTGTTCCGGTTTGAAGGGTGAGTGAGCCAGTGTAATTACAGGCACAAAGGACATAACATCTTAGTTCCCAAGGTTGGTGGCGCATTGGCGATGTAAGCGATGGTTACCATTTCTTACAATGCCAATGTCTATACTATACAAAAAAATTGTGATATTAGATAAGGTTAATATTTCTAGTGGTAGTTGTATAGATCTAATAATATTTAAATTGATAAATTTTGACTAACAACATGTATGATTCACTACACTCAATATGATAAGACAATCATTTGTATTTTGTAAATATAACAATACCTAACACGTTGTATCATAAGAGTGACTCACTATCACAAAATCTTAAATCCATTAATTGTTTTGTCTTATCTTTTATATAAGCGATCTATTAATACCACAGATAAGTAACATACAATAATGGTTTTACTTTCTCAAATATTAAATAAATATTTAACGCCCAACGCTCCATGCCGCTAATAAAATTATTGAAAATTAAATCTAACTTTTTATTGAGCTTACCTTACCTACCTTGCTTAGGGTTTGAACCCAGTTCGTCGATTTGAGACCAAGCCAGCCGTTAGCAAAGAGGCGTAACATTATCGCATCAGAATACGGTTACAAGATAGGGCCGTAAAGTATCTATAATGTGTGTATTCATTGTCAACATGTTTATTAATATCAGCTTGACTGAGTGACTACTGAGTAGTCCAGTCATTACTTCAGAAAAATGCACATGCTTAGACTGAAATTGTCCTTTCTTACCATCATAAGAAAGTTTCGTGATACATATATCAAAATAAATTCTATTATAAAATATCACTCAGGTTGGGCTATTTTTATTTTGTCGACCAACAAATTGGTGCACATTACTTAAATAAAAATCAGCATTATAAATGGTTAGGTTACAACCTCAGAGTATTATAACTCCGTGTAGATTTAAAGAAGTTTTGTTTTATTAAGTGTTATTTAAAATGTTCAGTCAATACATCAGCATTATAAACAGGATCAGGAACAAAAAAACAATATGTAAAAAATAATGATTTTATTAAAAACCAAATTAAAAAATCAGGAGAAAATAATATTATTATGAGAATCATGAAGGTGGAAGGTCGCGGTAGTAGTAGCATGCTAATGCCCGTAAAGTCCTTTTGATTTTTTAAGATTTTTTTTTTAAATTGATTTTCTATGTTTTTATTAAATTTAAAAATGTAATCATCTTAGGTAGGAAAAAGCAAGCCGTACTATATTTAAAGGGATGATTGCGCAGAAGCGTGGAGAGCGACTTTTCAACGCTCAACACTTCGCAACGTGTTTTTGCTAGTAGATCGCATGCGATCGCAAGCGTATACTTGTTCCGTAAATCAACTGGCACCACGAGATGTTTCTAGAAATTGTCGTGAAGGCTATGAAAACTAGCGAGCGTTTTGGCGAAAATTACCATTTAGAACTGTGGCATAATCAACATACATACAAGTGGCATACTAGGAGGAATACGGTACGATGAACATTTTGACTTTGCTACGAATCACATATTTTAATTAGATACGAAGTAGCCCTGTATACATATAATGAATAATTATATTCATCTTGTGCTTTACGCTAAAGGAAAACTTCGTAAGCCTGCTTTTATCGGATGAAATTTTGCCACGAGTGTATCCAATAGTAGGCATTAATAAAGCAGCATGGTGGAATAATTTCAGCAATTTGCAAATATATATATCACCATAAGTCGGTTGTCAACATTTCACGAGTGAGTAATGAAGTGAGTTCCTACAAAAAAGCACTGCATTTCTAGAGAATTTTTAAGTGAACCGGAACGTATTAAATGCCATCTATAATCATTTGACAGTTTAGTACTCAGTTGTCATTTTAGTTGTAAGAATAAATACATTTGTTTGTGTTTATAAAAGAAAATTATTAGGGGCTCTATGAAAAAGTTTCAAAATGGTAATCTACGGAGTTTTTATCGTCAGTAAATCTGGTGGTTTAATATATAATTATGATCATAATATCCCCAAAGTGGAAACGGAAAAAACTTTCGGGTTTCCTTTAGATATAAAACTTGAATATGAAAATAAGAAAGTTGTAGTTGTTTTTGGCCAAAGAGATGGTATAAATGGTAAGTGCTACTTGGACAGTATTTATTTATTGACCCTGTGCATTTTAATAGGGCCGATTTGTTTCCAGTCGGTCACGTACTTCTCTCAGTCAATGGCTCACCAGTCAACGGGCGAACTACAGAAGACGGAAAAGACGTATTCGATGTTATAGAATTAAAGGTACCTTTTTAAGTAACAATTTAAAATCATAAAGTAACTTGTTAATCCATAGATGATTGTTAAATACTACTCAAATTAATCATGAATATAGTTTAATTATAAACTTATTATATATTATCATATAAAATTTTAGGAAAGCTACCCTCTAAGTCTGAAGTTTGGACGACCTCGAGCCACGACTAATGAGAAAATAGTTTTAGCGAGTATGTTCTACCCACTCTTTGCACTGGCAAGTCAACTTAGTCCAGTTCCCAAATCTTCAGGGATTGAAATCCTTACTGCAGACACATTTAAACTATCATGTTTCCAGACATTAACAGGTTAATACACTTAAATTAATCAGCTTGTGTGTATGTTTAACATAAACTTATACAATTAACTTTGAATCTTAAGTGTTGTTTGTATTCAATGACATTAACTTTACAATAATTCCCCTAGGTGTGAAGTTCATAGTGGTAACTGACCCCAACATGCAAGGGCCGGATGTAGTGCTTAAAAGAATCTACGAGCTGTACTCAGACTATGCTCTGAAAAACCCCTTCTATTCCTTGGAGATGCCGATACGCTGCGAGCTGTTTGACACATCTTTGCATACACTACTTGAATTAGTTGAGAAATCTGGAACTTCCAATTTATAACTGCCTTGAAGCTGTGCAAAGGGTTAAAGTTAGACTAAAATGGACATGAGTTTGTATATTGAAAGTAAATAGAAGCTGTGCAAAAAAACAAAGCAATATTGAATATAATTATAATAATATTTACATATTTCTTTTGCAAATTTCTTTAACTACTATATCAAATTTCTTTAAAAATAAGTAATAACTGCTTACTTATGTATTAGATAACAGTTTGGGATCCAACAAAAGAAACTGTTATGTAGAGAAAGGGAAAACAAATACTAGCTAATAGTAACCACTTCGAAAGAACTGTGTTATATAAAGAAGTCTTTATTTAAGGAACTAGTTGTATTATTAATATGCATTGAGCAAGTTATTTATGCTATTATTTCGTTTTTTTTATTGTATGTTTAGCTTACACTAAGATGTTAACTGTTGTGTATATAAAGTGTATTAAAGATATTTGCCATATTGATATGGCGTGATTTTTTTTTGTTTTATTTTAATACGATTTTAGCTTTTTAATGTAATGTACATTGTAAACAGAACCATACATAATTATATTAGATGTTTTCACATGACCTATATAAGTTACATACTTGCAATTAGTATCTTTAATGGTTCATAATTTTTTCATAGTATTCATATTTTAACATAATTAAAATTAATTACCTATGTGTAAGTTCATAAAAAGCCGAGATGGCCCAGTGGTAAGAACGCGTGAATCTTAACCGATGATCGTAGGTCCAACCCGGGCAAGCACCACTGAATTTTCATGTGCTTAGTTTGTGATTATAATTCATCTCGTGCTTTACGGTGAAGGAAAAACATCGTGAGGAAACCTGCATGTGTCTAATTTCACTGAAATTATGCCACATGTGTATTTCACCAACACGCATTGGAGCAGCGTGGTGGAATAAGCTCCAAACCTTCTCAAATGGGAGAGGAGGCCTTTAGCCCAGCAGTGGGACATTCACAGGCTGTTACGGAAGTTCATATAATACACAAAAATAAAACACATAAACTTTTACGATAAAAAATTTATTGATATATAATAATTATTTATAACAATCGCCACCTCCTACTCTATACTAACGTTACTTTATTTATTATCGATCGCTCTTTGTACTTCTACACACAACACTCACGCAACTATCGTCTGATATTTGGTACGAACGTGAACTCCGGGCGCCGTCTCGTCGAGCCGGCGGACACCTGCTTCGTTCTACACCCAAAGTTCGTTTAACTTTTGCGACACTAATTCATGATTTATGTATTGTGACAGGAAATTTAGGAAATATTCTAAAATCACAGATTATAAATTCGGTAAATAGGCCTCGATGGACTCTAACAATTTTTGGGTGCGATGGGAGTTTTGTTCGTCGTATGAGGGAGTGTGGTGTGTATGTCTGGTCCCGGAGTTCGTAACAATTAAAGCGACTCATTAGTTACATCAGCTTTGGACGTTAAAATTATATTAAACGATACAAAAATGTGGGCGTGGCCTCACGCTGCAGTGTAACACCGAGGGCGGCGAATGGTGACATTTCCAAAGTTTACAATTTAGGCATTATGTACATATAACTAAATAAGATAACAACAAATCATCATACGGACGTTTCGCGTCGGCCAAGACCTCGCAACGGGCCGCCGGCAGACAACCTCGAAAGAGATTCAGTGGTGGTGGTGGTGGTGTAACCGTCGATAGTTATAGTACAGTCTTACATTATTACTCTAAGTTCGTTTCTGTGAGCGCGGGACGCGGCGCGCCGACTCTACATTAAATCTCTTAACGCACTAAGACATAACACCTTTAGAGCTACAGTATTGCATTCAAAGATATCACTCCAAGCTCGAGTGCTCATCGCTCACTAACTTATAAACCAATCTTCAATACACATCCCATATATCATCAATAGACTAAGGCTGATCCACACTTACGATACTTTAGTGGCGCTTACGTACAGTTAGTATGCATCCAGCCTTACAACTGAAGCCAGTGCGACGGCTAGAAGACTTATTTTCATAATTAACCAAACATACTAAAAATCGCCATTCTGTCACAATTATCAAATATACCATCAGTTCATAAATTTTGATATAGAAAGCTTATTCTAAGTAACCTAGTCACGCGGACGCGGCCGCCCCCGCGCCTCTCTAATCTAATAAACAAACCACGTAACAAAATACAATTTCTAGGGACATTCGTCTGACACAACCTTAAATTTTCTAACATTCACGTTCGACATCAACTTAACGTACTTGTCATATGAAATATCTCTTGTAATGTTTATCTCGACTATTAACATCGACTCCAATAAAAGCTGCGTGCACATAGTTGGCGTGTACTCAACATTATTTTTCGATGTACTACAATGGAAAAACCGATATTATTGCACTCTGAAATGGCACTCGCATTGCACATGAACAATGATCAAATCTATAATGGACTCATTTATTATTCATTGAAAATTTTCAACATAATTTTTTACATAAATTACATCCCGTCTTATCGTTCAATATTTTTAAGGAATTTAAAAGTGTAATAGTTTAAAATGCTCACATCCAGCGATAAAACAAAAATTAAGTACACAGTTTCATTTGTATATCAAAATATAAATGTTTCTGTTGGAATAGTAAACCCACATCACGGAACAACCATAAAGATTTTATATCTCGTATCCATAAAAAATATATATTATTTGTTTTTTATCTGTATCGAAATGTTTCACAGATTAATTATATTTAATATAAAGAAATCTATTATAATCGATCACATGAACGCAAAGACATTAATCGCATTACCTTTTAATTGAATAATATATAATAATAATATTGTGACGATAATTTTTATAATCAACTCGAATATTTTCCTCATTATTATCTCTATAAGACTGTCATCCTTGATTCAAGGAATGTTCCCGGACAAAGTAAACCACATTCGTAATAAAATACATTTGCTATACATGAGTGAGTGAGCCGGCGCTGCTAGTGTCGTATGTTACAGTTGTGGGGAGTGTGTGTCTGCTGTGAGTGTTCGCTCCGGCGGCCTAGTGCTGGTGCGCGCGCGGGCCCCACAGGCGCAGCGAGTAGTCGTCGGAGGCGGACACCAGCACGTCGTGGTGGCGCGGGTTCCACGCCACGGCGTTGACGCAGCGCGTGTGGCCCGACACCACCGCGATGGGCTCCTCCCCGCCCACGTGCCAGATGTACACCTGCAACCGCACCCAGCGTTGTACTTGCGCATCGTTACAAACATACAAGTTTCCCGTAGCGAGTAGGTGCTGCGTCTGTGAATACCTGTCAGCCGTTTTCGATTTTTTTTTATATATTCCGGGAAAGCAAATGACTCCACTCCACCTGATGGTAAGTGTTAGTGGAGTCCAAACGCGACGGTGGCTAGTACAGTCGGGAAGAATGTTCTGCACTAGCCGCCCCCGCCTTGCCGGCCCGCATGATGCCTCTTCACGCCTCGTTTGAAGGAACCCGGGTCGTAAGAGGAGGGGAACACGTTAGCTGGTAAGGAATTCCATTTTTTGGAAGTGCGACAAAGAAAGGAGTTGCCAAATTTCTTTGAGCGCGATGGAATTGATGTCACAGTTAAGCGGTGACATCGAGAGCCAGCACGCGTAGACTTATGAAGGAAGGGGGAAGCAGGAATATATTACCACTAGTGCCCACACATAAAATCCTCTGTAAATCACAGGTATAATACGGTAGATGTGTTGTGTCACCTTGTTGTCCTCGCTGCCCGACGCGATGAAGTCCTGGTGCGCCCCGCCGAAGCACGCGTGTATGGTGAAGTGTCCCTGCGACAGGCCGCGGAAGCGACGCACCAGCGCACGCGCACCTACAATTGAATTTGACAGATTTTAAATAAAAGCCGAATTGCCGTCGACCGTCTTCGTACGTCTCGAAACCGCACCGGATCCGCGTGTAAAACACAAACTCCCGCGTAGAATAGTAAATCAAAGATCGCAGTGCACAGCTCCGCCCCTGGGGGGTGAGAGGCGCCAGATAGCAAGGGGTGCAAATATGACAAAAACTATTTCCGGGGATACATAACGCGATTGATTTTTATAAATGTGTGTGTGGTGTTATATAAAATTAGCTGCAATGCAAATTGAAGTGAAAAACAATCTCGATCTACCCTCATTTAAGACCAGGGCCGGCGCTGACATTGCAATAGTTTCGACAGTTATTAACAATGTCAATATCACAATTAAACAAAGTTTTAATAATTGCTGTGTATATAAAAATGTGGTAAATATAATGTGGATATAAAAATGCTTCCATGTTATGTCAAGTGTTTATAATTCATCTTGTGCTTGACGATGAAAGAAAACGTTGTGAGGAAACCCGCATGTGTCAATTTTCACTGAAATTCTGCCACATGTGTATTCCATCAACCAGCATTGGAACAGCGTGGTGGAATAAATTCCGAACCTTCTTCTCAGAAAAAAGGACAGATGGCCTTAGCCCAGCATTGGGACAAGCACAGGCTGTTACTTTTATGTCCATTCCAATCGGTTTTTGTGATGTTTTTTTGGTATATTTATAAACTTAGCCAAAAACTCACGTATGTCCCAGAGATGCACACCCTGGTTGGCCACGTTGAGCAACAGCAGCGAGTCAGCCGCGTTCAGTGTCATCGCCATCACCGCGTGCTCCTCCTGGATGCTGTCGGAGGAGTCAACTCAAGTTAGACAAACGCCTTCGTTTACCAAGCCTTTGGCTCTTGGCTTCGCGGGTGATCTTTGATTTTATCATTGGCATTCACTCATGCAACAAAAAAATCGGCAATGTATAGTAGTCCCATTGATATCCGATGAATAAAAGTTACAATACAAGTTAAGCCACTGATGAGATTTTTGAATATAGAACAAAGATGAAAATAATAAAAGAAATGAGATAGAAGTACTACGAGATCGGAGGTCGATATTTGTGTAAACGTAGCGAATACTGCTCTGAAGCAGAGCGAGCTCACAGGTTGCGGTCGGTGAGGTCGGCGAAGTCGTAGGCGCGCACGCGGTGGTGCGTGTCGGCCGCCAGCACCTTGCCGTCGCCGCGGCACGCCAGCGCGTTCACGCGCACGCCGTCCCAGTTGTTGAGCAGGGTGCCCTGCGGAGCGACGGTCGGTTAGCGGTCAGCGGGACGGCGGGCGGCGGGGGGCGGCCGGCGGGACTCACGTCGAGGCTGCAGTGGTAGAACTGTCCGCGCGCGCCGCCGCACACGAACTTGTCGGACGAGGCGTGCCACGCCACCGCCGTCAGCGAGTCCTCCTGCGAGTGCGTCATCTTCAGGTGCAACTGCTCCGTCTGAAACGCACGCGGGGAAGTTAGACTAGACATGTAACGAACTGATACGCCTTGTGTCGGAGCACTTGAATATTATTGTCTACCTCCATATTCCATATCCAAAGGTCGGGACAGTCCTCGGGCCCGGCGGCTATGAGGTAGCGTCCGTCGGGACTCCACGATAGATATGACACGCCGTATGAATGCCCTTCTAGTGACTTTCTGAAAAATAATAGAAATAAGATGACATCGATATATCGAAATATTTAAGTGATTTTAAATAGCAGTCTAAGAGTCCAGACCTAAAGGATAGCCGCTTGGCTATGGGGTCGAAGTCCCATATCATAACGGTGTTGTCCTTCGAGCCCGACGCCAACTTGGAGCCGTCGGGCGACCACTTACAATACCACACCTCGTCGCAGTGTTCGTTCAGCACCTGCAACGATAAATATGTCCCCGCGGTTGAAATGAAATAGATAAAACTAAAAATACAGTGAAGGATCTTTTATTCAAACATGGTCTCAAAATATTTGTTCAGTACTAAATCATGTATTTTTGTAAGTAGCAAGCACCTGCAGAGAGTGTATAGGGAACTGGTCGGCGGAACAGTGGTGGTCTGCGAGCAGAGAGAAGGGGATGGGGTCCACGGGCGGCGTGGTGACCGCAACCGTAGTGGTCGCGGTGGTGGTGGTGGGGACGGCGGTTGCGAGCGGCGGGCGCGGCGCGGCGTGGAAGCGGCACCGCGCGGCCTGCTGCGCCGCCGCCTGCGCCAGCAGCGCGCGCAGCCGGCCCGGCGCCATCATCAGCGCGGGCGGCAGCACGGCCTGCACAGAGCATGCGGGTTAGGCCGCGCCTCACGCGCGACAGGCGGGGCGCGGGGCGCGGCGCGGCGCGGCGGCTACCTGCACGCGCGCCAACACGGCGGCGCGCGAGGGCGGCCCGCCCGGCCAGTGCGCGCGCGCCCGCAGCTCGGCCGCGTCGGCGCACATCATGAGCGCGGACAGGCGGTGCACGCGCGGAGTGTCGTGCTGCAGCGGCGTCAGCTCGTTCCGCAGCACGTGCAGTGCGTCCAGCACGCGGCCCGCTTCGAGGTGCTCCAGGTACTTTTGTTCCAGCACCACGAACTTCATCTCCTGGAACATCCAAATGATTACCAAATTACTTTATACAGAGTACATTGTCTCGTAATCGGCCAGAATAAATTACGTGATGTTGATCACGTAATTTATTGGCTACTGATATCGAGAGTTCGATACTGAGATTGACCAACAAGAAATAATGACGCGATAATCGATAAATGGCTCACGACTGACCCGACAAATTATATATTATTATAAAGTTCAGATCTTTAAAATACCGAAACATACTGAGAGATTATGCGTATCGACGTGCGGCGAGTCGCGCAGAAGATCGTGCAGGACACCGAGGTCGTGGTCGGCCTTCACCCAGTCGCCGGCAAGGACGTGCTGCCGAAAGGTAGCGGCCGCTGGATGCTCCAAGTGCAGTCCTGACTCCTCCATCAGCAACGATGCACTGCGCCTGATGGAATGTTGTACATTGTATTTTGTTTTCTTCCAACTAGTGTCCGGTTGAAACTGCAACTGCGAATAACGGCTTTGACCGATATCCGACCGAAATAGGAATTATATTAAACAAACGGCTTCGTCAAAAAACGCTGAGGGTATCACCAAAAAATAATGAATCCACACTGAGTAAATGAAAAGTTAATGAATGTAGTATTGTGACGGAAGAAAATCTGTGGTCGTAGACTGATTGGACATAAATATAACGAACTAGTCTGATCTAATATTTTCTTTGTTCTACCCTTTCTTTTTTTAAAGTTAAAAGTTTCTTTGATAAAATAATATTTACATACTGAAAATGCTAAAAATTTCAATGAAATTGCTTTAAGGCTTGAATATATTTTTGTATAATCTATTATCCAATGCAACATTTTTTCTATAATAAGTATTAACTACTCCGCATGCCGTCAAATACTGAACTGAAGTCCCTGTCCTTGTGCCTATAATTGGGTCACTCACCCATTAAAGTGAGACAACAATACTTTATTTTTCATTATTTTTAATAATAAATTAAAACTTTATTCAAGAACCAAATTAAAAAAACTCTTTTCTATTGTTTGTACGTTATGTAAGAACAAAGCAATAAAATCAACCACAATCTCATCTAGAATTCTCTATTCTCATAAATACTCAAAATGGAAAACATATTTATTCTAGTTGGTGCTTACCAACACTTTTTAATTAGTATATATTAAGTATGTATTTTAAAATAACATACCTAAGATACATGTACATGTATGTTATTATTCCTGAGCTTGATGATGATGTTAATCTATTCATTCAATTTAAGCTCACAGATTATAACAATGACAATTGGTAGGAACTTAATTTTTTTTTTACACTTATCTCGGCATCTCCCAGTCAGTGATGACCGACAATCAGCTGATCCATATAGCCATTTTTGTTCTTAATGTAAAGTTTCTTATTTTAAGAATAGTGCTTAACATTTGTGTACTGCAATCAGCTACCAATTATGCACCAGGACCAGATTTATGTCCAGGCCTACAATCTGTCACAAGACAGCCAAGGAATATTATAATTATAAAATTTGGGACCTTAAATTTCAAAGTGTCTAGAGGCCTTGAATGTGTAAGTCAGGGTCTGTTTATGATAAAAAAACAAAGCCGATCATGTAATAATTTTCCTACTAAACAAAGAATAGAATTGTATTGATCATTATCCTCTATATTTATAAATGTGCAGCCAAAAAAGCTAAAAAACGTTCTAGTATTTGATCAATCAATAGACAAGATTATAATTTCAAACAAATATTACAAGTAGCTCTTATTTTTTTCTTATTTACAAAGACTCTTCTTTGTAAATTTAAACATTAGGTACAAGTAACATTGTTGACAAACCTTTCAATTGTATTCACAACTGTTTATTCTGCATAATAGATCTCTTTACAAAATATAAACTGAGTGAGAATTTATTCCAATAAAGATTTAAAAAAATATTACTTTTTCTTACTGTAATAAATAATACATACTTAAAGTCAAGTATAAAATACATTAATTTTAAATTTTACAAATATAAAAATGACTGCAAATTAATACATAAAAAAAGTTGTTAAATTATCATACGCAAAGCATCAAATAGGTGAATGTCCTATATTGTGTAGTATTGTGTAGTTGTGTATAATTGTGTACTAAATTTATTTTGTTATAAAGTAAACAAAAAACATCTGTAGATAAACTATACTGCAGACTTGAGACTAATGGATTATAATTATATTAATGAAGGAATGAAAAATTTTGCTTTGAACTCACTCAAGTCCAACAGATAGGAGGTGTTGCCCAATGAGACGGACAATTTCCTGGTCAGTCTGGCCCATGCGAAGACCTGGCGACAGGTCTCCATTCCGAGCGGCGTCACCGTTAAGGTGAGCGCCGTTGGTGCACGGCTGATGCATAGTTGGCTCCGGCGACAGCCTGCGCGTCCGCTTGCGCGGCGGCCGTTGGCCCTCGTCCCCGGAGTCACTGGAGGCCAGGCTGGCCTGCTCCGCTGCGCGTGCTCGCCGCGCTCCTCCGGTCACGATCCCCGCCGCATCGGCCTCGTCGCGGCGTGACGTCACGCCCGCTGCCCGTCGCCCGCGCTCAATGAACCATCTCCCTTTGTTCGATGGTAAACGTTTCTCGATTGTTCCCACGACACCCTCGCTCTGCCCTTTCTTATAACGAAAGTTATACAAAATCAAGTATTCAGTACAGTATTTTACAAAAAGCTGGGATCACTGTTGATATTCACAGCGTACACAAAAATCAGCTGAAAATGAAACGACAGCTGTCTATCTTCGCTATGTTTAACATCGCCCTTCTTTCTTTCTGTTTCGGATGACGTTCGGTTCGTGTATCGTTCGGTCTTGCATCGGATAAAATCGTGTGCAATGTAATGACCTCAAAACAAAAATATAAAGTATGTATCACGTTTTACGAAATAGTACCGTAATCGCAATGATACAACTAATGATATTTTTTCGAATGTGAACAATTAAAATAATCAAAGATTTTTTTATCTTATTGCTAAAATTTTGGAAATGAACTGTTGAAATCTTAAAAACTAACAAAACAAACTTTCTTAAATGGAAATATTATTTTTGAATAACACAGTTTGTAAAGATTTTCTTATATTTATTATTAATTTATATTTGGATCCTTTTAACTTTACAATTTACCTGTATTAGCAAGTAAATTGCAAAGTCAAAAACAACACTTTTTGCTAAAAATAATCTGTGCCTGCGCCTGAAACTTGGTTACTGTATTTGAATTGTCACTTGACTGTTTATTATCTGTACCTGTAGGTATAATGTATATGTTTACGAAGAAAATGCATTATACCAAATAATATAAATTTTTTATTTTTAATAAACGTAATTTTGTCTTTTATTTGATGATTTCAGAAAAAAAAACAAATACATAAATTCCAACGTTTAGTATAGTTAAACACTCATTTGTTTTTTACTTTAAAACAAGTATATAAATTGTGTTTACTATCCCTGGAAACATTTCTAATAAAGTCAATTATTGTTGTGATTGTAAATGTAAAGTGAGAAAAAGAAAGCTTGATTCATTAATTATTTTATTTTTTTAAGTTAAAACCATGGTTATTTTTATATTAAAAATTTTATTCTTAATAAATATATTTGTACAACCAACAAATCTTCAACTTCTTATTAATGTTAAAAATCAGGTAAAATCTTGATTACTTAAAGGTAAATTTCCTGTTACAAAAACTTAACAAGATGTAATTTATTTTAATTTATAATAATTTCAGGGTGGCGACGTTATGCAAGAGAATATAACGGCGAACGTATCTGAGGACACGGTGACCCTTGAGTTTTTACGGTTAGATGGCGTGTACGTCTCCCAACTCGTTGATTTCACTAATGTAAGTAGTTAAGTACCTGTTATTACACGATCGAGTGTCTTTCTATTTATATGTCATTAACATTTGGTTTCTATCTATTTGTTAAATTCTATCATGAAGTAATTTAATTATTAATATTATGTAATTTTTAGTGAAAGCAAATTTTAGTTATTTGTTATTTAATATTTACTTACACTACATGTGGGGTGGAAGGTGGACAGGTAAATGGGCCATCTGATGATTATATTAATGAAGGAATCATGAGGTTACCACCTTCCATAGACATTATAAGAAAAACCTTCCCTTACATCACCAATGTGCCACTAATCTTGGGAACTAAGATGTTATGTCTCTCATATCTGAAGTTACACTAGCTAACTCACCTTTCAAAACGGCATACAATACAAAGTATTGCTGTTTTGCAGTAGAATATCTGATGAGTGGGTGCTATCTACCCAGGCGAGCTTAAACAAAGCCCTATTACCAAGTGTATATGACAGTACAATGAAATATTCAAACAATCCTGCAATTTTATAGGAAGTTGAAGCAATGAAAGTTATTATACCTGGTGAAGAGGAGTTGGGCCAATCTGGTCACCAAATACTTTGTTTTCTAACACACGCAGCTCAAGCTGACTTCATAGCTCCAGATGCAATGGCCAAGCTAAGACAGGTATATAGATATTTCATTTAATTCTGTCAAATGATCGTTATTTTCCAACTGTTTTATGCACTTTAAATGAAAATATATTATATGAAATGAAATTTTGAATACATTAAGATAATACTACCTTTCTAAATAGAAAGTATGTTGATAAAATTCAAGTAAAGTAATTATGAACAGTGAGCAAACTAAGTTGTTATATATTATATACTAAAATTTATAATTTTTTTATTTATTGATACTTTTTAAAGAAAAATCCAGGAACAGTAAGAGTTGCAGAGGAAGATAAAGGATGGCGGCAAACCACTGCCACTGCATGGGCCGGTCGTGCCACACTGCTTTTATCCCCAACTGCAGCAAGACACTGTGCCCCAGCCCATGATAAGGTTTACTTGCGCTCTGCTGACTTAACGAGATGGGCCCCACGGCCTGGTAAGATATGTTACATTATAGGCTACAATATATTTAAAGTACCGAATATTTCACAATTAACTTATTAAATTTTTAAAAGGTGTGGAGCAGTCTTCTTACACCTCTGAAGTTACCCCTTTTCCTGCCCATGCACTCTCATCTGATACTTCAGATGGCAATCCAGCAGTTAGTGTATGTGTGGCTGAAAAAGATGCTTCTAAAGAATGTATCTGCCATTTAGAGGTAATATTGTAGATTATATATGGTTTATTAAAATATTTAAAAAGTTACATTTATATTCAGTTATCACAATTTTTTTTTTAGGTCTGTGTTAATTGGTACCCATGTGGTTTAAAGTATTGCAAAGGAAAACCTCAAGGTGGCCTCAGTTACCGCTGTGGTATCAAGACATGTCATCGCTGTTATCGCTATCACTACTATGTTCACCGACGAGATACCTGCCTCAACTATATGTGACCCCACGCTCGCCCACTGGGCTTCTCATTATGCCAAACTGCGCCTCTAGTCAATATAATCGTAGCTTTCTTATATATTTACAAGACTATGTACTGTGAAAATTGTATCTACATTTGTATAATATATTTTGCTAGAAAACTGTTTATAACTAAGAATAAATGAAGTGAATTTTCAATGTTTTATTCATATCTATGTTATTATAATACATTTACAAGCTACATATTTTCTACATTTTAGTGGCATCCCGGAAAAGGTTCATGACGGTTTTTTCGCAGTACAAATTTAATTTTTCTCTCCATATCTTCATTGTAGATAGCTTTGCATTTTTCGTGATTTACCCGTCGTCTAGTCTAAAAATACAACATACAGAAAATTGATGAAATATAAATATATGTTAAAATTTGCGTTTTAAAAAACAGACTTAAAATTTTGTCAATCTATGTTATATACTCCAAGAAGTTCACGTTTGTCACTATACCATTACAAGTTATACAAAAAAAGTTTATTAGCTATACTCAATTAATAAAATAAATTTACCTGAAAAGGTTTTTCATAATATCTAGTAAGCCGATACTGTTCCAAGATGCCTTCTTTTCCTAAAATTCTATTAACCAGCCTGCAGGCATCATCAACGTTATTGTTCTTAACGAAAACTGTGCGAGCGATGAATGACGGATGTCTGTTAGCCAATAATTTTAGTGTTAAGAACATGTTTAATAAAATAAATAACGTATTTATTAGGTTATGGTTATACGTCTAGTTAATATGAGTTAATAATAACAACATTGACATTATCAATTTGACACTACAGTCAATTTCTTTTCCTCTTAAGAAAAAGGCAAAAGCAATCTTCTTTACAGCCTATTCCAGAAGAATTTATTTTATTTATCTGATACGCCTTTCTTACTAATACATATTATAAATATGAAATATGTATTTATATATATACATTAAATAATTAAGAAGATAAAAGAAATTAATATAATACAGCTAACATACTATCGGTTATTATATATTATGCATACTCTTTGTAATAAAATAAGCTTTATTTTTCTTTTATTTTTTCTGTGAATGTTATGACTTAAGATTTAACAGAAATTATATTTAACCAACAAATTATTAATTTTTTAACCAATACTTTCAATCAATTATTTTTGATTAATTATTAAAATTAGTGTCTTATTACTAATAATATTTATTTTTTATTATTAATGACTTTATGGTGGCCTAAAATTCATACTTTAAAATGGATATGGCAAATGAAAGTGATTTCAAGTCTATTATGTCGATGTCTTCAAAATCGGAAGGCAGTACTGCTGCGTTATCCCGTTTGCGCTGGCGTAACGCTCCATTACACGAGAGATGCACTATGTCGGACATGACGAAAATCAAAGATGCTTTCCAAGCAGCTTATAGAAACAGAATGTTACCTACAGAATTTAGGAATCTTTTGAGAACACTTCTTAAGGTTGAATACGATGATGAGGAATTTAAAATATTGTTTATGAAGGTACAACAAAGCATGTTTTAAACTACTTAATTATTTTAAAGGATGTCATGCTAACTCGGATTCATTATACAGATTAATACAGCTCGTGATGGTGAGATCGACTGGGATGAATTGGTTTCGCATCTGTTGCTGGGCTATTTTGCAAACGATCCTGAGAATCAACGCGCTTCTCTTCAATTGCCAATAATGGGTTTACCCAATGTCATGCGGTCACAGCATCGACATCCCATATCTAGGATATGCTTTTGTCCAGATGTTAATAAGGAAAGCATTAAAAATATTTTCTAAATAATCTTATAATGACATAGTTTATATAACATTAATTTTAACA
Source organism: Nymphalis urticae (assembly GCA_905147175.2). Classification (NCBI taxonomy): domain Eukaryota; kingdom Metazoa; phylum Arthropoda; class Insecta; order Lepidoptera; family Nymphalidae; genus Nymphalis; species Nymphalis urticae. The sequence goes on from LR989991.1 coordinate 11,074,208, forward strand.
TATAGGATCGCAGTACGGATCCAATGCAAGGCAATTACGTCACAGCGAGTCGTGATGGAATGATAAATTGGTGGTCTCTAGATATGACCCTTTTGAGAACGGCTTTCTCCTCCAGTCGTTAGTGTTTCTTACAAATTACTGTCATATATCTGTGGTTCTAAACATATATTGAAAATGCGTTGCTTTAATTTGTCATATTATATTACCGAAAATTATTATGTATATATTATTTTACCGAATAAACAGATTACTTAAGTTAAAAATTATAAATAAACATTTTGTTGTTTTGTTTAGCTTTTGTTTCAGGTATTGCATTAAGATTTATTCAATATATATCTGTTCAGAATTTAGCAATAAATTAAAGAAAAATAATCAAGTATATATTTGAATTAACTTTTCTACTAGCTCATTTAAAGGTACGGACAACGTGGGTGACTGACATGGTGTGCATGCCGGATGTGAATATCGTCGTAACTAGCTCCACGGAACGGGACCTTCGCTTTTACGACTGCACGGCTAAAACTTTTACCCTCAAAATTGTCATAACCAGTTGGGAATATATGGTACCTTATAATAATAACAACATAGTAATTATTATTTATGTTAACTGAGAGTCAGCAGAGTAAAAATGGAATTTGTCATTAGATATGCACAATGTACTACCACTTCTATAAGGATCTGAAGGAAAAGAGTATCTTGATATGTGGAGACGTGGGAGGCAACGTGCGCGTGTTGCGGTTCTCGCCTGTGAAGCGCGGCCCCTTCCGCAACCAACCGGGCCGTGCGCTGCTGCAGCTGCGGCACGTCGATCTGCAGCGAAGGGTGATATGTTGACTAAATCGCACTGCATTATATTCATAAATTTTCTGTTCTACTTATTTAAAATTCTAATAAAAGTTCTAATTATTTTATATTCCATGTAATATGTTTTAAGCCACAGTGGTTTAAATTAAAATGCCTTGTTTCAAGATACGCTGACCTATCAGTTTCGTCAAAAGTTATCTAAATTAGGTGATACAGCAAAATAATCAATAAATGAATTTATGTGGCAGCCGTATCTTCTTCCGGAGATGAAATTGGTGGAGATGACGCGCGTGCACGCGGACTGGGTGCGCCAGGTGTCGTTCTACGCCTCGCTGCACTGTGTGGTGTCCTGCTCCACGTGCACCGATGCGTTACTGATGTGCGATCTCGCCGCTTCCAAGACACACAACATGTTCAGAGTCGAAAAAGTTAAAAAACTCATAAGTTGTTTTATGGATTTGCGAGTAATTTTAGATTACTAAAATAATTTAACATAAATCTGCGGGTAAAAAGAGTCCAGAAAAAAAATTTAGAAGCTTTTGTGTGAATCGCAGGTTCAAAAAAAGGTACATAACTGTTTCTTGATTCATAGGGTATTCAGTGCTTTGCATTCGACGAGGAGGCCCACGTATTGGTGACTGGTGGGCCGGATTGCGCGGTGCGTGTTTGGAACCCCTTCGTACCGGGAAAGGCCAGTGTCGTACTAGTGGGTCACCACGCCGCAGTGACGGCCCTGGCACTGCAGGGCGCTGGACTCATCATCTACTCGCTTTCGCGCGACCGAGTCATTAAGGTCTGGGACGTTCAGGGACAAGTCTGTTTGCAGGTAAATTGATGTGCAGTTATGAGTTAAGCAGTACATTTACTTGTAATTGAATGTATTTAATTAATTTTCCAAAATAAATTTCTGCAGACTTATATTGACATTCCACCCCAAATCGGAGAGCGCACGCCAATATCGGCAGTGTACAATCCTGCTACTAGGGAATTCATTTTGGCCGCTATTAAGATAGCAATTGTGGTGTTAGACGAGCAACTCAACCCACAGCACACGGACGGTTTTACTCACTCGCGAGCAATTGCCAAAGTTCTTTATAATCCTCTGTTCAAAGTTGTGATCACTTGTGGGATGGATAGTATCATAATCAACTGGGATCCTTTGACAGGTTTGTGAGTGTATGTATGCGTAATAATTATTATAAGCTGGATTTTCATTCGAATCGTTGGTAGGCAAACGTAACGCTATGGTACGTGACGCTCACACGCGACTGCTGCACGGGGAATTAATTCCGGTGGAGATCACAGCGGCCTGCTTCGATCCCGGCTATCAGTTATTGTTGACGGGAGCCCGGAACGGCACACTCAAGGTTTGATATCTCTACTATTTCTAGAATAATCTATATTTAAAAATTTATGTTTGTAATAAATGTAAGTATTCAGTTTAAAATATATTTTTTGAATAGGTTTGGAATTTTAATACGGGTCTATGTTTGAGAAAAATGGCAATCGAATATATGTGTGAGGTGACTAACTGTTTTTGGGTTGAAGGAAGGTTAGTTTCCATTCCATTCTAAAAACTAAATTCATCATCATCATAATAGGACCTATTACTGTTTCTAAGAACATCGATCGGCTTGACAAACTGATGTTTCGGTACTGGTTTTTCACGAACTTTGCAGAATCCTAGCGGTAGGATGGAATCGCCACGTAACTGAGTTTGAGGACGCGGGCTCCGGCGAGAACGGAAAGAGCTGGGAGACGCGGCACTCGGACGACGTGCTGGCTGCTGCTGCACGCGCGCCTATCACTCTCGCCACCGCCACCTACAACTCCGAGCTGATCCTCTGGAAGCTCGAGACCGGCCAACCCTATAGGTCTAATCACATTGCTAAATATCGCCTCGTCGATGATAAAGTATTATCTTCTTGCTCGTTTGACATTGACATATTTTTTTTAATTATATTGATTTATTAAAACTTAAAATATATCATTACAGGACAAGGTTGTCTAATTCGATAATGCAGCACGTTTAATAATATTGTTTTAAACATGTTCTACATTAAATAAGATATTGGTAGTTCAGATGGCTATCCTTGTGAGCTCACTCAGACCGCAACAAATCAAATACATCCTATCGGCTATCGCGTTGAGGGTGCGCAGCGCGCGCGTCAGTGGTGCTTCAGCACCGCCAGCGGCCGACGTCCGATGTCTCCGCCACACATATCTGGGGCCCATACTCACCTGGCTTAATACATCAGCTATATTTCAATATGTTTCTTTGTGATCAATCGACAGGCGTTTTTCATGCACCGAACCGATGTTGCGCATCAAGATGCAATACAACAAGCGGGCCGCCTCACCGCCACCTGTTCCTTCATCTCCCGGACGACGAAGTACTTCTATAGTCCGAAAACCGAGGTTGAATGAGTCTAGTTACATTAAATTAAATTTTATTCTATTTTACAATAAATAATTATATCGATATACGTCACTATAATATTCATGTATATATTCTAAATTTAATTTCGTTAAATCACGTAATATTTTATTAATTATTTGCAGTCAGAATTTTGCTGTAATTGTAATCCAGCATACAGAATAAGCCAGCTGGGTATCAATATACACTAATCGTTGGTTCTAGCATGACCGCTGGACGCGAGTCGATAGACGCCGCGTCGGCGACGGAGAAGGCGCGAGCGCGGCGCGTGTCGCGCGTCACGTTGCCGGCTCGCGCGCAACGCATGCGACAGCTCGCTGTGCACGCCGCCCTCTTTCTCAATACACGGCCTTGTGCGATGCGCGTCGGTAGGCGACGAAACTTTTTCGTTGCAATTGCATATTTTATAAATTTTCGTGGCCAGATGCGAACTGCACAGGAGTGGATATACTCCTTGTGCTCTATACTCTATACTAATAGTGCACACGGTGTACGCAAACTAAGGTGCTCTATACCCTCATATTCAAAATTCGATAGGACGACAAACCAACACGACCGGAGAGTTCAGGTGTAGGACGTACGGCTTTATGTGCTTTTCGAGTCAAGGGAGTGTAAACACTGCCTACATCCAAACTCTGGGCTAGTAAAGATAATATTTTGTCAGAAAAATCCTATAATTTTTTAATGATATATTCCAATTTGTAGCATCTCTGATGGTCACCTTGGAAAATGGTCAGGTTCAGTGCTGGTCGGACCATCCGGCAGGCGGTATACAAGGTGCTTTCCAGGGAATCCATACTGCCGGTGACTATGTGTCCGCATTAGCCACTGACGTCGACAATGATTACCTCTTCACCGGCACCACAATGGGATACATTAAAATTTGGCTCATGACCAATTATCTTAGAGACGAGGAGGTACATTTCTGCTCTATTTCTCAATTTTTGTAAATTATTGGATATATAAAAATTTAATAATAGGTGCACGTGAATATGCCAAAACTCCGGTTGACATTTCCTTTTCTATGGCGCGACCGTATCGAGGGTCGCGCCAAGCGAAGTGTACGCGATCAGCCGTTACCTTTACTGCTCAGCAGCTACCGCGCACATTTGCGCTGCATCACAAGCCTCGCCTACATCGACGACTTGCGTCTCGTTCTAAGGTATCTCAAGAATCTATTAAAATATATCTTCTGCTAAGACAAATTCTTTACGGTTGACAAGTTGACGATTAAAACTTTTCCAGCGGCTCGTCTGACTATAGCGTACGCGTGTGGAAGTTGTCAGGCGAGTATTTACAGACATTAGGAAGCTTCCTACCCTGGAGCCTCGAAGTAACCCGCTTTCCTCCGGACGTCAGAAAAGTCGCCAGCTTTACAACATTCAAGGCGAGTCACTTTATAGAATGAAAATAAAGAAAATAAACTTATTTCAAAGATGGAGCTGACGGGTTCCGATCCGGACAGGTGTGGCGAGGCGGGGAGGTGTCACGCTACGTGCCGGGCCGGGTGGCGCCGGACGCGCTGCGCGACATCACCGTGCACGAACTGCGCACGCGCACGTTCGGCGCGCCGTGCCCCGAGCCCGTGCTGGGCCGGTACGTGGCGCCGCCCGCGCGCCCCGAGACGCAGGCCCCGCCGCGGCTCGACGACTCGCTACCTACTGTACGCTACATCGCTATGCATTCTGAATATTATGTTATCACGGAAGTACGTTGAAAATGATTCTCTGTATTGAAAAAATTGAATGCTATGGTTGCAGATCCCGCTGTACGCGCACCTGCGCATGGCGTCGACGCAGCCGGTGCGGCGCGCGCCCACGCCGGAGCTGGTGCGCGCCGCGCGCTTGCGGCGCGAGCCCGAGCGCCGCCCACGCACGCACTTTGAGCGTCGCAATGAATAGTGCAATCATTAATGTCACGTAAACACTTTCGTTTCCGTTTGAGCGTTGTTTAGTGAAAATGAACTATTATTTTCTATGTATAATTTTATAACAAATATAAGTATTTTTTTCATTTTCAAAGTTTAATTTAAAAACAAAATAATCTTTTAACATTGGACAACTAGTAACTACTTAGTAACTAGTATATGAATAATGATTAGTATTACTATAACTAGAAGCCTACCCCAGTTTTTATGTTTTCAGATACTCATCTCGTCATGGAATTTTAAATAAAAATGGCATGATTAGACCAAATAAACTTTATTTCAATACGTGACAATATTTTAAACTGTTAAAGTTGACAAATATAGTTATTTGTAGACGGCACGTATGGCACGCTGGGCGGGCGGTCGATGTGGGGGTCAATTGTTGGCGTCTCGCTTGGCACCGCTGAGCACGACGAAAGGCGACTGTGTCTCTCGCTGTTTCTGCTGCAACATCTGCAGCGTACCCAGCGGAGTGTCGGTCGAGCTCATCTTTTTCATCAACTGAAATTTTAATGAAATTTTATTATTAATTTTACATCTATATGTAATTTCAATTATTTTTTATATTATGCTAATTAACAATAAATACATGATGTTAATGCTATTTATACGAATTTAGCTCGTTAACGTTAAAAGATTAAAAAGTAAATATTATGTTAATTTTAATTTATGTTGTCAACATTATAGTAATAAAATATGTATAATTTTTTTTAATATCGAATTGGTAGCTCCATAGATTAGCACGTTCCAGAAACGATTCGCTTGGCTTACGCATAGTACAACTATGATAACCGGGCTGTAAAAGGTCGAAAATCCCGAAATCTATTAAATTACAGAAATATACATGATATTAACATAAAAGCTAGGTTACCGCAAATAGTCTAAATAACATGAATCAACATAGTACGAACCCCCTCCTGCACGGCCTTCTTGATGCGCTTCTCTTGTTTGTTCTTGCCGGGCCCCTTCCCGTGGAACTTGTGCGAGAGGTAGCGGAAGGCCTCCTTCGGACACAGCGGGCGCCCGTCGTCGTCCACATACTCCAGCTTGATGTTCGGCCGGAAGTTGTTCTTCTCGCGGAACTCGCTCAGCGGGCCCGAGTGTCCACCGCGCTCGCGACGACCGTGCTTGTCGTCCTCGCTGGTGATACGAAGATTACATATACAAGGTTCCGGCTGCAGTCGCGGAGATAAAATGACAAGTAGTTTCGGATGTCGACTCACCCGTAGGTCTTGTCCTCGATGGAGTAGTGGTGCGCGGTGAGCGCGGCGGCGGTGCGCGGGCGCGGCGCGGGCGCGGCCCCCGCGCGCTCCAGGTAGCCCTTGCTGAGCGCCAGGCGCAGCGCGCCCGCCACGCCCGCGCCCAGCGCCGGCTCGGCCTCCAGCCCGCCCGCCGCGCCTGCACACACACTCACGGTCACGCGCTGCTCGTCTGCGGCCGCTCTAACTCTATCGCAGTATACGCACCCGATGCGATGTCCGCCGGCTTCTCACTGTCGACGTCGACGCGACTCCATGCGCCCGAGTTCGTGTCCACCTCTGGCTCCGCTTCTACCTCGTCGCGCTCGAAGTCCTAATTGAAATATGTTTCGTTTATTTTCTGAATCGTAATTATCTACAATACTGCAAATCTAATCGTGAACAACTAATACTTTAATCAAGCCCGTCGCTACCGACCATGATCTCCGCGAGGTGGTCTCTGTTGCCAGCCAACCCGTAGGTGGGTATGTCTCCCAACGTTCGGCAGAACTCCGCAGTTGCATCCAGCACCATGGCGGACGCGTCGGAAGTGTCCACCTCGGGTGGCTCCTCCTTCGTCTGCTGCAATATCTCGTCCACCTGCAAACGAGTTTAACTGAGTATTACACAAGCCCCAATGACTACCACCCCCCTGCGGTCCTCGGCGCACCTCTTGTTTGGGTGCGGCGCGCTCGGCGAGGCGCATGCGTCGCGCGCGTGCGAGCGCGGCCTGCAGCTCGGTGTCCACCTCCACCTCGTCCTCGTCGGCCGCCCACAGCTGTTCTGGCTTTACATCTGCAATCACCCGATTACTGAACTTAATAAAAATAAACAGAGTTTCGATCTCGAGTTTATTTAAAACAATGTAGTTATTATGTTAAATATTAATTCAGATAATTCATATTATACGCAAAAAACATGTAGAATTTATCGAAATCACCTGTATCGTCAGTTTCCAGCGGCGCTGTTCCGGCTTCGTGCTCTTCTACATCTATTGGCTCCTGCTTTGGTTTTTTGCGAATTTTACCCTGTTCGACATTGCATGTTTAGAAAATTTAGTTTTGTGCAATACAAATAAATATATGAATACCAAATCTTATATTAATACAATATTAAACAGACCTTTCTCTTGACTTTTTTGAACTTTATTTGCATTTCCTCCTCATCCAAATAGTCAGAAGCTATTCGCAGTTCCGGAAGTTGTAGCGATTCTAATCGCTTGTCCGGTCCTCCAGCTAAACGCTCTGCTCTCTAAAAATAAACACAAAAACAAAAAACAGAATGTATAATGATAAAATACAATGACCTGTAAATAAAACCTGTGGAACTAAAAATAGATAAATACCATGGCCTCCTTGGCGCGCTCGGCCTCCAGCGCGGCCTGATCCCCGAGACGGAACCCGCGGCTCCGCAGCTTGGCCTCGGCGTCGATTTCGTCGTCGTACTTGGACAGCACGGAGCGCTCCAGGCCCAGCGCCGTCGCCAGCTCCGCCTCCTCGTCGTAGGCGCGGTAGCCTGCGCGCGCCTTCTTACGCTCCTCGATGTTCTGTCGGTCGGACGGTTGTCGGATTACGTTAGAACGAACACATGCATTCATCAAATGGCTACTTTTTTGATCATCGCATTCGCACCTTCTTATATTTCTCGTCGTCGACGATGTTCACGTTGACGAGCACGTCCTCGCTGTCCTCGGCGAGCACGTCTTTGTCGGCCAATGTCAGGACGGTCTCGCGTTCGTCCGGAAGCTGCGCATATGGACACATAAGTTAGCCTGCACTCTGTAGAGGAAGCGTGGGAGCACAAAGGCGATGGATGCTTACAGCGGCGAAGTCGTGCGCGACGCGCAGGCCGCGGAGCTGCGTGGGCGCGTAGGCGCGCTCGCGGCTCTCGCGCCGGTCGTCTGCGACCAGCGCGCCTACGCCGAACTCCTCGTCCAGCTCGTCCAGCATCGCCGCCTGACGAAACCACATATTGTTTTATACGACTCACTCGTCAAAAAAAGGATGGCAAGCGCCTAGCCTACCAAGTTAACACAATATGTTCTTACTCTTTTTGCAGCTTCTTTCTTCTGTTTCTCGAGTTCCCGTGACTTTTTAATCCACCCCGACGCGTCTTCGTCGTCGGACCCCTCTGCCAACAGCTTCGTTTGCAGCTTATTCTCGAGCTGGCGCTTCTCTCGGCGCAGTTCGAGTCGTTCGCGCAGTTTGTCCGCAGCACGCTGTTGCGAAAGGTTCGCGGCCGGCTTGTGGTAGAACTCACCCAAGTCGTCTTTTATCTTGCCATCCTCTGAATGCATGTGACGGGTTTATTTTATGTAGGCGTTGTTGAGACAAATGGATTAATAATATGAACTTTAAGGACATTTAACATAATTATTTTCTTTTATAATAGAAATCAATGGATATAAAGTCATTTTTCTCACCAGCTTGTTTCTCTGCAACTTCCAGTGGCTTTAGACCTAATTTAGCCCTTAACTTGTTGGTTTCTTCAATAGAAAGGCTCTCCTGCGCCGAGCTGGTCGCGGCCGCAGGCGACGCGGCGGACTCTGATTCTTGACTTTTGTCTCTAAGGTTTATGCATTCAATTAGCATATGTGTAATATGCATACTATATTTATAATCATACTGGCAATGCTTTCCTACATATTTATGTATCAAATTTTTGGTATTTTAATATGTTAATAACCTTTATATCGTATGGTCAGGATAATACAAGTATTGGTAAAAGATAGCAAACATAAATATGCATTTCTGACCTGTAGACATCTTCCCGTGCCCTGGTGTCTCTCGGCTCGCGGACGCTGAGACTGCTGCTGCGACTGCCCGAGCTCACCCCGTTGTCGGGCGGCAGGTGCGAGTCCACCGGGACTTCCTCGACTATAACAAACAATTAAATTTTGTTTTATATATAGCCTACACATTCTTATTCCTATTAGATATTATTTTTTTATTATATTCCTTGATTAAAACATAATAATTTTAATAATTGTTATATGTAATACTAATGTTCGAAATCACCTATGAGGATAAGGATTGAAGGCAGTTATCTAAGGTATATATATCATAACAATTTCATAATAGTATTAATAAATATGACAATCTTTTATATGATTCTGTTTTATGTTAATATTTCTCAAAGTGTTAGTTATATAATGCAGATTTTCATATTTATTAATATAAATAAAAGGATTTTAGTTTCTTCTATTTCTTGTAAACTTATTTTAACAATTCTTTCACAAAGATCAATTTCATATTTATGGATCAGTTCTAATATATTTATATATACAATTTTTGTCTCAAAATTAGTTTTTGTTTTAATTTACCTACTTTTATTGTTGCACATCTTTGAAACAGTACCTTTACTAAACAAGTTTAATTCCTATTTACTAAATACTAATAAAATGTTTTCTATGAACCATAAAGTTACTATTGTCTGTGTTTCCTTGTTGAATATATAAATAGGTATAATAATAATTGTTAAAAATGAGTGTTTTTGTTTAAGGACTTATTTAAAAAAAAAGCATACTGAAAATACTATTAACTTAAAGTGAAACGGTATGTCATTTAAAACATAAAACCCATTTTTGTACTTTTTTAAAAAAATATCACCTTTAAAATGACAAGATGACCAATAGTAATTGATCCTTGAGCTATTAGCTCTGTGCTATCTATATCTATTCAAATCAGCAAAATTTAATAAAACAACCCCTTGATTGGAACAACAAATTTTCATTTACCCAATTTGTTTTAATTGCGAGAAATACTGCATGTGTCAGGTGAAAATCTATATACCTATGTATTTAGTAACTCATAGTGTGAACTAAGCAGCAACCTTCTCGTAAAAACAAGGAGTGGAGGCCTTAGGTCAGCAGTTGGATATTTATAGGCTGCTACTTAACTTTCTACATTTTTATGTTGGTTTTACCCTTTTATTTATTGTTGATTTACCCTTCAATATAGACGAATTCGAAGCTATTGACATTTTGAGCTATAACTAATAATAACAGAAATATTGTATAAAGTAGAAAATTGTTAGTAAATTAAAAAAATTAGTATTTGGACATGCAAACATAAATTACTAGAAATGATTAGCGCCCTATTTTAAGACAAAATTTTCTTTTATTTTTATTATAGGCTATTAATTGATACAACTTGCACAAAATAGTCTCTGTGCTCATATGTATAATCATATACATAATTGCCATCGGATGAATGCAATAGAAGTTGATGTGCTGCGGCTCCATCTAGCGTTCAGTTACAACTAAGTGGATAGTATAAAACCTTTTCCTTGAAAAAATACATACAAGTGCCAACATTCATTGTGATTGGTTAAACAGTTGAAGTCTCTTAATATCAAACAGATTTACCATCATTGGTTTTTATATATAAGATAACATATATTTAAAGTGATAATATGTAGTATGCATTTTCAGGAAGATATCATTTGACTAGTCGAAAACCATTAGTGAATATATAAAATTTTCCTCCTATGTAGATGTATATATAACCAAAATCAAGATGGCCTACTATTACAAAATAATGGTTTATTTGCAATTGTAAATAAGGTATTCATAAACTTAAATTACAGTGGCCATCCATTATACATTGTTGCAGAGTATGAATTGTTGGTTTCTACACGCGATGGATTATACCAACCTCACAGGAGAAGCACTCGGGATGCTGTATTATCTCATATGCCGCCATTCTGAAATAATGAGCAAAATATGCCATTATCATGTCAATTTGATGATACGCCGGTTCTTGTAATGATCTTCATGTTTGTTTCTTGATTTTTAAGTATTATGATATGAAATTTACATTATAATATTGATATGTAGGTTATCCTTAATATGAAAATCATTTCAAGTATCCAGCGTAATCAAAAATAAAAAAAGTCTACTAACCGTCAGGAGATCGATCCTTCTTGCGGTCCCTGTGTTTCTTGTGCCTTTTCTTTTCACGCTCTTCGCCATCCAAGGGTGATCGTGATCTGCTGCGATGTTTTCTCTTTTTGGATTCTTTCTTATGTTTCTTTGATCCCATTTTATGTATTTCAGCTGTTTTAAAAGTTCAGAAAATATAAAGATCAAAGTTACTAGTAATAATTGTAATATATTTTTGGTAAAATTATAATACGTTGAATTGAGTTGACAAATAATTCACAGTCACAATTAACTATTGACAGTTGAAGTAAGCTTAGGACGCCATTTGCAAATTACACTTGCTTGCTTGATTATGTATTTTTCAAACATAAATGGACAAGGCCTATCTTTGTAATGCCAAATATATAAAAAAAGAATAAAAAAAAACATAAAGTTCTACAATTTTTGTGATACATTTTTGTAAGACATCAAGCGGCAATTAAAAAAGTGGCGGAACAGCTCCCAATGCATTCTGAGGAAATTGTTAGCTTCAGAAAATAATATCGTAATAAAATGCTACATAAACCTATTTCCACACACGTTCGGCTAAAGAACATCATTAACAAGAATAATATTGCTAGAAATTAATTTCGGTGTCCTCGTAAATGACCAAAAATTATCCAAAATCTCGACTTTCCACGTGAAGTCAGGTTATGCCGTGGGCTTTTTTCGAAAAATTTTTAACCTTAAAGACCAACAGTTAAAAAACTAAGCACAAAAAGAATAAGATTATGTAAAACGACATTGACTTTACCTCGCACTAGTCTAAACTAAAAACCAAGGCAAAACTAAAAAATTGCGAAACTCAAAACACATACGTGTAATCGTATAGTAAGAGTAAACTGGAAATACAGGAATAAATCTAAAAAGACACATGTGCTTGCACACAAACGCCTTCACTATAATTTAAAAGAAGCTTTAGCTTTTTTTTTATTTGATTGAATTTTTCATATAATTTTGAACGTATGAGAATAAACGTATTTTATTGTGTTATATTTTTTCTTAATTCAATATATTACAAAGGTTACAATAAAAAACAATAGTTTTTGTTATATTTCAATATTTATTTTAAACTTTAACAATCAATACTTTAACAGATCATCATTCTTCGGGATTTCAATTTCGGCGTGGAATAGAATCGAACACATCTGAGGTATTGAGAAGTTAAAATGATCGGGAATTATTCATTCTAGCGCCAGAGGCCACAAGGTGGTGGCCAAGAGTTGATATCACAGTGTGAGCGTTCAGATGTATTTGATTCTTAGACAAATAATATTATATTTTATTTGAGACAATTACGTAATGCAGTTTTTAGTTTTATGAGAGATTATAAATATTAGTAAATAATTCAAATTTTCTTGAGAGGAATTACATCAGTAGAGTATTTTTTTAAATATAGGAATGTTTTGTATAATAAAATCTTAAAGTTACTAAAATAAGGCCTTACATACTTTATAACAAAATAATGGACATTACAATGTGCTTATATCCTATCTATTTACATTTAAATATATATTTGTAATATACTATTTTTGTAAAAGTCCATCAATATTAAAAATACTACAAAATAATGATTATATAAAGCTCTTTTCTTACAAATATTTCGGAAGACACGATATTGCTAGCAGCTTCTCTACGTCATTACATTTTAGAAATTTCGGGCATATTTAAAACACTTTTATAGTATATTATTAATATTAACAAATAAAAAAAGAAAACCAAGAAAGTTGGGCCAATTAACTTCATTTAAATAATTATTTCAAAATATTATTTTTATTCTATAAATATCATTTATATTAAGGCAAGCAATCGGCACCACGAATACACTTAAATGTAATATTAAATCACAATTATTTGGCTTTAAAGGAATAATTAAGAATAGATCATTTAAATACTCATAACTCATAAATTTAAACCTCTTGTTAGCTACCAGGTTACAGCTATTGAATTAAAATACTTACGTTTAAAATTTGGATGAACTTCATAATAATTTCTGGATTATATTTTTTTATGACAAGAATAATGAAATGAATTATTTACACGCGATTCGAATTGTATCTAAACGGTTCGTTTCGACTCAAAGCAGCGCCAGCGCCGGCACGATGCGCACAGGCGAGGCGCGCGAGCCGCCCTCCAAGCTCTCCCACGCCACCACCGCGCCCTCCGCGTAGCATGCGAACAGCAGCTGCGAGTCGGAGCTGTACGTCACACTGCAATGAGAAGAGACTATATAATACAAAATTGTTTGTTAAAATAATGGCAAACAAAGTAGGTTTCTTAACATCATCGCGACCTGAGCACTGGTTGCGGCTTCCCGGGCGGCGGCACATAGGCGACGGGGCGCAGGTCCCAGGAGGAGTAGAGGCGCAGGCCGCCGCTGGCCAGCCCCGCCACCACGCAGTTGACGCTGACGCCCTCGGGCGCGTTGGAGTAGCACACGCACGTCACGGCCTCCGACACGCGCGCGCTGCCCACGAACTTGGCATTGACCGTGTGCACGCGCAGCAGAGACTTGTACTTGACGGATGCGTCTCGCTCGTATTCGTCGGCGTCGCCGGGAGTGCCCGTCACTGTCGCGCCGGAGCCGGCAGGCGCTGGCTCGTGCACGGTGGCTACGTCGCTGAGGGTTTCGCTGACAGCGACGCATCGCACGGGTAACATGTCGCGGTTTGGTAGCGTGCGGATGTATGTCAGTCTGAGAATATTAACACAATACTTCAGCAAATGGTCGATTTTAGACATTTTTATAACGATCAATTTATCTTTTGTACTACATAATAAACATGATCAAGAAATAAATTATTATATTCACTCGTTAAGATCCCAAAGAACGATGAGGCCGTCGACACTAGCCGTCACGAGCAGGCTGGCACGCGGGCACAGCACGACGTCGACTATGGGCGCACTGTGCGCGTGCAGCGCGTGCGCGGTGACGCGCGCGCCGGCGCGCAGGGCCAGCACGCGGCCCGACGACAGCCCCAGCGCGCCCGACGCGCCCCACCCGCCCCCGCCGCTCCACCCGCAGGCTGCCGTCACCTAGGGCGTCATTATAATTCATATGAAGGCATTACGAAAAATCTTCATTGCATACATATTGGACCTCGTCTTTGAGAATCCGAGGGGTAAATTCGTTTTAAAAGATCAGTTCGTTTCCCATCGGAATAAGAAATATAATAGTCACACTAGGTACCTGGTCGAGCGCAGGCAGATGCAGCAGAGGCGCGGGTGGCGCGTCTCGTCGTCGCCGCAGTCGTATAATACCGTCCGAGTGTCCCCATGTCACCACGCATAGTGACTCGTGGCTGCCGCCCCCACCGCTACCGCTGCCCTCCCCGCCCGAGCAGGACCATTCATCTATGACAAATCAAGAGAATCGTAAAAATGAAGAAACACAGCTTATTCTCGTGATGTTTGTTTGTATTACAAAAAGATCACTAACCCCGCAGCACGAGCAGCGCCGTGGCGCGCGGACACACGGCCACGGCGCGCGGCGCGGCCAGCGCCTGCAGCCGCGCGCCGCCCGCGCACACGCGCCGCGCCGCCGGCGCCGGCAGCGCGCGCTCGGGCGAGCCGCAGTAGCGCCCCCAGCGCGCGCCCGACACGCCCGCCCACACCACGGGCTGCAGGCGTGATATTTTATATCGGCGTACAGCTAAGTTTTACAGGGTATTTATTATAGGCCAATAAGTCTAGTTCATCGCTTGGTACTCACGCGGTCGGTGGGGCGCGGCGCCAGGTCGGTGGCGCGATGCGGGTGCGGCGCGCGCAGCAGCTGTCGCGGCGCCTGCCCGTAGGTGCGCACCATGGCCGCCGCCGCCGTGCGGTCCACCTCGTCCTCCAGCGATGACGGGTCGAAACCGTAGTAAGTCTGCGATATAAAATATTCTTCATTTCCGAAATGCCTAATGTAATAAATTCAACTATCGATTGATTTCTCACGTCTGCCGACGGGGGGTCATTTGGTGACATTGAATATATAAACAAAGTTGAAACAGCAACCGACGATATCTTCGACAGTATTCCTGGTTCAAAATCTCATAGTCTATTCGACCTGGCGTTCATATAAATATGCCAGAACCGAGAACGTCGCTAATTTTTGAAAGAGACTGTGTATGGAAACTCACACAGGCAGGGAAAACGTTGATCGCGTCGACGGCGGCCTGGCCGGTCTGCTTGTATCCGAACACGAGGTCGATCCACAGCGGCAGGCGCTCGGACACGTAGGGCGCCTCGAGCGCCTGGCGGTGCACGAGCGTGAAGAGGCGCGCGTCGGCCGCCCACTGCGGCAGCTCCACGTCGTCCACGCGCGCGCCGCACTGCCGCACGCCCAGCTCCAGCCCTGCGGACACGCCACACGTCACCACACGCTCCACTCGGCGGGCGGGTGTGGGGGACGAGCTTATAGATACCTTCGTTGTTGTAGAAAAGTTCGGGCAAATAGAAGAGCTCCGGTATGAGTTCTTTGACGTCCGTGGGCGAGTCGTTGGTGATGAGTCGCCACGTGGTCGCCAGCGAGTGGAATGTGCGGTCAGGCATATCGAAGTGATTATCTACACAGGTTACACATTGTTAATAAATTGTAGTGCTATTGTAGTTGCTATAGGTGGTGGCAATGACGGCTGTGATCATTTTACCCTGATAGTTGAGGAACAGCTCCGTAAAGGGTGGCAGTCGAACGAGGTAATGCAGCACGCCGCCCGAGTTGGAGTACAGCGACGCGTAGTGGTGCGGCTGGCGAGACAGTAGAGGGCTGCAGCCTTCTCTCCTAGCCGCTTTCAGATCCTGTCATTTTACGTATTTCATTATTTTAAACAACAGCAATGAAACAATGAATGAAAGGGAACAATGAAATGTATGTGAATTATTTTATATATAATAATTATTTATATATAATAATTATTAATGTATGTGAATTATATCGATATATCAGTTGCAATCAAGGAGCGATGGGATCGGCGCTATCATCGTAGTAGAGAAAAAGTTCTTTAAAAATAGTACAGTTTCCACGAGACTCACGTTGTATGTGTTAATATAATGCTGCTCTCTATTCTTGTTCTGTATAGCCATAGGTTTGCTAAGATCACGAAAGGAGGTCGGATCCGTGAGGTCGAGGATCTTGGACGCATAGTCAGCAATGATGAAAGGTAAGACCGGGTACTGCATCAGATCGTTATAGGAGCGACCCGCCAACCCGTTGAGAATCATCAGGTACTCCCAGTTAGTGATAGCACCGACGCGCCACTGGTTCATTGCATCCGTCAAACTCTCCTGTTCGGTTCTGGAGAAAAAATAGATAAGAAATAAATATTGTCGAAATAGAAGTATCGCTAAAGCAGTTCAATGCAGCGAGTAGCGACCGCTACCTGTTGGGCAGGTGTGCGCGCTGCAAGTGCTGCAGGAAGGCGGCGCGCTCGGCGGTGTCGGCGAAGGCCAGCAGCAGCGCGCGGCCGCAGCACAGGAACAGCTCCAGCGCGCGCTCCTGCAGGCACCAGCGCCGCGTGGCCACGCGCAGCACGCCGCCCAGCGACCAGCTCGCCGCGCCGCCGCACTCCTCCTCCGGCACGAAGTGGATGCAGCTGTCGAGTACCACCGACATAAGCATTTGTATTAACCTTAAATCTTTATAAATAACCAGTTGGGTTAAGTTTACAAAATTAATGTCTCAAAATATTAGTCATCAAATAGATAAAACTCGACAATAGCTATGTTTCTATTGATATGTTTCTAAGAGCTGAAAAGATTTTATTATTTGGTAACCTTAAGTCTGCAAATCCACCAATGACATTCGAGAGCCAAAAGAACCTTGTCTATACATTTTTTTTTATATACTACAACGGTAGATTTCTTGGTGATTTTACAAAATGATCAAGAAACTAACATATCGTTTCAATAGACAACAGAAGTAGATCGTGCATCACGAGACTGAAAGTGTGATATTACCGGTCAGTGAGTAGTAGCTCGCCGCAGATCTCGCTATCTACGCTGACTCGCACGACGCGCGCCATGTAGGCCACGGTCTCGCTGAGCGCCAGCTGCGCCGCCAGCGCACCGCGCGCGTCCGCGCCGCCCGCCAGCACGCTGTGCAGGGGGCTCGGGTAGCTCGCACTCTCTGACACATATTTCGACATTCATCACTGTCTATCTACCACATTACCACAATAACATAACGAAACTCTCATGCACGATATTCAACAAATGGTCAAACTCCTAGAGTCCTCACCGGATTTATATTTGTGTGGTGGTTGGAAGCAACGGGATGGTATCCGCAGATGCGCACGTCGCAACCGCACGCGCACTCGGCCGGGCCCCTCCGTGCTGTCGAGCTGCCACGCGGCCGGATACCCGCGGGGATCGTGCCACACGCCTGAGATGGATAGAGTGGTTTAGTCGCCTTAGTCTACCGTGAGGCCTTAATATATGTGGATGCCGGTCCGCATACCCCTCTCGTGCGTGTGCGCGTCGATGACGGTCTGCCAGCGCGCGGCGGCGGCGGCGGCCAGCGCGTGCGCGCGGCGCAGGTGCTCGAGGAAGGCCTTGCGCTCCGCGTTCTGCGCCTCCACCACGCGCCGCGTGGCGCTCATGGCGGCCTCCGTCACCGTCCGCGCTAGCGCCTCTTTGCCGAACACGGCCCTGCGAGTGATGCGTTGTATTAGTCTCGGGAGTAGTGCGAAAGTGCGTTCCTTGCGATTGAGCGTTACTGACTTGCCGATGGCGGCTCGCAATCTCGGGGCGCCTGCGTGCCTGGCCCAGCGCTGCTGGTCCTCGAGCAGCAGACGTTCGGCCTCGGAGGGCAGAGCCTCAACTCTCACGCGCTCGGCGAGCTCCGCCTGCGATCCAACAGCCCAGTCGCGAGCCCAATCCGTGATGGCTAGTTCGACACTCGGTCCGCCAGCTTCGGCCTCGAGGTGCACGTGTTGTATCAGCGTGAGCAAGTATACCGATAGCTGTGCGCGCAAAATATTGGAATTCAAAAGTGGACTAGAAGTAAATTGAAAGTTTGAGTATTTTCAAAAAAATCTAAAATTGTTTATTTTACAGCAAAATATTACACACTGAAACGATATCATAATTGTATGTCCGGTGGCATACACACTAAGCGAGCTTGTGTCGTGGATACCTTGAAATTTAATTTTTTATTTGGTCATTACCAAAACGAAGAGGATATTACACCTTTCGTATCGTAGGCGGATCCCGATAGTTGCCGGCGAGCAGATGCAGCGCGTGTGCGGGCGCAGCGTACAGCGCTCGCAGCAGTCGCGGCTGCAGCGGGCGCGCCGCGGGCGCCGGGCTGGCCGCCCACCAGAACAGCGTGCTCAGCGTCGCTCCGCTCTCTGCGCCGCTCGCACCACCGCCGCCGCCGGTAACCGCTGTCAATACACGTTGGTTAGATGTAACGAACGTTATAATCCGCTGATTTATTTCGACAGGTAATTGAAACTCCTTCAACCATTGAGTAGTGTTGCTAGCAGCCTATCGAAGAAGTCCGCGTCGGGTTGCAAAGGCGCGTTCGGCGGTCGCGTCGTGAAAAAGGCGGCGGCTCGAGTCAGCACTGTCGCCAGCCGCGCCGCCGTCTCCGCGGCCTCCGTGCGGCCCCCGCGCGCACCAAGCCCGCCCTCCACCGAAGACAGCACTGTGGAACGACAGAGGTTAGTAATTTTTAAATACTGCCTGATGTTTCATTCCAATTTATACTTATTGTTTGCTTATACAACTCATTATTTTACTAATCTGAAACGATGTACGTTTCTTAGACTTAATCGAAGATATAAACTTATTATATTATGAATTTGCCACAAATCAACGGGATGTACTTGTAGCAGTATGTCTTTACGCACATAGCAACAAGAACCCACACGCCACGCATGCCGCATTATATGACGTCATCGTTTGAAACAATGTATAGCTCTGAAAAAACGGTTTATTTTAAACAAGAAGCAGCATGCAATGACGTGGTATGACGTAATGTCAAGCTCTTAAAAGAACTGTTTTTATATGTAGCGAAGGTCTAGTAACTCAGATTACTGATAAAAGACTAAATAAATGTCCTGTTCCCTTTTTTAGGACAATATTTGCCCAAAGAACTTAAAATTATCTGGCTCCTAGAATATACAACATATTACATGCTAAGCTTAACCTTAGGAAATACACAAACAGGCAACTAAAGCAATTCATCTTTAAGTACCTTTTGGAACTAAATGACACAAATATAAATACTTTATTTACACCCTTAAATTTTAATGAAATGCAACACACACACACACTTAATCATGCGTGCGCGCACACATACTCACGCTCCTATAAGCATGGACATCATATTTGTTCCATTTTATATTTTTATTATTTTTTACTTCTCACTTTATACATTTATTTTTGTTTTATGTTCATATAAACGGGAGTGGAGGCCTGGTGTCTTGTAGAACAGTTTATCTATTGCAAGCACCAGTCTTCATATTATTGTGACGACGTGGTAAAACTAGTATTTGTATTATTAGCCGCGCAAAAAAGGTTTTTACGCGCTAATCAAAATCCCTACTTTTAATGTAGACGCACGCATTTGTTATTATTTTTTAATTTTTACAACTTATATTTTTCTTGTTTTCTGATTGGTTACCTGTACTGAAATAGCCGGTGTAGCGCGGCTGCTGGTGCTGCAGGTCCTGCAGACGGCGCTCCAGGTAGTCGAGCTGTGCGCAGAACAGCGCCACCTGCGCGTCGCGCGCCGCCCGCTGCACGCCCGCGCGCGGCTCGCCCTCGCACTCCACGAAGCGCAGCATGTGGTGCATGTCCACTATCGCCTGATCGCGAAACATACAATACGATACACGATTCGGTCCAACGCTGTTCATTAAAAAGGTTAACCTGAGCTATCTCGCAAGACGACGAACCCTCACCTGCGTGCCTCGATTTACGGTTAGAATTTTGACGGCTGTCCTACAGAGGAGATCGTACAGATCCTCCAGAAGCAGGTCACGTCCCTCGAAGTCGCTCTCCTCCTGACCGACGGCACGGATGGACCGTACTACCACTTCTACCAGCGCCACCTCATTCAGTGCCTTCAAAGTCGACTGCAAGATAAAGAGTTACATCATATGACACTCGTATGCCACTCGACCACTGCGACTCGTCTACGGGGCACCGCGGCCCGGCGAGAGTGTACCTTGTCCACGAGGCGGCGCAGCAGCGCGGCGATGTTGTGCGCGAGCGGCGCGTCTGCGCGTGCGCAGCGCGGCAACAGCGCTAGCAGCGGGGCCGCGCGCGCAGTCGCCTCCTCGTCCAGCATTGCCCATATTTGCTCCTGTAATGACACGTGTTTAGAATTGTGTTTTTTACTGAGTAATAAAAAGTCGCGTGCCAGCACGAAATAAGTTCATGTTAATGGGTGAGGGCATTAAATATATATTTCAATACACCAATGTTCTATTAAAGTATATAATCATATTTACGTCTAGTTGATCCTCCAGCGGAACATCGCACCCGGTGAGCAGAACCGCACACGCCGTCGCCAGCTCCCACGAACAGGGGTACAAAGAAATCTGTATGGATCAAATGTTAAATTTATATCTGTGAAGCTAGAAATATTTTTTGGTTCGGAGTTATATCCAAATTAATTTATGTGTTCATAGAGCCACTGCTACGACTAAATAATTGCAGGAGTAGCAGCGCACCTGGTTGGCGAGCAGCGGCAGGCAGCGCGGCGGCAGCGCGGCGGCGGCGGCGGCGCGCACGAGGGCGGCGCGCACGCCCGCGTCGCCGTGGTTGGCGAGCACCACCAGCGCGTCCGGCGCCAGCCCCGCCGCGCCCGCCGGCAGCGAGCGCAGCGCGTCCCGCAGCAGCAGCAGCAGCCCCTCGCACGCGCGCCAGCCCGGCTCGGCGCCCGTGCGCACGCGCCGCTGTCGGAGCGGGAATCCGTCGTTATATTAACCCGGTACCGGTTTGTTATTTATGCATTCGCTTCTGAGAGGCGTTTAGGGCGAAGTCCTGGTACCTGTTGGTATATACCGCTTGCGTAGAGCTGGTCGGCGGCGTTGGATTCCCTAGGTGACGGTACGTTATTGATTTTTTCCTTTTCCGAACCCTCGCCTACTTGATCCGCGTTAGTCTCTAAAAGGAACCCATTTGTTACGATCTGAATTTGGTAAGTATTGATATATGTTTTATTAGTAGATTTCTAGAATAATTTACTTACCGGAAACTTCTTCGGAGTTTTCTGAAGTCGACGCTTGCTTTTGTCTGAAATTAAATTGCTACATAATTAATTGGAATACGGGCTTTAAAATAACTCATTTTATTATTGAAAGACCTATTTACAGTGTATGACTGTTCAAAGGTTCAAGGTTATAATTATATTATACTATTTTAATTTTATAATGGAATAAGCTCCCTAGAATCAAGTGAATGTATGGAATGAGCGTTTCTTATTTCCTCTCAAGTAGTGCTAATAAAAATCTCTTGTAAGAGATGGATGTCAGCAGTATTTTTCCTAAAAGCGAATGGTACTAAGAAATGCAGACTTTTGTCAAAGAGACATGTTGGTCCGATATATATTGAAAAATAAAAGATAGTCTTACCTGCTCTCTTTGATTTGCGTATTTATGAATCCCTTCATTTTCTTCGTGGAGTCTGCGCTCGTAGTGCTCTCGGGATCGGTCTTGTCGCTCTCCGTGTCTCGATTCTGAGCAATCTCCTTCAAGTCGTTGAGATGGATTTCGTTCGCTACGTCCTCGTTTGACACGCTGGAGGAACTCGATCGCTCCATGGTGTCATACAGTCCTCGATTGTCAATAGACTTCGTTGATCGCTTTCGCTTGTTTATGAAATTCAGGAAGTTGAAATCGCTCGTTTCCGGTGTATCGGCCGTCAGTAGGAAGTAGAAGTTGGCCCGGGAATGAGTGACGAAGGTGTCGCTGGCCTAAAACGATAGTCGGCAAACGATGACTACCTCGGTAGTGGTTATTTGATTGTTCCTCACTAGTCAAACTGTGATGCTAGTTTTCATATAATTTTTACAGAAAAAATGTATCTATGTTTTACCTAGAATAATGTCTTTTGGACCTATTTCGGCCACTGCGGCCAATCTCAAGTCATAATTTAAAAAGTTGGCAAATCAAGACCTAAGTTCTGGTATATTATCCGTCCAACTATGAGTTCATAGGAATTAAAAATAGAAAAAAATATGGTAGTCTTGGTCTCGCACCTGGTGCATGAGCAGCAGGAAGTCTGCGAGCAGCGCCAGGTGCGGCAGCGGCGGCGGACTGCCCAGCAGCGCGCGAATCAGCGACACCAGCCGCGCACTGGCCGCGCCGCCCAGCGCCGCGCGCGACGAGTTCAGGAACCGCTCCTGCACACAATTCGTCGGTGAACGCTCCGCGCCTACTGAGGACCGAGGCTCTCGGGCCACGAAATCGATTTAGCGAGTAAGCGTAAACATAATGATTGAAATAAATTTTCGGTTCGGTTTCGGTAAACAGAAATATACCTTGCAGGCGAGCAGCAGATGGCGCAACAGGTCGACCCGGCAGGCCTGGTAGTGGTTAAAAGCGGCGTGCGGGTGTGTCGGGCGCAGCAGCGTGCCCAGCGCCGCCAGCGCCAGCAGCCACGCCGAGCCGCGCTGCCGCCCGCCCGACGCGTCCCCGCCCGCGCCGGGGCTCTCCTCCCACACCACTTCCTGAACCGAAGATTGGAATGACGCTGGTGTATTATAATATCGCATCTCGCATTCGGTTGCAACTTCTATTTAGTCAATCTTTGAAAACTTGACATAACAAATACTAGTCATTTGTATAGGCCCATAAGCATTTAGTATTTAAAAAGTTCAGTTTTATATTTAATTGCTCAAAATGGAGTTCAGTTTATGAGATTTGTGAATAAGTTTTATTTATTATACCTCATCAGAGTCGAAATGTCTCCAAGCGCGCATGAGCAGCAGAAGCAAACGCGGCTCCACCAAAATACTGTCATTGCGCACAAGAAGAGTCACCGCGCTGCCCGCACTTCCATTCGGCAGAAGAATAGGACTGCTGCACGCTTCGTCTAGAATGACCTGGGCGAATGTAAACATAAGCGGTCACTAAAATAGCGGCGGATGACAACGAGCGAAAAAATACGTATCCGAGGTCGGACAAGTGACTCCCCGCGCAGACCTTGAGCATGTGGTGCGTGACGCGGCACGCGCGCGCCGCCAGCACGGGCAGCAGCAGCTCCAGCGCACCGCCCGTGTGCAGCGCCGCGCACAGCCGCGCGTCCGACCCGCACGCGCGCAGCAGCACCGCCAGCGCGCCGGCTTGCTCCTCAGCGCTGCCATCCAGCTCCACCGTCTGCTCGCCACAACACCATTAATGTAAATTGATTTCGATCGAATGTGAAACTAATATAATATATAAGTCGGAGGAACGGGCGCTCACCCTCGCGAAGAGGTAGAGCAGGAGGTCGGGCCCGCCGAGCGCCAGCAGCGCGGGCGCAATCCCGCGGTGCGCGCAAACGCGCGGCGCGCCGGCCCAGCGCACGCGCAGCGCCTCGGGCGCCTCGCCGCCCGCGCCGCCCGCCGCGCGCGCGCCGAACACTGCGCGGGAATGACACTTGATCGACATCTTATGTTTCCACCATCGTCTCATAAATATATTTTGAATTAATATATTTTCAATCGGAGAAGTCATGTCATGTCATATAGGCGGATATTTAGCAGATATCGTACTTTTATCGAAACGGTAAGTTCTGTAATCTCGTCTCCGGTTCGTTCTATACTAACACGATACAATACATGATATTTATTTTGGTTTTTTTTTTAAATAAAACATCGCAAATATACATGAAGTCTTACCCGTAGGCGACGATTGAGCTTGATGATAAAGATTCATTGTGTCCGGTGCGTGAGGGTAAAACGTCAGGAGCAGGTTCTCTTGCAGCTCACGGAGGGTTTGGCTTGAAATTTCATACACCTAATGTATAAATTTAATGGTGCATAATAATGAAATAACCTACTTATCCAAATAAATTATTAAGGCAAAAGTTGTTATCTTACCGAATCCCAATCGATATTTAACTCCAAGAGATCGGGCGTAATAATCGATGGGAAGTGTGCGGATTCGCACGGAATCTGAAATTTAAATTATTCGAGTTAGTGTTTCGTACTACAATCGAATTAAACTCATATATATCCTCTCATATATAGGATCGTATCTATTTAGATTTCATCGATTACTAAGACAAGAAACTACTGCGAAACTGTGAAGCAACCTGTTTGTAAACAGTAACTGATATAGTGGTATAGTCGAGAGCACCTGACAGGGCAGGTCGGGCCCGTGCGCCGCCAGGTGCAGCGCGCCGGCCGCCGACAGCGCGGGCGTGCGGAACACGCGCGCGCCGCCCACGTGCAGCGCGCCCGCGCGACCGCCCGCCTGCCCCAGCACCGCCAGGCTGGGCGTCGCCTTGCGCACCAGGATACCTGCGGACACACGCACGTCAGGGCCTGCGGGCGCGCCTCACCTCGCCAGCTGACCCGACCCGACGTTACCTTGAAGCGGCAGCGACAGCGTTTCGCACTCCCGTCCGTCCACGTAGATCGTCACCTGCGGACGATCGGTTCATTTTTTTGTTACAAAGTTTCGAAAATCAAAACCTACATACACGTATTAAACTTTTCTTTTCGAAAAATTTCGTGGGATATTAATTTACATCGTTAACGAGTGCGACAACTATGTAAGTATGTGGAACTTGCAAACGTGTCGAATATTAATTAACCATCTTAGCCCAATGTGGTTCCTCCATTTCTATGTAAGCCCATAATCGACATCGGCGCTTGGCGTACCTGTATGTGTATGCGTCGCTTGTGCACTCGCTCGGCCACGTTGAGCGCCAGACAGTGCCAGCGCGAGCCGGCGGCCAGCGTCGTGCGCGCGCGCGCCGCACTCACCAGCTTGTTGCTGAGCGCGTCCGGCCGCGTCAGTCGCACCGACAACTCGCCTGCAAAATACAACAGCGTACAATACAACTTACGAAAATTATACGATATAACTAGTTCAGTTTTCTGATCGGCAACAGGGAGACAAAGGAGCGGAAGGTGGACAATTACAACGATGTGAACTGATTCGAGCGGTACCGTTAGCGGTGTTGATCCACAATTCGAACATGAGCGAGTCGTGCCCGATGGAGAACGCGTGGATGAACTCGGCCGGCTTCTGGGAGTCCTTCCGCGGGCCGGCGTCGTCGTCGGGGTCGGGCGGCTCGTCGTCGGGCCGCGCGTGCAGCCGCAGCCACAGCGCCAGCGCGAACCCCTGCAGCCACGGCGCCCAGCCCGACGCGCCCAGCGCGCAGCGCGCCGCGCCCGCCGACCACGGCGACCACACGCCTGCCGCACGACCACAATTACTTTGGCGAGTGCCAGTTTAGAGGCCATAAGTATCATGGACATTTACATTTTACAAATTTAAAATAAAATAGACAAAATATTTTATTTAAATTTCATTGAATTAGTTACTACATTTTATTAGTTCATTGCTGTTTTTATTTGGCCTTTATATTCATAAATTGTTTTTTAAATTGCACTTGTATCACGACATTAAACGTATATTTTATATTATGCTTTTTTATATATCATAGGTAGCCCGATCAATGGGTCTTCTGATGTTAATTTCTCACCACCGCCTACAGACATTGGCGCAGTAAGAAATACTATTCATTTCTTATATCTCCAATGCGCCACCAATTTAATAAGATGTTATGTCTCTTGTGCATGTAGTTTTACTGGCTCACTCACTTTTCCAACCGGAACAGAAAAGTACTAAGTATTGCTGTTTGGCGTTAGAATATGCGTTGAGTTCGTGGTACCGAACATGAACCGGACATGTTATGTATCGTTTCCTGTTTTAATGTCTCAAATCAAGTATTGTACTGTACCGGCGCGAAGATGAGCCTGGCGTAATCGACGCGCAGCGAGTTCTGCTTGATGGCTGAACGACGAACTCAGAGGGTCTTCTGACGTACGATCTTCTAAAAAAATTTAAGAATAGAAAACTATAATTATGCAGCTTTTTTATGTATTGTTATAAAATCATTTAATTAAATAATTGCTTCTGATATTTCAATAAAAATATACGAACCCGGATCTAGATCAATGGGGAAGGACAGAATGTGGTCGGGCGTATGTATGCGCGCACGCGAGAGCAACGAGCGCAGCGTCGACAGCAGGAGCGACAGCGGCGGCCGCTCCGCCGCCAGCAGCCTCAGCAGAGCCGCCAGCTCGCCTGCCTCGATGCTATGCGACGCCACCGCCTGCACGAGCTCCAGCACGCTGCGCTGCAAATCTGGCGTCAGAACAAACTAATCGATCGTTTTTGTACTTTACTGGCTCAGAATTAGGTACACAAAAGTATCAAATCATGCCATGCCGGTGGAATGTCGGAAGGCGTGCGTACCCGTGTAGGCGGGGTCGGCACGCGCCAGCAGCCGCGCGGGCGGCGCGTGCGGCGCGAGCAGGCGGCGCAGGGGGCGCGGCGCGCGCGGGGGGGCGAGGCGCCAGGCGCGCGCGAGCCCGCCGCACACGCGCGACACCTCCTCGCACTGCGCGCGCGTGCGCGAGCCCGACTGCATCAGCCTGAACCATAAGTACAGTTGTTATGTACGTTGTCGATGTGTATTTTCGATAAACCCGGCATTTATAAGACAGACATTTTTTATAATACTTAAAACTTCATATTACTAATTATACACCGAAGCTTAAAATTGTGAGGACACAAACATTCGCTTCGTTTTTATTTTTTATTTTTCACACGTGTGTTTCAAATTGAATAAACTAATTAAATCATATCTTAATTGTTGAAATTGTTAAGTTTAAATATTTCGAAATGAGGAAGCATCATGTCACAGAGGTCTAAGTGATCAAAAATGGCCGCCTTGACCGTAATAGGCGACGAGATATAGAAGTCCATTTATTAAGATGACGTTTGTCATTTAATCACGTCGAGTGGAGTAGCTAACTAATGAATAATCTTGTGTTTAATCTGTATTGAAATTGATCTTACGCTCTGCGGTTACAGAGAATTTCGTGAGAAAACCAGCGCATTGAAATACTAAAGCGATAAATTAATTTTAATTCGAATTGCTACTCGCAGTTGGTTATTGCGTAAATTAAATAAAAATCGTTCTCATATGATTGTGACAACTTATTTTTTGCTCATCTTGTACCGTCATTTTGGGGTTCGCTCTCCACGGGACATACATTAGCCAGGCATATTATTAACTATACATTTCAAAGGATATTTGAAGTTGTTAAATTAAATAATATGCTAAGGCTTATATTAATATATCTTAAATATACAGGGTGACTGGTGAATTAGTATCAATATTTTAGGAGCATAATCGGTACATGATTCTCATTCGAATTATGTAAAAAAATAGGTACTTAATTTTTGACCAAATTTACAAAATTTTTACTTTAAATAAATAAAGTGTGGACATATTTCCGCGGCGCGTGCGGCGTGGTGTTTGCCACCCGCAACCCCTGCCCCGCGGCTAATTAGTCGGGCGAGCGCCGCCGTAAGGTTCGTCCATCTTCCCGCGCGCGCGCCCCTAGCGATCGATCTTACGCGTATACCTAATCTTTCGTGTGTGAGTGTGACCCGTCATTAGTAATTAGGTATGGCTTATCAATACACAAATGCAGAATACTGTGAGTAGTAAAGTGACCCATTCGTGTTAGGGCGTGTGAAAGACAATATGCGTAAACGTGCCGAACTGTGTATCACACGAGCAGGAGCTCACTTTGAACATTTGTTAAGGTTAGTGTAGTTATGTAGGTAAATAGGTAGTTAAATGATTGACAATCGTTGTAAATAAGTATGATTCCATTTTTAAATACGCCGGAAATACCAAGATAGGTAAACAGTTAATTTTTGTCCCAAGTTCATATCATTTACCTAGTCAACAAATTTGTTGCTTAAACGAGTGAAATATTTTGGTATTTTTGCCTGTTCTAAGCCAGGTTTAAAGTATGAAGGGGGATTGGATCATGCTTGTTTATCAAAGGTAGCCTGCTACCCTGTTAACACGCGGCGGCGTTTGGACGTAGGTAAAGTACCGCGCGATAACTAAATGTACCTAACTGTGTTGTGTCGTCAGCGAAGCTAGGGTGTCCACATGACGCGTAATTAATTACATAACTTTTGGTTAACTTTACTTAGAAGTTTATTAATATTTATGTTATATGTATTTTTTTTGGTCATATATGGTCGTCAAATATCACGTCCTTAAGTATTGATACTAATTCACCAGTCACCCTGTATATTATATTTTGTATTTATATTTGATTTGATATCGATAATACGAACACAAGGCCACTACCACGAACGAACGAATACGAACGCGGTATACGAACACGGTCTTACCACTGGGCCGAGATGGCCCAGCGGTAAGACCGCGTGAATCTTAACCGATGATCGTGGGTTCAAACCCGGGCAAGCACCACTGAAGTTTTTCATGTGCTTAATTTGTGATTATAATTCATCTCGTGCTTTTCGGTGAAGGAAAACATCGTGAGGAAACCTGCATGTGTCTAATTTCGCTGAAATTCTGCCACATGTATATTCCACCAATCCACATTGGAGCAGCGTGGTGGAATAAGCTCCAAAACCTTCTCCTCAAAAAGGGAGAAGATGCCTTAGCCCAGCAGTGGGATATTTACAGGTCGTACCGAACACAAGGTGTTGATTACCGGTCGTGAACTAACTTATGAATTTTTAATCAAATAATCCACCAATATACATATTATAATATTGGTGGATTCGCTAACGCGTTACTATAATCACGATGCAGTGTAATTGACACTAGCAATGACCTTGTACTTGATGTCAGTAATGGATACTTACAAGCTGCTATTAAAATAATAATAATAAATAAGGTTTGAGATATTATATATACTTCTAGAGTTCTATGCATAAAATAACAGGATAATAATAAGAGGAAATAAAAATCTCACATTTTAAATTTACTAAAGGCTTTCCGTTTCAAATTCTTCTGTGAATGAAATAACCTCGAATTGACGCGACGGCCATAAAAAACAAAAACAAAATAAAATGTCGGCTCGTAAGGAAATGAGTACTCTTAAAGATAAGAAAGTCTTGGTTAAGTATTAATATTAAATTACTTGTCGATAAGCTGCGATAGGATGTCGATGACAATGACACACAGTTCGGGATGAACCATTCCCGCGCTCCCGTTGTTCTCCGGACAATCCACCGTTATTATATCTTGTGTTTGAATATCTGAAAGATACACAAGTTATCAATTTATCTCTTAAATTTAATCATATTCTTATATGATTAATTTAAGAGATAATGGGCAGGCGCGCTCCATCCTAGACCGTGACTATGCTTAAGATCAGGCAAGTCAACGGTCAAGCGCTTGCCTATTAACGGTAAAAAAAAAAAAAAATCTTATATTTGTACACATTTCTATCTATCGCTTCGAACTCATGTTTTTTTTTCCAAGTATTAAGTAGCCAGACACTTTCCCGCGACAAACTTTCTCTATGTACAAAAAGCAGTCGTTTTATCGTAATATCTGCATTTCTTTATTAGCATATTTCAAATTTCTACCAACCGAAAGTGTGCAAATTATACTTGTGTTATTAGTAAATACAAAAAATTAATAGGAATCGAAAATTTGTAAAATAAAGTCGCATATCGGCCCAATTATCTTTACTAATATTACAAAGAGAAAAGATTTAATTGTTTGTAATCGATAAACTCTAAAACTACTGAACCATTTTATTTCAGTCATAATAAGATATAAGTACTCTTATATTCGACGCGGACAAAGCCGCGGGTACAGCTAGTTGGATAAATTAATATGAGCAATCCTTAAAAACAAAATTGTTGACGTCGACGAAACTTCTAGTATATTATGATCATATATAGACAAGCTTGCTTAATAAATATCACCGTTAGCTTCGCAGGTGTAAGCGGTGGTGAGGCGCGCAGGGGGCGTTTCCTATAACTTGTTACATGCAACGCCTTACGCCATACATTTACTATTCAGAACGGCCCGGCCGCGTGGCCTGTGCGTTTGTCTATGTGGTCCTTTTATTGTTGAATATTTATTTTATAGAAGAGTATTAAAATATGAATATTTTTATTAATTTGAAAAAAAAAACTGTTACCCACTTGAAACATCACTGAGGAGAGACAGCGATTCCGATAATTTCTGAGTCTTCATATTGATTGAAACTTCCAGCTTACTGACCTCGACGTCTGCCTGAATAGAAAAATAAAAAGCAAAACACAAACATTTTAAAACAATTCTTATTCGATTTGGAACTTCCAAATTCCAAAACACATCATTTATGAATTTTAATATAATAGACATTATTTTGGGTTAGATGTCAGAATATAATTATACAAATGATGAAATTATACACTACATATTATATAACAAAGTCCACTCGCCGTGTCTGTCTATCTTAACGCGATAAACTCAAAAACTACCGAATGGATTTTCATACGGTTTTCACAAACAGACGGAGTGATTTACGAAGAAAGTAAGGAAGAGTAGGTGTATAATTCATTAAGGTTTTATGTAAATTGGCTGAAATATGACGATGTTGAAGATGTCAGAGAGAATCATGCCGACTGGAAGTTTTACCGGCGTACGTCGCGTAGACGAATACTTATGTGTATTCGAATATCGTGTAAACTATGCTGTATGGATTTGTACAGTTTAGATAAACAAGAGGCTGAAGTTTTGCCTCGTATTTACCGAGACGATATACAGGATGACTGGTGAATTAGTATCAATATTTTAGGAGCATAATCGGTACATGATTCTCATTCGAATTATGTAAAAAAAATAGGTACTTAATTTTTGACCAAATTTACAAAAATTTTACTTTAAATAAATAAAGTGTAGACATATTTCCGCGGCGTGTGCGGCGTGGTGTTTGCCACCCGCAACCCCTGCCCTGCGGCTGATTAGTCGGGCGAGCGCCGCCGTAAGGTTCGTCCATCTTCCCGCGCGCGCGCCCCTAGCGATCGATCTTACGCGTATACCTAATCTTTCGTGTGTGAGTGTGACCCGTCATTAGTAATTAGGTATAGCTTATCAATACACAAATGCAGAATACTGTGAGTAGTAAAGTGACCCATTCGTGTTAAAGCGTGTGAAAGACAATATGCGTAAACGTGCCGAACTGTGTATCACACGAGCAGGAACTCACTTTGAACATTTGTTAAGGTTAGTGTAGTTATGTAGGTAAATAGGTAGTTAAATGATTGACAATCGTTGTAAATAAGTATGATTCCATTTTTAAATACGCCGGAAATACCAAGATAGGTAAACAGTTAATTTTTGTCCCAAGTTCATATCATTTACCTAGTCAACAAATTTGTTGCTTAAACGAGTAAAATATTTTGGTATTTTTGCCTGTTCTAAGCCAGGTTTAAAGTATGAAGGGGGATTGGATCATGCTTGTTTATCAAAGGTAGCCTGCTACCCTGTTAACACGCGGCGGCGTTTGGACGTAGGTAAAGTACCGCGCGATAACTAAATGTACCTAACTGTGTTGTGTCGTCAGCGCAGCTAGGGTGTCCACATGACGCGTAATTAATTACATAACTTTTGGTTAACTTTACTTAGAAGTTTATTAATATTTATGTTATATGTATTTTTTTTTGGTCATATATGGTCGTCAAATATCACGTCCTTAAGTATTGATACTAATTCACCAGTCACCCTGTATAATTGTAAATACACAGTGAAACTTACATAGGAATGTGGGACGAGCTACATAGTACACGCACATAAAAAAGAGAGACCGTTGCGAAACGCCGGCAGATGTAATGTGCTTTTTTTAATGTTATATGTAGACGGGCGGGCAACCCAATGGTAAGAGGTCACAAACGCCAATACACATCGTTGATGAAATATAACCATTCCTTATATAATCAATGCGCGACCAACCTTGGGAACTAAGATGTTATGTCCCTTGTGCTTGTTACATTGGCTTACTCACCCTTCAAACCGGAATGCAACAATACTAAGGATTGCGGTTTAGCGGTGGAATATCTGATGATGATTTACCCGAACGGGCTTGCACAAAGCCCTACCAACTAGTAAAATGTTAAGCATCGAAATTGTTAGTTTTTAAATGGTTTATACTTAAAATCAACAAATATTTTTTCTTATAATTTAATAACAAATAGCAACGAAGCGCAGAATATGCGCCAACAAAGGAGTAGAGATAGAGAATAGCGGAGTGGAGCATGACATTATTAGAGAGCGTCATATCGTTTGCCGTCACGGCTTAGGGGTTTTACCTCGAAGCGCGCCAGTAGTTATTAGATGATTCAATTTTACATCAAAATATATATATATTTTTTTTTTTTATAGAATAGGAAGGTGGACGAGCATATGGGCCACCTGATGGTAAGTGGACACCAACGCCCTTAGACATTGGCATTGTAAGAAATGTTGCCCATCGCTTAAATCGCCAATGCGCCACCAACCTTGGGAACTACGATCTTTTGTCCCTTGTGCCTGTAATTACACTGGCTCACTCACCCTTCCAACCGGAACACAACAATACCAAGTACTGCTGTTTTGCGGCAGAATGTCTGATGAGTGGGTGGTACCTACCCAGACGAGCTTGCACAAAGCTCTACCACCAGTGGATTTTATTAATATTAGTGGAATTAATATTAGTAAACGATGAACAGATGACGTATAGTTCATTGTGGATTACAATATATGGTTTCCGTGTATGGCAGGACGTACACAACACAACAACATACATAAATATAATATAGTATACTTTATTACCATTACCTCGTAACCATCGTCTGCGCAGGCGCGCGGCTCGCTGTGCTCGCTGGCGTAGGGCGCGCCCGCGCTCTCCTCGCTTGACGAGCAATCCGGCGAGCTGCTGCCCGACGCGCAGAAGAGAGGAGGGACCTGTCACAGATATAGAAACAACAATTTAGAGAGGATGAAACGGCTGAACATCTGATTAATATTAATTATAAAATTGACATAATATATATGTAGATAACAAATAGGTAGTTCAACTTTAATTTTGGAATCTTAAACTGTAAATAGACGTTTTTATAAAATTTGTCTAAAAAGATTATTCGTCCGACACACAATTATAACAGTTATTTACAGACAAAAACATGTTTATATCAAAACTGGTAAAACGAAAACGATTTTTTTATATAGTTATCATTTTATAAAGAGTGAAACTGTTTTTGAAATCGTTAAATTAATAAAAGACGCACACTGACCTTCTCATAAGCAAGAATTATATTTCTAGACACAAACTCAAGCTATAAATTTCAACTAAATTATATTAAGAGAATTGTCATTTGCATTTATACGTACGTTAAAAAAGGAACTGCTGTTTTATGTGTGGTAGGCAACATTAAAATTCACTAATAATAGAACGTAGATAATCTGTAGCGAATATGTTAGCGGTTATTTTATGATCAGTATAAACCGCTTTTTCTTGAAAGGAGTAACGTTTTTTTTATAGTATAGGAAGGCGGACGAGCATATGGGCCACCTGATGGTAAGTGGTCACCAACGCCCATAGACATTGGCATTGTAAGAAATGTTAACCATCGCCTACATCGCCAATTCGCCACCAACCTTGAGAACACCCTAACATCTTAATGTTATGTCCCTTGTGCCTGTAATTACACTGGCTTACTCACCCTTCCAACCGGAACACAACAATACCGAATACTGCTGTTTTACGGTAGAATATTCGATAAGTGAGTGGTTTCTATAATTTATATCAAAACAAACTAATATAATGTGGATAAAAATAATACGTACAAGGTTGTGTTATTATGTAGAAAGCTATTCCTTCTATACGACCTAATTATGTCGACAACATCATTAAAAAGGGCTTGCATAACATGTTCTTTACACAATAAATGTCACAGGTATTTATTAAATATAAATTATAATTTTAATAAGAATGCTTGCTAATCTGTATCATAATTTTAATTGGTCTCGTTTTAATGTATTTTACATCGTTAATCCGGCATTACTTTGAATTATTTAATATTATCTATACTAATATTATAAAGAGGTCAAATATGATTTTTTGTTTGTCTGTTTATAATGGATAAACTCGAAAACTACTAAACAGATTTTAAAAGTTCTTTCAGTTACAGAGAGCTACATTATCAGCGAGTAGCAAAGGCTATATTTTATTTTCAAAAAAATTAGCAATCCTTACGAAATTTGCAATAATGGAACCCAAGGTATCCATTTTTGTACTATAAATGTAATTATTGGCGTAAAAAGATAATTTTCAATCAGTACAAAGTCGGGGTAGGCTAATATTTTATAAGAGTATGTCTTATTTTTATTTTTAACAATCAATGTAATGTTCCGTGCAAGAAATTAATATTAATATCTTTATTTTTCTATATAAAGTAGTATATGTAGTATATTAGTTGTCTGGTTTCGATAGTACAAGCTCTGCTTAGTTTGGAATCAGATGACCGTGTGTGAATCATGTCCCAGGATATTATTATTATTATTATTATATATGTATTTAAAAGAATAATTGATTGACTGACTCATATATTAACATGGGGCTAGCACCATGAAAATTCGCTTGCGGGTTCCTTTTACACAGTGAGTTAGTACAGGACTAAGAAAGGATTTTTGAAAATTTAACCTAATGATTAAAATAATGAGTGATAAAGAGGTTGAAAATTCGTATGAAAATACTTCATTTTTAAAGAAAGATATGGAAGTTGGTATAAAGCAATTTAGAATGAAGCGATTGAAGCCGCGGATAAAGCGCTAGTATGTAATATTCAATTTAGTAAATAAACAAATAATAAATATACGAATATTTTTTTTCATTGTAATTGTCATGTGAATCACGTATTGTTTAATAATAAAGTTTGACTTTGTATAAATGTATTGATAAGAAGTTTAACGAACTGCTTGTGTCGAAAACATTTTTTATAAAATATTAAAAACAGCGTATGTAGTGAAATAATTATGTATAGTTGTTTAAATTTTGTTCCAATAGCTAACGTTCGAGACTTAACGGTAATTTAGTATGAGTTTTTTAAGAAAGTCAAAAATTAAAACTTGATTTCGGATCTTGTTATATTCTTGCCCAATTTGATAATTATTTTTGGATACGTGTATATACATAAATTTAATGATTTTATAGTGATGAAATAACGTAATTATTGAAACGGGTTCATATTTAAAATTGTATAAAAACCATGAATACGAATTGATAAATATAATATAAGAGCCGAGATGGCCCAGTGGTAAGAACGCGTGAATCTTAACCGATGATCGTGGATTCAAACCCGGGCAAGCACCACTGAATTTTCATGTGCTTAATTTGTGATTATAATTCATCTCGTGCTTTACGGTGAAGGACAACATCGTGAGGAAACCTGCATGTGTCTAATTTCACTGAAATTCTGCCACATGTGTATTCCACCAACCCGCATTGGAGCAGCGTGGTGGAATAAGCTCCAAACCTTCTCCTCAAAAAGAGGAGAGGAGGCCTTTCGCCCAGCAGTGGGACATTCACAGGCTGTTACGGTACGTTACGGTACGGAAACAAACATTAAATTTTTGCGATTAGTATTAAATTATTGCTTTGTAAAAATATTTGAACTGCTCTCCTTAATCAAGCTTATTAGGCAAGTTATAAGGGTTTAAATTTTGTGTTTATATGACTTAACCGAGGATTTTCAAGTAGCATCAATGTTTTAGGTTTACTAATCCGTGCAATTGAAAGCAAAAGCGTAAAGCCATTGGTCCTACACCTCGTCTCCCTACGGTTGTGTGACACAGGATTGAATGGGCGTGCACCTGTAATAACACTCGCACACTGCGCTATATCTCCAGCAGTTGGCAAATCATTGAGTCGCACCTGTAGTGGAAATTCAGGATTTTGGTACCAAACCTATACAAATACATATGTATATATACTTTGAGTTTAAAAGCAAAATAGTTCTAGAGAGTCAGTGAACGATAACTAGCTTTCGTGTATATGGAAAAACATAAAAATCAACTCTAGTTTTTAGGAATAAAACTTTCCCAAAATTATATATATATCAATCTATGATTTACGGGGAAGATAGCATCATCATCCCTTACTCGTCCACTACTAGACATAGGCCTCTACAATGGCACATCACTGAGCTCGATCTTCAGCTCTCAATTTCCATCCGATGCCAGTTTGCGTATGTCATCACTCCACGTGTTATAATTTATTGTATTGTCACTGTCTAGCAGAACTGACAACCGTTAGATTTGACGTGTTCTGGAGTGGGAACCACGCTTTGGCAAGCGTAGTGTAGGACGCCCTCCAGATACGGAAGGTATATAATTTGAAAATATTTTCAAATATTTTCTGTGCAAATTAATGTATATACTGCTACATTCCATGTATCGTGTGCGTGTGCATAGGTTTATCAACTCAGCGAAACCCGTACGAAGCCGATTCGTAATACGATATTAATATTTATCTTCAAGGTCGTGAGAACTGAAATTAACAATAAAAAACATACGCATAAGATCAGCCTTAATTTATACAGACCTGCAATTTGAAGGTCATGAGTGTAATATTTATGAATTATTTACTCCTAGCGCTTTACGCGCGGTTTCGCTAGTCAAAATTCAAATTAGTAGTAATAGTAGTCATAATTCAAAATGCAATGGTGCTAGGCACAGTAGTTTGGTTTATGTGTTGAGTCAGTCAGTCAGTTTTTCTTTTATATATATATATATATATATATATATATATATATATATATATATATATATATGTATTATTTTGCAATAATTCCGCGATCTTACTTTTATTTAATATTCATTACCTTTTGACATATATTATTACATCATAGATTTGAATCATAAATTGTGCGCAACTGTATAATTTAACACATTTTCCAACTCATAACGGATACAAATGTATCCTTTTAGATTTCGTACATTAGTAATTTATTCATAGCCTTGAAATAATACTTCGCAATTATAAATATTTTTTTATTTATTGTTCAATATTCTGGTACTATTATACTATTTCTATTTAAATAATAAACATAATATATAGGGTATAAATATTCATATAATATGAAACTAAATTCGGACAAACAATAGCAAATTAACTTTTCTTAATTAAATTAAAAGTTTAAGTATTACTGTTAGTAAGAATCTTCTTGGATAAAGTATCTATATTCATGATTTATTTAAAGCTTTCGACTTAGAAGTCTTGTAAAAGGAATTTGTGAATAAAAAAGGCAAGAGACGAGAAAGTTCGAAAACAGTTTTATATTTACTAGACAGGCGGACAGGTAAAGTAAGTGGTCACCAACGCTTATAGATATTGGCGTTGTAAGAAATTTTAAGCATTTCTAACAACACCAATACACCACCAACCTTGGGCTAAAACTAAGAAGTGATGTCCCTTGAATAAATGCCCTGGTTCAAACTCCCTTCAAACTAGAACGAAACAACAAAGTTATAAGTGAGTTGGAAATATCCAAACAAAGCCCTATCACAATGTGAATCGACTGTGTGGTGTATAACACGTGCTAGAAGAGAGTAACTGATGACTGCAGAACAAAAAGAGACAACGATAATAATTGAAAGATCATAAAACATAACACAAATCACTTTTCTTATAATTCGATATTTAAATATCTCAAATATTAAATAAAAAAACTAATATAAGCTTAAAAAAATGCACGGGTATATGTCATGAGAGGAGATAAAATGTACCTGCTAAGGAATATAGTCGATTAAAATATTTGGGTATTCATTTATTTCGAACGGTAATTTAAAGTTAGGGACAATTTTACCTTCTAACCAAAAATTATGGAAATCTTTAAGAGGAAAATTTTACTTCATTACAGTTATTATTACGAATAGGTTTCTTAGAAGCGAGAATATCTCATTATGTATCCTGTTAATAAATGCCTAGAGTAGCAGCATATAATCAAATTGGTAATCATTTTAACGAGTTTTTAATTGAAATATTCCGACGATGTTCGCATTGTGGTGTCATTAACTTTTAACAAATTGCATTTACGAATATAACAATTTACATGACATTCGACTTTAATAAGATATTTAGTAAACTATTCGATATGGAATATTTATATTTTTTATAGAAAAGGAAGGCGGACGAGCATATGAGCCACCTGATTGTAAGTGGTCACCAAACGCCACCAAACTTGTGCCTGTAATTACACTGGTTCACTCACCCTTCAAACCGGAACACAACAAAAACAATTACTGCTGTTTAGCGGTAGAATATCTGATGAATAGGTGGTACCTACCCAGACAAGCTTAAAATATACAAATATATATAACATATATATACTTATCTTTAAATTTATGACGTATAGAGTCCTATATATCTGTCGGAGCGCACTTATATTATTAATCATTATTCTATTCGATTTTATTATAATTAAACTCTATAGTATGTTTATATATGAAATAAGGCGCAAAAGTGCAAGTGGGTCAAATATTTAAGAAAAAACACGTTATTATGAAATCTTTATTATCATTTTTATGCTATAAATAACATAAATCAATGTCAATCAACATGAACAAATAAACAGATTAAAAAAATAACGAAACTTTCTCGATTTTTGTAGCGGAATTAATTGTTAATTTTATTTTGATTTATTGAAGTCCAGATGGATCAGTGAAAAGAACACCTGGGTCTTAACGTTTACTGATTCAAATCTTGGTAAGCACATGAGAAAAGACTCCGCTCTAGTCCGAAGATCCGGTTACCACTAGAGGTTAGAACATAGGCCATGATCGCCTCTCAGGCGATCGCCTCGCCTAAAATCGATCAGGGGGATCTCATCACTCATATCATTTGACGTGAAGACCAGCCAAGCCTAGTGCTTAGTGTAGTATTTCGGTTTGGATATTTTATATGTAATTTATAGAGCATTAATCACTGACTGCCTCGTTGCTCTTGTGGCTTGATGTAAGGCACCAAACCCGGATGTCCTGAGTTCATTTCCCATGTCAGGTCAATAAAAAGTTATTGGGTTTTTCTGTCAGAAAATTCTCAATAGCAGCCCGGAGTCTGGAAGTTGGAAGTGTGTACACTCCCGTGCCTCGGAGAGTACGTAAAGCTGTTGGTCCTACGTCTGAACTCTTTCCGGTCGTGTCGGATTGCCGTCCCATCGGATTATGAGAGTTAGAGAATAGAGAGTGCACCTGTGTTTTCGCACACACTTGTGCACTATAATATCTTTTGCGTAGTCGGCTAATCTCTCTTGAGATTGGCCGCCTTGGCCGAAATCGGTCTGGAGGACATTATTATTAGAGCATTAATTTAGTAAAATTATGTTTCATAATTTCAGGCACAGTAATGTCACTTTGTGTGACTACCAACTCTCACTTGCAACCAAATCAAAAATTACTGCACCGCGTTAACTATTATATTATAATGAATAATGTGTATTTCAGTGTAAAATGTAATCTTCCCATTGAATACTATTGAAAATTCAGAGAAAAAAATATTCAAAATTCAAAAGCCTCAACATAGTAATCATTCGAGTTTAATTGTGAAACGCTAGGAGACGTTATTAAACACTACGCATTTGCTGCATGGACGGAAATAGCTTATTAGTTGAAGCTATTGGAAAACGTATTAATTATTATCAATGAAACATTTTTGTTAAGACATTAAAATACTTAATAAGTACTCATTTTCTATACATTTAAAAAACAACTAAAAAATCATTATGTTTCGTACTCGTTTATAAACAATTAGCAAGTAAGTGATTGTCAATATTTTCTGAACATCACAGGAAATATTTAATCGTCTTTGATGGAACTAACCTTGGAGCGATCAGAGCCAATTAAGGTATGGGATAACGACCAACCTCACAATGTATAAATGTGCATAATTCGATTGTACGAAAATATCTAACTTATGATAGTAATATGTTTTAAGTAACAATTATGTAAAGGCCACTACATACCGTGTTAGAGACTGGTCCGTTAATTGGGCATTTCTCAATCCGAGGCATTTTGGTTCAAGTTATCACACTCCACGCCTCAAGTTATTTATAAACAAATTTCACTACGACACTAACGCACTACATATCACGTTGACTATATTACGATCTTCAGTAAACTAAACTTCGAGAACTGTATATTTCTTGTTTAGTCGATTTCACAATACTTAATTGAAAAAGTCCTCACATGGCGGGCTGAGAATTTTGATCGTATTACAATAGTGGGTGTATACACGTGTGCGTGCACGACGTACGAAGGCCGCGCAGCTAGTGGGTAGTGGGTTGAAGTCTCGGGTCGACGCGGAACCGGTCGACATAGCGTTAGATCGATACGACACTATTAAATTTTAACTTTTTTATTACTCATCGCTTTAACATAGGTGAAAAAAATATTATCTGTGTTGTTTACGAATCGTCCTCTTTCTATTCGTTTATTACTCAGATTCGATTTTATAATGCGATTGCTTGTTTTGTCTTGAGTGTTTTCTATACTCTACGAATAGTTGGCCTATAAAAGGCTATATTCTACTTGTATAGGGGATGTGGTTTTTCAAGTTGTTTTAGTAATAATATTATGCTACGGGACTATTTTACGTTCGTTAAGGCTATAGGAGTT
The DNA here is from genome assembly GCA_905147175.2 of Nymphalis urticae. Lineage (NCBI taxonomy): Eukaryota > Metazoa > Arthropoda > Insecta > Lepidoptera > Nymphalidae > Nymphalis > Nymphalis urticae. The sequence goes on from LR989991.1 coordinate 11,115,178, forward strand.
TTGACTTTATAGGGCAATTTTAATAAACAGAAATCGTTTAAAATTCATATGTTATTAAGTTCGATAATCTTTAATAATGTTCTGCTTAAAATTCATTTGCTAAAGGGTACTTTCAGAAGCATATATTTTTTTGCTTTTAGTTTACTTGATAAATGGATATAGAAAATATCGATCGTATTATTATATTGTTCTTGTTATCATTTTTAACATCAAGGAAGAAAAATCACTACAACGTGTCCTATATACTTACGTTAGTTATTTCCTCATTTATCTTGTTTTTGTTGACTGCCTCGTTGGTCTCGTTAGTCTTGATGTAAGGCCCAGACCTGGAGGTCCTGGGTTCAATTCTCAGGTCGGGCCACTAAAAAGTTATTGGGCTTTTCTGACAGAAAATTCTTAGTAGCAGCCCGGAGTCTGGAAGTTGGAAGTGTGTAGTGCCTCGGAAAGCATGTAAACGCCGTTGGTCCTGCGCCTGAACTCTTTCCGGTCGTGTCGGATTGCCGTCCCATCGGATTATGAGAGTTAGGAGATAGAGATTGCACCTGTTTTTGCACACACACACTTGTTCACTACAATATCTCCTTCGTAGTTGGATAATCTCTCTTGAGATTGGCCGCCGTGGCCGAAATCGGTCTGGAGGATATTGTTATTATCTTATTGTTAGAGTTGTTACTCTTTATTTACTACTATTATACTTTATTTATTACTATATACTATTAACTTATTTGTTTGTGTTAGGAATAATAAGTCAATAATATAAGCCATACTTACATATATATAATGTATATGTACTCCTACCTGTATGCTATTAACAATCTGTGGTTATGTAACTTAAGTAGGTATATTAGTTTGTCTGTATTCATGCAAATAATAATTCATATGCTTATCTCATTATCATTCAAAATAACTGAGTAATAATTGTGTATTTTGCTTTTTTAATTGCTTTACTAGTACTCTAGGTGAATTTCACACAAGAGTCACTTCTTGCTTATAAATAATTTATCAAATACACATTTATATATGGTTTACCTGATATAATCAGACCGATCTCGATGACGAAATTTTAGTTTATACCGCGTACTGTATTACTTAGTTCTGTCGCAGGCGTGTCTGACCGTTAATCGCACGTAATTTTGTTTTAGTATTCACTTGGATGGTGTAAATATTTTATAATTTAGCCATACATTCAAACAAATAAATATAAACGCATTTAAACCGCTAATAATTGTACCAGACCTTAATTAAATAAATTGCTATAGCTCTCTTTAACGGTGACAATTTATGCGTGTGACAAGAAAATGCGGATTTATTTTAAATATAATTTAAATTGAATACGTGAAAGGAAACAATTTTGTTTTTTTTTTATCAAATATAAACACGAAATCAAAATGACGTTCTGATTTTAAAAAACTTACCCTCAAACTGGCGCTGGACTGGAAGCGTCGTGCGGCGGGCGCGGCGAGTGCGACGCCGACGAGCGCGTCGCATAGCGCTCGCATCCCGCTCACACCCGCATCGGCGCGCGCGCTCAGCGCCTCACGAACCACCGCGCAACTCTCCTCTTTCGATCGACCTCCAGTCGCCTCTGTGTGGTGTATTAACAGGTACTTCAAGATTGACTAATATTACGTAAAAAATATTAAAGAAAGTGACTATCCATCACGTTTATAGCGATAACGACACCTCAATTGGGATCAGAAGAACATACATACATAACCTAATGTAATCATCCCCACCCCTTCTCCCAAAAATTCGTTTAATGACTATACATAACGATATCTTCGCTATGTATCGATTTTGATAATTATTTTCGTGGAATATTATATACTTAGGTTATATATCGAGTGATCTCATTTTTCCTTTCAAATTTGAAAAATCCACACCTAAAGGTTAAGCTTTAAACACCCTTGAATTAAAATGCGGCGTATTCAGTTACGACACGATGTAAATTAAGAGAACAAGTGTTGTAAAACAAGTCCTTGTTTGGTGCTCTTATATATACATATACGTCAAATAAGAGTATATACGGATATAAATTAATATTTTTTTCAAAAAAAAAAAACCGTTTTATTTTTGGATACTTAATATCAATTTGGATAAGAGTCAAGGCGAGGTTGTCAAAATAGCAGTTTTAATGCTATTGCCATATTTTAATTAAGTTGCCGCAAATGTTTCCTGTTTACCTTCTTGTCTTTTTACCGTTCCTTACCTATACCTATATACAAATGTTGCCATGTGCGAAAAATCGATCGGTTATTGAAATAATTTATAATTAAATTAAAGAACACTAAATAAATATAAGAAGTATGTTTGCCGAAACGACGCAGTGGCTAGAACACATGAATCTATGAAATCATTGAAATTTCATGGTTTCTTAATTTGTGTTCTAATTCACCTCGTGCTCGGCGGTGAAGGAAAACATCAGTCAACAACAACAAGATCAATCAACAAGATGAAAACTGCCCACATGTGTATCAACCAACCCGCATTAGAGCAGCGATATATTAATCTTCAAACCTTCTCCTCGGGAGTCCTTACCCCAGCAATGGGACTTTTACCGACCAGTATTTTCTTTTCAATATGGAGTAAAATAAATAATAAAATAGGTTGTCGTTAATAAAATAAATATACGTTTTATTTTTTTGAATAACATAAAGCAAAGAAAGTACTCATACATTATACACGACGTACACACGCAAGGAAGTAGAGAGCGGCGGCGGAGAGAGGGACAGGCGTAAGAGAGCATCATGCCGTTTGCCATGACGGCTTACGAGTCTCTCTTACCCCCAAGGCGCGCCAATAGTTGTTTTTCATCAAAAATGGTTCGTTTACGAGTTGCGATTATTTTGCCTAAATTACGAATCTGACAAAAACAATATTTTATTTATCAAAAACATCCGATTACTATATTCAAGAAACGAATTGTTCTACATGTTAAATACTACTTTTGTTTTAAACGCTTGACTTATTCTGATCTCCAAGAGAATGCAAATTATAATGTTGTAATGATCACAGGATTCGTATCTTAAAATTTGCTTTTGAAACGTAATTGTTAATAATGTTGCAACATATTTCGAAATTAGAAGCTGCAGTTCGAATTACGAAATCAAATTAATTATTTATGTGATCTGATGTCCTCCTGGCCAATTTTGGTCACGGTGGCTAATCTCGAGGGAGATTGACCAACAGCGCAAGACCAACACGGGTGCAATCTATCTCACTTTTATAATCCGATGGGAAGGTAAATCTGACATGAACGGTTTTTTTTAAAGGCAGCAAAAACGTCTTCACGTCCCTTACAAGGCTCGGATGTGTTCACACTTCTAGAATCCGGGAATATATAGAATAATATTTTTTCGACAGTCAAATCCAACAGCTTTTTATTGGCTCGAAATGTGGGATTTTAACTCAGAACCTCGAGATCGGCTGTGTGTACATTCAGTGATGCTTAGCTGAGTCAAACTCAGCCGCCTTCTTCCGAACCCACAATCCTCAGATCATAAATATAAAGCTTACCGAATAAACAAAACCGCTATTTTAAATGTACCGAATAACAACCGTTTCTGAAAGGATGTGATGTAACAATGTGGCGTAAACATACTGAAACCACAATTTGTCCCCGGATCAAACGACAGTGGTTTTCTACAAGCGACAAGTTATGACACAGATTCTATTTAAAATGGTTTAGATTTATAATAATAATCTTACTTAAAATTGTCTTTTGGTATAATAGGTGTTGCATATTCTGAACGAACAATTCAGTAGCGGCTAATTTCGTTTATTTTTGCTTATGTCTAATATTTGATAATTAATACGAATACGAAAACGAATTGACATTTTTTATTGCAATACTTTAACGGTAATTTTGAACGTGTACGTATTTGAGTAGGATTCCGAAAAAGTAAAATCATATGGAACTGATTTATTTACAAGTGAAGCTTTTGTTCAGTTTAGAAATTGTCAATTAGCATTGAATCTGCGAAAAAACGATTTCCGATTCCATTTACTTAAAATATAAAATCTCAAAAATAAATTAAACACATTACTGACCGGAGACCGCAAATTGCACGGTGAGCAGCGCCTCCATGATCTTGATGAGCAGTTTGGACTCCGCGGCGTCGGCGCCGCCCGCGCACAGCGCGCGCAGCAACAGGCGCAGCAGCGCGCCGCCGCCCGACACGGCGGCCTGCGTGGCCGCGTACGCGCGGAACGACGCGCTGGCCGCGCACAGCCGCGCGCACGCGCGCCAGAACGTGCTCGCGCCGCGCAGCGCCTCCGTGCGCCGCGCCAGCGCCTCGCCCGCCGCGTCCACCTCGCCCTCGGAAGGTTTCGCTTCGTATATCGTGTAGCACCTGTCCGTCATCTCGGTGAGGGATTTGAACAGCATCTGCACTGAGGCCAGCGAGCTCATCTCCCGGAAATACGTGAGCTCGGCGTTCTCCTTTATTAGTTTGAATATCTCGACGATGATCGCTATTTCGAGAATCGCGCAGCACTGGTTCGAGAATTCCGGGAGTGCCACCAGTTCCAGGACGTAGCTGAGCCCGCCCTTCTGTATGAACTGCTCTGCGAACGGCACCGTGTTCAGGAGGCTCGTGAATATATTGAGGCAGGAAACGGTCAGAAAGTACGCCGACTCCTCGAGTCTCATTGTATATCTGTGCTTCGCGACAATGAACGTCGGATAGATGACGCTGAAGAGTAACTCGTATTTCATTTCCGTCCGACACTTCGGCGTCACTTTTAGAAGATGAGCGACGGTCGCGTGTAGTACGTTATTATGATTGTCCAACTGCAACAACGAGTTGTAATGGATCAGGAACGACCACACGCTCCTTCGCTCGATGGGGCTCACCCCGTGAGGACAGTACTTCCTCCCGAGGTCCCTATTGTCGTCGCTTTGTTCACAGATGGAACAGGGTAGCTGATCTGTCACCCTCGGGACGAGGATGCTAGCGCCGAGGTCCCCATACACTGTGTGTTCCAGCAGCTGCAGACAGAGCGTGGCAACGCTGTCGTGTGTGAGCATCAGGCGCACGATGCTCTCCATGAGGAAGCTGGGCGAGAAGCAGCAGCAAACGCCGCAGGCGAGCATGACGCGCAGTATCTTGTTCCGCAGCGGCTTGTGCGCGGCCACCTCGCGGTCGGGCACGAGCGACGCCAGCGTGCCGTACAGCACGGACACGCAGCAGGCGGCCGGCAGCGGCAGGCCGGCGCCCGCCTCGCCCAGGATGTCGTGGTGGTGGTGCATGCCGGCCGCCACGCGCGCGCGGCACGCCTTGTGTCGGCCGCGCGGACAGGCCGCCGAGTGGATCACCTCACTCCTAACCCTTTTCATAGCGCTTATCGACTTGCCTATCGACTCTATGAGTTTCTTGATCAGCGTCACGGTCTCCCCCTTGTCGACGTCCGGTATTCGGATCATGAGCTCGATACACTCCTTGAGCAGGCCGCCCTTGAGGCACTCGCTGTATAGCTTGAACTGTTCGGTGAACTCTCTGAGTTTCTCTACCGTCCGACACTGCATTAGTAAACAATGAAAAAAGGCCATGATGGAGTACGCGACCCCGAATATAAATTTGAGCAAATTTTCAGATTCGTTCTCGTTCGACTTCTCCGAAACGTTAACATGATTTTCGCGTTCAACTTTGGTATTATATTTGGCACTCGATTTACAAATGACATCCTCGAGGATGCGAAGGAGCATCGGCAGGATACCGTTATTGATCAATTTGGCACACAGATCGGAATGAATGAGCACTTGGTCCAGCGACACTATGAGTAGTTCGGTTAACGCAACTTTGACCCTGGACATTTCGAGAGGTTCGTAGGCCGCCACGTTCGCGGGCAGCGACCCGAACTGAAGCGAGCACAAGTTTTTTAGCGAAAAATTTATACACTGCATTGATATTTGCGACCCTTCTGAACCAGACAAGCTACTCTCCGCTTTGCACAATTCTTGCAAAAGATCTGTTATTATAATAGTGAATTCGAATGTACTTATTTCAGAATTAATAATTTCTCTATGTTTATCGGTCATGTAATCGTCTGCTTTAGGTTTGGTTTTGCGTGGCGAGAAAAATGGATCAGAGTAAAGGCTCTGATTGGGATATTCGCTTGAGGAACGCAGTAGCTTCGAGTCGAAGTACTCGAAGTCGTCGCTTGGCGAACAGACTTTGATAGTCATAGATTTATTTAAAATCTGCAAGTCATCATTGGAGTCGCCCGACTCCGACGACTGATCGGATTTTTTCGGAAGTCTTTTTTTAACTTTGTATTCTGCAACGGATTTAGATTGCCCGTTGATTCTCGGTCTGCAACAACAGTCAAAATCAAACAGGGAACTATAAGACAGGCTTCAAATTTCCTGAAGCGATTATACATTTTTTTTTAATCTTTTATTTTTAAGGGATATATGTTGGGCATATAGGCCGCCTATACATATAAATTTGTAAGTCTAATTTAAAAGTACAATATTTACCTTGCTGCAACTGAACTTTTTTCAGAAGAAGCAGCAGATTGATTTGAACCAACGACATTGCTCGGTTTTTGTTTAGACCATATTCTGTAATAAAAATATCCCACTTAAATATGTTTAATTAATTAAAAAAAAAATAGTTTGAATAAAGTATATGGACACACCATTAATTACTCAGTTGATTTGGTCAATGGTTCATCAATTAACTTTTTACTTAATTTGGATAACCAAATAGGTTGGATAAAAAACCAAAAAACCTCTTTTAAAATTGAATGTAATAAGAATGTGAATGTGAAAGCAAAAAGCTACAAATAACTTTTAAATAAACGTGAATAATATTTTTTTTATTCATTAACTAAAAAACACGAACGCGTTTATATAAATTTATGTATCTAACTAAAACACCACTCGCACTCACCTGTCGGAGAAGAGGTCGTGTATGGCGACGTGCGCGGGTCGCGTGCGGGGCGCGCGGGGCGCGGGGCGCGCGGCGGGCGGCCGGTCGCGCGTCGCGCCGGCGCTCGTCTCGCCGAACAGCCAGATGAGCACCGAGCTCAGCTGGCGGCAGCACGACAGACCCTGCGACCGATGCCGTGTTGAGATACAGGCTATGCAGTCCACTCACAAGAACGTACTGAATAAACTTAACGATATTGACTACGATAAGCATGGAGAGGGTTTCATTAAAATTATGGACGCCTCAAGCGCCTCCGCAATCCGAATAGTATTTGGTTTGATTACAAAAGTTTTTTTTTTATAGAACAGGAAGGCGGACGAGCATATGGGCCACCTGATGGTAAATGGTCACCAAACGCCCTTGGACGTTGGTACTGTAAGAAATGTTGACCATCGCTTACATCGCCAATGCGCCACCAACCTTGGGACCTATGATTTTATGTCCCTTATGCCTGTAATACACAACAATACCAAGTACTGCTATTTTGACTAAAAATACAAAAATCCTAAATGGTACTCACTGTTCTCGAACTTGTAATCGATCCTGCAAGTTTGACAATGTCACAAAAAATGTATAAAATTAGTTACCGCTGCCAACTAATCACTAAAAAAAAAAGATATAATTCAAATAGGTAATATGCACGTTAAAATGGCCGATTTTGGGAGGATTTTCATTACAAACTGAACCACGCTGACGAATCCGCCAGTTTTGCTCGTTTAAAATTATCTCTAACGTAACGTTTGTGATAAAGTTACAAAGTATGCATGAAGTTAAACATCTATAACTTCTGATGAATGATAAAGGGTCAAAATATAAAATTATTGAGGGGCTGTAGTTTATATTATTATTTAAGACATGTATTATATTCTCGGTTATCGGGGGTCGCGGTAGCTCGTCGTCAATTATCACGCGACGATAGCTCGGTGCACTGTTTTACTGTACTAGGGAGCTTATTGTGTGATTTCGAATCTTACACCTATCGCATAAGGTTTCATATAGATTGATTAACAAAAATACTGTTGTTAGTTCATAAAACAAATTGACGTACGCGGATAATTGAATTATTGTTATGGATATAATTGTAAATAAGCAACACCGTTATTGATACTATATTAAATGTAACGGTGACACAACCCTACCGACGTTTCCAGACTAACTACCAAATCTTGTCGGTCTTCTCTATTGAAAACGCTAAAAAATATAAACCTTTTTATTGAAATATTATTTGCATAGAATAATTTATCAGATTTTCGTGGTAGCAAAACACGATCGTCACGAATACGTTTGGTGCAAACGTATAAAGTTGGTGGTTGAGCTTTTGTGTAGGTACCTGCTCATCATATATTCTATCGCCAAACAACATTCACTTCGTATTGTTGTGTTCCGGTTTGAAGGGTACTAGTATAACTACAGGCACAAGGGACTTAACATCCTAATTATTATTTCTTACAGTGCCAATATCTAGGGAGGGGTTGTGCACTTACCATAAAATTTTAGACATTGCTATTAATAAAGTACTATTCTATACATTTGCGAAATTTGTATTATTTGATTGCCTCGTTGATCTTGTGGGTAGATATAAGGCCGCAGACCCCGAGGTCTTAGGTTCAAATCCCAGGTCGAGACAATAAAAAAGTTATTGGGTTTTTCTGTCTAAAATTCTCAGTAGTAGCCCGAGTTCTGGAATTTGGAAGTGTGTATACTCATGTGCCTCGGAAAGCACATAAAGCCGTTGGTCCCAAGCCTGAACTCTTTCCGGTCGTGACGCATTGCCGTCCCATGGGAGTATGAGAGTTCGGGAATAGAGAGTGCACCTCTGTTTGAGCACACTTTGTGCACTACAATATGTCTTGCGCAGGCTAATCCCCCTTAAGTTTGGCCGCCGTGGCCGAAATCGGTCGGAGGAGATTATTATTATTAAAAGTAAAGTTCCCGTAAAGTAGTCCGGTAAGGGGTTTACCTCAACTCCCAGAGCTCGTAACAGCACCAGACACCTCCATGCGACGCCACCCAGCAGGTAGTTGCGCAGGATCTCCGCCGAAGATTGCGTATTCATGCGAGAAAACGCGCTCACTAATTTTGCACTGACTTCCTCATTTTTAGTATCTGTGATAAAAACAAACCATTACAATTGATATTTGACATAACTGTCTCCATACAAGCCACTAGATCAATGATGTTTACATATCTATAAATATAGTTGGATAAGAAATGAATAGGTACCTATGGATTCTATGGAATTGGCGACATCAGTAGCGGCTGGCGGCAAAGCGGCGGACTCGAGGTAGGGTAGCGTGTAGTGCGTGTTGATAGAGGAGGTGACGCGGTGGACGCCACACAGCAATTCGCAGCCTACAAGCGACACCACGCCGCTTACTGGACTGGGAAAAAAAAAACATACATATCCATAATAAACACATCTCGTATGATGAGAAACCGAAAAACACTTCCATAGAATATTAGCATGCGGTAACTCGCTATTGGTGCTAAGGCTTTGTGCAAGCTCGTCTGAGTAGGTACCACCCACACATCAGATATTCTACCGCAAAACAGCAGTACTTGGTATTTTTGTGTTCCGGTTGAAGGTATGAAGCACCCCAAATGAATAGGTTAGGTTAAGCGATGGTGACAAATTAATAGTTTTTGAGTTTAGTTTATGACGTGAAATATCCGAGAAAGAGCAGGTTCGAATCCTATTGTTATAAATACTTATATTATATACAAATTAAGTATTCTAAGAGTTTTGAAGTATTCAAAAACTTTTTAATAGTACGCAGGACTTACCAAAAATTTATCAATTTTTTCACATTTTGTCCCTCGTTGAGACGTATAATGAACTCAGCTAGAAACAATTCCAGCCATGTCGATTTCTGAAAAAAAAATACATCTATTAATAAAACGCGAAGAAACAAATGCTTTAAATAAATATCATTGACATCAACCTTGACCACTCGTAGTTATTATATTTATATAAACCGATATTTCATACACTTAATATTCTGATACAGCACAAGGTATCAGAATACAGTTCAGATAATATTATATTCAAAGTTGTTTTTTTTTATTTATTTAAGTGATATACTAATAAATACAATATCCTTACACGTGTATCGAAATAAGTCGCGATTCGTGGCTAGCTAGTTTTTATTACAATATTTTTGACTATCTGCTATATATTTTGTAAAAACATTTATTTGATTACTTCAAGGTTTAATAATCAACTTTCTAAAAAAAAATCTGAGTGAAGCTGATTATAGTTAACAAACATTTCAAAAACATTTTTTTTTAAATATTTTCTGTATATGGTCTTAGATCGAAGATACAAATCCTTTAATAAAAGTCGTCAAATTATTTATTCAATGTAGAAGCGTAAAGAATGAAATACGTAGTGAAGAGTGTAGTAAAGATTTACCTCAGACCATAATTAAATTTTACAATAAAGTTAATAAATAGTTTTCAGCTTAGTTCCAGAGTTCTTCATTTATTTAATTCGTGTTTAATGTTTATACTTTATTTTGTGTTTAGCGGTGAGGAACAAATTAAAAAAAATGCATGAATGTGTCATGTTGTCAGCTACAGTATGAGATATAACCAACGCAATGGAATGAACACCAAACTTTCTCCTTAACAATCGTGGCAATTGCCCAGCAGTGGGATATTTTACACGTTACTGTAATATACTAATGTGAAACACCTCGTAAGTTCCGGTCTCCGCTTTGAAGAAACGTTCCCAATATATTTTCAAAGCGTTCGACTCCTCCTCCGTCGACATGTTCGCTTTTCGCCAACCTAAAAATAAATAAATGATAATTGAAATAAAATAATTAATACTATTAATTTACGCTTATTTGTTATATCTTAATTAGTAGCAAGTTAAGACTTTTCGTTCCAATAAAATATATTTACATACGTCAGTAAAGATGTAAATAAAAGTTAACAAACAAATTTTGCATTACGATGTTTAAGCCTACAAGCAATATTACATTAATATGAATCGACAATTTGTTTGCTATTGTCACTATATGTAGGAATAATTGTTGCTTATCACAAACGAGTTATAAATAGATTAATTGAATTGTTTGAGAAGGCGTCTCTCACTTTCACTGACTCAGATTTATCAAAATGCTGTAATATTATATTAAATCTATGCACTTAAACCCTTTTCAGTTTAAAGATCTTTATTATTACTCAAAGAACATTCACAGTTCACTTACAGAGCAATTTAAAAAATTTCACATAGTAAAAAGGGTAGACAATCTTAAATAAAAAAAATGACAGAAAATGTAATGTTATAACAAAATACAGTACAAATCAATGACTAGAAAAAGAAACTAACAATAAAAAGAACAAAAAAAATTTAAAAAAAATAGATTTTTATTTTTTAATAATGTTTGTCTGTATGTACGTGTTTTATATGTGTACGCGTAGATGTGTGTGTGCAAGGTGTATGTTTTTTTTTAATATGAGTGTGTTGTTTTAATCGTAAATATTTTATTAATAAAACTTTTTAACCTTCATTTAAAGGCAGGCGTGCTCGAACAATTTTTTTTATCAGCAGGCAAATTATTGAATAAAGTTACTCCGTCGAAAAGAATGTTTCTTTTGCCAAATTTTGTACGGGATCTAGGCTGTCTGATTTTGTTTGTGTTCCTTAAGCTGTGCGTGTACATTCTTTGTGTGAACGATATTTCGGTATGAATGCCCCCGGACATATTTTTTTAATTAAGACACATATGTTATGTGTGTATGTTTGTTTCAGGTTAAAAATTTTAGTTTCTCTTGGGTCTAGGCGAGGACAGTGAATACGTCTTAACTATTCGAGAATTCGTCAAGTAGTTACCAATTTATATGTCCATTGATCCATAAGGAACACTATGTATTACGAGCGTATTGGGTATAATATATATTATTAAAATTGATTCTGGCCATGTTTATTTTTATTTTTATTATGTTGAATTAATTCGGGTTGAATATATATTGTAATATAAATACGAAAGTAGCCTAGCCTGTCTGACTGTTACGCTTTCACGGTTAAACCGCTGAACCGTTTTTGAAGCAATTTGTATGAAACAAAATAAAACTCCAAGGAAAGAAATACCCTTATGCCTATTAGCCTACCTATCCACCTACCCCTCTCCCCCAAACAATTAGATTCTGAATTTCGAACAGACACGTATTTCGACGCTGATAACAAATATGATAAGCAAAATTCATTTTCAGGGTCAAATCTAGAAAAATATGTTGTTTGACATTTACTGTAATAAATATTTTGATCTCAGAAGAAGACATTGGATCATATACATACGGTCGGTTATATATCTCACATATTCTTCCTTTCTTTTTATAAGTGAGATACATTCCATTCGTATTAGTGGGTTCGGTTCTCCTCCGGTACTTGGTAATTTATGACCGGAGATAATGAATCGAAGTAATTAGAGATCTCGTTGGTTTTGACTAGGTATATATTTATATGGAAGTAAAAATAAATGAAGGATGAAATATATAAGGATTTCATATATGTTAATATTAATTTACTTGATAGCATTTTTATTAAGTTAATTTGAAATATATTCGTTATTTATAGGACACATATTTCGTCACATTTAGGCACTAAGTTTTCTAATGAAGGTAAGTTGTTACTTTCTAAAAGTGTCGACTTTTCGGCAAATTATTTTCTTAATTGATTCGTCGGTAATTTTACACGAGTATGATTTCTATTTACTAGTTTTCGCCCATTGGTCAAAATTCAGACATAATTACTATTGAAACTGAGAAAAACATATTTGCATGTTTCGGACATTTTTTATCTACTCTTATTTCCTTTTAATTCATATTTTTACTACCACGAAAGAAGAAAGTTACCGAACTGTTTGCCTATTTATACGTAGATCTAAACAGTTCAGGAAATAGAAGCGATAAAATCATTTTCTAGGAAATACACTTGTGTGAATTGTGTAACAAATTGATAAATGTATTTACTTTTTGATGAATTGAGATAGCTTCTGTTTGTTTAGTTTGTTTTGGTGCGTACATTGTGCGTTTAAAGAAAGTATTAATAATTGAAAGGCTTTGATGATATTCTTGTAAAATATTTTACGATTTTTATGATCGTGTATAGATATATCATACAGAAATTTTAGATATCACACTCATCACATATTCTACCGTTCTAACGTACTCGTTTCCTCAAGGCCTCAAGTAGGTAATTAGCGGAGCCATCCCAAAGGTGCGAGCAATATTCAACGCAGGACCGTACCTGTGTTTTGTACAACAAGCACAGTTGTTGTGGCGTGAAAAAACGCTGCACCTTGTTCAGAACTCCGAGTTTCCGTGAAGCTGTTTTTATAACAGCCTCGATTTTATCCCTTGGACTAAGGTCGCAGCGAACGTCCATACCCAGCATGGCGATTTTGCTTTGTATCACCAGCGGAGTGCCACAGAGGGAGGGAAGGGGGGAAAATGGTGACTTTTTCGCTGTGTGTGTGTGAGCGCATACCTACAGTTAGGCGGTGACATCGAGAGCAAGCACGCGTAGACTTTTGAAGGAAGGGGGAAGCAGGAATTATATATATTTATATATATAATTGTGGTGTGTGTGTGTGAAGTGTGAGTGAGGCAATGTAACTTCTGTAGTTACGACGTTTAGCGGACGAGCAAATGGGTCACTTGTTGGTAAGTGTTTACCAAAGCACGTAGACATTGGCGCAATAACAAGTATTAATCATTCCTTACATCGCCAATGCGCCACTAAACTCGGTAACTAGTATATTCTGTCTCTTGAGCCTGAAGTTAAGGTGTAAGAATTGGGCCGATTAGGAATTCGAATACAGGACATTATGATCCGTAGCTTTGCAATAGACGATGAGCTCACTATAACATATGTCATTTAAAAATATAGGATAAGTATTTCGAAATATTACAACATGAGCCACTTTTTCATGTTTGTCAAAACCTTTTAATTGCCATAACTGTCTCTCAAAGAGAAAGGTAACTGCGTAAGCTGTTTGTTGCTTAAATATTTTAGATATTTTTCTCTCTATCGTTCATATTATAAGTTTTCCATGATTTAAATATTAAATTTCTTCGAATTTTGTCGCAGAATTTTTACTCAGAACATATATATATATATATATATATATATATATATACTGTGAAAAATATAGGAGAATGAGCGTGTCCATATAATAATATAACTATGTTGTAATGATTTTACAAGCTTTTTTTATAATGTATAGGTTAGCGCTTGTCTGTTATCACACCTGATGGAAATTGAGATTTAATAAGGTGCCTATTCACTCTGGACTTGAAGGTACCCATATTGTAGGTGGTGGGGAAAACGGAGGTCGGGAGGGTATTCCAGACCTTGGCGGTGTCGATTGAGCTGACCTATTATATGTATTATTAGCACAATATGAACCATAGCTTAAATCATTGGGAACCAGATTAAAATTCATTTGTGACAAAGTAATAATATCACCATTGGATTTTTCTGTTAAAAGTTTTATATGTACTACAATATTATGCCAAAGGCGGAAACCCACAATATTTCGTCACAGCACAATACGAGTGGGAGTAAAAAACAATTGGGTATACGGACATCGTATTAAGAAGTATACTAAATATCAGAAAGTAGAATTAACTCTGATTTTAATAATGATTCTATCAAATTATTTGTGACGAAGTGACAAACAATATTAGAAAAATAAACAGTTTTACTTTTTATTTAAACTATATTTTTTTTAATATAATTTCTTAATCTTTCCAAAAAGACCACAAAACATCCAGCCTTATGAAACTAATACCTAATAGTTAAAACTATACCTAACCTGCGTAAGTAGGCACATCGACCGGTCTTTGAGCAATAGTGCAGTAGCAGTCTGTCTCACTTTCACAATCACTGAATTATCTAAAATAAATCAAAACTAATCGCATTGTAAAACTTAAACACTTATTTATCCTCGAGATATTTACGAACGCTGTGCAGACTGGCTGTATACATACTGACTATAAGAAACCATTATCAAAGCGGCCATTTAACATATTGTATATTCTTTGCCCGCGACAATACTTCGCTATTTAGAAAAAGGAAGATTTATTTTATCAACATCAACCTTAATACTGACTTATTCTTTTTTTAAATATTGCTGTACCGATTAGTGTAAAAATATATGCCGATATTCATGTTCTGGGAAAAATAACGATGCTCTGTTTAAATTTTGCAAACCGCCAAATATTCTAAAAGAATATTTGGCGGTTTGCATTTTGTGATTAGATATCAGCCTATATTTATACACTAATCACAAAATACAAAAAAAAAATTGGCGGTTGTCATCTAGGAGCTTTAATGAGTAAAAGAATTATAATAATAACAATAAACCTACTAAATCTGTTGTACAATTCACTTAGACTAGGTTACACACACTTTGGTTTCGTCATATTTTCACACAATTTAATTACATAAATATTGCAGGGAAAATATAGAGCATCATTTGTAAAGGGAATATTTATAAAGAGATTTAAATTAAAATTAATTTATAATAAACAGAAAACTGATACTTTAAGCATTCAATATTAGCCGCATTTGCAAATTCATTGGAAAAGGTCAACCTTCTAAGAATATAATTACCTAACTATAATATTTGAATATTAAAATTAAAGTTCATTTACATTCGAAATACAAAAAAAAACTGACTGCAAAAAAACGGTCAGGATGTATTTAGGAATCAATACATCCTGTATTAAACTTTTTTTAATATCGATTCTATTGATATAAAATATATTTATTTAGACATCGTTATATAATCAAACAAACGTACGGTCATTTACATGTCGTTTTAATGTTGTCCGCTGATAGCTGTGTGTGTTTAATGTTATCAACAAACAAGTATGATACGGTGTCCGCGCCCGGTTTAATAGTGAATGAACGCTTTAATTGGAAACTTTATCGCGTTCTGCAAAATCTTAATTTAGGTATTTATTGAGTAATGTTAAACAATATAGTTAAACATTTTTACGTTGCTTAAGATTTTATTGTTATTTTAAAAGGTTTTGAGACTTTTTTTGCAGTTGTATATAATATAAACAAACGTTGTTTGGTATTCGTTTATACACATGGCTTAATTAAATTTTATAAACATAAATAATGTTTTAATTTTATGTGTAAAGAAGGATATTTAAGTACTGTTTTTTTGTCGGTACCATTTGTCAGTCTTGATAGATTCTAGTGATTCTAGTTCTAAGTCTGGGTGACCCATGTGGCCTCAACAACTCAATAGTTGTATATGCATACAATACATAAAATCCAAATACGTGGCGTATTTGACCCACCGGTACCCTCGTGGCTTCAATGAAACAACCTCCTTTTTTTCTGTGTCCGTGTTAAAATCGATTTTCCTAATTTATTTACATATACCTTGTTAGACTCATAAAAGATAAGCTAATAAAAGTTTGTAGAGAAAGAAATCCTTTTCATTATCGATGATTGGTCAAATCATCTCCTTCTTTTATTTTCTTCTTTTATGAATTTTTGAATCGAAACAGCAATTACAAACAGAAACAGATATTCAAACGTACATATTGCCCGCAGTAAAAATTAATAAAAAGTTTGTCGGATATTATAAGTAGATCAACAAACAAGGTTTGAAACCATATATATAGATATATATTTAAATCGTAAACGAAATTATTGTTTTGTATTATTCTATTCTACTTAATTAATTAATTATAAAATACATCGATTTTGCTGAACTTGCAGATGAAAGTTAATACAAACGAAATTGCGTGCAGAAATTCCTTTATAAACATCTATGTACGTACATATATTTGTGGAAATGCGCGCGTAAGTGAAAATGACAAATTGAGTAATTTTAATAACAAGTTGTTATTACGATGTTTTGCGAAACTGTATTACGCCTGACACGAACATTTTAAACTTGCACAACGTTAGGTAAGTTAGAATCCTCGAGAATTCACACAGGTAAATAATTTGTAGCCGAGTATATGTAAAGCTTCTATGAAACCATAATAACACAGCCTCTGACCGGCCAACTTGGACTGCTCGTATTTTTATTTATCGAAAATGAATATAAATATTTCTTTTTCAACCAATTCTCATGCGATAATCATTATTAAGTTACAGCTAAGGGTTTATAGACAATTTTTTTTTTAACTTCAACTGTTAATTTACGATTAAACCGTCTGATTTTGTAGGAATTCTTATATAGAACAATTTAGATCATAGAGGAGAGATAGATAATATTAGAAATTGATAACATGCATTTATAAAAACAATTTATGAGATTTGGCTAAAAATAAAGTCAAATTTTCAAATACAAATAGGCAGAGGTCCCAAAATGTTTTTTTAAAAGAAATTTATAGCAGAGCCACCTCTATAGAGCAAATAAACATCAAAGTTTGATATATGGGATCTATTAGCCACCATTTAAAGTATTCCAAGGTTGGTCTATACTTTGTCATCATACACCTGGCTGAAGAAGCGTGCTAAATTTTCTATGCAGTTAACACGCTACAGCAACCACTAATTGAGGCAAGAGAATGATAATTCTATAAAAAAAATGTATTAAAAGTCCTTCAAAAAATATCAGCTTGAATGTTTTTTAAAAACATTCATTACTTACAAAATTAACTTAATTATTAAGATATGATTATATGCATTGAACTGTAGAAAAACTTATCTACATTGTTAATACTGCAGTCATTTATAATTTTATAACTGAATTAACTTTATAATATAATAAAAAACAATATAAGGTGACATGGCTAAGAGAATAAAAACAAAATGTTTTAAATGTTTACAATATAATAAAGTAAATAAAACAGGTTTCATATCAAGAAAATGAACAGTTATTAAGACAAAATTCACATTGAAATGAATGCAATATGAAATCATTTTATTAATTACCTGTCGGCCATGTGTAGGCAACTATTCTGTAGTTACCAGATTGATTGTAATTTAAAGGCTCATGTCTTTTAAATTGAGTCGTGATTAAAATCATAATTTATCCAATAAGTCTTATTAAGCAGTTGCAATTGATTTTGATGATTTTCTTATAGTGATTCTAACATAAATGTCTCATTTATTTAGTGTCTCGTTTTTGGGGTTATTGTGCTATAATGATAGGTATGTATAGCATTGCATGGGAATGCCTGAGAAAGCTCCTAAACACATATATATTACACCTGATCTATTAGAATTTTATCCAATAAGAATATAAGAGGGACTAGGAGTGCAGCTGTGACTTAGACGATACTAATAAAGGTTTAATAAATTGTAAAATGGTTGTGATATTTTCCACAAATAAAAAATGATTACAGTTTTTTTAAAGTTGCGAAATTAACATAACGTACTCATTAACGTAAAAAAAAACATTCTACATTTTTAAATTGCATTTTGAGTTAAATAATACAATAAGAATCTCTTATAATAATTTATTCTATTACGAAATGCAATTGTCTGTAAACCATTATTTTTTTAATTTATTATGATTGTAAGACTTACATGAACTAACTCTGCACGATTAAACGTTAGTGCTATGAATTCGGCAAACACTTAAAAGTCTGGAAAACTTTGTATGCTCTATATCTTTGGAAACTAAACAAAAAATTATTACAACGATAATTGTTTATAATCCGATTTGCGGTGAAACACACTTTGATTTAAAGTTTGAAGTTTGAACTGCAATGTGACAAGATAACTGACACTTGAACTGACTGTAAAGTGTGAAGTACAGATTTGTCAAATTTGACATTGACAACTATTCTAAGATAATCACCCAGAAACACAAATTCTTAATTCCAATTCAACTGTGAAACGCTATAAGATTCTTGCCAGTTTGATTTGAATATGGTGGTATATTTTGAAAATTAGAAACAAGGCGTATTAGAAATGTAATACGGGTATTTTCTCTGCTGCTTTAGGCTACTGAATATTTACTGTCAGAACAAAAATATAGTTCATTGATCCGAACACAAATTTGATTCAGGCCCTGAGATCTACAGGTTTACAACTATCAAGAAAATACATGTTATCGATACCGTATGAATTTATAATGTCCAATAAAATAAATGTGGTAATTCATTAGAATTTGTTGTACTTTTAACGCTATGTAACAGTCAATTAGCTATAGTAACGAGTAATTTACTTTTAAAAATGCAAAGAACTATTTAAAATCGGTAAGATATATGGTGATGAATTACACCAAAATATATTAATATATAATTAAATTAAAGCCGAATTTATCTGTTTTGTAACGCTTTTTGGTAATTAATGAGTTCTTTCAGTTAACCGACGATTTAAATATTATATTATTTAAAAATATAACACGATCACGATACTGTACATAGAGATTTAAATTATTTTAAAAAGACGCTTATTGGTATGTACTTTGTTTTTATTTATTATAACTATTTAGATAAAATTAAATTAAAATTTTTTTTTTTCAACTAAGCTGTAAGGACAGGGTTGAGTAGTCATAATTCATTTAAATATAAAAATAACCAACGAGCCCGCTTAATAGAGCTATCAAACAACAAATAAACAAGTCCACAATTTGACATGGTATACATTCGGCTAATGAATAATGTCAATTATTGACAAATGTCAAATGTCACGTCAAAGTCGCCATGGTTATAAATCACATATTTTGTATTCTTTTGTATATATTTAAAATATAAATCAGTGCCTCAAATTGAGTAAAAAAAATATTAAATGATTTTTTTAATTAGTGATCAACACGCCAAATACGAGCGAAAAAATAAATTGAAAACTTTATCAATTTTGTTAGAAATACTTATCGTTCAAGCCATTACACAAATTCTTTAACCAGATCATCTCACTTTGACTAAGAAGAAAATAAGTTAATAATAGAAATAAAAGAGATTAAATTGAATCCAATAAAAATGTGGGATAATATAATAGATTATTTAAAGGATCCTCTTCTAGTTGTTAAAGTGCAGAACTTTTTTGGTGTCATTTATAAAAAGAACTATTCAAGTGAAGAAACAAGTATCATACGATCTGATAGACATAACAGTGAAGATGACAGTACTAGGCAGCATAAGAGAATCCCCAGTGATATATCGGGGACCTCACAGTCTTCTTGTGAGACGGACACATCGTCAGAAAGTCAAGAGGAGGTGGAATGTTTGATCAACAACAAATTCTGGTACTACTTATTTGTATTAGGAACTGCATTGGGCGATGAAATATTTTATGCAACATTTATACCATTTTGGTTTTGGAATATCGATGGTGCTGTTGGAAGAAGAGTTGTATTAGTGTGGACTATAGTTATGTATATAGGTATGAATTGATTTGAAAGCGTAACATTATGTCATACTAGTTCTGCTCACTTCACACTCAACAAAATCATAACCAATTTCATCATCATTGAATGCCTTTAATATAATTGTCATCCTCAAATTACTATTAATATTTAAAGACAAAAATAGATAAAGGTGTTATCTCGCATATTCAATGTTTGAATTTATTACATAAATGAAAATTTTAAGCCACTATATACATCATGGTATCTTCAGCTTTTAGTTAAAATTTTTAAAACTATAAATGTAATTGATGAATGGCTTATGTTAATAAATAAGTACTCAATTCAAAAACATAATACTGCAAATTACTCGAAATCATCTTTTTGTTTCATGACACCTTACATTTATATCTTCATTTATTAAGCAAATTCAATTAACTGACTTCTGTTATCACTGTATATTAAATGTTATATAAATAGTACATAATTCTACAAATTTTAATGTAAAATATACAACACTGATCATATTGGGCTATTGTTAATTATCATTAATATATATGTCATATCTTTAATATATTTAACTATGGATAACTTTGTTATTTATGAATATAATTTTTCTCAAAAAAATTAAATACCAAATCATATAAAATAAAGTATAAAATAATAAATACTCATGATATGTCTTTCACTTTTCAGGTCAAGGTTTTAAAGATATAATAAGATGGCCTCGGCCTGGTTATCCCGTTAAGAAGCTGCAGGATAAGTGGGCGATAGAGTACGGTATGCCCTCAACCCACGCGATGGTCGGGGTCTCCATA
Organism: Nymphalis urticae; assembly: GCA_905147175.2. NCBI lineage: Eukaryota > Metazoa > Arthropoda > Insecta > Lepidoptera > Nymphalidae > Nymphalis > Nymphalis urticae. Next base: position 11,136,214 of record LR989991.1, read on the forward strand.
CCATTCTCAGTCTTATTTTATACCATGAATAGGTACCAGTATCCTGTGCATTGGGGAGTCCTTATAGCTGTGTCATGGTGTACATTGATCTGTGTCAGCAGAGTTTATCTTGGGATGCATAGCATTCTGGTAAGAAATTAAAATTCATACTTTGTTTTTTTTTTTTTTTTATTAATAAGTAAATTTAAGAAAAATATTTATTGTCCCTTTTCAATTATTTTATATTATATCTTAAGTAGACTTTTGAAATGTCTTGTATTGTAAATAAAGTAATTAAAATATAATTCTCATTGTTAAAAAAAAACAAAACTAACTTCAAATATAATTCAACCATAAGCGAAAGCCCATAAAAACAAAATCTTTAAATTAAAAAGAGAAGTTTAAAGCAAAAGCAAAAAACCAGACACGCAAAAAAAAATTAAATTAGTTCATAAATGATGAAGTTCAGATGTAACAAAAATAAATACAATCTAATTAAGAACTACCTCTTTTTTTTAATTAGTTAAAGATATTGCCATATGCATATGATAATTACATAATTAGGTACTAAAGTATTAACGATTATATAAGCAAGTTTATGTAAGATCTTTGTAATGGAATGTATTGTTAGTCACAATAAATTTGAGACAATTGTAATTGATTAAGCAATAATTGGGTATGGTGGAATTTTAAAACATATGTGGCGCCACTTCATATTGAGTTTGGCTACAACTATTTACATCAGAAAAAAGACAGATAGGTGGGACTCTTATTATGTAGATATATATATATTTTTTATTTATAGGATATAGCGGCAGGTCTGTTGCTGTCATCAGCATTGTTGGTAGTTCTGATCCCTGTAGTGGACCGACTGGATGGGTTTCTGCTAACTTCCCAGTGGTCACCTATACTAGTCATCACCATCTCTATTCTAGTCATCGTATATCATCCACAATCTGACAAATGGACGCCGACAAGGTGAGCAGTGGACAAGTATACAAAACAATATTCAAATTACAAATAGCTAATAAGATTCCAATGACTTAAAATGTCAGGTATTTTATTATTGTTCGGTCAGGATTTAGATATTTTTTCTATAATTCGTTTGTATTATTTAAAAAAAATCGCCGTCAGCGAACGCTCTTCAGATGTCGAAATGATCGCCAATGGATGGTATAAAATTGTTTATCACCTGAGGATATTATTCACCGAGAGTATTTCTCGCATCCCCAGGGGCGACACGACCATGATAGTGAGCGTGTGCGCCGGCATCCTGACGGGCTCGTGGACCAACTACCGGCTGGGCAACATGTCGGCCAGCCCGCTGGCGCCGCCCTACGCGGTGGAGTGGCCGAGCGTGGAGATGTGGGGCTGCACGCTGCTGCGCACCACGCTGGGCTTCTGCGGCGTGCTGGCCACGCGCGCGCTGGCCAAGTCCGTGTCGTTCGCGCTGGCGTGCGCGCTGCTCGGCGCCGACCGCCGCGCCGTGCGCGCCGCCGCGCCCAGCCTGCACGACACCAACACCATCATCGTCGAGCACTCCTACAAGTACATCACGTACGGCCTCATCGGCTTTAACACCACCTACGTGCTGCCGACGGTCTTCGATCTGCTCTTCATAAACCGGCCGACGTACTACACTGAGATTTAGTCGTCGAGACTAAGTACGAGCCTCGTCGGGGAAAAGTGTCCTTATTAAACGATTCGATATTAATTAATTTGTAGCTCTTACCAAGAGTTGAGGCGTGAAAGTTATAAAGAATTTGTTGAGTTTATATATTTAGCCCTCCTTCAATATTAGTTTTACTAGATCATTCCAAATATATAGTTGTAATATAATTTTAATTTGATATATATGTATAGTCGACGTACAACTTATGTAACTGTTTGTTTAAATTTATTGTTATTATTGGGTATATTAATATTTTTGTTCTAAAAGATTGCTAAAGTTACTTTTATATTAAAACTTATTTTTTATTTTTTTTTCAAACAGCTTGCGACACAATTTTTAATTCATATCATATATACATCAATGTCACAGGCAGCTATTCGTATGATTTTTTTTAAATATTTTGTAGCTATTATCTGGCACGCGTTGTAATGTCTCTTAATTTTTTTTGTAAACAATTATCGAATAAGACGCGCCATCAATTATACGTTGATGGCACCATGTCAGGAACCTTCATGCCAGTGCCAACGACAACTTAAATTTTCAACTCAGATCAACGATGTTACCTGGAATACGAACAAATACAAGCACAATTTTTTATGTATTATGTGATTCATTTATTGTCATATTAAGCACGTTAACATTATGACGTCACAAAGTAGTCACGTGATATTTTTAAAATTTCATTTTATGTCAATTGTTTATTACCTGCATACTTATTGTATGTCATTTAATATAATATATATTTGCGTCCATTTTCAATATTATTTAGAATAAACTGTTAAATTAAAATATGTTAATTATTTTTGTAAACGATCTTTTATTCTCTTTGAAGCAAACTTTCTTCTGGCTCTAGTTTTTGGTATTCACCGAAATTAAAGTAAACAAACATATGCCATTAAAGTATTAAATTATGTTATTCTATCTTAACTTTGAATTTTTATTAAATTCAAATTAACAACCTCGATATTACAGGCCTGCAATAAATTGATAGGTAATTTATTTCGATTTAGTAAATAAACTACCAAAAAAAAAAAAAACCAAAAGCGTCATCCTAGTTAGTAGTTACTTGTAGTATCCTTATTTTTTAAAGTATTTTCCTCTTAACGCGCATGTGTGCCAGGCAATGAAATAAGTACTAGAAAAACATTAGCCCTTATTCAACTATCATTCATCACAGATTAAAATATAAATAAATAAAGTTGTTAGTTTAGGGATAGATAAATTAGAGATTTTTTTTATTGTTTTCGTATGGCAAAAGAAGTATTTTTATTTTGTGCCGATATTTAGTACGTTTATAATTTGCTATTATTGAGGAATAAGCCTTAAATATATTTAAAAAAAAAAAAAAAAAAATACGATTACAATTTCCATTTTTAAGCAACGCACATATTTATATCAATACCAAAAATTCATATATATATTCTATTTTTGATACATTTTCAATCTTATATAAATAATAAAATAAATATTTTATGTCATTACACATTGACCCTACATAAATATATTAACTTCGTTTTTATAAGGAAAATTTGAGCATATCTGGTTATATAAAATGTTTAATTATAGACAGTACTAGGATGTTTTTAATTTAGCTGTTCTTGTTAGCACAATAATTTTATCTATGCATGTTACAGATAATATAATTTCTATTACAAACTTATATTGAAACATTTATGCGATTATGCATGAAATGATACTTACGTCATGTGAAATTAAGCTAAAGAACAAATAGTTTAGTAATATAATACATATCTTTTGATTTGATGTACTATATATATTTATAAGCTGTTACTTATTAATTTATATACGCGCAGAGCACCGCAGTGTCGTGAACTCTAGTGATAACTAACGATAAGGCTACTGCCATACAATACCATTGCACAGTTGTATATTAAAATATTTTTATAACGATTATATTATGTTTTATTTAACAACTTTATTTAATAGTATATTAACTCGTTTGCTTTTTTAATGTTTTATGTGTTAAAAGTATTCAGAATGGGAAACCAAAATTGTTTTGTTTGTAGTGTTTGTGTATTAAATTTTTAATAATACCTGTAGTAGGGCTTTGTTCTGGCCCGTCTGGGTGCATAACATTCACTCATCATATATTCTGCAGTTAAGCTATAATACTTAGTATTGTTGCGTTCCGGTTTGAAGATGAATAAGCCAGTGTAACTACAGGCACAAGAGACATAACATCTCAGTTCCCAAGGTAGGTGTCCCATTTGCTCGTCCGCTTGCCTATAACATAAAAAAAAAATCTAATGATTTTTTTCATGCAATATAATAATTGAAAAATAATATTGCGTTGAATATTGCTCGCACCTTTGGGATGGCTCCGCTAAGTACCTACTTGAGGCCTTGGATCGGTTGCAGCGACGTGCGGTCCGCATTATTAGCGACGTAAAGGACACTAACACCCTCGAGCCTTTACAATTGCGTCGAGAGATAGCAGCGCTGAGCGCTTTCTATCGACTGTATCACGGCGAGTGTTCCGAGGAATTATTCTCCCTAATTCCTGCTTCCCCTTCCTTCACAAGTCTACGCGTGCCGGCTCTCGATGTCACCGCCTAACTGTGACATCAATTCCATCGCGTACGAAGAAATTCGGCAACTCCTTTCTTTGTCGCACTTCCAAAAAATGGAATTCCTTACCAGGTCACGTGTTCCCCTCCTCTTACAACACGGGTTCCTTCAAACGAGGCGTGAAGAGGCATCTTGCGAGCCGGCAAGGCGAAGGCGGCTAGTGCAGAACCTTCTTCCCGACTGTACTGGCCGTCGTCGCGTTTGGACTCTACTACCACTTACCATCAGGTGGAGTAGAGTCATTTGCCCTCCCGGGAAACATAAAAAAAAAAAGCGAAGCGAACGAAAAATCTAAAAACATATATTATAATCATGAACAATTGTGCGTGGGTGTGCGTATCTTCTTTTTGTTTTTTCAAACTACACTTCTCTGACAAAGTGGAGTTAAAAAACAGAAAGGCAATCTGGAGTTAGAACCAACATCTATAGACATCAAAACTTAAACAAGAGAGTGAGTTTAAAAAAATATGCGCATTCAAAAATCGGACCTTATCATAAAAATGTATTGAGTAAATTTCTTTCGGGTGACTTCAAACTAATTCCTTATATTGTTCATTGTCCTTGACGCTTAATATAGTAGTAGATTGATATTAATAGTCGTCTGCGTTGTGTTAAAATTGACGCTAACCTATTAATAATTTTCGCGTCCATGATATACTCTATTCCAATGAAAGTAGGAATAAATTAAAACAAACCGTAATTTTAAATATTCCAAGTGATTTGCTGATAAATCCGCTATATAACATAAACAGTTCTTGATTAATATATCTTTATTTTTAATACAGCAATATCTCACTTAACTACTTAAGTCCACTTAAATTTTACTTCCAAAGTTCCGAAAACAGATTTGCCGACATTAATGACGCCATTTTTCGATGAAATGACAATTAATATCAACTTTATTTGTCTTGACCATAATATATATTTTTTTATTACTCATTAATGTAAAGTTGAACAACTGTTATATATATATATATATATTAATATTCTAAATGCTAACACGTAACGTAACTCCTGTCTCTTACGGCCTGGATTTGATGGAATTTGATATGACGCAAACTTGAACACTAAGGATATAGGTTATCTTTACCAAACACCCCCCCAACCCTAACACCGATTCAAACGTGGGTGGAAATTAGTATTTTATATCATTGTATTATTATCACACTGTCTGTATGTATTTAAAATAATAAGGGCATTTATTTGCAGCCACATAAAGCCCTCTGGCGGACTGCCAAATATATGGATATCTTATAATTACCAAGATAATCCCATTGACAATTATTACATATTTATTGTATTTGCGCCTCGGAAAAATAGCATTATTCCAGTGCCTTGAGCACAAAAGAGAAAAAAAAACACAAATGAAAACCTGTCTCTAAAAACGGATCAGTTCAGTATAGATTTGTTAGATCGGCTTTAAATACAGAAGACCTTGTGATTTCGATAAAAACATCGTGTTGCAAAGGCTATGCAAGTCTAAGTATAGAGTGCTTAAATTGAATATCATAAAGATTTATGAAAGGCTGTATTCTTTTGTTAAAGAAAGATGCAAATAATGATAAATGATTTCACAAATGAAAACCTGTCTCTAAAAACGGATCAGTTCAGCATAGATTTGTTAGATCGGCTTTAAATACAGAAGACCTTGTGATTTCGATAAAAACATCGTGTTGCAAAGGCTATGCAAGTCCTAAGCTTAGAGTGCTTAAATTGAATATCATAAAGATTTATGAAAGGCTGTATTCTTTTGTTAAAGAAAGATGCAAATGATGAATGATTTTTGATGATTTCACTTCAACCATCTCTTTCATTGCGCTCTTGTCGGTACCACATCCTTATATTTTTTTTTTCAAAAATATACTCTTCACAATCATCGTCATCATCTCGATATCGATATGTATTAAGATAATTATCGAATAAGTATCAATTGTAAATAAAAAAAATAGCTACAATATATTATAAATTGATAATAATGGAAGTACTGGCAACAATTGAATTACTTGTATAATGTGAAAAGTTCAATCTGGTTGTTATGTAGTAGGATTAAATCAAAGAGCATCTGATATATTATTGTATATATTAACTGAAAACGATATATATTTTACAAAGAATAATAGAGAAACTTAGTCGTACTACGATAATATAATTCGTGTACAAAAAAAGTATAGATAATAAAAAATAAATTAAAAGTGAATATTTGCGTAATAAGGTTGGCGTACACTATCACACTATTTTTAATAGAATGAAACATGTAAATATAATATAAAATCTTTGATATTATCAGGCGGTTCTGTTCCAATCTGATTATATTTATCAAAATATAAAATCTAAAAATTCACATCTTAAGCTAAATCGTAAACTTTTATCATTTAAAAAAAAAAGGATTAAATGCCGTTCGTTTTATCAATAATTTCACTCTAATGAGTATTTGTTTCAAGTCGAGAAATAAAATATCTGGATTGTTCAAACATGTTATAATTTAATAAAATACAAAGACTAGTAGAACATATGTTCAAATATGTTACAATGTACGAACTAGAGGCCTATTTGAGTGGTACCGTGCGATCGTGTACGCCGACCGTGCTGGCGCTTAGCACCGACGAGACTTCATTCGGCGGTCGAGTTGTATAATTGCACATTATATACTAAACTTATACATAACCAGCTGATTCTTAACAAACATTTGTCTAATGTAACCTAATCGACGTTTTCTTTATTGAAAACTCTGCGGCGCGATGACGTATTCGGTCTTAGCCGCTGCTTTCTTGCGAAAGTTAGGGCAAGACCGTAATATATATAATTGTTTTATATATAACTGGCCTAATTTACAATGCCTTCCTCAAATTTACTCTCAAAAGAATAAATAAATACAATACATATAACACATATGTTTAATAGCACATAGTATTTCTAGTAACACAATATAAATATTTAATCATTAGGAAGACATTTATATTTATTATATATGATCCATTTCATTACAAGCCGTAGATAATGTTTTAGTTGAAATAATAATTGCTTTCAAATTTAATTATTAGAAAAAAAAAATATTAGGTTTTTTATTTTTACTTTTGTTTACATTTACCACAGGTAATGAAATAGAACCACAGATAATGATTACAAATAACTAAGCACGTGAAATGCTTCGTCAAGTCACCAATGACCCACTTCAATACCAAATATATGACCGTTGGCTCAGTGATCGATATTAATCAAGTCATAACTTCGATCAATCTTATGATTTTTATGAACATTTTATTTTGATTAAAAAGTCCTAGAATAATTAATATATAGAGAATATGTAGTAACTTAGCAATTCAGTTACAACATCCAAAAATTAACAGATTAAGGCGCCAAATTTTATTTTTTTTAAACGGCAAGTAAAAGTATACCCACTATGCAGGCAATGAAATCAATTTCATTAGAAGTTGTACAAATATCAAAACAAAAAAAAAATAGTTCCGTTTTAATATAAATATTTTTTTTTTTGAAAAAAAGAAGAAAATAAGTATATACTTTTTAAAATTATGTACAAATTTTAATGAAATAATAAATCACATAGAAATATGATAAAAGAAATGGTTAAATACAAACAGTAACAGTTTCAAATAATAACTTAATGACATATTAAAGCAATTATATCGTGCAGTTAACTGCATATTATTATATAATATATACTTAAACGAAGATTAAATGTAAATAATTAGTATATCATTGTATGACGGACGAGGACTTCACGAGTAATATATAATTAATTCCAATATATTCTGTATATAGGTTAAGAAAACAATAACAACGCTTGTCATTCCTATTATTTTTCACATATTTTTTAATATTTATTTACATTTATTGTATTGAAGTGGATTAATTAATTTTAAAAATTTTCTATTATCAGTTTTAGATTTGAATGACATAGGTACTGTTGTGTTTATAATTCCTCCTAAAAGTATATGGTAGAAATATTAAAAGTTTGCCGCTCTGAAGTAGCAGCAAGTGGAGTTTCAGTATCCGCTAATTGTTACCTGAAATGCCACAATGCCACACTTCAGAGCGGCAGACTTAAAATATTCGTACTGAACAATAAGTTGAATGTTGCTATATATCTTCGGTCAATATTCTCCGATGTAGGTGATATCGCTGATGTACATCGCGTCTTATCAGGCGACGTTGATGGGGTTGACGTTCTGTCGAAGTTTCTCGAACAGGCTGTCGACGTCGCTGTCACTGTCATACATCTGGAAGAGAAAGAGGGTTTAAGTGTTTTGTTTCATCTTTATCGTCTTTATCGACCAGACAACGGCCTGGTGGTAAGCGCTTATGAACTGCTTTCGTGAAAGTCACTAAGAGATCAGTAATGTTATGTAGATTGTGCCTGTAATTACTCTTAGTAACGTAACATAGTGTATTAAAAAATATTGATGTTTGACGGTAAAATAAGTGGGTTGTATCCCCTCAGACGGGCCTGTGTATAAATCTACTACCGGTAAAACGATTAACGGTGAATTGAAAATGTTTCCGAAAGCACGTAAAGTCATCGATCTGACGATCTTACTCTGTCCGATCATGTAGATTTAGACGGATCTTTGATGACGATCGCCTGACCGATATCAGAGATATGAAATGTTCGTAATCGGGTACGTTTGTCGTACTTACATCGTCGTCGCTGTCGTCTTCGTCGTCGTCGGGCGCGAAGAGCGCGCAGACGCGTGCGGACCGCGCGAGGCGCCGCGGCGTGCGGCCGGCGTAGTCGCGCGCCGCGACGTCCGCGCCGCAAGAGCGCTGCAGCAGGAACTTCGCGAGGGACACGTCCCCGCGCCGCGCCGCCACGTGCAGCGGCGTCCAGCCGGCCAGACCCTCCTACGAGAAGTAAAAACACATGAGCTACTTCATAGGAGTAACAACAGATTAAAACTATTACTATCAATACTATTCCATATCACGCACTGGCTTATTCTACTACCACTACTCGTAAATACCATTACTAGACAAAAAAAACGCATCGCAATGTATTTTTACAGAGATAAATTGATAAAGACCGATAAGGCTTTACCATTAGAAACTGTGTGTGAGCGATACTATAGGGAAAATGTGGGGTTTTTCAATGAAACATTCCGTCGTCCTGACCTCTGTAAAACCCTGTGGTTATGCTGGCAGTCTTTGGCAGCGGGCGCAAGGTTGTTATACCGTTATGCGTGATCAGTGGCGAAGGTGAACAAAAAAACCCCAGCACTTATCGGGTTATCATCAGATTAGTCGACAGCTTGATTAGCGGATTTTCCCAGGAAACTTTGTGACTCAAGTGTTGCGTTCGCCTTGTTACAAAGAGAAAGGTCTTAGACAAACATGGTGGTGATATATTAAAATAATTTTTCAGCTTCATTTCGTTTGTACAGAGTGCAGTGAGTGCATAGATACGACACCGTACGTTATTGTTTTTATAAGTACGATACGTGTTATATAATAGTCTATTGTTAGGGCAAACTGCATCTAGAAAATCGTGTTAAATGTAAATAGCGCTTACCCTGGCGTTAATGTCGGCTCCAAAATAGATCAGAACTTGGAGCGACTCGATGTGTCCCGCCGTGGCTGCGAGATGCACACACGTCTGACCTAAAACAACAAATAGAATACATTATACAAAATATTCAAGACTTGCTTAAATATTGTAATGTGGTTTGCATAAAGCCTTGCGGGAGCGTTTGGCCAAAATAACTGACAACTGAGTGCTATCGTCCAAAATGCTTGTCAAAGTTTGAAGTTTGTGTCTTTGAACTTCTCGCAGTACCGTTGTCTATGTACCAAGGTCACTCGCCAACAGGAGGCTCATGTTAGGCATAAAAGTAACAATTACTATTCTAGCTTCTAATTAGTATGTTCTTTAAAACTTATATTACCGAATTGGTTACCGACAGAGATATTCATATTAAATGAATACATTAAGGAAAATAGACGGTAATTTTATATACTATGAACGTTAAGTAGAATTCAATAGGTTTTTTCGTTGTTCATATTTTAAGGAAACCTATTTAAACTATAATAATTATATAACAAACGTATTTAATTATTTATTAAAATTAATTAATCAAAAATGTCAAAATCATCACATTATTATTAATAATAATTAATAAGCCTTTGACAAGAATTTGTACCTAAATCGTGATCAATATAAAGTGTTACGATTCGTTATTAATCCATTAATCTAATTTAAATTGTATCTAGAGAATGATCTAATAGAAATGAGTGTAATCTAGGTATTCGATAATTAAAATAGATGATTATGATCAAAGATCAATAAGATCCGGTTCAGAATGATTATTCAGAACGCTGAAGAATATTCCACCCTTCATCAGCAGTTTATCCAGAACCAATTCTCGAAGTTGGATATACTCCAAAACTATTTCGATCGCGTCGAAAATAGAATCGCTGATTCCCAGTTTCTTTAAAGTTCACGAATTGTGTGAGCGGTAATAAATTCCATTTTATTTAAAGATTAAATATAATAATAGTTCCTTCGAAATAGCGACAGTGCTAATTTATGTTATCTTTTCATACTTGTTTTTATGTACCATCTTCTGCTTTTATACACAACTACAATACAACATGTGTATTAAATTGCAGTTGCAGTTTTAAAAATGGAACATTGTTTAATTTAAAATATAATAAATGAATATATGCAAATCTATTTACATATAAACAAAACAGAGTTTAAATGAATTATAAACACCATTTAAATAACATTCTCGAGGATTCATTGACGGTCAAAACATACGACATACCGACATGGAAAACTACTTATATCCGATTATTAACTTCTTTGACACGTGTAAGTGTATCGATATAACTAGAAACATCGACACCGCGTAAAGGCGGGCTTTATGTCATAAGAAAATATCACGTATAATTTATTAAAAAACATTTAATTCATTAAGTAATAATACTACATAATTATAGTTATATGAAAAAAAAAAACCAGAACCATTGATTACATCATAGTAATCCAAGGTGGTTGTGTGGTGAGGATAGCTATGAGTATGCGTTTAGTCACTGTACTTCTACTAGAGTAACGTAGTAAAGACAATACGCATGACACGAGGCAGTGAATATGTTTATATTATGCTGTGTATTGCGATATTTAAATGTTAAAACGCAACGAGTAGGTGCGGAGCGCGCGCGCCGCTCGCCGGACGGACGAGGGGCGCGGCGAGGTGCGGCAGGGGACACTGGGGTTTTCCCATTAATGTGACGACGGACGAGCGACGTGCCAGCGAATTGCCCTCGCCATATAAGGCAGACGACATATATTTCGCTGTTTCCGTACTCGTAAATGTTAAACGTGGCAGCTTTTATAAAAATTTATGAATACCATATATATATACCACCATATAATATGTATATAAATAATTTTATTTCATTTGTAATGTCTTCATATATTATGTAAAAAAAAAACCAAACAAAACAGATCGTTAACCTTCACCACGGCACGCTCCGCGACAAATGATGAAATTTTCACCATAGATACGAGTCAAGTACATGAAAAACCAGGTCAAACGGTGGAAAACCCCGAGTTAAATTGGAAAAACAAATGTTACTGATAACGTTTACATACTGGAATACGTATGTGACAATCAGACGCGGCAAATATGTGCTTTAATAACAATCTTTGCGTATGCTGATACGTTATATCTTAACGTTAATATTATATAATCTGATTCACTTGAGCTATTTATCGAGGAACACTCGACATGTCTGGGAAGACTAATTTATTTACTAAAAAAAACACAGTTGTTTTAGTTGTGAAATCTATTTATAAGTCCGAACACATCGTCACGAAAACTATTCCGAAGTATGCATGACTTCCAACCAACCACAGCTATTTCGGGTGCAATTTAGTTCTTATAATAACAGCTCCCTGACCGAATTTCAGCTACGACCGACAATTACGAGTGCGTGCGCAAGAACCGGTGAACTCTCGACCCGATTCCCTCGCTTTTATAGTCCGATGTCCAATCTGGCACAACCATAAAGATAAGCCGAATAATTTAACAAACAACTTAATTGATTTAGCATAAATTATAAAAAGTTACATAAATAACATTTGACTTTAAAAAAATATTGTAATAATTTAATAATAATATTTAATACACATATTTGCGTTCATTGTATGTTCAAAGTCGTATTCATCAACATTGTAAGTCTTTATATCACGGTACTCGTGTAATTTATCATATACATTGGAAATACCAGAGAAATATAAGCACGTAATCTACATGTAACAAAATTATCGACGTTAAACGACCTGCTAATGTTCGTTTTGATGTCTTTGACAATATTGCTGATTAACTTAAACCATCAGGACAAACGACGGTAATCAAAGATTGGATTAAGATAGATGACACGCAAAACGCTTTGATAAGATTCTAACATAAAATTAATAGCAACACGGTAAGGATTTTTTTTTCAAACTGCCTCTTTTTAAGTTATCCTTACTAAAATTATAAATGCCAAAGTGGGTGAATTAATTTGTTTATTACGTTTTCAGGTCTCAACTATTCAACCGAGCATCATGATTTTATTAACACTGGTGAGGGTTGGAAAAACCCAGGCGATGAAGGTATTTAAAACCATGCAGGCGAAGCCACGAGCGGAAACTAGTTATTAATATTTTTCCTAACGTACAATAAAAAATCCCAAGGGATCGAATCTACGACCCTCGCGTCGCTATTCGCTAGGCGGTATACCGTGAAGCTGTTGATGGTTTATACCGACAAATAAAAAATAAACAATTATTTATTAGAAAGTGCTGTTTATATAAGAATAGTCAATTTACAGATAACAAAACATTGTAATTGAGCGCTGTAAAAGTAATACGATGCAGTTTATATAATCATACGATAACCGTTAAGCTTGTTTGGGATTTCCGTAGCCGCGTTTTTTATAGTTCTCAATGTACGCTTTCACGCGGGGATAACCCAAAAGAATCATCATTCCAGTTGATATTGTACTAATGCCATTGCGGTATAGCGGATTCGCTTCGTCGACTTCTGCGGTTTTCCTGGGACAACTAAAATATTTCTTACAGATATCCCTCAAAGTTTCTGAGTAAAGCAATAGAAAATACGAAAAGAATATATAACTTTATGTTTTTTAGAATGATTATATATTATATAATTAAGTACAAAGATTATGAAGATGTATTCGTTGTGTAACGTCTGGTACTAGACATCTATCCATGTTATCTAATAAAGTATTATTGTTACCAAATTTCATACTGCATAAATCCGATCCGCCTTCGCAGGAATACACACATTCTCTCTCTTCTCTACTGTATACTATTCAACCCCAATGCCCCTATTTATCTAAAACAGTCCTTCCAATTCCTTAGTGATTCCCATTTCCGCAGTCTTCGCTCCGAACAAAACCTTACTCTTAAAACTCCTTCCCATACTTCTTCCTTTTTTACTAAATCCTTCTCTGTCCAAGCAGTACGCTTGTGGAACTCCTTGCCCATAAATATAAGACGTGCACAATCCGTTGCTGCTTTTAAGAGGCTTCTAAAACATTATTATTTGTCATTGTAAATCGTTGTAATTATATTTATGAAATATAATAATACTTTATATATAAGTATGTATTTTTTATGTATTTGAATTTATTTATAAAACATATGTAATATTTTGTTTATATACGTATTTATATGTTATATATAACATGTATTAATCGTATGTATGTATGTTATGTAGATATGTTATGTTTGTGTATATATGATTTACCTAAAAGGTGTACACCTCCGAACCCCTTTCTTAGAGTATTCAATGTCCTCTATCCAAAGGTTGTCTGGAAGAGATCGCTTTTTAGCGATAAGACCGCCTTTTGTACCGTGTTTTCTATTTTGTTGTGTTACTTCTTGTATTTTTTTTTGTTTCGGTGTACAATAAAGTATATTTATCTTATCTTATCTTATAAATATATATTAAAACTGTCGGTTGAATGTACCATCATATGTAGATAGAATGGCAAAGAAACAAACGTGGGTTTTTTTACATTCATGTAACCACCTCTCAATTAGCGCGCTCGCTAATATCGGGTAGCCCGAACGTTTCGTTTTACGAATAGGCACACGCTTTCACTGCCAGCCGGTTCGTTCTGTTACGCGAGCGGCTGACTTTGGGAATACCCACGGGTCGTCGTGACCGCGGACCGCGGACCTACCTACCGCATCTATACAGTATCTTCAACGTGTGTGGGTTATTCCAAATTTATCTTTACATTCGGCAAACTTACTGGTTCGGAAATAATCATCTCAAAAATTCTTAATTCTGATAAACAGAAATAAAAGTAAATATCGTAGATTCAATTCAAAACTGGGAGTTAAATTTATCATGCATATAAACTTCTCTTTGAATACGAAGCTACACGAGCGGGTAAAACCAAATGCAAATAATGAATACAAAGTTGAAAGTGTTGACGCGACATTGTATAACGGCGGAAAAACCGTACGTAAGTTTATTATTTCGACCGGCAGAAATGTTTTGTTTAATGAAATTTAAAAAATCAGGAAAAACCAAATGTACACTTGAAATTACTTCGACGTTTATTTTAATTGGATTATTTGAGCATTAACGATTCATATATATATTCTTTTTCCGCAAACAATAACAGTTTTGGAATATTTGTATTTGCCAAAAGCTTTAAGTATTTACGCGATAAATCGGCATAGTCTTGAGGTTTGCGTTGGTTTCAATACTTTTCGTACTATATAGTTATTTAGCTGTGGGAATTTGATGGTACAGAACGTTATTCGAGGCCTTGAAGCCCCAAGCAGGCGACTGAACGCGTAAACAACGTCTGTGTAGATAAACTGGTTTCTATTACAACTCAAGATCCTAGTGAAACTGATTTTTTTATAATGATGACGTGTTGTCGCGTGCTGTGTCCTGATGGACAATTCTTCATAGGACAATGCCATCCGGTGAAGGTAAACAGCCTTTGATATCCGCAAACCACATTTATATCCGTTATGCAATTATCATGATTAACATTCTACTGGACTATCCATGGTCTGATTGATAAATAACGAGTCAGGTTTTATTTATCAAACAATTGCTAATAAGTCATGTCTTCATTCATTTAAGCGATAAGCTTGTGTTAGCAGTGTATATTTTAGTTCAATGGATCAGGATCGAACCAGCTAATCTCAATATAATCTACAATAAATTGTTAATAAAAGTATATTTTTCTCAGAATACTGAAGAATCAAAAGAATTATCGCTTTGTATTGGATGCCTTTGATGTTTCGTATCCGAGGTCAAAATTCATGAAGACCTTATGATATAATTATATCTATATACTTTAAACAGAGTTAACTTCGTAATTAAGAATATTAAAATTAGTTTAAATAAATAAAAAAAACTTAATTTGTATTTGAGTTTATGAAAGTTATAAATAGCAACAAAACAAAACGATAATGAGTTTCCATTAAATACGATAGATAACATTACGTGCATTCGGCAAATTAAAGATAACTAATCCTTTTAACCCATTCTATTCTTGCTATCTTAGAGAAAAGCTTTTAAAGACAAATACCTACATCGAAATACCAAAGATAAGTTCGTCGATGTAGAAATTATTTGTTTAAAACATCTATTGGCGCGTCTTAGGGGGTAAGATCTTTTAGGACGTGACGGCCTCTCCCCAGTCGTTCTGAATTCCCTTGTGCGTGTTTGTGTATGTGTTAATCAATTATTTTTATTAACAATATGTTTTTATTTATTGGTTTTCTTTAATTATGATTTTTAACTTCGATGTTCGCTATGCCGGACGTCCCGTGACGGCTATATTTTTTTATTTTAAATATAATGATGGAAAAACCGATTAATGGGTATTTACTTGTGATTCACAAGCTGGTACGTTATGGTACATAGAAAACAATTAAGGGCATTGCAGCGCTGTGGGATTTCCGTATTGCGGACAAAATGAATGACAAAACATTTAAAAAAAATACGTTTAACTGTATTCAATTAAAATCTAAATATGATTAAACTGTATCATGTAAATATTTTTTAAATACCTAATAAGATAAAAGTACAATATAGGCGCGTGTTTGTGTGCGTGTTTCTACCTACACACACGTACGTACCACACGAATACCACTGTATGGAATTTGATGTCATATTCTTTAATCAATATTTAGATAGCAGAATATCGAGGAAGTCCTTTTAAAAAAAGCTATATATTTATTAGAAATGTCCAACTAAATGAATTCGCAGACGGAGCTCGTTTATTAATACACGAGTAGTAATTATTATCGGTGACCCGAACGACCACTGTTATTAACATACGATGACGTCATTCGAATTACGTTGTTCGTTACAATTACAATCTGATGCTATTAACAACTAAAGCTACTAGAATGATTATTTTATCACGCTTATTTTCGATGCTCCGTTAATATTATGAACAACAAATTGTCTAACATTAGGTTGGATACGGTATTATTTTAATACATATCATTAGAAGTATCAGAAAATTCTTAAAGATGTAAACTTGACGATTTACAATATGATTATCCTAATTAAATTATAATCGCGAAAGTTTGAGAGGATGAATGGTTATTCTTTTGCAATAACTGCTAAGCGGATTTTTAATTTACAATAGATATAACTTATGTTCTGACTAGTACTAATACCAGGTAGGTAGATAGGTAACCAAAAACCTCCCCCGGTCCCTCACAAGCAGGATTAGCCGCAAGCCGAAGCTGGTAGTTGATAATGTTTTGTGTTCGTAATAGCATAAACTTGTTATCTCTGTTACCAAGGGTTTATTGTGAAACTATGATAAGCCAAAAAAATATCTCAGAAACGTTCAATATAAAATGTTGTTAAAATAATGTGTCAAAGTTTAGTAACCAACGACTTTATAGATGATAACGCCTTGGGAATTAAACGATCGCCTCGAGGTCGTTCCAAATGACAAAATGTAATTGTAAACAATAATTGATACCATGCTTAGTTCTACTTCTGAGCTATTTATAATTAGTATTCGAATGGGCGGTAGATTTTAGATTATTGAATAAAAATATTCGGCCTTACTTATTAAACACACACACACAGGGCACGTTTAGTTAAACATTAATTTCTCTATTTCTATCATGATAATGAATAGAAGACACAGACATTACTTAACTAATCATCTCATGGACAACATTTATAGGAACGGCGTTAAGTGAAGGACTAATGAATAAATACCTTTGTAGTTTTTCTGATTCAATATCGTCGAAAGCTTCCTTGGTGGGTGTTCTGGTACTGCCGATAGCAGCGCTTTCAAGCACTCTAGTCTTTTTCCAGCGACAGCTTTGTGAAGGGGTGTCTCTCCACTAACGTCTCTCGTGGCTAAGGAGGCACCGGCCCTGACTAACATTCTGGTGACGACGGCGTGCCCGCTCATAACCGCGAGGTGTAGCGCCGTGTGGCCATAATCGTTGGGGACGTCCAGCCATGCCTTGTCTGGACACACCCTTATTAGAGTACCGACTGACTTTTCGCAACCGTGAACCGCTGCGATGTGGAGTTGCCTAGAAGATAATTGATTTTATTAAATAATAATCTTATAAAATAATATTGAATTGTATAAAATTGAGATACCTAATATTTAAATACGTTATATAATTAATCTTTACTGCTTGTGTTACAAATGTACAATTAAATGTTCGAATGTGTCGTCACGTGATCGACTTCGATAAACTGTGATGTACTGTGATTGTATAAATGTACTGTGATTGTATAAAATTTGAACGTATATGTTTACACTAATAAATTAATTTCAAATAACAACACCTCTGAATAAATCTTATTATAAATTCAAACATGTTATTAGCAGAAAAATGTTCCCACAGTTTTTTTAACGGCGTCATATCGAGAAATCAATTTGCCTGAAGCATAATACAAAATGTATTATTTACGTCAATAAAACAACAACGTACCTAGATAAAAGAACCTATGAGATAAATTCACTTGGCGAACAAAAATATCCATACTTGAAAAACGTCAAACGATATGGCGGTAATAATAAATACAAGATTACTACAGTTGTCAACATGATAAAGAAAATAGAATGCACAGAGCGGGTTTTCCAATCTATTGACCCTTCCGCAGAATGGAGAATGCATTGTGTGATTTTGTTTGTTTTTTTAACAGTGATCTTCAACTATGAAGCGAAGAAACCTTATAACAATAACTTGAGCAATTATTTAATTTCTGCACTAAAAATTTAAATGGATATGTTATACTAGTTAGTATTTATTAATAAAATATGAAAAATTTAAGCTCAATTGGTTTGAACTGGCTTAAAATTTAGATACTACACATACCAACAGATACAGCTAAATAAAACTTGTAATATATTTTTTTTATAAGATTAAAAGGTTTTGTACTGTACTGGAGATCTCAGTCCTATATCCAAGTTAATATGGTTCAAAATTGTATGTGCACTTAAATTTATAGGAGCCTATATCATAGCAAATAAATATATCATTATGATCAGAACTAGATGTGTGATAACAATTAAGAAATAAATAAATATATATATATATATATATATTTTATAATAAACTAAATTAAAACATTTATTTTTTGTAAGTATTTGTTTAATACAGTATAATTTTGATATATTGTTTTCATTTGAAAAAAAAATAATCTATTTATAAACCAAATATGGTAATATATTCATTTTGCATAATATATTACATCACAGTTATGTCACATGTAATGTATGACTTAACCAAATATTTCTACTAACCTAACTATATTATAACATTTTGTACTATACTATATAATAATTTCCAATAAGCTTATAAAAAAAAAATACAATCATCATCGATACAAGTGTAAGTTCAATATATAAAATTTTATCTTATTTAAATTCAAACAGGAAGCCGTAATTTCATGTTAAATTGGTAGTTGAGATAAGGAAGTTGGCTGGAATGTTTATTTTCATTTAACAGTTTTAACTGGGGCTTGCATTTATAATAAATATTATTCTTATTAGCAAAGTAAATGTGCATAGGGACTATTTGTTTTTCTTTTATAATATATATGTCAATCAATACACTATATTTCTTTAAATAATAGAGTATTACATTAAAAAAATAAAGTAAGCAATAGTCAAATGAAATTAATATTGGATCTGATACACACAAACAATTTCTCAAATAATTTTACGAGACTGTAAGAGTTTATATTGTTTTTAAATAGAAGAAACATCATTATCTATATAAGAATGTGTTTATAAAAAAAAGATAGTATATGTAGTATATCAGTTGTCTAGTTTCCATAGTACAAGCTTTGCTTAATTTGGGACAGATGGCCGTGTGTGAATAATGTCCCAGGATATTATTATTATTGTTTTTCATGACAATAAAACTAATATTTTTAGTTTTATTAAATTGAATTTAAAGTCAATTCGGTTTAGTTTATTTGTTAGGTCAGGCACTGGATTATCAAAAACCTAGTGCTCGCTTTACTTATACAGTCTGTGACTTAGCTTAATTTATTATAATAGTATTTTTAGTTGTTAATTAATCATCTGAAAATTTGCCTTTCATAAAAAAAAAACTTTATATTAAATAGGAAATAAAAACTCAGGATATACTATATCGTATTCTTATCATACAATATGTGTTTGAATGAATTAGCAATGCTAAATAGAGTATATTTTTCTTATAATAATATATATTATATTTATTAAGGGCCGTTTCGATTGGTTTCAAGTAAAGAAAATAGGTTGACTTACGTATCTCCGTCGTCATCTTGTTGGAATAATATGGCGAGTGGTGGGATATCCTGGGTTCTTTCGCTTTCGATGACTATTAAGGGGCCCTGAGTTGTGGGCGGAAGATCACTAAGTTTAACATTTGACAGACACTCTGACAAACACAAGTCCACACCACTGTCGAGCTCTGTACATTCACTGATCACTTTTTTGTCATTGTCACTATCTAAACGTTCTTCTCTCCTATCCAAGTCTTCGGAGGATAACAGCTGTTCACTCAACGGTCCAGATAAAAATCCAGAGTCCGTATTCTCGTCCTCGAAAATTTTTGATTCGCAAACCTTTTTGGCACTCATTTTGATTATCACACTTTAGAATTAAATTTAATTAAACATATAACGTATATATCAATAAAAATTATTAATTTTATACTTCGTTGTAATACAATAACATGTTTTGAAATATAATGTTTATGCTCTTAAAGAAACAACCGTATCGCTGCAAGTACGCGTGCGCAATGAGCATAAGAACAAAATGCCGTTAAATGCCATCACAAAATGGAAAATGAAAATGGAATGGGGAATGAATGAGCTCAATGTGATTAGTAACGTCACAGCAACTTTGAACTTTATCAACATTCAACGTCAACAACTGCGTAGAAGGGAATTTCACAACAATCGGATATTCGGATAGCAAAAGACAACATTTTCGTTACAATTTATTTAGCAATACATAATATACTTATTAGTCTTCGAATACGTAATATTCTGAAGACAATTATATATATGATTTATAAATAATAGCAAAATTACTAGGTATTATAAAGAATGGGTATGTTTAAATCTTTAACCATTTTTAGTCTCATTTTCGATAATTTATGTAGATAAGAAAATCTTTTTTTTTTGTTTGAATTGGTAGGTATTATTGGTATTACTCTTAGCTCAATAAGTAGTTAGTTTCAATAATGGGGAGGGCAATAACTGTGACGCAAACTAGGGGTTAGAACTTTGTTGCCTTATTTATTTATATTAGCTTGTTGCCTTACAATTTAATATAATAGATAAAAAGAAATAAAGTTGAGGCTGTAAGATGAAATATTTTGGCCTTTCATTAAAAAAAAAGAATTAGATGACAATCGACATTGACATTTATCTTATTTTAAAAGTAAACAAGTAAATTTAAAGATTATATTAATTTTATTTTCAACCAATATTTAGGTATTTTGTTTATTTATAAATATTGACTTTATTGCTACTGTGATGTTTGGAGAGAAAGTAATAGAACTGTTAAAAGAAGCAGAGAGAAATCGCGAGACAATCGATTTATACAATGTAAATTGTTTTATAATTTTATGAGATTTATGAAAATAAATTTGTAATATTAAATTTAATTGTAATAGAATTTTCTTTGATTTTAGGATGAAAAAATACGACAAATTATACAAGAAATGCATGTTTTATTTAAAATGAATATGAATGATGCGTAAGTTTGCAGTAATGTTAATATATACTAAACAAACTGACTAAAAAATTTAAATTTACACAATATAAAAAAAATACTATTTGGTTATATATTAAAACGTTTTACTTGTTATTAATATTTTAGCAATGCTACTACTGAAAATAAATCTCTTTGGACAACCGTTCAAGTTCGACATTCAGCATTAGAAAGAAACAAAAGGTGCCTTCTAGCCTATCTCTACAATAGAATGATAAAAATAAAAACTTTGCGCTGGGAGTTTGGTTCGGTTTTGCCACCAGATGTACGAGAGCTTCTTTCAGACAGTGAATACGAATGGTTCTCAAAATACTCTACAAATCTGGCTACATATATGCGATCACTGGGAGAAGACATAGGCTATAGCGGCATAGATCTTACAGAGAACCTTAGGCCACCAAAGTCGCTATATATTGAGGTACTATGTGTGACAGATTACGGCAAGCTTGAATTGGAAGATGGTGATGTAATTATGCTCAAGAAAAACAGTAGACATTTTTTACCAACATCCGAATGTCAGACTCTTATAAGACAGGGTGTTTTAAAACAAATAATCTAATTTTATTGTTGTATTTTAGTTGTAAGGAATGGCTGGCCCTAAAGTTAAATAAAATTAAGGTCACTAAGTTTTTTATCAAATAAAATAGACATAATTTTACTTGTGATATTTGTATTTTTTGTTTAATAAATAACAAAGTAAAATAAATAATTGTATTCAGATCTTTTTTTCCTTATATATTACTGTCATTCTTTAGTTAATAAATCCAAACAAACTGTTCCTACACATATGACTGAAGAGTTATATTTATGTTTAGTCAGAAGATTAATTTTAAATTATTCTGAGAAATTATGAATCGTAAAAAAAATCCTTAATTCATTTAATAGAATTATTTAATTAATGTAATAGACTTCAATAATGATTTACCTTCAACTCTTCTCTGTTTTTTTTTTTATATCCCATTTTATACGTTTGTGTTTAGGAATTACAAATATAAAAATATTTACCTTAATCAAGAAACTTATTGCTGTGTAATAAAATTAAATACTTTGGAAGTTGTTCTATCTAAAATACATCTTAATGATTTTATATAATTTAAAGTATTAACCCTTTTATTTTTCCATTTTCATCAATATTTTATGTTATTTTTTATATATTAATGTCTTAACGCGACAGCCTGCTGTTTTCTGCCTTCAACCCTCCTTGATAGTCATAACACACTTAGGTCTAAAATTCTCAGCAAAATTAATGACATAAGTACAAACACGATGTAGCTGCTGTAAGCCAGTGAGGATTTCCCGCGACTGTCTTTCGTTTGGATCATCAGATTATTTCCAGGTCAACATTCTGTTTGCAGTGTAATCAGAACTGCTAGTGTGAATATAATCAACAGAATCGGTTCACAGGCGAAAAATTGATTATCGTTCTATTCATAGTGATAGTGATTTTTTCAAATTCGGAACGAACCGTTTTCAAAGTATACAATTCAATGAAAGCAGTTAAATCGGGTGACCCAGTGCAAATATGCTTGATAGAATCAATTAACGGGTAAAAATTCAGTAGGTGAACATAATCAACCTCATTCTCATTCATTCATCATTTTTCTTGCTTTCAGAGTGATTTTATTTTCAAATTAGTTTATACCAATTTCGCAGTATAAATAACCTATATACTCTATATACTCTATATACAACGAAACAAAAAATAATCAAAATCAGACTCAGTAAAAAGACGTGCGTGGTCATACAAAAAATAACACTTATATAACGCGCCGCAATGAGAACTTCCTTTTGTTTTCGCCGCCTAATAGCTCGTATGTTAACAAAGTTTCCACTAATGTGAATAATGGGATGTGAACATCATTATCTGGGTGTAAATATAAAAGGAAAACTTTAAATAATTAAAATAACAAACGTTTGAAGCAGTGGGAATTATTTAATTGTTTAGTTGACGACTAATAGAAGTATTTCCTCTTGTAATTTTCACGAACTCTTTCGATAAAGCAATTCCAGAATTGTTTTATGATAGGGAATAAATAAAACCTAACAATGTATATATTATATATTAAAAAAATGTATAATTTATATATATTTATATATTTGCTGGATCTTGTGTAGGAATTAAGTGTATATAATTAATACAAATTTGTATTTTTGTGAAAAAAAAGAGTAACTACTGAGTTTCTTGCCGGTTCTTCTCAGTAGAATTCACACTCCGAACCCGTAGTAGCGCTTGACGATTCAAAAGTACTTTTAAAACTCTATTTGAATAAAAAATATTTGGATTTTGATATAAAAAAAAGGTTGGTCTCTAAAAAAGTTTTGCAATATTTTAAGAAATTTATTTTGTAGATTAAGAAGAAGAAGAAGTTAAGCACATGAAAATTAAATTGTGGTTGCCCGGGTTTGAATCCACGATCATCGGTTAGAATTCACGCGTTCTTACCACTGGGCGATCTCGGCCTTTACTTCGGTACTTTATATGGAGTATGGTGAACTATAATAAATATACTGGGTAAGTACTTGTTTATGCTAGGCCTTTGAAATGCAGCTCCGTGATGAAATATAAATACAAACAAGATATGACTAGTAGTTATAATATTGATATTTATTTCGTAATAAATAGCGAACTGCCTTTAAATACATATTTACGTGATATGTAGCTATTCTCAAACTTTTATCAGTTTTAAGGAGTTCGCATTCGCTACCAGAGTCATAAATAATTAAACTTTATGTGACGTTAACGTGTTCCGCTAATAAATCGAGGGACGAGATGTGCAATGTAGTTTTAGCAAGAAACATTTCAAGTATTACTGTTAATTTATTAGTTCAATTGAATTTTTAACATTAAAAATAATAGACCGAGCCAATCGTTATTAAAATAACTGAATAAATTAAATTTAGACGAAACTTATAAAAACGCCCACAACCTTTATATTTTCACATGTTCGTTTTAGGTCTCTTAATAAT
Source organism: Nymphalis urticae (assembly GCA_905147175.2). Lineage (NCBI taxonomy): Eukaryota > Metazoa > Arthropoda > Insecta > Lepidoptera > Nymphalidae > Nymphalis > Nymphalis urticae. The sequence goes on from LR989991.1 coordinate 11,160,686, forward strand.
GAGAATGTAAACCCTCATTCAGCTAATAAAAACACAAGAATCCTTAAGCAAACATTTACATATTGTCGAGAAAATAAAGCAAAGCAAACTTGAAGAAAGTTACTCATAAAAACAACCGAACTCGTTGCTTTTTCTTAGTTTCAGAATCATGAATGTTAAAGAAGTTTCGTTACTTCTTTATTATTAAGATTTAAGTAGATCCGTCCGTGTAAAAAGTTCAAATTTATTGAGTACCTAAGTACCTTTAAATATATATTAAAATTAAGAATACGATAAGTACCTGTTTCACATTTTTACAGATAAGCTTTTAAATAAAACCATCTAGATCGTATATCTACTTATTAACATTATTAGTAGGAACATTAATTTTATATTTATGCTGGCATTTTTGTTCATTATTTACAGGCCGGCAACGCATATGCAAGAACTCTGGTGTTGCAGATGTCCCTAGGCCAATATCCAATCCATCAATCCAATCACTCAGATGAGCCTTCTGATAGACCTCTTAAATGATAAAAAAATGACACAAAATGTACTTGAAAAATATATATACATTTAGACGTAAATATTTGTAAAAATAAAGTATATCTAAGAATTTTATTCTATATCGTTGTTACAATAGTGAATACAGATGTAGCAGAATTTCATCCGACAAATTGATTTTTTGTTATAATATTAAATTTCATTATTGAGCACAACATAAAATATAAACACAAATTAAGCATAGCATTACTCAGTGCAGCTTATCCAGAATTATCCTGGTTTACACTGGGCTATCTCGTCTCAAAATCTCCAAATAGCTGAAGTAAGGCTAAATGTAGGTAAAATAAATAAATACCAATTTTGTTAGATTGTTAGGAACGAAAACCTTTAAGAAGTAGGTACAATATATTTAATCTCAGCCTACAGTGCAGTTGGTACAATATAAACTCGTGAGAAATAAGCTTAACGCTGATAAAATTGTGCAGTTTATCCTCACACCTGCGCCAGGGATATTAGCTTGTTCTCTTCACAGGAAATAACTGTAGTGCTTATATTGGATCGAAGTAAAACGGGTTACAAGTACGTACCCTCCCTATCTACCTTGTCGTTATGACATTCAGTCTCTGACATCAGATCAATATCACTATAATATACTAGCGACTCGACTAGACTTCCCACGGTACAGTTACGGTACTTTGAGTATCTCTTGTCTACTATCTTCTTTCTGATGGTGTTGACTGTATCGTATATAATAGATTCCACACTGTTTAACCGATAGCTATAAAATTAGAACTTATAAGATATTGGTTTATTTGGTGTGAGCTGGTTTGGTTAGATTTCACCTACTCATCAGATATTCTACTGCCAAACAGCGATACTTAGTACTGTTGTGTCCCGTTTTGAGGGGTGAGTGAGCCAGTGTCACAAAAGGCTCAAGGGACATAACACAGTACAGATCGCTATGACAATTGGTTTAAAGATGCATATTTCAATGGCTTATAATCTCTTTTAATTTTTCGGCATCATACATATACGTTAAAGTTATGTCGCACATCGTTTTTTATATCCTTGTGTCTTCGAAAGATACAAAATTGAAATTAAATTTTTGAAGATGACGCTAATACGGAATAATTCATTTTTGTTAATTTATTTTTAATTTAAATCAATAAAAAGATTCTACTAAAATCCTACCAATTAATAAAAAATGGCTGAGTGGTTAAAATACGTTAATCTAAACAGATGATTACAAGTTCAAACCCGGGCAAGTTGATTTTTTGTATGTATTTATAATTAGTCTCAAGCTTTACGGTCAATAAAACATCGCGAGGAAGCCTGCATATGTCTGCCACGTGTCTATTCACCAAACGTAATTGTAGCAGCGTCATGAAATAAGTTTCAAACCTTCTTCTCAAAGGGATAGAAGGCCTTAGCCAGCCTGTGGGGTAAAATGTAAATGTACCACTGCCTGGGAAGCTGTTGCCAAATCCTAATTATATATTTTTATTTACTATAACAAATACAAATGTGTCTGCATAGTTGCTGACTCAAAAAAAAAAAAATTGTCAAAATTTCGATTTCTTCATTGTGGACGAACTAATTATACAATTACTACTTCGTTGTACCATATTGTGGTTTTGGGTTTTTGGTAATTACCGCTATGTGGAATTGTAACGGAAGACGAAAGTGGATTTTCCAATGACTTGAACAACCAGGAGGAAATAAATGTTTAATATATTTAGAAAATTGGTAAATTTATGCATCTAATTTTAATAAATATAATTTACGATGTAGCGCAACGAGGCTTCGACAGACTGCGTTCACATCTGGAGCTTAATTGATAGTTAATAAACTTGGGCAGAAAGGAAGAAGTTATTTATAGAATATTTTAAGCAAACGATAATAAATACGACTTTCTTACTTAAATTTAATTAAATATCCAAAGTTTAGCTCGACTTTATTTAGTTTTATTTTAAAAGCATATTTTAAATATGCTTTTAAAATAAAACCAAGGAATATTTATAAAAGACGGCTTCCTAAATATAATTATAGCATAAATTGTAATTTTTAAGCTTTTAACATAGCTAAGTACTTGTCAGTTATGTGTTTTTTTATAATACGAACGTTAGGTTAAATGGATATTAACGGATTTACCTATAAATGTTGTTAAGCGGGTGCTATAAGCACTTATATTATCAATGATGTCAGAAATGTCATCATTGATTTAACGTTCGAAGGATCTTTAACTAATCACCCGCCGTTATATATATATATATATATATATATATATATATATATATATATATATATATATATATATATATATATATATATATATATATATATATATATATATAATTAAAACTACTTAAAGACTCCCTTCTTATGCAATAAATTATGTAAGAGCTTTTGTTTTAACCTTTGATACGATTAATCGGCTTTAAATACATGATTATATGAAAATAACCATTGTCGTGATTGAAAAAAATAGTCCTTACTTAGTATTTTTAATTTAAAGGAATCAATTATAAGAAATTAGAAGATAAAGGTGGTTTGTATGAGAATCATATGTCATAAAATTTATACTTTCATCAATGTAGAACTTCGATACGACGGGCGTATTGAGTGTTACATTAGTGGAAAAATTATGAAAATTCCATTGTTAGTCGCGTACTCGAGTAACATCGATAAACATTATTAATGCGAGGTTTTCCCGGTGGAGAGGAAAACCCTATTTACTATAGGCAATACCTAACACGAAGATGGGTGTCGATGTACTAACGGTTTTTTTAATTGGGGACACGTAGTTCACTCATTCCGTTTAAAGCATTTAGGAAAATATTCGTTTCTAAACATCAATCGACTTGTTGAATACTTTGTTTCGAAACTATGAATTCATGAATTGTAATCTTCTAATAACAGTGCATGATTTATTCAAGAAAGGTGTTACAACCTCGTTTAAATCGTAGCTTTCGGTATAAATTAAATGTAGAAATCAATTATCTAAGAAGATATTAAGTAAAATGTGGTAATCGAGTTGTATCAATGTCAGTTAGGTGTCTAACGGTCGAATACTGAAACGTCCCTCAAATCAAATACTTAGTTGAGCGCAACTGAACTTTGAGCAACTCCTAAATTTTAATGGAATTCTCAAACGTCACTCATACATTTTGAGGGCGTGATTAGCTGAGTGTCCCTCAGTTTGTTTATGGTAATATTAATTTCCCTTACCGCCTTAGCTATTGAGCTAAGTCTACCCATAAAGGATGAGAAATAAACACACGACTGCAGCATCTAATAGTATAGATAAATAGTATATTTTGTAATGTATAAAAAAATCTAAAAATTTACATTATTTTTATAAATGACAAAGGCGTACTTTGACTCAATCATATGATTAAATACTGATGTAGTCCAAGATGGAAAGCGCTTGTTTAGAAGACGCCCGTGCACTCCTGCCTTGGATTACCTAGATTGTAATGATGAAGAAACACAGACGCCACAAGGGCATTCTAACGTCATTTTTCATTTTATTTCACGATGTGACGATGATGTCCTCATGACCGATTTGGGCCACAGCGGCTGTTCTCAAGGGAGACAACAAACTGCAGAAGGCATATTAAAGTGCTCAAGTGTGTGTGCAAATAAAAGTGCTTCTCTATTAACTGGCTGTCATACTCAGATAGAACGCAAACTTTCAGATTCCGAGCTGCTGGGAATTTCTCGACGTAATAATTAACTTTTTATTAGACCGACCCAGGGTTTGAACCCAGAACGTCGGTAGCTCTTATAAGCTAGTCACTAGAACCACGAGGCAGTCAAGCATCAGGATAAACAGCAAGACCGGCATAATATGCGTATTTGGCAAAAGAGCTAAATACGAAACGTAATTCTCAGAATTATTGCGCTTCGCTGAGCTGAATCATTTGTACCGTGAATTTGATAACTCCAAATGAGATGTATATTTTTATATAAAGTAAAATCCTTCAGTTGATTTGGACATTCCCAAATATATATGATTTATCGGGCAAAATATATTTTTTTATTATAAGTATGACTTATAAATTAATTTATTTTTTATTTAGTAATATGTTTTATTGTAATGAGTCAATAGTTTATAAATACGTATGTCCGTATGAGCACCACATAACATGTCATTTTTGTATCGTAAGAAATACAATAGTTACCATACGATGTGATTTTCCTTTTTTTATTAATTTTAATGAGGCAAGCGGGCGAGTGGGCCTTATGATGATAAGTGGCACTATTCACTCAATCCGTCACTACCATCGGATCTAATATGTCCCGTGTATCTGAAATTACCTCGCCATTTTAACCGGAACACGAGTCGAAGTATTATCCCAACAAGACGGCCCAGATAGTGCTCACCCAAAAGGCCCTGCCCAAAGCTTCACTACCGATGTAAATTATAAAAAATATAATATCTTAACGATCAAGAAGTTAATCATTGATACAACGTATATATAATAAAATCACCTATTGTTGCGAAGTTATTATTTACATAAGGTGCATTGAATTACAATTCAAGTGTAAAGGACTTGGCGTGCATTGTTTGTTATGGGTTTTACCGATAATTAATAACGATGATTTTATAATAAAAATATATTGTTGACTTTTTTTATCTACCTAACATACCTAACAAATGACATAAGCTACCTAACTCGCCAGTTTCGCTGGACGTAAAATATGACTTACTAGGTTATTAACCCTTTAGGACTTTACCGAAATGTTTCTTTTTTATCTTAACAATAATTCCAATAGCCCTCAAGTATACGCGTTTAATTCTAAGCTCTAGTATTCATATTTCCAAAATCCATCCAAAACTAATGCCTATAATAATCATAAAAATAAATATCATAACAACTTTTGATATATTAGAATAAGGAACTCCCCTTTTCATCCTCACGGTTATTGATTTTTGGAAATCAAATTTTTTATGTAAAAAGTTACGCCCTTGTAAAGTTTTAATTTTATACGATTTATAGTAAGGTACGGGTTTTTTTATCTCGACAACTCACGAATATTACCTTAGGTTTTACCATTTATTTAAATCTTAGATCTTAAAGTTAAGAAATGGTTGTATCTTAGTTATAAAATATTTTTGATGGTATCTTACAGATGACAAACCTGAGTGCATTGGTCATCGTCACCTTCATACTATATAATATTTTCTCGTTTTATTTTGGGAAGTTTATTTTTATTATACTATTTTTAGTAAATATGTTCCAAGTTTTTTACCTATCTATCCCTATTATAGCTAGTTAGCAACTGATCTTCAATTTCTTAATGAAAAAAAACTTTTGTGTAAATATTTATATATATAAAAAAAAAGCCGAGATGGCCCAGTGGTAAGAACGCGTGAATCTTAACCGAAGATCGTGGGTTCAAACCCGGGCAAACATCCCCTCAATTTTCATGTGCTTAATTTGTTATTATAATTTATCTCGTGCTTGACGGTGAAGGAAAACATCGTGAGGAAACTTGCATGTGTCGAATTTCACTAAAATTCTGCCACATGTGTATTCCACCAACCCGCATTGAAGCAGCGTGGTGGAATAAGCTCCAAACCTTCTCCTCAAGAAGGGAGAGGAGGCCTTAGCCCAGCAATGGGACATTCACAGGCTGTTACTATATATATATAATATAATAATATTTTTTTAATATATAATATTGATTGGTTGAGTGGCCAAAGTATTCTATTTTTTTATTGTTATATTTAAGGTCGGAGGTTAATTAATTTCATCTCACAGTTAATCTTGGGTATTTTCCTCTTCTATTTTTTAATAAAGGTTTTTTAGTAAACATAACGTATATCTTAGATACCTAAAATATAATATATATGTACATATATATACGAGTATGTAGTGCAATCAGTATTCCCTCTCTTATGATAACTTCGACAGGGACCACAAGAGAGGTGAGAGACCAATTCACTTCACAAGGCTTCCAAAATAATGAAAGGCTTTCTACCACCGAGCCACTTCTGAGAACTTCTCGACAGAAAAACCCAACAACTGCTCTTAGTGCCCTGAGACTCATCGCACCCGTGACTTATGTTACGATGATGACTTTATAATGAGGAAAATTGTATAAATAATATTATCAACTAGCAAAATCCGTGGCTTCGCCAGCGTGTAATTCGATTTGTCATAAAAATCCTTTAACATCTGCCATCTTAACGTACATAGTGCCTATTTGAATTATGTAATTAAAATATTCAAATTATCAAATAGGAGCGGTATTTTAACATAAAAAAACGGTTGTTTTTATTTTGTTAACTCTATATATATTATATATACACTTAAAAAGAGGAAGTTATTTTGATGTTTTTTTGATGATTCCTTATCTGATAGATATGATGATCAGAATGATCAGATAAGGAAGATAGTTAATTCACGAACTAAGATGTTATAACTGTTGATAGATTCAACCGATTTTGATGAAATAAATACAAAACGGTACCTTGGAATACTCCTTATAATAATTGGTAACTCGCAAATAGCCATATTAACTTAAAGAGAGGCAACAACATTGAATTCTCAAACAGACATTTAACTTATATTTATTTGTATAAATGTATATTTACGTACTAAATAAATCTACTAGTGATTCATAAGTTCATCAACCGAGTTGAACCGGACTCGGACATTGATGGAAATCTGTTACTTTTATATTTTGTCTATTATATTGAAGAGCCATGATTAATTCATATATTAGTTTATTTTTGTGAAATATTGCTTTTCCTTCTGGGACGACTCTATATAAATAAAGTTAAAAAGAAAAAAACTTATCCCAATACTAATATATATTCTTTTTAATATATATTCTGCAAGAATAAATTCGAAACTCACAGAACAGGTGAAATGTCGAAAAGTTATAAGCAACATTAACTATAATAATATGAAATTATACTATTTAAGTAAATCTAGATGAATTTTATATTAACTGGAGATGCTTTTATTTTATCTCGTCTACGCGATGATATGTCTTTCAAAAACATTTTGGGTCTGAGGAAACAAATTTTTGAGTAAGGGATTCATTCGTGACATATTAATATTTAAGGTGATAATATATTCATAGTTAGTTTTTTGTGCAAGCTCGTCTGGGTAGGTACCACCAACTCATCAGATATTCTACCGCAAAACAGCAGTACTAGGTATTGTTGTGTTCCGGTTTGAAGGATGAGTGAGCCAGTGTAATTACAGGCACAAGGAATTACAGGGACATAAAATCTTAGGTCTCAAGGTTGGTGGCGCATTGGCGATGTAAGCGATGGTTAACATTTCTTACAGTGCCAGTGTCTAAGAGCGTTTGGTGACCACTTACCATCAGGTGGCCCATATATGCTCGTCCGCCTTCCTGTTATATAAAAAAAAGTATTCCATGCCCCTTTTAGCCAAATGGTTGTTTTTGGGTATGTGTAAAAATTCACGGTAGTAGTAGTATGTAAAACGAAGCTTAAAAAAAAACTATCACAATTAAATAGATTTTAAAATTCAAGTTTATGATTAAATAGTCGACCAACTTATATGAGCCGCCGAAACCGTTAATGTTAAATGTCCATAGTAAGAAACAACAAAAAGACACGCACTTGACTGGTTATTTTTCGAATGGTTCTACGAAATGGAATATTTATTTCCAACTTCATCTAAGTTGGTCAAATCTAATAGTCTAAAATTCTGTAAAAAAAAAACCAGAAAATAGTCAATACAAGACTGACAATTGGTGATATGTCAACAAGTAGGTACGTCTAACATATTTGGAACTTTTTTTTTCACATGTGTTGACTGAGAAATCTATAGCTAATTATATAATGATCCGTTACGGCAAATCCCGGGGGAAGCCAGGACGGGAACATACTCAACGTATATTTATTATTTGCTTAAGTAATACTTTAAAGTTAGCTAATTAGAAACGGAAAAACCATTTGACAAAAGCTTATTGTTTGTGAATTCATTGTTATTCGTAATAATTGACAATACAAAATGTTTTTTATTATTTTATACGGCAAAATGGAAACACATGAATCTTAAATGATGATTGTGGATTCAAATTCGGGTAAGCGCCAATCAATTATCCTGTTATTAATTTACTTATAATTCAGTTGTGTTCCGTGGTTAAAGAAAACATAGTATGGTAAACTGCATGTGTCCGAAATATTGCGACATGTATTGACATCTCCTTACCATGAGATGGCTTTAGTCAAAAAATCAAAATCAAAATGATTTATTCAATATTGAAGCATTACACTTGCTTATTGATAGTCATACCAGAAAGTACCACCGGTTCGGAAAAGAAATACGCAGCCCTGAAAGAACCAGTGAAAGAAATTCAGCGGTTTTTTTATATGTGTCATGTTTCCTTTACAAAAAAAAAGAGAGAGAAGTAACCATGCGGCGATCGTCTCATTCCCAAGGTGTGCCATCCATAAATTCCTTAATTGTGTACCTTTAGCACACAAGCGTTCTTTCTGGGATCCTGTTGTAGAACTGTATACATTGCCCCAAAAAAGAGTTACTGACTCTATGCAGTCGAGTAACTGGAGTAATTAATTTGTGTTTGTTCCTTGTACCAATGTTATGAGTATAACATTTTCTCACAAAATTATTAATATTTTTCCGTACATACATAACATTACACAATATGTATTGAGAAGCAACAGTTAATATTTTAATTTCTTTAAATTTCTGTCTTAGAGATTCTTCAGCTGCTAGGTTATAGATTGCGCGAATAGCCCTCTTTTGCAGCACAAATATCGTATTAATTGCGGCAGCATTAGCCCACAGTACAATGCCGTAAGATATGATATTATATTGAGCCGCTGAGCTTAGTCTACGCGCCAATCCGTCAATATGGGGGGCCCATTGCAACTTGGCATCAGTAAGGCCAAGGAAGGTAGTAGACTCAACTGGATCCATCGACTCCCTATTGATAAGTACATCAGCTTTTCCATTTTTTACATTTGGTGTATTAAATTTTCCATTTTTTTTATTATTTTACATAAGATTATTGACACAACACCAATCTACTAAATCAGAGATAGCATTATTTACATCGTCATACTGTTACTATTGTTTTTTTTTAATTTTAAAAACTAAAGAGGTATCACCAGCAAACAACACTATGTCATGTTTGTTGCCTACAAGAAAAGGCAGGTCATTTATATATATGAGGAATAGAAAAGGTCCGAGGATTGAGGAGGAGTAGTTTATCAGGGGCTAATTTACAAGATACAATGTCGCACCTAAATCACAGAACCGATTTTAATTAAATTTGGTAACCAGCAAGTTTGAACTTCAATAGAAAAACCCCCTCTGTAGCATATAGGCGATAACCAAGTAGGCGACATGTGGATGCCGCGGGAAAAAACTAGTAATATATAAATTTATCAGATTTCTTCAATAGAATAGATAAAATAATAAACGTAACGAATTATTAAAATGTCGATCAAAATCCGAATTTGAATTTAAATAATAACTACAATTAAAATCAGAAGCAGTTACAGTTAAGAGATACTTATGAACATTGGTTAGTTGTTTGTTATCCATGTATTTAATTTCACAATTAATCATGTGCATTGTGTGATTTCCAGACAACTCACTATTAAGTAATTCTCAGAAATACGCACTATTTGAATTTACTGCCTGAATTGATGATTAATTTAATTTCCTACAAATATTATTACTTGACTGAAGGGTATCGAAGATTACTTAAATAAATATATTTCTTATCAAGTCAAGAACGGTTTATAAAGAAAAATAATAATATTATTCCAATATTTAAAATATCTAATCTGTTATTCTTGGAGTTGTCATTCAAAGTAAGGCAATTCTTTTTTGTTTTAGCAAATACTCGAACGTATGTAGGAGGTGTTGTATTTTAACATATCTACGTAACCTTGCGTAATATGCTTAAACAAATGACGCATTCGCTAGTTTTAACCCTTATTCAAAGGGTAATGGATTGGGGGTCAAAGTTGCTCAGGGGGTCAAAGTTGCTCACGTCCGTAGGTCTCACCAAAGACAGGTTTCATCCCTCATTACCCTACACGTGGCCCCTGGGTGGTGCTAATTGAGCAACATTTTCTAGGTGGGAGGCTCCGGCCATAGCTAGCATTACCACCCTGCGAACAAAGCCGCACCGCCATAGCGATTTGTCAAGTGGCTAGATTCACATTGTCGCGTAGCATGTCGTGTTCCGGTGTGAAGTTTGCAGCAGCTTACCATGGGGGATTGGGTCTGTATAGTTGTGCTCTGCATTTGGTGACAGGTTCTGACCGTAGTCACAGTGACGCCGGGCGGCTCAATCTGGAGGGCAGCGGGATCCGAAGCACGGTGCACCGCTGGCCGACCGCAGTTAGTAGGGGGCCCAATTAGTAGGTTCGCCATCTACGAAAGGCTGCCCCGCCAACTTGCGAAAAATCCTGGGATGGTTTCCACCGTGCTGGTTGGCGACCAGAGAGAGGTCCCGGAGGCGATTCCCAGGGGGGTTCGGGCGTCCCCGCGGTCTCCAGTTGAGTCTACCATCTCCGTCTCTGCGGTAAAAGTCACGGTGTCCAAAATGCGGCACCTCGTACAACTTCCATTTTCCCATACCTATTCACGCCCACAATCAATGAGTTATAAAAACAGCAAGAAGAATGTTTCACAGCGGCTGCACCACTTCTCATTTTCAGTGCATCTCTCTAATATACGAGGTTTGCACTCCAATCTCTTTGCGGTCCACCACCACCTTGAGACCGCCATGCCGCACTTGCTCTTTCTCATGGAGTCTCAAGTCCCTAAAGCCTGGAAGATTGCCAAAGTACAACCAGTACCTAAGAAGAATAGCCGTACCGACCCGGCCAACTACCGACCCATAGCAATCACCTCCATACTTTGCAAAGGTTTGGAGCGTGTATTGAATAACAAACTCCAGGCGTACCTCGAAGAAAACGATCTCCTATCGGACCAGCAGTACGGCTTTCGTCGGAATCGATCAACAGGAGATCTCTTAGTGTACGCTACTCCCATCTGGGGCGAGGCCATGGACAAGTATGGTGAAGCGTTAGCCGTTTCACTTGACGTGTCCAAGGCTTTCGACCGGGTCTGGCATGCGGGCCTTCTTAGCAAGCTTCCTAGCTACGGGATCCCTGTTGGCCTTTGCAACTGGATATCAGATTTCCTGAGTGGACGATCGTTTCGAGTTGTCCTAGATGGCTTCTCGTCTGATCTATTGGCAATTAATGCCGGTGTTCCTCTGGGTTCAATTCTCTCCGCCACACTCTTCCTGCTGCATATAAACGATCTGCTGAAACCCGGTATCTTTGGGTACGCAGACGACAGCACTGTCACGGAGAGATACATATCCGGTCCCCGAGCTAGTGCAACAGAAACTCGAGAGCACAGGGAGGCCTTGGTAGAACGCATCAATTTTAGATTGGAAGAGGTTTCGAATTGGGGCGATGATAACAAAGTTAAATTTAATCCTGCCAAGACTCAAGCGTGTTTGTTTACTGCCAAGAGGAGTCCATTCCACCTGACTCCGACTTTCCGGAATGTATCTGTACCCATCACCGACAGTATTGAGCTTCTAGGAGTTACATTAACATCCAAACTCAACTTTGGACAATACATTGAATCCAAAGCTAAAACTGCTGGTAAAAAACTTAGCATCCTCAATAAGGTCAAACAGTACCTCACACCAGAACAGCTTCTGACTTTATATCAAGCCCAAGTCAGATCGTGCATGGAGTACTGCAGTCATTTATGGAACGGCTCTGCTAAGTACCAGCTTGATACTTTGGATTCAGTGGATCGTCGTGCTAGAAGACTCATTGGCGACCAGACTGGTTACAAAACTCCAGACCTTAGAATATTTCGGCGAGTGTGCTCAGGAACTATTTGATTTGGTTCCCCCGTCACCTTTTTACCAAAGAACTGCGAGGTATCGAAAGGATCTGCACCCGTACGTGGTTGACGTTGACGTATTTAAGACACGTACGAAACGATTTGCTTCCTCGTTTCTGATACGCACCGCCAAGGTCTGGAATACCCTCCCGACCTCCGTTTTCCCCATCACCTACAATATGGGTACCTTCAAGTCCCGAGTGAATAGGCACCTTCTAGGCAAGCGCGCTCCATCTTAGACTGTATCTCACTTTCCATCAGGTGAGATAACAGTCAAGCGCTAGCCTATACATTTAAAAAAAAATAAAAAAAAATTATGGCGTGTATTTTTCTTGTGAATGTCATTGTCAAATCAATTATGATAGAGCGAAATCATTGCTTAACTAAACAATCGCTAAGCAACGTTGATAAGGTTCTAAATGTTAAATTTAAATGGAGCCTTGATGTAGTCTATTTAATAGAAAAGAAAAACATAAATTTTGGTAGGGTTTTCGTCGTCTCTTAGAGACGTCGCGAGCGCATTGTACGTTTAGTCGTTTGCTTCAACATCGTAAATGAGGCTAATAGGAGTGATATTGGTTTATAATGAGTTAAAAAATCACTTAACGTAAAAAAAAGAATGAGACGAATTAAAGCCTCCCTGATTTTTGTAGTTGGTTAAAACCAAGTTTTAAGAAAAGACAATATCTTATGAATTAGCGAACTAAGCAAAATATATTTTAGGTAACTTGATATATTATGTATATAGAAATTGGGCAGAACAAAAAGTTGTTTCTGAAAATCTTTAATATGAGAACAATGACGGAATGTATTTTTATACTGAGCTAGGGAATTTTAATGTAAGCTCAAGTAAAAATTACCATACTAAATGGAGACCAGCAAGCTGCAAATACAGATGTACTCTTTACTCTCGCGGCCTCATAATGAGATTCCAATTGTATTACATTCACACGCGATCCGAGATAGTTCGAAAATGGCTTATATAAATACCACGAATCTTTGGGATTTCAACTGCTCAATTGGTATTCTTATTCATCACACGTCCAGAAAAAGCAAGACGCGAAAAAATCCCATTGATTTTTTTCGCGTGGTTTTCATGAATTGTGAATTTCGTTTTAGAAACTTTTAAATCTTTTTCTCTTTTTCCTTCACCGATAGAAAGTATGTTCTTATTTTATATTTATATAAGGGTCTTACAATCGTTTATAATCTTTACCTTTAATATAAATTGGGGGAACCTGTCAAAGTAGTCGCAATTTTTGGTTAGAAGTCCCAACATTTTGACAGCAATGAGGTTATGGTACTACCTACAATATAACACAGTATATGTATTATAATCAAATGTAAATAAACTATGTTAATAAATATCTTGATTATTTATATAAAATACGAGTTTTTTCCTCGACCTTATATTTTAAACTTGGTTTCACAGTACGGGATTTAAAATCAAGTAACTTGTGAGGTTTTTTTATAATTGAAAATACAATTTCGAATTCATAAACTTCATGAATTTCAAATTGCAGCGATATAGCTGGCTATCAGATCGCTGAATAGTAAGGTCGGAGTCATAAAGCGGTCATTAGCTAAAGCGTTCGTGGAGCGATTTACGAGGAACATAAATGCCCCGCTTGCTTTCAGCTTCATCCTGTTTACGACATCCCGATGAACTGGATAAGTCCCGCTGAGTTTTAATCACAATCGTAGAAGAACGGTTTGAGGAGTCGTTAAAACAACAGAATAGCATGAAATCGTGAACGGGAAACGAAAACTTTTCCGTTTGAAAGTTGAACCGAGTCCACGAGCCGATTGGTTTTAGTTTAGTAATGTAAAAGTTGAAAATACAGTTTCATACAACCAGAATCCCATTAACTCTATTCACATAAGTAGATTTTTGTTATCGTATATTGCAACAGTCAGTGACTAACCTGCTGAGTAGTGGCTTCTCCTCTTAAGGTTGCATGCATGTTCTCAGAATGATTTCATTATTGCGAATAATTTTTGCGATATAAATTATAAACGCAAAACAAGGCCTTAAAAGTCCCGGAGACTGCGATGTTCGTTTGAATTTCACGTGTTCTACCTAATTTATTGTATTGGGTTTTTATATGACAACATTAAGAATATAAATATAAATAAAATGATTAATTAACGAAAATATTCGACATTTTCATTTAGAAGGATTTAAAGGTTTACTTGTTCTGCTCTGCTAACGTTGTAATGTATGCGTTTGACGTAATTTTAGCTTATTTTATTGTAAAGAATAGAATCAATGTTTGTTGCTAAAACTCGTAAAGCAAGGCCCTTCGTCTGATCTCTAATCCAGTTTTTTAGATCAACCGTCCCATCAAACTTTAAGGATATACACAATGCACCTTTGTTTGCATACTCATAGTACAGCAGATCTCTTTATCGGTAGAACAAGTACTTTTTAAGATCACTATTACCCACAAATAACGCTCATTGTTTTATATAATATTATAAAACAATATACGAATAGTTGCTCTTTTTTTGAATGTGTTTCTTCTCCTCTTATAAATTTTTGCGTTGTATATTATGTACCACTAATAACGCACAAAATTTAGCTTTGAATAATAATTTGTAAATGAAGTAGTAAAAAGATCGAGCCGTCTATCCGGAATCGAATTCGTCACTTTACAAAAAATTCATGTGCTTCAGATATCTTATAGAACCTTGGCTAAATTCTAATATTTAAAAAATGTTATGAAAAAATGTTCTGTTTCTATGTTGATTCACATATTTTTGGGTTTTACTAAATACCGTTTGAACTAGATAACTCAGTACCAGCGTCAGAGTATTTGTAAAGTAATTACGGGTTTTCCGGCAAAATGTTGATATGAACTATACGCCTAATCATGATTTTACGATGGCCTTTTTGTCGTTTCTTTCGATAAAATTGAGGAAAGAAATTATTACACAAATGACTATTATTTATATAACAATTATTTACATGAAAACATGTATATAGTGTATATAAATAAAAATTAAAAATAGCTACTGGAGAAATAATTATCATGCTGCAGGAATGCAATGAAGGTATAAGAAAGATGAACTCTTAACAATCAAGATAAATGCAAAATTATTTATGCTTACCGAGTTTAAAAAACTTGAAAGTGATTTGTTTTTCTTAATGGTCAAGAGGCTCAATAGGTTATATATCTATATTTTTTTTTTTTTTTTTTTTTTATATTTCCCGGGTGGGCAAATGACTCTACTCCACCTGATGTTAAGTGGTAGTAGAGTCCAAACGCGAGGACCGCCAGTACAGTCGGGAAGAAGATTCTGCACTAGCCGCCCTCGCCTTGCCGGCCCGCAAGATGCCTCTTCACGCCTCGTAAAGAGACGTGAAGCGAGCGACGTATTGCCACGATAGGGATGGGCAAAGTGTGGAGGCGTGCTTCCCCCGGCATTGGTTCAGCAGCCGTCTCCACTGGACCAACACCCATCGCGGCAATGCTCGCTCGGGCACTGGCTGTACGCTGGCTGACCTCGAAACGCGGCTGCAAGCCACTTCACGAGATTTTCACCATGCGTACGGTGGTAACAAGCCAGGCGGATGTTTATCATCCTACCACCAGATGATATCCCTTAGTCGCCTCTTACGACACCCATGGGAAAGGGGCAGCGAAATGTATTCTTTCTCCGTCACTGCACGGATAAAAATATATCATTTAAAGAGGCTTTATTGAGCCAACGGTTTATAAAATTTTAAATTTAAGTTGAATGTATCAGCACTACATATACCTATCTCTCTATTTAGTTAAATAAAATACGTTGTAATTATCGGCCTTATTTTCCCAAGAATGGTTATCCTTTAAACGATATTAAATAAATTTAATTTGACTTATGAGTTTACAACATATCAATCAATAAGCAACAAATTAATTACATACCTATTTTTATTTAGGTTTTTCCTTTCAATATAATAGAATAAATAATTGGAAACGTGTTTTTTAATTTTAAATTAGAATCTAAAAACGACTATCTATAACGTGAATGCATCAGGAAATTCCATGTGACGTATTTATCTGAATCAACAAACAAACTCATCAGAGCGGCACTACGTCATAGATAAATGACACGGGACAAGGCCGTAAAACTAGAAAATAGTATCAAATATTTTTATGGGGGCTGAAGTTTGAAAAGCCTGCGTGACAGTGACGTACTGCCGTTTAAAGCACTACACTTTTACCATCAATCAAATTCGAACATTTTCCGTCCATTTGTGTTGCACGTTGAAATGGAAAAGAATCAAGCATTTTTCAGTCTGAATTGGCCACCGTTTCTTTAATAGATTGAATAATATCATTGAACTGTATCACACAGCTATAATTATATTCATTCGATGAATTCCCAAATCTATGTAACAACAAAGAGCTCTTTTAATTTGAGGAAATCTGAATTTCCTGTTAACTTGCCGTAGAATTATTCATTTACATATGATATAATAGGTTCGTTCAAATACATTCTGGCGCCGATGACGTATACTCGACGCGATTCGAGGAAGATTAATGAGTAAGTAATACAGCGATTGTTTCTTGATCGTCGAAATGTGTGGTCACCGTTTCGCTGATTACGGCTTTGGACAAAGAACACTTGCAGAAATTATGTTTATGTTAATATAACACTTAATTTTGTAACCAAAAGATTTCAGATTATGTTTAAAAAAATTGGTTACTTTATAGTTGAACCCAATTTCGATAACACATAAAATTTAAAGAGTTTTTTGAATAACAGGAAATGATTATATGGAAACCTAATGGCAAGTGGTCATTTCCGTTTCCATACATTGACAATGCGTCGCGAACCAAACCAAGATATTATTATGTCTCTTGTGTTTATAATTACACTGGCTCACTCAAACTGTTTAACTAGAGCTAGTTTTCTTAGAATAACTAGCTACCTGTTCCGGCTTTGCAAAGGCTTTAGAAACTACAAAAAAAACTTACATTTCGTAATACATATAACTATTGATTTATTCAGTCAGTTAAACTCCTTCGTCAGTCGGCATGATTTTTTTAAACATCTTGAACAATCGTCGTCATATTTCAGCACATTTATTGCGCTCTGACAGACAGAGAGACGCGCTGGGGAGACTTTGTTTTATATATATTTTTTTATAGAATAGGAAGGCGGACGAGCATATGGGCCACCTGATGGTAAGTGGTCACCAAACGCCCTTAGACATTGGCACTGTAAAAAATGTTACCCATCGCTTACATCGCCAATGCGCCACCAACCTTGGGACCTAAGATGTTATGTCCTTTGTGCCTGAAATTACACTGACTCACTCACCCTTCAAACCGAAACACAACAATACCAAGTACTGCTGTTTTGCGGTAAAATATCTGATGAGTGGGTGGTACCTACCCAGACGAGCTTGCACAAAGCTCTACCACCAGTATATTTTATTATTAATAGTGTTGGTATTAGTAAGAAGTAAGTACTAAGAAGTTGTACGCAGAAATGTAATTGTTTATATTAATTAATACAGTATATTCATGAAAATGTTGCTTTATATAAAATAAAAAGATTTTCAGTGTATATAAAATTTGAATCTCAGCAGCATAGCCGATGATAACGGTTCACAAACCAGGGTTGATCTACAAAATTTACATGTGCTGAATTGGTGTCAATAATTTATCTCGAGAAGGAAAACATTTTTTTTTAAATGTAAAAGGTGGAAAACGGACAGGGGGCTCGCCTGACGGAAAGTGCCACCTACCACCACTACTACCGCTAATGGACATCTGTTACATCGGAGGGCTGGCAACGCACCTGCACTAAATGATTATTTGACATAATGTCATTTGATCTTGAACATACCGCCCACCAAGGACGTTACTGAAGGAACGTCCTTCCGAGTTTACTTAAAAGTTGTACACATATAATAAGAAACCAGGTAAAATATTTTGTTTAATACAATAATATACTGGTTTGAAATAAACTTAAAACTGAACAATAATAACTTAAAAATACTAAGTGCCTTAAATTAAATAACAATAAAACATAAAATAAATCTATACTTATGCTAAGTACATTTAAAGTAATAACATTTGGCAATAGTAAATATTATTTGGCCTCCCTATCTAATACAATTGCATTTGTCCTAAGAATAATGAAAAACATAACAATAATAATACAAAAGTTGAACTTAAACATGGATATGAATACAATATGATCTAATCACACAAACAAAAATTAAACATTCTTTTGTTCGGTAATTGGTAAAATGCAAATTTTAGACGTTGGTCTTTTAATTGTATTGGACTTAGTGCGTACTGTGACTACACGGGTAATATTATCACTACCCGGATGTTTATGTAATATACGACCTAACAACCAACGGCTTGGAGGTAAATTATCTTCCTTTATCAGGACTATGTCACCAACTGATGGTTCAGGAACTTGACAAGACCATTTATACCGGTTCATCAAATTAGAGAGATATTCGTTTGACCAACGTTTCCAAAACGATTGAACCATTCTCTGAACAAATTGCCAACGCGATAAGTGATTCAACCTTGAACTTTCAAATTGATTATCCGGTACATTCAGAAACGGTTCGCCAATTAGGAAATGTCCAGGTGTTAAAGGTAATGCTTCACCAGGATCACCGACATGAATAACACTCATGGGTCGCGAATTCAAACAAGCTTCCACTTGGGTCAGAAGCGTGGTCATTTCCTCGAATGTAAGGGTCGAGTCACCTATGACTCTTTTTAAGTGAAATTTTGTTGATTTCACCCCTGCTTCCCACAGTCCGCCGAAATTGGGACTGTGCGGAGGAATGAAGTGCCACTCCGTACCATTCGATTCTAAATGCTCTGCTATAGATGGTTGAATTGATACTAATTCCTGTAACTCTCTTGCGGCACCGACAAAAGTGGTACCGTTATCGCTCCACAACTTAGCACAGTGACCTCGTCTAGACACGAAACGTCTGAAAGCTGCCAAAAATGCCTGCGTGTTCATGTCACTGACTACTTCTAAATGTAAAGCACGAGTAACCATGCATATAAAAAGACATATATAGCCTTTGTACGAACGGTGCCCACGACCCTTCGTTGTTCTAAGATTTATGGGTCCCGCGTAATCTACACCGCTATGTAAAAATGGACGAGCTGGAGTACATCTAACGGACGGTAATGAACCCATAAATTGATTATTTATATTTGCTCTTTGCTTAGCACACTTAACACACTTGTATATGTGGTGTTTGGCTAAGTTTCTAATTCCAATTATCCAGTAGGCTGTCCTCAAAAAACTTATCATCAACTGAAGACCTCCGTGCAGCGTTTTGGCATGAGCATCTATTATTATAAGTCGAGTAACTGGACTACAGCGTGGTAGTACGATCGGATGTTTGGTCTGTTCACTCAACTGAGCTTTCTCCAATCTGCCTCTAACTCTTATTATTCCTTTATTATCAAGGTAAGGACAAAGTGACTTCAATACACTTGATTTTATTTGTAAATAGCCTTTATCCTGTAATTGTGTATATTCCTTTGTAAATATTTCCTTTTGTGTTTGTCTTATACAACATTCCAGCGCAGCATCTAATTCTACCTTTTGTAAATACATTCCACGATATATTTTGTTATTTTTCAGGAATCTTCGATAATATGCAACAACTTTCATTAAACCTTTTTAAAGTAGAATACCTTTCGAAAATTGAATTATTTGGAACATCCGTTACATAAGATTTAACGCACTCTTCTAAATCCAAGTTTAATTTGTCTAAATTATTTGGTCTGTTATAGGATATATTGTCCTTTTTCAGGAATGATGGTCCTGAAAACCATAAATCACAGGTGAGAAGTGATTTCGGCGATATTCCCCTAAATGCACAGTCTGCGGGGTTGTCCTTTGTCGAAACATGAAACCATTGAGATGCTTTCATGTTCGTTAGTATTTCAGATGTTCGATTAGCTACAAACGTCTTCCATCTACTTGGTTGTCGTTTATCCAGGCTAGTACAACTGTGGAATCGGTCCATGCTTTAATTTGATCTTTGGGAATACTCAAGATATTAGATGTTTCGATCAAAAGTTGTGACAGAAGAACTGCTCCACACAACTCTAGCCGTGGAATACTAATTTGTTTTACAGGAGCTACTCTGGTTTTTGCAACAATAAGTGTCACGTGTATGTGACCATTGACCTTCAAGGTCAATGGTCCTCAAATAAATCACGGCTGAGTAAGCTGTCTTCGAAGCGTCACTAAATCCATGCAGTTCCAGCTTCTGATTCAATCTTGTGCCTATCCAACGAGGTATGCGTACGTCGGTAAGTAGTGACAGTTGCTCTCGATAGTCAATCCACTCCTTTACTAACTCCACGTTTAGTTCTTCATCCCAACTAACGCCGGTAAGCCATAACTTTTGTATGAATACCTTTGCTAGTACTATACTTGGGGCTATCCAACCCAAAGGATCAAATAGCCGTGCTATATTTGAAATTATTGATCTTTTAGTTGCAGGTGCAGTCGTCAGCGGTGGAAGATTAACTAAGTACTGGAAGGTGTCTTGGCTGCGGTTCCAGGTAAGTCCTAATATTTTTATTGATCTATCTATTATGATTTCTACTTCTTTTACTTCTTCGTGTGATATTTCTTTAACCTTGACTATGTTGTCCATATAAATTATGTCCTTGTTTGTTCTATTTATATATAATTGTCCTTGATCTTTCTCATTCTCCATTTCCTTAATTTCTTCTATTAATTCCTGATTATTAGAATTCCATTTTTGCAATTTAAATCCACCTTTACCTAATAATTCTGTTATTTGTGTATATATTTCTAATCCTTGATCCACTTCGTAACACTCTGTCATAAGATCATCCATATAGAAACAATTGAGTACTTTATCTTTTGCAAGTGGATAGTGGTCTCCTTCATCAAAAGCAACTTGTTGTAACGTCCGAACGGCTTGATAAGGTGCAGAAGCTGTACCAAAGGTGACTGTCGTTAGTTCATAGTCGACAATTTCTTTTTCCGGACAATCACGCCAAAGTATGCGTTGGAACATTGCATCTCCTTCAGCAATTCTGACTTGACGATACATTTTAATTATATCTGCTACCAGTGCTATGGGATACAATCGCCATCTTAATATGGTGTACCTTAAGTCAGCTTGCAATTTCGGTCCTACCATAAGATTATCATTTAAAGAAACTCCGTTACTGTTCTTCTGAGATGCATTAAAAACTACTCGAACTTTTGTAGTAGTTTTATCGTCGCGTACAACCGCATGATGAGGTAAGTAAAAAGCTTTATCTTTCTTCATATCATCTTTTGCTACTGGTCTCATGTGTCCTAATGATAAATATTCTTGTATAACCTCTACGTACTTTTCTTTTAGTTCTTTATTATTTCCTAATCTTTTTTCTAATGACCTAAATCTTTTTTCAGCTATATCTCGTGAATTTCCAGACATGCATAGTGTATTCTCTTCACGAAAAGGTAACCTTACAATATATCTCCCACTTTCATCTCTTCTAGTAGTTAGACTATAGAACTCTTCACATGCTTTCTCTTCCGGTGTAAGTATTTGCTTTGTACTAGTTTGTTCTTCTAATTCCCAAAATCTTTTTAAAATATCATCTTCTTTATCTACCTGAGCATGTAATACATTGATAACCTTTGACCTATCTTTATCTTCGTTATCCACAACACCCGAGATGACCCATCCTAAGGTAGTATTTTGGGCGATTAAATTGCAGGCAGGATTTTTTATTATCCCCTCAGTAATGATGTGGCTGTAAACGTCAGCACCTAATAAAATATCAATTTTATTGGAGGTGTGGAATCCTGGATCTGCAAGACACAGGTTTGTGACACTTAGCCAATTTAAGTTAGTGTTGACGCTACGTTCAGGTAAGTAAGATGTTATTTTGTTTAACACGTATGCTTTCACCGTAAACACGAAGTCGAAATTCACTCTTGATCTTATATTTAAATGTACCATAGACCTAGCAATGGTTGAACTATTTTCACCAAGTCCTGATATAACTCCTTGTATAGGTGTCTTTTTTAGACAAAGAAATTGAACTGCTGCTTCGGTTATAAAACAAGCTTGGGAGCCCTGATCAAGTAAGGCACGGACGGGATGATATTCGCCATTCTTCGACTCGACTTTGATTAGCGCTGTGGCTAATAAAACCTGTCTTGGCTTTGACACCCTTCCTGTCGACAAGCACGAAACTATCGGAGGAGAACTAGTTGAGGAATTAACATTTTCTATCGTAGGTTTCACTGATGTGGTTTGCTCTGATTGAGGATTAAAATGAAGAAGAGAGTGATGGCGCTTCCGACAAATTCTACAAGTGGTAATCTTTTTGCAATCATATACGGTGTGATTACTACCTAAACAGTTAAAGCATATTCGGTTCTTCATCACAAACTCTCGTCTACTATCAACAGGCTGTTTAGTAAACTTCTTGCAAAAACAAAGTTTGTGCGGTTCTGAGCAGTATTCACAGCGCATACTTGATGAGTTAGTGGCTAACATTACCTTTGCACCATGAGAATTGTTATAGTTATAATTTTTATTTACCTGCTGAGCCATCGATACCTTTGGTTCTAAAAATTCTAAAGCACGGAAACGATTTTCAATAAACAGTTTGAATTGTTCAAAGGTTGGCAAATCGTTATTGGAATCGCTGGCGCAAACATTTAACTCCCATTGTTTACGAGTTTCACTATCTAGTTTTAGAGTAACAATGTGTATGATAATAATATCCCATGTATTTACGTTAATATTTAAGTTTCTAAGTGCATGTAAACAATCACACGTGGTATCTAACAATTCTTTCAACGATGAAGCTGACTCGACATTTATTCGTTTTTGACCAAACAATCTTTTTAAAATACAATTAGTCAGATATTTCTTGTTATTATATCGTTTTTCTAATTGAGCCCAGCACTCACTATAGTTAGCGGAAGTTATTGGAGTGTGGCGAATGAGCTGTTCAGCTTCACCAGAAAGGTGACTTTTCAAATAATGCATTTTTTGTACATTATCTAATGATTCATTATTGTGCACTAAAGATGTAAAAAGATCGTGAAATGTTGTCCATTCCCCGCATTTACCAGAAAATATAGGGATGGCGATCTTTGGTAGTTTAACAAAAGGATTAACTGGTTTCGACATACCTGAAGTGTTTTCACTTTGTACTGATCCCTTTGTCGAACAGATTTTGTTAAGCGTTGTTTTCATAAGACTCTTATAAACTATATAAGTATTCTCAACATCATCATATATATCACCTACCATTTGTTCTATGTCCTCCAATTTAAATCTTTCATATAATTTAGTATTATTCTCTTTAAATATAGACCAATCCATTTCTAACAATTCTTGCTTGGTTTCAATATATTCTACCGTTAGTTTATCTTTACTACATTTTTTAAAGTTAATTAGACCTTTCTTTATTACATTTTGCGAATCTTTTAAAATATTTATTAAACCTTCCATTTTAAAAATATCCAAATTATGAATTAAGATAATTTAAAATAAAAGTATTAATTTTTTTTAATCAAATCAAATCTCTAAAATTTTACAAGTGTTTTGAATTTTTTTTTTTTTGAAATCGGGCATAGGTTCCCCGTTCCTTCGTTTTTTTATAAATTATTCTAAGTCCTTAACTAACATGCTTAAAATTATAAAGTAAATCTAAATTAATCAATAAATTATTTAAGTTTAAAATTCTTCGTAAATTTTCAAAGTTCAAAATTTCTTCAAATTGAAATATTATTAGAAATTCAAAGTTCAAAGAAAGCTAACTTATTCACTTTTGATTATTCACCAATAAATATTGAAAATAATGTACTCACAGGATTGCACTTCACACAAACACAATTTGTTGACCTGGTGTAAGTGGCGCCCTCTGTAGGTGGCGACACTTTGAACTAATCCGCTGCAGTTGCTCCGTCCGCCCACCAATGCACGGCTGGGGTTCCCGCTGCTGCGGCCTCTGATGCGTGTTTCCTTACTGCAGCAATCCACTGCGGAGACACGGGGAAAGCGGCTTCACCGCTCACAAAAAACACTATCCGGCTCGAAGGACCAATGTTAGGGTTGTTACCCGGTAGTATTGGTACTGTGAGACTTCAAAATAAAACCACCGAGTATGTACTGCTGGTCAGGTAGTGTAATTGTTCTCAATTTATGAAATTACAAAAATTGTATTGTTCTTTAAAAAAAACATTTCTATAGCGCGATGTAAAATACATCTAACGCCATCTATTGACCAAATAATAAACTAAATGATTATTTGACATAATGTCATTTGATCTTGAACACCCGTTCTTAACGTTTAATTTTTAATTTATTTTATTAACTACTCTAAATGTCAAGTTACATTTTTTTAAACAGATCGAAAAACGTTTGATATTCAAAATCAAAATGATTTATTCAATATTGAAGCATTACACTTGCTTATTGATATTAGAAACTTCCACCGGAACCGGCGAGAGAAACTTTTTTTACACAAGTGTCATGTTTCCTTTACAAAAAAAAGAGGGAGAAATAACCATGCGGCAATCTTCTCATTCCCAAGGTGTGCTATCATCCATAAATTCATTAATTGTATAGTAACCTTTAGCACACAAGCGTTCCTTGTGTTTATTTATTTTGTTTTTAATTTGGTAACCGAGGCATTTTGAACGCTTTCTGTGATCCTGTTGTAGAATCGTATACATTGCCCCACAAAAGAGTTACTGACTCTATGCAGTCGAGTAACTGGAGTAATTTGTGTTTGTTCCTTGTACCAA
This sequence comes from Nymphalis urticae, assembly GCA_905147175.2. Classification (NCBI taxonomy): domain Eukaryota; kingdom Metazoa; phylum Arthropoda; class Insecta; order Lepidoptera; family Nymphalidae; genus Nymphalis; species Nymphalis urticae. The sequence goes on from LR989991.1 coordinate 11,185,867, forward strand.
TGTTATGAGTATCACATTTTCTCACAAAATCATTAATATTTTTCCGTACATACATATCGGCGCAAACATGATAATACATCGCGCTTGTTATAATTAAACTAAGTTTTAATAATTGTGTAATCATTATTATTGTAATCTAATGTAATATATGTGATCATTTAGTTAATTATAAACATTTAATTATGTGATTGATGATTTTAAGAGTTCAATATAAGTTTACATATTTAACCTTATTACGGTTCTCAAATCATGTTATATTTTTAGACAATTTTAGAAGTAATTAATTTACACATTGTTATAACAATAATTTATGTTAATAATTAGTTGACTATTTATTTGTAATTCTATCACCTGATTCTAGATGGCGCTCAAACGCTATCTAGGAGTGGTAAATATTACAATAATAAACTTTATTACTTAAATAATTAGTAAATATTATAAGACGATTTAAGAAATAATTACTTTTTAATAATTTGTTAAACTAGTACTTAAGTTGCTAAATTATTATAAGTCCTATCTGTATACGCTAACGGCGCTAGGTGGGTAGCTTGAAGGAAAAGCAGTCCGCGTCGGTACAAAAGCCGATACCACAATATTAGAGTAGGGCTGGTCGCCCGACATAACATTACGAGCGGCTCACCGGCGCGGACGTGCTGCGATTAAGTTACGTATTACTTTTTGTTTTCTATTATTTACGATTTGTGAAATTAAGCTTTATTTCTCCTTTATCATTTTATATTGAAAATCCTTATTTACTATTTGTAGTTACTATGAATAAATAAGTGTGCTTATGATTAAAATTGTTAATTTACATACAAGCTTGTTTTACTGAATAAGATTTAAAAGAAGTGCAAATTATTAGTTTAATATGAGTGATAGAGGAGCACATGACGTCAGCAATGCTGACGTCATGCTTTTTAAAAACAGTCAAGAGGCATCTGGTTCGTCATACATAATCCGCTGAGCTTAGTCTACTCCCCAATCCGTCAATATGGGAGGCCTACTGCAACTTGGAATCAGTAAGGCCAAGGGAGGTAGTAAACTCAACTGGATCCATCGACTCCCCATTGATAAGTACATTAAAATGTAAAAGCTGTTACATTTTTACATTTGGTGTACTAAATTTTACAATTTTTGTTTTCTTATTATTTAACATGAGATTATTGACACTAAATGTACTAAATCAGAGATAGCATTGTTTACATCGTCATACTGTAATTGCTTTTCTTTTAATTTTAAAAACTAAAGAGATATCATCAGCAAACAACACTATGTCATGTTTGTTGCCTACAAGAAAAGGCAGGTCATTTATATAATGAGGAATAGAAAAGGTCCGAGAATTTACAATAACACCTATCAATGCAATTAGCTGGCTACCATAAATTTAACGATTATTACGGCGTACTATGTATTATGTAATTAAAGGTACGAGGGAAATAAAATTTTAGTACCCAAGGTTAATGACGTATTTACGTCATTCCTTGTCCTTCCGTCATTCCTTAGGATGGTTAATATTTTTTACATGAGCAATGTTCTCTCTCTCCCATAATAAGTGGAGAACCACTTACCATAAGGTCATAAACCTTTTGCCAGTTTGCCTACCTATGTTAAAATAACAAAAAACAATTTATGCCCAAGCGAGAACTGAGATTCCGTAGCTTCGCCTGCTGAGATTCGCCAACTCAAAGTAAATTGGCATCTGTGTTTTATTTTGATTCTCGTGAAAAATAAATTTTCAACTAGTAAAACATTTACGCGTTAATATTTGTAGCTTCAGGACTCGATTCGCTAGACCGTTAAATTGCGTTTACTCCTGTGCAAGGAACGTAAGCATGTAATTAAATATAACTCACGACTAGAGAATCTTTCATTTACTTTCATAAAACACCTAACTCCGCACGGGTTATATAAGGATATTAACACGTGCTATTTTGATAAACATACAAACATTCGCCAACCGATCTCATGATTTCTATATTTTTAAAAGAATTGATACTTTGTGATAGTGAAACTAAATTTGTCGATATATTTTCTCCTTTATTTTAAAATATGTTTTATGTGAGTGATGTAGGGTTTGTTTTTCGTTGTTACTGACTTTTCTGCTGATATTTTTAAGCCTAACGTTCTGGCATATATTTTTTTCGTATCTGAAACTATAACCTAAAGTAATATGTGAGTTATTTATCAATCGGTTTAGTAATTATAATAAATTTACCATCTTCACTCATTGTTATCGTTTAAAATTTGTATATGAACGATGATAAGTAGACTTTGTTCGATAATTAAGAGTTCATTGTATACTTGTATAGCGAAGACGAGATCTGCTCTATATCACCATTTTTTATCACCGTAAATAAAAAAATATTTCTAACAATTTTATATTTCACTTATATGGTATAAAAAATATTGTAATAGCAAGAAAATACATTATTTTATTTGGTTTAACAAAAATAAATACTAATTGAGTTTTTGGATGTAAATACTAATTGATACTATTTTCGAACTGAGTCATATTTAAGTATTTAGAGTTATATTTGAAAACATAAGCAATCGGATTGTTATGTTCTTTCCATCTATATATTAACTGAATAATTATATCGCAGAATAAATATGATAGCTACATATATATTTCATACAAATTATCATATTGATGGTAAGCTTCTATCGTAGCGTAAAAGTTTAAATAACCTTTTTCAATAAACGGACGCAAAATATATGATTAAAATCGGGTTTGCAGTCTCCGAGATTAGCGCGTTCAACCATATACTCTCTCCAACGTAATAATTAATTTAAATCTCTTTTTGAAAGAGGTAAAGGACTGTCCACATTTCCAGGAAATGTTCACGGACATTTTTTATTACTATAATTTCTCAACAACCTTAAATATAATTTAATTTATTATACGCTTTGTAAATCTCTCCTCTAAGAGAACTTTCAGAAGAGCGATTATGTAAAACCAATCGCGAAATGCCAAAAAACGTGTTTTTATTCAGAAGGTCAAATTCAGGCGACCTGATTTACTATCGCAGAGAAATATTAACCATTCCTTATATAGAAATGCTTCGCCAACCTTGGGATCCTTGGTTTACTCGCCCTTTACATCGGAACACAACATATCATCCTAAATCGGCTTTCAACACTTCATGAGTGTGTTATGCATAAGTCCTTACAGAATTACACTGAAGTAATCCTATTGTAAATTTTTATTAGGGAAGCAATATTAGGTTCAAGTGATATTGCCATTATCGTCTAGCAGGCTTTTATTTATAAAGATTTTTTAAACTAAGCGTTACACATTATATTTGTTTTCAGTAAGTTATTTAGTAAATACTTTCAGCAAAACTATAATTATAAATTTCGAAAATAATAAAAAATATATTTGGTGGAGATTAAAACAGACCAGCGCAGTTTGGAAGAAATTGACTGTTATACGTTCTGAAATTATTATGAAATTTTTAAAAATATTGCTTTTGGTAACAATTTTGTAGACAGAATATAAACGAGGTAAAAATAAATATAATTAAAAGGAAAAAGTAGGTAACACGAACGTTTAATCCAAATTTATAAATATAACTGAGATGGTTCTTTAATATTTGTTGCAGCCTTTTTCGTGATAGAGGATTAACTTCTTTAAAAAATAATATATATAAATATCGCAAAGAATACATGGTACCTTGGCTGTTCATATGTAGTCTGTGAATCATTGTTATATCGCTTTATATCGCATATTACAGTTTCACTAGTGATATTATAATTAAACGGTATATTGTCAATTTACTTCATTTCTTGCAATTTCACGGCTTTGTTTTAGAGACATTGTAATGAAAATAAAATCACTTGACTTGCATTAGTATAACAATATGAAATGTAGTTATAATTATTGTTTTACCGAAACTATTGCATGTTTCTAAAAGTTTAATTGTCGCTTTATCTCACATTAGAGAATCCCGTCGTTGTGTCACAGATTATATATCAGACCATATCTGTGGCTATCATAAATGGCTTAAATATAGTGTATAGGTTGTCTGTGGAAATTGTTACACTTGCATAGAAAGAATTTAGTGTACATTTGTTTAAATATTTTCTAATAACAAATAGCTTCATACGTATTCGTAGTAGAACTACGGGGTCGGTATTCCAATCATTTTTGATTAAAACAATCCCATCCTATCTATTGACTGAAGTAAAACGAAATATCACCGATTGTTAATTTCAAAATACCAGCGTAATTAATACTGTTAAATATTTTGAGTTGTTACACTATTTCATTGGATGTTATATCGTTTTATTGATGCTGAATTGACCTTCAATTGTTATGTTTGTAAACATCGTGTACACAAGAAAGTTGTTTTGTATCTTCAACGTCTTAAAAATCCCACACGTGTCAACTAATTTGTATGTTAATAAAATCATTCTGATCATATCAGCCACAACGGCCAGTCTCAAGGACTATCTTGCGCGCTACATTGCGCTGAATATATTGCAGTGCACAAGTGTGCAAAGATAGGTGCACTGTCTGTTCTCATAGTAACTCAGTCACATAGTCGAATGATACGGTATCAGATGCAGGACTGACTGCCGAACTCCGGACCGCTACTAAGAATTTCTTGATAGGCTATAACAATAAATTTTGTCGGCCTAACCCAGAATTCGAACCCCGTCGATAAATTCTCCATTATCTAAAGACAAGCTAACCACTCGACCAAAGTGATCATTAAAAAAACATTGAAGATAATGAAAGAAAATGATATATAAAAATATATAAATCTCAAACAGAATATTGAATTGTCACTTCATAATTTTAGGCTCAATCCTTTTCTCGTCAAAATTTAGGCTATAGTATAGTAACTAGTTCAACGTGATTAAAAAAAATTCAATTACATTCAATTGAAAGAAAAAATAGAAAAACGTGCTAACGAACGTATAAAACGGAGGATTTGATTATAAACACTGTACACAGAGTATATACGCTAACAAGCGTTCTTGTGTCTCGACGAGCTTAATCAGATAGAGCGTCTCGGCTTCTCCACTAATTGCAGTTGAATTTAACCGCATTTGGCTAATTTTAACAATTTATTACGAAGTGGGAGAACATTTTAATAATATATTAACGTTATTAATTATTATAATCAAGATCATTGCGGGCACTAAAAACTGAAGTATTCATACCGCTATAAATACATTTACTATGAATTTATTTTTACCAGTTTTTAAGTATATAATTAATCTATAGTAAAAAAAAATATTAGAGACAATATGTAAATTATAAGGCAAGAAAAAAAAAGGTCTCTTACAGACAACGTTCGGTTATAGGTAGACTTGGGCAAAATGTAATCAGATTAATTGTAATTAGACTAACGATTACGGTTACAGTGTGTAATCATCAACCACGATTACAGACTAACTTCGATTGATTCTGAAGAAAGCGCGCGGGGATGATCTGTGCTTCTTACTTGACTCACTTACTCAATTTCATTTTTTGATTACTTTCGTTAATTAATAATTCGTAATAGTTAATTAATAAATGATTGCATTTTGCTAATGTCTTTATTGTCGCAGCAGCGGTTAGAAGCTGTGTACATTAACACAATATTGATTATAATGTATTTACTTTAATATCTAATAACTAAAGTAAATTATTAACATTTTTTGTTAAATGTATGTTGTTTTTGTAAACTAAATTGTTTTTCTAAATGTATTTCTTAGTCTGGGTGTGTCTCGTACAAACGCCATCGGATGTTTTCAGCGTCACACCGTACGCCGCGTCACGATACTTCCAATTGAAATGTACTTTTGTGGTTCTCTTTGAAACGCTGGAAGTCGTTGATGGCGTTCAATAGCTTTGGGTCTCGTCTCTAGTTATTTCGACATTTGCAGCGTACACATCTTGTTTAGCGTCAATACAAAATGTCAAAATTCAAAACACCACACGCAAGCAATGTAATATTTGTCGATTATTATTGTGATCGAGAAGTCGTTCGCTGCTGAGTTATGTATTGACCGCTGACCGTCTGGCGTTGAAACGTCGATCGGAAGTTTAGACTGAAGTCAGACGTTATGTATAGCTTTTAATGGAAGACCGTAACCTTTAACGCTGTAAGAATACCTTTGTACATTCTAACATGAATAAGTTTATTTGCTTTTACCTTTTTTGTGTACGTAATAAAGACTTTTTTATTCGATTCTTTCTTTTTTTCCGTAAGTCAAAATTACATATCATCACCATCATGATCGCCAATCATTTTGGCAAAAACACAGTATTATTTGACTAACAAGTGACTAAGCAACTTTTTTTAAGACCGAAAATTATTATTAGATGTCAATTAATCTTACAAAGCGATTATCAGATACAGGATAATTAAGACTTGAGTATATTACGTATCTCTGAATAAATATAAAAGACAAAAAACCCAGAGATAACCTTTTTAATTATTTTAATTCTAGTTCTTATGAATACATAAATAATAAATCGGTCATAATAAAAAATATATCAAGAATGAGATCATATTATGAAGAAATGTGGAATAAGCTGTTAGATGACATCAAATAGTTTTAAGGTCATACCTTCTGACGTTTTCTATTAATAGCAGTAACAGTTAATATCCCACTGCTGGGCTTAAGGCCTCCTTTCCTTTTTGAGGAAAAGGTTTGGATAATCTCCAATAATACGCATACCTATATTATATTCAGTGGTTCTTGCTTTGGCTTGAAATTAGATTCATCGGTTATGATTCTTGTCTTCTAACTACTGGGCTATAATGGCTCTTGGCGCGTGATTGACGTAAATTAATTGAAACAATAAAATACTTTTGTCGGGCCGGTTGGCGTGGTTAGAAGATGCTTGCCTTTCACGCCGAACGTTGTTTGTTCGATTTAGGACGGACATTTGTGTGCATGAACATGTCTGTTTGTCCTGGGTGTAATTATCTATATAAGTATGTATTTACAAAAGAAAAGTAGTATATGTAGTATATCAGTTGTCTGGTTCCCATAGTCTCTGCTTAATTTAGGATCAGGATGGCCGTGTGTGAATAATGTCCCAGGATATTATATTATTATTATTATAACCTTGTAATTTCGAAAACATTAACATTTTCGAAAACATTAGTTAAAGATTAACTCAATCAAAGTTATGTATTATACATGTATATTGCTAATATGTCAATTATTACTATTAAGTAGTCTTAAATTTATCCAATGTCCATCAACAACAGTAAGTCTAGTTTTTCTAGTAATACTAAAAATCAATTAGAACAATTTTTTTAAATTTATTTCGTAAATCAGGTCAAATGGTCTGATTTCGTTTCTTTCTAGGTCGTCTAATTTCAATTCTATTGGTTTTACTTAATAAAATGTCTTCCAACATTTAAATTGACAAAAGTACTAGACGCTTTGGATAATTAATTTGATAATGGAAATGAATATTATTAATTAGTTGTATGTAAAACTATGATATCAAGTTTTTCTTTGATCTATTTATTTCGAGGTCGGAAGGCGAGGTTTTATTATTTAGTACAGATCAAAGGAATTTCTTCGCTCGGATTGCTTCAGCTATTATTGCCTTTGATGTTAAATAACAATGTTACCTATTAAATGCTGGTATGGTTTGAATTTGAGTTTATAATCATTTAATAAATGTATACAGGAATGTGTATGTTTCAACATGTTTTGGAAATATTTTGCCGCAGTTTTGAAGGTAGTTATTTGGTACTACATTACCAAAAGCCGAGTTGGCCCAGTGGTAAGAACGCGTGAATCTTAACCGATGATCGTGGGTTCAAACCCGGGCAAGCACCACTGAATTTTCATGTGCTTAATTTGTGATTATAATTCATCTCATGCTTTACGGTGAAGGAAAACATAATGAGGAAACCTGCATGTGTCTAATTTCACTGAAATTCTGCCACATGTGTATTCTACCAACCCGCATTGGAGCAGCGTGGTGGAATAAGCTCCACACCTTCTTCTCAAAAAGAGGAAAGGAGGCCTTTAGCCCAGCAGTGGGACATTCACAGGCTGTAACGGTAACGGTACCAATTTCCATATTTCCTCGTAAATATATGTTATGCATTAAATATCATTGAATATATTAAAATAAAGAGCACTATATTGTAAAACTATTAGACATTGAAATTAATAATTTGGAGGGGACTTTTATTTCATGATGTAGAGCTTAATCAATCCAGAGAACCAAATAGAGATTCCTCTAATCGATCGTTGAAAGTGTTGTTCTTTTTTAACAAATTAAGACAAATAAATATAGTATTTATTAGTTATTTCTCGTGACTTCTTTGAGTATTTTTTTTGTACAAGGTACAATGAGTCTGAAGTTACTGTGTATGTTAAAAGTCCCGAAATTAAAACGAAAGGAAAACAAAAGCAAAACTTAAATAATTTACCCATTCGTTCATAACCAGGTCCCAGGCTACTAGATAAGTTTTAAGATAACACGAGCATATTGCACACGGTACTACTATGATTTTCATATCTTCTTTATCCTCAACAAAATGAGCTATCCGTATGTAAAAAAAGAAATGAGGTTTATAAAAATTATTTTCGTAATGTACGAAATTACAATTATATATTTCAACGATCTCGGCTCATATACAAATATTTACTTATAACATAAAAAAAACCTATGTAGTCTATCAGAAGCTTGTAACCATACATGTTAGAATAAATCTAAATATTATGTTGATCAGTTAAAGACACGGAAACGTCAGCGGAGGTTACCGTTTCCTTGCAAATGTAATTCGTGAATATTTTACTTCAGTTACGAGTAGGTATACGATATTCATTATGTAGATTCAAAACATGAATTTCCAGTCTCCATCTCGCTGTTCCACGTCGGTGCCAACTGTTCACGTCCTACTTCAATGTTCGTTATGCGAATGCACACTCTTCCATCGGAAGTCTGGCTTATTTACAATGTTTGTTACCGATTACGATGCAGACGAGGGCAATTTATTTATACGTAAGTATGTTATCATTTCTGTTAAAAAAAATTTATACTTACAAACGAGGGGGGCGTTGATAGCTGTAACATGGTTTCCAACTTATAAAATTGGTATCGTCTTCTTAGATTTTAGCATTAATACTGTTACACGACTCTGAATAAAGAATTATTATTTGTTATTATAAAAAAATATGACCAGTGGTGATATTGTAAGACCTTATACTTTTTTCAGAAAATATACCTTCTAAGGATATTTTAAAATAAATTTCGTCGATGGCTGAATATTTTATTACCGCAGATACATACCTTAAGGAAAATAGAATATTATTTGAAGATGATTATTATTAAATGACACCTATTATAATTAATCTCGTTAATGCGATTATCTTTTTTAGAAGTAAACATGTATACAATGAATTGTTAATTGCTGCCAGAGTTAGTGGTTTTTTAATATACATATTTTCACACAATTTTCCTCTTTTATTAAAAAAAAAAACCATACGTACGTCTTAAAATATATATATATATATATAATTTATTTACTATGCATTTATGTTATGGAAGTTATTATTACAGCTTTGTCTTTTACTGATGTTTTTTTTTTCAAAAATGATATCCGATCGTTATGTGATCTCAAAATCATGAATATTTAATGTTTAAAGTTTTAAATATTTAAAGATCATTTCATTATTAAACGTAGACTCGATACTAGAAAACCTGTTCGGTGACTTAAGCGATTTTCAATATATTTTCATAAATATGAACGTCGTTTTTCCGTCATGTTGTAAGTAAGTATTAAAAGTCGACTCGTATAAAATATATTTCATCCTGCTTTATAATTTAATAAATAACTGTATTAATGTTCTTAATTGGTGTTTATATAATTGAAGAACGTTTTTACAATTATCTTTCTTTTGTACAACAAACGTTTTTATTTTTATTTTTATTTAGTCTTTGTCAACTCTGCCGAACACTAACAGAAGGCATATGGAATTCGAAAAGGATAAAAATTCAAATTGGAAGAGTGAATCGTTTTGTACTCGGCGTTGAAAGAATACGTCGTATTTGTTAGATGAAATTCGGCCACATGTTTATCCATCAACGTGGTGGGATAAATAGGACATTTTCGGTATGTTTATCAATAATAATCATTGCTTCCCTTATGTCCCTCAAGGCCAAGAGAACCAGCATCAACTACTATGTAGTAATAAATAAATCTTATAAAAACATTGGCGTTCTAAATCATATTTTTACAATGAAGGCTTTAAGTAAAAAGGTTTACGTCATTTTGTATGATGTTCAACCCTCTATTAAGCCATTCAAAACACCATTTCGTGTGCGTGGGTCCGAGGTAAATAAAAAGGTATGCGTGTATTTAAGCTTGTACGTGACCCGTGTTACGTAAAAATGTAACTCGTAACATCGATTTTTTACTCTGTATACATTATAGGAATATATCGTATTTCCACCACCTGCATTGTAGTTCAGTCCTTACGTCGGCAAAATAGATTAAAACGATTTCCTATGAGTAAACAGTACTAAATTTTTTTATTTTTTTATTATGCTCTAAATCATGATACGAAAACTTCAATTATATAGTTCTTTGTTGCTATATTTAAGCTTTAAAATTTAAGTTGGTATATATTTAAGCACTCATTGTTGTCGAGATATCGAAAGAAAAAAATAAAATAAATGTGTCATTGAAAAGACATGTGGAATGTGGCTGAAACTCGACCTGGAATGGACATACAAAAAACAACTTGCATATTATTTTTATTAAGATGCTAGCGTTTCTTTGCCCCTGTATAATTTGTATATACAGCTGTATATAAAACATTGAAAGTTGATATGACTTTGTTATAATATAATAAAAGTATAGCATAGTTATATTTATAAAAAATGAGAATGAAATCATAATCACTGTAAATGGAATCATACAAAACTAAAAATATACGAATGAAATTATTTAAATTATATTTGTAAAAACTAGATCTCAACCCGCAATCCGCAGTGCTTGTAAATAGAATTCAAAGTCTATCAGTTTCCCGCCATTAAGAGTATCTGTCAATGTTCTTGTTGCTAGATTATAAATATTATTATTGATTAATATAAAAAATGACAGATACTCTCCAGCAATATTCAATATTAACTCGTATCACATCCAATATTATATAATACAATGTGACTTAGTCTTAGATATTTTAATTTTTTATTTTATCTTCATTATGTAAAATTATTATATTCATGTTTGCTACAGTTTAAACTACGTAGATTCTCCGTTGAAAATGGTGGCAAAATCGGTAGTCCAGAAAAGTCCCAAGTAGTCAACAGTAGATCCAAAGTCCAAAAGAAAGCAGGGGTCAGTCGAGTAAGCAAACGACAGATATCAAGTAAAATTCCAGCCATTTGATGAAACGTCTATTTATATACCAGAAAAAGAAAAAAAAAATGAAGACTATTATTCTATTATTAATACAAATGAACGTTCTTATGTTCGATAGGTCATTTGTTGCTTTTTATGTATGCTGTAGTGTGTGTGTGTGTTATAAATAAAATAAAAATATATCAATCAGTGATTATTATTATTTCTCTTATAAAAATATAACAACAAACATTACATAGGCAACATTCACGTTTATCCCAATGCAAAAAATCAAGCAAAAAATCAAATGAAGAAAGTTTTACTTTAAAATATTTATTCCCATGTTATACAAAATAATCAATATGATTTTTATAAAAAATATTATACGGTATATTTTAAATAGTATCAGTACTTTGGGCATTTTTTTCCTTTACTTTTGGCCGATTTCTTTCTCGTGACATATATCGAAAAACTATTTTTTAATATATTATGATTATTAAAATATATTATGCTTAAAAATCAAACTTAAAATGATAACAAGTTTTTGTATACAAAATATACTTTTAAGCTACTTCCAAAAGGATATTCTCAATTCGTTTATAAATGTATTTTTTTTAATTAATATAAATAACAAGAAACCAAACAATTTTTTGATCGTAAATCGAAACGAATCGAAACATGATCGTAAAATAAAATATACTATAAACAAATATTTGCTTATTGATCTCCATGGAAAAAATCCTAACCTGAAAAGAACGAGAGTCGATCACGGGATAAAGATATACGAAAACCAATTACGTTTCCGTAGTATATTACTCTGTGCTGGGTAATATATAATAGTAACGTGTGTATATTCTCGTTTCGAGTGTGTTTTGAGCTCGTGCTCAAAATAGAAGGCTCTCCGGCCACTCGTGAGGGTCGGCACTCTTTGTTCAAAGCTTCGAAACAATCGTGTTCACTCCGAGTCTCTGAAAGACTTGAAAAAGCGATCAAAAGAGTGGAGAGATCGCTATGTTCGTGGCCCAAATCAGAGGAGTATATCCCATTGACATATTTTCATTTCGAGTCGAATCGTTCACATAGTCTTCAATGGAATGATGTGAAACTAAAAAATGAAGTTTGTAGTGAAGAAATGTATATTATTTTTATTCATCGTAATAACGACGTTTCAAAAATAACTAACTCTACATAAAATATTTATTCTTGAGTCTTCTATCATTGCTGTTTAGGCTATCGCTACTAATATGTTAGAATCAACATAATAGCATATTATGGATTTTTTTTTCGTAAAAAGTAGGTAACCGCATGAAAATTCACTGCCCACGGAAATGGTTTCCTCTTGTCTTGAAGAGATAGGAATAGCTTATTGCACGCGGCTTTATATAGCAGAATTTCATCCGATACATGCAACCTGTAACCCTCACGATATTTTTTTTCCGATAAGCAAGAGACGTATTATAAAAAGCAAGCAAGCACATGTCAGTGATGCTTGCCTGGTTGAACACACTATCTTCGGTTAAGATTCACGTATTCCAACCACTGGGCCATTACAGCTCCAAAAAGAGTAATCTTCGTACAGAGAAAGTATTTCAAAACAATTATATTGTATATTAATATTAAACCTATATGTATTAATTTAAATTACACGTCTACATTCACCCTTCTCTCTGTTATTTTAAAATAATAATTATGCGCAAGTTGTTGTTGGAGAGGTGATGTTCCGTTGAATTTTACATGTTTGGGTTTAAATTGGAGTCGGGCCAACGCGATCATTCAGGGTAAAACAACACCCATAATACAATAAAATACAACGAATTTGTCGTCTTTTCACCCCAAAGTATGTACGCGTGAACTCGCATTTGTAAATGAAAACAAAACATACGTAACTTGATTAGAAAATTTGATCTTTCTTTCAATGTTTGTGGTTGCCAGCTTCTAAGCTTGTTGTACTTGGTGGTGAGGCTTTGTACAAGCCTAGGTAAATATCACCCACTCTTAAGATATTCTACCGACATACAGCAATACTTAGAATTGTTGTGTTCCGGTATGAACGGTGAGTGAGCTAGGGTAACTATAGACACAAGGGACATAACATCTTAATACCCAACGTTGGTGGCGAATTGGCGATAGCGAATGGTTAATATTTCTTACTGCACTATTGTCTAGGACGGTGATGAATTTACAATACAATTTACACTACAATTATTATAAAACAAGTAATAAAATAACAAATCAGAATATATTAAAATGTTTATGTTATTCTAGAATATAAAAAAATAGTCTAGATATATATATTTTTAAAGATAAATTGTCTCGATTAGCATCAATTTGCTAACGACACTTAAAAAGTTACATAAATAAAACATTCAGAGTTGTAATCTAAAGCAAATCATGTTATTCTTCTTATCTACAAAGACAACAAGCTTTCGCAGATAAAGTCTGAGTTTCTCTCGGATCGAATAATTCAAGTATTCCATACTTGAATTATTCACATTATTTATTCAAATTACTCGTTTTGGAAATTTAGGCAAATTTAGATCTCTTAAGTTAATATATCCTTTATGTTGTATGGTTGTGCTGTTAATGTAACCACAATCAAGACATCAGAATATGAATAGATAAGTAGGTTCTTTGTAAACCAATGGTAATTATAGTATCAAATAATATATAAGGATTTGTTCCCTTTTAAGAACTTTATTACCTCTGTTACTCGACTGGATCAGTGACTTTTATGTGATGGAATATACGGTTTTAAATTAGGAATTCAGAAAACGTCCAGACTGTTGCTATATTAAAATATGTCATGAAATATGTTATATAATTAGAAAGTTTGCACACTTTCGAAATGAAACGATCGCCTTTTGACTATTTTTTCTTACAAATGAAAATTGGAAACAATTATAGTGCTTGACCAATTGCTAATGTTAATAAAAACCCTAGAGTTAGATAATACTGCAAACAAATTGTGTACATGTATCTTTTGGGTGTGTAAATAAATTATTATTATTTTTTGGACAAAACTCGACGAATTTCTTTTACTGGTTCATCTCAGTTCTGGATTGTTTCTTTGCCTATCCTGTGGCAGTTTGTACTTTTATAGTTTGTTGATAGTAAAAAGTGAGATTTATTTTTTAATAAATTTTAGTTGTATCATATTGCAACATGTATTAAGTATTCTAAATAGAAAGAGGCAATTAAAATAGTCCTGGAAAAGATTACTTTAATATACATATGATAAGCATATTTACATTACACACTACTTAAAAACGGCGTCCGTTGTATTGAATATATAATATTATATATATAAATTAATAAGAGACTGGAAAAAGTTCCTCCCAGATCTTCATCCTCTCCTCTTTCAAGTTTTTCTGTACATTTAGTTCAGTGTCAATACGCAAATACTGACGATTGTTAGGCAGAAAGCGGGGCCATTTAAAATTGTCCAGTTCAGGAAGATCGCCATAATTCGGGTCACTGAAACAGAAATGATAACCAATTGAATTTATACTAATCTCAAAAGTTTGCGGGCCGGCAAGGCGAGGGCGGCTAGTGCAGAACCTTCTTCCCGACTGTACTGGCCGTCCTCGCGTTTGGACTCTACTACCACTTAACATCAGATGGAGTAGAGTCATTTGCCCTCCCGGCAAATATAAAAAAAAAATCTTTTATTTGTTTATTTATCTTTATTGTTTGCAAACAATTATATGATATGAAAGATATTCTACCGCAAAACTGCTGTAGTTGGTATTGTTGTGTTTCGGTTTGAAGGGTGAGTGAGCCAGTGTAAATACAGGCACAAAGGACATAAAATCTTAGGTTCCAAGGTGTGTGGCACATTGGCGATGTAAGCGATGGTTGACATTTTGTACAGTAATGTCTAAGGCCGTTGATGACCACTAACCGCTTCAGCTTGTTCACCTTACTTACTTTACTTTATACTTTATTGTATACCACAAAGAGAAAAAGAATACAAAAACATGGATACATACATAATAAAAGTAGCATACAAATTCTATAAAAAAGGCGCACTTAACTCCATCTACTCACTCTCTGCCAATGGAATTGGACTACGTAGAATGGCGATACGTAAACATTTCGGCCAATGGAGACTAGCCAAGTTTGCAGAACATATTATAGTTCACAAGTGTGTGCGCAAACACAGGTGTACTTTTTATTTCGTCGCTCTCATAATCCAATTGAACGGCAAATCCGGTATGACCGAAAAGAGTTCAGCCTTAGAACCAACGGTTTTACTTGCTTTCCGGAGCACGTGAGTGCGTTGCACATACTCCGGACAGCTACTGAGAATATTTGACCAGAAAAACCCAATAACTTTTATTGGGCCGACCTGGGATTAGAACACAGGACCTTGGGATATGCGGCCTCACATCGAGCCACCAGACCAACAAGGCAGTAAATATACATATAGCAATAATGTCATGTTGAAAAAATGCAATGAAAAATAAACTTCCTACAGAAATAACAGAAGAACCATACATCTTTATTTGCATTGTTTAATCTCTTATAATATGTGAACGCTTAAAATTTCTGTTGAAATATTTCGAAAGCTCATAATAAAACGGATAAACAATAGTGCAGTTTTACAGGACGGACAAAAATGTGAATAAAATGAGAACTAGTTGAAAAGTTTGAAATATGATAATTACGCTTCTTTGTTTAAACAACAACCGGGAAAATTCCATAAATGTAGGCGAATTGTAGGCGATAATTTGGGACGTATAAAACATTCTATTCTTCTCATCTTCATTTATTTCGACAGACGGTATTTTTTTTTTACGATTTTGATATGAACTTTTGTGTGCCACTCGTCTTCCTTAAAATTCTTGGAAGTTGTTGGTTTTAGTCTGTATTTCAATCATACAACTTACCCGTGTATAGCGAAATTGTACCAGATGCCGGTCATCCTGTCGACGATGGTAGAGTCTGAGCCATTTGTACCGATGGCAGGGAAACGGAGGCTTAGGGGGAGCAGATAAATCAGATCGTCGTGGTGAGCAGCACCTGGATATTTTAATATCAGAGTTAAATATTGAAGTAAAATGCTTATTTCTAGATTTTCTGGGTGGATTTAGGTGGGTATAAAATTAAAAGTCTACTTACCCAACGGTTTTTCAGTCGTAAGATCCTGATAATAGCTGTTAGTGCCAATATAGGCAAACTCATAGTACCACACAGGCTGCGGAGAGTGGCGACTCATCAAGTTAACCAACCTGTAAATAGTAAGTTAGTTAGAATGTCAGTAGTTTTTTTTAATTATAAGCTTTAACTTATTATTTTCAAATTATTTTTTTCTTTATATATATTAGTGCGCTGATGATGTTATTTAAGTAAGTATTGAAATACATGATTGCTTCAATATTATTTTTATTCAATATGGTGTCCTTGTGATCGATATCGATGGAGGGGGGCTCGGTGTTAGGTGCCCTATATCCTTTTCTGTATCCCTGACAACGTGTATACAAAATTTCATGATGATCGATTGAGTAGTTGAGTGAAAGCGAACCAACATACTTACTTTTGTATTTATTATATTACGAGTAGCAAGGATTTATTTAACTTATTCATTTCATTTAACACTTACTTGTGAACAGGATAGCTCACAATGGAGTCCTGGTATAATAAGCCTAGGTTTTTTGCACTTTCATTGTCATTTTTCAATGGCTTGTCATGAAGATATTCTGTGCGTAGTCTGTTCGTAGTATAGGTTGCATTGGTTTCCGGTAACAAGAATGATATAGGCGCTATTGATTCCCATTCAGAGTTCATTTTATTCAATAATGTTTCATTCCTTACTATTGCTGTTGAAAAACAAAATAGAATAACGAAAATATTAATTAACAAAAAAAAAAACTAAATTTAAAATAAAAGTTAAAAATACGAACTAAAAGCTTTCCAGAAGAATTCATCCTGAGTCTGACTAATGATGTACGGTACGGCGTTCATCTTGCCTTCTTTAATGGCGGTCACGGGATCAATGGGCAAAAACCTCTCTTGACCAAAGTCTTCCTCCACCACTGGAACCCAAATGCTTAAAGGGTCGTATCCGAATTCCTTTAAAAATTAAATTTTCTTCTTAATACTTAAAATACTATTCGCAACAATAATAATTTTTGCTTTTTGATATTGCCATAAAAAAAATTTACATAAAAACCCGAAACGGAATTTCCAATATCTTTCCAAGGCTTATTCTTCAAGCAGTCAACGATGGCTTTTGAGCTGGACGTGGGACAGTCAACAATCTCTGCTTGCCTCACTGCTAACTTATATAAATTGTTTGGAAAAGGTCTCACTTTTAGGGGCGAACCACTCATTGAAATTGCCCTGTGGAATAAATCTGAAACATATTTGAGGAATGAAAACAAATTTTGAAAATAATTAAATAAATATGTTATCAGTATATATTCATAAGTATATACGGCATTAATTAATTTGCCTATGAGGTTGCTTTTATGTTATTATAGACTCGGTTTCATCAACATTATTAATTTATCGGAAAATGTACGATATGTTCCGAAAATGTCATTCAACCGGCGCGGGGACATGATTTCGACGCGCACGTTTCATTACGATGAATCTATTGGCTACCTCTTGAATCTTTTGGCTACCTTATTAAACTGGTGATCCTGACGTTATAAATTCCAGATCAACATGACAAAAACCTATCAAGATTTTTTTCTGTCAAGATAACAGGAAGATGGTAGTTTACTACTAATTTTACCTTTGGACATCGGTGACACCATATGGAGCATGACGCTGATAGAACCAGCGCTACAGCCAGCTATAGTAACTTTGTTGGGATTTCCACCAAATGCAGCGATGTTGCGCTGCACCCACTGTAGTGCTACCACCTGATCCTTAAATCCATTATTGCCTGGTGCCAATTCATCACCAGTACTCAGGAAACCTGTTAATGAAAGGCCTTGCAATTATTAAGTCGAAATATAATTTCAAGAAATTGGTATGCGTGAGTCATCATTATATTTGTTTTTCTATAATTCAAACCACACAAGAATTTAACGTTTTTGATACAAATAAATACTTAAAGAACTGAACCCAGGTGGGGTTGAGAACGATACTATGTTTATTACAAGACATACATAAACCTAAAGTCATTTATACGTTTTTTTAATGATAATGATAAAAAAATTAAGGGTTTTGAAAATTTAAGCAAATTATTAACCAAGGCTGCCGATTCTATAGTTGATAGTGACAAGAACAATATCCCGGTCAAGAAGGTAGTGTGGTCCAGCCAGATCACTGCGTCCTGTCATCGAGTAGAATCCTCCGGCGTGTATAAAGAATATCACTGGTAGAGGTTCTGTTCTGAAACATTAAATTAAAATAGTTTATTCGTCAATAAAAGATGTAAACTATTTTTCTATTTATATTTTTCGATAAAAAGTGATTGCGTTAAACGATAATTTTACTATTTAAGACGAATTATTTATTATAAAAAAAGAATCATATTGAGAAGCCACGAGGATTAACTGAAGATACTCCAAACAGATTATATACAAAAGCAAGATAAAAAAAATAAATAGAATACTTTATTCAACATTGAAGATTATTCAACATTACTGTTTTAATTTTTTGAAAACCTATAAAATAATACAAAAATATTGTGCGTATAACAAGTTTTGATATTAATATGTACCTGTCTATCTTAAGCGGAGTGTACACGTTAATAGTGAGACAATCTTCATCGATGTTTTTGATAGCCAAAGCCCGGAATGGACATGCGGGCCCATCTTCAGTTGCATCTACTGGACTCGTATATTCTAGGATCGGTACTGGTGGCTGTGGAAATAAAGCGTATGAAACTGTGTTTATATGAGCAAGTGGTATACCTTCAACTACTATCGCTATAACCAGCTTTTTATTAACCAACATTGATAAAAAAGATTAACTTTATGATATGGTCACACAATGAATGGGATGGAACGGCGACGAGGCGCGTAAATTGTTTCTATTTTTAAACCAACATTGAAGTTGGACACATAACCCTAAAGACTAGCACTGAAATGTCTTTGTATAATTTCTATTTAATTTATTTATATATAGTTAATTGTTGAATTCATAATGTATTTTTTTATCGTTATATTTAGTATATTAGTATGTTGCGATCAAAAACGTCAATGGGAAAACTAACATGGATTTATTTTACGTAATATGGTTTTGACGTGAGCACCTTTATTGTTCTAATAATAATAATGAATTTTAAATCTACCGTCATTGCACTTTGGTCTAATATGATTATTAAATATATATACTTATATTTTTATATAAAAACATCTTAGTTTATCATACCTGAAATCTTAAGTTTGAAATGGGTGGCTGTGCATATCGTATGCCACGATAGGTTTCAAACTTGCGCCCGCGTCGTGTGACATTGTAGCCGCCGTGAAACTCGCCATACGGTGATATAGCGATGGGTTGTTTTGGTGTTTCTATTGGTAAAAAAAAATATGTATGTGATTCATCGATAGTTCACTATCGATAGACAATCGATCTTCTTTTGATATTATCATCACGTGTCAGTACTGTCGATATTGTTCATAGTAACGATAAATCTCTGTAAGCAATACTATGAACAACGATACTGATATTGATACAAGACGAATACTATCAAACTTCCAATTTCATTCAAGCTATCAAACTAGTAGTAGTAGTAGTCAAACTATCGATAGTTTTGCGACACTAGCGGATTCATTAAAGTTGTACATGTATTTTTTAAGGCTGTAAGGTTATAAAGAAATAGGTTTTTTTCTTTGAGATATGAGAGTTTGTTAAATAAATTTAACAAGAACTAACTCTTAATTAATAATAATAAATTAATTGTTAAATTTTCAATTTTACTTGTAATATGAGTTGTCAAGTTATCGCACCGTTGTTACAAAAACAAATTACGTACATATTCATTAGGAATAAAAAAAAATTATTTGTATGAATTCTTATCAAAGGCCTATTAGTTTGCTTTGTCTTATATTTTGATTTGTTTTGTTTTAAATATTATTTATTCTATTTGGTAAGCGCTATTTATTATCTATTTATTCATATAATAATAAATTAATATACATATACATTTTATGTTTCTAGTATAAGTGTAACTTGTTAATTGATTGACAAATCATGACCACACGGGATGGTAGCAAGAATGCTACGAGTAGCAGCAATTCAGATTGCGATTCCAGAGGGGTCAATTTTTAATTGGTTATTATACATAAAAGCTAATAAATTAAATATATATTTATTATTATTATAATAATATTACTTTACTGGTGGTAGAGCTTTGTGCAAGCTCGTCTGGGTAGGTACCACCCACTCATCAGATATTCTACCGCAAAACAGCAGTACTTGGTATTGTTGTGTTCCGGTTTGAAGGGTGAGTGAGCCAGTGTAATTACAGGCACAAGGGACATAAAATCTTAGGTTCCAAGGTTGGTGGCGCATTGGCGATGTAAGCGATGGTTAACATTTCTTACAGTACCAATGTCCATGGGCGTTTGGTGACCACTTACCATCAGGTGGCCCATATGCTCGTCCGCCTTCCTGTACTATAAAATATATATATATATATATAGCAACGAAATGTATAGTACATGCGCCACGTACACACGAGGGAGTAGTGAGCGGCAGCGGAAAGGCATGATGACATTAGAGAGCGACATACCGTTTGACGTCGAGGCACACAAGTCGGCTTACCCCCAAGACGCGGCAATAGATGTATCACGTCAAAGAAGAAATGGTTAGTTACACAACTTATTTGTAGCAAAGTATTAACCTTTTTCAAAAAATTCACGGCCTTTGTCGCTCTGTGAATTTTATTGGTGACCCCTTCATGTTCTTGTTTATCGAAGTCAATATCGTGACGTTGTTAATTTTACATTCCAAATTTGAAAATAATTGTTGACAGATTTTTATTTTAATAATCATATTAAAATGTTTTTTGTCTTATGCAAAAGATGTAATATTTATGATGTTTTATAGAACACATATTTTTTTACAATTTTCTTTGTTTATTGAATATTTTATATTGAAACACTATTGTTTAGTTTGCTGAAATCTACAGCTACCACTACTATTTTGTAAGAAAACCTCGAAACTCACCGCAGAATATGGTCGTGAAACGTCAGAAGGTGATATGCGACTTTGACCGTAATAATTATAAAATTTCAAGGATACACGCATCAAAATAGTATATCACATATCAGTTGTCAACATTTCACGTTTTTTTAAGTAGAATCTACATGACGGGTGAGTAACTTAGAGTTACTCACCCGTCATGTAGATTCTACTTAAAAATACTCACAATAAATTCAGTTGTCATAGAAAAAGAAACTTTAATAAAAATCCCCCAGACATTGTATTTAAATTTTTAATTATTATCGTCGTTTTAAAAGTGAGCCAATCAAACAACTGCCTGAGCACGTGTTGATTGCTTGTCAATTCCATTATCATATTCGAGTGATTGATAGCCGATTTTAATAATTATAAGTTTATTAAATAGATTACAGCGTTGACACCCATTTAAATTTATTAATCAACCACTAACAGTCGAAAACTAAGGATTCATTATATTTCGTATATTTTTATTGAATAGGAATCTTTGTAATTATTTAAAGAAAAGAAAAGAATAAAGGGTTTTGGTTGGAAATCTGGAGAATTCATAATATATTTTCATACATTAATATTTCAATGTTGCCTGCTTGTACTCTCAAACTTAAAAAAGGTTGAATAGTTGAAGAAAAGTTTATATTATTGTTGCTTTAATTTATAATACCGAATAAAACATATTGGACTCATTGTCAGCGAAAACAAAGTAGACCAACGAGTTTTTTTTTTGGAAAAAATTGTTTTATATTAATTTCAATTACTTGCTTCAGACGGAAGAACAATTTTATTATTTTCAAAGCACTCGATTATTTTTTCTTCATATTTAAATAACTTATAAATTTTATAATTGAACCAAACTGCCGAATGAATAGAAAACGTTGAACTCTGATGACTTTAATTTATATTTATAATTCAAGGACAAGATCCATACACACACGAATGTCGGACAAAATTCTGCTGTATGCGTGAAGAGGTCATTGACCAGCAGTGGCAATAAGCTATTTTGAGTTTAGTCTTAAACTACATTATACTAACCGCCTGCAAGAGGCACAAAGATGTTAGGTACTCTATATGTTTATCTGTGCCCCTCACAACGTATTCAAAATTTCACGAGGATCGGTTGAATAGTTAAGACTTGAATGCGTAACAAGCAAAATTGCTTTCGCATTTATAATACTAGTTAGTTTTTTTTTTTAAATTTAATTTAGGGACTTTTGTCCTACACTGGCACGTCAGTCCCATTGTCCCTTCTATATTATGTAACATCACTTATTATTTATTGCTATTAAATAAAATTCCACGAGTATCCTAGCAGATTCTGAAAAAAGGATCTGAACTAATCCAACATCGAACAAACATACTTTTAAATGATTTAAGAGTAACTTCCTCTGATTCTGTGTCTTTACACATTCCATCAACAAGTGAGATACTAGTTAGTTACTACTTAAGATTATCCTTTATTTATATAAATGCCTACTGCTCTTTCTTAAAACTTACTCAAAATAAAAAATAATAATAAATAAATAAAAAAGCACACAAATTGGCGCATTGACTAAACAATTTGGACCTTAAGAATTAATTATTTATTAGCACTTGGCACGGAAGGAAAGATTGCTTGGCGTGATCGCGGTTGTAATGACTAATGAGGTATTACGGTAAAAGCATAAGCAGTGCCAAGTAATATATATATACAAACTTATTACATGACTAGCTAGGAGGATAGTAGCTGTTAGGACAACCGGTTATCACAACCGTATTGTCCTTGAATTGAACTGACCTTGGTGCATCAAACGTGTTATTTTTAACACTTTCCATGCATTTATGTCAACACACTTTATTTCAGGTAATATTTTGAATCACTTGTTAAACCTTATCACCGAAACGCGATCTTGCATACCGATACAAAATTACCGGTGATTACTATTAAATGATAAATTATCGTGTTTAAATAGTAAGAAAATAACTAAAATGTATACAAGTGTGATTAATATAATTCGAACTATCAAAACTGACCTGGACCATCATTGTCGTGGTCATGTCTGTGGTCTCGATTGTGATTGTGGTGACAATAAGATGTGACCGCAAGGAGCAACACATTAAACAGTATCTTCATCGTGCACACACTAATATATACTGAGAGGAAAATTGTACACTGACGCTTATATACGACACAGGATATTACATTTAAGAAATTATTCGTATGACTAAGAATGTGTTATATATAAAACGACTATATCACTAGCATCAGTAAACAAGGCTAAATCACTTATGTAAATGAGTAAAGAATGGTTAAAAATCCCTTTTTATAATGTGAAAGGTTATTTCTTTACGCCTCAATGGATTAATAGTGAACAATATGATTTTTTGCTTAGCGATAATATAGGGGCTTAACCACGGAAAATGTGAGGCCTCGGCTTAAGCTAGCGACTAATATATAAAAGTTCTAATATATTGTTCTAAATCAAACTAAATTGAACCTTAATGTTAAATATGTAAGAATTATTATTTTATTGTTTGATTATTATATAGAAGAGATTATGAATGAACTAAATAAATAGTACCTCGTTAAAGTTAACGCTATTTGTAATTTGTAAAAAATTAAAAAAAAAAAAAAAAAAACAAGTAGTAATGTATGAAAGTGAAAAAGGAAAACATAAGGAAAATTTATGATGTGATAAAAAATTGAAACTGCATCTCGTAATTGCATTTTTAAAATCCTTATTTACTTCTCATTCAATTCGACTTTGTTTTATTTATTTATTTTTATACATAATAATTAATAAAAAAATCTATTATTGAAATAGTTTTTTATTTTATTTTTTTAAACGTAATCTACCAAACCAAATAAATAAATATATGTATTTTATATAACAGCGGTCATCCCTGTTAATAACAAAGTCTTTGTTTAGGGGGCTGATTAGTTAATCAATGCTGTGTCTTCTTTTTTCGAATGTTAAATCAATGATGAAAGAAAGAGAGAAAACAGTGTTTAGCTACACACCCATTAAAAAAAGTCCATTAGAATTTCTTAATAACTAGTTTAAAAAATATCAAGTCTTTAATGACACTTGTTAGATAGAAACCACCAAAACCAATTTTCAATTTAATTAATTTTTAGTTTAAAATTGTTTTCCACAATATATCGAGAAGTTTAGCGTTGTATATTATATATTTACTATATAGTCCAGCGGCCTGTCCATCTTTTTTTCGCTGGAACAACGCATTTACGCGTTTTCTCCACATAAGGTGGGGGGGGGAGCACGTGGGACTCGCTGGCGCTGAAGGCGCCGGAATACTCATTAAAAAATCAGCGATTCCCACTCTGTCTTGTCGAGGGGACGTCACGGGATCGCTTGCACATCCTACCGTGACGCACCGACGGTTGGCCCGCTTAAGCAGGCCCGGAATCCTAGGGGATTTCCGGGGTACGGAGTACCCCCAAATCTCAGTGGCATTTACGGCGGGGGAAGAAGGTGCGCATAGCGTCGGCGCCCCCTCTCCGGTCTTCTTCGGCGGAGCGGCGGCGGGCAGTGGCGGCTGACCTCGCCTCACGCTCTCGCTTCGCAAACTCCTTCTGCAACATGACACTCTCGCAAAAAGAGACCATCTCCATTCAACACCTCTCGCTTCCAAGCATAGCGTTAATCACGCTAGGCAGCGAGAGGTCTCCGCCAACTATCGCCGCCAGGGGCGCACCACACTCGTGGCAGGAGGGTGATATCTCCCGCCTGTCTATCCCGTGTAGGTACTTACCGAAACAGCCATGTCCGGTAAGCACGTTCGTCAGCCTAAACGTGAGTGTGCCGCTCCTTCTTGTTACCCAGCGATTCAAGTGGGGGCGGATCGCCTCCACTATCACCAGGCCTGCTGATGGGGATTCCAGGTCCTCCTCCCATCTGCGAATCAGAGCTTGTTGGGCTACAGACCTGATTCGCCCCACCTCCGCTGATCCTGGACGGTCGCCATTACCCCTGGTTTTTACTCGGAGCCGATGCATTTCCACGAGTACCTCGACCTGAAATTCCCAGGGCGGATCGCTCGTAGTGTCGCCGCCGTCCACGACACCGTACGGTAACCTCGTATCGCTCTCACCACTATAACTCTCTGCGGTCTCCGCAGAAGAGCTCTATTGTGAGAGCGTCCAACCATATGGGTGCACCATATAGCGCCATGGAGCGCAGTACACCGGCGTATAAACGCCGGCATGCCTATCCATCTTGGTAAATTCACCATTTATTTTATCGCCTCACAGCAATTGTATTAATTTGTTCGAGTGAAAAGAAAATGAGCCAGTGCTATAGATAGAAGTGACGTCAAAAGTTAGTACGATCAAAGGAATATTGGTATGGTCGTACTAATTATCCCAAAAACAACCTGCAGCATAATGTCAGAAGAATAAATATATTCAAAATATTTTATATTTGTAATAAAGTTAAAGGTAGTTTTGATGTAAAACAGTTAATTGCACGGTTCGGGGACAAGTCCGACTGGTACGCCTTCATGCCACTCTTTCTGCCGCTCCTACTCCCTGTGCGTGTGTTCGTGGTGCTAATACCATATACTTCATCGATATATGTTATTATAGTAGTAAGAAAAATATATTTATTTTATTAACAAAAATCTATATTTTATTTATCTTACTAAATATTTATTTAAAATTTTATAATTTTTTTCAACAATCATCAATAATTTCACTCGATGATTTTTCACAATTGCCAGGCGTCCGTGACAGCCTCACTTTATTGTAAAGCTTAATTGAGGAAAACAAACATGCGCATCAAAAAATCCGTGCCCACTTAGAAGCAGTTACTCCATTCAAGATGGCCGACAATTTGTTTGCATTAAGAAACTGGTCCAGGGGAACGGAATTTTTTATGAGTCGTTCCATTATAGGTATTTAAACGAACGTTTAGGTGACTGTTCTCTTTTTTTTTCTTTTATAAATCTTGAATAAAGAATACTTATATAAAACTTAGACTTATAAAAGCACCTTTGAACTGTTATGATGTAGTATTTGATTAAATATAAAATTTCCACCGGTTCGAAATGTAGATTCTATCGAGAGAAACCTGAAAGAAGTTCAGTAGTTGTTCTTATCCACCAATTGATAAAAGTTATTGTCAATTAAATACAAATATTTCATATGGAGTGATGTTTAGTGCTAAGATTTTTTTAAGCTGTTTTGTATTTGCTTTGTTTCATTGGTTTGTTTGTTTTGATATACATCAATAGCATCATTATCCCACTGGCTAACGGTCTTTCTCCTTGTTAAGGAAAACGTTTGGAGCTCAATTTGTATTACTAAATATGTATAAACAAATATTAGCAAAGGGAGATCCCTATCCGACTAATTGAGCAACGAATTTTTGCAGATTTTTGCCAGAATGTTGGTTTATAACCAACTTCAGAGATAGAAGAAAGTTCTATTTTCGACGCGTATCTTTTATTTATCCATCAGGTTTGTCAGCATTTTTAACACAGGTAATTCTTACATATATATAATTATAATACATCCACAGATTTGTTATAATTTGACAACAAACACTACACGCTTATTAAATCACAATTACTATTACTTGCTATAAAAATAGCCAAAAACAGCAACGAAGTATGAGAAAAATTAAAACATAAAGCTTTTACATGCACAAATCTTCACAATATAAATATATAATAGATATCTATATTAAACCTTTTCTTTTAATTATTAAATACTTAAAAACGATAAAAGATGGTATAACAATTTAAAACATTTAAATTTAAAAAGTAAAACAATCAAAAAAGTCTTGAAGTACAATCATAACACAATTTCATTAATACGAAAATATTAATTCAATCTTAATATTTTTTTACTATTTTAGACGGCTATATAATAACCAGTAAAGTGAAAATCCAAATCGGAAATCGCATTTAGAAAATATATCCATGATTGAATCATCGAACTGTATATGATAACTTAATATGTTTTTGTCCAGTCGATAACGAGAAAAGGCTAAGATTGAGGGATAGAGATAGAGAATACGAGGATGAGACGTGAGAGATGTATGTTGTGGGTGTATTGTACTGTACTTTGTGTTATGTTTGAAGTTGGTTTCATTTTTTATGTGTGTGTGTACCCGTAACGCAGAACAAGGAGATTAAAAATGCAGAAATGCTTGCCCGTACTTGAACTCGCGCCTTCGTTCAATATAAACATGTTTTATGTACTTGGACAGATGAGTAAAATGCAGTTTTATTCAATGATGTTTTCGTGAAGAAATATATATCACGTGACAATGATATTGATTATTTTATTTCAAGATAATTGCAATTATTTATAAGTCTCATCCTGTATATGTAATATCTTAGTCGGGAACCTATGGATGGTCCTAACATTTCTTACAATACCAATCTTAATCGCGGATGTGATCACTTATTATAATGCCTATGCATAATGATGTGATGCCTTACAATTAAAATTAAAAATAGTATTTTCTAGATTTTTATCTTCGCTTAACATCTTGTACTAATTTCTCGTGAATGGACGAGAACGTTGAACATTGTGAATGAATTGAAAGTGGTACTTTATTCTTATCATAATGCAAAACATAACAAAAATAGATAACAATTTTAAAAAAATGTACCCAAAAATGAACTTAACTCTTGAACTCTTAAACTTAACTTCAATCAAAAAGCCTTTCTACTTCGTTCCATTTAAGAATATATTTTTGGTTTCTACTTAGCTTTTGTCACTTCTTATATTTTATTCTTATAAAATTCGTCTTAAATATTATAATAAGTTTCGTCGTAAATATAGGAATATTTTATGAAAGGATATATATTCAACAAAGCTTCGCGTTTTCGCAATTACTGAAAATTACGATGCTTATAATTCATTCAGAGTGACTTCTCGGTACAGGTCAAAGGACATTTTGAGCCACGACTTGGTTTATCAAAGATGATATTATGGATATGATCATTAACATTTATAAGGATAAGAATTATATACAATAGAGTCACCACATCCACTGGTGGTAGAGCTTGATACCACCCACTCATCAGATATTCTACCGCAAAACAGCAGTACTTGGTATTGTTGTGTTCGGGTTTGAAGGGTGAGTGAGCCAGTGTAATTACAGGCACAAGGGACATAACATCTTAGTTCCCAAGATTGGTGGTGCATTGGCTATGTGAGCGATGGTTTACATTTTTCACAATGCCAATGTCTATGGGAGTTGGTGACTACTTACCATCAGGTAGCCCATATGCTCGTCCGACTTCCTATTCTATATAAAAAAATCTTAATCCGCGTAAATCGCAAGAGCCAATTCAAGAATCAAGATCAATCGAGTATGTATTTAAAGTCGGTATCAATCAACCAGGAAAAGCACCCATGAGGATGAATAGGATAACATAGACAGTCGCCCTTAAATTTTTTATTAATCTTAAGTATTGAGCAGAGAGAAAATTCCATACTATAACAACACACAATCAATCTCTAATCGCGATTCTTTGATTTGTATTCCACTACCCTTAATCGTTCCATAAATGCAATATTGAATCTGTTTTGTTAATAACACTAACAGGCCATAAAATTTCTAATAGGTCTACGATATTAACCAACAGAGTCCAGTAACAGTTTAAAACTACTGTAAGCAACTTTATCGTTAACACTTTGGGTCCAATTTCGGACAATGTTAAAACTAATTGGGCCATTACATCTCGCGTGATCGCCTCCAGCTGCGACCCGTTTGATGCTTGCGTTTTAATGCACATTACTGTTAGATACTGGTTCGTTTATTAATAGTAGTAGTCAATACAAAGAATTTTAGCAATACATTTATATTTCGATGTCATTAATTATTATTTTTTTTTTTTATCTGGCTTCTTACCAGAATATATTTTCTCATAAACAAAAAAATTATATATTTACTAGTGGTAGAGCTTTGTGCAAGCTCGTCTGGGTAGGTACCACCCACTCATCAGATATTCTACCGCAAAATAGCAGTTCTTGATATTGTTGTGTTCCGGTTTGAAGAGTGAGTGAGCCAGTGTAATTACATGCACAAGGGACATAACATCTTGGTTCTCAAGGTTGGTGGCGCATTGGCGATGTAAGCGATGGGTAACATTTCTCGCAGAGCCAATGTCTAAGAGCGTTTGGTGACCACTTACCATCAGGTGGCCCATATACTCGTCCGCCTTCCTATTCTATATATATATATATATATGAATGGCTGCAAGTATCTTAATAAAGCGACCTTTTTTGTTCATAATTGTAAGTTTATTTGTGTCTTATTAATGTCTTTGCTTTTTAGCAACACCAATAACCAGACCAAAGCAAATCAATTATATAGATATGTAGATAATACATATATTTAAATTTATATACCGACTTTTTCTAAATCAGCGTGATTTTTTAAAGTATTAAAAAAAATCTTCCTTAAAGTTCCTTGCGTATTGCGTATCATTATAGTTATAGAAATTATCAAATCTGTTTGATTTTGTTTTCTACACCAAACTTTAGTGCCTATATAATAATAATAATATATTTCCTCAAATTAACTTTTTGAATCATTTCACCCAATTCTATGTAATATCACTAATTGAAAACAGCGTTTCGTGGCTTTTGTGTGACAGTCGTGTGTTCGATTATTTACAGAACATACCTACTGAATTTTTTTGGGTGATTGCGTTCGTGTCGTCTGTATCGAGCCGCCGCTAAAAGGTATCGTGATGGTGGCAATTTGACAAATAATTGATATTGTAAGTATTCATTAATATTAGCACTCAATTACGTTTCAATATTCTAGCTCTACCATCCTCCTACCAAATACATATAACTAGCTATATAAATTTAAGACGGACAAAGAAGAAACGATTGTACGAACCATGCTGTCGTATGTCAGTTCAATCACTCCATGTTCTCTTTTAAATTCTTATTTTTTAAATTTTAAACTGGCATCTTCTTTAGCTTTCGCTAAATTCGGCTTTAATCGTCATTTTGAATGTTTTTATTTCTTACTTATGACTTATGTTATGGTGATCTTTGACTTTCATAATCTTTTCGATTTCTGTGTCAGCGATTGTCACTATAGAAATACGCGCCACGTAGAGATTATATCAAAAAGCTTGTGAGGCACGAGGAAAACACTTGCTATAACTTATTACATACGACGCCATATATTTTGTATGGCGTTTTATGGTTCTACTTTATCAAGACCCTTAATCGAATAGCGTGAGTGTGGTGTTGATTTCTTTGTTTATATGAAATAAAGAAAATAAAAATTATAAGGCGACGTTAATATCAGCTTAGGCTATAATTTCAACATGCAACGTTTTAAATTTATTTATGACTGTTGTTTTCGTAAACATTTTGATGAGATATTTTGAGTTTAAAAATTATTGTAACATATTTTATTTATAATATAATATAATAAGTATTTTTTTACCAATTTAGTTGACCAAGAAAGCTTTCGTTTCTGAGAAAGAAATTCTGACGGTATAATTTATTGGATAACCATCTTGAATTCGTGACTAGTTTAGAAAACTTAAAAGGTGGTATCGACTCGGGGGAGAGCTGAACTCTGAGTCTTTCAGATGAATGGTTTGAACGACGTGCCGAGTATGGTAATAAGTTAATAAAACAACTGCCAACGTCTTCATTCCTTTGGTTTGAGTTTTTACATATAAAATGAACTTGGAGTAAATACAAGCCAAACGTCTTGTTATAAAAATATGTTTTATTTAAAAAGAAAGTGTAAGTATTCAAATGTGTGATTGTATGTCGTAAATCGTATAATATATAAATATCTGTCTGTACTGAGTCTGGATGTAATTATCTGAATAAGTATTTGTTTACAAAAGAAAAGTAGTATGGTATAAATAAAGTGGATGTTTTTGATTCATTTGATGATTCCATTCCATTGTTATTCCAGTACCAAACAAACGTTAAATAATAAATACTTACTGTTTTTCAGCTTATAAGGTGCCTGTAAATGAACCACTACTGGGCGTAGGCCTACACATACTTTTTCATATATCGAATGTTATATGCCATAATAAAGGAAAACAAAAATATAATTTCTTATAATTGCCGTTAAATTTTTCCAAATCTAGATGAAAACTCTTGTGACCTGTTCATGAACAACGTGTCTTCTTAATAATTCATGAATATAATAACATACACATACAAGTAATGAGATGTGTTATATTTCAACAATGTAATTTTATATAACGACAAGAATTAGGCCTTTGGGTCGTTTTATGTTAGGTTGAATGGGTTGTGAAGGGCTCATAAGACTAGGTTAAAAAGCCTTTGTTATAATCTGGTCTCTCAGTATTATCTCTGGGAGGGTTCATTTTAAATAATTTTTGGAGTTTTAGCAAGGTAATCGTATGTAGTAGACCGTAAATGTCACACCGTATGTAATAGAATACGCTCAACTATGGTTACTGTTATGACCAGTAACTAAATCGAAAGCAATGCTTTTCTTTCACTTGGGAGTGTTTTTCAGTGTTTCTCCCATAACTCCCAACCACACCCGCCAACATTTCTGTCTAGCGTGGCGGGTAGGCGTCACGAGGTACGTGCCAGGTACAGAGGATATCTCTTATACAACTTAATGCGCGCGGTAATAACACTCCAGGTACTGGTGGTAGAGCTTTGTGCAAACTCGTCTGGGTAGGTACCACTCAATCATCAGATATTCTACCGCAAAACAGCAGTACTTGGTATTGGTTGTGTTCCGGTCTGAAGGATGTGTGAAGCCAGTGTAATTACAGGCACAATGGACATAACATCTTAGCTCCCAAGGTTGGTGGCGCATTAGCGATGTAAGCGATCGTTAACATTTTTTACAATGCCAATGTCTATGGGCGTTGGTGACCACTTACCATCGGGTGGCCATTATGCTCGTCCATCTACCTATACTATATAAAAAAAAGGTTCCGACAGGCCGATTGACCAACCACCAAATAAATTTCGTCTTTGGTAGAGCAGCCAAACATCGTGAGGAAACCTGAATATGCCGGACGTCATTCTGTTAAATGTATACCCAATCTGCATGGCGTAATTACCCTTCCCCAGCAGAGGGACCTTTACAGGCTGTCACTACTATAAACCAATTGCTAAAAATACTAGAATGGTAATACAAAACTGTGACATAAAAAGTGCCTGTGCAGACGTGATACGTCAATTGTTTTACACATATTGTTAATTTACAGTATAAATAATTCGCATGTAGCCGTATTTGTTCATTAAGGTGCTCGCGATATAACTAGTTATTGTTGGAGATATGGTTTAAACCAGCTATTGATTTCATGCATGCTCATTCCAAAATTCGTAATAATTATTTTCTATGGCCCACTTTACTGGGCAATGACGTTTTAATGTGTTTATGTTCTTCGCTTGAATACGTACCAACAATAACTTCAGAAATGCTCATTTACTTTCTAGGGCCATTTTGTTATGTAATTGAATGACTGGGGTAAATATTTTTGATTTTATTGCTGTAACGAATGAACTATTCTTATTATTTTCACTATAAAATATTAAGATACTTATTTTATAATACGAGCATTAATTAAAAGACTATTAGTTTGAAAAGTATTTAACTCAATACAGGTAACATTCCTTCTATAAAATGACATGATTTATTTTTATTTCTGTTTATAAATCAGTTTCAAATCTCGGTCTATTGATACTTCGTGTTATTGTGAATGAGTATTTGTCTACCTGGAGCTCAACTACAGTACTTTTATGATTATGTTCTTGCAAAGTGTGTGTGAGCCATTGAAATAGAAATGAGAGTTCACGACTGATCGTTATGAAGCAATTGTCGAATATCCTGTGTGATTATGACCGTATAGTCGCCATCGTTATTTATGACACTTGTCGTTTGTAGTTACAAGTAACTGCCTTGTTACACTATTGGCTATGTTATTAAGCAGAAGATTTCAAGGTCTTGGGTTTGAACCCTGTGTTGGACCCATATAAACGTTATGTTTTTCTGTCAATGAAGTCTACAAATGCCCAAAGTTACGAAGTTGATAGACTTGCAATTATGTTTATTGGAAAAGACGTAAACCGTTGATCTCGCGTCTGAACTCTCTGACCTCTGGATAACGTCCTATCAGGGGTGGATTCTATCAGACTACGAGGAAATATGACTATATACCTATATTGTCAAACACTATATTGTCAAAACATATTATAGTGCACAAATTTCTGTTGGCTGTCATGGCTGAAACTTGGCTAGGAGGACATTATTATCCATATAAATAATCGTAAAGTGTAGTCTTTAATTATAAAATTTATTGATTAATCAGGTAAATTTTAGTAGTTAGCAATTTAGAACTGTATTACTTGAAATAAATGACTTATTTCTAGTTCTTTGACGAATTCGTCAACTTCCTCTTCGTTATTCTTCAATTAAGTTAATAATTAGGAATACCGTAACGGATACATAGATCATATAATAAATTAGTTTATTAAAAAACGAGTTTCGTTAAGACTAGTGCTTGGTTAATTAATTAGTGGAGCATTTCTCAAATAACCATATTTGGGCTTGAATTACTGTTCAAGTCAAGTCGAGAGTCCGTTCCTGTTCTGTCGAAATTGGTAATACGATTATGATTAAAAAAAATCAACACCTAAACCAAGGTTTGAACAACACAGACTTTTTTTATTATTTTCTTTCTGTTTCTTGTCTGTTAACATATTATGAATGAGACAAATTTGTTACTGTTTGGTACAATTGAAAACAAATGTGTTTTTTTTTAAATTCATTAAATAAATTGTCAGCTTAACACATCCTGAAAATTCTTTACAAAGATTTCAATTTGTCTTTTGTATAAATCCTGTTGAAACGTATTCTTTAATTCCAACGGCTTGAGGACATAAGATTTTCTCAGAGAAAATCTTGTGTAGAATCACGTTTCATTCTCGCACGAGTTGTTCGGAGCCCTTTCGATTTACAACCGGGAAAGGAAATTACCTCCTTCCACTGTTGTTTGGTTATGTAAAAGTAGTACCTAAAATTGGTACGACGCATTTTACTTGCATAATTATCAATTCTAGCTATAATGTTATTATTAATGCGAAAGTCCTCTCAATATATCATCATTAAATTTCGCACACCGATAAAGCCGCGGGCGAAAACTAATTATATAATATATATAATTTGTAAGCATATAATTTGTATGCATCTGCGGGTCCATGGTGGGTGCCAATGGGCATCACGCATTGAGTTGCGGACGATGCTCGGGGAGATTTCCCCGACACCACGCTCTTAACGACATTGCTCGGAGGGCCTTGCTTTCGGCGAATGTCCCATGCGTCCTGGAACCACCAGGTCTCTGTCGCTCCGATGGCAAGAGACCAGATGGTTTGACACTGGTCCCATGGCAAAGGGGGAGGAGTTTGTTGTGGGATGCTACCTGTGTCAATTACTTTGCAGTATCTCACCTGGCTCATACAACACGGTCGGCTGGGGCGGCTGCTGAGAGTGCGGCAGCGAAAAAGCAGGAGAAATATGCCTCCTTGTGTAAAAGATTTTTATTTGTGCCATTAGCGTTCGAGACGTCAGGATGTTGGGGGTCGGATGCCCTAGCTTTAATCAGGGAGATTGGCTATCGCCTTAGAGAGAGGGGATTTGACAGTCACTCCGGGTCCTACCTGGCGCAGAGGTTGTCCATTGCCGTACAGCGTGGAAATGCAGCCTGCATTATGGGCAGCTTTGCGTCGGGTGGGAACCAGGAGAGACTATTTTAAATTTGACTATGTTTAACAACTGTATATTATATTCATTTGTAATTTGTGTGATGTCAACTGTAATTATCCTATTTGTAAGCCAGCACATTTGTTTGCAAATACTTCAAAATGGAGAATTTGAATTTTTGAAAATTCTTATGTTTCCCGTAGTAAAAAGATCTTATTTGGGGCTTCATAACTGTTTTTTTAGTTAAGTAAAAGTATAGTAAAAATAAAATTTTATAAGATTATTTCATTTTCGTTAATACGTATAAAAACCAGACTTAATTTTACACACACACACATATATATAATATGTGAATTTTCAGAAGCAGTAGATCAATTAATTAATATTAAAATCATAATTCAAAAATATTGTACTCAATTACTTTAATATGAAAGTTTGGTATTTATAAAATGTTGAAGAGTTATCTTTAAAACTTCATTGTTTGAAAATCGTGACGCTTGTAATGATTATAAACAGAACCTTCGCGAACACTTAGATTCTTACTTAAATTTCAAACTGTAAAATGGATAAATAAAAGCTCTACCACCCCGGAGTAGGTGTCAAGTTGTGTCGTGTCGGGTTTAGTTACGACGCTCCTACTGAAACAATTGTGTAAATTTACATGTAGTGTTTTGAGCTAGTGTAATTAAATCAGGCGAAAAGTTAACATTACGCTGCAAAGTGGTGCTGGATTACAAAGCGATTCAATGCCAATATAAGGTTAGGTTTACCAAGGTAACGCTAGGTTGAACTGCCTCGTTAGTCCAGTGGCTTATAATCCTGCAGATTTGATGGGTTTGAATCCCGGGTCGGGCAAATATAAACTTATCGGTTTTCCGTGGAGAAATTCTTAGTAGCAGCCCAGAGTCTGTAAGTTGTCAGTAGTAAGAGTGTAATAAGTTATCTTTTTTAAATAGTTAAATAAAAAGACAGGAAGTATTTATTTTTAAAACATTTTGACAATAAAATAATCAGAGAGATTGTTGAATGTGCCTATTTTTTTTCTGTATGATTGTATGCTGTTGGCCCTACTGGCCTTTACAGCGTCTCCGGGCTGCCCATTTGGCAAGTGCGGCGTCTTTTTTTTATAGTATAGGAAGGCGGACGAGCATATGGGTCACCTGATGGTAAGTGGTCACCAAACGCCCTTAGACATTGGCACTGTAAAATGTTAACCATCGCTTACATCGCCAATGCGCCACCAACTTTGGGATTTAAGATTTTATGTCTCTTGTGCCTGTTATTACACTGGCTCACTCACCCTTCAAACCGGAACATAAAAATAAAACATACTCAAAACGAAACGGATTATGAGAATGAGGGAATTAAGAGTGCACTTCTGTTTGTAAACACTTTTGTGCACTATATTTCACACATATTGCTTTGTATGACCGAAATCTGTCAGGAGCATATAATTAATTCATATTACGTTTTTAATTTTACGTTTAACTAGGTCAATAGTAATAGCACTCAATAAAAAGATGCATTTACTTATCGTTTCGATAATGCAAACGGTCCATGCAGCTTGCAGGTACGTTTCGAGTGAGTCATCAATAGCACTCTGTGTAATTAGAAACGTAAGGCACTAGGAAAACATCATCAGTATCAGTAACAGCCTGTGAATGTCCCACTGCTGGGCTAAGGCCTCCTCTAACTTTTTGAGGAGAAGGTTTTGGAGCTTATTCCATTACGTTGCTTCAATGCGGGTTGGTTTGGATTCTGCCTCACCACGATCATCGGTTAAGATTCACGTATTCTGGATACCACTGGGCCATCTGGGCTTTTTTGAAAACATCGTATTGGTAATTAATTAACAAAGTAATTGTAATTATACAAGATACCTTAAAACACGGTATATATTACCATTTCCTGCATTATATTAAAATTGTTGTGCAAAAATACGTTTTGCCATAGTTTCCTGTCGTGAGCAAGCTGACTACGACACTCGAGCATGCGGCAACGTCGACTGCAAGAGTTTTATACAACTACCTTCACTACACTTTTACTGGCTTAATTTCAATTGTAATGCTGCGGACACACAATCGGTACGCGCCAACGTTGTTCTTGTACATTTTACCAATTATGATAAACAGTAGATCTATCCGATAAATGTCACATTTTACTAATCCGTGCAAAAATAAATGTTTAAAAAATATTAGAGCTTATATTAATTAAACGATTTCATCATTTAATTATCGTTGTGATTGCTTAACTAGTATTATTTGTGTCGCTGAAGTGTTCGTCCGACCTCCATTGGTGTTATAACGCATATGCTCTGTTGCGGTTAAATGTAGTTTATCAGGAAATGTAATATTAGCTAAATTGAATTAAAGCTTATTATTACTGAGATTGTGTTATAGCTTTCATTGGTCCAAATATAAGCGTATTGTTTTAAGTGTGATAAAATGAACAAGATTTTTTTAATGTTTCCACGCAAACACATAAAAACATGTTAAAAAACAAATTAAAATAAGGGAAGGTTCTGATCGTCTATGTTTTTGTTTTTTATATGATCAAAGAAATCGATTCGGATGATTTCTACTATATTATGTTGAGTTAGGGTAAGTATATTTTTATACGAGAAGCATTATATATTTAGATGATAATTTTTAAGGTATAATTTTGAATATGAACAACCGTTATTTTAAATGAATGACTAATATGGTATACAATTCGTTGTTACACATACATAATAAACCATAATTTGATACATCAGTTATGAGGGCTTTATCGTAATTTCCATATTGCTATTTCACGTCTCTACGTCTACTTTAGACTGCAAAGGTATAATATTCTTCCAACTCATATTCATAAGTATTAAATAGTTTGTTCTGATACACTGTCAACGCATAAAATTATTAAGGGGACAGCTGAAGAAGAAATATAGGAAATATCAAATTTAAGGGGAGGTGCTTGGTGAGCTTTGCATGAGTTGTACGCGAACAAAGTCGGGACGAATAGCTAGTATGGAAGAATTGTAGTAATCTTTAAAAGCAATAGTAGTATTTGTATGCAAGTATTTTGAGTTTGATCAACAACCAAACGAATATAAGTTAAAAGTAAACTTAACAAAAATAGACTTGAACGACAATAATAATTCTATTTTAATGTGTATTTTAAT
Source organism: Nymphalis urticae (assembly GCA_905147175.2). Taxonomy (NCBI): domain Eukaryota; kingdom Metazoa; phylum Arthropoda; class Insecta; order Lepidoptera; family Nymphalidae; genus Nymphalis; species Nymphalis urticae. The sequence goes on from LR989991.1 coordinate 11,224,176, forward strand.
TTTCTCGTCTCGCTTTCTCTTTAAAGTAACAACGTTTTTATTTACATAATTGTCTTATTTACAGAATGCAGCAAAGTTTCCTAGAAAAATTTACCATTTTTATTTAATGTATGCTATTTTGTATGCGAGCATATAACGAGATAAAAGTATTTATTAAGAAAACGTTTCATTATTATTTTCTATTATAATATAGTATTTTACTTAATTTTACAACAAATATTTATTTATTGTATATTTTGTTCTTAATTGTTGATGATGTCTTTCTGATCGATTTCGTCCACGGCGGTCATTATTTTTGGCTATCCTACTCCATATTACAGTACAGTACAGTAACAGCCTGTTAATGTCTCACTGCTGGGCTAAGGCCTCCTCTCCCTTTTTGCGGAGAAGGTTAGGAGCTTATTCCACCACGCTGCTCCAATGCGGTTTGGTAGAATACACATGTGGCAGAATTTCAGTGAAATTAGTCACATGCAGGTTTCCTCACGATGTTTTCCTTCACCGTCAAGCACGAGATGAATTATAAATACAAATTAAGCACATGAATATTCAGTGTTGCTTGCCCGGGTTTGAACTCACGATCATCGGTTAAGATTCACGCGTTCTAACCACTAGGCCATCTCGGCTTTTTATATTATAGTGTAGCTCCGTAGCTCCACATTATAGAGAACACAATTGTACTCTCACTCTCATAATATTATGGAACAGCAAATCTGACATAATCGGAAAGAGTTCAAATGGTTCAATGGCTGAACGTGCTATGCGAGGTACGAGAGCATAAACACTGCCAACTTCCAGACTCCGGATTGCTACTAAGAATATTGAACAGAAACTTAATAACTTTTAATTGACTCGTCCCGGAGTCCAAGGAATCCAGCATTATCGACCCCCAGAAGAGATCAAATAAAAAAGTGTTATCTTTACACACATGTCTACTATAGATTGTTAATTACCAATTTTTTCAGGTTCGTCTCTACATATCCGCTTATACTTATAGGGAATTGTGGGAGGTTCCATTCTATTCCTTTTTATGCTTCACATTAAAAATAAAGATACGCTGTATTCAAGTAGGCTGTAGTTAATACTTTTGAATCGTCATTTTACATTACATTACAGGAATTAATTGTAAAACTAACACCAGTCCCAAAAGTAGTTACTACCGAGAAAACTGACAACTGAAGCATTTACTCTTTCTAATAATTAGTATATACACACTAATTTTATACAATACAATGTACTATATATAATCTTGTACACTCATATTGTTTATACCTTCGTAATTAATGTTGTTTTTTGACAATGGTTTTAAAATTATTAATTAACAAACGTAAAAGTCTCTCGGGGATTTTATCATAAAAAGCAATACATTTCCCTTGGAAACGTTAACATTCATTCATTGAGCTACATTTTCTGTACTACGAGTAGTTAAGTGGACACATTTGTGCATAGACATTGGTTTTTTAAGAGGCATTACTCATTCATTGCATTGCTAATGCTTTGCTATATAGAATCTTAGTTATTATGTTCTTTAAGGCTGCTATTACACTGTATTACGCTGTACATCAGACAAGAATTGACAGCAAAATATGATGCTAGTGACAAGAACGAATAAAAATATTAATAATTTGATTAATCAAAAATGAATCGTCATTACAAAAGATAAATTAAATTTTAACTAACGTGTTCGCAACGTGGATTTGACTGCGAAGAACCGGCAGAAAAGTCAGTGGCTTTTTTTGTCAATAACGTTCGAGTGTATCGTATATGAAATAATCATCATAATTATGTAATAAAAATATTTCAATTAATTAATTAATTAGTTTGAAAAATAAACATGGATTGGTGATAAGGCAAATCCAAGCCCACTTACGTAGCTAATTCTTCTTCTTCGAGTGCCACTCCGACTAGCGAAGGTTGGTAGTCAGCTTTGAATATTCTTTCTTATTCTTCGCGAGGCGAAAGAGATCAGCAGCACTCGCAATTCCCGTCCATTCTCAGATGTTGCACAGCCAAGACTTTTTTCTGCGCCCAACAGCTCTCCATCCGGCAACTTTTCCCATCATAATGAGTTGCAAAAGTTCATATCTTTCATGCCTAAGTACGTGTCCGAGATATGCAATTTTTCTCTTCTTGACAGTCTCCAAAAGTTGCCGGTTTTGGTTGACGCGTCGCAGAACTTCCACGTTCGAGACCTTTTGAGTCCAACTTATGGCCAACATACGTCTATATGCCCACATCTCGAAAGCTTCTATACGTTTTTTGAGGTCTTCTTTAATTGTCCACGCTTCGCATCGCATATAAAGAAGTATAGGCCAGATGTAACAATGTAGGAGTCGTATGCGCACAGGGATCTTAAGTCTGCGATTGCAGAGTACTTTTTTTAGCGTGCAGAAGGCACTTCGAGTTATTTCGATGCGAGTCTTTACCTCCTGTTCACAGCTCCAGGTGTCATTAAGCCATGTCCCTAGATATTTGTACTTGCGCACTCTCTCAATTTTTTGGCCTGCTACAATGATAGCAATGTCATCGAAGCTGTGTTTAGACAATACCATGATCCTCGTTTTTGATATGTTCATCCTCAGACCAGCGTTTTCACTGCACTCATTAACACGGCTCATAATTAATTGCAGCTCTTCAGGAGATGATGCTATTAGGACTGTATCGTCAGCGTATCTGATGTTGTTAATATACCGGCCATTTATTTTGACTCCACATTCTAGGTCTTCAGTTGTTTCTGTTATTATTTTTTCCGAATACAAATTAAATAGCGTGGGTGATAATATACAGCCCTGTCGGACTCCTCTCTTTATTTCTACCTCATCTGTCTCCTCATTTTCAACTCGTACAGTAGCCTTCTGGTTCCAATACAGATTCTGAATAATACGTACATCTTTGTCATCTAAGCCGATATCATGTAATATTGCAATTAGACGGTCGTGCAGTACTCTGTCAAAGGCTTTTTCGTAATCGATGAAACAAAGGAAAACGTCTTGTTGCATGTCTCTGCATTTTTGTACGAGAACCTGCATTGCAAAAAGAGCCTCTCTCGTGCCCACTCCTTTTCGAAAGCCAAACTGACTATCTGCGAGTTGTTCGTCGCATTTAGCTCTTATTCGCTCGCGGATGATATTCAGAAATAGTTTCAATACTTGGCTCATAAGGCTAATCGTTCGAAACTCTTCGCACCTTCTTGCGTTGGCCTTCTTAGGAAGCGTAATAAAAGTTGAGTTTAGCCAGTCTTTGGGTAAGTGGCCAGAGTCGTATACCAAATTAAAAAGTTTAACCAGGAAGTCAATATTTTCGTCTTTGATAAGTTTGAGTACCTCTATGTGAACATTATCCGGTCCGGTTGATTTTCCCGTTTTAGCTTTTTTAAGAGCGTGTGTGACTTCATTTTTCAGGATAGGATATCCCTCATTTGGATCACAATTTACCGCTATGCTTCGAAAATCGTCGGCAAACATTGATGAAATGTATTGTTCCCATAGGTGTTTTTTTCCTGATATTTCTAGTATGGGAATATTATTTTCGTCCGTAAGATGGTGAATGGTCTTTTTGTGCCCTACCAAAGATTTTATTTCCTTATGCAGGTTAAATGCATCATGTTTAGCATAAAGGTCCTCCACAAAATCACACTTGCACTGATACCAAGCATCTCTAGCATAACGAACTTCACGCCGAATTTGCTTATCAATCTCAGTATACTTGCTATTGTCAGAATTCTTGTAGATTCTCCTTTTCCTTCCTTTCCTTTCCTTTCGATAAGATTATATATTTTTTCTGTCATCCAACTCTGCTTAGGAATCCAATCTCTTTTCAAGTGTGTCTTATTGATGTTTAATATTTTGTTCTTCATTGAACACCACTCTTCCTCCACCGTACGCATTATCCCAGGTTTCTCATCTGCTGCCTACTCGTTTATTTCTTTCGCCACTTTATCTTTGATGTTAAGATCTTTAAGTTTTCTCACGTCTATTGCGTGGTATTGTGTTCTCTTTTTTAATTGTTTGAGTCTACATGATATTGTCGCTACAACTGGATTATAGTCAGATCTTATATCAGCCCCAGGATAGGTCTTAGCACTTTTGACACAATTACGAAAGCGATTATTGATCAGGATGTAATCTATCTGATTTCTTATAATTTGCTGAGGGGTATGCTTAGGTGACGTCCATGTATACAACATCCTTGGTGGTAATTGAAAATAGGTGTTTATGACAGCAAAATCACACTCTTGGCAGAATTGTACAAGGGCATCTCCTCTCTCATTCCTTTCCCCAAGTCCGAACTTCCCGGCTACTTTTGGCACTTCTCCTTTCCCTACTTTAGCATTAAAATCGCCAATCACTAGTTTTATTTCGTGATTTTTTGTCATTTGGAGCAGATCTTCTATTTCTTTATAAAAGTTTCGAACTTCTTGATCTGACCCATCTGTAGTGGGAGCATATACTTGAAGAATGTTAATATTTCTTGGCTTGGCTTCTATTTGAAGTAACATGGTTCTGTTTGATTTTGGTACTAAGTTAACAGGTGTATTAATGCAATTTGTGTCTATGATTACTCCCACTCCATACTTGTTGGAGCTATCCTCAGAACCAGAGTAATACATGGTGTAGTTTTTATCTATTTGATGTTAACCTTTGCCTATCCATCTGATCTCACTTAGTCCCATGATGTTAATCTTCATTCGTTGCATTTCTTTGCAGACATTGTAGACTTTTTCAGGACTCTTCAAACTTCTGACGTTTCACGTTTCTATCTTCAATTGTTGTTTTTTCCACCTGGGGATCCTTAGCACCCCTGTCCCATCTAAGGGACGCCAGGAACTCGGGGCCATTTCTTTCTTAGACTTTTCCATAAAGCTGACGATACTAGGGAATAATAGTGCAGTGGTTTCCCCTTGCCTTCTGCACCAGACATTTTAGAAGTTACTTGTACCTCAAGGTCGCTGCTTCCCTTTTCCAATCACTGTGTTGGACGCGTATGGTTATACCACCATTGATCGGTCGCCAGGGCCTCGTCTGTTATCTAGCAGGGAGCACCACGTGCAGGTGAGGTTGGCAATTGGGTCGGATGAGATGGTAGTTCCGTTCCTCCCTTACCCCCCTTACGTAGCTAATAACATAGTAAATTATCATATGGCTAGATATCCGTACTTTGTATCTCTATTTTCCTTGAAAAGGCAATGTGATTAAAGGCGTATGGGACGTACCATTTTAGTTCCCACATTTGACACACATTGAGGGTTCAATGGTTAAATGGCAGCTGGCGGATATAGACCTAAAGGTGTATCGGCAGACTTGCGTCTTCTATCATACCTCTAAATAACCAATGTATTGATTAAGGCGATCGTTTATAATCGTTTGGGATAAGGAATGGGATGTATACTGATTTATGTCTTCCTATTTCAAATTTAAGAAAAAGTATCTCAAATTCATAATAAAATGTCGGTAAGTGAGCTTACATATGTGGTACTAGCCTTATCGCGAGAGAGCTTATCCTTTCGGTGATAAATAATGTTCCTTAAGAATGACCAAGACAAAAAATATACCCATTTTCTACGTTTAGTGGTATGGTAATAAAAAACGTCATTTGTTTGATAGAATTTTATGTTTTCGAGTCAACCCATTCTTCTGTTTATGTCGGGAAATAAATTACATCAATGTTTTGCGAATATTTTTTATCATTCTTGTGATATTTCTAACGGGTTATTTTATTAAATTCGGAAGTTTTTTAATGTTTTTTTTTCATAACTCAGTAATTGTGCTGGCTTTCATTAATATTTTATCGAGAATCCGGAAATTTAAATCCAATAGATAGATCGATGTTCAGTGTACGTCCCAAAAATGAAATTGAACTGTCACACCATTACTAAGATACGCATCTGTTAATCCTTTTCCAATCACTCAAAGGACCTTTGTTTTCATGTAATCTTAGTAATAGCAAAATGTTTTTAATTTTTTTTTCAATTCTAATCGGTCTATAGTAATCCATAATAAATTTAACATAGTTCAATTTCTATAAGATTTTTTTAAAATATTAAATTATAATAAAAGTATAAATAAAATAAAATAAAATTAATAATTTAAAATTTGTCACACACCTATATATAATTTTATTATTTTGTTAATATTAATAAAGTAGTTCCGAAGAACGATGAAAATAAACTAAAGTTTATAAATAAATACTAATGTATGATCCCTCATGTAAGGTTATTTCGTAAAAAAAAATTGTTCTGTCAATTATTCTGTCGATTATTGTCACATTTTACTATACGAGTATACTAGAATGATATTTTTGATAAGATTTATAGTAATTTAGCTCGTAGAAGAAAAGTTATCGTTTTCCTTGTCGTTTTTTTTTTTAACTTTAATAGGCTAGCGTTTGACCGTTGACTTGCCTGATGTTAAGCATCGACACGGTCTAGGATGTAGCACGCTTGCCTAGAAGAAACTAGATTTGAAGACCCAACGTTGTGCCTTGATAGACTTATTGTTTCAAGCAGAACTATGTATTTCCATCAGGAAAGGTAGAAAAATAAGTCTTCTAGTAGTTTAAAGTTTAATGAAATCAACAAAATAACAATTTGTAAATAAAAAAAAAAAAAAATTTATTTTTTTATATTTTTTTTTTATAGAAAAGGAAGGTGGACGAGCATATGGGCCACCTGATGATAAGTGGACACCAACGCCCTTAGACATTGGCATTGTAAGAAATGTTGTCCATCGCTTAAATCGCCAATGCGCCACCAACCTTGGGAACTACGATCTTATGTCCCTTGTGCCTGTAATTACACTGGCTCACTCACCCTTCAAACCGGAACACAACAATACCAAGTACTGCTGTTTTGCGGCAGAATATCTGATGAGTGGGTGGTACCTACCCAGACGAGCTTGCACAAAGCTCTACCACCAGTAAAATTAAGACTTTTTATTGTTTTCAAAGTCAAACCCAAAATTATGCTCTAAATGAAGAAAACTATTGAAAGCATTACATTATTACCACTATGTTTCAAGTCTAGGCCGGCGACGCACTTTTAAGCTTTATTGCAGATCCTGCCAGCTGGAGGCAAGAGGGCTGGTTCATTTTTTAATAAGAGAATCATTATTAAAATTGAATGAAATTTGATTGTACAGTCGGTGTTTTAAATTTTTATTTGGGTACACTTATTTAAGATCTCAATGTCAATATTCTTATTAAAAGTAAAGCTTAGTTAATACACTTACTTGTAATGTGAATTGCAAATCCCCGATTTTAACTGATTCTGCTTTGTGATTAAAAAGAAAAATTTAAAATGATTTTTAATTTTAGTATATGTCTGTGTTATATGTATGTGTTTGTGATATATTTTCCTAGATTTTATATAAGTTTTAGAGAAACATGAAGATAAAATTTAAATATTTTCTAAGTCAAATAAATATATTGTGTAAATCGTTGCGCGGTAAATATCCTTCGCCATTAGAAAGAGCGATAAACGCGCGTCGATGGAGGTCGCTCCGGGGATGGCATTATGCTAATATGCAGACGACATCCAGATTGAGCTGGTTTGGTTAAATACGAGCGACGAGCGGGTTATAAATATTTAATGGTTAGAGCCGTCGACTGCTGTTTTCACACCCTAAGCTCTGTAATTTAAAATATAAATTATAAAAAATTTAAGTATATACCAATGAAAAATGTAAAAAGAAATGAAATAAATGGGAACTTCTCAATTGATAGTTGAAGAGTTTTTTTATGAAAGAAAACCTATTGATGAACATGAACTAAAAATAATAAAATCATCGTTTCATTTCAAATTCAAAACGTTTTAAATTTTGATGACAATAGGAACAAAGCACGCAAGGGATTGCGATATTGGTGAGGCGCCATAATTGCACAAGAGAGCATGATGGCGTTAGCCGTCATGACATACGAGCCGATCTTACCGCTAAGGCGCAAAATAGAAACATCTATTATATAACATGAAGTTTATATTATAGATAGTATTTTTAATTCTGATAAACAAATCTTCATATTTTATTAATTTAATTATTGTATGCAAAATAACATATTCATGAGAAAAGTAAACGCAATACGCAAATTAATACACAAACTGCTTAAGCAGTAGCTGCACGAACATACCTCCTAAAATATATTGTAAAAAACGGAAGAGAATGCAAATGTTTTTATAATTAAAACAATTTGAATAAAAGCTAAGATTACGTATATATTTCGCTTCAAAAATAAAATGCTTAGCAAGACTTTTTATGTTATATTCTAATCTAATCCCGACTTCATCCTAGCTTCTCATGGCTCTAACTACAAGTATGCTTCGAACCATTCATCTCATTTTCAACATAGTCAGCTAAGTTAGAAATATATACTGATATAACTTATTATTATTATTTAAAAAAAGAATTGCGCCAAGCGACCCATGTAACTGGCTGTTAATGCATCTGCAAACGAGCGCTCTACGTCTTCTTCATATGTTCTTGTACGTTTGACATAATAAGGTACATACATACATTCATACGATTTCTTAAATGAAAATATAAAATTATGATACATTAACAAATTTTTGAACGATTTAAAACTGTCTAATTTCTTGAAACCATATCGGTCAGCATCATGTGTTTGAAACTTGGTGTTGCCAACAGTATAAATAAATAAAGTCCAACTTTGTTTAAAACAATAATGGAATTAGGTGGAGTCTGGTGTTGTGTAATATTTGCTTTATTCATTCATTTCAGATCATACTTCTAAGTTTCAAAAAGGGTAGGTACACGCCAGAAAATAAAAAAAATACTTATTAATATTTAATCTGTAATCTAAAAGCACTTTAACACGGAGTGCTATATTAAAGTTTACAATGAAAATTAAATAAAAGAAATTATGAGTAAGAATGAATCCGATATACGATTGTTCCATTTCCGAGATTTTCAATGCAATGTGTACAGCACAATATACCATCGCCTCGTCTGCAGTTCTAGACGCGTGGGAATATAACAAGCGTCCTTATAACCTATAGAAACAGCGACGTCGAGGCAGCAATGTAACGAAATTAAATGTCGAAAATATATATTTTTTGAAGTTTTTATGATCGCTGGACAATTGATACATATTTTGGACAAACACAATTACGCTGATATTTACACATCCATAATAAAGATAGAAGAGAGAGAGAGAGAGAGAAAGAAGAGAAGATACGTGACACACGTCGTGACATACGTTTTAAGTAATTGATGTTCTGATTATTTTACAATTCTCTGTTTATTGAAGTACCCTGCGCAATATATCGTCAAAAGTGAATTAATTAAGACTTTGTTTTCTTTTTGTGAGAAGCAAATAAATAAGTGTGCATATGAACACACACATACATAAACATCAGACTCACAATATTAGACAGGAAACTTGACTATTGGCCATTACCGGCATCTCGACTAGTACTCGGATGTTTGCATTTGTCCTTCCCGTTGTCAGTTCGTGGTGCTATAACAGATTACTCACTAGCTTTCGTATGTTGTTTTGTTAAAAGGTGGTGATTTAAAATTAAAATATTTTTTATTTAAATAGGCGCATAGGCAAGGTTCTACATACATTAAATGTAAATCTATCACCTTTTGAATTCGGTACATAATTAAAATTATATTTAGTAGAATCGGCAAGACACTGTAGTTTCCCTTTTACATCGTGTAATAAATTCATTTACGTGTAATAAACATGATTATCATATGAATAAATGTATTTGTTCTTCGTGAAAATCAACTAATACTAACTCCAAGTTTTGTATAATCCGTACTACCTTGTAGGTATGAGTTTTTTTTTATAAAATAGTTCGGCGTTCAGACAAATTAGCCATTTTTTGGTAAGTGGTTCTCAACGCCCTATGGAGATTGGTGTCGTATGAAATTTCAACAATTTCTTATATCGCGAATGCGCCACCAACCTAGCGAACTAAGATGTTATTCTTAAATCCTTTACAATGTACACTGGCTCACTCACCCTTCAAACCTGATCGCAGCTACAATTCTGAGATTTCATACACAAAAATCACATCATTAAAAACATATTCTGCATGGCGAGTCTTCTTAGTATTTATTAGTATTTATCACCGTTAGCTGTACTTTGATAATCACCATGATGAATATACCTCTATGGTTCTGGTTGCAGATATTGCAACTCAATAAAGTCGGCCGCCGGATTATCACTTCATCCTCTTTGAGATTTCGACGGTTAATTGCTTTTGAAATAATAGGATTTCACTTTAATGAAAAATATCTATCCGCGTTATTGTATTTTCTAGCTGGAAATATTTTCAATATTTCCTAAGTTTTTTTTTGTATTAATCATTTGATTTTTATTCGACGAACTTTCAATAACGATTTATTCATATAGAATTAATTAAATATTTATATTTATTTGTCCAAACAAATTACAGAGCATAGTTATTACTTCACATTTAAGTGATTTTAAAATAACTACGTACCTATATCACCTACCGTACGTACCTATATTATGTGATACAAACTAATAATTAGAAATAAATATGCCAGTAACGTGTACAATGGCAAATTATCTCTTTGTATGTATTAGCTTCTATTATGTGATCATAGAGAGGTCGTATGACTGTGCTTACAATATTTATGATTAAGTGTTTGTTACTTACTGTGTTACTGACATTTCTCTCGGGCCGCTCCCATATTATGTCGAATAAAAATAAACATTTTTCGACTCATAGTTAAAGGTCAGATGAGTGTGAATTAATTATATTATTGCTACTAAGTGATATTTAAAATTTATTGTACTTTATACATGAATATTAATTAATTAAACTTTTACATATTTCTCGAATCTGTTACGTCTTTAATTACACGAATGTTGTTTGTTTTGTTCGAGAAGAATGCTACGAGATAAATAAAGCATGGACAATTAAAAAAATATTTTTAAACTTCGAATATGAATAGCTTACTGAAGTTCTCTTTTCATTTACTTACCTTATAATTCAGAACTCATATAATATTTCCTCGTAAAGCCAAGGCGGGAATAATGAATCTATTTGTATGCTAACAGGTGTCGTTTAATTCGAAGAAGTGTACTGTCAAACTGTTGAATGTGTTTTGTTACTTAAGACTTACTTATTTATTAATGATGCTGTACTATATATTACGTTTACTCTACAGTGAAAAATTTCATAATATTAACAGAAAAGTAGTAATTCAAATCTAAGCCAGCACCAAACATTTAACGTAATTGATTTTAGTATATAACACAAACCAATCTTGGGGACACATCGTGGGAAAAAACTGTATGTGTCGGATGAAATTTCGCTACATATGTTGGATGTATCTACAAAGCACTAGAATAGTGAGGTGGAATAAACTACAAACTTCTCCTTAATAACAGAGGACGCCGAATCCTAAACTCATCTCTTTCGTCTTTGATTTATTACATTATTAATAAGCATTTTTTTAATAATATAGGTAGGTGGACGAGCATATAGGCCACCTGATAGTAAGTGGTCATCAACGCCCATAGACATAGGCATTGTAAGAAATGTTAACCATCACTTATATCGCCAATGAGCCACCAACCTTGGGAACTAAGATAATGGGAAATAAGTGTGATTACACTGGCCCACTCGCACTTCAAACCGGAACACAACAAAAGCAAGTACAGCTGTTTTGCGTTACAATATCTGATGAGTGGGCTACCCACCCAGACGAGCTTACGCAAAACCACCAGTAAAAGTACGACTTTAGAATTACATTAAATGATTCCGAAATCTTCAAATTCCATTTTTTTTACATTAGCCTTTAGAAAGTATCTTCGAATTGATACAATCTACTTGTATGTTGCCTTGAAGAATGAAAAAAAGTTATAGCCTGTCAAGGTCACACTGGTAGGCAAAGGATTATCCTCAAATATAGAAGAAGCCTTTGAAGTTGTGCGGACATGTCAGTTTGAGAGAAGACTAGATTTTCAAAATAATTCATGATATGTACATTCATATATAATATGAACATGATAATATTTTCGATTACACCCAATAGTCCTTAACATAATATTAAAAAGTTTCAGTGTGAATTTTCTATAGATACTAATTATTTCTGTAAACAGTAGTGATAAAAAAATTGAGAGAGCCTTCTTATATGGTGTTTCTAAATCAGACTGAACTGCTCCACGAATTTTAACGATACGATAATTAGGACAGTTTTTTAAATGTAAAATGCTCTTTGTTTGCTATAGTTCTGACATCGGTGGTAAATAAAAATAATAATTATAACTTTGAACTAACTATAAGCTCCATAAGCTTCTCCATTAAAGGAAAGGGGGCCTATGCGCAGCAACATTTAAAATTTCCTTTAAATAAAACAAAGAGCCATCTAAACTTATCCCAACATATATATATCTATATATATAAAAGAAAGTCGTGTTAGTTACACTATTTATAACTCAAGAACGGCTGAACCAATTTGACTGAAAATTGGTAGGGAGGTAGCTAAGAACTGGGAGAAGGACATAGGATACTTTTTATCCCGTTCCCGTCGTTCCCGTGTGATGTGACATAAAATGTGGTATAACAAAACGCAACTGACATGTAATAACAAAACAACTCAGTCAAAATATAAGTCAGCGGTTCATTTGTTATAAATGTAATAACAAAACGCAACTGACAGCTGAGCATATTTTTAAAAAAGTCCGGTAGTATATAACAAAAAGCCACTGACAGCTGAGAATATTTAAAAAAAAAGTCTTGCCGGTTGATTAATTCGTATAAAACAAGGAATATAAATACTCTGCGCCTGTTTAAAGTTTCTAATAAAAAGAAAGAAAAGCGAACTTCAACTTCTAATTTTTTTTTTAATATCGTATTACCGTGCCATTTATCATCAATAAAAATACCATGCCGAGACCAAGACGATCAAATCTTTCTCGACAAAGCCGTAATGCAAGAGTAATTCGAAACATTGCGAATGAAAGCACTGAAGAAGAGCAAGAAAATGCACGTGAAGAGCGCCGCCTTAGTATGGCTCGACTACGTGCTTCTCACTCACAAGAGCAATGGGAGGCAGCCCGTGAAACGGCTCGGTTGGCAATGCGAAATCGTCGAGCAAACCTCAGAGATCAACAGCTAGATAATTTACGAAGCACAAGAAGAAATTCATCAAATACTGATTTGAATCGGGCAGCGTATCAATACGATTGCACGACTGATTACTACTTGCATACTAGCGTTCGCATTGGGCCAATGGACGTTGTTTGCGAGTATTGTGGCACATTAAAGTTTTCCGGAGAACGGCCAGGATTGTGCTGCCTTAATGGCAAAGTGAAATTGCCATTATTGACTCCGCCACCTGAGCCATTAAATTCATTGCTTCGTGGCGAAATACCCGAATCCCGTCATTTTCTTGGAAACACCCAAAAATACAATAGTTGTTTCCAAATGACCTCATTTGGGGCAGACATTATTGAAGAACGAGGATTTAATCCGACATTCAAGGTATTTATATTTATTTAAACCTTCATGATTATCACTCATATTGATTTTAGTATTACGGGACTTAATCGCGTGTGTTATTTAAGCTAAAATTAATATTCAAGGTATTTATTTGTTTTTGTACTTATACACAATACAGTAGAATAATAACATATTGTATTTATTCCTGTAGTGTTTGTAAAGTAATAATGACTGATTTTTATTTTGTAGATACAAGGACAGATTCACCATCGAATTGGATCATTGCAACCTCTCGATGATGGACAGCATAAATTTTTACAAATATACTTCATGGGCAACATAGAGGAACAACTTGATCGACGTCAAGAGATCAATACAGCAACGAAAAGAGCAATTCTTCAAGATCTGTAACAACTGCTTCAAGAACATCATGCGTTGGTCAGGTTGTTCAAGAGTGCATTGGAGCGCATGCCAAATGATGACTACAAAGTTGTGATCAGAGCGGATAAACGACCATCTGGAACACACGAGCGCACATTTAACGCTCCAACAATAGATGAAGTTGCCATTCTGATTGTTGGTGAAAATTTGGAATCACGAGATATTGTGCTTAAACGTCGCGATACTGGACAACTGCAACAAATATCTGAAACACATCGTTCATAAGACACATTACAATACCCGCTGATGTTTTGGAATGGAGAAGATGGATATTATTTTAATATCAAAATGATAAATCCATTGAATGGTGAGTATCAATATCATAAGCCTTGCTCTTGATCGAAGACATGTGTTATCTCATGTGCGGTAGTTTATTAGTCAGGTTAGGAATGCCAGCGCCAAATTGTGAAATGAATGACGCATTTAATCGAGAATTGGAACGGGAACGTGAATATGATCACCAGGAATTAGATTTAGTAGTTCAAACGAATGTACCCCTGATGAATCCCCAACAAAAAGAAGTTTATGATACAATAATGAAGGCAATTGATGATGGAAACGGTGGTTTATATTTCCTGGATGCCCTTGGTGGAACTGGTAAGACATTCCTCATGTCAGTAGTTTTAGCCACTGTTCGTGCAAGATCCAACATTGCGGTTGCAGTTGCTTCTTCTGGTGTAGCAGCCACATTGCTAGAAGGATGTCGTACGGCACATTCTGCATTGAAATTGCCGTTAAATCTTCAATCTATTGAAGAACCAACATGCAACATTACAAAGCGCTCCGCTACGGCCAAAGTTTTATCAGAATCGAAGATCATCATCTGGGACGAATGCACAATGGCGCACAAACGTGCATTGGAAGCACTTAACCGAACGTTGAAAGATCTACGTAATGACTCGAGATGTTTTGGAGGAGCAATGATTTTACTGTCTGGTGATTTCCGCCAAACATTGCCAGTAATTCCCAGATCGAATGCTGCTGACGAAATAAACGCTTGCCTTAAATCATCGAATCTATGGCGCTATGTTAAGAAACTTCAGCTAACAACAAACATGAGAGTTGCATTGCTGAACGATACATCTGCTGAAGATTTCTCTGACCAATTGCTAACTATCGGCAATGGTCGAGTACCCGTCGACGAATCGAGCGGATTGATTTCATTTCCTCCGAATTTTTGTAACTTTATCTTATCAAAATACGAACTCATCAACAAAGTATTCCCAAACATCATGACTAACCTCAAAAATAATGAATGGTTGAGTGAGCGAGCAATTTTGGCAGCTAAGAATAAAGATGTAGATGACTTAGATTACATAATTCAGGATGACATCATTGGTACACTGCATTCTTTCAAATCTATTGACTGTCTAACAAATGAAGATGATGCCACCAACTATCCCATTGAATTTTTAAACTCCTTGGATGTACCTGGCTTACCACCGCACAATTTACGACTAAAGATTGGTTCTATAGTAATCATGCTTCGAAACTTAAACCAACCAAAATTGTGCAACGGAACACGTTTGGTGGTAAGTAAATTGATGAACAATTTGATTTACGCCACAATTCTCAAAGGAAAATTCAAAGGTGAGGAAGTTCTCAATCCGAGGATCCCGATGGTCCCAACCGACATGCCATTTCAGTTTAAACGGCTTCAATTTCAGATCCGTCTAGCATTCGCCATGACTGTAAATAAGTCACAAGGCCAATCGTTGAAAGTTTGTGGTCTTAATCTCGAACACCCATGTTTTTCCCATGGCCAATTATATGTGGCATGTTCACGTGTCGGAAGACCTTCCGCGTTATTTGTTTTCGCGCCTAATGAAAAAACAAAAAATATCGTTTATCACAAGGTGCTACAATAAATGGCAAATAAAGAATAATTGAATAATTATATCTTTTTTATTTACATTATTAAATTATTAATTACCCTAAGTTAAAAATTAAAAAAATGTGATAATTTGATATTGCCTTTAAGGTGGAACAAAGTTCACCGGGTCAGCTAGTATATATATATATTTTATGCATATAGTTGATACATATGTTATTCAAATGTTTTCATTTGAAAATGCTAATTTTTAAAATCAAATTCCACTCGGACTGGGAGATGCTTTAGGGTAAATCCGCCTTTGTACATTATAAATTGAAAATATCATTAAATATTTTCTGTGTATGATTGCTTTTATGACTTTATATGTACAATAAAGAGAATAAACTCGTTTGTCTAATTAACAAATTCTGTAGGATTGTATTAAAAAAAAATCTTTTGGTTAAACATTCAAACGAACAATTCGTGCAAAAGATTTATAGATTAGAATAGTAAGTTCAGCACAATGGCACGGCATTGTGAGTGTTGAGAGCGTGTCGCCGACGTCTCGTTACCGGCTCGGAGACGTGTCAACAGATCTGCAATTTAAATGTCTCCGCTTAAACATACGTCAGCTAGCGTGGACTTTTTGAAGAAAACAGCTTCGAAGATATAATCTTATTTCTAGTTTATTTATAGGAAAAATATATCTACATATACGCGAAATAGGTTATATTTAACTTTTTGAGAAAACTCATACTTTACATTATGCTAGCTGTTCTCGCGGCTTCGCCCGAGTGGGATATAATTTCCGACTATACTAAATACATACAACGCGGATAAAGCAGCTCGGAAATTATCATTATTTCAAGCTTAAATCTTTTTGTAACCCTAATAAAATAACCTATTTTACGTCAGATTTTAATGGAAAAGAATACATAAAATCGGTTAACTAGATTTGAGTTTATCGATTACAACCAAACAAATCTTTCCTCTTTATTACAGATTAGTGAGTAATTTTACACATTTACAATTTCAAATTTAATGTATTGTGATATTTTAATAACATAATTAAGTTTAAATTGAATAAATAGCGATATTTGGATATCGAGTTAATTGTTTTATATATTATATTTATATGTGTATTATCAGAGATTAATCTCTGCAGAACAGATTTTAACACCTGCCGCGTACAACTATCCCGAGTGAACTGGTACAACAACTAGGTAATTATGTTATGACGTCACGTTGGAAAAGCTGTTGAAATAATTATTAACTACTGTAAATTACAAAAACTTTCACTTTGTATTGAGTTCTCTCATTACGTTCACAAACGTACAAATAATGATTATTTGTAAAACAGTCTAACTGGTCTAGTAGCTTATAAGGCTGTTGATTACGAGGTTCTCAGTTCACATCCCGGGAAGAACATAGTAGGTAGTAATTACAATTGTATGTCTCTAAAAGGACATTAAGGCGTTGGTTCAACGCTTGAACTCTTTCCGGTCGTGTCAGATTTGACATCCCAAAAGATTATATTTTTTATTTTTATTTTATTAAATAGGAAGCCAACGCTGTATACAGTTTTGTTTCTTATTCTAGAATACAATTTTAAATAACTTAAATATAAAAATTGTAAACCTCACTTATAGGCTAATTTAACATGCGTAGGAATAAAAAAAAGTACATTCTTTGTTATAAAACTTAAAAAAGAACTAAATTACGTAAGCAAAAAAGAGAAAAGAGAAACTAACAAAACAAAACATCCAAAAATAATAACAAAAAAAGAATAATAATAATAATATAATATCTTGGGACATTATTCTCACATGGCTATCTGATCCCAAACTAAGCAGAGCTTGTACTATGGAAACCAGGTAACTGATATACTACATATACTACTTTTCTTCTGTAAATACATACTTATATAGATAATTACACCCAGACTCAGGACAAACAGACATGTTCATGCACACAAATGTCTGTCCTGGGTGAGAATCGAACTCACAACCTTCGGCGTGAAAGGCAAGTATTTACCAACCACGCTAACGTGACGACGTTATAAAAAAATTGTCAATTAAATTAATTAATGTAAATAAATAAATTAATGAACTTACTACGACATACATATGAGCTTGATCTTGCGTCTTAGAATTAAATAAATGAAGGTTAACGCTAAGTGGTTAGATGCTTTATAATTTGTCCTTTAAAGCGTAAAGTAGATTGTTGAAAAATATCTAGGATAGCTTTTTTGAAGATATTATTATATGCAATAACCATTCTGTTAATAGGTGCAGCCCAGCCCAGGTTCCTTTTCGTAAACCCTTGACTAAAGGTTTGCTTATTTTTAATGACACTTCTAGCGTTATACCTTGGTACTGCCAATTTAACTCTGCTTAACAAATTTGGACAATCAATACCTCCATTTACAATACTATGCAAAAAACATAAATCCATTAAGTCTCTACGATTAGATAGTGAAAGAGCTTTGTATAACTTTAGCTGTTCTTTGTAATACTCATTCTGATTGAAAACATTGTCTTTGTAAGCCAGGTGACGTTAGATTTTTTTTTGTATTCTTTCAATTCTATCTTTATGTAATTGATAGTGAGGACCATGCGACCGAACAATATTCAAGTCTGCTTCTAATCATTGTGTTAAATAGTGTTATTTTGGTTGACGACCTTTTAAATTCTTTTGACGCTCTTAAAATAAATCCTAATAGTGTGAGTGATTTTTTAATTATATTATCTACATGTGCTATAAAACTTAACTTATGATTCAGAATAATTCCAAGATCGCGTATTTGATTGACTTTCTTTAAGACATTACCTTTAATACTGCAATCAAAATTTAAGTTTTTTATCTTTCTACTGAAGGTTATACTGTAACATTTTAAATAATTTAATTTTAAATGATTATGATCACACCATACCGAAAGCCTGTCTAGATCACTTTGGATATTCTTAGAATCATTGTATATTTTAAGATCATCAGCATATAATTGAAATTGACAGTGCTTGAAACACTCCACTATGTCATTTACAAAAATACCAAATAATATTAGCCCAAGAATAGAACCCTGTGGTACTCCTGAAGTCGCAGTAAATGTGTGTGACTGGTAGCCTCCGATAACCACGTTCATTTTACGGCCCATCAAATACGATTCAAACCACCTTATAAGGTTACCATTGATAGCGTAGCCGCTTAGTTTTTTCAGCAAAATGTAATGATTGACAACGTCAAACGCTTTGGCCAAATTAAATAAATTACTGAATAAATGCAGTCTATTTGTTCTGAATTGTCCATTGCCATTGATAAATCATCAACAATTACAGTCAAATTTGATATGGTGGATCGTTTTTTTAAAAAGCCATGTTGATTTTCTATCATTGCTGGCTTCATGTGCCATGTAATTACCGGAGAAATAAAAGATTCAAACACTTTTGAAAAAACTGTCAATATACATATTGGTCTGTAATTTTTAATGTCTTTTATATCACCACTTTTGAAAATAGGAACTACTCTTGCATCTTTCCATACACTTGGATATTCGCCAGCACACAGTGACTTAATATTAGAAATAAAGGCTTTGCCAGTAAATAAGCACAATGTTTAACAAAAAAGGGTGGCATATTATCTGGGCCTGCCCCTTTATTTACCTCAAGACATTTTAACTTTTTTATAATATTCTTTTCCAGAATATGTATACTGCCTAAATCGGAGATGGATATTGATTTTAAGGTTTTTGGTGACCGTGTGGTTGTTAAGTTGGCTGAAATGTACATATTAGAGAAATGTTTTGCAAATTGACTACAAATATCAGAACCTCTGTTAAACGAACAACCATTAAGAGTCATCACCGCAGGATAATCGCTTTTATTACTACGCAGATTTTTTAAGTATGAGTAAAAGTATTTTGGATTTTTTTTTATATTGTACTCCACCCTATCTAAATAATTTTTATAGTCGGTATTAATCAAAATTTCACATCTATTTCTTAAAAGCTTAAATTCAATTTCATCCATAGGATTATTATATTTTTTAAACAATATAGAATATTGTTTAAAAAATATAATAATTTAAAAAATATAATTAATTATGACATTGCACATAAATAATTGCTCACTATTATATTATGTCCTGCGTAGTTGACTGGTATCTCTTGAGAATAAAAACGTGCGTCAACGTTAAAAGGTGGTAGGGCCTTGTACAAGGTGTAGATACCACCCACTCATCAGATATACTACCGCAAAACAGCAGTACTTGGTATTGTTGTGTTCCGGTTTGAAGGGTGAGTGAGCCAGCGTAATTACAGGCATAAGAGACATATCATCTTAGTTCCCAAGGTTGGTGTTCCCAAGGCTACCTTTTACAACATGAATCTATTAAAAACAAATATCAAAACAGAAAATGCTATACTCACATAATATCGTATAAAACCGTCAAACGATCATAATTCCGTGGGAAGCAACTAAGAGTCGAGTTTCAATTCTCTCATTATGTAAATCCCTTTGTTTTCTCTGTCCTTTTATTAAGCCTTGTGTTTTGTCTGTTTTAATGACAGCTTCATATGTGGACCCTGTTAATACATGTGAATTTTGATGACGTAAACGAAATCGAATCACACGAATACGCACACTGACAAAGACTCATCTACGGATACTATTTGAACATCCATATTATATATATTTAATTGCATAAATTATGCAGATATCAGATAATGCCAAAATACACTCTTTTTCCAGTCAATCCAAATGGTTATATTAATTAATTAACGATAAAAATGAGCAAATACACACACACAAAACAAAATTCTCACACATATATAATATATTATAATGTCAGAACTGAACACATATCTCATATCAGTCATATATTTATTATAACAAGACAAAATAAAATAGATTGTTATGAAAATACTGCAGTTTTCTCGTGATCGCTTTTCTTGCGTCAATAGGTAGTAAGTTCAAAAAGCCTTTCATACTCGTAATTATATGTTCAACTGCCTCGTTGATCTAGTGGCTTGATGTAAGGTCGCCCACCCGGAGGTCCTGGGTTCAGTTCCCAGGTCGGGCCAATGAAATGTTATTGGGTTTTTCTGTCAGAAAATTCTCAGTAGCAGCCCGGAGTCTGGAAGTTGGAAGTGTGTTCACTCCCGTGCCTCGGAAAGCACGTAAAGCCGTTGGTCCTGCACCTGAACTCTTTCCGGTCGTGTCGGATTTGCCGTCCCATCGGATTATGAGAGTTAGGGAATAGAGAGTGCACCTGTGTTTGCGCACACACTTGTGCACTATAATATATCCTGCGTAGTTGGCTAATCTCTCTTGAGATTGGCCGCCGTGGCCGAAATCGGTCTGGAGGACATTATTATTATTATTATTATATGTTCAATAGTAAATAATTTCAGCAATAGATAGACATACAAGTAAAATAAGTTCTTAATGGTAAAGCATAGTTAAGTATTTTTACTAATAAATTTTACATTATCGAACACGGAAATCACATTACTTTTTACCATTTATTTCAAACATATTTTTTATTAATAACTTTTGATGTACAACATAAAGTTCAACTTAAAATAATCTTTTCCGTGCATATGTAATTCTATGTGTGATTGCCTCATTGGTCTCGTGTCCTGATCCTGTTCAAACCTGGGTCAGTCCGATAAAAATAATTGGGTTTTGTTCTTAAGAAATTCTTAGTAGCAGTCCCTAGTCTCGAAGTTACTGCTTAATTAATAATTTCATATCTCGAAAAGCACGGAAAGTCGTCGGTATTGGGCCTGAAGCGTGCCATTGGATTACGAGTGACGAAATAGAGAGAGCACTTGTGATTACACACACACTTGCTATACGACACAATATGTTCCGCGCATTTAAGCCTCCCTTAAGAATTGCCGCCGTGACAGAAATCTGTCAGGACGACATCATAATCAAATTCTTTTGATGCTAAATTAAATACAAATGAAAAAGAGAAATTTGCTATGAGTTAAGAGATAATAGACTTCAGTGTTATTTGTTATGTCGACAATTTTACCCAATTATTATGAAGTATCATAAAAATACCTGGATGAATTTATTTCGCCGGCTTTTCTCAAATAACAGAAAATAATATTGATGCAAAAGCTGACTACTGCTAACTTTTTGTCTATTTATTTCTCTGCATTGTATAATAAAAAAAAAACCCTTATGAATTGTATTTGTAACTGGTCGTGTTAACGAGATCGAGTGATGCATGCAATCTCTTGCAATGCAATAGTCTTCGCATGAACTCACACTGCATATCGACCGCAGGCTGTATGCTCCATATCAACTTTAATTGAGCTACATTTTCGTCTGCACATACAGTTAAAGCTTAACAAGGCGGTGTCCGTAAATTAATACTTTTTTATTATAAAATCATCTAAGAGATAAAATATTTATTTTTAAATAAATCTAACACCATTTATTTCTTAGCATAACTTTAACATAATACATATAAGGAGGGGTAAGACTAACTTGCTTAAAAAATTCCCATAGCTAAGATCCTTTTTTATGTAAGAGGGGCCAACGGGCAGGAGGTGCACACGATGGAAAGAGACAACCGCTCATGACCCTGCACGTCCTCAATCAGGTTGACGAAAAATTAGATTTATTTAATTAGGAATATTTTAACGAAAACCACATTGCTTATCTTATGTAATTAGGTCTATGCTGATATGTGCAAGAAGTGATAATGGTATTTATTGTGTTTTTTTTATATTGGTGTTATTTAAAATTATTTATTTTAAATAACACCATATTATATTTAGTTATTTTTGAATGTGATATTTAAAATTATTAATAGGCAAAATTATAAATATCTGCGGATTCTTATTATTATAAGACAAATATCATGCATTCAGAATTAAATTCATTTTTTCTTCTTTGCGGAGTCGAAAACTTGGTCTTATAAGTATACTTAGTAGGCAGAAAATTTTATATAATATCGAAAGTATTAAATACGCAAACGAAGTCGAGTGAATATCGTTATTTCATCCCCCTCGTACGTTCAGTTTCCATACTAATTAATGTAATTTAATATTTAATATTTTGTTATAACTCTTCATTATTTTTCCGTGTAGAAAATTTAACAGCGTTTCAGCCAAATTCCCGATTTTTACCACGAACCGTACTCACTCGTTTACGTACTTCGTTTGATTTTGTGTTATTAATATATTTAATATGTATATTTAAGGTAGGCAGACTGAAAAATTACCACCTGATGGTAAATCTATGGTACCGGCTATAGAAATTGTCACTGTAAGTTGTAACTTGTTATTGTAACTTAACTTCTTGATCATAAAATTTTCTTTGCTAATTTCAAATCGACGCCATTTTGTTAGACAGTAAGATAACGTAATTAAATCATTATTGGCGCAACTTGTGATTTGCGATGTTTATGTATTATTTCGTTCATATGTATTATTTCCATTTTTAAATTTAATTATGTCAGTTATTTACATCAATATGTATGATTCGAGGTTTTTTTAAAATCAGTTTTCACTTCTGGATGCTAAATATAAATATAAATTAGAGTCTATTGTATCCGTGCGGAGAAGTGTTGCTAGTACTTGAAGTAAAACTTAAGATCCTCGTATAAGGGAGTCAACTATATTACTACTCGGGTAGTACCAGTTTTACGAGCCGACAGAATGGAGGTTCAAGAGCCATCAGGAGTTGGTACAGCTCAATTAGTTTTAATGCTGTTACAAAATAGTAATTACAATTTGTAATCACGGACCAATCTAACGATAGCTTAATTAACTGTCCTTTAGTAATTATGCACTTAAATGTAAACTAGTTAAGAATAAGGAAATCGTTTAATTAATTTAATTATCGTTATTTTTAAATGAAAATTTATTTTATATACCTATCATTTTATATATATTAATATAATTATTTAAATAATTGGTGTGATCTGTATTGAATATTAATTACTAGCTAACAAATATATTTTCTTGTCTATCTTAGGCAAAATATACTAGATACCTATTAAGAAATCATAACATCAGTAAAACATTTTATGCAAATAAATGATTATTATTATGATTATGATTCAATTTAACTTATATATTAGTATACATTTTCTTTTCTTCTAGTATATATTTTTTCAATATCATGAGTTAACTATTGTTTTTAAATTTGTTTTAATATGTCAAAGTATAATATTTGTATTTTAAGATCATAATGGTATCGTCATTTATTTACAAACGCAACACAAGAGAGAGTCTTCAGAGAAGACAAGAATGATAATAAATACACACAAAAGCAAAAACATATTTTCTCAAACCTATTATATCGATGGCAGCAAAGTAGATACGGACATCTACATAATAGCAATTTTTCAGGAGAGCACATTAAGTAAAAATAGTAACCATTTCGACATTTATGTATCAATTAACTTGAAAATTTTCATGATGATTTAAAATAACATTTTTTATTTATTGTATAACGGGCTTAATCGCTATTTCGTTATTTTTCTGAAATAATGTAGATGTATTTTTTTTTTACTTTGTAAAAGCCTCAACGTAAAAGAAGACATCTGCCTGATATCCATTTATTGGTTGTAACCAAAATAAAGCTCATTCCAATTAAGATATTTAATAAATTAAGGTAACTACCTCCAAAACAATTTTAAGGATATTTAAAGCAATCTAAGCAACATAAATACAGTATTTAACATTTTTAGACTAAAATTTTGTAGATGTCTTTATTTACTTTGCATATAACATTTCACACTTCATCTACGTCTCTCAGTTAAACTCATTTAATTTCCTAAACCACACAAATGTTTTGTTTTAATAATTATGCGTATGCAACAATACTGTTTTATTTATTATTTATTCATAATAATTATATGTATATTTTTGTTTATGGACAAAAAAATCAAAACTATTTTAAGTAAATTATACTTTAGATTAACTATCAATGAAAATCATTTTTTTATTAATTAATATAAATAAAGTATAATGCTAACATACAGATAAAAAATGAATATCACTGTTTCTTAAAAGTATAATCACCTTTGAAATTTACAGAATATCAGGCTATTTTTAATCACTCAGTTAAGTGTTTTATTGGTAACGAGCTGTGCCCGCGGTTCTACCCGTGTATAACTCAAAGAAATCACTAAAAGCGGACTTATAGTACTTAAGTAATAGCATCATTTTTAGTTTCATTTTCGTGGGATATAAGTATTTATTGGTTTTGGCCGCATCCAGATCTAGATAGGGCAACATACATAGGCCATGAGAAAAACAGGATTCCCTTAAATCTATTCCAATATATTTTAATGTCTGTCTCTGTGCTTTTTTTATTATGACTGCAAACGATACCTTCATAAGATATAATATCCTTTAAAACTGAAAGCTAAATCTGTATTTAAAAAATAAGTACTTATTTATGATAAACTAACTATTATAAAAAAATGAGTAATCATAAATTTAACGAAACAATGAAATGAAAATCTACGCAAATAATGGATTATTTTAGAACTAATTTGATTACCATAAAAAAAGGTTATAGTAAGTCATCCTTAAATGATGCACATATGATATCGTGGACGCTTTTTTATTTTTTAAGAAAAACAATTCTGGCATACGTGATTGTTGCTTAACTTTAACCGTTTAGGCAGCGCACGCAACGGTAGCTCTCAAAAAGAATAAATTATCCCCGCGTCTGCAAAAAAAATTATTGATACTTGAGCTCCTATTGGTTGTAGCTTGATGTTAAATATAATAATAGCCTTTGATAAAGGGGCTATTCAACACTTAATAAATTTTCAATTTGAACCGGTATTTTTTTGAGATTAACGCAAAAAAAAGTGATCAAGACGTTAACAATGAGGTGCGAATATACTAGTTATTTTTTAAGTTCTGCGTCGTCAACTGCTATTGACTCTCCTACGCTACTGTGTTTGATATTTTTGTAAAAATCATCGTAGATATCTTGATAGAAACTAATATTTTAAGGATACATAAATGTAGAATACTATAAACAATATATTTTTAACAAAAAGTGCGATAAATTAACCGCGTTCCTGCGTAATCACGTATGCAAGAGTGTGATAAGTGACTGGTGTCTTTGTTTGCGGTTCAATCATCTGTGGATACTCCGAAGTAATGGCGGACAAACTCAAATGACCGTTTCTACTGCGGCATTTTTTAAAATTCGAGTGTAGATGTACTCATTTATGTACCAGATAATTACAATTACTTAGAAAAATTAAAAAAAACTTTAATATAGACTTGTAGATAAGGTTAATATAAGCTTATTTTCGTAAAAAAATAATTTTCACAAAAATGCTGATGTTCGTATCTACTTTGCTGCCATCGATATTATATACAATAGTATATAATTTAACTAATAACACTGAAGATAAAAATGTCATCGTTATAAATATAAGCATAAATAAAACAAAACGACATTTTCAGTGACCCAAGTATGTAAATAACGTTCTGATGGCAGTGCCATATATGGCTTATAAACTATATAAAATAACTTAGCACTTAAATAAAGTAAAATTTTTATAATAGTTTTTGTTTTTAATCATTCAAATTTATACTATTTATATGAGTTTTTATTTGTTTATAGGCGTATCAGTCGAGACATTAGGTAAATCTTCTTCCAATAGGTAAAACCATCTTATGTTACAATTCAAAATCTAAAATAATTTAAACGTAATTAAAATTAACGGCGATCCGTCGGTGTCGTCCAACCACGTTATAAGGCGGTCCGTTTGACGTTCCGCCAGAGTGACATAGCAACAAAAGTCTGCTAACACTCTCGTCTCAAATTCTATAGTCTAAATTATTGACAGCACCACAGTCTCGCCGACAGATTTAATATGTGTAGTGTTCACCTATTGTTATGTAGTTATTAGTATGTATGTGTAGGTAAATAAATACAGCACCCACCCACCAATTTTCAAATGTCGTAAATAAGGCTGCATTGGCTCATTTTCAACTATGTAAGACGATTTACAATAAGAAAGATAAATAAGTTATAAATTATAATTATATGGGTACTTTAACTATCGATATCAAATAAGGTATACATACAATAGGTATATACAAATGTCTGTGTGTTACGTATAGGGGAGTAGCAAAAACGGTTTGTTTGTACTATTTTTATGCTAGAATACTATCTCGAAAAAATAAAACACCATTTACTTTAGAAATATGGCTCTCATTATTCCCCTTAAACATTCAGAATTGTAGGCTATTTCTCACTTTTATCGGGATTGCGATTTCTCCTCTCCTTACAGAAAACATTCTTATGTCGAGCTGTATAAAAATATTTGAATATATATTTACTGTGTAATATTGTTCATTTATTTACGAAGTACAATCAATTAGAGAAACGTTTCTATATATAACGTTTCAGTGAAACGTTTTTCACGTAAATAACTTTGAATTCTGTCACGTGTATTTAATATGATTTTTTTGTTTTGGATGTGCGACGTGAGTAAAGTCGACTCTACAATATTGATGTAAATTACCAGCAATTATACAGTAACTTCGATAAGTTAGGGCACAAATAATAGAAACGTGTTTGTGGAGATGAGCGTGTATTGTTTGAATTGTCATCTCCCCGGGGGACTCAAGATGATTCAGAATGATGAATATCTTGATTAAACGAATTAGGATTAATCGTAGTCTTGGAAACGAATGATAAGATGATGAAAAAGGGTTATGTGTTTTTCCAAAATAAATGACCCTTCAAAATTCTCGCTTGGAAAGTATACCTCTAAATAGCAAATGCTTGCATAGTATATAAAAGTACAAACGAATTCCGCTAATGGTAAAGTTATTTTTTTTACTTTGTATACAAAAATATCTTTACTATAACTTGAGTAAGATATACTATTTTTAAGATACATTTTTAAGATCCGTGCTGCATTGCGAACAGTTGTAGTGTGAAAAGTTGATAAGATCTGGCATTAGTTCGACTGTCCTCTTAAAAAATTACTTTTCTTTACAATATTTGGCATGAGTTAAATAAATATACACTACTCAATTGTGTTCCAATTCAAATAAATAATATCCTGGGACATTATTCACACACGGCGATCTGATCCCAAACTAAGTAGAGCTTGT
Organism: Nymphalis urticae; assembly: GCA_905147175.2. Classification (NCBI taxonomy): domain Eukaryota; kingdom Metazoa; phylum Arthropoda; class Insecta; order Lepidoptera; family Nymphalidae; genus Nymphalis; species Nymphalis urticae. Next base: position 11,251,986 of record LR989991.1, read on the forward strand.
ACAATGGAAACCAGACAACTGATATACTACATATACTACTTTTCTTTTGTAAATACATACTTATATAGATAATTACACCCAGACTTAAGACTTAAGATAAACAGACATGTTCATGCACACAAATGTCTGTTCTGGGTGAGAATCAAACCTAAAGGTTGTTTAGCGTGAAAGGCAAGTATGTATGTGACCCAGTGTAATCACGCGTTCAAAGTACGTGATAACTTAGGTCTCATAGTTAGCCGAGAAATGGCATCTAATTCGCCTGGCATTCTTGATATCTAACGTTTTTGCTCATTAGACGTAGGTTTCAACGGCAACATGCTTAGAACATTTGTTTAACGATGTAATCAAGAAAAATACTGAAGCACAAAAAATGTACTGGATACGTTTTATACGTTATTTAATCTAAATTAAATTGAATTTAATCTCTGTTAAATAACGTTTTATCTACAGCGGCCGTAGTGTGTCCTCGGTTAAAGTTACGTTTTATTTCCACACTCATAATGGGACAGCAATCCGACACGTTTTGAGAGATTAGATGCAGGATGCGGCTTTAGTCGGGTGAAAAACTGAAAAACGAGTATTTTGATAGAAAAAGCATATATTATCCGACACGTATTTGAATCGTCGATCAATGATTCTGAACCGACCCAGACTGGTCTATTCTATGTACTATAACATGAACATGTAACATAATAATTTCATATTTTTAACGTTTTTAAATACATTAATATATAAAAATTAAAATTAAAAGTAGCTACCGTACAAATCATGACCGCGCAAGAATGCTAGAAGCATTTCTCCTATGAATGGCAATTCTGATCCTCTAGGCGAAAAATGAACCAGCCCTCCTGTATCCAGTAGAGGATATCAGACGCGGTGTTATATTTTTAACGAAAGTTTTTGCAGTTTTACTTTAAATTTCAAAAATTTGAAATAAGAGACGAATATTTGCAGCGGTTTGCTTCAGCTTTTAACCTTTAACCTTTTCATGTTCACATTAGTCGTAATAAATATGATTATTACGGTCCAGCATCTTCATTTATGAGATATAAAAAATTTTCATGTTCATGTAATATTAATATTTTTCCCTATAAATATGTTTGGCAAACTATTCATTTTAAGCCGTGTTGTAAATTTTGATAATGTCCAAATAGACAAAAAGATCAAAAACAATTAATAGTTTTTGCTCTGTTTTTTTTTTATGATTATCTCGTGTTACAATTTACAAAGAACACTTAAATGTTGATATATATTTAGGTTCATAAATTTTGTAAATGTACAGATTACAAACAATTGGTAATGCACTTTAAAAAAACAAATAAATGAATAAAAATTATCGTACAAAATGGAAGCCAAAATACTTATAGAATATATACCACATACTTCATATTATATAATAAATATTATAAATATATATAACAAAAATATTCGACTATACTGAGGTTATTAAGAAAATTTTATTTAATTCTTGTAATGATATATTATGTTCAGAAAATAAGGGTTATAACGATTGACTATAATTTTCAACACCTCTCAAATTACAAGAATATAAATTAAAAAGCACACAATGCCTACTGCTAATGCAACCGTCACATCACAAGGGCTTGTAGTTAAGCTGAATATAGACAATGAATAGCTTAAGTATTTTTCAGATATAGTAATACATAGGGAGCTATGTATTACTATATCTGAAAAATACTTATGACAGACCCTTTGTCATAAGGATTAAATTTGTACAGTATTAATCTCCATTAGTATAAATTACGTATTGATTGCCAGTTAAATGTTGCAATTAATTTAGTACCAATGAAGAGGCTAATGTATTTTTTTTTATATTTCATAATTCGTGAATTTATAGGTGAGATTGTTCAGTGAATAGAACATGTAGATATTAATTGAAATTCGCGTGTTCGAGGCAAGCACCACATAGTATACTTAACTTGGCTTTTAATTCATTTTGTGCTGTGACAGAAAACATCGTGAGGATACCTGAATATATCTGTAGCGAGGAAGACAAGTAGCGATGCAGCTGCATCTCAGCAAAATAATCATATCACTCTACGTCAACGCAACTAAACGCAACATAGCGTAACGTAGAAGCATGAATTGGTCTTGCGCTGGCAGTATTGGAACGACCACGCTTCTGTTCGCTATCTCGAAATCTCTGTAAGCATTAATATTACTTCATTATGTAATATTTTTATTACGTAAACCAAAAATTTGGTAGCTTCAGCAATTTTTTTAGTAAATATTTTCGAGGGGTTTAGCTGTACCGCAATTAACACGTTGATAGAACGTTCAGAGGCAGTACATTAGTGGAGTGGATGTCAATTTCTTCGCAGTTCTAATCTCTTTAGCCAAATTAATGTTATGGAACTTTGTACACAGTACGTTGCGTTCCGCATAGTCTTACTACTGGTACTACTTAGTAGTAATTACTTTACTCTTTCACAAATTCTACTGATGTATTTTTAGATGTAGGTATGTATTCGATAAGACTGTTGATTACGGAGATCTTTTTTTTTTTATAGAAAAGGAAGGTGGACTAGCATATGGGCCACCTGATGGTAAGTGGTCACCAACGCCCTTAGACATTGGCATTGTAAGAAATGTTGCTCATCGCTTAAATTGCCAATGCGCCACCAACCTTGGGAACTACGATCTTATGTCCCTTGTGCCATTAATTACACTGGCTCACTCACCCTTCAGACCGGAACACAACAATACCAAGTACTGCTGTTTTGCGGCAGAATGTCTGATGTATTTAAGTAATCTATCTCACAGTCGGCCATTATAATTATTTTAGCGAAGATCTTTTAAGAAAAATACCTTGACCTAAGAAAAACCGGCGAATGAAACTCAACTTTTTTCTAGTTTTGTAATCGTTTACAATTTTCAATATAATAAAGAAACAACCGGGAGACGATGGTTTTATTCCCAAGGTAATATAAATATGCTGGGAATACGTTTGGTTTGCTTTCTCTGATCCTTTTGTAAAACCGTATGTATACATTGACCCACAAAATAGTTAACAACTCCATACAGCCGAGAAACAGTAGTTAGAAGTTTGTGTTTGTTCTTCGTACCAATGTAATGAGTATCAGATTGTTTCAGAAATGCATTAATATTTTATATTCACTCAATATATATCTTGAGTCAGCTCTGACTTATAAAAGTTAAATAAAGTAATATATATAGTAATTACAAATAAAATATTCGATGATTTCAATACGATTCGGCAATACAATCACACATATTGTATATAGCTACGGAAAATCAGCGTTGGAACTCGAGAATCCGATGTTATAGGCTTATAGCTTACTGACTTAAGCTGATTGGCTATTTGTGACGTCATAGTATTATGTAGTTAATATTGTTTAATTTTTCTGTTGTTCTTGTCTGTCTGTTAGATTGTTTTTGTTTGTGTTATTATTTTTAATTTTATTTTATGCGTTACGGTTAGAATAAAATAGCGTCGCCCAATCTCAAACCGTAGGTATCATTGAGAATTTTTTTGTTAAGCCAGCAAACGCATCTGTAGAATGAGGACAGATGAGAGTCAAAGAAGAGGAAGAAAAGTGGTATAAATTCAAAATAAACTTTATATATAAAGACACTAAGGACTATTTTCGTATTAACTAGTAGTTTTTAAAATTATTAATAATTGAATAAGCATAAACATAAAAAACGATAAATAGAGTAAGATTAAAAAAATGTCAGATACCTAGTCATAATATATTTCATAATTCAATCCTGTCCATCCTATAGCTATACGGTTGTCGCTCTTAAATATTATTAAATTGCTTGTAAGTATTTAAGTAATCTATACTATTATTATTAGGCCTCCTAAGACGGACAGGCGATTATTATACATAAATCCTGAACAAAATCCCCCCTTCTTAACACGTGAAGAAGGCCGCGGGTAAAAACTAGTAATAATACAATTCTCAAACGGAAAACCATACTGTTAGATATACGAGTTGTTGGTGTCGATGTCATTAATTTGCAGTAATTATTTCGATAACCGCACATCAAAGCTGCAATACTATTGTGCCTGGCACGATAGTATTCCTGCTTTGATGTGGTGTCTTTGTAATGCAATATTATTAATGTACCCATTTATATTATACAATAATATTAAATGAATTACTTTCTGAGTAGTAAATAGTATTATACAAGTAATTACTTTGACAATAATTTCGAAAATTTATTTGAAGGTTTCGCTTCGCTTTCGCTGGGGAATGGCATGGTGGGCCTTCTTCTGTGGCAACTAAATGTTCCAAAAATAGAAGACAGTGTGGAATCGAGAAAGGGTTAATCCCGCTCGGCGAAGAAGACGTAGGTAGCGTCTCCTATACTAAAGTCTCAGGATTATTCGGTCAGGAGGACATTATAAATTAATCATTCTTAAAATCGATATTGAACCAATAAGTCAACGTCGAAAATCTTTATTCAATATAGAAGCGGTACGCTTGCTTTTCATTTGCATTAGGCCCCCGTAGGATAGATAAGCTCACCACAATCGGTGTTAAATATAAAATATTTTTTATAAACTAAAATAATAATAGTATAGAATATTAATTATAGATCTCTTACTCGAATAAAAATTTTTCTTTCGTTTAAATAAAAAAAAGGACCTGTAATGAAAAAACAAATATATATTTGTTTTATTTTAATCTGCATTGTGTCAAGATATTAGGTAAAAATATACGAAAATCGATCCTACAGAGATCCGTTTTTCACACGATCACGTAATAAATAAACAATATTTAGAAAATACTTCTCAATGACAATTTTTTTTAATTTTATTATAAATGAAATATCCTCAGAATTGGTTCCGAGCAAAATATTTTGCACTGCAGCTTACATACTCGTAGAATCACTTACGCCCCAAGGACTACTAGTGCAATCTCGCTAAGGTTTCGCGCAGAGATACGACATTTACAATAGCATCGATTACATAGAGATAAATTTTATGCAAAGCAGTCTGCCCTTAAGTTAGTCGACTCTTAAAAAGCGACTAAATACCGCATTCAGACGTCTATCGTAGACAAACTTTTTTAAAGAATGGGTAGGCAGCCAGGCCTCCTAATGGTTAATGGTCATCACCAGTCATAGACTTTAATTTATACTTTATACTTTATTGTACTCCACAAAGAGAAAATAAAATATACAAGACATGGATACAGCCTAAATAAAAGTAGCATAGACTTTAGCATTGTAAGAAATACTAATCATCCCTTACATCCTACAACCTTGGGACCCTAATATGTCATGTCCCTCGTATATATGGCTACACTGGTTCAACCATCATTCAAACTGGAACACAACAATACAAGTACTGCTGTTTTGCGATAAAATATCTAATGAGTGGGTTGTACCTACCTAGACCATCTAAGACAAGCTATTTTGCTAAGACTTTTACAAAATCATCAATTTGACAATGATGAGTTATACGCAGCATTTGGGCACACAAATGAATATGTACATAAGAGCTTTTTTATTAAGAACTTATTTGGCTTCTTTGTTAGCCCTTTGGCTTATATTTGTTGTTGATTAGTCAAATCCAAGAAAGTGGAGGGTCACTTTAATCCAAGTAGCTCTAGAAATAACAAACTACAATTTAGTTATTTCACTAATAAAAGAAAAACAACCACTAATAAAAACAAAGAATATGCTAAAGTTATTTATTTTTCAGCCGCTTAAAGTTGTTGGTCCTGCACAAGTCATCTACAGCCGAATTGCATAGCCGTAGGTACTATGCGAGTAAAGGAATCTAGTCTCCGAGATTGGCTATCCATAATAAGATAATATATGATAAGTGGCTGCAATAATATCCTAAAAAATATAGTTTAGTGACAAAATTTAATAAGTATACTTAGTATATAAGAAAGTATATAATACAATGGATCGGAACACGGGTTATTTACTTGTATAGTAGTCATTAATTTAAGCCTTATATTACATTTTTTGTTCAATTCATAAAAACAAACTAAATTATGTTTTATGTTGTGAATTAGCTGTCGTTGGTTTGTACTGTCTCCGTAAACAACATTTCTATATCGGCAAGGAAAAGTTTTCCAAGCGGACGTAACCCATTCTCAGCCTGTCAGCGGTATTACCGCCATTTACATAACACTCCAGCAAATTTTCCAGAACTTCTGAATGTTTGCAAATCGTTATATTGGGAATGTAGACTGTTCTCATTTGTTAGGTTTAAAGGAATGTAATATTCTAGATTATTGTTTAAATCGCATTCAAGAAAAACTTTTCTAAGCAAAGTTAATTATTTATTTATGCTTAGTTATATAATTATGCAAAACCTAACTAATAGTATAAATATGAAAGTGGGTTTGTTTAATTGTTTGTGTGTTACGTTTTCATGTCTTAAATATTCAATGGATCATCAAGAAGCTTTGCATACACGTTTTCAGGGCTATAAATAAGGATATATGTTACTTAGTACAAGTGCCGTAGCCTGCCCTTGATGGGGCTTTCATCTTAATCGTGGCGATGACCTTTTTTTTACGCGAGTTTAGCGCCGTTACTGTTAACGAATTAAACTACCTATTTAAATTTATTTTTCATATGTATATAATATTTTTATTTCTTTCCGGGAAATTTAATGTACGGTCTTACAATTGAGTCGTGTGAGACTTTGGATAACATTTCACGAATTTTTGCTTATCTCAACCCACCCTCGACACTCGAGTTACTTTTCAGAAACAAGTATTAAAATAAAATCGATCAAATCGACACTATTATGTTAAGCTATTATAAAAATATATTATATGTTTATATTTTTGGCATTTTTAAATTTGGTGGCATTATTGCACAAAATACGATAGTCATTATTTTAATATATTAGATTGTTTTGTCTCCTATCCTTTAAGTAATTTTAATTACTATTAGTAACTATGGAAACTATGTACAGTCATTTTTATAATATATAAAATTATAATTAAAAAAAAAAAACAAAATACAGATTACAAATTTATAAAAAAAATCACGCCGTCTAAAAGATTGTCCTTTCCTGTCCTTTAAGTTAAATTTTAAATATCATCTTTTTTTTATTATTAAATACATTAAAGCCTTAAAAAAATATAAATAAAAATTAAAAATAGTTACTGTACAAAATATGATATAATTTTCTCAATTCAGGTAATAACTTTAGCTAGAGCCTCTCTCATACAACGAGATTTGGTTTATTTGATCATGACATATAAGGAACTAAGAAATATAAGGAAAAAATAAATGTTATTGTGATAACACATACACAATTTCAAACCTCAAAATTAAATACTCTTTACTTACTAATTTCTAACATTTAATAAAAGGTCGGATCTTCGTCAAATATGCTATTTCCTACCATGATTAAATAATGGACGCGACGCCATGAATTTCAACCAAGAAATCAACATTGCTGTTGTATTAAGCGAGCAACTAAAGTTAGCTTAGATCCTGCATCCTGCACTACAGCGTGACACATGACCCCTATTTGTAAAGATTACTGTTGATTAATAGCTGCTGTTGTACTGAGTTTGTATTTTTGGTATTCTCAATTTATTCGTATTGTGGTTAGCTTTAAGGTTGTTACAGCTTGTTCTGACTTCCACATTCGAGTTTTTGTAAGCATCATCATATTTAGTGAGCAATTCATATATTAATTCTTCTCAAGAATTATCAGTAAAAAAACATAAATTTCCTTGGCTTTACTTGATGTAGGGCTTTATATGAAATTTGGGAGATTATTGGGAAAACCGATTAATATAGTTAGCTAGTTAGTTGAAAGAAAATATTTAATAATAATAACACAAATATTTGAGGAATGCCTTGTCCTCTGACATGACATGATCATAGAGACTAATCCAATAGATTTCAGACCCAGGTCAAATAGCTTAGCGTGTTTTACGATATTAAGAAAAAAGCCAGGAAAACGCCAAATTCTTAACTCCAAGCTGATACTATAATTTACGTAATAGAAAATATCAATAACGTTTACTAAACCGACTTTGAATACAAACCCAGTACCTCCAGAATCTGCAGCCAGATAAGCTAATGATCAGACCAACGACACAGCTAATTATGTAGTTTGGTAACAATTAACGAGCATAGTGAAGTTTAGACGTTAGTGCGTCACTCGACGATACGTTGCTTCGTTATTGTCACACCAAAATTTTGTTTCAAAACGTGTAATTATACCAGTAATGTTTGTCTATCAAAACGGAGAGAACCAGAAATGTATATCGTTTTAATTGTCCTCAGTGCTAATTTACCAACGCTAGTTGAATTTATAATTTAGCGACTAAATAATATAATAGACGTGACAATATATTTTAATGGATTATCGAAATTTAATCAAACTAAAGTTCTCTTATTTATTTTAGGTTTTATTTCTTTTTTAGTAATTTTAATGTAGTGTAGTATAATATGCGGTCCGATGATCTTTACCAAACTGGAAAACCTCTTTTATCATAATTTAATTGACAATGTGATTCATGGCTGTGCCGTTAGAAGTAATAGCAATATTATTCGTATGAGTCGCCCAAGCTAGCCAGTTATCAACTCCATGATTATATTCTTTCTGTTGACAGAAGTCAATCAGAAGATGTGTTTTTAAAAATATATTCAGAACTCCGAGTTTCCGTGAGGCTGTTTTTATTACAGCCTCGATGTAATCCCTTGGACTAAGGTCGCAGCGAACGTCCATCCCCAGCATGGCGATTTTGCTTTGTATCACCAGCGGAGTGCCACAGAGGGAGGGAAAAGGGGAAAATGGTGACTTTTTTGCTGTGAGAGCGCATACCTGTGTTTTCTTGGCATTAAACTCAACAAGATTATCTGAGCCCCATTTGGCGATAAGCTCTAACGTCCTATCGAGTTCAATGACAAGATCCTCCCGCCTCTCCCTAATTTCCGCTCGCCCAGCCACTGCGCGTCCGTGGTATCCACCATGCACTGTACTATCGTCTGCATAGCAATGAATGTTCCCGAGAGAGAGCATATCATTGATATGCAAAAGAAACAGAGTGGGAGATAGCACAGATCCCTGGGGGACCCCAGCATTCACTACATAGAATTGTGAAGCGCAACCATCAACTAAAACACGAAGGCTGCGCTTATGTAGGAAGCTGGCAATCCAGGTGCAAAGCTGAGCTGGCAGACCATATGCCGGCAGCTTGGAGAGAAGACTTCTGTGCCAGACCCTGTCGAAAGCCTTGGAGATATCGAGGCTGACAGCCAACGATTCCCCATGTTTGTCGATAGCTTCACCCCAGAGGTGTGTTACGTACGCTAGAAGATCACCTGTAGACCGTTTTGGTCGAAATCCGTACTGACGATCATTAATTAAACAGTGATCTTCTAGGTAATGGATCAGTTGGTTGTTTAGAATCCGTTCCATCACCTTACAAAGTACTGAGGTGATAGCTATTGGCCGATAATTTGCCGGGTCAGACCGATCCCCTTTTTTGGGAACCGCTTGCACATTAGCTCTTCTCCAAGCCTCCGGCACACATCCCGAAGAAAGAGACAGCTGGAACAGGCGCGTTAACACGGGAGACAGCTCCGCCGCGCACTTCTTCAGCACTATGGCTGGTATTCCATCGGGACCGCTAGCTTTCCGTACATCAAGTGATTGCAGCTCCGCACGCACATCACGCTGCCTGATTTTGATGTCAGGCATCGTGTGGCCACAAGAAGGTATTATTGGTGGCAGAGCACTACAATCATCGATGACGGAGTTGTCGGCAAAGAGTTTAGCCAGGAGATCAGCTTTCTCTTGCGGACTGTGAGCTAGCGATCCGTCCGGACTTCTGAGCGGTGGCAGCGAAGGTTGGCAGAAATTGTTTTGCACAGACTTGGTCAGACGCCAGAAGCTACGGGAGCCCCTAGGATGTGAAATAAGGTCATGACCAATCTGTACAATGCGCTGTGCATCCGCTCTCGTGTAAGCCTTCCTACAGGACTTGGAGTTTTTATTGTAGATTGCTTTCAGTGAGTCAATGTTAGATGCCCCGCTAATGCAGCCATTGATCCACTCGCGATATGCCGCCTGCTTAGATGATACAGCGTCGGCACATTCGCGAGTGAACCAACGGTTACGCGCACCCCTACTGTCGAGATCTGAGCTAGGAATGTAGTATTCCATTCCCAACATGATCTCGCCAGCAACAGCAGCGGCACCAGCTGTCGGGTCATTCCCACTGAAGCAACGTTCCTTCCAAGGGACTGACGCATAGTAATCGCGCATACCGTCCCAATCTGCCGACTTGTAGTGCCAAACGCGACGTTTGCATACCGCTGGTGGCGGCAGCTTGGCCTGTGGCACTTTGGTAGATATGAGGCTGTGATCCGAAGAACCAAGTGGAGCTTGAACCACAACCTGATATTCCACCGGGTGAGAAGTCAGCAGAAGGTCCAGTAAAGAAGGCGCTTGCCCATCAATGTCTGGGATCCTGGTGGGCTGATCAACCAGTTGGGTCAAGTCATGTGTGAGAGCAAAAGCATGAGCAGTCCTTCCAGCATGGTCAGTTTTGAGGGATTTCAACCATGATTCATGGTGAGCATTAAAATCCCCCAAAAACACCAATTCCGCGTTAGGGAACTGCTCTTGCGCAGCATCTGCCACCCGACTAAGATGGTCAAAGAGTCGACTTGTCTCCAAGTCACCATTATGGGATCTGTAGAGGCACACGTAGACCCGACTCTGACGAACCAGATCCACACGTACCACCAACATGGAGAAGGAGGGGTCCTCCAAGCAGCGCAGTCGGTGACAGCAAACATCCGTCCTGACGAACAAGCATACTCCGGCTTTCGCTTTGAAGGATTCTTCAAGCATGTAGCCGGGATAGTTAAGGTAGCTGGTATCGGCAGGACGGAGTATTTGTGTCTCCGTTAGAAACAAGGTGCGGCGTTTTTTCACGCCTCAACAACTGTGCCTGCTGTACAAAACACAGGTACGGTCTTGCGTTGAATATTGCTCGCACCTTTGGGATGGCTCCGCTAAGTACCTACTTGAGGCCTTGGACCGGTTGCAGCGACGTGCGGTCCGCATTATTGGCGACGTAAAGGTCACTAACACCCTCGAGCCTTTGCAATTGCGTCGAGAGATAGCTGCGCTGAGCGCTTTCTATCGACTGTATCACGGCGAGTGTTCCGAGGAATTATTTTCCCTAATTCCTGCTTCCCCCTTCCTTCACAAGTCTACGCGTGCTGGCTCTCGATGTCACCGACTAACTGTGACATCAATTCCATCGCGCACAAAGAAATTTGGCAACTCCTTTCTTTGTCGCACTTCCAAGAAATGGAATTCCTTACCAGCACACGTATTCCCCCCCTCTTACGACCCGGGTTCCTTCAAACGAGGCGTGAAGAGGCATCTTGCGGGCCGGCAAGGCGAGGGCGGCTAGTGCAGAACCTTCTTCCCGACTGTACTGGCTGTTCTCGCGTTTGGACTCTACTACCACTTAACATCAGGTGGAGTAGAGTCATTTGCCCTCCCGGGTAATATAAAAAAAAAAAAAAAAAAAAAAAAAAAAAAAAAAAAAAAAAAAAAAAAAAAAAAAAAAAAAAAAAAAAAAATATTAGCTTTAATAGCCTTACAGGCTTTATTAATTGATTAAATAGTTAACGAGACGATTTTGTGTTAATTAAATATTAAAATATTTTTAAATTTAAAGTACGTTATAAAGAAAAGTTTATATTAATTTAAAAATACCCTTTTTTGTTAGAAATTTTATAAACGGCTTTTCGTACCGACTTCAACTATTATTTAAAAAAAAATACCGATTGTGAATCTACTAGAATTGAATTGATTTATTTTTTTATTTATGGGCTATTATTATAAAATAGTACACAGAAATGTTCGATATGAACACCCGTAAATTAAACACAAACATGATGCCGTTAATTTAGTTTCCGATAATAAATCTACTGTATAATAGCTAATAATACTATAAATTATTGAGTTACTATGATAAATTTTATATACTAAATTTATTAGTATCAGGGCTGCTTCTAGTTTGTTCGGAAATAAGGTGGCGAGACCAGGAAAAATTGGTATCACACCGTAATCCCTTAAATTTTTTCAAGTATAGTTTTAATGGTAGCCTTTACCACCAACTTTATTAATATTTATTTGTTTATCACGGAACCAACTACAATGCCAATGGCCAAAATTTGATTCGTGATGTAAAAGAAAATCGAAACAATCTTATTGAATGCTATATAATGTATATAGATAATTGAAAATTCATAAAAGAAGAAATACGGAGGTGCATAGAGAATCAGTGTCCAGATATCAGCAATTCTCCCTCTTATATCGACAGTGAAGCGAAGCTGCTCGAGCTATTTCAAATAAACACCATAAATAATGACACCAATCAACACCATCATGATTACTTACTACGTCACTAGCTATTTATTTATTTTTAAATGTATATATTTGTTGAAGTCCTCAATATAATTAATTTATACGTAAATACATATTTATAATAAATATATAAGCTTACCGTCAATTGTCTGTTCTTTAAGCATTTGGTAGAAAAATGAAGTCTGTAAAGCAAACGGTAACAGTTTCTAAAGCAAAAAGTTGTAAGAACGTGTGTTGCTGCTCATATATATGTAGGTGTTGATTAATACTTCATGCTTGATATTTACCATTTTTCCGGATACTCTTTAAGCTTAGCAAAACTATATCGCGGGCTTGATATAATTACTCTAGAAGACCTTAGTGCTACTTGCGGTTTTGAAATTGTCGCAATTTTCAATCCCAGGTGAGAGGACCCGCGGTCGGTCGCTACCTTTGTAAGTAGGCCATTTATTTTACAGCTTTTACAGCATTTACAGCTGTGTAATTAATTTAACGACTTTATTTATCATAATATGTGCTAATTACGAACAACAATGTTGAATGTCAATATTTATAATTTAGTTTAAGTTTATAGTTTATACTTTATTTATAATTCAAATTAACTGTTTCCATTCATGTTTATTTATATTAACCGATACCAAAAATAAATGATAATGTATTGTAAATATTTCAATATTAATTATAAGTTTTTAGTTGAAGTGTATAATACACGACCAAATTTTGAAGTCGTTTTAAATTTTTATTTATTAAATTCATTTTTATTAATTGCTTCAGAACCGATTGTAACGAAACGAAAAATGGTTCTTGAATATTATCCAGGGAATAAATTAGAGAAAATGTCAACATAAATGACTTAGTTAGTTATTTTACTCAAATTTTGTATAAATTTTTAAAATGAGAAAATTTTTAGTGTTTGAAAGATTTAGGAGTAACGTTTTGATTTGATTTTTTTGTATTGGTTGGTAGCGTCAATTACCATAACCATCAATACTCTAAAAATAAAAGCACTTTTCTTTTCCTTTTATCAAATATTACAAACAATTTTTTTTTAATAGTTACTTCTTACCATAATAGGATGCTTAAGGCAGTGGAAAAACAAGGAGAGTGAATCACAAATTTCACAAAGGCTCCGTTGAATGATTCAAGGCGGAGACAACTTTCTTATTACAAACTTTATCAACTTCGCTAGGACAAAGTTTATATTCTTGGAGAATTTGACAATGATATGAAATGATTTCAAGCCAAATTTTGCTCACAAAATATTCAGAATGTACCTTATTTATTTATGATACAATTTAAGATTAAATAAACCAGTATTCAAAATCCTGCTCGAAGGACCATATTATCAAAGGAGTTTTATTTCGTAACAAGTTTATATTTATATGTAAGGGTGAAATATTTAAAGTTTCGATCTAACGTATTGGCTTACTGGAATACATTTTATTTGTTTCAGTGCGGAAATTGAGTAAAAGTTTGTTATAAGTAGTTTCTACTATGAACTTATGAACTTATTCGTATATGCCATTTTATTGTATAAAAATTAAATTTGAAAAATAACAATGATTTAATAAATTTAATTTGTCTTATAGCGATTAAAGATTGCCAGATCATGATCGGAAGGAATAAAAGAGTAAGAAACCTATGCGCCATCAATTTGTATTAAAGTTGAGTTTAATAAAACATTGTTAGTAGATCTGAATATATTAATATTTTTAAACTAAAGCCAACTGTAGTCAATTGATACTAAAAATCTATATTCTTAGAGAAACTTTCTTTATCCAAGTTTTTATTCAACATCAAAGCATTACACTAGCAGCTAGTTAAGCTATTCCAATGAGACTTTCCTGTTCAATGAGACCTTCCCAATACGTTTATTATGTATAGATAAAATAAAATGTTAACGCAAGTATATCTTAAAAAAGAAGGTAACAAAGGGCATACGATACTTATTTGATTATATGTTTAAAGTAATATTATTATAATAATAAAAAATATTTCAATGCGTTAGTCACATAAACTATAACACTAAGTAATTAGTACCATAAAACAAATGACAAGTTTAACTGTTTATTACATTATAATAAAGAAACACAAAATAGCAATTGATAGTTATCCTCTATACTAAAATAGTTTTTACGACAGTTGAAACCGTATCACAACTTTTGCTTTTACGATAGTTAAATCTTTCCACTTATCTTAAGGACATGTACTTAGAAGCTTCGGAGACGTCGTTATCGGTCGTCAATCGCATTACCTCCGATTTGGTAAACACATCACTTAAACTGACTACGATCGCGAGGTGACGGTTATTTTCTAATAAATTATCGAACAGGAATATCTGTATACAAAGTCAAACTTCGTTTTTCAATATCCGTTCCAAGGACTTCTTTATAAGTTTGTGGAAATGGTGAAAAATTTTGTTATTTTGATATATCTATACTAGTCAATATATATATATATATATATATATATATATATATATATATTTGCTAAACAACATTTGTAAGTATGGATGTATTTTTTTTTCCACGTGCAGATGGGCTATCTGATGGTAAGTGGTCACCAACGCCTATAGACATTAGCATTGTAAGAAATGTTAACCATCGCTTACATCACCAATGCACCACCTTGGGAACTAAGATGTTATGTCCCTTGTACCTGTAATTACACTGGCTCATTCATTCTTCAAACCGGAATACAACAATACCAAGTACTGCTGTTTTGCGGTAGAATATCTGATGAGTGGGTGGTACCAAGACAAGCTTGCACAAAGCTCTACCACCAGTAAAATTACCAATAAGCTAGCCAATTTTAATAAAAAGTAAGATATGCAGATAATATTGAAATTTTAGAATTACCTATCATAAATTTAGCACAAAAGAACCTTAGGAATAATTAATTAATTATTTCAGACCAAATCATGATCACCGCATAAAAATGGCTTATCATGAAATAATTAAGAAATTGTAGCAAAAAATTCCGTCGGGGAAAATAACAAGTAATTTATTTGCACTGTATACAAAATACCAAAGAAAATATAGCAAATCATTCAGTCATTCATCTAGGCCTTCGCTTATTTTATATCACTATTTTTTAATTTAATTAATTTATTAATATCGACCAAATTGTTGGAACAATAAGATATATATATAGCCGGTGGTTTATGTGTATTACTTTGTATTTATTATTATTTATTATTGTATTTATTATTAAAAGTATTTTAATTCTTAACAATAAACTATAATTGATTGTAAAGGCATATTTTCTCTCTCATGTCAAAACCTTAACCGGAGATTGTGGGTTCGAACATCTCACATTAGAGGTGGCGCATAGCCGGAAAAAGAAATAGTTGTCATTTTTTACAGGGTCATGAAGGAAGGTGTGAATCCTATCCGTGCAGTGACGGAGAAAGAATACATTTCACTGCCCCTCTTCTTCCCATGGGTGTTGTAAGAGGCGACTAAGGGATATCTGAGCGACTATCCGCTCATCTGGTGAAGGATGTTAAACATCCGCTTGGCTTATTACCACCGTACGCATGGTGAAAATCTCGTGAAGTGGCTTGCAGCCGCGTTTCGAGATCAGCCAACGTACAGCCAGTGCCCGAACGTTGTTACACATCTTGTTGCATACTTCATTAATTTAACGTATTATATATAGTTTGACGGCCCAGCGGCGGGCCCTGCGGACCTAATCATTTTTGCAGGAGTGAGAGCACAGCCTCAGCGACGATATTGTCTCGCTTTTGTATTGCCATTTTCAGGCTGTGCTCCAAGATGATCTTTGTTAGAATACCCACCGTTCGGCTGATAAAATTGCCGATTGCGTCGTCACTGTCGTCCGTATAGTAAACACAGGTGTTCGTGTGTCTTGTTATTGCTACCACAGCGTGAGGTACGCTCCGATGGACCGTGAGCCCCGTCCGTCTGGTTTGGACGATGATGACTTTGCCGTAGGTCTGTGATTCATGGATGGTCAGGACGGATGTTTGCTGTCACCGACTGCACTGCTTGGAGGACCCCTCCTTCTCGATGTTGGTGGTACGTGTAGATCTGATAGAGGCACACGAAGACCCGACTCTGACGAACCCCAAAAACACCAATTCCGCGTTAGGAAACTACTCTTGCGCAGCATCTACCACCCTACTAAGATGATCGAATAATCTGGGATTTGTCCCGGCTTGTCTCCAAGTCACCATACTTGGAGACAAGCCGGGACAGATCCCACAATGGTGACTTGGGACAGATCGCACAATGGTGACTTGGAGACAAGCCGATTATTCGATCATCTTAGTCGGGTGGCAGATGCTGCGCAAGAGTAGTTTCCTAACGCGGAATTGGTGTTTTTGGGGGATTTTAATGTTCACCATGAATCATGGTTGAAATCCCTCAAACTGACCATGCTGAAAGTACTGCTCATGCTTTTACTTTCACACATGACTTGACCCAACTGGTTGATAAACCCACCAGGATCCCAGACATTGATGGGCGAGCGCCTTTTCTACTGGACCTTCTGCTGACTTCTCACCCGGTGGAATACCAGGTTGTGGTTCCAAGCTCCACTTGGTTCTTCGGATCGCAGCCTTATATGTACCAAAGCGCCACAGGCCAAGCTGCCGCCACCAGCGGTATGCAAACGTCGCGTTTGGCACTACAAGTCGGCAGATTGGGACGGTATGCGCGATTACTATGCGTCAGTCCCTTGGAAGGAACGTTGCTTCTGTAGGAATGACCCGACAGCTAGTGCCGCTGCTGTTGCTGACGAGATCATGTTGGGAATGGAATACTACATTCCTAGCTCAGATCTCGTCAGTAGGGGTGCACGTAACCGTTGGTTCACTCGCGAATGTGCCGATGCTGTATCATTTAAGCAGGCGGCATATCGCGAGTGGATCAATGGCTGCATTAGCGGGGCCTCTAACATTGACTCACTGAAAGCAAACTACAATAAAAACTCCAAGTCCTGTAGGAAGGCTTACACGAGAGCGGATGCACAACGCTTTGTACAGATTGGTCATGACCTTATTTCACATCCTAGGGGCTCCCGTAGCTTCTGGCGTCTGACCAAGCCTGTGCGAAACAATTTCTGCCAACCTTCGTTGCCACCGCTCAGAAATCCGGACGGATCGCTAGCTCATAGTCCGCAAGAGAAAGCTGATCTCCTGGCTAAACTCTTTGCGGATAACTCCGTCATCAATGATTGTAGTGCGCTGCCACCAATAATACCTTCATGTGACCATACGATGCCTGACATCAAAGTCGCCTGATTTTGATGTCAAGCATCGTGATGTGCGTGCGGAGTTGCAATCACTTGATGTACGGAAAGCTAGCGGTCCCGATGGAATACCAGCCATAGTGCTGAAGAAGTGCGAGGCGGAGCTGTCTCCCGTGTTAACGCGCCTGTTCCAACTTTCTCTTTCTTCGGGATATGTGCCGGAGGCTTGGAGAAGAGCTAATGCGCAAACGGTTCCCAAAAAAGGGGATCGGTCGGACCCGGCAAATTATCGGCTAATAGCTATCACCTCAGTACTTTGTAAGGTGATGGAACGGATTCTAAACAACCAACTGATCCATTACCTAGAAGATCACTGTCTAATTAATGATCGTCAGTACGGGTTTCGACCAAAACGACAGGTGATCTTCTAGCGTACGTAACACACCTCTGGGGTGAAGCTATTGACCAGCATGGGGAATCGCTGGCTGTCAGCCTCGATATCTCCAAGGCTTTCGACAGGGTCTGGCACAGAAGTCTTCTCTCCAAGCTGCCGGTATATGGTTTGCCTGCTCAGCTTTGCACCTGGATTGCCAGCTTCCTACACAAGCGCAGCCTTCGTGTTTTAGTTGATGGTTGCGCTTCACAATTCTATGTAGTGAAGGCTGGGTTGCCCCAGGGATCTGTGCTATCTCCCACATTCTTTCTTTTGCATATCAATGATATGCTCTCTATCGGGAACATTCATTGCTATGCAGATGATAGTACAGTGCATGGTGGATACCACGGACGCGCAGTGGCTGGGTGAGCGCAAATTGAGGAGAGGCGGGAGGATCTTGTCATTGAACTCAATAAGACATTAGAGCTTATCGCTAAATGGGGCTCTGATAATCTTGTTGAGTTTAATGCCAAGAAAACACAGGTATGCGCTCTAACAGCGAAAAAGTCACCATTTCCCCCTCTTCCCTGGCACTCCGCTAGTGATACAAAGCAAAATCGCCATGCTGGGGATGGACGTTCGATGCGACCTTAGTCCAAGGGATTACATCGAGGCTGTCATAAAAACAGCTTCACGGAAACTCGGAGCTCTGAGCAAGGTGCGGCGTTTTTTCACGCCACAACAACTGTGTATGTTTGTACAACATACAAAACACAGGTACGATCTTGCATTGAATATTGTTTGCACCTTTGGGATGGCTCCGCTTAGTACCTACTTGGGGCCTTGGATCGGTTGCAGCAACGTGCGGTCCGCATTATTGGCGACGTAAAGGTCACTAACACCCTCGAGTCGTTACAATTGCGTCGAGAGATAGCAGCGCTGAGCGCTTTCTATCGACTGTATCACGGCGAGTGCTCGGAGGAATTATTCTCTCTAATTCCTGTTTCCCTCTTTCTTCAAAAGTCTACGCGTGCTGGCTTTCGATGTCACCGCCTAACCGTGACATCAATTCCATCGCGCACAAAGAAATTTGGCAACTCCTTTACTTTGTCGCACTTCCAAAAAATGGAATTTCTTACTCACGTGTTCCCCTCCTCTTACAACCCGGGTTCCTTCAAACGAGGCGTGAAGAGGCATCTTGCGGGCCGGTAAGGCGGCTAGTGCAGAATCTTACTGGACTGTACTGGCTGTCGTCGCGTTTGGATTCTACTACCACTTACCATCAGGTGGAGTAAAGTCATTTGCCCTTCCGGGAAATATAATTAAAAAAAATTTGAATCGTGTAGCTCATCTTTGTTTTCGCAACGAATAAAAAGCATTCAAAAACAACGATAATATTGGTAAGCAATAGGAAACAAAGAATTTCAGTTTATTTTGGAAACAAATATGAAAAGAGAAAATGTTTGTGCAAGCTATAAGTACAGATTTGAAGCAATTTTTAAAGGAAACTTTATCCTCGTGTGTTGTTTTGAACATACATTTGTTCTGAGTCACGAGTAATGGCGTACTTTTAGTTATCTTATATATGTAGTTTTTACATTTATTATAGCCGAATGGTTCCGCAACAGGAGCGTAGAGGATACCATTTGTCGCTCGTGAGTGTTTTAAGAAATGACTATAGGTGTTTTGTGAAGTACATCATAATACCATATGGTCCATAGCACCATTAATAAGTAGCACTTAATTATCCATATTTAGTTAATATTTGTATTTAACTTTATTTATTTTTTTCATTGTTTTTTGTAAATTGAAATTTTTATTTGTCTTTTATTTGTTTTTTTTTGTGCTACAATGTGTATGTTGCCGTATTACTACTTCTTTTCTTTTATCAACTGTGTGCTATCATGTATCTGTGTGTACTTTGTTGGTGATCTAATAAATAAATAAATTCGTACATCTATCAATCAAATATGTAATCGTCTCAAGTATGAGGTGAGGGAACCGTGCTAATTAATTTTATAATATCAAAGTGAGCTTGTTTTCACGCTTTCACTTAATCAAGCCGAGATGGCCCAGTGGCAAGAACGCGTGAATCTTAAACGATGAGCGTGGGTTCAAACCCGGGCAAGCACCACTGAATTTTCATGTGCTTAATTCGTAATTATAATTCATCTTGTGCTTGACGGTGAAGGAAAACATCGTGAGGAAACCTGAATGTGTCTAATTTCACTGAAATTCTGCCACATGTGTATTCCACCAACCCGCATTGGAGTAGCGTGGTGGAATAAGCTTCAGACCTTCTCCTCAAAAGGGAGAAGAGGCCTTAGCCCAGTAGTGGGACATTAAAAGGCTGTTACTTACTTACTTACTCATTTAATCGTGGATGTAATATATGTATTATCGTCTTAATTATCTTAATGATTAACTGATCTTGACGACATTTTTAAGAAAAAGGACACGAATTACTTAACACCTAGTTAAATGCGGGTGAAATAGCGGTGAAACTCGTTCCCAATGAGGTTATAGCAAGCGAATGTCTTTTGGGTTCATTATATATTTATGGTAGCAAAATATAGGCTGTTGTTTTTTACCAAATAAAATGCTATTAGTAAATTGTTTATTTGTTATTAGTTTTATATATATTTGTATATAAGACGCGATGTCCTTTTTACTGCTGGAAAAATGCACCGATAGTTGGTCCATCTTTGCGGGCCTCCAAATCCTAGAGGATTCTCGGGGTACAGATATCCCCTAGGCTCGGTGGCACTTACAGTGGAAGGAACGGTGCCTTTTCCCCGAAGCGATTCAGTGGAGGCACTCTCCTCACACTCCCGCTCCGCGGCCTTCTTCTGCGACATGACATTTTCGCAGAAGACCATCTCCATCCAACATCTCTCGCTATCAAGTATGATGCCTATGGCGCTCGGCAGAGAGAGCTCCGCTGGCTAAGGTCGACATGGAGTGGTTCCGAGACCCCCAAGTGGCATAATCCATCAGAGTTTGGCGATCCGTGAAGACGCGATGTCCTGGCTAACTGACTAACAAAGCAAACTTAAGCTATAATATATATCATTTAATATATGAACGTCTTAGTTTCGTAAAGTCATTGTCTTCAGACTTTATGTATTTGTCTTGGTGCTATGGTCACATTATTGGGATTAGGCAAAAATGTCGCGTTAAAGACCGGTATACCATATCTACAATATTAAACCAAAGTCAGGAGGATCAAATAACACCGTGTCACTAAATGGTCGAAATCATTGTTACACAATACTACCGTGAACAAATTCTCCATGTGAAGCATTAACTTCGACTTTAAGCCAATTTATTCAATAAAGCCTTTAAAAGCTCTTTTGATTCGTCAATAAATAACATTAAGTTAAATAACGAATGGTTCGAATGTAGATTATATTAAAATAACCGAACAGAAATGCGGTATTAACTTTTTTTCACCAATTAACTTATTTACTTATTTATATGAACTATAAATAAATAATTAACATGAATATTGTATGTATTAAAGTAGAAAGCATTAGAATCGATGATATAATATAAAAGAATAACTGATTGGCTGACTCACAGCCCAAGCTACTGTGGATTACACAATGAAAATTTTTGAAAATTATGCTCAAGTGATAAAGGGTATCATAATCCTTCATTTTTAAAGAAAGGGCTCTGGAAATTGCTATTTAGCAAATCTAAATAATGACGCAAGCGAATTATATGTCGATTCCACCCTTTTATATAATTTACATAATCCATACCACT
This sequence comes from Nymphalis urticae, assembly GCA_905147175.2. Taxonomy (NCBI): domain Eukaryota; kingdom Metazoa; phylum Arthropoda; class Insecta; order Lepidoptera; family Nymphalidae; genus Nymphalis; species Nymphalis urticae. Next base: position 11,273,723 of record LR989991.1, read on the forward strand.
AAAGTATAATTAATAATTAATATGTTCTTAAATAATTAATTTAATAATTTTAATTAAACGTTTTGTTGATTTGAATCCGTGTGCTGATGGTATGTCGATAGAAATGAATACATGTGTTTCGAATACATTGAATTTGAATGAACGAAAAGTCTGGTGGACAAATTAAGCATTCATGGAATATTTGATTTTATTCTTACCTTTACGACTAGAATGACATCCCCGGGCAGCTCAGTTACCGCACTTTTATTGAATAATGAACTGGACAGCGTTTGCATTTCGTTAAATATATAAAAGAATAAATCGGAGAGTAGGGTATGAGCTTGCGTCAGTAATAACACTGGCTCACTCATTCTTCTAAAACGGAATACGTTTGGAGGTAAATAAGCGACGAATGTTTGGTACTCATTCGATGCACTAATTATTTAGATTCTTTATTTAAATTTATCGCATTCTAATTTATCTGAAATTAATTATATCAATTTTTTTATTGTTATTTTGTAATATGAAATGCGTTTATAATATTTATTAATATCTCACAACATTGAATCTTATGTCAAAAGAGGAATAATAATACCTACTTGATTTAGCGAAGTATATTATATAAAATAGACATATAAAAAATATAACGTAATTACATTTTTATAATTTTATTTTAAGACGTTTTTCATATGAAAGCACATTCTGTAATTACCTAACAGATCAATCTGTATCTTGAGTATTTAACGTTGTAAATTAAAGATGATAATTTGTATAATAAATAAATAAGTAAAAGAGGATCTTTACCAAATTGTCTATATTACTGAATATTAAATTTAATATAAAAAGCATATTCTTCATTGTTTTCGACGATGTTGGTTAAAAATAATAAGAGTCAAGTTGGGTTGGGATGCGTTACTCTTTCAAGATACGAGCCACTTAGGACTGGATCCTTCGCAACACGCCCGGCGTACACTTGACCGTGTTTATGAGTATCTCCGACAACTCAAACTGATATAGGTGTCGCGTCGAGAAGTTCGTACTCACGAAAATATCGTGCGTCTAAATTAACCGCCTCAACCAGTATACAGGTGGGTTTTTAGTGTTGGAATACTTTACAAAATGTGCTATTCTGCATAAATGGCATGTCACTCTCTTATATCGTTATTTCCCTTCCGCCATTGCTCTCAACTCCGTTGTGTTTTATTTTGCATGGCACGTATACTATAATTTAGTTCTTATAATTATTATTGATATTTATTCATTGTCTTAATAATTATCATTATACATACATTGTTTAGTATTAAATTTAAGAGTAAATATATTAAAAGAAATCAATATAACCACAAGGCTGGCGGTCATAATATATTTAAATCATATTAATATACATTTTGTGACAATTTTAATTTAATTCAGGTTGATACATATTTTAGCTTCATGGAACTGCAACCGAAGATTTAGATGAGAGCGGACGTACAGACGATATTGCAAACATTTTATATCGTATTTCAATTTCCTCTGACCCAGAGCAGAACGCAGATTAGATGCGGCATAAAATGTTGTGACATATTTTAAATTTGCGAACGAAGTACAGGTCGCAACGGTTTCGATAATCTAAAATTTTTGATTGTATATATGATAATAATGTTTTCTACGTACTTTCCAAGGCACGTAGACACCATACATATTTCCAACTTCCAGACTCCAGGCTGCTACTGAGAAAAACCCAATTTAGTTTTTATAGGCCGGACCAGGCGTTTGAACCCGCGACCTCGGGATCTGCGGCCTTATAAACCACTAAACCAATGAGGCAGTAGTAAACTAATAAAAATAATAATTTTGTGCGCTTATATACTAAGTCCACTAGTTCATCAGCAAACTATCGTCATCATACAATAATATTATGTATATAGTTGTTAAGTATTAATAAGTGAAGTAGTTAGTAAAATTGTAAAGTGAAACACAGTGGTACTTGTTAATAGTATTACAAACCCGTCTGGGTAACTACCACCCATTCATCACTTATTCTACAAACAGAAATATTAAATATTGAGCTAGTGTGTTACAGTTACAATGGACATAAATTCTTGTTCCCCAGGCTTCATGGCACATTGGCAATGTAAGGAATGGTTAATATTTCTTACATCCTCAATGTCTGTCAATGGCAGTGGTAACCACTTAACATCAGGTAGCCCATTGCTCGTACCTAGAACACAAAAAAAATGTATGTAACGAAGCTGGGACGGGTAGCTAGTTATATATATGAATGGTATAGTATATATAATGTAGTCGCCAGTATTTAATCAAAATTGCACTAAATCTGACTGTTGTCTGCGTATTTGCATAATCCCTGGGAGCGACCTCCATCGACGCGCGTTGATCGCTGCTACTAATGACGACGAACATTTACTGCGCATAATTTACATTCTATACACTATTAGTCTTTCTTATAAACGTTGCTTAGCGGTTGTTTAGTTAAACACTGATTTCGAACTTTCTCTTATTATTTTGTTGACATTCGAAACAAGAAGACACAGAAATGTTATTATCGATTGCCTGTTTGACCTAGCGGCTGGTTGTATTCAAAACCCGGATGATATAATTGGATCGGATAAAAAATTGATTCGGTTTTTATATTGAGAGTTTCGCAGTAACATAACAAAGCCTGGAATTAGAAAATGATTACACTCCCGTGGTTGGGAAAGCACGTAAAACCGTTGGTCCTTTTTTTTATAGAATAGGAAGGCGGACGAGCATATGAGCATATGGTAAGTGGTAACCAAACGCCCTTAGACATTGGCACTGTACGAAATGTTAGCCATCGCTTACATCGCCAATGCAGCACCAACCTTGGGACCCAAGATTTTATGTCCCTTGAGTCCGTAATTACATTGGCTAACTCACCATTCAAACCGGAACATAGCAATACTAAGTACTGCTGTTTTGCGGTAGAATATCTGATGAGTGGGTGGTACCTACCCAGACGAGTTTGCACATAGCCCTACCACCATTATATTACACTTCTTCCTGCACTTAAACTCTAACTTAACTACTATCAGGATATGAATTAAACGTTCTGTTTTTAAATATAAACAGTAAAACGAATTTAAATATAATCTACCATGTACGCCGTATGTGTGCTTTTAAACTTTGTTGATTTATCAAGGTATATTTTAATAGCTTCAGTGGGACTAGTATCCAGGTTCACAAGCAAGACCGAAGCAGCTTAATTAATAGATCCGATGAAGCGCGAACCCTAGGCTTCTAGTTTCAGACGACGTAACAGATGAGAAGTTATAAGGTAACATGCTGAGTATCGATACTATCCAGTTGCTCCCACAATATATACGTATAAATAAGCCCCGTACTAATATTTCGTACGGGCAATATAATGACCTTGTTTTAGATTTTTTTATTTTAAATTCGGCACTCGATCTCTTCGACCTTAGATCGGTCTTATTTCACGCGTTATCAATTGATATTAAGATATATTTTATTGATGATTTTTCGCAGACATTGTAGAGATCTTCTTATGTAGAATGTGGAAATATTTCAAGAATATTTATTTTTTAATATAAAAAAGAATAATGTCCTCCAGACCGATTTCGGCCACGGCGGCCAATCTCAAGAGAGATTAGGCAACTGCGCAGGAGTGTGAGTGTGAGTGACTGGATATTATAGTGTACAAATGTGTGCGCAAACATAGGTGCACTCTTTACTCCTTAGTTCTCATAAACCGATAGGACGACAACGGACGACCGAAAAGAGTTCAGGCGCACTACCAACGGCTTTACACGCTTTCCGAGGCACAGGAGTGTACACACTTCCAACTTCCAGACTTCGGGCTGCTACTGAGAATTTTCTGACAGAGAATCTCAATATCTACTTATAGGCCCGACCTGGGAATTGAACCTCCGGGTCTGCGGCCTTACATATAGCCACTGAACCAACGAGGCAGTCAAGTTGTATATGTAATAGTTGTAAACGCTGGCCGTTTGCTTCAATAGAGAAACTCCATAAATGTCTTAAAAGTCACAGTTCTATACTTACGCCAATGTTGATAGTTCAGACGCAACGATCATTGAGTCTGAACACGTACTTGTAGCTTGTATCAAGTACAGAATGTAGATCGCTTGGAATTAAGCAATTTGTGTAGTTACCATCAAAACTTCCAACTTGCTATTATATCAATAAGTATAATGTTTTGATAATAATGTATAAGTTTTGTGAGTATTTTTTATATTTTTAAGATGAACGTTTAATATTACTTGTTGTTGGTATAAAATGCTGGTTATTTAGTCATCTACAGACTAGCCGTCCTATTTCCCGCGTATTATCGTCATCTATCTAGGATTATCTCGGTACCGTCAGTCCTTCTTTATTTCAGTCTTCTATTAACTTAAGCCGTAATTAAGCCAGTGATTGTCGAAGTATAGCCATCTAGGTTGAACCGTTGAAAAATTTATCTTATAAATATGGTATTATATACTGGTACAATATCTTATTGCCTTAACATTTTTCCCAGTATTTGACGTAATATTCAGGACATCCCATAAAAACGTATAACATATTTCATAGTCATTCAAATGTACTTTTAAATAAAACATACAAGATAAAAGTAAGTATGGATTAGGGCTGCACATCTTGTATGTATTTGCGGTAGAATTTGCATTGCAAATCGGTAGTTTTACGTTTATCTTGTAATGAAAATTCAAAGCTTGTAAGAGTCTACTCTAACAGTACCGCTCAGAAGTTGGGATGGGAATTTATAAGGACAGTATGCGATTCTGCTAGTAATATTATAAAGGACACGAACTTTTGAGAAAGTTTACTATTTAATATAGTTATCAGACTTCAGGTATAAAGTTATGAATATGAAGCTATGTCGTCTTGTTTCCTTATGATGACTAAGTTAATGAACCGATTCTAATGCAATTCGAGATGTAACTTAGGACTTGAATAATATGAGCATATTAATTGTGATCTAATAATATTACCTTATGATAAAACACATGAAAATTGCACAGAAAAGATTATTATACATTGTGGGTTTACTTACTAATTAGTAATTTTCTTCAAAATCAAAGGGGCGATTTTAACGTACAATTTGTTGTGTAGTAATAATAGTCTTACATAGAAAGAAACTTATCTTTTAATTAACAATTCTTACATTATATAACATGAATATAAAATAAAATACATTACTATTATAATTAAATAAATAATAAAAAAATATTCTAGAATAAAAATCTAATAAATCTAAAGTACAACTCAGAAAATGTAATTTACTAATAAAATTGTTTCTCTTGATAAAGAAATTCAATCTATTGACCTATATAAGGCTTCCCATAATGCTATTACCGACAGGCACAAAGACAAGGGAATATTTACAACAATAGTTCATCGAAATAACTAATTTAAATAAGTATATATTAACGGCCTGACAACCTCGTCGCAAACCCATTATAATTTAGTGCCCTTTGATAATACGTTTAACATAAAATAATGGGATCTTGTGCTTGGAAAATAAGAAAGAAAACCGAGGCTTAGCTTTATTATTTTTTACACAATATGACCATATTGAGTTATCTGATACTACGTCGTTTGTCTAGCGGCGTGGTTAAGGCTGCTGATGCTGGGTTCAAAACGAACCAATTAAAAGTTCTTAGGCGCTCCTGTCAAGAAATTCTTAGTAAGCAAAGAACTTGGAAGTTGGCTTCCAAGATTATTGAGGTTAGATTTTATTGTCCAATCGGTTTATGAGAGTGATGGAGTAAAGAGTGCACTTATGTTTGCGCACATATTTGTATACTATAATATGTCCTGCACAGTTGGCTAGTCACTCCTGAGAATGGCTACCGTCACTTAGGTCATTATTCGCATCATTTAGGTGAACATAATCATCATTGTTTAATTATTATTCGTTAGCGTTTGACTATTGATAAGTCTTGAACTAAAGTTCTAGCGATCGTCGCGGTTTCACGGTTAAGTATATAGACATAAATGTCGCGGATTTTTCTTTAAAAGAAAAATTCCTTAAGAGGAAAAAATCCACTTTAAATTACGATTATTAAACGGTTTTTTTAGGCTTGCTCTGCCCTATTTAATGGTTTATTTGGGTCAAATTTTGTAATTTTAATTTGACCCCTTTTCTGTGAACAGATTGATCAGTTAATTGGTACACACCTTTAGTTCTGATGACAATACAATTTAAGACATTCTGTAACATTGTAAATCCAAGATGGCCGCCGCTATAAAATGGCGGATCACTTTTTTTTTTACAACTACATCAATATGGGTATCAAATGAAAAAGCTTGACTAGTAGATCAACATAGAGTTCACTATGAAAATAATGAAAATCAAATCTGGCCGTCAACAAAATGGCAGGTTACATATTTTTTCACAACTACCTCAATATGGGTATCAAATGGCAGGGCTTAGTTAGTAGAATACTGTTTTCAATAAAATCGTTAAACTTTTTACTTATATTTTTGTTTATAACCTTTATCGGTTATAATTTATAACTTAACTGAAGAATGTCAAACCTGGGCAAGCACCACTTAATATTGTTATGCTTAATTCGTTTTTTATTCATCTTGTGCTTGGTAGATAATGATAACATCACGAAGAAACCATGTGTTATTTGAAATGCTTCATCCACTGACCAGAATTGGAACTGCATTCCACACATATTTCAACAAATCAGTCTCATAATTTTCAATGAAAATTTGAAGAGCATGGCAGTGAGACATTTTAAGTGTTTAGAAAGTTACATACTCTAGTTTTTAATTTGATCATTATAACTACTACACTTATTGATACAATATATTCGCAATGAATCGAAAACAAAACTATATTTAACGGAAAAATATCCAAATGCTTGAAAAATATTAAAAAGAAATAATTCTTTCAAATATAAATACAAACTGAAACACAGTAAACAATTTTATACTATTTTTAACTAAGCACAATAAAATTGTAATATGGTAGATTATATAAGCCGGTAAGACATATAACATACGACATACTTTAATTTTTATAATTTATCAAACTTTATTGAATTTTGTATTTTATGCAATATTAATTTGTTGTGTGTATGCAATAGGTAGTAAGTTATCTGTTAAACAAAATCTCACACATTTCAAAGTTAAATATGGAGATGAGCTCTCTTTTCTCGCAAACTACAGCAAGAAATTTTCTCTGTGAATGACTGCTTAATTTTATAGCACAAATACGTTTAAGAAATTCTTAAGTAAGAAGTTCTTATGTTTTAAATAAACTATGTATAAAGTTTGTTTCATTAATAAAGATAAGGTTGTTTTTGTAGAGCTGGCAGAATATATTCTAAATTTTGTGAAAATATTATCTTATTTATTTTTTAAAAATTTAACGTTACTTTTTTATTATTTTGCTATTTTATCATAAACGCTGCCAGCGTTAAAAGGAGACTGTTACACTATGCAGTACACACTGTGAATACAACTGTGTGCGCAAACATAAGTACACTCTTTATTCCATCACTCTCATAATCTGATGGGACGGCAAACCCGACACGATCGGAAAGAGTTCAGTTTTTAAGAGTTCCAACGGCTTTACCTTCATTTCTCGGAGATATGTGCCACGTGGTAGTGTAAACACTACCAAATTGTAGATTTATGAGGGTGCTCCTGAGGATTTCTCGACTAAAAAAACCAGCCAGTCAGGACCACGGAATCTGTGGATTAGACCAATAAGACACTCCGTGTTAAAATATTTAAATTGAAATTCGTGATGACACAATTAAAACCAAGCCATCCCTTACAAATCAGAATATTTACTTGATTGTTTATATGTATGCTATCGTTTTTATAACCTGATTTTATTATAGACGTTTTAAAAAAATGCAGTTCTAATTTCAAAACACTTCATCCCACTATTTCTATTCAAAGAAGACTTCTTTGAACAAGTAGGTAACAGTAAAATATATTCAAGTTAATACGTAAAACGAAAATATAAAAGAATTTACCGCGAAATAAAGTCATGGAGAAAATCGATAAACTATATTTAATTCTGACTCGCTTTCAGGATTATTAATCTGTGTAACGCGGTAAAGCAACAAGCGGGTTCTGATTTTATTTTATGAATATTAAAACTTTAATTTATAATAGGATGCTCTTCATTAGTTGTCACGTCACAGCATAATAGAATATTTAAGTAAATCCGAATTGGGCTAAAAAGAAAAAGTAATAAGGGTTTCCTGTTGCAATTCTCTGTAGCTCTCTAAAGTTGGTAGTGCTTATACTCCCGTGCCTCGGAAAGTACGTAAAGCCGGTGGTCCTGTTCATGAAATTATCCGGTCGTATCAGATTTCCCGTCCTATCGGCTAATGATATTGAAGAAATCGGGATTAAGCTTGTGTGCTAGGACGTATGTCCGAGCGTAGTGTAGGACGCCCTGTTACAAGATGGACCGACGATTTAAAAAAGGTGGCAGGCACGGGATGGATGCGGACTGCCCAAGATCGGGATGGTTGGCGTTCTATGGGGGAGGCTTTCGTCCAGCAATGGACGGCAAATGGCTGAAAAAAAAAATGCAAATAGAAAGTCTCCCTTGAGATTACCTTTTTTTACTTGGTGGTAGAACTTTTGGTAAGCCCCTTGAGTAGGTAGCTCAACAAACATCTACTACCAAACAGCGGTACTGAATATTACTGTGTATCGGTTAACAGGGTAGGTGAGCCTGTAAAACTATATTCGCTAAAACATAAAATCTAGTACCCAAGGTTCATGGTGTATTGGCGATCTAAGGAATTGTTAATATTTTTTACAGCGCCATTTTCAGTGCACGGCGGTTCACTTCCCATCAGGAGATAGCCTGTCGGTATACCTAGAAAAAAAGACTAATCGATGTAGCTAAATTTAGCCAGGAGTACATCGTATTAAAACCTAATATTACGATTATATCACGACGCTTTTCACTTCAGCTAAGTGACACAATATATTATATTATATATTTAAGTAAACTAGTAAGTAGTGCTTGCTTACAAAATTAGACCAAAACTAAATCGCTTTGAGCTTGATTAATCTCTACATCGCATTATAAAGCGTGCTTAGATTTAATATTACGATATTAAAACTTTAATTTGAAATTCATACTAGGACGCTCTCGGCATAGTTGTCGCATCACAACATACTTCAATTGAATAACTAATTTAAGTAAATTAATATTGTATTATCAGCTCGCATTGGACTAAAGTTGTGGGACAAGATCCACTCTCTCCTAAAAAAAAACAGGCAACGTGGGATATTTTCGTTTTTTTTCAGCCTTTTGCCGTCCACTGCTGGACGAAAGCCTGTTATATTTTACTTTTTTACTTTTATTTACTTGAAAAATTGTTAAAATGACTTAATAGTATTATCTGTAAACGGTTTTATATAAATCACATTTTATATTTCTTATCTACAAATAAAAGAAAATCACAGTCTGTTAAATAAAAATTGCTCGTGATTCAGGCTATGTACGTGAATGGATGAACATCATTTCTCTTTTCAAAGTAGTTTATATTCACCGGTATCCTATAATAATTTTCACCTAACACAGCTTATATAAATCTGGTTATCTTCACAGATAATAAAACTGTTAGGACATAGAACCTATTTAGAAGTTTGCGTTGTTTGAAATGAGTATTTAAATTACGAATTTAATAATAGTTAAACTAGGTGAAATATATAGTGTAACTAGCTTCCTGTCCCGATTTCGTATGGGTAGATTTAATAAAAACTTTAATTATTTAATTGTTTAAATTGATGTTCTAAATTTCAAATGAAATGCAACTTTTAGTTTGAATAAAATTTACGTTAAATCCGTTCTTAAAGAGCGTCTAAATCTCGAAAGGAGTAACTATGTTAAATTTCAAGTTAATCGGACCTATATAGGTGGTACGGAGATCTCGTGATGATATGTATTATAAGTGATAGCATAAAGTAGTAATTGATTACAATATTGAAAGATTAAAATAAAACATACAAGTAAGGACCATATAAATTATTATGGCGTGGAATTATAGGAAGAATACTAGCAGTATTTCCTTCAAGACAATTGATGATATTCTACTGATGCTGACGTCATTTTTTTTTTTAAATATATAAGTTAGCGCTTGACTATTATCACACAAGTGAAGATACGAGAAAGTGAGATACAGTATAAGGTAGAGCTCGCTTGCCTAAAATATGCCTATTCACTCTTGCCTTGAAGGTACCCATGTTGTGGGTGGCCCCATCACCTACCCACCAAAACGGAGGTCGGGAGGTCATAGTAATAGTCGTGATCATCCTATTTATTTGTATGGCATTGTAAATTCAAAGATTTATTCGACGAAATTTATGAGTTATTTAACAATTTCACGTGAAACATTCTCCAAACCCTGTAAAGGTAAATGCATCGATTTTATTTAGAATAATAAATTTATGTTAGTGTAGGATTTGTAAAGGAAAATAAAGTATACCGCAAGGTGTCAGAGGGGTCAGCGGATATTGGATCGAGGTCACCTGTCCCCGTCAGACTCGTGTCGTTATCAGCTAGGGTTGTCACATTTCACAATTATATTTAATATTTAAATAATTAGACTTAGTAACTGAAAAAATAAATGCTTAAATATCAAGATCTATTGTAACATCCATAGCACAACTTACTACTTAGTCGGAGAAGAAAATTAGATAAGTTAGTAAAAACATTGCTTCGATTTCGACACCGTTTGACTGATGATCATGAAAGTTGCATATGTTAACATGGAGAAGGTTTTTAAAATATATTTTGTTGTAACTCGCCCCTTAATAGCACCGCAGTACACCAAGTAAATATACAAAGACTGAACAACGATACGTAAAAAATAATGATATCTGTATAATATTCAAAAACAACAAGAGCTCGATCTCACTAAGGAGGACGCTTTAGATCGGGCAAAGTGGAGGCATAGATGCAGCAGAGCGGACTCTGGCGTTACTAGGCCGGGAAAACGTTAGGCAGAAGAAGAAGATTCAAAAACAACAAGAAAATTCTTACAACTAATTATAAAAGTTATTCTTACCGATTTTGATTGAAATTCTGTTAAGACACTACCATCTCAATGAATTAAATAACTTTTTATGAACACGCTATAACACGTATGTTGTATAATAATTTATCTACTGTAAGCAAGGCAAATGTAAATATTTATTACTTTTTATAGTTAGAATTTTATATGAAATATATTATTTCATATATGGGATAATTGCCAGCCCTGCTGTTTAAATTGAGTTGTATATTTTTGCTTTATCCTACGTAGTATTTATTATATCAAATTGTCCACGAAAGCGATTCCTTTTGTGATTTTTTATTTTTATTTTCGGTTATTTAAAATTTAGTGCAGGTTATGAGATATTTAAAAAATATTTCAATAAATTTATTTTACTAATTGCTTACATTCAAAAATAAATATTTTAAAGTAAAATATTATTCATTTGAATTTGGCTCGATTTTTGGTATTTGGTAAAATTTGAATGTATGAAACATATTTCATGTGAACTATGAAATAGGATTTTAATTGTTAATTCTCAAAAGCAATATGATTTTACTGATATTTATTTGTTATATTTAGTATGATATTTATTTAGTATGATATTTATTTAATACAATAATAAACATAAATATGTTTTACTTATTAATTCTAAATTATTTATAACCAACTTATCTACCTGTCCTTCATATAAGAGAAAGATTGAAATAAGGGCTCAAAAAAATAATTATTTATTTTTCTTTAAATTATGTTAATACTGTGTATGTGAAACTAAAAAGACACATTATTTGTACTGACTTAAAAAAAAAAATTATATATTAATGAATTAGAGTAAGCAATTATTTGTGAACATGAATAAATAAAATAAATAAATAGTAATAATTAAAAAGTATAGAAATAATAAAGAATAGAATAATAGTTTTATTTTATTTTTCTTACTCTGGCATGTAGAATAAGTAACCTATTCATCAAACAAATGGCTGGACTTTAAGATTTATCATGTTATAAGCGTGTCATTCTGTCATTTTGTGTCATTTGTGTCTGTCATTGCGTGTTTCTTGTGGTGTTTGATAACGTGTTTTGGCTGTGTTTTTTGATGCCCGTTGTTTGTTAGCTCAACTGATACTGTTTTCTTTTGGACGTTGGTTCTAGACATTACGATCGACTCTGACTTTTCGTATCTTCGACCATCGATTAACCCTTTTTAAACGGATAATTTAAGTAGATAGTAACCTACGTAGATTATCCATTGGAAAACTGTGACGTAGCAACGAAAATATTAATTTTACATAATGAAGATAATAATTCTTTGATTGTGATTTTATTTACTTTTTTTTCTAAACATCATACCTATACCGAGAGTAAAGGTACAGGTGTATAATAACAACACATATTGCAGATAAGACATACAGCTTTATAAATCTCTAGTAGTAGTCTAGTAATAGCCTGTGCATGTCCCACTGCTGGGCTTAGGCCTCCTCTCCTTTTTTTAGGAGAAGGTTTAGAACTTATTTCACCACGCTGCTGTAATGCGGGTCGGTGGAATACACCTGTGGCAGAATTTCAGTGAAATTGAAAACATTCAAGTTTCCTCACGATGTTTTCCTTCACAGTCAAGCAAGAGATGAATTATATAGACAAATCTCTACACAGATTATAAATAATAAAATATACAGAAAAAAGAAACACTAATATATTTCTCTCAGACGTGTACAAATGTTATGTCGCGCATGGCATAAAAAGAAGAAATATTTAGTTAATATAATTTGCACTTGTGTGTCCCATGGATATTCAAGTAATATATTTGACGGGCCGTTGGTGTGGTTGGTAAATGCCTTTCACGCCGAAGGTTGTGGGTTCGATTCCCACCCAGGACAGACATTTGTGAACATGTCTGTTTGTCCTGAGTCTGGGTGTAATTATCTATATAAGTATGTATTTACAAAAGAAATGTAGTATATGTAGTATATCAGTTGTCTGGTTTCCATAGTACAAGCTCTGCTTAGTTTGGAATCAGATAGCCATGTGTGAATAATGTCCCAAGATATTTTATTATTATTATATTTGTTCGGTTTGTTATTACATCGGGCCACAAACAAATGTATATATGAGAGGACATAATATACTTGCACGCTTCGATCACTTTTAATTATTATATCACAGGAAATGTTTAATTTTGTAAAATAATAAACAAGACACAAAACCACATGACACGACATTCTTGTCGTTGATTCACGATCTAATAAAATTCAATTTGAAAATGTATAATAAACTTCATTGAGAAACGTCATGGCGGATGAATCCACGGGGAGTAGTTCGTTTTAAATATTTCAGACAGTAATACACGAAATCAACTAGTGATCTTATGTAAAAATTGATCATGTACTGACAATTTAAATAAAGCAAGATATGTTACGTGAACATCAACTAATTACCAACGAATTAAACTAGAAAAGCAAAGATTATTCTCGAATATCCTCATCTAACCAAAAACCAGTCACGTACGAAACTTGAGCCGAACTTTAAGGTGATACTGAATGTTAAAGGAAATAATCTTTCGTATACCGAGCCAAGTTCAATAAAAGTTCACCAAGTTTTCTGAAGACGAGGAAGTTTTGTATCGGATTGATGGCTGAGTAAAGACAAGGTATAAATATGGAGCTAAGTTATGATATCCTTAACACTACGAGTAACTTGAGATTAAAATAAAAAAATGTTGTAAATTATTTTTATATATAACGGATAAATAAATGAAGATTATTGTGTAGTGATTATTGGGTATATTACATTTGTCTGAATGTTACAATTATATAACGTTATCCATTGTTTGTTTGTTTGATATTAGTTTATTTTAAAACCTATTAAGCTAAATTAATATTCTTACAAACTTATGTGATTTTTATACCTATATTATTGCTCTATCTCAATACGCCATCAACAATGATATGAAAATATTATATCTCCCACAGCTGTAACCACACTGGCTAACTCACCCTTCTAACCGAAAACCAGCAATCAATGCGTTGATAACTGGCGGTGGGATAATAACTAATGAGTGACAAGTACCCAGACGGGCTTCCAATTAACTCAAATACCAATAAAGTAATTGGGTAAATTATTATTTAATAAATTGAGGAGTTCTACTGCATGATAGCTTAGAGCGTATATAAGTTACCAAAATATTGTTTGCGATTAATCAATTGAAATAATCTCTAAATTTTTAAGCTTGTATATGCCTCGAAGCTTACATTCAATAAAAATAAAAGTATATAAAAATTTCCCACTTCTGGGCAAATCCCTTCACTTGAGGAAATAGATTGAAGCCTATTTCACCGCTGCTCCAATATTACCTAGATAGTATTCAAGAAAAAAAAATACCACATGTGAATCAATAATCCATAATAAGAGAAATTCGTAAGCTAAAGTTATAAGTGGAGAAGGCGCCGTGAGAGAAATTATTTCAATAATACTTTTCCGCGTCGGTCTTTCGGACTATTATTGGAAGAAATTAATCATATCACCTTATTAGTATGAGAGGTAGCATTAGATAGAAAAGATATAAAACTATTCATCACCAACGGTTGATTAATTATGGTTAAGGTCCGTCGTGAACTTTTTGCGTATTACTTATTCACTTACGCTTCGCTAACGTCAAACAATTAATGCCTTATGTTTCATTATTGGCCCGTGAATCCAAAGATTGGGTAGAAATTTGGCCAAGTTTGTGCCAACTTACATGTAATAATTTGAGTTTGTAATTCGTCTCAAGCTTGGCGATAAAGAAAAACAAACAACGAAACATGCGTGTGTCAGCTTAAATTCTGGCACTACCAGTGCCATGGTTTAATTTGAATCAATTTCTCAAATCGTATTGGAGTAGGTTGATAAGCTCAAAATTCAATTAAATTCATCATTAAAAGCAGAGGAGGCCTTTACATAACCGTGGGATACATAAAGGCTACTATTGCATATCACTGATATGAGTGATATGAGATATCGATAGCTTTTGAGTTCCAAGAAATGAGCCATTAAAGTCCTTGCTGTAAGTTTTTAAGCCACATAATATGAACATGCGATTTCGAAGATTGAACACGCTTTTGCGTTACAACTTGTATACTATTTTACCATCCGTAAGTTTTGCTTGCGGAGTGTTTATTGAATATAGTAACAGCCTGTGAAAGTCCCACTGCTGGGCTATAGGCCTCCTCTCCTCTTTTTGAGGAGAAGGCTTGGAGCTTATTCCACCACGCTCCTCCAATGCGGGTTGGTGGAATTCACATGTGGCAGAATTTCAGTGAAATTAGACACATGCAGGTTTCCTCACGATGTTTTCCTTCACCGTAAAGCACGAGATGAATTATAATCACAAATTAAGCACATGAAAATTCAGTGGTGCTTGCCCGGGTTTGAACCCACGATCATCGGTTAAGATTCACGCGTTCTTACCGCTGGGCCATCTCGGCTTCGCTTTTTTTTTTTTTTTTTTTTTTTTATATTTGCCGGGAGGGCAAATGACTCTACTCCACCTGATGTTAAGTGGTAGTAGAGTCCAAACGCGAGGACGGCCAGTACAGTCAGGAAGAACGTTCTGCACTAGCCGCCCCCGCCTTGCCGGCCCGCAAGATGCCTCTTCACGCCTCGTTTGAAGGAACCCGGGTCGTACGAGGAGGGGAATACGTGAGCTGGTAGGGAATTCCATTTTTTAGAAGTGCGACAAAGAAAGGAGTTGCCAAATTTCTTTGTGCGCGATGGAATTGATGTCACTGTTAGTCGGTGACATCGAGAGCCAGCACGCGTAGACTTGTGAAGGAAGGGGGAAGCAGGAATTAGGGAGAATAATTCCTCGGAGCACTCGCCGTGATACAGTCGATAGAAAGCGCTCAGCGCTGCTATCTCTCGACGCAATTGTAAAGGCTCGAGGGTGTTAGTGACCTTTACGTCGCCAATAATGCGGACCGCACGTCGCTGCAACCGATCCAAGGCCTCAAGTAGGTACTTAGCGGAGCCATCCCAAAGGTGCGAGCAATATTCAACGCAAGACCGTACCTGTGTTTTGTACAGCAGGCACAGTTGTTGTGGCGTGAAAAAACGCCGCACCTTGTTCAGAACTCCGAGTTTCCGTGAAGCTGTTTTTATCACAGCCTCGATGTAATCCCTTGGACTAAGGTCGCAGCGAACGTCCATCCCCAGTATGGCGATTTTGCTTTGTATCACCAGCGGAGTGCCACAGAGGGAGGGAAGAGGGGAAAATGGTGACTTTTTTGCTGTGAGAGCGCATACCTGTGTTTTCTTGGCATTGAACTCAACAAGATTATCTGAGCCCCATTTGGCGATAAGCTCTAACGTCCTATTGAGTTCAATGACAAGATCCTCCCGCCTCTCCTTAATTTCCGCTCGCCCAGCCATTGCGCGTCCGTGGTATCCACCATGCACTGTACTATCGTCTGCATAGCAATGAATGTTCCCGAGAGAGAGCATATCATTGATATGCAAAAGAAACAGAGTGGGAGATAGCACGGATCCCTGGGGGACCCCAGCATTCACTACATAGAATTGTGAAGCGCAACCATCAACTAAAACACGAAGGCTGCGCTTGTGTAGGAAGCTGGCAATCCAGGTGCAAAGCTGAGCAGGCAGACCATATGCTGGCAGCTTGGAGAGAAGACTTCTGTGCCAGACCCTGTCGAAAGCCTTGGAGATATCGAGGCTGACAGCCAACGACTCCCCATGCTTGTCGATAGCTTCACCCCAGAGGTGTGTTACGTACGCTAGAAGATCACCTGTAGACCGTTTTGGTCGAAATCCGTACTGACGATCATTAATTAAACAGTGATCTTCTAGGTAATGGATCAGTTGGTTGTTAAGAATCCGTTCCATCACCTTACAAAGTACTGAGGTGATAGCTATTGGCCGATAATTTGCCGGGTCAGACCGATCCCCTTTTTTGGGAACCGCTTGCACATTAGCTCTTCTCCAAGCCTCCGGCACACATCCCGAAGAAAGAGACAGTTGGAACAGGCGCGTTAACACGGGAGACAGCTCCGCCGCGCACTTCTTCAGCACTATGGCTGGTATTCCATCGGGACCGCTAGCTTTCCGTACATCAAGTGATTGCAGCTCCGCACGCACATCATGCTGCCTGATTTTGATGTCAGGCATCGTGTGGCCACAAGAGGGTATTATTGGTGGCAGAGCACTACAATCATCAATGACGGAGTTGTCGGCAAAGAGTTTAGCCAGTAGATCAGCTTTCTCTTGCGGACTGTGAGCTAGCGATCCGTCCGGACTTCTGAGCGGTGGCAGCGAAGGTTGGCAGAAATTGTTTTGCACAGACTTGGTCAGACGCCAGAAGCTACGGGAGCCCCTAGGATGTGAAATAAGGTCATGACCAATCTGTACAATGCGCTGTGCATCCGCTCTCGTGTAAGCCTTCCTACAGGACTTGGAGTTTTTATTGTAGGTTGCTTTCAGTGAGTCAATGTTAGATGCCCCGCTAATGCAGCCATTGATCCACTCGCGATATGCCGCCTGCTTAGATGATACAGCGTCGGCACATTCGCGAGTGAACCAACGGTTACGCGCACCCCTACTGTCGAGATCTGAGCTAGGAATGTAGTATTCCATTCCTAACATGATCTCGCCAGCAACAGCAGCGGCACTAGCTGTCGGGTCATTCCCACTGAAGCAACGTTCCTTCCAAGGGACTGACGCATAGTAATCGCGCATACCGTCCCAATCTGCTGACTTGTAGTGCCAAACGCGACGTTTGCATACCGTTGGTGGCGGCAGCTTGGCCTGTGGCACTTTGGTAGATATGAGGCTGTGATCCGAAGAACCAAGTGGAGCTTGAACCACAACCTGATATTCCACCGGATGAGAAGTCAGCAGAAGGTCCAGTAGAGAAGGCGCTTGCCCATCAATGTCTGGGATCCTGGTGGGCTGATCAACCAGTTGGGTCAAGTCATGTGTGAGAGCAAAAGCATGAGCAGTCCTTCCAGCATGGTCAGTTTTGAGGGATTTCAACCATGATTCGTGGTGAGCATTAAAATCCCCCAAAAACACCAATTCCGCGTTAGGAAACTGCTCTTGCGCAGCATCTGCCACCCGACTAAGATGGTCAAATAATCGGCTTGTCTCCAAGTCATCATTGTGGGATCTGTAGAGGCACACGTAGACCCGACTCTGACGAACCAGATCCACACGTACCACCAACATGGAGAAGGAGGGGTCCTCCAAGCAGCGCAATCGGTGACAGCAAACATCCGTCCTGACGAACAAGCATACTCCGGCTTTCGCTTTGAAGGATTCTTCAAGCATGTAGCCGGGATAATTAAGGTAGCTGGTATCGGCAGGACGGAGTATTTGTGTCTCCGTGAGAAACAACATTGCTGGCCGTGCTGTCTCGAGATGGTGGTGGACAGCGTTGAGGTTAGCGTGGAGTCCACGGATGTTAGTGAACTCGACCTCAAACAGCGTGGCTATGGTGGGGGTGTGCACCGCTGTACGACCGTTATTCCTGTTTTGATGCGCTACCATATGGGAAAAAGAATGGAAAAGAGACGTGAAGCGAGCGACGTATTGCCACGATAGGGGTGGGCAAAGTGTGGAGGCGTGCTTCCCCAAGTGTTTGCCAAAAGGGAAACTACACTGACCCGCCGGACGGAAGGGCCCCCGAACCCCCCCGGAAGTGGCCGCCGGGACCCCACCTTCCGGTCACCAACCGGCACGACGGTCCACCCCGAGATTATGCGTGGCCTGGTGGGGCAGCCTCGCGTGCTGGTTAGGCACGCTCGGGCCCCTGTACTATGCCACGGGCGGCCAGCGGAATAGCCGTTTCTTCGGGTCTCCCTGTCCGGCAGGGCAATACAGTTTCCCCCGGCATTGGTTCAGCAGCCGTCTCCACTGGACCAACACCCATCGCGGCAATACTCGTTAGGGCACTGGCTGTACGCTGGCTGACCTCGAAACGCGGCTGCAAGCCACTTCACGAGATTTTCACCATGCGTACGGTGGTAACAAGCCAGGCGGATGTTTATCATCCTACCACCAGATGAGATCCCTTAGTCGCCTCTTACGACACCCATGGGAGAGGGGCAGTGAAATGTATTCTTTCTCCGTCACTGCACGGATAATTCGCTGGGCCATCTCGGCTTTTGAATATAGTAACCGGATATAAATTGTTTTCTTCAACAACATCCTGATTTTTATTTATATTTGAATATGGAACGTATGAATGGTAGATATTTTTTTATTTAAACTGACAATTAAAAAAGATAAAAAAGAAATTTTACGATTTGCTCGTTTTAAATTAAATGCTAGCTGATTTATACTGTTTTCTTTGAAAAGGATTCCTCTGTCCAGGTCTATAATAAATTATTTTTGTCTATAATATTGGTTTAGGTATAAATATACTTGTATTGTGAAGTGGCATTACGAGAGCTCTAGCTAAGCGACGACAAGATAAATGACGATGACTCGGCAACATCAACGATGCATTTAATCCAAGAACCGTCGTATGTTTTCCCCACGAATTTGTTCACAGATTAAATCAACTGTTTCGCTTTTTAAGGATAAAAGAATATCTTTTTAAGACAATTGGTTTGTGGTCACCGTCAACAGAAGTCATATCATCAGATACAGTTGTATGACATATTTTTCCTGGTGGTAGAGCTTTGTGCAAGCTCGTCTGGGTAGGTCCCACCTACTCATCAGATATTCTACCGCAAAACAGCAGTACTTGGTATTGTTATGTTCCGGTTTGTGTTCCGGGTGAGTGAGCCAGTGTAATTACAGGCACAAGAGACATAAAATCTTAGGTCCCAAGGTTGGTGGCGCATTGGCGATGTAAGCGATGGTCAAAATTTCTTACAGCGCCAATGTCTAAGGGCGTTTGGTGACCACTTACCACCAGGTGGCCCATAGGCTCGTCCGCCTTCCTATTCTATAAAAAAAAATACCACTTCTTCTAACGAGCTCCTCCTGGGATCTTTTGTGTTTGTTTTACATTGGATCACTCACCATTCAAATATACAATGTATTGCTCTTGTCGTTAGAATAACCGCTGAACGACTGGTTGCCACCAGACATGCCTACAACCGTTTCTGGTAAACACTTTATTCTTGCGAAACGATATGTATATATAAATATTTTACATATTTGAATGCTATTCGCATATTTTTTACTAGTTCCATCCCGCAGCTTCATTGGCGTATGAGTAGAAAGGGAGATATTACGTAACCTATGTCTGTCATAGTACCCCTGACAACGCGTATTCAAGATATTATGATGATCGGTTGAGTAGAGAGTAATTATTAAGACTTGTGAGTGTCATAAACAAACTATAAAAAAAAACAACTTCATTTTCGCATTCAGTAACAGTCTGTAAATGTACCACTGCTGGGCTAAGGCCTCCTCTCCCTTTTTGAGGAGAAGGTTTGGTATTTTTTATTGGTTTGGTATTCCACCACGCTGCTCCAATGCGGGTTGGTGGAATACACATGTGGCAGAATTTCTGTGAAATGACATGATCACGATGTTTTCCTTCACCGCCAAGCACGAGATAAATTATAAAGACAACATAAGTATATGAAAATTCAGTGGTGTTTGCCCGGGTTTCAACCCATGATCATCGGTCATCGGATCACTGGGTCATATCGACTTTTTTTCTCATTTATAATATAAGTAATTATACTACCTATTTCATTTTCTTCAATATTATTAAAACTGCGATAAACCGTATAGACGAGAGGTTCGTCGTCGGATCGCGAGACAGAATTTGTATTCTTAATGATAACGATTTTATGCTCTTCCAAAAAATATGTTTGAACATTTTCTTATTTGAAGATTTGTATTGTTTACTGTTATGTCGCTTCTTTTGTTTCCCTTTCAAAATTTCTCTTTGCTCAATTCAATGGGCTGAATACGGTTGATAAAGTCCTGTAAACATTTTAACTTTGCCGTATTATTAGGAAAAATTCCCGATTTTAGTGTATATTTGCTATTGCTATTCAGTTAATAATAACTAACGAATTTACTGTGCAAAAATTGCAAATGTGAAAGCTTTATTATTTAAGATGGCGTTGCTTAAGTATGCTGTACTATTCTCATCATGATTTTTCCAAAAGGATTCCAGGATTCCAAAGTAATTGTCTTTATAATTGAAACTTATGATTTTAAGTATTATTTAATCTACAAGTAGTTGTTAAGTTTAAATATATTTTAAACAATATTTATAATATATTTAATATTAAACGTTTAAGAAGAAAACACCTAGTCCTTAGGACAGAATACATAATTAGAATGTAATATATATAATTTCCTTGTAACTAAATTACAAATGATGAGCCGATTTGGGTAAGCGGTTAGAACATACATCAGGTTTAAACTCGGAAACGCACCATTGAATTTTCATGTGCTTAATTTGTGTTTATAATTTATCTCATACTCGGCGGTGAAGGAAAACATAATGAGAAAACCTGCATGTGTTGGATGTACAGTACAGTAACAGCCTGTGAACATCCCACTGCTGGGCTTAGGCCTCCTCTCCCTTTTTGAGGAGAAGGTTTGGTATTTTTTATTGGTTTGGTATTCCACCACGCTGCTCCAATGCGGGTTGGTGGAATACACATGTGGCAGAATTTCTGTGAAATTAGACAAATGCATGTTTCCTCACGGTGTTTTCCTTCATCGTCAAGCACGATATTAATTATAAACACAAATTAAGCACATGAAAATTTGGTAGTGCTTGCCCGGGTTTGAACCCACGATCATCGGTTAAGAATCACGCGTTCTAACCACCGGGCCATCTCGGCATTACCTGACTTTACGGCCATCTTGACTTCACGGTGTTGGATGAAAATATGTAAAATATGAATTCACTAATCCGCTTTGTTACAGCATGACGGAATAAGGCCCTAACATTATCCTCAAACGAAGAGGTGCCCTTAGCCCCGAAGCGCGACATTTAAAGGCTATTACTTTACTTTCTTTACTTTAAAAGACTTGCGTGTAATGAAAATAATAGGTATACGTAGTATTTATGCATGTGTGTATTTATAAGGTAAGTTGTGCTGTGTTCATATTAATAAGGAAATATATTCTCTACTGCACTCACCATACGATAACAAGTTTTAATGAAGTTTTAACATGTAGACTGCTCGGAGTTTGAAATTCAATATCCTTTGATTCCTTATACCTTATATTAAACATGACAATATATTGAAGTACGTTAACTCTCGTTGTTTATTAAATGTCTAAAACTTGAGTAAAAGCCAAATGAATATATATATATATTACGC
The DNA here is from genome assembly GCA_905147175.2 of Nymphalis urticae. Classification (NCBI taxonomy): domain Eukaryota; kingdom Metazoa; phylum Arthropoda; class Insecta; order Lepidoptera; family Nymphalidae; genus Nymphalis; species Nymphalis urticae. The sequence goes on from LR989991.1 coordinate 11,296,029, forward strand.
ATAAGCAATCAATAAAAAAGAGGCCGTCACAGGACAGATCGCAGATGTGGAACATCGAAATAATGATTAATTATTAATGAAACAGAAGCAAAACATAAGTATGGGGTCAAATAAACAAAAATATAAAGTTTCATTATTAAAACGAATATGTTTTTTTATATAGCAACGAATTATAAATAGTATACATATATAAAGAGGTAGAGAGGGGCATGACATAAGTGAGTGTTATGTCATTTCCTGTCATATTATACGAGTCGGATTTAACCCTAAGGCTCGCAAAACAATTACTTTGTTTTCAGTGAAGCACTTCTCTAATATCAAAAACATTTATACTTATTTATTAATGGATAAAATTTAATTGCTCCCTGGGCGCCTCTAAATTACGAAACAAAACTCTCCACCGAATTTCTAAGTAAGTCTGATAATAAGCACGTTAATAATAATGAATCGGTCAGGACATGAAAACTTTTAACGTATAGAAGTTTCTGTGTTATTATTTTATTATATGAATAAATATAGTAAATGCATTAATTATTTTTCAACAATTCATTGCTGGGTTATACACATCCAGCGAGAGAACGCGGTATTAGTTTGTATGTAATATCGTCGTTGGTTATCGTGCAGGACCATGTGATCCATCCACCTGGTGGTGCGTACTACGCGCTATACTAAGTAAATACTTTTAAATGGTAATAAAATTCACATTTTAATTATATTAAACATAATGCCAATGTATATACGTTTTGTTTTGTATATTTTTTCGAATAGGTGCCGTTGTTCCTGAGATTACCTTCTGCATATACACAAAGTCACAATTTTCGTTGACAATATTATTATAATTAGGAATAGATATAGATATTACACCTTTAAAAAATCATAGAAAGTACGTTGTAAGGCTTTATATTCGAAATTACGGCATAATTTGCTCTTAGTGAAACATATAGAATTCTTCTCTCTATCTAGATATACACATGTTTAGTGCCATCATAATATAAAACCCACACCAGTAACGATAATAGAGTAGTCTTATACCAACATTCGAGCGTTTCATTTCCCCCGTCCTTATATGGCGACCCTGCCAGCGCAGTATGCGCATCGGTAACGCGAGTTGCTTTAATTTAAATTACCGACACGTGTAAATTCAAAGTTCAAAGTTCAAAGTTAATAATGGTCACTGTAGTTTAAAATATGTGTAATTCGAAAGTAGAAAAGGAGGACATTTTTATAAACCAAAATTCTGTAGCTGCCGAAAATAATGCATATATATAAAAGAATTGAAATTCCATGCGTCCACCACAAACATTCTTTTACTTATAATATTACTGTTGATGAGTCTGTTTATCATCTACGCTGTATGGAGAGTATACCGAAAAATGCATCATCGCTGGGTCCAGCAGGGTATACATCAATATGTACTTCGTGGATCGTTCAGACGTCAACGGGCTACCCTACACGGTTCTCCAGCTGTTGCTGAACAAGAAACATAAATTGAAGTGATTTTGGATTGGAGCCGCGTCTAAAAATTGTTAATATTCAAGAAAGAAAAATTTGTGATTTGTTCAAACAGTGCGCGAGTAACGTGACTCCAGAATGCAGAACATGCCTATATAAGGGATGCAACGCAGAGACGGACTTTGATAGTTTTATATAATTATAATAATACATATTATGTAGCAATATATTTGTAGTAACTAGATAATTAGTGTTAAAGTATTCATATTATTTTTGTATAACTTCAAAATACGTAATTAGTAGTAATGAATTTTAGTAATATGTATAATTTTTATATTTTGATATGGCAGATGATTTAAAAATATTCTGCCAAGAGTTAAAATTGATTAAAGAATACTTAAGGAAAATTGGTCCTGAGCGTAGAAAGGGTAACATTTACATTGTTAAGTTAAGCGAAGCAAATAGTTTGTATAGCCAATATTTAACATTAAATTCTTATTTGCAAAAAGAAGTAAATTGTGATAATATTAGTGCTAGCGATAGTGAGTTGATTGTCGATTATTCACAGCAATTTCTTTCATTGTATAAAGATATTGTTAGATACTCTTCAACGCCATCCGATTCGAAAGAATTTATTAGTAATTCAGGTCAGACTATAGAAACTATAAACATGGAAAAATTTGATTTAAAAGTTGCTCTGAGTTTGTTACCAGTTATGAATGACGACGTATCTGTAACTAAACAGTTAATAGATTCCGTTGAATATTATGAAACCACCCTTACTGCCGATTCTAAGCCCCAATTAATAAATTTTGTGTTAAAAAATCGTTTATCGCAATCAGCAAAACTTAAATTACATCCAAGCTATTCTAGTATTTCAGACTTAATTCATGATATGAAAAAAGAGCTTTTGCCGAAAAAATCTGCTACGGCCATCCAAACACGGTTGCTGAATTTTAAGCAGAATGAGTTGACCATCGAAGAATACGGTAAGCAAATCACTGAAATGTTTGTTGACTTAACTATTTCACAGGCAGATAACGACCCAGAGACTTATAAGGTGCTTAAGCCCTTAAATGAAAAGCAAGCAATCAAACTATTTGCTGATGGACTGCGAAATCGTAGAACCGGGACTATAATTACAGCGCGTAACTTTACATCTTTAAAAGACGCTATTCAATCTGCATTAGATGAGGAGTTGCCATCCACTTCTAATTCCAATTTGATGACCATAAATAAAAAAGTTTCCTGTTTTCGAAATTCCAGGGGACGTTATAATTACCGAGGTGATCAATATCGAGGGTACCGTGCCCACCCGCAGCACGGCGGTGGTATGAGCAGAGGCCAACAGCCAACGTGGCGTGGCACTCAGCGAGGTAGATCATGGCGTGGCACTCAGCGAGGTAGATCATGGCGTGGCACTCAGCGAGGTAGATCATGGCGTGGTAATTCCCGCCCGTACCAGAATAGAGGTATGAAAAATGGAAACAATAGCTTAAGCGTTGGGCAAAATAAAGGTTATGTAAACATCATCGATCGAAATAATTCACAGTCCCAACCCACCCCATCTGTTGATAATAATAATCAGTTTTTTCGTGAGTAAAGGTCATATATTTTCATGTAATAATCATTCGCGTTTAGTTCAATTTACTTTTAACAATTGTTTTACTTCACATTGTTTAATTGACACCGGCGCATCAATTTCCGCGCTAGAATCGAAACTTGTTTATACTTATAACATTCCATTCCATAAAGAGAAATTTGAGTTTAGCGGAATTGGAGGTAGTGTTGAAGCAATCGGATATGTCTTTCTTAATTTGGAAGTGCCCCAAGGATCTATTAAACATAAATTCTTTGTATTTGATACTCTACCTACTAAAGTTCCTGCTATAATTGGCGATGACTTTTGCAAAAAGTATGCGGCGATAATTGATTATGAAAACAATTATTTTTCATTGATTAATTCAAATAATGATCGAATTTATTTACCTACTTTTAGTAATATTAATAATGAGGTTTTGTATATTCCGTCGCGATCGGAATCTATACATTTTATAAATACTGATATGAAAGATGATTGTGTGGTATGTTCGAAAGAGTTATCGGAAGGTGTTTACTTAGCCAGTATGTTAGTAAGTCCAATTAGAGGGAAAATACCGATTCGAATAATAAATACAACCGACAGAGATTTTTGTTTGGGTGACGTAAGCCCTAACATTTATAGTGCGAGTGAGTATAATATATGTATGTTTGGAAAATCGAATAAGAATTCGGAACGCGTAAAAGAATTATTTTCTATTTTAAAATTACACAAATATCTAAAGGGGGAAGAACAGGTATCAATCGAAAACATATGTGCGAAATACTGTGATATCTTTTATTTACCCGGAGACAACTTGACTGTGACTGATATCTATAAACATACAATTACATTAAAACCCAATGTAGATCCAGTCTATGTAAAACCATACAGATTACCCCATTCTCAAAAAGTAGAAATAAAAAGGCAATTAGATAAAATGTTAAATCAAGGAATTATTGAACCTTGTAAGAGTGAATGGTCAAGTCCCATTCTACTAGTACCTAAAAAATCGGAAAGTAACGATAAAAAATGGAGATTAGTAATCGATTATCGTAAATTAAATAATTCCATAGTTGATGATAAGTTTCCTTTGCCAAATATTACAGAAATACTCGACTCTCTTTCAGGTTGTATATATTATACACATTTAGACTTAAATCAAGGTTTCTATAATGTAGAATTAGATCCAAATAGCCGTAGGTATACAGCATTCTGTTCTGGTCAATACCAGATGACCAGAATGCCAATGGGTCTTAAAACCAGTCCCAGCTCTTTCTCTAGAATGATGAATATGGCTATGGCAGGCTTAACATTTGAAAAATGTTTTATTTACCTTGATGACATCATCATTTTTGGTAGAAATTTAGCAGATCACAATAAAAATTTAACGGAAGTATTTGAACGATTAAAACAAGTTAATTTAAAGCTAAACCCCGATAAGTGTACATTTTTAAAAAAGGAATTACTGTATTTGGGTCATGTTGTATCTGGAGATGGTGTTTTACCGGATCCTGAAAAAATCAAAGTCTTACAAAATTACCCTATTCCTACGAATACAGACGAGATAAAACGCTTTGTAGCATTCGCGAACTTTTATCGTAAATTTATTCCAAATTTTGCAGAGAAAGCTTTTTATTTAAATAAATTATGCCGTAAAAATGTACAATTTCATTGGAGTGACGAGTGTCAACATTCATTTAATTCATTAAAACAAGATATGATGTCACCTCCGTTACTGCAATACCCAGATTTTTCTGAAAGTAACCAATTTGTAGTTCAAACGGATGCATCAGGTTACGCTATAGGAGCCGTACTGTCCAATAAAAATGGTAAACCTATAGCATATGCTAGCCGAACTTTAAATAGAGCGGAGAAAAACTACCCAACAATCGAAAAAGAATTATTAGCGATTGTATGGGCTGTTAAACACTTCCGGCCTTATTTATACGGACGTTCTTTCAAAATTTATACGGACCACAAACCTCTCATTTATCTTTTTAACATGAAAGATCCTTCGAGTAGGTTATTGAAATTTAGACTTGCGCTCGAAGAATACGATTATATAGTAGAGTATGTAAGAGGAAGTGAAAATTCCGCCGCAGATGCTTTATCTAGAATACGTATTACATCAAAAGACTTAAAAGATATGAGTGAGTGTAGTTTGAATGTGTTGACTAGAGCTCAGAAGAAAAGGATGGAAGAGGAACATAGTATGTCAGGGATGAACAATGATTCTTTGTGTGATAGTGTGAATACTGACGATTGGCTTGATCACCCAAGAGTCGTAGAGGTACACAACAAACCGAAGATATCGATAGAATTAAGATTTATCAACAAAAGTAATTTACAAAAATTACGAAAGGACAATGAAATCGCATGCGAATCTAGAACTTTTATATACGTTTTAAAGAAAATGACAATTTATATAAATCCAGCTATTCGATCACAATTATCGCGAGGCGAATTTGTGAGGGAGCTGTCTGATTTTTGTAAAAAAATAAATATTAACGAAGTATACTTCATGAAATGTAAAGAAAAAAATAAATTTATAGAGCAAGTAATAAATGAAATTAAAAGTATTGAAAATTGGCCCGGTCCAAGAATTATTGTGTTAAATGAAATTGAAAGAATTGACAACAAAGACGACCAAAGAGTAATATTAAATGATTTTCATCTCCTCCCCACTAGTGGCCATGCGGGTATTAAGAGGATGTTGAATAACATTAAAAAATATTACTTTTGGCCAGGTATCGAACGAGATATAACAGCATTTGTGAGACGCTGTGACAAATGCCAGAAACAAAAGTATTCTATACCCGTTAGGGAGCCTATGACTGTAACTTCTACAGCTCAAACTCCCTTCGAAAAAATTTTCTTAGATATTGTAGGACCTTTAGATAGAGATAGTAATAATTATTCATATATATTAACACTCCAATGTGAGTTATCTAAATACGTAGAAGCATATCCGTTAGTTTCTAAGAGTTCAGTTGAAGTTGCACAGGCATTCGTAAATAACTTCATTCTTCGACATGGAATACCCAAGGAAATAGCCACAGATCGAGGTACCGAGTTTATGTCCACAGTAATGAAAGAGGTATGTAGTTTATTAAAAATTAAAAAATTAAATTCCACAGCATACCATCATGAGAGCATCGGCGCTTTAGAAAATTCCCATAAGAGTTTAGGAGCATTTTTACGCATACAGACTGACAACCACTCCGAGTCTTGGAGTTCCTGGCTACCCTTTTGGTGTTTCTCGTATAATACTTCCGTTCACCGTGAAACAAAATATACCCCATTCGAGTTAGTTTATGGCAAAAAATGTACTTTACCTAGTAACTTAACAAAAACCGTAGAACCCCTCTATAATTACGATGATTATCCATTAGAATTAAAATATCGCCTACAAACCTCACAAAAAGAAGCAAGAGAAAATCTTATAAATAGTAAAATTGTTCGAAAATCAAAATATGATACTAAAATGAACCCTATAACTTTTAAAATCAATGATTTGATATTAGTTAAAGAAGAAACAGGCAACAAACTCAGCGCAATTTATTCCGGTCCATATTTAGTTATTAAAGATTGTTCACCAAATGTTGAAATATTGAAAGATGGAAAAAATTATGTGATTCACAAAAATCGAACGAAATTGTATTACCCTTAAAATATACGTAAAAAATTATAATATGTTATGTATACACATTGTAGTTAATTTTTTTTTTTTGTAATTATAATAATAGTCTTAAGTTTTTTTTATGATTTCTTTAATGTTGTACCTATGTCAATAATATTATGATTTAAATACTGTTTTAACATAAAAAAAAAGAAATATATGCATTTCTTTTTTTTTTCTTTGAGAGGGAAGGTGTGGTATCTATCTAGATATACACATGTTTAGTGCCATCATAATATAAAACCCACACCAGTAACGATAATAGAGTAGTCTTATATCAACATTCGAGCGTTTCATTTCCCCCGTCCTTATAGTTCCCTTAATATCGGAATAAATCCCCTTTATAACGCTTCGCAGTTAATTCGAGCTGCTGAGAACAAAGTAAATATGTGAAACAATTTCGCGATAGTATAATTTAATATTGTGACAGCGACTACTTTTACATGTCCCACTGCTGGGTTAAGGCCTCCTTTCTCTTTCAGGAGAAGGTTTGCAGATTATTTCAAGACTGTTTCCAACTGACAAACACACACACACACATACACATGAGGAGATCCTTATACGACACATGCAAGTTTCTTCAAGATATTTTTCATCGTCGAGCATAATATGAATTACGAAAAACACATGATAACTCATTGGCATTTGTCCAAGTTTGAACCCTTAATCTAAGAGCAAAATTCACGTGTTCTAGCCACTGTGCAACCTGGTCTACACCTATATATTATGATATGCTAACTTACCTTAAGTTACGGTATATGAATGCAGATTGGTTCTCAACTACAGATAGTTTGGTTCAAGGATAATACTAGCTACGGAGAGTTAAGGTTTGCAGTACTTTGAGGCAAACAGTAATTAAGTAACGCGAGAGATGGTTTGTTCATAATGCTATTACTGATAAGTACTCATTGGTTATTAACGTAAGTATTAATTGTGAACAATTTATGAAGTTCTGTTTACAGAATAAATTTACCTTCGTAACATTAGCTTCCACTTCGTCAGTTAGATTTGCATCAGATGAATTGAAGTCCACAAGTTTTGTGTGTAAACTATAATTAAAAAATCTTAAGGACAATTATTATTTTTCAATTTTATTTAACTCCTAATATAACTAATTCATATTTTTACGTGCTTCAATTGGCAATGATTAGTACAATAGCAGGTTTTGATTTATATGTATTTAAGCTTTCAATATTAATAACGAATAAATACTCTTTTAGCGATGAGACCGCCTTTTGTACATTAATAGTTTTTTGTTTGTGTTTATAACTGTGTGTTTCTGAAAGTCTTGGTGTACAATAAAGCATATTCTATTCTATTCTATGTATATTCTACGAACATTGTTTCCATAAGGGTGTGTACATTTAAGTATTTGGCACACCAAGATGGCGCCAATTCTACTGGTAGTTGTATTGTTCTCACGTTATATATAAGACTTATTTTATTGTGAGGGTTTTATATTATATTTTTCGTACTAAAGACTATGCATACAATTGGGATCTTGTTGAGACATTAAAACAAGAAAGATATTTGACATTAAAATATTTTTGAAAATAGCCTCGATTTTGAAAGATGCCAATAAGTGAGGTTTGTGAAATAATATAAAACCCTTCAATATATATTGCACATCGACCACTGAAAAGAGACAATCGACTAATTTCGGTTTCGTAGTTTCTCAGTCATTTTTCAAAAGCGGTATAGTACGGTCGTGTCTAATTTAAAAAATATATATATATATATATATATATGTAGAGTTGTATAACCCCTAACTTTTAATAATTTTAAGTTGAACGATGGCATTTTTAGTGTGTTGTTCTGTTCTATAATCGCTGACTCTGATAGTACAATTTATATTACTTTCGGAGTAAGAGGTCGACCACCAGTGTTGCTAATGTTAATAACACTAGATTTAGATAATACTGCAAACAAATTGTGTACATAATTGTTTTGGGTGTAAATAAAAAAATATTATTATTTTTATTTTTTTATTAAGCCGAGGTGGCCTATTGGTAAGAACTCGTGAATCTTAACCGATGATCGTGGGTTCAAACCCGGGCAAGCACCACTGAATTTAAATGTGCTTAATTTGTTATTATAATTCATCTCGTGCTTGACGGTGAAGGAAAACATCGTGAGGAAACCTGCATGTGTCGAATTTCACTGAAATCCTGCTACATATGTATTCCACCAACCCGCATTGTAGCAGCGTGGTGGAATAATGTCCAAACCTTCTCCTCAAAAAGGGAGAGGAGGCCTTAGCCCAGCAGTGGGACATTCACAGGCTGTTACTGTACTGTACTGTACTGTATTATTATTATTTATACTATATATACTGGGTTTATACTATAATTTTTAATTTGTATATGAACCGTATTATTGATTTAATAAATATTTTTATTGCATTGAGTTATTATTTGTTTCACTCTAATGATTCAAATCTGAGTAATGTTACATGTAGCGAGGTTAATAAAACTTAGCACTAGAGCTGTTTTGTATGAAGTTTTGTAAAAAACTCGAAAATCACAGCAGAATAAAATCGCGAAATAACAAAGTTTTATGCGACATTGACTATAGTAATCATATCATTTAATGCGTGTATTTATACGCATCAAAATAGCGTATCAATATTTAAATATTTCACGAGAGATACGAAGGAAGATCTTATGGAATACCTCTGTTTTGTTTCTAGTATGAGTTTTGTACTTACTCGATTTGTATGTAATGCCGTCTAATGACAATAATTCGGAATTCTATACAAATCGCAGTCAACGTGAACGCTAATGCATATGTTAAAAAACTTGCACACACGTGTCGTGAGTGCGTGTGTGAGTTTTGACGTCATTATAAGTTACATATTGTAGTTTTATAGCCTTTGCTTTGCGGTCTGGATAATAATTTCTAGAATTAAACAATATGTTATAAACTAGTCTTTGTAATTGTTATGAGAGAACAATTGAAGAAATTCAAGAAAATATGTTAGTGTTTCAAGCGGAAATGTAATTATATATTTGAGCGAAATGTTGTGTAGCAGTACACACGCATACATACACAGACACAAACACAAGTAGTATGTTAGTAAATTGAGTTCCACTTTTAAGCGACACGTGTTTTTTCACAAAAAAATCACAATTAAAATTTTTCAGGAATGTAGCTCTAAGAAATTATTTTATGATTTTAAGGTTGTTAAAAAACGTAATAAATGAAAAGATAATTTTCATGAATTCATTCAGGTTCATATTCGAATAAATTTTCATTTCATTTTAACTCACAATCGATTAAAATATCCCATTTACTGGGTCGACTCTTCGAAATGCTTTTAATTACAAAAAATATTTTAGTATGTTTTAATGAAACTTGATTTAAGATAATATGAATTCAATATTCTTAAGAATTTGAATTTTCTTGCTTTATAAATCAAATACTAAAGTTCGTGCAAACGGCATGGCGAGAGGTCAAGGGTCAAAGACATTTTAAGTTTGAAGCCAAACACTTTCATGCAAGACTCGCTCATCTCTTGGACAAAAGGCCGCAATCCTGGGAGGAGCGGATGTTTGCAGTAAACTATGTTTAGGCGCGTCTGCTTATTATCGTTCAAAAAAGAAGTCATTTTGAAACCTTTGAGATAAGTTGCGTCAAAAACAGTCTGGTGTTATTTGAAAGAAGATTTTTCTTAGGACTTTCTCTAACTTACTATATTAATGATGTTGGAGAGTTGTAGCTACTTATACAATGTTTATAATAGTAATAAGCATTTTCTTATCTTGTTTTATTTAAAAGAGGTTTTTTAGTTGTTGCTTTATATAATAAGTTATTATATTTAGTTCTTGAATTATAACTTTTATATTAATTTTTTTAATATTTATTAATTTTAATTTTTGCTGTTACGTGGATACAATGCGGGGCCTGCGTTTTTTTTTACAATCAAGTGATTATATAGTCTTATCATTCTTAATATTTTATTGTAAGCTTGTGATGTATCTACGTTGTTAGCGATCGTGATAAATTAAAATAACAATAAAATATAAAACTACCGCTTATTGATTTGAACATTTTTTGTTATTGCATTAACGATATAAGGTATAGTTAATATTTATTGCGGTGTTAATGTCTGTGGGTAGTATTGCTACATACCATCAGATGGCCTATTTGGCAGCCTGCCTACCTGCCAATAGCTTCTATGTAAAAAACGATCAAGCTTCATATAGTACGTAATTACTTTTTAACAAAATTATGTATTCGAAAACTTGGTCGCCTTTTAATTTGAACCATTTAACAACTAGGTTAACGGCTCTTCATATAACACAGTAACTCGGACAAAATATCAGTCATATACATTAATCTACTTTTATTTCTTAAGCTCAATTTTTATTTTTATTTCGCTCATTTATACCATAAATTATTCTTCTTCTTCGTCATGACACTCTTGTCAGAGCGGTCGTGGTCGCCATGAAGTATTATGAATTGTTCGGCGCAGATGTTATTCGCCTCACGAGCCTTCGCTATATGTCCCTGTTCGTGGTTAGCCTGGTGCATTCATGCAAAGGACCGACCAAATAAAAACGACTGTTTTCACCGCATGGGCGTCCTTCCACGTGATGGTGCCGTGTGCCGTGCTCATTCACCTTGCTTTGAATGACAAGGCGCTCTATGGAGTTATTTTCTTGCCGGGAGATAAATTATATTTGTCTGTATATTAGTAGTATATTAGACTGTTATTAGTGATTTTCATGATTTAGATTTTATAACTTGAAAATCAATTATTTTGATTATTATTTACACTGTATGATATTTATAAAGACTTGAGCAGCATAACGTATCTTCTTAAGGTAATCTGTTTTGTAATTTTTTGTTATATTATAGTTATGTATCCACATTCAGATAACTAATCAATACTTAGCAGATTAATACCAAATTTATTTAAACCATTTTCCATAAAACTAATATTGTTAATACTACTAGTATTAGTCTTAATTACTTAAGTATATAATAATATACATTTGTAAAAAAAGTTTAAAGCAAAAATTAGTATATTTAGTTATATGAACAGCTGTAAGAACAAGAACTCTAAACTCATTGCAGAAAACGGTCGTGTAATGTCAGAAAGTGATATTTGACATTTCATTGATTCACTTCAAGAATACACTACGGCTACTGGTGGTAGGGCTTTGTGCAAGCTCGTCTGGGTAGGTACCACCCACGCATCAGATATTCTACCGCAAAACAGCAGTACTTGGTATTGCTGTATTCCAGTTTGAAGGGTGAGTGAGCCAGTGTAATTAAATCACAAGGGACATAAAATCTTAGGTCCCAAGGTTGGTGGCGCATTGGCGATGTAAGCGATGGCTAACATTTCGTACAGTGCCAATGTCTAAGGGCGTTTGGTGACCAATTACCATCAGTCCGCCTTTCTATTCTATAAAAAAAAATACATGCATTAAAATAGTAATAAGACGGTTGTTATTCACTGATGAGTAGTAAAATTAGTTCTTATAGAATAACATCGCAGTATCCTAATAAAATTATCTTATTAAATATTTGTGTTTGTAATTAGTCATTTCTTGGTTAGAAATTAAAAATTACATTACCCTTTATGCCCTTTGAATTATTTACTCTATCAAGAGCAGCATACACTTGCCAAAAAAAATCCTCACTAATAAGCTAACGAAAATTTTTATATAACTGCACTTTAATTATATTACGGGTAAAACAGTTTATAAAACTGTTTAAAGTCGGTGCCAAGCTCTTGAAGAATTTTAAACGTTTTTGTACTTTTAGTAACCAGGTTAGTCAGCCACTCGCAAGCTATCATCGTTTTTATTGAATAATTAAGTTAGTAAGCGCTTAATTATAATTGTGTTCCATTATTAGTAAATGAAGGTTGTTTGTATTGCTAAGTGCAACATCGTAGAATATTATTTGAGCCTGCCATTTACTTAAGAACAATTTCAAACATATATAAACTCAATTGAATTACTCGTTACATTTTAGTGTACATTGTGTTATTTTTTTAAATTTATATTTATTAAATAAATATAGTGTATATATATTACTATTTTATAATGTAATTAATATATTTGAAGCTGATCCCACCACGCTTGTCTAATGCGGATTGTCGAATATTTGTGATAATATGCGAACAAATGATTTTAAATCCACAAAACCAATACTAAGAACATGAAAATTCAATGATGTTTTAAAAAAAAAAAAAAAAAATCGGAACCCACGATATAAGTTCGGAGAGCGTTCTGCTCTGGTCAAATTAGATGACCTCGGCTTAGTGCAAGAAGCAAATCACTTAGTACCAACATCTGAGTAAAAACATATGGTGATATTTTGTGGTTGTTTCCAAAGTAGATAAAGCGGAATTTGGTGTTAAGTTGGACCTGAGGAGTTAATCTGTGTGAACCAAGCCGATAAGACGCATAACTTTATGGTAAAATAACATGATAACATGAAATATTTCGTGGATGAATACTGATATTGTATGATGAGTATTCAAAGGATCCACGACAAACGTATGACGCGTCGAAATAGCGTATTTATTATAAGTTGGTTGGTAATGTTGAAACATTTTACTAGCGAGTAACGAGTAACATCGAATGTTTATTAACAAATAACTTTGCTGATGCATACGGAATTAGACATATATATTATTAACGCAATGAAGGTCACAAAATTGTTTTGGCTGTCTTTTATTATGGTTGTATTCATAATCTAGCTATATCAATAGAATGTAAAGTTAGTATTTATTGTATAGTAAGAAAAAATAAATAATAATCCTCCAGACCGACTTCGGCCACGGCGGCCAATCTTAAGAGAGATTAGCCATCTACGCAGGAGATATTATAGTGCACAAGTGTGTGCGCAAACACAGGTGCACTCTCTATTCCCTAACTCTCATAATCCAATGGGTCGGCAATCCGACACGACCGGAAAGAGTTCAGACGCAGGAGCAACGGCTTTACGTACTTTTCGAGGTACGGGAGTTTACATACTTCCAATTTCCAGACTCCGGGCTGCTACTGAGAATTTTCTGACAGAAAAGTCCAATAACTTTTTAATTGGTCCGACCTGGCAATTGAACCCAGAACCTCCGGGTCTGCGGCCAGAAAATTAATCGAATTGTTTCTAAGTACCCTAGGTAAGTTAGGTGGAATACCCCAATTTTTGTAAGGTTTTTATTTATAACACAGATTTTTATGTTAGTGCATCGATTGATTAAAATTTCAGGTACCAGTTTAAAATATCTTATTATTTCTCGTATAATAACATTAAATTACTGAACTTTAGTAATCGCAGTACGTTTTTCTCTCAAGTCGAACTAAACCTTACCAAGTCTTTACTGGAGAGCAATCCCTTTAGATAATCCCACTATTAGTTACCACAGGTTCTGTTGTAAGTAAGGACTTAACTTTTACAGCTTACTAAAATCTCTGAATAATCCTTATTATAACTTTTCTTTAAATATAGGTATTGTAAAGTAGGACATTGACTTATAGTTAAAATATTATAACAATATTTCTTTTCTGGAAGTGAAATTTTTTAATTTAATTTAGAAGGCATAAAATTAACAAAATAAAAAGAATAAGGGGTAAACACTATCTCTTGAAATATAGTATATATATTTTATATAATTTGAATAAAAATTATATTCTTTGCGTAAATAATAAAAAAAAGTTGTGTAATAGTAAACGAGTGCTATCTAACATATAAACGAAATGGCTTGTTTTTTGTGATTAAAACACTTCGACACCGTTGTCCGATCACCATGAAATTTTTATACCATCCACATAATTGAATCTCGTTGGTAGATAGCGTTGCAGTGCATTATATCGTTCGACCGATCGGATATATATATATATATATATATATATATATATATATATATATATATATATATATATATATATATATATATATATATATATATATATATATATATATATATATATATATATATATATATATATATATGCAAGAAGTCTGCCAGATTTTGCTAGCTTTTATCCCGAAGAATGTAATGCAGTGTAAAAGTCAAGTCAAGAAAACATTCTTTTTTCAAATGAATTGCATGAAGTCCACTGGCCTAAAGTTTAGTATAGAAAATTATTTTCAAAAAAAGAATTATATCATAGAATTGAGTTTTCTTCTAAAGCGTTTTGACCAAAGAGGGAACTAAAGTTTGAAATTTATATGGATCTCTTCAGCCGTATATTAAGAGAATATCCCGCTGGTTGGAGGTCGGGCATTTATTTCATTATTTTTCACGGAACGAATTCAGATTTCAGTTAAACTCGGTAGAACAAATCTGGAATTACTTGACGTAATTACTTTATTTTACGCTATGGGGTATATGTATTAAAAAAACATCATCAGTGTATCTGTGTACAAAAATAACTAACGATATTGTTACTCATCTGAAAAAATATTTTCGTGTAATAAGTGTTCAAGAACAAATGACATTTTGCCAAATATTATTTAATTCATCTTCTCGTCAATAGATGGCGTTAGATGTAGTTTACATCGCGCTATAAGAATGTTTTTTTTTAAGTACTAAAAGTTTTTGTAAATTTATAATGACAGAGACCAATTACACTATCTGACCAGGATAACCCTAAAAAATAACTTTGTGAAACTGTAACGTTGCTTTTATCAAGCAATTTACGGAGGCAATATTGGATATACATGTACATTATTTACATATTGAGCTCGATTAAATGACCTCAATACTTTTAATAACGATCATAGTAATATCATGAGAGTATTATAAAGAGGTAAATTTTATCTGTTTGTCTGTTCACCGTTTCTTCTCAGGGTATTTCTTTTTCGAACCTGTGGTTCGTAGTTTTTAATTGGACAATCAATAAGTAAGTGTAGTGCTTTTATTTTGATTTTTTTTTATAGAATTGGAAGGCGAACGAGCATATGGACCACCTTATGGTAAGTGGTCACCAAACGCCGTTAGACATTGGTACTGTTAGAAATGTTAAATATCGTTTATATCGCCAATGCGCCACCAACCTTGGGACTTAAGATTTTATGTCCCTTGTGCCTGTAATTACATTGGCTCACTCACCCTTCAAAACGGAACACAACAATACCAAGCACTGTTGTTTTGCGGTAGAATATCTGATGAGTGGGTGGTACCTACCCAGACGAGCTTGCACAAAAGCCTACCACCAGTAAATAAAGTATTTTGATTCGCGTCAATACTACTAGTTCAAATGACATAGAACTTTCGTATTAAGATAAATATAATGTTAAAATTAATAGTTTAATACATCAAATGAAACCATAACTGATTTGGCGTTACCGCCATCTATTAACTGCGCCATCTATTAAAGCACTCAATTCAATAATAAGTGTTTTATTTTTCTTAATATTATATTTCCAGGAGAGCCGAGACGTCCCATTCGTTAGATCGGCATTGCGGTTTCAAAAACGGACAAGCATTTCTAAATGTTCATATGTCGTTGCAGTGCCAGTGGCGAAAGTGACCACTTATTGTCAGCTGGTCTTTTTCCTTTGATCCAATCAATCCGTGGTCTTTCCAAGCGTGTCAACTATTTCTCGATAATTAACAAATGCAAAAAGCATTAAATGATATATAAATATGAGTGCGTATCGGAAACGGCTCTAACGATTTAGCTCTTTTTTTATTTAGTTAATTGTTTGTTTGTAAGTTTGTCTGCATAGGTTTCTTCTCCGAAACGTAATTTTGCTCAAAAATATACATAATTATTAGAGCCGAACAAACCTTTTTTACCTAGCTACTAATTATAAAAAGTTAAATATAAGAAACGTCTAACACGAGTTAGATGGATAACTGAAAACTTGCTCAATACCTCGCATTGTACAACGAATATTTCTGTACAAACATTGTCAGTCCGATCACGCTGTGTAAACTCTCGTGTTGACATAAAACACTCGTTCGACGTTTCGTTACGCGGTGTTTATGAAACGATTACTTTATTGAGAATATGTTATTGATTTAGGAACTAAATACTCTTGCATATAAAAAAATGTTACGTGTTAAAATAGGACGTTACTTTTTGTTTTACATTTAAAAAAAATTAGACGTATCTATTGTCTTAAAGACCTTTTAACATATATAAAAAATGCGGATAATCTGAGAACCAGATTTCTTTTGAGTCGGTTAAGAGGCGGTGTAGACGGCGCCGCAGCCGTGCCGACACCTTATCGCCTAACCTGAAGTAGTAGCCGCGTAGACTGAACACAACCGCGACGCTACCGTGCCGTCGGTTAACCACCGCACTAACGTACAGTCAAACAATAAAACAAATAATGTCTTCATACACGTGTTGAATTCACCGTGTTGCGTTATTTAGAACAAAAAAGATGATCACCTTTTATTCGAGTTTTTAATTTAAAAATCTAAGTTCATATTATATAATCCGATCTACATAGGAATATATAGGAATAATAGTGTTTGTTGTGAACCTTAATATTAAAAATTGAATTAAACTTAAGTAATAGATATGTAAATTAGAAGTGGCAATAGTTTTATTAGATTCCATATTAAGGATTTCAGTTATTTTTTACTTGGTTTATTTTTTCTTGGACCACCTGATGGTGAGTGGTAAGTGGTCATCATTGCCCATTGACATTGGCATCGCAAGTAATCATTATCCATTCCTTACATCGCCAACGTTCCACCAATAGCCGAGTTACGCTTACATTTTTAATTGCAACACAATAATACTAAGTATTGCTATGCTTTCTAATTCTTCGAAATAATTTGCTTAAGAAGCCATTTAATTATTAATACTCATTAATATGTAAACTTTTTAGGTATACTTTAGTAGATATTATAAAAGTATTTAAAATCCCGACTCATATTAAAAAAATATGTAGTAGTTTTCGGCAATGCGAGAATAGATAAAAAAATTAAATTTTTAAATACTAAAATTATTAAAACCTAGCTTGAAGTTCTTCAGAATTTAATCGTATTATTATGCTGTAATAATATCTTCATTATTAGATATTGCAATATTTCCGTACAGTTACTTTAGCTTGCTAATCTTGGGATCCCAGAATGTACACGGAACTCCTAATCTCCACGCAGTTAGCGAAGCAGTCGTGAGCTTTGCAAATATGAATAATTCAATATAGTGCTAGCGTAACTTAAAACAAACAACTCGTTAAATATTGGTATATATTTTGTATATATATACTTTATTATTTATATAAAAAACCTTATAAGATCAAGTAATAAAAAATAAACAGATTAAAATATTTAACGTTATTTTACGTCATGGAATGGTTGTAATATTATCGAAAACTCAACCAGCCTATCTGAATTGGAATCACTATTTTCTACACTATTACTACTAAAAGCAACGATTGTTTCAACTGCAAAACATTTATGTTATTTTTAATAATTTAATGAGTGAACCAATAAATTTCAATTTCATTTAATACAAACACAAATACACGATTTGGATACAGTTTAATATTTATGTTAGTTGCAAGCTTTAGAATTAACGTTACAGCTACTTAATGCTGTTTCTTTGACATCTCACGGGGCCAATGTGTCTTTGCATCTGACGTCGTATGAGTAATAACAAGCTAAACAATTGTGTATGTCACCACTAGTCAAAGGCGTTTCTCTAAATTGTCATATCGTTGATCCAACTAATTGTGACACACTCCCCACCTGGATATAAGTGCACTGCAATAGAATGCTAATTGTAATTGTATGGTGGCAAGCTAACAGGTGAGAGTGGTACCTGATTTAGCATTTACTCTGAGTTATTCCTTCCTACCATTGTTATATTCATTTACTGTAAATTTTGATGAATAACAAAATATTCCTTAGATGCTCTAATCTATGGATTGAGATTAATATGCTTTCCAAGGCACAAGAGTGTGCACGCGTCCAACTTCCAGATTCATTGACATTGACTATGAGTACATATTGCAAAAATTTAAAAACTGCATGAAACCAATCTTTTATTTAAGAACATACGAGATAAGCGAATTTGTTTTATACTATTAAAAGATTAAAAGATTTTAAGGAAGTTTGTGCAAGTGACGGATGCTGGACCGTAAGAGGTTTTCCTATGCCATTATGTGTCTTGGGGCTAAACATAAAATCTCAGAGTTACTGCAGCTATTAATCAGCAGTAATCTTTGCAGATAGCGGCTATATGTCACGCTGCAGTGCAGAACAATAGGTGCCGGAGATAAAGTGGAAGTCGCATACTACTAACAATGTTACGTGTCTTTTAAAATAATCAATGGTATTCACTTTTTGGAGATGATACAGACAGCAAAATTTTACCCGCAATTTCGTTAACATAGAACGACTGTGTTTATTTTAAAGAAATCGCTTTAGACTTTCCCAAGGTGCCACCGATATTGCCTAGTGATGAAGAATACGTGGATTTTAGCCGATGATCGCGGGTTCAAACCTAGGCAAGCTCCTCTGCATTTTTTATATCCTTAATTTGTGTTTAGTCGTGATGATTGAGATTTTCTGAATGGCTATATAAGGTTAAAAATAATAATTGAGTGTAATACTTGAATACTGTTTAATAACATTTTAATTTGAATTGAATTTACCGAATACAGAAAATTTATATTGTGTTAAGAGGAGGACAAATTCAACAAATATTTATGGTTTCCTATGTTTCAGATTGTCGAACAAACAATTGTCTTATTTCATGACTTTTGAGTTCAATTCTACAAAAAACACGTCATAAATATTTTTTGGTGTCTCCCCAAATAATTTGAAGAAGCAAACAAGGACATAGCCTCTCATGCTCTTACGGTCTCACTAACAACATTGTATAGCTGGGATAGAGTTAGAAACGATTTTTCTCTGTCTTTCATCAGTTATTTCTCAATAGACAAAATAAGACAAAATATTATCTGGTTAAACAACGTTAAACAAGACGGTAATAGCGTTGACAGAAAAAAATCCCGTGATGATACGATAATTTATAATAATTTGCTGGCTGGTAATAAAGTAAAATCAAATGATATGCAACCACATCAAATATTATGGATACTTTAATAATTAAAAGTCAGTCTTTTATAAAATATAAATAGTTCATCCACTGCAGTATCACAATTTAAACTGGTATTGAAAGCAAAGTATTTAGTTTATTTATACTGCAGTGAGCTTCATTAGCGGTAGTGCCTCACTCGTCTTTCACTTCAGCGCTAATGTCATTAGTTCAAAACAACTGGCGCCTAAATATATACTCGTTACTCGAATCGAGTTATTTAAATGCATAAACGTTTATTTTTCAAGTCTATATACAGTAACAGCCTGTTAATGTCCCACAGCTGGCCTAAAGCTTCCTCTCCCTTTTGAGGAGAAGGTTTTGGAGCATATTCCAGCACGCTGCTCCAATGCGGGTAGGTAGAATACACGTGTGGCAGAATTTCAATGAAATTAGACACATGCAGGTTTCCTCACGATGCTTCCTCCACCGTTAAACACGATATGAATTAAAAACACAAAATTAAGTACATGAAAATTCAGTGGTGCTTGCCCGGGTTTAATTTCAGAAGATTCACGCGATCTAACCACTAGGCCATCTCGGCTGTATAGCCGAAACATATATGGACTTAATACTATTAATAAGTCTATACATGTGGCAATGACGTCAGAGTGATTATTATTACGCATTCTACTTCACACACACTACCAAACACCATACTATACACACTATTACATGTATACTAGAGGCAATGTGCTTTTATAAGTTCAAATTCACTTGTGAACGTAAAAAAAACGAGAAGATTTGGAAACCATTATTTTCTTATACATATTAGTTTGCATAGGAGAGGAAAGAGTCTTACGTTGTTGTACTTTTTCTTTCAAACGTACATAATACATATATTTGACAAGAATACTATTGTCTGGTAACTATATTGACGAAACGATTTATATTTTTTACCTTTAATTGTCTACGAGGCGTTATTCAAAAGCTACCGTTGGCTTGTTTCTCAGGGATCAGAGAACTACAAACTACAGACAGTAAAGTATGTAAGACATATATTAGCGTTTTATTAAAAATAATGTAAGCCACAATTAGATAATTACGAATCGTTATTTTAATGTAGAATACGGGCATTAATAATTTTACATATATCAATTGCTATCTTATACAGAAATATATTTAAAATACCTTAAATGAATAATGTACAGTATAATTTAACTTATAAAAAGGAAAATATGAACTTGAATTTAAATTTTGTGCACGTAGTAACGAGCAGCACACGTTTTAAAAACTAAAATTCGACATTACGTTCTTTATGAATACATTTTCATAAATTTGACTCAGTACTTGGTAACGTATATGTACAAAATTGGTCTATTTACCAATACCAATGACAAAGTACGTTATGTATGTTGTAAATGAATTCCCTTTCTTTTAAAATGATTCTGTGTTTAAAGAAACTATAAAATTATAAGCAATAGTGACATGTATTTAAACTTTATTAACCACAAAAAATATGTCTAAGTTAATCGGATATATACGATATGTATAAATGAATCCATAGGAAATATTACAGGGCTTTGTGCAAGCTCGTCTGGTTAGGTACCACCCACTCATCAGATATTCTACCGCAAAACAGCAGTACTTGATATTGTTGTGTTCCTGTTTGAAGGGTAAGTGAGCCAGTGTAATTACAGGCACAAGGGACATAACATCTTGTTCCCAAGGTTGGTGGTTAACATTTCTTACAATGCCAATGTCTATGGGCGTTGGTGACCACTTACCATCAGGTGGCCCATAAGCTCGTCCGCCTTCCTATTCTATAAAAAAAGGGATAAATAAATAAATCATAAATATAAGTCAAGATATCAAGGTGGTTCGAATACCTGAATCTTAACCCAAAATTACAGGTTCAAACCTACCCAGATTTAATCACAGATTTGCCTGTGCTTAATTTTTTTATTCGTGATCAGCGATGAAGGACATACATTATGAGACAACCGGCATGCATCGGATGATAAATTGCCGTATGTGTATCTGTCAACCCACATTGAGACGTGGTGAAATGAGCTTCAAGCTTTATCCTTAGGAGAGAAGAAGAAAGTTTCCTTTATAAATAAAAGTTATAAATATACGCTGTACAGCTTTTTGGGTATAACCAACGTGCAATAAAAAGTGTAAGAATAAAGTCTGGATTAAAAAAAAACTGTCACAGTAAATGAGTGTCGTGAGTTTGAGGGTTGACTAGAGAAGGCGTGCACTAAGACGTAAGAAGAACCTATGATGAAACTATTCTATTGCAATACTTTTTATTGTATATCAATTAACATAAACATTAAAAACCATACAATATGCACAGTTGCCTTCACTAAGAGAGTGATCTTAATAATAATTTAATATACCATAAGTATATAGCAGAACGAGACAGAGAGAGAGAGAGAGAGAGAGAGAAAGAGGGAAAGTAAAATAGAATAAATTAAAATGTATAAAGCATTAGTTAATTCATACAAGTTTATATGAAAGGAAAATATATGAGTATCTTTTCGGACACTGAAAATAAGTTTTATACAAATTTTAATAAGATAACCTAAGTTATCTTGCAGTAATTCACTTAGATTTAATTAGCACACTTTTGCAAATTCCAATATAAGGAATATAAATATAAAAGAAAAAATATCTCACGCTTAACACACGCTTTAAGCAAGTGCATAAAAATATGTGCTGATTAAAAAAAAAATTAAAACCAGCAATACTAAGTTTATATATTCCATTTACTATAGAATATATTATAAACTTAGTATAGCTGGGCGACCACGCTTCGCTCGGGCTATGATAATTAGTTTGCTTTGGTCACCTTTATAGATAAATCTGAAAAGCAAAACCTCATCTAAATACAAAATTTGGGCCAAATTGTTAGGGCCGTCAGCGAGATACGCGAAATAAATTTACGGCAAGTTGTACCTCAAATAGCTTTGTATATTAATAAATATAAATAACATGTGAAAGAAACTTTAATTCTTCTTCTTCTTCTTCTTCTTCCTAGCGTTTTCCCGGCCTAGTGCTGCCAGGGTCCGCTTTCCTACATCTTTGCCTCCACTTTGCCCGATCTAAAGCGTCGTCTTGAGTGAGATCGTGCTCTCTCAAATCGTCCCTCACAACATCGAGCCAGCGCTTCTTGGGCCTGCCGCGGGATCTGGGGCCTTCGACAACAAAGTCCAGGCATCGGTTCCCAACATAGTCTGGCGGTCTGCGGCTAATGTGGCCAAACCAACGGAGACGGCTTTCCTGCAACTTGTCCGCTACATCGCACACGCCAAGGCTACCGCGGATGTGCTCGTTACGAATACGATCTAGTCGCGTAACGCCACACATCCACCGCAGCATCTTCATTTCCACGACGTGAAGTTGCTGAACATGTCTCGCGAGAGCTGGCCACGTCTCGCTGCCGTACAATAAGACTGGTCGGATGATGCACTTGTACACAAGGCCCTTTAATTTCACCGGTATCCTGCGATCACAGATTACCCCGGTGACTTCCCGCCATTTGGCCCAAGCTGCGTTTATTCGAGCTCTGACGTCGTGGTCGATCGTACCAGACTCGTGCAGTACGGACCCGAGGTATTTAAACTTTTCCGTCTTGATAATGGATTCTCCGCCTATCTTTATGGGTTCGGGGTCCGTACTGCAACAGGCCATATACTCGGTCTTCGCAACATTTAGCATCAGACCACCCCTCGCTAGCACACTCTTCCACTGGTTCACCTTTTGCTCCAATACCTGCTTGTCCTCATCTACTAGTGCAATGTCATCAGCATACATCATGAGCCAGGGAGACGGTTCATGGGCTTTCGCTGTGACAACGTCAAGCACTACACTGAACAGAAAAGGACTCAGGGCCGAGCCTTGGTGGACACCAACTGTGATCGGGAAAGGGTGTGTGTCGCCAACGGCGGTCCTCACTATTGATTCCGAATGATGGTACATGTCTCGGATAATGTCAATATAGATTTGTGGCACATTCTTCATCTTCAAAGCCCACCAGATTATTTGGCGTGGGACGCAGTCAAATGCCTTCTGCAGGTCTAGAAACGCCATGTACAGCGGCTTCTTCTTTTCTCTGTGGGTCTCGGTTAGTATTCTTAGGGCGAAGATGGGGTCTATGGTTCCACAGCCTGGGCGAAACCCATTCGACATTCCGAGACGGTACATTCTTGCCGAAGCTTTGAGTCGATTACGCGTTCGAAGAGTTTCATGGTGTGGCACATAACCTTAATACCGCGGTAGCTTTCGCAGTCCTGTACACTACCTTTGCCTTTATATACTGGAGTAATGATACTCAATCTCCAAGAGTTGGGCATCTTCCGGCTAGTAAGTATTCGGTTAAAAAGGTCAGTAAGTAGGTTCACACCATGAGAACCCATCGCTTTCCACGCTTCAATCGGCAAGTCGTCAGGGCCTACGGCTTTTCGGTTCTTCATTGTACGAAGACATTTGAGTACCTCGTCAGGTGTTACCGGTGCAACAAGTCCGAGATTAGGAGGCAGTTCTGGAGGAGACACATTAGCGTGTTGTGTGTTAAGCAACACGTTAAAGTAGCCGCGCCACCTCTCCTTCACCTTAATTGCATCGCAAACCAAAGTGCCATTAGAGTCTTTGACACAAAGACATTTTGTTATGTCTTGTGTCGCTTTCTCCCGAGCCTTTGCCAAACGGAAGATAGTCTTTTGGCCCTCATTTGTCTCGAGCGTGTCATACAGAGGTGACAGCGTTTGGTAACGGGCTTTGGCAACTGCTCGTTTGGTGGCACATTTAGCTGCTTTATACGTGTCCCGGTCTTCAGGAGATTTGGTCTCTTGCCACTTCTTAAACTGTGTCTTTTTCTCTCGAACTGCCTCCTGTACTGAGTCGTTCCACCACCACGTCTCCTTGTCGATGACGCGGCCTCCCTTCGAAGTGCCAAGCACCTGTTTTCCAATGGTGTTCACTGTTGACTGGATCCTAGACCATTGACTATCGACTGATTCCTCTGTGTCTGTGCTTAACTTGGAGCTAGCTACGACTTTACAGAATTCATGCTGTTTTGGTCCATTCAACAGCCACCATTTAGTTTTAGGTCTGCTTCGTTCAGGCACTTTTTTACTTGGTACTACCAGCATGTCCATGACAAGGATGCGGTGTTGTGTTGTGAGGCATTCCCCGGGAATTACTTTACAGTTAGTCACTCTACCAATTTGGTTTCTTCTTATGAGCAAGTAGTCGATCTGGGTGGAGTGCGGCCCACTTTTATAGGTGATGAGGTGCTCGGGTTTCTTTTGGAAGAAAGTGTTAACAATGGCAAGGTCTGATAATAAGCAGGTGCTGAGAATTGACTCCCCCTCTGCATTCTCACGCCATGTACACGTCCATATTCACGTGACTCCTCACCAACATGGCCGTTCAAATCTCCACCAATCACGATGCTCTCGGTGTTCGGCATGCAGCGGAGCATGTCTTCCAAGTCATTCCAGAAGGCTTCTTTCGCCGATTCAGAGCAACCGACCTGTGGAGTGTAGGCGCTGATAAGATGAGTAATTACTCCTTCTATCAGTAGCTTCACCCGGAGAAGTCGGTCGCTCAGTCTATCGACTTTTAGAATACCGTTCTGAAGTTCCTCAGATAGTACTACGGCCACACCGTTCTTCCCTGAGTTCAAGGGAGCGACCTGTGAGAGAGCCGATGTTCCAGGTGGCAAAGCGGAGCTTCTTTCTAGGTACTTGCTTCTTTAGCCGTGCCCGTACTTGACACGGTAGCCCTTTCCCACTTGTCACAGGTTTAGGGCGATGTGCCTGCGCGTCGTTTTGCGGCGACGCCCTAGCCATTGTACCTAAAATTCTTTTCTTTTCCTTTTCCATGGTAAATGGCGGGTACTGGTTTTATAAGGAGCGACTGCCGTCTGACCTCCCCAACCTAGAGTAGGGAACCAGTTCAGGATACAGGGATGTTGGGGGAATTTGGTGGGAATTCAAGGTATAAAGATACTTATGCCACGGAAGATACAGGGTGTAGCATAAGTAGCTCGGAGAAGGCGGGGTCGCGTGCCCGTATGTTTATATCACTTATACCGGACAGGTACAAAGATACAAACACCTCCTGCCTAAAACACCTCCTGCCTGAAAGAAACTTTAATTAATAAGTCGTATTAATGATTAACAGATTATATAGATGATAAAAAAGAGTGCAGGTAATATTCGTTGCTTTTCATGCAAGATAAATAATAATATTAGTATTTAATTATTATATTTGTAATTTGATTGTCCAAAAAAGAGTCTATTGTCGGTTTTTCTCGGTAGCATTTACTACGGTTACTTTAAATTTAATCTTGTATTATGTTCAGAAGTGCTCGGAAGAGCCTACTCGAATATTTTGATTTGATACAAGAACTGTTAATTTAATATTATAAGATATACTTAATAATATTTCTATAAGCATCAACAGCACAAACTCGTAATTACACTCTACTTCAAATGAGTAGGCGACTACACCAATCAATCGTGTATTGTTTTATTGAAATTAATATTTATATTTAGATCGAACGCCTCCAGGCTATTTCTAATAAAAATACCATGTTAATAAATTTATTGAAAACATTAATATCACATAAAGAATTTCGTTCGCCGGTTCGTCTTAGATCTGAGGAATTTATTTCCGAACTGGTAGACCTTTGAGAATAAATAAGTATGTGGTACACTTCTACATTTAATAAAGATTTTAACTTTGACTTCTTAAGCATTTATATGTTTTCTATGATTGTTTGTCTGATTGATTGATATGAAAATACATACAAATTTAAATAAAACATTGGTTAGAGTTAGAGAAAATTATACATTATCACCCTATATACTATATATATACACATCTATACTAATACTATACATGCGAAAGTAACTCTGTCTGTCTGTTACGCTTTCACGGCTAAACTACTGAACCGATTTTGATGATATTTGATATAAAAAAAGCTTGAACCTCAAGGAAAGACACAGACTACGCTGTGGGCGTAAGCTAATCGACATTATAATTATTAGACGACTATTAAGTGCATATACTGATTATATGATATCAATATCGGATATAGTTTTATTATAAATATTTTTTTAATTTATTACAAAATACGCGCAGCCTCGTGTGTTCTGTTTCATAGCATAGATTGATTATTTCTCTCTTCAAATATTAAGCACGCCGACTAATGATATTGCATTCCTGCGGGAAATCGTCGCGACGAGGGTTGTCGAATATTTAATGATCATTTTTATATTTAACACGTGATGCTGGCTATGACTGAGTGGATATTTGATATTGAAATAGATTTTAAAATAATTTTGAAATTTGGAAATTGAAACCACTGTAATTTCATTTCGCCCAGGGTCATTGACACTCAGAGAAGGCTTAGGGTTGTTTTATACATAAATCTGTTTCAACCCACCCATGCCATGTTTTGCTCACGAATCAGTGAGGTTTATCTCACGTGACAGAGAAAGTGAAACAGGTTAGTTAGTAGATCAATGATACAATTAAAATATATAATATGTATAGATTTCATTGGTGTAACTGTTATTTTTTATGCTGTTAGGAGACAACAGTAGGATATTGGCATTGGTTCAAAATGTTCAAAAAAAAGGTTCATAATGTTCAAGGTTCAAAATGCTCCCGTGATCACTCCGATTCTTGCTTAGGAATTAGGATGGTCATCACAGGATTTTCATTAACTGTAACCACGTTCCCGGATATTTTAAAGAAAGCCGGTTTTCTATAAAAAAATATTATTTATACATTGCTTATTAGTGTATAAAATTCCGTAGACGGCACCACTGAAATAAGCGTTGCTTTCATTTCGCATATTAACAAAGGAGATAGTGATAACCCTGTTTCATGGCAGAGTTTTTATACGAAAAATTTCTCCGCTCGGACTCTGTCGAAAATAATTATAATTACCATAACAGGTCATTTGTTATTCGTATTACTGTCTCGGGAATATACCCATATTCATATTAAACAGCACTTCCTATTACTAAGACCTTTCTCATCGAGATGAGTAATACTTGTTAAATATACATTTGGGGAGTATAAGAGTATTCCAAGATTTAGAAAACATATGAAAAGAGAAGAAGAAATTAAAATTCATTTTGTTAAGGTTTTCATGTTTTAAAGGTTTTCACGGGATATGTCATCCGATATAGATCTCGAAATATCGAAATTACACTAAAGCATTATTATTTTATATCGAGCACGGAGTTCACGTAACTTTTAATCATGTCACTCTTAACTCTAATTCACTTTTACATGAAGTAGTTAAGAGTTACATGACTGAATAAGTTCTTTAACCTTCTACTAGTGAACAATTTAACGCGTAAGCCGATTTTCACGCAATAGAAATCTTCTTGATATACAAAGTTCTCGACGGTTTTTATGGAATTCATAACTACTACAACCCCTACAAAAGTCATCCACGAATTGGCTGCGGGATCATTACGTGTAACCCTACGTCACTAATCCATCGATATTCCATTTATAACATCGACATCGATAAGCACATCCAAGTTTTGTACATATTCTTTTGGTGCTCATGTATTCTGAAAATTATAATTCGGGTTAAAGTAAGTGAATATCGACCTCATAGGTGAGCGCGTTCCATTTTAGATCGCAACAGTAGTTATAATCAGACGAGACCGCGTACAAACATTAATTATACAATCATTAATAATAAGTACAAACATTAATAATAAAATCATTGTTCTCCAAAAATATCATCGAGAATCTAAACTTGGATGTGGATGCTGAAAATAAGTAAGAAATATAGTATAGGACAAGTTGAAAGTTCTTCTATATTTTGGTTCTGGTATATGATTGTTGGTTTGGTATGGTTTTATGTCACCACGTAGGTAACTCGAATCCCAATGTTCTAGTTATTCATTAATAACAAGTTCATTATTCATGGCAAATAAAGGCAAATAAATTCGATCAATGTGATCTATTTCAACCATATTCAAGACACCTCCGAGTCAACTGTGATAAAGTGCTGCCCGTCGCGACCCTCTTTATTATGGCTGATAGCCGTCACCCTGACAAATCCGGACGTATGATATGTTCGGAACGTTCCACGATTGACCTTCAATAAGTCAAACTGAAGTTTGTGAAGGTCACGAGTTTTTGGATTCGTTCGAAATAATCTACTACTAATTTATTTTTCTCTCTTGTTAAATGCCCGGGAATACTCTAAATTTAAGCTGAGATAGCCCGGTAGGAAGGAAGGTCAGTCACTTCCTTGTGGTAGAACCTGGGTATGGTCGGTAGGTACACTTCGAAGTGCTTGCTGATCATGGTGAAAGTCTAACATTGAGGGGGTGCAATTCCTGGTACTTCTCTGATTAGTAAAGGGCACTATGCGGGTGACTCTAAGTCACCTTTCTACCACCTTTCAAACTCCAACTTAAAAAAAAAAAAGGTTCTCAATTCTTTTTTTTTTAATGTTTCCCGGGAGGGCAAATGACTCTACTCCACCTGATGGTAAGTTGTAGTAGAGTCCAAACGCGACGAGGGCCAGTACAGTTGGGAAGAAGGTTCTGCACTACCCGCCTTCGCCTTGCCGGCCCGCAAGTTGCCTCTTCACGCCTCGTTTGAAGGAACCCGGGTTCAATTCGATTAATCTTTATATTCAATTCGATTAATCTTTATATTATGTTCATGTTAATCGAATTATTCGAATATTAATGGTAATGGTAACAAAGGTTACGTGTAAAGGTGTCATTTTTCACATAAAATCATATAAAATATACTATTTTAGTATAGTTTTTATATTTCCTTTTTAATAATTAATCATTCTCGTAAATTATGAATTATATTTGTCGTTGTAATAATTCAAATATTCATTACTCTTTCGTCCGACCCATAATAGCATAATAAACATCAACAGATTAAAATTTAATTAAATTTGCCTCAGAACCTTTTTTTTTTAATAATTTTGGACGAGATTAATATGTGTTTTAATAGCAACTGAAAAATAGGTTTTGGTGACAGTGTATCTGATGAAAAAGGGTTTCAGAAAAAATTGCGTTCCGTGACGGCCGAACTTTTTTATATGTTTGGCGATTATTCGAAAATGGAAAGACCGTTTTGCATGATTCAAGATTTGTTTCATTAAGATATAAAAGTGATCTTCTTACATATTTTTCTTTGGAATTCATAAAATGTCGATAAAATTATATATGCCTAGTCTGGTGGCTAGATGTAATGCCGCAGAGACGGAGGTCCTGGGTTCAAATCCCAGGACGGGGCAATAAAAAGTTATAGAGTTTTTCATTTGAAAATTCTCAGTAGCAGCCCGGAGTCTGGAAGTTGGAAGTGTGTACACTTCCGTGCCTCGAAAAGCACGTAAAGCCGTTGGCGCCGACTGCGCCAACTAATTTACAATTTGTACTAGCATTTTAAAAAAGATTACGCAATGTTTCAAAACAAATTATGAAGTGTACGGTAAGATTAGATTGCTGAAATAACAGGGTATTTTTGAAAAATATATAAGAAAAAAATTGTGTTCTGGACTCATTCTGGTCGTTTCAAATTCAAAATCCTATCTGAATAAGAGTGAGGTAGCATAGAGTCCACCTTTGTTTGCGTACACAATTGTGCATTATAATATGTCCTGGCTAGTCTCTGTTGAGATTGGCCACCGCGGCCGAAATCAATCATGACGACGTCATCAATAATAAACTGCATTTCGATTATACTACGAGATAAGCCCACTTTTAGTTTACAGACCTAAAAGTTGTTCAAGAGAAATAAGACTTAAGATAGCTTTGCAGTGGTAATATAAAAAATCCACATGAGCCCAATTGACTATTGTCTGTATATGTGAATTTTCTGTTAATTTCGGATATGGATCAATTTTTTTGAAAAAAATGTTATAGCATTTCAAAATCGAGACGATAAATAATTAATGAACATGTGTTACGTTGCGTAATTAATGACGACCGTGGCCATTGTCCTTTCATAACTGGCTTAGAACTCTGCAAATAAGGGTATAATTATTTATTAGGGTTACGCAGGAATGACAAGAGTAACCCTCACAATTCATTACCAATAAAGTAAATCAACGCAATTAATAAGCTTGTATTGTGGGCACGGTGAGTACAACACAGAGAGAATAATTCATATGAAGCTTTTAAGAAGGCCTTTTACGGATTTTTGTCATTAAAGTGTCACTATAATATATGATTTTTTTATAAAGTTTTCGGATGTTAAATATTTGAGTGGTCTTGGTATAAAATGAAATAAAAATATGTTTTATATAACAGGAGAGGCTTTAGCCCAGTTTTGATATATTTAAAAGCTTCTGGTCCTATCATTGCATGTGAACATCTTTTTAAGAAATTTTGTTCAAATATAAAAAATACCTTAATATTTTTCAGTCATTTAAGTTTTATTTTAGTTTCCATATTTAATAGTAACTATTGACAGTAGTAAAGAGCATATGCTCTATAAAATTGTGTAATCGTATCTTATATCAGTCTATCTTGGTTTACATCACTTAACTGGGAAATGGATTTCGGCGCTTAGTCGCATACCTACAGCCTCGCTAGTAATCTACGTGCAACACTCGAGGGGTCGTCCACACACTTCTATTAAATTGTTAAGCACGCGCCAACTGCTAAAGTGCTTTAAAATGGAGCGCTAGATTTGAGTATTTACTGCAATTCGTACTCAAACACAAGTAGGAAGAAGCTTAACTAATATTATTAATTTAAATTGAAGTTCTTTGGTAAATTTGTCTGTCAATCTGCCTAGTTAAACTAGCATTGATCTGCCAACTTTGTACGATATTTTTTATGTAAATGATGATAAGAAAGCGAACTCATAATTTGGTATTCAAACTTAAACCATTATCTCGAAATCTTCCACTCTTTATTGCAAGCATTTAGAACAGCTGTTTTTTTAAGAATAAACTTGAAACTCTGCACGTCACGATCGTGACATCATAATTAATAATTATACCAATTCAATGATATATGCTTCAAAATAGAGCGATAACGAATGGTTTTCAAAATTTCACGACTGAGATACGAAGTCACTTCTTACAGAAAAACACTGCTGTGAGAGATTTTAGCCCAGTATTGTGAGTGCCGATTGGGAATACATATATGTTCTGTTTTATTGAATAGTCGAAGAAAATGTATCAACACCCGGATAGAGAGATAAATAAATAAAAAAAGTTCATTCGAACAATGTTTTCGTGACCTCTTTGTTACAGTCAACGTATTTAAAACAGGTCATCTCCAAACTGAACGTACACCTCACATAGTATTACTAATGAATATTCACCTATTCTAAGGCCCAATGCTCCATGTACGAGTCATGTTATTCCAATTTATGCCATCCTCTGTCAGATTAAGGCACGGCTCGCATTCATCGCAATTAAGCCTCTTATAGTATCAAGGTGAGTTGTAACCCTACTCTGTAAAGAATAATTGGGTCAGGTAGACAATACGTTATAATATCATAAAGTAGATGTTATGTACTTAATAGTATTGTTCTGGTTTAGGACTTTTGAATTTGTAAAACCTATTTGAGGTTAAAATTCTGTTTAGTAATGTGACGTGTGACTTCCCTTACATGACATTACCTTAATAATTCACTTGAAACGGCTTTGAGCAAGCCTGGGTAGGTAATACCCATTCGTCTAATATTCTAGCAGAGAACAGCTTTCTTAGTATTTCTGTCTCTATATTTCCGGTTTGTAGGGTAAGACACAGTGGACATAACATCTTCGTTTTAAAATTTGGTGGCGCATTGGCGATGTAAGGAACGGTTAATATTTCTAACAGCGTCAATATATATGGATGGTGGTGACCACTTCACAGAAGTTTGCCCATTTATCCGACCACCTATCAATTTTCTATGTAAAAAAGTTTTTGATAGCAAAAGCAGAAATTTCAAAACTATCTTATTTTTATTATTAGTTAGTAATAAATTATAATTATTACAATAATAACACAAAAAATCTTGTCATAAATTAGTTACATATAATTAAAAAAAAAAAAAAATATTACGTGACTTCAAAATGCTTAACAAATGGCGGCTATGCTTGTGACGTCATAATATTATTATTCTGACTGTATCACGGCGAGTGTTCCGAGGAATTATTCTCCCTTATTCCTACTTCCCCCTTCCTTCACAAGTCTACGCGTGCTGGCTCTAGATGTCACCGACTAACAGTGACATCAATTCCATCGCGCACAAAGAAATTTGGCAACTCCTTTCTTTGTCGCACTTCAAAAAAATGGAATTCCTTACCAGCTCACGTATTCCCCTCCTCTTACGACCCGGGTTCCTTCAAACGAGGCGTGAAGAGGCATCTTGCGGGCCGGCAAGGCGAGGGCGGCTAGTGCAGAACGTTCTTCTTGACTGTATTGGCCGTCCTCGCGTTTGGACTCTACTACCACTTAACATCAGGTGGAGTAGAGTCATTTGCCCTCCCAGCAAATATAAAAAAAAAAAAAAAATATTACCGTTGCGTTTTGACGAAAACGCGAATAATGAATTTATAAACGAGATTACGTAAACCTGTCTGCCTGTAAAACCCACAAAACACTATGACGCCAGTAAACTCCAAAAGCTACGTCATCGATTTAACTTTTTTTTATGAAAATTTATTTTTATAGTTTTTCCATTTATGCAATTTTTTAAAATATCATCTTTCCAAAAGTTATAATCATACTTGTGTTTCTGAATGAAGGTTATTTTTCATTTTTAAATATACAATCTCACAATAATAAGTCCTCTAAAGTATCTAAGCTTAAGTTAATAATTAAAATAATATGAAAATAGAGTGATAGGCATTGACTGATAATTAAGCCTAACAATTGTTTAGACACAATCAACTTAATCCGGTACTTAATAGCAAGTTGTTGTACTGTAAACTAATAATTATTGGCATCAATTAATCCAAGCTAAGATATTATATGTATCTGCCACTATATATATAATTTACCCGCGGTTTCGCTCGTGTGTGAGTGGTTATGGGCTAGGCATCTTTTATTTTGAACCCCCGACAACGGGCATGCAAAATTTTATGATGATCGGTTGAATATTTAAGACGTGAATGCGTGACAAAGAAAAAACCCTTTCCCTTTTGAATATTAGTTATGATTTAATTTAACACTTTTATAATGTCATCGTACTGGATTATTGTGAACTACGATAGGTTTTAAATGTTTTTATCTCAAAACAAAATTACAAAGAAATTCCATAGTTTTTTTTTATAATTAAATAAAATTTAATATAATAAAATTAATAAATCGACATATTGGATTTTTTATCATTTATATGTAATTATTTTATTATGTAATAATTCTTTATAGAAATATATTACTGTTTTTTTCTACATAATTAGGGTTTAAATTGATGAAATTAAATAAAGAATCAACATAATCCGCTACAAGATAAACATAAATGAAAAGAAAAGTATATTTATGATTTTTCATACAGGTATAAGATATGTATATAAAATTTTATTTTAAATAAATAAAAAAATACTACGGTGGCGGATTAGTGTCATCTCATTCACTCATGCAAATAAAATTTTGGAGATGTGTCGTCACAATCCACGATACCCTACGGCCTCGTATTATTCTTACCGCTATGCGTCTGATTTCGCAGGACTTGTTACTGAGATCGTCCACCCAAATCAGCGCACCGTACAGTTCCATTTATCACACGACACCGGTAATAAGCGTCGGCAGGGTGATCCCGGTCCTCCACTGGGTAGAAGGAGACCAAGGCGACAGGTGGTACGCGCGTTAAAAGCGCGCCTAAAGCTAGCATAAAATGGCGATGACACGGAGAATGTTGAGGGGAGTATCCAAGGACGTTTAGGTGAAATCTGAATTTTTTCTGGCCTTAGGTTTACGTGATCGATTGTATATTTATGTCTAGAAGCTTGATTTGATATCGCCCATCTGTTTTTCGTCACCTGGACATAGCTTTAATCAATTTGTGTTTGAATATATATTCGAGATAAACTTTATATTGTAATTAATTTATTTCATTAAACTTATTTGAACAACGCGAAAACAAGCAAACATTAATTACATTACATAATTCATAAATAAAGGTAATGTAATTTAATATTAGTTAAATCAGAAATGAATACTATTCAATAAATAATTTTAACGTGAATTAATTCCGCCATTAGTTAATTTCTTTATTAACACGTATTATAGTTTTTTTTTTAAAGAATTGAATGTTTATCTAAGTGGTATACAATATTTTCTCTGTATTATAATCAGGTAACACAGTTGCAGATATATACATATATAAAGACAACCGCTCAAAGAGAAATTTAGGATTGTTTCAGAGTCCAACAATAGTTTGGAGTAAGGAGAATAATTTTCGAGCAGTTTGCGATAGTTATAATAAGTACTACAACAAACTTCTAGCTATTCTACATGGAAGGAACTGAAATAGTGACAAAGATGATCACATTTTAGAATCTGCAGACGAAGAAGATTTAAACCCGGGCAAGCACTACTGAATTTTCAATGGCTTTTGTTTTTATAATTCATCTCGTGCTCGGCGATTAAGGAAATCATCGTGAGGAAGCGTGTGATGGGTGATATTCTTTTACATGGGTCCAAATTGGAGTAACATGTTGGAAAACGTTCCAAAAGTTATCCTTTGACCTTAACCCAGCAGTGGGATGTTTAGAGATATATATATACATTTAGATATATATATATATATATATATATATATATATATATATATATATATATATATATATATGTATATATATATCGTGAAAAGCAATATGATATGGTAGAGCATAAGTATCTGATACTTAGCAGACATTCTGTGTAGTTGTTTAATATTTTAACATTTTTTTTCTTTTTAAGAGAACTATTTGCAGGGCATTTCGTGTAATAGTTTGATGGACTAAAGTTAATTGGAAGTAAAACACAGTAACGTATGTATGTAGTACGGTATCATTTGTGAATCATACTATACCAAATATTCCTATATAACTGTTTCTATCTTTATTCTATAACCGTTCATTGTAAGAGATATGTGGTATATTGATACATATATTCTGGATTGGATCAGCTAAATATTAAAGTAGGCCTCTCAACGATATGCTTCATTAGGTAACCGTGATAACTTCGTTATGTATGTTAAGGTCAAAGGAAGAAGACCCCGCGAATCGAATACCAAGCCGATGATG
This sequence comes from Nymphalis urticae, assembly GCA_905147175.2. NCBI lineage: Eukaryota > Metazoa > Arthropoda > Insecta > Lepidoptera > Nymphalidae > Nymphalis > Nymphalis urticae. Next base: position 11,331,962 of record LR989991.1, read on the forward strand.
TGTTAATGCGCTGGGAGAGGTTGAAAATCGAGTGTGGTGAAAACATATATAAATATATATTATATAGATAAATAGCTGCAACAAGATTTAATAATTGTTTTCTCTCCTCACATTTATGGAACTCCATGAAACCAAAATATAAGCATAAATCTAACAGTAAAATCTCAATGGCATCCAAATATAATAGACGCAGATTGAGCATTTACACATCAGAGTGAATTGATGAGATGCCACTACTGCGTTTGATTTAACTAACAACTCTCTATTATCAGATTCCGTGAGTCGCATAACTATGCGCTACGTATATAACATCAATATCGGCAATTATTGATTGATATTTTCTTAAATTACTTTTAATATTAAGAATATACGGCATTCAAAATAACAATATATAAACTCTTTACTTAATCTAAAACAAGATTAAATATTTAATAAAAACGATAATAATTTTAAATACAAATGATGGCACGTGAAAATTCCGAAAATGGAAGGTTAGCCTGGTTCGATAAAAACCAGGTGTTTGATATGCAATGGGTCACGTCAGTTCTCTAAAGTATATCAATTTCTTACATTATTAATTAAATTAAACGTAATTAGGAAGAAAAAGGATCAGTGCGGTATAATCGGATTACGTCGAACATCGTTTATTATTATAACATTTTTTATTAGAAAATAAAAAATAAATCGTTTTGATTGAAAAAAGCTTACTATAAGATATATTCATTAATTTAAAAAAAAACTGTATAAAAAGTGTTTCCTTTTATTTAATATTTAAATATTACTGTTACATACAATTTCCAACATTTCACAATGCTGAGAAACAGATAAACGAAAACAAAAAGATTATCAACTAGAAGCATTAAAAATATTCAAATCAAAAAAAAAATATTGATAGTCCAATAGCTAGAAGCTTAGGATTCGTATTTACGTGCAAGATGAAATAAAATTAATTTTACTTAACAATATACACAATGGTTTAGCTGCGCCAAATGTAAAATACTTATAAATATTGAAAAGTGTTAGCCATAGACACGATCAAGGTCACGATTTTTCTAATACTGTAGAAGAAACTGTTCTTATTTTAAAATTCTCGCATTGACATCTTTCATGACAGCTTCATTACTTCTAAAAAAAGCTCATGGATTACTTTTTGTCAGTGAGTGCATCATCAAAATAGTGCGTTGTGATCCTGTTGCTTGTTAATTTTTTTAATGTAATTTATAAAAAAAAATGTTGCATTTGTGTTAATGAAGAAACATATAGCATAGCATAGCAATTATTATTTCTTACTTTATTTTATGTTGACGCGATACTTTGTGAATGTCGTGTACACTTGTAATCTATATACATATCAGAAGTTGATTTTTTCTCTTTGGATAACATAACATATGTATTTAATCCATTTAATATGTATATTGTTAGTGTACCTATTAAATAAATAATATAAAAATCCTATTATCTTTTCTTTTTAAATATTTAAATTAAATTAAAATTTTGATGGATAGAAAAATTCATTGTCGACATTAATTTTACTATACTAGTGTAATAAACTAGAATACCATTTTTTAAAGAAGTCTCACTGTTTCTAAGAAGTAATTTTAAAAATATTTATTTTCTTTAGAGTCATAAATATAAAAATGAAAAATTGTAAATCCAGTTCTTCTGCACGATCCTCTTCCATTCAAGAATTCTTTCAATTTATATCTCGAAATGTCCACACAATGGCTTGCTATATTTTTCTATTTCAGTAAATAACAATTTGGTTCAACGAACAGAAATCAAGATATACCATTTCTTTTCTGTTTGATATACATTTTCAGAGGAAATTAGATCAATTGATTTGATTTTATAATCAAAATATTACAGTCATTTGTTCATTTCGAGACAACACACAACTGTTATCCTGTTAATCCGTTCCTTTAAATAAATTTATTTTTCAAATAATAATTTTAATTTTTCTTAATATTAAATTTTGATATATTTATGATAATTATATAAGCCGTTGTGTTATCTGGTTAATTACGGGTCAATAAACTCTTTCTTCATATTCAATTAAAACCAAAATTGATATCCAGCAGCTACAAAACTAATCTAAGCAATTATTGGTAAAATGATCTACGGTATATTACAGAAATGTGTGGAATGTATAGTGAGCGGATCGCCTGCATATGCGAGGCTTCAATTGCCTTGTTTGCGTAGTAGGTACTTATCATCCTTACTTATAATATAAATCTGAAAATTTGTTTCTTTATTTATTATTATTACGTATACATATTATATACGATTGTTTGGTTGTTTGTTGTTCCACGTTATAGTTTTATATTTTCAGGGGTATATGCTTAGGGTACCAAATAATAGTATTGTTAAAAATTTTAGAACAAAGAAACATATGCAAAGACTTTTCGACATGTTATTACTCAGTACTAATATTGATGATACATTTAATAATAATCGTAATGAATTCCGAAACAGGCTGTGAATGTCCCACTGCTGGGCTAAGGGCTCTGCTCCTTTTTTGAGGAGAAGGCTTGGAGCTTATTCCTATTTATATTATTATGATTTGGAGAAGCATTATTAATCTTTATTCAATATTCGCTTGAGTTCGCAATTTCGCTAATTCATTATTGAAACTGTGCTCCACATAATAAAAGGAATTTATAATGTAGTTTTAATAATGTATTGTTTTTTTTTCTAATAAATATGTAACATGTTGATTGTAAATATGGTACTTGTTTATTGATTTAAAAAAAAAAGAAAAAAAAAGTTGATCTCTTTTTTAAGGTATTATGTCAAATATATTATGCCTTTCAAACTAAGCGTATAACTCGTTTATAGGTTAATAAAAATTATTATGAACAATTCGGATAAGCTTGGTACTAAAATTATGAAATATCTTATGATATAATTCAAATCATTTTATTTATAGGGTGATTTTGTAATGCGCCAACAATGATGTTATAATAAAAAAATTAGGTTTGTGATTAAAAAATATCTCATTTTTTGGTTTTGCAAAGAGACGCCGTTATTATTTATTATTAGAATAGCCTTTAGCCAGTAACGCTGCGCCATCTTGAGACGAGGTATTTGTTAAGTAGCTACGAAGTCTGATTCTCTCCGGATGCTGGCACGGTTCGTATTTACATGACAAAGCGAAGTGACGAATCGCGTACTTATTCCTATTCGTGACAGTTCAGTGGTGACATAGTGACATTTATGTCACCCTTCTTTGTATATTAAATTGCTTTCCACTAAAATTGTTGGCGATTTCTGTGTTTGCAACTTTTTGTAATTCTTCAGATTGTGTTGTGTAACATAATTACATATATTTGGTAATGACTATAGGTAATTATTGATAACTGAACCTAACAACGCATGTTGACAACACAGATGTAGGCAATTTTTTAAGTAAGTAAGTGGTCCGCCCACCTCACCTCCGCCCATATTGGCGCTATAAGAAATATTAACCGTTCCTTAAATCGCCAATACACCACCAACTTTGGGAACTAAGACGTTATGTCCCTCGTGCCTATAGTTACTTTACCTAGCTCATTTACCCTTCAAACCGGAACATAAAAATACTAAGTACTGCTGTTTCCCAGACGCGCTTGCACATACCACATAACTACCACCAAGTAATCACTTAAGCTTACATTTGAATTTAAATATTTGATTATTTGTTTAATATAAATAAAACAAAATAAATTAAACGGTCAAACGGTCATTGTTTACTCATGAAAAATTAATTGCGTATATTTTTATAAATTATTTTGTATACAATGCCTGAGCTTGGTTAATTAACGAGAGTAATATTATATTGTTATTTCTTTCTTATGTTTGGAGTTGAAGGCGATAGCAAATGTTTTTGCGGATGAATTTAATTTTCGTTTAGTCATTATTAACAACATAATTGAGACTATAATGAGGATTTAGAATAAAAGAAGTTTTTTTTTTTATTAAAAAAATAATTTGTTACCTTTTTATGTTGAATTAATTTTTAATACAATGAGATTTAATATATAGAAAGATAAAAACTTCATAATGTACACAAATCTTTGGGAGGATATAAAATAAATTTATAGCTTTATCATTAAAACAATCTCTCACAGGCGATCTCGGTTATAGTGAGATTAGACTTACAGAGAAGGGTACTGCTGTATATAATAAAATATAGACTTATACATTAGAAATAATACATTTTATTCAAGTCGATTCTGACTGTAAACAGAGAATTTATTAATAATAATAGTTGTAGGTTACGAGATAACGAGACTTCGCTAAGTGCTTTTTTTATGTGTTTTAAAACCGATCTTGTTTCTTGCTAAAAAATCGTTTGACTGAAACAACAACAAAAACGAGTGAAAGTATATTTATAATTAGTTATATAACCTTTCAAAAAAAATCATGTTCTAACTATGTATTAAATTGTTATGTGATATTTTAAATTTTATTTAAAAACCTCTTTAAATCAAATAATTGATATAATCCACGAATAAATAGTATTGTTAAAGGTTTTTTTTTGATAATAGATATTTCAAATTAATTCAGATTAAGATGCAGAACATCAAAAATGATAAAATGATATAATACAGTTTTTTTTTCTCAATATTTTTTTTAGTTTAAAAAAATTAAAAGTTCATTTAAATAAACTAGAGGTCACATATTGTTGGAAATTCGACCATTATTCATTGCTCATAAAAATGAGACTTGACATCATACATACATAACGTACATTGTTATCAATTCCAATAGATTTCATTTAAATTTTGGTAAGGTACAAAACAACGGTTTAAAGACTATCTGTTCTAAAACATATATTGTTCAATTTTAATGTACTCAAAATTTTCGAGTTATTTGAAAAATATTAAAGATAGGAAAAAATGACTCAGTTGAATTATAATAAAAATCCTAAGGAATTATCAAAAACATTGATTGATGATTGATTGATTTGACGGGCCGTTGGCGTGGTTGGTAGATACTTGCCTTTCACTCCGAAGGTTGTGGGTTTGATTTCTACCCAGGACATTTGTGTGCATGAACATGTCTGTTTGTCTCGAGTCAGGGTGTAATTATCTATATAAGGATTTATTTTCAAAAGAAAAGTACTATATGTAGTATATCAGTTGTCTGTTTTTCATTATACAAGTTTCGCTTAGTGCGGGATCAGATGGGCGTTTGTGAATAAAAGTCCCAGGATATTATTATTATTTAAATTGTCAAAAACATGGAAATTAGTATTATAAACGTAAGCAATGAATACATACTACACACTCCTCCGTACGCGCAATATCCTTATAAAATGAAACATAGTTTCCTGTTCCAATCTTCAATCACAATGTTCATAAAATATTTTTGTATTAAGTAAAAACTAATGCCTGTTAGTTTAAATAAAGTATCTTTTTTGTTTAACGCAATTAACATTCTTTTTCTACTATAACAGAGAAACAGTACGATTACAACTTTTTATATTGTCAAATAAAATATATCAAGAGGTAGTATTGTCCCTAAACAACGCTGTATCTGTAAAGTACACACTTGAGTTTATTACGCAATAAAGTCACGCTGGTCTTTTCGGGGATTTCATTTTGTTCAGCTTCGAACAATCCGGTATTCCATGAATGCTTAATATTCTTCGTCGATTTAGGCCCTCACTGTCTCGTTTTGTCAAACTATGAAGTATGTTCTCCTAGTATTTCATTTTAATTATTTTTATTCATTATTTTAATTACTACTCTTTTGAACTCTGATGGCCCAGTGGCTAGAACAAGTAGATCTTATTTGATAATCAAGGGTTCAAAACCGGGCAAGCACCACTAAGGTGTGTCATGTACTAAATTTGTGCTTATAATTCATCTCTAAACCTTAATGGTAAAGGAAAACACCGCAAACCTGCATGTGTCGGGTTCAAATTCTACTACCAAGTTTATAACTTATTTCAAGCTGCAGTGGAGCAGCGTGATGTAGAAATCTTCCTATCATCAGGTATGTTTCTTCCCTTTATTGGGACATTTATTGATTTTAAATAATTTAATGCTATTTTGGCTATATTATTTGGCTTATATATCGGGGAATAATTATAATCTAAGTATCTAAGATACGTACGAAACAATTAGCTTCCTCGTTTCTGATACGCGCCGTTAAGACCTGGAATGCCCTTCCGAGCTCCGTTTTCCGTACCACCTACAATTTAGGTACCTTTCAAACCAATTTGGGTTCTGAATAGACATCTTCTAGGAAAGCGTGCTCCACCTTAGACTGTATCATCACTTTCCACCAGGTGTGATGACAGTCAAGTAAAAGCTTATTTATTAAAAAAATTCAAAACAAAACGCTATTTGTTTAGAGTAAAAATATTTTACAGAATATATAATTATGTATTATGTTTTTGAAAGAATTTATAATTAACGCAATAAATAAATATGGAATAAAATAAATGATCACAACGTATTTTGTTAATAAAATAAATAAACATATATTATTAATATAATTATATAAAGCAACGATTATATAGCATTAAAGGAACAACATTGCGTTCGCCGTCGACAATGTGAGTTTTGGTATTATATGTATAGATTGTAAGTTTTGATATAAGTAAAAAAATAATAATAAATATAATTGTTTCGTAAAAACAAAATGAACCGAAGCCAGAGGGGCTTAAGAGTAGACATTACGCAGTTCCACTTTCTACCTAAGTAGTACTGGTTAAGCTTCAAATCGGTACTATTAAAAATAGGTTAATACAGGCTTAAGATTTGTTCACATACTGAATTTTATTTTGTTAGTAGTAATTAATATTATATGACAATGTCCTCCGGACTGATTTCGGCCACGGCCGCTAATCTCAAGAGTGATTAGCCAATTGCGCAGGACATATTATAATGCCCAAGTCTGTGCACAAACACAGGTGTAATCTGTTCCCTAACTCTCATAATCCGATAGGGAGGCAATCCGACACAACCTGAAAGAATTTAGGCGCATGACCAACAGATTAACGTACTTTCGGAGGCACGTAATATTATATTGAATATTATATAGAGAGTATGTAAAGTATAGCATAAGTCTGTAAATGATTGCTGTGCCAAAGTCTCCTTGTGAAGTTTTGCAGCGTGTTCCACCACGTTGATGGATACAAACACACATTATGTACATAAAAAAACAGTAGAACTTACGAGGAATAGAGCCCGCAATCTTCGTTTAAGATTCACTTGTTCTAACCATCCATGTATAGGCCATCTCATCAGTTAAAAACATTTGGTTCCCTTGGAAAACATCACAAATAAGATTATTTTATCATATTTAACCTATTTATAAAACAATACACACAGTTCATTGTGTATATTGTTTTATTGCTCATTTAATTATATTAAGTGTAGTTTGCGTTGCACCAGTAATCTATATTGCTTTTCCTCTATTCATACATTTTAATTACTATAAAAAATTACTTCAATGTATGCCGGTTTAGTCAAAGCATACCATGAATAATTGTTGCAGGTTCAAATGATTACTCGAACATTATTTGATTTAATTAAACTTGATAAACGTTTCCATCAGCAGAAACACAGAACAATCCGAAAAGTTTCTCCACCATCATGTACCTGCAGTTAGAGAGTGTTTAGTGCAACAAAATGTGGATGGAATTCATCATATTCAAATGGTTCATGCTGAAATGAACCATCGGTTGTTGATTTAGATATCAAAATGGCGAATCAATGTGCGGAATTTACATAACCATGTTCAGGGTCTACCCTGCACGTAATTATTTTGAGATGGAGTTAGACACGAGTGCGGGTTACAACACGAGTCAAACGTTTTAAACGATAGCGTTATATAAAGGCTTTAGCTTTTAAGCAAATAGTATAATATTTATGACGTACTCATTCATATTTTTGTATGGAACTAGCTTTAAACGAGGAAGATCCTCCCGATGATAGTTGAAAAACAAATGATCGGCACAAGACGTCCGGCCAATGTTAAACAAAGAAGTTGGCTGTCTATTTAAAAAAAAAAGGGATTTGTAAGAAGTCATAGTTATACATACATACAAAAGTTGTTGTTAGTAATACTGTTCTGAGAAGTTTATAATGTTTTACAAATATTATATATTACACGCACCATGTACATATAAGCAACCAGAGAGAGAGAGCATGATGACATGAGAAAGCGACACGTCGTTTGCCGATATGGCATACGATCGACTCGTACGTCTTACCTCCAAAGCGTGCCAATATATGTTTTACATTTATAAATGCCAAAAACAATGTAGAGTAATCATATTGAGTATCTACATATCTGTTTCACATGACTAAATTTGCATTTAATCCGAGCTTAAGTTTTTGTTTCAGGAATAAATAGTTTCAAGGTCAATGTCATACGTTCACGAATTTTCGTTCGCAGTAATAATATGTTTAATCGTTCTCAAGCCACGTCACTGTATTACTCCGACACTTCAAAACACTTCAAAAGCAGCTGGAACTCGGAGAATTGGCAGAGAATAAATATTTAATAACACGCGCGGCAACAAATCCGCTTCAAGAATTTGGTTATGAAAAACTTTGCCTAACAGTTATTTCGATTCGGAGCGATTTCGACTTTAACGCTGTTTGTTTAGCGGAAGTTTTGATTTTCATATCGAAGTTAAATGATATAAATTTCAGTGCGAAAACTGATTTCATTACAAAAGTAACATTAAGGAATTGAAATTCGAAAATCACTTACTTAATTACGAATTTTTATGTTTCAATTCCCTTTATTTTATTATGTTTTACTTTTGTTTGCTCTTATTCTTTAATTATTTCAAGGCGCTGCAGCATTCTTTTTAATTATTTAAAAAGCAAGGCAGACTGGCAAATGTGACATTTGGTTTGTATGTGATCCCCACCGCCCCTCAATATTGTTACTGTAAGAAATACTAATGATCACATCGTCAATGCGCTACTAACTTTGTGAACTAAGACCTTATTTACCCTGTGCCTGTATTTACGGTTATTCAGCTGGTTCATTTCATACTTAAAAATCGATTTAAATTTAATTCATCCAACATCAGTATTAAAATAGTGTTATGGTTGTGTAATTAGTATACTATCAACTATAAACAATGCTTAATGATGCAATAGGGAAACACAAAGGAATTTACGTAATGAGAGGACAAAAGCTCAATGCGTTGCAAATTACTTATCGCTATTCCCGATTAATGTTACGCCACGCGGAACGGAATATTGAACATTGACGTGACCTGCTGTTAGCATATATGTATTTAACATGATGGATTACGCTTAAGTTATTAATTTAAGAAGAATATCTTTTATTGGGCTTTGTTTGCAAAAGCGTTTCTTGTTATATCTATTCTTAACAGAAGAAGTTTAAGTCTTTAACTACTTGGGATCTCTACTCGACTTAACCAGCACTTCTTGTGTGTTGGAATACAGAATCACAAGGCGAAACATCGTCTTGGAAATAATCATCAGCAAAAAATGGTATTTTATATTGGTAATATATGTATATTTATTGTTATGAAATTAAAAATACTATTAGAACTCAATACGAGTTTTAGTAGTTTTAGTAGTTTTATTGAATTTGTATATCGTAATAAATAATACGATCACATTGACATTGGCAAAATAAATATGATCATTTAAAATTTTTGACATAAAAAAGCGAAAATAATAATAATGTTTCAACGTGACAAAATGGAAGTGATATTTGTTTTTTTGCTTAAATATATACGAAGTAGCAGTAGCAGAGATACAGCCTAAAAAACAAACGTTTTATAAAGATCGAATGGTTAATGGCTTTTTGGTATCAGTAATAATTTTTTTAATAAATACCTATAGCCTTCTACAATAAAAAATAAAAAGTCGCAGTAAAGAAACTAATAATGGTAGAATCTGAACTACAAACAGTAATTACAACGTACATCGTTGTATTCATTGTTATAGTATTTTTATTCTCGGTTCTCGTCTTCGCCAGACCGTTAAATTGTGTTTACTCTTAAGCTGTATAAATGCAGACGCGGCCCGCCGCAGCACTCGCCTGTCAAGAGGAAACCTTCGCAAAAAAATTGTTCTAAAGGTGGAAATTAAAAAAGTAAAAACGTGTGCGTATATTAGCTTAGGCTGTTTTTGCATTAAACGGCGTATATAATAATCATAATCGATTAAAATTGTTCGCTTACTCTGCTATTTATAAATACATAAAAATATTGTAACGACTTTCACGACCATCTGCTTTCCTAACAGCAAACTTCCGTGACATCAACTTTGTTGGTAGGTTTGTAGTTTTCATCATGACGCTCTGGTTTAATCTGTGTGTCCAATACATGTACGTAAAATTGTATATAAAATATGAATATGAAATAGATTTGACATTTCCAGATTTCCAAAAAAATAGTAATAATTTAAAAAGTTAAATCTTACAGCCTTACTTATAATGTTCCTTAGAGGCTGATTAGTTAATACTGATATTTCTCTTTCTGTCATTACTGATTTGACATTAGAGAGAAGAAGACACAGCATTGTTTAACTAATCAAATGTAAAACAACGTATATAACCGCCCCTCAACATTGTAACGCCGTATATAGTTTTCACCATTCGAACGATGTCATCTATTGATTGGATATAAATGAAATACGCTAACGACTTTAGTTTTACAGATAAAATACGTCATAATGGATAACGGACAAAACAAATGCAGCTCGCGTGACTCGCTGCCAGCTCATAGTTTTTAGTTGTTTGTATTGCCTCGGGGCTATGCATGACATTGATTGAAAATTCATTGTATATTTATTTGTTTACTTGCCTGCTCACACGGCATTTCTCGTTAAATATCTTTTCGAATACAGTAATATTTTATTTTATCGCTATTTGTTTTAAGAACCGCTTCAGCTATGTTTACATTTCAGAAGTAATCATCAGATGAGCTGTCAGTGAGGCAAGCAAGCTTATGTTCATACAAAATAGTTAATTTCTATAGTAGTAATAGTTAATTATCTATTTATTATTATTTAAAATAGATCTACTTAATAGATCTGAATAGCTTGGAATACAAAAGGCAACTAATCATGTTTTGCGCTGAAGATGCTGCTTTTTTTGTTCTTTTTGGTTATAGTGTTTTCAGTTAGAAATCTTTTTTTAGCTTTCGCTATGTTTCTCATAATCTATATATTTATGTCTTCTTAAAAATATCATCATAATTTTTGCCATTTGTCCTATACTTGATCTTTTTCCGGTCGTGTCAGATTGTTTTCTCATCGGATTATAAGAGTGAAGGAATATAAAGTGAGTGTGTGTTTGCACACTTGTGCACTAAAATATATCCGACGATGTTGGGTCTCTCTTTAGAACCTGTAGCCGGCCGATGTAGCCGAAATCGGTGAAGAGAATATCATCAACGTCATCATCATCACCGTCATCATCATCATCATCGTCATCATCATCATCCACGTAATTACATACGAGTATGCTCCCATAAAATATATTTTTGGTTCGATATTTAAAAAGGATATTCGTTTTTATTATGGTAAATATTTAAATCTAAATACTACCCTATAGCATTTTTCATTTCCTACATAAATAAAATAGGGAACATAAAGATTTATACTTGCCCTCTGCTACGAATCTATCTCCTTACTAAATCTCTTTTAATGTTTAGTTGTGAAAACGTAATATAAATATATATAAACAGATAGACAAACTGTAATGCAATTTTATATTAGTATGGATGTAACAAAAATTATATTTATTTTTTAAGCTTTCGGTGCGTGGTTTAACAGGGGTGGAGACTAAAAAACACAAAGTTCTAAATGTAATTAATAGTTTAATTTAAATATAAGATTTATGATGCTATTTAAATATCTATCTATTTATCTATCTATCTCATCAAAATTGACCAATATATTCTTGTAAAATCATTTGTTCTATCTGACTAACACGATCAAAACTAATAAACCAAGGTTCATTTCATAACATTATTATTTGCTAAGGAAAGATTTTCGGCAATTCCAATTTCAATGGAATAGGTTATAGAAATGGTGATTTTGTATGAAATTTACCCATACAAAGTCGAGATAGCTAGTATTTTATACATCCCTGCCTAGTAATACCTTTTCACCATGAGTTTTTCAAGTTTTCCGTCAAGGAATTCGCAGTAGCATTCCGGAGATCAAAAGTTGTAGATGTTCACGTTCTCATACTTCAGAAAACACACAAATAAGCAGTGCCCCCGTTCTATTTCCAGTCGTATTGAAACATCATCTACTATCATAGTGAGAGTATAAATAGTAATCCAATTTCACAGACACATATACCTACACACACACACACACACACACACACACATATATACCCTATTATATATCCTTTGATTAACCACCATGGCCGAAATATAGGCACGAGGACATTGTTGTTAATAAAATAATTAACGTGAAAGTGTGTTTGTTTGTAACGCTTTAACGTTAACCACTGAAACGATCATTAATCATCAATCAATCATCATCATTTTGTGATAAGCGTCAATGGTACAGAAAAGAATATAGGCAGAAAATAGGCGCATCATGAAGGAAATAACGGTCGTTCAGCGGTGCACACCCCCACCATACCTACGCTGTTTGAGGAAAATGGTTTGAAGTATATTTATTATTGAGGAAACTTTATTGATCCCTATGTTCAAGATTTTCGCAAAGTAGCTTTCAGTTATTTCACAAAACTGAAGACAAACTCATGAACTATAAATATTTGTTCCTTGTTAAATATATTTATTAACAAATATTGTCTTTCGAAACAAGAAACTTTCAACCAAGTTGCCTTATAAGTATACAAGTCACAATAAACAAAAACATTATTATCTTGGAGTATATCTTAGAACGTTTCAAGTTGACTTTAAGAGGATCCTGACCAAGATACCTCACGTACACGACTTATAAACTTGCGGACGCACGAGGAAAGCAGCAGACCAAGTTCAGATTAGATCAAACTTTGAACCATTGCTTATAGCAGCACAACATAAAATATATATACAAAAAGCGGACTTAATGCTACAGGCATTCTCTACAATTACTAATATAGGCGTGCAAAAGAAAAGTAAATAAATTTAAGAGGAAAATTAATGTACTGATACTGTTAAATACAAAGATATACCTAAATTATATACAAAGATTAACAAATTTTATGAATATATTTATTCATATTATTTTACAGTTAAACTATTATGTAACGAACCGACGTGCTATTCTGTAATTGCAAACACGAAACTATGGCAAGGCTTTGTGCAAGTTCGTCTCGGTAAGTACCACCCACTCATGAGATATTCCACCGCTAAATTACAATACTTAGTATTGTTGAGTTCCAGCGTGAAGGGTTAGTGAGTCAGTGTAACTACTGAGGATAATTAAAGCGGATTGTCATTTAGAGGGATGGTTAATATTTTTAATAGCGCTTATGGGCGGTGATATGCACTTATTATCAGGTGACTCACTTGCCTGTTTGCCTAACTATATTATATAAAAAAAGTAACTTCAAGCAGAGCTCGATTGTGAAATGTCAGAAAGAGATACGCGACATTGTTAATTTTGCGATTGGATCGATGGTCGAGTGTAAATTATATTTCACAGAGAGTAGCTTGTTTATCGGTATTTGTAAAAATTTAACTTAAATTGATTTTAGAAAGTTTTATTATTATATCGACTGAAGACAACAGTTATTATGCCAAGAATAAAAATAAAATTAAGTGTTGAATAGTTTCATGTATTGCGTGAGAACATCTCGATTTTACATGCGTAGTGTAAATTAATTACAAAACAGCTATCTGTTTCGGTATCACAAACGGTAAAATAAGGGCCTACATAAAAAGTTTTTATTAAATGACGAACTTACAAAGAAAAAAATCTTTCTTTTTCGGGCCAAATATCTTCGCGTTCGTACAATGTAAAACTAACTGAAATAAAAAGTTTCAACACAAACAAATAAAATAATAAAATTGCTTGTTTTTAAATTATTTTCGAAATATTCTACTATTGTATCATCTTAAATATAAATAAAAAATAAGCCCACTAAAATTAGTCATTAATAAAAAATATATATCTAAAATAAATACGTATACTGTATTCGATATTACTTGATCATTAAAATACTTCTTCTAAATTGCTATTCACTGAACCAAAGGGTTCCGGTTATCCGCTTCAGTTGCATTTCAGCATAACGTAAGCTATCTTCAAAGACTTGCTTAAGTTACTATATATAAGAAGATCACTTAAACTTGCCCGAACGTACTCAACATACTTCTATGTAAACATTGAGTGAATGTTCGTACTTTTTGGGGTTCAGTTGTCAAGCATAAACCTTCGAAATATTAAGAATTTATTCATTTTGTTCATTCAATCAAATTAAATAAAATGTTATAAGTTATTAAATATTTATTGTTAAATAAATAAAAATAACGTCAATTATATTTCTAGGAAATTTAGTGTTTGTAGTTATTGGAGTATTTTTGATACATCTATTTAATGTTCATTTAATGAAAAAAATATTAACATAAAGCAAACGATAACGAGTTCTCAACTTATTACAACAAAAATAAGTGACTTTTAAATATTGTTTTCATAATAACATTAATTAGAGTTCTCAAATAGTCTTGTTAGAAATGATCCGGCTAGAACCAGTGAATCTAACGAGCAGAAAATACAGGTCCCGTGGCTTCGCCCGCGTAAGGGGAGAGCGGTTTAGGTATTAGGTACACCGGTACCGCTACCGTACTACGGTATATTATTCTGTATCTCTGACAAGGTGTATGCAAAATTTCAGGCTGATCGATTGAGTAGCTAAACTTTCAATCAATCAAAGTGTAACAAGAAACAATTAAAAATCAAAGTCACACACATTTATCGAATCGAATTAATAATAGTTTCATAGAGTACTATCAGAAAGCACTACTCTTGATTCATTCTTAATTTGCATTATGCCGCAACTCCATATATAGTTTAATTGTAGTTCAAGTTATAACTCTAAAGAAGGAATACTTTGTATTAAGCTTCTCCGCTGACTCTCATAGGTGTTGGTTTCCGCTAAACCCGTTCCTAGATTTCTGCCAAAACATAACAAATAGTTTGTCCTATATATTTAGATAATAGATAATTTATCTCATAAGATATCATGTATGTTGACATTAATTTGCATACTTGTAACACGGCAGTACTATCGATGAAGACACGAAGCTTTGTTTGTCAAACACATACACGTCTCAATCGCCACCCGCAAACCCACAACCGCGTACGAACAGGTCATGCACGTGTACTCTGCTTGTGTCAAAACATATGATCTTTCCTCCCTTCATTCCGTACACTGCCAAATTGCTGACAATCATGGGATCTCAGTTATAGCTTGTTTTTATTGTTTGCAATTACACTGACTTACTCAGCGTTAAAAGTAGAACGCAGCAATACAGGTTTGGTGTTTGAGGGTTGAATAGATGTGTTGGTGTTACACACATAGACGGGGCGTAAAACCAATAAAACAGATGAACTTTTTTTTATTTGCTTTTATTTAACACTATATATTATATGAATTGTACAATATGCCGTCTTATGATAAAAGCATTCTCTACCAGTCAAGCTTAGGAATTGTACTAAATATAATTTATTTGTTAGTGTGAAAAAAAGACATTCATTAGAGAGAAAAACTGTTAATTGATAATCATATATGAATACATATATACGGAGCTGTAACAGTAAAGTAACACCGAGCACGAGATGAATTATAAACCAAAACTAATAGGCGTTTGTCGGTTAAGATTTACGCGTTTTAACCTTCTAATATCCTAACGCGTTAGGCCATCTCAGAACTGTTGGGAAAATATATTTGATATATATTTAAAAAAAACATCTCAATTGTCATCTAAATTAAAAGTAAAATTGAATAATATCAGAAATTTAAACTAAGAATACGATTTATAAGGAAGGTAATATCTTCTGATATTCGCTTCTTTATTACATTTTTTTTTAAATATTGTTATTAGTCGCGTACTTTCGCTTGAAATCAATCTGAATTATTTACCCATTTCCATCGCTGTTGTTTTACTTGATATAGATTTATTCTTAGAAATTCCTGTTTATCATAATTTTACTGATAGCTGAGCCATCAGTAGCTAGAACACATGAATCTTAATCGAATAACGCGTTGCAAACATACATAATTGAATTTTCATGTGCTAAATGTTTGTGTATATTACCGAAATGTACTATTTCGTGTTCTACGGTGAAACATTATTATTAAATAACTGTATTGTACACTTACAAGGAAAAAAAAGACAAATACAAGTAAAAAAAAAAACAAAAGCTTAACGATAATCATGATATATAAAGATAATTATGGACTGTAAATGCATGCAAGGGGCGGTCTTATCACTCAAGTAGTGATCTCTTCCAAACAATCCTGCTTCAACTTTAAATACTTGCAAATAGCAATACATAATATTTACCAAAGTTAGTATAATAAAATAATTATTTGAACATAATAACTGTTTTCATAAATCGTTTCTTTACACCGGCAGATCGCAGTACGTTTTGATTTACAGCGGCCATTACTGCGATCAAGTATTCATTCTACTGTTACTGAAACTTCAAGATATTTTTCTCGAAAATTCATCTTCATTTAAGGCTGTAACTGAGCGTCTTGGTTCTTACTTTATATATATCTTAATAGTTATATAACTTATACATCATCGTGACCATTTTAGAACATTTTAAGTAATATTTTGTAACTTGACATAAAATCTAATATTGCGTTACAGAATTGTATTTTTATTATATTGGCTTAATTAAAAAAAAAAAACTCAAAAACAGCTTATTCATTAAGGCCATTCATATGATCTCAAAATACAATAACTCTGACGTAAGTTGGTAAGGAGTTTGGTAGTTTGACGATTTCAGATGAAAACTATCAATAAAAAAATAAGTTGAAATTACAGTAGATGCTACTCTAATCCCTTTAACAACTGAGAAAAGAGTGATAATCTTGAAAAAGCTAAACGGATTATTATATTCATAGTTTATAATAGTCTCGATCAAAAACTAACGAAAAAACCAAATCAAAATCAGTTCATCCGTTTAGGAGCCATGATGTCACAGACAGACACACAGGTACATGCGTTAAACTTATATATTTTTTTCTTGGGGGGTGCTTATAAGGAAACATCAATCAACTGACATTTACAATTTTCATATTCAATATAGTCGGTACGTTTATTTCGTATTTACAAAAAAAATGTAAACGTAAATGCCTGTTTTTCTGCGTGTTCGACTTGAGCAGACAAGTATGTTGGATGAAAGCAACTAAACGTTATCAAAATAAATAAACACGCTGATAAAATAGAAAAATATTTTTAACAGAACATTTGTCGTAAATAATAAACATTTATAAAAATTAAAACCAATATTGGAACTTCGAAAAATGTATACAAACGCAAACGAGGCATTATGAAAGCTCGAAAATCTTTAATATTTAGTAATTTTGCCTAAACTTTGTATTGGTACAGTATTATAATAATTAATAATTCGTATTGCCATTGATTAGGCCAATGATCCAACGATTTGACAATTGGGACAAATATTTATATTTTAAACAGCAATATTCTGAAAGTAAAATCTTACTCGCTAAATGTGATAACTGACTTACGGGCACATACTATTTTATCCGTGCATTCTTTAACTGTTATAATCATTATAGTTTTTTTTACACCATTTTGCCGTCCAGTGCTGGACGAAAGCCTCCTCCATAGAACGCCAACCATCCCGATCTTGGGCAGTCCGCATACATCCCTAACCTGCCACCTTTTTTAAATCGTCTGTCCACCTTGCCACAGGGCGTCGTACACTACGTTTGCCTACGCGTGGTCTCCACTCTAACACGTGTCGGCATTTAACATAACATAACATTATCACATATCACTTTTCGAAATTTTACGATAAGTTTTTAAATTGGTTCATACCGAATAGCTCTACATAATATATTCGTAGCTACAACGGATAAGTAAAACTTGCTTGAATTTTCCGCGCCCTGCACGGTCTTACGACTTAAATGTATTAAGAGAAGCGAAATCTAGTGATAAGTGTTATAGAAGGTATTTTACAGATAGCACTGGGTATAAAGAAAATTATGTTTATAAATTAAATATTAACTGAACTACAGTGGAGTTTTGTTTTTCACGCATTATTAAGTTCTAGTCTCTCTAATAGCAATCTATTATGTGATCGCAAGCAGCGACAGCACAATTAAGTCCAACGTTAGGCTGAATCGTATATACCATTGGGTAAAGGAATTTTATAAAACGACAAAACTTGATATCAAACTGTATTGCACTTTTAATAAGTTTCTTTATTTTTAAATTTCGAATTCGAATTAATCGAACGTGACGTTTCGTTAGTTGTAAAAGTTATCTTATAAACATTATTGTCTCTTTTCTTTTATAAAACATCAAATTTATGACATGGCTTTGAAGTATCATTTATGACGTCATCATTGACGTTATACTCACCGACTGCTTTGCAAATCACATTGGAGGTATTCTATAAAAACTTGTCATGATCACATTACTCAATGCATTAATCGATTTTCCTACTATGAATTGTTATTATGTGATATAAGATAATAGCATGGAATACAATAGGACTCCGCTGGCACCGGTGAGGCGGGTTTATCTGTGGCCTGACAAACTTGAACTATTTTTACTTCAAACATTTTGTGTTATTTATTTATAAAACCCTTCAATGCATTCCGCGTAACAAAAGAATTATGCATAAAGAGAACAGAAATTACGAAGGTGCAAAAGGATTAATGTTTTTTTTTTTAATATTTAGGCGGACAGGCAAGTAGGCCATCTTATGGTAAGTGATTACCACCGCCCATTTTCATTGGCGATTTAAGAAAGATCAACCATTCCTTACCTCGCTAATGCGTCCCTTGTGTGGCTATGATGTTATTACAATAATGCTCAGTTTTGTCAATTTACTTCATTTAAAAAAAAAACTAAGGTGTTCTAACGTTGTACAAAGCCAACAACTAAACAAATAATAAATAATTTGGAATAAATAAATTCAAGAATTTGGATCGGCTATTCATCATAATTACTATTGTACACAGAGTAACAGAGGCGAAACGTTCATGTAATTGCTTTGAAAATGTGAGCGTTCCCATAGCATCTGTAGAGGAAAGGAGAGCATATTACACTCTTTATCAGGAGGCACCAGTTTTGTGCTGCAGTCAGACACGTGACTGTTATCGGTGAAGATTACTGCTGAATAATGGCGCAATTGAGTTAAACCTCTATCTTCAACTCAAACATTGTAACGGTTTATTGCAGCCACAATATGTTTCCTTTAACTTATATACTTAAAAATAAATTTATATATGTTTTACTGGTGGTAGTGCTTTGTGCAAGCTCGTCTGGGTAGGTACCAACCACTCATCAGATATTCTACCGCAAAAAAGCAGTACTTGGTATTGTTGTATTCCGGTTTAAAGGGTGAGTGAGCCAGTGTAATTACAGGCACGAGGGACATAAAATCTTAGGTCCCAAGGTTGGTGGCGCATTGGCATTGTAAGAAATGTCAACCACATTTCTTACAATGCCAATGTCTAAGGGCGTTGGTGACCACTTACCATCAGGTGGCCCATATGCTCGTCCGCCTACCTATTCTATAAAAACACAAAAAAATAGTAAGTCCATTCTATATTACTGGATTACCAGATTCTATATGTTCAAATGTTTAATTGTAAATCTAGAGTTAAGCTTGTAATTATACTCACTCTTAGTGGTAAAAGGTTTTCTATACAAGTATAATTATTGTTTCAGAATATTTACTATCGTGTATTTATATACTTCTAATTATGTGTAACACATACAAAGATATAACATATAGAAGTCTATAGCATGTGCGATAAGATTGTTGAATATGTATTATGTTTATTAAAAATTATTATCTTTAATATTTTTGAAGCTCAACTTTTCAAGCGAGTAGCAGTGGAGAAAATATGAAGAAATTTTAACGCTGACTAAAAAAAGTATAGGATTATTGAAAAACAAAATTAACAAGTATGTTTGTTTTTGGAACATGTACGTGTTTCGTATGAGCTAAGCAAATTTCCATATCAATACTTCGGTAGACTTCTGAACCAAAGAAGAAGTAAAAATACACATATAAGAATCGTAATTTATACAATATTATGATATTATGTTAACTTCTTATATCAAATGCTTTTCGCTCATAGCTCAGTCTTTACGAACGCGTAACGCAACGTCAAAGCTTTAACAACGAGGCGCGATGTTAAGCGCAATATATTACTGGGATTATGTGCCTTTGTATTTTAGTTTAGACGTACACTACGGCGTCTGTAAATACCAATTGTGGGGTATTCTGTTTACCAAATCCAAGGCTTCGTGTAGTTTAAACTGTATGTATACGTAGAGGACAATTAATAACAATATTGAGTCAGTAATTGTATGATAAGCTTAAGATAGAAACAATGTTAATAGTTTTAATTTCTTATTTCATTTTTTAGTCCTTTATATTATTTTATTTATAATAAAAATTCAAAAAGGCGTTTCTTTTTATTTGTTTAATGGGAAATAAAACATTTTATTTTATATTTGCCAGGTAGGCAAATGACTCCACCTGATGGTAAGTGATAGTATACAAACGCGACGACGGCCAGCATAGTCGGGGAGAATTCTCTGCACTACCCACATTGCCGGCCCGCAAGATGCCTCTTCACGCCTCGCTTGAAGGAACAAACTACCCTACCATTACTAACTTAATCATACTATAATGAAATAACTAATATAACCAGATACCCAAATTGCGGTATTGTCTATTCCAACCAAAGATTTGAAAAGGTAAATAATATGTGATACAGAATTGACGCCATATCCACTTTAATTTTACTAAAAAATTTCCGATAAAAACTCCGTCGTCTCGATAACATGTCGAAATCTAAAATAAACTATGATTTACATTATGGCGTTTTAAATGACGGCGAATTTTGTATCCGTAATTTTGGAGTAAAATTAAAGTGAATATTAGCAGTGGAATAGTGTTGTAATACATCATAATATTTAGGAAACTATGTGGAATATGTAAATCAACCTTAATTGGAGAAGCATATTCTAGTAAGATCCAAAGCTTTTCCTTGAAAGTAAAGCCTTAGCCAGTACTGTATACAAGTAAGTCTATAGTTCTATACTAATAAATGCGCTTCTTACGTTTGTTACGCTTTCACGGGTAAACCCCTGTACCGATTTTGATGAAATTTGTATGAATCAATCTTGAAACCCAAGAAAAATATTAAACTGGTGGCAGGGCTTTGTGCAAGTCCGTCTGGGTAGGTACCACCCACTCATCAAATATTCAACCGCAAAACAGCAGTACTTGTTATTGTTGTGTTCAAGTTTGAAGGGTGTGTGAGCCAGTGTAATTACAGGTACAAGGGACATAATATAGTATTAGTTCCATTATAATGTTGGTGGCCCATTGGCGATGTAAGATATGGTTAACATTTCTTTCAACCAATGTCTATGGGCGTTGGTGACCACTTACCCTTACCTTGGCCCATATGCTCGTCCGCCAACCTATACTATAAAAATAACCCGTTATAATTGATACCTATTATATGACAACCCCCACAACGTGAGTGACGCCGCAGGCGAAAACTTTAAAAATAGTTTAGTAGTATTTATACAGCTTTATTAAATAAAGCAAAAGATTTCGTATTTTTTTCGTTTGAACACGCTCTCTGGAACTAGTAATGTGATTAGAGAAATTATTTTTGCATTGATAGTCTAATTGTTAGAGAATGTTATGGTCATTTGACGTTCCTAACTTTCAACGTAGGTTTAAAATCACGCGAAGTGGGTATATACCTGTGTGTAATATGTGTATAAGTGGGTAGGTATATACCTTATAAAAGTTACCTAGTTATCTTTTTAAAACAACTTCTAAGCTTTCTAAAATAAAAATCGTAATTTGAGAATACTTCGGCATAGAGCTTTTAAATACCAGCCTTAAATATTCTAAAACAAATAAATTAACAAAGTAAGATTGACTCTGGGTCTGTTAAATAAATTATAGATAGTTTTTCGAAAGGTTTTCAATATACGACAGTCACTAGTGAATTAAATTAAATACACAAATTAACATCAACACGTAACATTAATATTCGAACCCGCAATTTTCTGTTCACGGCCACGGAAATAGCGGTAGGTATTCATGTAAAAATAGGTCGTATAGATTAAGATCATATCAAAAATTTTCCGTGACGTATTTTCCGACGAATCATTATTCATGAGATATTACCATTCAAAAAGTTAGGAAAGTCGCATGCTACATTTATACGAACATATATGTTCTTCACGCTTTGTTATTACGCATTATCCCAAGAAAAGTTTGCGTAGGTATATATGTATATACGTACACGCACACAATCATCAATATACAGTAACAGCCTGTTAATTTACCACTGCTGGGCTAAGGCCTCCTCTCCCTTTTGAGGAGAAGATTTGGAGCTTATTCCACCACGCTGCTCCAATGCGGGTTGGTAGAATACACCTGTGGCAGAATTTCAGTGAAATTAGACACATGCAGGTCCTAACGATGTTTTCAGGCACCGTCACGCACAAGACGAATAGCCGAAATAGCCTAGTGGTTAGAACACGTGACTCTTAAACGATGATCGTGGGTTCAAACTCGGGCAAGCACCACTGAATTTTCATGTTCTTAATTTATATTTGCATCAATATATGAACACTTAAAAAATCTGACCCATTATTACTACTGCCAAAATTTTCCGCACCTTCGAGAATTTTACATGTGATACATGTACATTATTAAAAATAATATTTAAATAATTTAAGTATTTCTCGTCGAATAGTTAAAATGAGATAATTCATTCTGCCGCAAAACAGCAGTACTCGGTATTGTTGTGTTTCGGTTTGAAGGATGAGTGAGCCAGTGTAATTACCGGCACAAGGGACATAAGATCGTAGTTCCCAAGGTTGGTGGCGCATTGGCGATTTAAGCGATTGGCAACATTTCTTACAATGCCAATGTCTAAGAGCGTTGGTGACCACTTACCATCAGGTGGCCCATATGCCCTTTTCTATAAAAATAATAATAATTAAATAAATATATTTCTTAAACGAACCAGATTTCTTAAAAGTTCTTAAACATTTATGTATCAAGAGAGAGAGAGAAAGAGAGACAGGAGAACTGTGAGATATTTAAAGGCGTTACTGCTGTAGCTCGAACAAGATTGTTTGATGATGTGTTTCTTTATTCAAAAAGATATCACCTTAATTTTAACGGGTTTTACGGGTTAGCGTCCCGACGGGTATTATAATATTGTTGCAACAACACGTAGCAGTTGTTACGGTTTTTTTGAACATGTAAAATGTATGAACGTCATTCGTGTGTCAAGTTAGGTGACACGCTTGGCTAAAGCGGCATACGTGAATATCAAAATATTTGAAACAGAAAAACATAACAAAGTAACTAAGCTTTATGTTTTGCAGATAATAAATGATGATTTTTTTACTTTTTGTGTAGGACATAGACTAGATTTTTTTTAAATCAGATATTGAATATTTTTATTCTGTTAGAATCTGTCAATTCATTGACATTGCTAGCTATTGACAAGTCTATACTCGCCGGCCATATTGATTTAAATACAATATTAAGTTTATAACAAAACCAGTACAAAAAAATGCTAAATTTAGAATACGAAAATTAAATAGAAGCTTGTAAAACAATAACTCAAAATTATTTTCCTCATCACTCATCAGTACATCTCTGGACTTAACAGCTAAGCTTAAATTACTCGCTCTATATAGTTTGAGGGCTACGAATCAGATGAAGAGATTATTATTAGACAAAGCGAATGTAATCCATTACTGATTACAATCATCAGTAATCTCGATCACGGAATTACGTCTTGTTCATTTAATATTATTATAAGCCGAGATGGCCCAGTGGTAAGAACGCGTGAATCGTAACCGATGATCGTGGGTTCAAACCCGGGCAAGCACCACTGAATTTTCATGTGCTTAATTTGTGATTATAATTCATCTCATGCTTTTCAGTGAAGGAAAACATCGTGAGGAAACCTGCATGTGTCTAATTTTACTGAAATTCTGCCACATGTGTATTCCACCAATCCGCATTGGACCAGCGTGGTGGAATAAGCTCCAAAGCCTTCTCCTCTAAAAGCAGTGGGACATTTAGAGGCTGTTACCATTTAATATTGGTAACAAAAACAAAACAAATACTACGATATAATATGTGATTATATGAACAGTTTAATAATGATATTCTTTATTTTTAGTTGATTTTCAAAAATTATATATCGGAAAAATGATTGTACCGAGAAACAAAGATATGCAATGAAATTATTATTTACCCTGCATCACCGAATACTAGCTCCACGCTTTTTATCTTCTGTATAATATTTTATCCAGTAATAAAGCTTTTATTATCAATGTTTTAAATGTGATATTGTGTGTGTAATTTTTTGACAATGTTGCTATAAAAAAATAAATAATAATTCCTTTTAACCGTGTTTTAACTCAAGTCATAATATCGGTATTACAAATATTATATTTTATATATCAGCTCGCAATGCTCACACACCGCCAATACTATATATATTTTATTTTCCCGCACTCCGCGATTAGTGTCATCCGAGATGACAGATGGATAGATCCACAGATAATATATATTTATATTATAAAATACTAATTAATACATTATTGGAAATACATAATATCGTATATCTAGGAGTTTAAACATTCTGAAGGAACTCTCGAGCTCTGAGATTGTTAATGTGTATCAGCTATTTTCAAACATCTGTCAAAAAATGGAGTGTAATGTTTGCAGGACTATATACATATGCATCGGCATGTCCTTATTATACTTCAAACGTAATCCAATTTAATAGCGATCCGTGGATGACGATCAACCACTATAGGGCTGCCCGTTTGACGTTCCACCAGAGTGACATAACAACAAAAAGTATGCTATCGCTCTCGCCTACAATTTTTGTCTAAATCGATGACCGCGTCACAGTCTCGCCGTCATATGTATAAATGTGTTTTTTTTTTAATTTCACCATAAATATTAAACACCTAAATAGATTTGGATGTATCATTAGAATCCTTAAATCGTCCCACGCAACACTGGCTATGAGTATATAAATTCATTCACTCATTCATTCACGGCAGTCTTGTTTTTTAATTTGTAAGTAAAAGACGAATAAATACAAATTATATGCTGCAATGTTGCCCTTTAATGTATCATTTGACTTCATAACGGTCAATATGTGTAAACTTACATATTGACCGTTATGAAGACATTTTTTATATTAGATTGTGTATGTCACATATTATGTAAAGTCAATGGCATCTTTATTAACATAACGCAGTATCTAATAACACAAGTTCACTACAAGTATTCTATTTGCGATCTCGAGATGACGAGCTTCGTATCTATGAATATTGTATGAATGTTGTCTGCTTGCCGACGGCCGTTATTAGAGTACGTGCCGCCATATAATACGGAGAGTGGCGACCGGACCGGCGAGGTGATAATGAGAGCTGCGGAGGACTAGCCGCCTCACGGAAATAGATAGTCACAGAGTTCACATACCTATTGTTAAATGTAACGTTGTTAGCCTTCGTATTGTAACTTTCGTTATATATTAAAGTTACGGTATATACAACTTCAATTCAATACGCTTCCTTGAAACTATCGGTAGTAAATAAGTAAGCTGAAAACTGATAATGAATGGAATAGATGAAAGATTTGTAGGATAATCTAGATACTCGTCCAAATTTCTCTTAATTTTAAAAAAAAATATGACAATTCGCCAACCGATCTATTCGTCGATAGTGTCCTATCATATGGTCCGCGAATTATCTCACGCGTTTATTTAAATATCTCTAATCTTAATATTTCTAATAATACTAATTAAAACAAAGCTATACATCATGCGTAGCCGTCGTGTCTTGAGAATCTTCTAGTTTTGCAAAAAACTAATACTAATTTCGGCAAACAAATGATAACATTTGAAGGTGCACAATTGTACAATAAGATACCCACACTTATAAAAAATGTAAACTCACCTCATTCAAAATGGAACTAGCTAATTATATGTATTATGAACCTTTTGAAAGTATGGAGTATAAATAATGAGTTAGGTGGGTAAAAACTGTTCCTAATTCCTTATATAAGGATATACATGAATTATAAGCAGAACCTTTTTATTATTATTATTTAATTTAACTTCATTTAATCTGCTTATTTCTTTTCGTTTTCATGTTTGTTTTTTGAGTTACTTGTAATCATATATTTTTACTGTGTAAATTTTGTAAGACCATCTTTAAAATTAATTTAAAGATATCCACATATTAAAATTATTTTCACTTCCTAGCTACCTAAAACATAGTGCTAAAGATGGAATGGCGAATCAAATTTTACACATTATTTAGCCTTTGATGAAATGACTATAATACTTATTGAAAATAAATATGTCTTTAAGCCTAATTCTAATTATGAAGTGTAAAAGGCAATTTATTATACATAATAAATACATTGTAAGGAATAAAACACGTGACGATGAAATAAAATTAGTGGTCAGGCATTATTTACCTTATGTTCTTTTTGTACAAAATGCCATGATGATCCGATGAGTAGTTAGACGGGAAAGTAACAAACAAATATACAAACTCACTTTGGCATTTATATTTATTTAATAGTTACGGTTATAGAAAAATCAAGGCATATGTATTTCTCATACATTAAAAGTTACATATCATAAGCAAACAAATGTCACTGAAAAATTTATTGACACATGACAATTACCGTTTTTGCTTGTAATCAGCGGTTGTTTAACCAACCAATGATTTCTCTCTTTCTGTCACCATTGATTTCACGTTCGAAAAAAGAAGACACAGCATCTCTATCAACAACATTTAAGGATCAAGCTGTAAAATAATAACGTTGATGACTATTGTGAATCTTTCAATTGTAAATAATTGTTTTAATATTTAAATCAAACACGACTTGTCATATGTCGTATGCGAATGCTGTTTAGTTTTGCTGTAATGAAAAAACGATTGCGGCTGTCCACGTACCCGCTATTCACGAGCACGCAGTCTTATCACAGGTGAATAAGGGCGCTTTTCGTGCTCCTCGTAAAGCTGTCGTTTATATCCAACAATAAATGGTCTGTTCAATTGAACGTAAAACGTATTTCATCTCAAATAGTTCAATTTTCTATACAATAGTTGCAATCGTGACTGAGGTTTGTACACATTAAAGCGATTTAACGTAAAATGGTTTGGTGGTCGTATATGTATATTGTGTTGGTACTACTAAATATGCAAACATTTTTAACTCTATATCCGTATCCGTATATATAGAGAACTAAATTCCGCTGTTTCGGTCGCGTGGGGGGGGGGATTTGTTGGTCTCGGGTTTAAGATATGAAAAGTAGCCTACATCCTTTCTTGGGTTCAAAGCTTGCATACTGAATTTCATCAAAATCGGTTTAGTGGTTAGATCGGTTCAATATAGATTATACTAATCGATATTTTTTCCTTTTTTTTCATGTTATAGGCAGGCGGACGAGCAAATGGGCCATCTGTTAGTAAGTGGTCACCACCGCCTTCGACACTCACTCAGACATTGGTGATGTAAAAAATAATAACTATTCTTCACATCGCTAATGTGCCACCAACCTTGGGACCTAAGATGTTATGTCCCTTATGTCTGTAGTTACACTGGCTCACTCACCTTTCAAACCAGAACGCGGAATGGAACAATACTAAGTATAGCCGTTTCGTGATCATTAGTAAACGGCATGTGTAGACAATTGCAATGTTGCTATTGAAAATAAGAATTGGAAGAACTCTTATGTCGGCCTACTTGTATATATCTAGACAAAAATAATGAATGTCTAGTAGGTCTATTAGTGGATATAACGCCGCAGATCCCAAGGTCCAGAGTTTAAATCCCAGGTTGGGTTAATTAAAGGTTATTGATTTTTATTGTCAAAGATTCTTAGTCTTGTTGGATTGCCGTTCCATAAGATTATGAGAGTGAGAGGATAGAGTGTACATGTTGTTGCACACTAACTTGTGTACTATTATATGTCTTGCACAGTTGGCTAATCTCTCTTAAGATTGGCCACCGTGACCGAAATCGGTCAAGGTCATTAGATATCTAGGAGCCTACAGTTGTTAATTTACATCTACAGTTATAGTCATTATGTATCAGACCTGTATATGTAGCGGGCCTGTTGAAATCATACTTATACTAAGGTAATATCAGTAACGATGACAACGCGGTTCTGCATACTTATCCTAGCCTAATACCAAGTAACCAGCAGCGCGAGCGGCAGAGGCGATGTGATTGACGCGTCCGCTTCAATGTAATGGTAAATGTCGTCTTCTAAAAACACGTCGAGTATCCAAACTTTTTAATCATAATAATAATGTTTTATTTATATAATAAATGTGGTCTGTACAAACATCACTCGAAAACCAATGGATGAGTTTCAATAAAATTTGACTTGAATGTAGATAACATTGCACTATGCATGTGTAAGATACTTTTGTGTAATTCAAAAAGGTTTAGATTCAAAGGCTATATAGATTCAAATCTTTTTCACGTGATTTTTCATCAATTCCATTTCGTTTATGTTGTATTGCAAAACATTTAAAAATAGAATACTATTACAAATTCGTTCCATATTATAAATCCTAAAAATGTTCTGTAACTAAATTAGTAGCAACAGTAAAGTTATGCTTGCTTTTAATTAATTATTATATAAGAGAAACATTACTTATCTTTTCGAAGTTCAGTGTTAACAGGTCCAAATAGCAGATATTTGATAGGGAAAATGTTAAGAACAGTTACGGAGCTAATTCCTTTGGTTATATAAAACAATGTAATTTCTTCAACTAAAGAATTTAAATTTGGTAGGCTTAGCAAACTTATACGAGTTTTCGAGACACGACTACTACGATTCGGTACGATTCGCTACGATTCGGTAGCCGGCGAAAACTGGTTTATTTCGGTTTAAATCGCTATTATACTACTAAAAATGCAAGTAGGCGTCTCCAAGCTGATTCATCTGTAGTGCATTTTTTGCGTCTTATAATATGTATGAAAGTATAAAATTCTAAATTATATCAAATTTCCATTTAAATAAATATATATTCTAAATATTCATATAAATAAAACTGTACTTTAACAATAACTTATAGAGCCTTATTTGAATAATGAAAATGTTTTAATATTTTTAACATCATTAGGTCATTTTTTGTTGATTTTAATTATAATAATTCAACTTTATATAGTTATTACATAAATTATAGTATCTACATTAGTTTTGTCATGGTAATTCATTCGTATACATTATCAATATCAACAATAAAGCTCTTGATATCTAAATTGAACAGATATTCGTATTGTATGAATAGTTATTGTAATCTCGAGGCGCCCCAGAGAAATAAACAGTTCAACGTTTTGTTTGACAACGTAGCTCAAACAAGCGAACCCCAAGACCACAGCCTCTCGTACATAATATAATATTATATAATACGTTTCATGTGACAAACACGGAGCGCTATCTTTAATGTGCTCCCGAAACTTACCACCGGTTTGATTTATAACAAATTTAATACAATATCAAAACAAGTTCTTGGATAATTCATTTATGATCAGAAATGCTATATAATGGATGAATTGTTGTTTAGTATATTCGAAAAGAAAATAATGTAAGCACCACTCTTGATTTTTTTTTTATTGAATAGGTAGGTGGACGAGCATATGGGCCACCTGATGGTAAGTGGTCACCAACGCCCTTAGACATTGGCATTGTAAGAAATGTTGCCCATCGCTTAAATCGCCAATGCGCCACCAACCTTGGGAACTACGATCTTATGTCCCTTGTGTCTTTAATTACACTGGCGAGTGAGCCAGTCACAGTCACCCTTCAAGCCGGAACACAACAATACCAAGTACTGCTGTTTTGCGGCAGAATGTCTGATGAGTGGGTGGTACCTACCCAGATGAGCTTGCACAAAGCTCTACTACCAGTATAATTAAAGCTTGTGTTTATGTGTGTATTTATTTTTCATTAATATTGCCATTATTAAATAAAAAGAACCGGCCAAATGTTATTATTCAAAAGCTACCAACTTAACAAATTCATACATTTAAATATTATGTTCAATTAACATAAATAAGTTGAGTAATTAATAGAAGAATAATGATAATGTAATCTAATACGAAATTGCGATTAAGAGTTTTTCTTTAAGATTCTTGCCGGTTCTTATCAGTAGATATATTTAAAGCCCGCCGTAACTTTATTTTCATTCTGTAAGATAGAGATTCAAAAATGCATATTATGCATATGGTTTTTCGATTTTATATATTTCTTGCTTTTTAATTCTCTTATAATGTATTATGTTCCAAGTACTATAAATAATATTACCGAAATTTAATAGAAAACAGGCATTGCTTCCTGAAATACAAATGAAAATAATTTATTATTAGATTATTCGAAGTCATGTTCATAAATTCTCTGCAACACTTGATGTATTACATTTGCTTAGTTACTGAACACTGATAATTAAATTTATTCTACTATAAATTATCTTAGAATGTATGTAATGCATTATTTACTGATACTGATGATTATATTTTTTATTTTATAAGAATAAATACATACGAGTAAATCATCAGCAGGTTTAAAGGTCATGAGCAAATAAATATATCCAAAGGCGAGATGGACCAGTGGTTAGAACGCGTGACTCTAAGCTGATGATCGCATGTTAAAACCCTGGCAAGCACCACTGTTCACCACAATTCATCTAGTGCTCGGCGGTGAATGAAAATTTCGCAAACAATACATACAATACAGATTACTGAAATTCTGTCACATGTGTATCCTAGGAGATCCAATGATATGATGAAATCTAAGTGATCTATCGTGATTGTATGAATGAATACTGCAATATCAAAAAAACATAAGTTTATTCATAAAGATGCTATGTGACAGCGCCCTGAATCATTTTTTTTATCACTAGCTGTGCCCGCGGTTTTATTTGCGTGAAACTTAAATATTTCTGTGTATACAACATTTTTGGTGTAATTTTTGTGGGATATTAATATTTATTGGTTTTTCCCGCACCCGAAAGATGTAGGGTAAACTGCGTAAAAAAAAGGTACTGGATTTATTTATCTAAGTAATAATTAAATTGATTTTATATGCGGGGAAATTAAACCCTATTTAACATAGTTACATTAAAAAAAAGTATTACATTTAAACGAACTTACAAACGTTTTCACAAATAATTGTATTGTCATCGGTTTTCGATACGTGTACAGAATTAGACCTGAAATCCACAAGTGTTTGAAAACTGAACAACAGCCCCACATTATAATTTAACAGTTTTACAAAGCTAATAAAATTGCGTAAAGAACAAACTGAAACACTTGAAATAAATGTCTGGTCTGCAAATGAACTATTAAGATTATCGGGAACTTCTTTTCACAACAGCGTACTATGAATACAAATCGCGGGTTTAGGTGAAGTCGGCTCATTGTATTCGGTAACAATTGAGAAGTGGCTCGGAGCCTGCAGCGGAGAGCGTCTCTGAGAAACAATAATATCTTAAACGTAAGTCTTAATTACTAACTATTCATAAATTCATTTATATCTTTGTTTAGGCTTTTTATATGAATACACAAACTATTATTATACTTAATTTAAAAAAAAACACAAAATATTCCTTAACAACAAATATTTTTCGCATTGACTTAAATTTAATTTCTCTACTGCAAAAAAAGTAAAATATTACTCCATAATATCAGGTCGGAGTAGACGTTTTTGTGAGAGCTAAAGGTTCGTTAACATCCACTCTTTTAGCGAGAAACCTGCAAATTGGTGCTGATTCCGTCTGGAATCTACGGTAGAGTGGGCACAGACTGATTTGACAGAGCAACAAAACGTTCGTTTGCATTCAACTACCCGACAACAAACTGACGTTGATAATCTTGATAAAAATTGTAAGTGCTATCTTAAGTAAGAAAACATATTTTTCAAATAATAATATACTTCTAAAGGAAAGTGATATATCAGCTTACCGCCGTCCACTGCTGGACGAAAGCCTCCCCCATAGAACGCCAACCATCCCGATTTTGGGCAGCCCGCATCCATCCCGTACCTGCCACCTTTTTCAAATCGTCGGTCCATCTTGCCGCAGGGCGTCCTACACTACGTTTGCCTAAGCGTGGTCTCCACTGCAATATGTGTCGGCTCCATCGGCCATCGATGCATCTGGAGACATGACCAGCCCACTTCCACTTCAGCGTGCTAATTCTACGCGCGATGTCGGTGACTTTAGTTCTCTGGCGAATGTCCTCATTTCGGATTCTATCTGCCAGAAACCCCAAGCATCGCACGTTCCATAGCTCGCTGAGCGACCTTGAACTTGTGGACCAGTCCTACAGTGAGTGTCCACGTTTCGGCGCCGTAAGTCATAACAGGCAGGACGCCTGTTATGACTGAAAAGGAAAGTGAATTAAACATAATACTTTCGGATGTTTTCATCAGAAAAATCTGAAGAATTTTGCTCAGTTTTTATGAAATTGTAATTAAAATAGATAAGAGACACGGAGAAAACCTTTAATTCCGATCGAAATGAGCTCTTCCGAACCTTTTTTTCAAAAGGTGTATTTTGCCCAGCCGTGGGAAATATACAGGATGTTACTTAATGATTGGTACAAATAGTAGAAACTCTTCCAGATGTGCCTAAGCCTACCGAACTTTGGAATGACAAAAGTTCGAAAGACGCTATTAGGAATCCGCCGCTCGCAGGATAATAAGATAAAAGTGTCAAGAATTGATTGAAAGCCCTTTATTAAAATCTATCTATTTTCGGATCTCGAGCCCTCTACTTGAACTGGAATAAATTTAAGAGATACTAATTAATTATGTTTAATTTAATCTCTTTTGTAACCTCCTTGTTAAGTAAATCGTTGTGAATTTATTAGAGTTAAAATCGTAAGAATGTTGATAAGAAACTTACTTATTAAAATATAAAGAGAAAGGTATTAAGGACTTCGTTATTTTTTCTAGCGTATTAATTAAACATTTTAGTAACGTTTTTAAGAGCCAGCAATAAATATTACTTTTTAACAGTTTTCGTGCAATAAATTACATTGAAAGCTAAAACACGTTTATTGTGATGGCCCAGTAGCATAAAACTTTAATCTAAATTAAAGATTGCGAATTCAAGTCCATGCAAGTACCGCTTCCATATGCGCCTGCAGTTTTCATATGATAAATTTATTATCCGTGCTCAATGGTGAAGGAAAACATTACAAGGAAATATGCATGATGGAGTAAAAATCTGACACATATATATTTACCAATCCCTATTTACTAGATCCTAAACCTGCTCCTTAAGAGATCAAGAGGACTCTAACTTTACTTTTTAATTATTTTTTTCAGCCTTTCGTCGTTCACTGATGTATGAATGCCTCCCCCATAGAACGCCAACCATCCAGGTCTTGTTCAGACCGCACCTATCCCGTACCTGCAAATTTTTTATTTACATATAATTTAATATATATAAGCACTTTGTTTTATACCATTTTTATTGGTATGCATGCAAAATTACGATTGAATTGGTACGAATAGAACGCATTCAGAAATTTTCTACTCAAAACCAACACGGCTTTGTAATGCTGCCTTCTGATTTAAATAATTCACTCCAGCGTTTTTAAAACCAATAAAAATAATTCAAAAAGTCCATCTGAGGTCAAACAGATTATAGAGACCCGCAATCCTCTAAATTATAGGCCAATAGCCAGAGTTAGTAGTAGTGGTATACTTATATTCATTTAGTTGGCATTTGATAGATTATTATTTGAACAATCTCGTCGTATTACTAGCTGGTCTTTTAGGCTGTAACTTTCAAAGTGAGAATTGTTCAATTATGCTATAATTGAAATCGGTAAAATTATGCCGGTTATTAGGTATTGCCCATAATATGTCACATCAGGCTTGCCAGAGTTAGCGACGTAGGAATAATTATTTAAAATAAATATTTGGGGGTCAAAGTTGCTCACATCCGTAGGTCTCACCAAAGACAGGTTTCAGCCCTCATTACCATACACGTGGCCCCTGGGTGGTGCTAATTGAGCAATATATTCTAGGTGGGAGGCTCCGGCCGTAGCTAGCATTACCACCATGCGAACAAAGCCGCACCGCCATAGCGATTTGCTAGATTCACATTGTCGCGCAGCAGGTCATGTTCCGGTGCGATGTTTGCAGCAGCTTACCATGGGGGATTGGGTCTGTATAGTTGTGCTCTGCATTTGGTGGCAGGTTCTGACCGTAGTCACAGTGACGCTGGGCGGCTCAATCTGGAGGGCAGCGGGATCCGAAGCACGGTTCACCGCTGGCCGACCGCAGTTAGTAGGGGGCCCAATTAGTAGGTTCGCCATCTACGAAAGGCTGCCCCGCCAACTTGCGAAAAATCCTGGGATGGTTTCCACCATGCTGGTTGGTGACCAGAGAGAGGTCCCGGTGGCGATTCCCAGGGGTGTTCGGGCGTCCCCGCGGTCTCCAGTTGGGTCTACCATCTCCATCTCTGCGGTAAAAGTCACGGTGTCCAAAATGCGGCACCTCGTACAACTTCCATTTCCCCATACCTATTCACGCCCACAATCAATGACTTATAAATACAGCAACAAGAAAGTTTCACAGCGGCTGCACCACCTCTCATTTTCAGTGCATCTCTCTAATATACGAGGTTTGCACTCTAATCTCTTTGCTAGACCGCCAAGCCGCACTTGCTCTTTCTCACGGAGACACAAATCACCAGTCCAGCGGATATAGCGTACTTACAGTATCCCGGATATTCTCTCGAGCACAACTTCAAACTTCGTGCTGGGGTCTGTATGTACGCTCGTAATGACGTCTGCTGCCGGCGTCTCCGAAACTTGGAGGTACCCGATTTTTCGGTAATGTGGTGCGTATCGGATACAGGTTTGGAGCAGATTGTTTACGCCTGCGTCTAGAAGTCGCACAGTGGTGACCAGGAGACAACTCGGATGTTTGAGTATCTCAGCGTGACGGTTGATGCCGTCCAACGTCGTTACCAGACTGCTCAAATGGTATTTCTGGGGGATTTCAACGCTCACCACCAAGATTGGCTGTTCCCATACCAGAACACCGACCACGCCGGGAGAGAGGCGCTCAAATTCGCAATATCTCCAAATTTCATCTCACTATCAGCTGGTACATGAAGCAACTCGGATGCCGGACGTGGACGGTCATAGACCTGACCGGTTTTCAGTGTCAGTTGCAGCTCCCTTGGGCACTTCTGATCAGGTCGGTCTTCAACTTCCACCCTCTGGACTCTGGTCCCACTGGAACCAGACGGGTGTGGCGATACAAGTCGGCAGACTGGGACGAGATGCGACACTTTTTTGCATTCTACCCTTGGCGGCAGATATGATTCTCTTCCACTGGTCCGTCGAGCTGCAAACAAGCCATATCTGAAGTGATATGGCAGGCTATGGAGTTCTTTATTCCATATGCTGACGTATCACTGGATGGCAAGATCCCTAGGTGGTACAACGCTGAGTGCGCCGCAGCTGAGGCCCGTAAAAACTCAGCGTTTGTAGCGTGGGCAGAAGTCCGCACCACCAAAGCTTCGGACATTGCGACTAAGAAGAGAGCCTTTAACTCTTCTGCCAAGTCCTTCAAGAAGGTTCTCAAGAGGGCTCGTTTCAACCGAACTAGACGTCTTGGAGCCAAATTAGCTTCCTACCCCCGTGGTAGTAAAGCATTATGGTCTCTGTCCAAGTCGGTTGACACGAACTTCTGCCGTCCATCGCTTCCTCCACTGCTGAAGCCTGACGGATCCCTGGCCTTTACGGCAACAAAAAAGACTAACTTATTAGCGGCCCTGTTTGCCGAAAATTCGCGTCTCGATGCAGGAAGTGTCCCACCGCCAAACATACCACCTTGTGACTCAATGATGCCAGAGATACGAATTCGCCAAAGAGAGGTCCTAAAAATTCTGCGCACCTTGAACGTGAATAAGGCCAGTGGCCCTGATGGGATTCCAGCAATAGTCCTGAGAAATTGTGCACCTGAGTTGTCCCCTGTTTTAACACGCTTTACCGCCTCTCTCTTAAATCCACTCAAGTCCCTAAAGCCTGGAAGATTGCCAACGTACAACCAGTACCTAAGAAGAATAGCCGTACCGACCCGGCCAACTACCGACCCATAGCAATCACCTCTACTTTGCAAAGGTTTGGAGCGTGTAATGAATAATAAACTCCAGTCGTACCTCGAAGAAAACGATCTCCTATCGGACCAGCAGTACGGCTTACGTCGGAATCGGATTTGCTTCCTCGTTTCTGATACGCACCGCCAAGGTCGGGAATACCCTCCCGACCTCTGTTTTCCCCACCACCTACAATATGGGTACCTTCAAGTCCAGAGTGAATAGGCACCTTCTAGGCAAGCGCGCTTAATCTTAGACTGTATCTCACTTACCATTAGGTGTGATAACAGTCAAGCGCTAGCCTATACATTAAAAAAAAATGCACACGTACATACATGCAGGCGCTCACACACACAGACAAACGTTAACTCACATTCTTGTATTTAAATATGTATAACAGCTTTATTATAATACATAATTGGTTGTTGTTCATAACTTCGACACCGTGTGACACTAATACAGTTATTATCGGTATAAAATGTTCATAATGTAGTTCTAAGTAAATAACAATAAATAAATAAAACTTTTGCTTTTAATATCCACAAGCTTAGAAACAATTTATATCACACTCGAAGTATTTTAATCTAAGGGTATAAAGGGGCGTCCAGATAGTGTGATATGTTGTTAAACTGTTTTTGTTTAACACGTTACATCATACAACATTGATGTGTAATATTATAAATGATATAGCTGCAAACACGTGTATAGTGATCGGGTTTGATCCCGATGGCTTTCTTCCTTCATACAAACAAAACACAACGTTTCCTAACAAGCTTTACGCTTAACTAGTGAGATAATAGTAATTATATTGCAAGTATTCTTAAAAAAAATACATATATGTCGCCGCAGGCATATTATTTACTTCGGTTTTGTTATAAAATAATTTCCTTTCAAGTTCATTAATTTTATGTTTTATGATTTGTAATATTTTAGGTTTTATGTTTAATAATAAATAGCTTAAAATTTAATTAGTCATGAATTTGACTAATTCATGACGCGCGAAATTGATTATTGTAAAGTTTTAATTAATTGTAAAAAATTTAATAATAATAATAATATATTTATTTATTTTCTTCACAAAAAGTTTACATAGTAAAATGTAACATTTACATAACAGCTAATTAATGTGAAGACTGGTACTTGCAATAGATAAACTGTTCTACAAGACACCAGGCCTCCACTCCCGTTTATATGAACAAAAAATAAAAATAAATGTATAAGGTGGGATGTAAGAAATAATACAAAATATAAAATAAAGTAAATAAGACGTCCATGCTTATGTTAGCGTTGGTACTTGTGTGTGCAGGTGTGTGTGTGTATGTGTGTGTGTGTGTGTGTGTGCGTGTGTGTGTGTGTGTGTGTGTGTGCGTGCGTGTGTGTGTGTATGTGTGTTGCATTTAATTCAATTTTAAAGGTGTAAATAAACTGTTTACATTTGTGTCATTTAAGTCCAAAAGGTACTTAAAGATGAGTTGCTTTAATTGTCTGTTTGTGTATTTCCTAATGTTAAGCTTGGCATGCAATATGTTATATATTCTAGGAGCTAGGTAATTATAGGATCTTTGGGCAAATCTTGTCCTAAAAAATGGAACAGGACATTTATTTAGTCTTTTATCATTAATCTGTGTTATTAAACCGTCACTGCTATGGAATCTGCGCGTTATTTGGTATATGAATAGCTTACGGACATTCAATACTTGAGTTGTATCATACAATAATGTGATTGGGTGGCGAATTGGAAGTGCCAAAAGTACCTTTAATACTGCTCTCTGAGCTCTTTCTAGTCTGGTTAAATGCACTTGTGCAACACCTCCCCAAGCACATATGCAATAACTTAATAGTGATTCTCCCAGTGCTTTGTATGTTCTAATAAGTAAGGTAAAATTAGCTACTGTGCGTAGGTTTCTAAAGACAAAAATTAGTTTTCTTATACGACTACAGATAAAAGATATATGAGAATCCCATTTTAAATGTTCATCAATCATGATACCAAGATATTTGATGGTTTTAACGCGGCTTAAAGAGGGGCAGTTTCAATTAGGTGGAGTGTCAGGGTGAAGATTACAAGGAAATGTGTGTGTATTCAATGTGAATGAAGTGTTTGGGCTACCAAGTTCGTTTATAGAAAAACATAAATATTTCGTTTTATTAATATTAAGGGATAATAATGAATTTTCTAGCCATGCAGTAACCTTGGATAAACCTTTTTCAGCAGTTCTTTTGACATCTTCCCAAGTTGATCCATGAAAGATTAGGACGGTGTCGTCAGCAAACATTATTAATTCGCCATTATTTAAGTTGATTTTACAAAGATCATTAATATACGTTAGAAATAGCGTTGGGCCCAAGGTACTGCCCTGAGGAATACCGTAATTACAGGACATAGAATCACTCATTATTCCATTCACCCTAACAATCTGACTACGATTATTTAGATAATCTTTGAACCAATTTAGTGCCACTCCACGAATACCTAGCTGTTCAAGGCGACTCAATAAAATAGGCACTGAAACTGTGTCGAATGCTTTCTGTAGGTCTAAGAATACCCCAATACACCTCTTTCTCATATCAAGATGGTTAATTATTTTTGAAGTTAATTCCATCACTGCATCTTCAGTAGAAGTTTGAGGCCTAAATCCATATTGATTGCTTGCCAGCAGATTTTTTGACTTTAGATATTTTGTTAAACGCTTGTTTACTAATTTTTCAATGATTTTTGACAAGGTTGAGAGCAATGATATTGGTCTATAATTGGAGGGGGCATTGGTAGCACCTGTTTTAAAGATAGGAGATACGATTGCTTTTTTACACAAGTCAGGGAAAACGCCATTTGTGAAGCTAATATTACATAGATGTACAATAGGCTCAGTAAGTATATCTTTTAGTTTTTTAAAATAATCATTAGTTGTATTGTCCCAGCCAGTTGCACATTTAGACTTTAGGTTCGAAATTACTGAACTAACTTCATATACATCCGTCAAGAAAAGTGACATTGATTGCGATATATTGTCACTGTTAGTTTGAACATTAGTTGCTAATTCAGTCTCAGTTTTATTTAGCTTATTAAGTGTATTGTTTGCCAAGTTATATTCTATAGAAGTAAAATAGTTATTTACTTCATTAAGCGAGTCTGTATAGTTGTCCTTAATTTTAAGCAGATCAGATGATGTTTTTGTTTGATTATTTAAATTACCAATTTCTTTGATGATTCGCCAAGTTTATTTTTTATTTTTAGTATTTTTTTGCAACTGTAATTGATAGTATTCTTGTTTAAGTGATTTAACGATTTTAGTGCACCAGTTTCGATAAGTTATGTATAGTGTTTTGAAATGATCACTATTGTGTTTTTTAAATTGCTTATGTATTCTGTCTCTTTTACGCAATGACCTAATTACTCCCAGGGTAATCCAGGGCTTGAGGGGTTTTTTCCGTTTAGCAACTTTTTTATAAACCGTATATGTTTTTAACGTGTATTGTATTCGATTTATTAGAAAGTTGGCACACCAGTTTACATCAAGACTTTGGTAATAATCATCCCATGAACAATCTTTTAGATAGGATCGTATAGCTATATAATCAACATTGACCTTAATCTGAGGTTTATTATCTAACTCTCTGTAATCTACCATGCTTGAATAAAATAAAATGGACGAATGATCTGTTAAATTTGTTTCTTTAAAAACGATAGTTTGCCATGAGAAGTGGCATTTTGCCATGAAATGATCGAGACAAGTATTAGATGATGTACGTGTAGCCACATTAATGCCCTGTATAAGGCCATGTGAAGCCAATAATTCCAAATAATCGTTAGTATCATTAGAATTAAGATTAAGGGTATCAATATTAACATCTCCTGTAAGTATAATGTTTACAGTCTTAATTGACTGTAAGAGCCTATCCATGGAGTCTAGAAAATTTGTTAGGTTTTGAAAACTTGGTGATCTATACAAACAAATGATTGATATTTTATCTTCCATATTAACTACAAGGCAGTTACAGTCATTTAAAGTTTCCGGTTCATAAACACTACATTTTATTGATTCCCTAACATATACTACCACTCCATCGTTTTTATTATAGCTTTTTTTTGTGTAGAACATAGTATAGTTGTCAATTGTTGGTGGCATGTAATTGATGTTTGTCCAACATTCACTTAAAACAAACACATCGACCTGTATATCAAGATACGATGAAAATACTAAGAAACGGTCTAGATTTTTATTTATACTACGGATATTCTGACTCAGTACGCATAGTGTTTTAGTGTTAAATCTAGAATACCTATTTAATACCTGCGAGCATTTGCTAGGGTCCAGTAATTGATCACATTTTATAATATCAGTATCATCTATAACTTCTGTAAATATTTTATTTGTAGTAGCCATAAGTAAGTTTTAATGTTATAGAATATTTTAGGTGAGCTAATCAGTCTTAAATTAGTGAAACGTGCAGTGTTTACTAGAAGTATAGTATTTTTAATGCCATTTTTTAATTTGCTATAAATAATTATAGACTGAGACCAAGTGTAATATACTGAGTAGTCAATTAGTTTTACAAGTATAGTTACTATTATTTCGATATGGTTTGCGCTTGTTATATGGTAGTGTATGGATGTGTCTTGTGTGTGTTTATTTTGCGATGAGTGTATTCTGAACGTGTGTAGTATGTAGACTAAGAGAGAGAATATTTGAGTTAGATTATCAATACTTAATACTATAAAACTTAATATATTGCATTCAAAATACGAAGCACACTTTTTAAATGTTGTTAGTTTTAACAATGTATTTAGTAATAAATATAAAATAATATACTTAATGACTAGTCATTGTCTCTTCGAACTTATATTTGGAAGATCATTTTCATCAGCTATTTTCAGAGCTCTGGCGCCTTCTTTTTCCCTCAGATGCACAGTACCGTTAGATGTCCAGCAAAACTTATAATTATTTTCATTTGCGAAGTCGCGTGCCATACGGAATATTCTTTTTGTTTTAAAGGTAAGTGACTCGGAGATGTAGATACGTCTATCTGGTCCGTTTATTTGTAGGTGTTTGGTGCTAAGTTTATCGGAGGGATGTTGGCCGTTATATATTTTTAATCCATTCAGTAACTTTTGTTTATAAGTAGTGCTGGTGAAATCCACAATAATAGGCTTATTTCTTTCATTTTTTGTGTTGGTTCTGTATATATTATTTATAGCTCCTTGAATAATATCTACACCAAGAGTGGAACAAATTTTTTGGAAATTTCCATGTAAATCAAGCTTGGTTTCTTCGTTATTAAGTTTCGGAATATTGCGTATTTCCACTTCATTTGTCTTCGTTCTTCTTTCCAATTGTTCAATTCGCTTTTCTAAAGTATCTACATATTTCTTTGTCTCTTTATGTTCCCTTTTATAACTATCCATCTCTTCCCGCATCTGATCGTATTTTGTACTTAAAAATTCTAATGATTTAAATAAATCATCATTTTGTTGTTTTATTTCTGTCACTGTATTTTGAATTAAGGATAGTTTTTTTTCTTGGATTTCAGTGAAATTATTAAATATTTTCTTCATCTCATCCATAAAAGCGCACATTGTATTTTCCTCATCGCTCATAAACTTACGCTTATTACGCGTTGTGATATTGTCAAGCGCTGAGTCCGATCCCGCATGTTGTAGTATCGGTACAAGCGGCTGGGCGAGCGAGGGATCTGAGGCGGAGGGAAGCGTCGATGGTGAACGATTTGTCTGTGTCGGTGGCGTGCGCTTGAGCAGCATAGTAAAAAGTACTAGGGAAGCAGCGAGCGATAGAAATGACTCAATATGTAAGCCTTTCAAGTGCGAGCAGGACGAAGGCAGATGTTACGCGCGTCGGTATTGCACGATCACTTTACTTACACCTTCTGAGGTTTATGCACTCCTATTTTATTATAGCGATTTAAACAATAAATTTAAATTACTTTTGTTTTTTATTATTTTGTAACA
This sequence comes from Nymphalis urticae, assembly GCA_905147175.2. Classification (NCBI taxonomy): domain Eukaryota; kingdom Metazoa; phylum Arthropoda; class Insecta; order Lepidoptera; family Nymphalidae; genus Nymphalis; species Nymphalis urticae. Next base: position 11,374,270 of record LR989991.1, read on the forward strand.
AACACACGTAAAAACTAGTTGCACGTCCACTCCCGTCCGGGAGGGAAGGGATTTAGATAAAACATTGTGATTTTAGAATTATGTTAAATAAATAATAACATCCATAATTATATTAAAATAACAGAGATGATAAAGACATCTGTTTACACTAGTGTTTTTGTGGTGTGACTTTTGGTGGGGCAAGCGAAAGCATTATAGTCGGTGAATTGAGCGCAGAGCTCAGTCTGCCGCCGACTTTCGAAGAGAACACAGTGTAAGTAGAAACTATGTCCGTTTGATTAATTGCTAGTCTATCATCTTTAATAATAATTATTTGTTTAATTTCCTTTTGTCCAAATAAAGCACTTGTAAACTTGAGTCTGTAATTATTTAACTACCTTTTATCTTAACTCCTTTACCTTGCTTCAAGTAGTCAAAGCAGAACCAATGACGCTAATGTGTCAGCGGTTCTGCGCTTATTTTTTATTATAACCACTTCTGAGATTCGACATCAGAAGTGGGATATGAACCCATTTTCTGTCCTTTTTTTTATCAATTTCAGATACTACCTGCCTACGTTTCATCCTGTGCGTCACGATGGCTGATAAGAACAGATCATCACTACCGAGCCCGCCAATTTATGCAGTGCCCGGTCAAGCCAGTTCCGGATCAAGTTCACCTGCTAATAAGGAGCCGATACAGCAAGGCGGTAACGTACCTTCTGAATTTTACTTACATATGATAACGATGATGCAAAATATGAATGAGAGATTATCAAAACAACGCGATAAGGTTAAAATTACTGACGTATTTCTACCCTCGTACGACCCTGATGGCAACGTCGGTGTCCGCGAATGGTGTGATCATATTTCATCGCCTTAGACTAACTATGAGCTCAGTGACTATGACATACGAATGAAAGTAAGCAGCTTGCTAAAAGGACGCGCTAAAATGTGGGCCGATAACTGGCTCGTAACAACATCCACGTGGGACGAGCTACGTCAAAATATTATCACTACGTTTGAACCCGAAAACCGGTACTCGCGGGATGTACTGAAGTTTAAGGAACATAATTATGATCCTTCTAAAGACATTTCCAAGTTCGTATCACAATCATGGATCCTACGGAGACGTGTTACTAAAGATAAGCTCAACAATAGCGATGCGGTTGAAGCGGTGATTGGAACAATTAGTGACGAACGCCTTCGGATTGAACTTATGAATGCCAGAGCTGCCTCAGTTTCAGAGTTAATTTCCGTTGCCTCCTCTATTCATGTACGACGTCCCAATCCTCATATTTCAAACCAACCACCGGCCAAACGATCAATGTACACTGTTGATAACCGAAACAATTCCCATTGTAAATTTTGTAGGAGATCTGGTCCCGACTCTTGGGATTGTCGTAATAAAAATACGCAAAAGGACTCTGATAAACGAATAACTGAAAAACCTCCCAATATGTCATTAACGACTACACCTAGACAGGAAAGCAAATCGCCATATTCAAGTCCTATAATACTGGTCAAAAAGAAGAACGGTGATGACCGCATGTGCGTAGACTATAGGGAGCTAAATTCGAACACTATACGTGATCATTAATAACCCTAATAGCAACATTACCAAATTTTGTTTTCACAAGGCAGATTACGTGAATATAAAGAAAGAACTAAGCGAAATTGATTGGAAGGAAATTTTGAGTAAATGCTCCTGTGTTGATGATATGGTCTCATTATTTTATGCCCAAATTCGTAAATTGATATTAAAATATGTACCAAAAAAGAAACCCCGCAGTCATAAATATCCTATTTGGTTTACTTCGTGTCTGATTAAGTGCATTAAAGAAAAATATAAATATAGAATAAAGATTCGAAAATACAACAATCCTCGCGATAAACTAACTTTTGACTTATTGAAGAAAAGGTGCGAAAAACTCTTGTCATATTCTTATTCTAAATATATAGATCGTCTTGAGTTATCTTTAAGGTCTAATCCTAAGTTAATTTGGTCATTTTTAAAACAAAAAAAGGGGAAGAGTTCTTATCCATCAAAAATTAAGGGCGACAACATAATTGCGTCCAGCGGAACGGACATCTGCAAGGTTTTTGCTAAGCAATTTTCGTCAGTTTATAATAAGAATGATGGTTACCATGCTACCATAATGGAGACATTTCTGTAAATTTATGTAATATTACGAACCTTAGTCAAATATCTTTTACTGTAGATCAGGTTTACAATGTTTTAAAAAGACTGGATTCTAATAAGGGAGCGGGAGCTGACGGGATTCCATCAATTTTTGTCCATACTTGCGCTAGAACATTGGCTTTACCACTGACACTAATTGTCAATACTTCTCTGTCAACTAGCACTTATCCTACCTTGTGGAAAAAGGCCCTTGTATTGCCTTTGTTCAAAACTGGTGATAGAGCGGATGCTAGGAATTATAGACCTATATCAATTATGTCTGTTTTTGCGAAGGTATTTGAGGTACTTTTATATCCTGTTGTTTCTTGGCACTTCCAACAATTCGTTGCACCTGAACAACATGGGTTTGTGAAAGCCCGATCCACAGCAACTAATCTTGTGTCCTTTGTTGAAGACATTACTGAAGTTCTTGATACTGGCATGTGCGTTGATACAATTTACACAGATTTCAGTAAGGCCTTCGATAAAAATTGATCATGGTGTTTTAATTACTAAACTAGAAATTATAGGTATTTCAGGCCCATTACTGGAATGGTTTCGGTCTTATCTTGTCGACCGGTCTTCAATTGTTATCGTTGATGGTTATGCTTCGAAACCATTTTTTGCGCAAACCGGCGTACCACAAGGTTCTCACCTGGGTCCTTTGCTGTTTAACATATTCATCAACGATATCAGTAGTTGCTTTAAATACTGTAAATGCTACTTGTTCGCTGATGATCTGAAGATTTTTAGACCTATCTCTACAGATACCGACAGAGAACTCCTACAGGAGGACTTGAATAAGCTATCCTTATGGTGTCGAAGTAATGGCATGACTTTGAATGCTGAGAAGTGTCATGTAATAAAATTTTCCAGGAAAAAGACTTCTTTTGCGAGAACATATTTAATTGATGGTACAGCTCTGTCCGAAGTTCCTCACATACGTGATTTAGGAGTTATACTCGATAATAAACTTCGGTATAATATCCACATTGACAATATTGCAAACAAAGGTTTTAAGACTCTTGGCTTCTTTTTACGTAACTGCAAGCAATTTAAGAATTCACGCTCTAAATTAATTATTTATTCAGCCTTGGTACGTAGCATTTTAGAATATTGCAGTGTTGTGTGGAATCCTCACTTCAATATTTATTCACAAAGAATAGAAAGTATTCAAAAACGATTTCTTTGGCATTTGTGCTTTGATCTTAACCTAGTCAAAACTCTTAGGACATACGAAGACAGGCTTAAGTTCTTTAAACTTCATTCACTTTCGGATCGAAGACGGCTCCATGATCTCACTTTCCTGTATAAGTTGGTGAATGGTGTCATTGACAGTCCCTGTTTATTGAAACAATTAAATATTCGTGCACCGGTGAGGACACAGAAGACCGTCGTCTTATACTCCATTTGTAGAAAAACCTACACGCTCACGTCAAGGACGCTACTCTCCAATTAATAGATTAATGTTGAGTTACAATGCCATCTATAAATTAACAAAAAATAATTGTACTCTTTCTACTACGTCACCCACTATAGATAAAAAGAATTTAGATAGAAAGATGGATATTGACATATTTTGTGATAGCCTTGTGAAATTTAAATGTAATTTATTAAATTTTTATTCATCATATAATTCTAATTTAGAGTAATCTAATAATTATGATGGTTGTGATGCATTAACTTATTAATTTCTTATTGCCTAATATCGGAAAACTTTGTTACTCAATTATTCTTCAATTGATTTGTTTTATATTTTATTTAATTGGACATTGTAATTCTTTATTTTAATATTTATTAATGATATTAAAGTACAAATTTATAAATATGCTCAATTTTATCTAATTTGTTAGGATATGTTATTATTTATTATTTTAATGTTTATGTTGATGATTTTCTTTCACAATTTTGTTTCTTTTAATTTGTAATTTTACCTGCATGTTGTCTATTTTGCTTTGAAATGTGTGTAACACCTATAATTAAGATAACATTTAGATTTTAATATTAGTTGTTTAATTATGTTCTACTCGCTTTTGTTAATGTATATCTTGTTGGTGTTAATAAATAAATAAAAATAATAAAAAAAAAATTACCTTTCTCCTTCCTTTAATCGCAGACCAAATAGATCACTTGTCCGGCGGCAAATTCTACACAACTCTTGATATGGCCTCTGGCTTTCATCAAATTCCCGTCGCTCCGGACTCTATTGAGAAGACTGCTTTTGTCACGCCAGACTGCCTATATGAATACATAACCATGCCGTTCGGATTATGTAACGCACCTTCAGTGTATCAGAGGTGCATAAATCGCGCCTTAGGTCCTTTTTTAAGTCCAGCATTACGTGAAGCGGGGTTTTCCGTTAATATCGATAAATTTCTGTTCTTCAAACGATCCATAGAGTATCTTGGAAACGTTGTAGAAAACTGCCAAGTCCGTCCCAGTCCTAAGAAAATCGAAGCCTTACTAAAAGCCCCAGTACCTACTAATGTGAAATAAGTTCTACAATTCAACGGCTTAGCCGGATATTTTCGTCGCTTTATACCCGATTTCGCGAGAATCATGGCTCGTCTTTATGGATTAACTAAACAAGGCGCTGAGTGGCAGTGGACTCATTTTCATGAAGAGGCACGTCAAAAAGTCATACATCACCAAACTTCTTCACCGGTCCTTACGATATTCCAAGAGGGAAAACCAATCGAGTTATTTACCGACGCGAGTAGCCTCGGCTTCGGAGCGATATTAATTCAGATTATCAACGGACGACAGCATGTGGTGGCATACTTCAGCATGCGTACGACGGACATAGAAAGCCTTAAAGCATAAAAAGGATTTGCTACCTCGAATTCATAGATGGTGGGCCTACCTTCAAAATTTTGAATTTGAAATAGAATACAGGTAGGGCTATCGGATCTGCATCCGATCACGCAGACTTTCTGAGTAGAAATCCAGATTCTCTGACTGTTAACGTTTTGTCTAGTAATCTAGACTGGATTAATATTGAACAACGCCGCGACAGTCAATTACGGCCTATTATAGATGCTCTAAGTAACGGTGAAAACGTCCCTGGATACCACCTCGAAGGTAGCGTTCTTAAATTTGAAAGGCGAGATGCAAGCTTGGGCATTCAAAAATTTATCGTCGTTCCAAAATCATTCCAGTGGAGCCTCATAAACACCTTCCACAGTGCTCTTAAACACCCCGGTTGGGAAAAGACTCTCCATAAAATTAGAGAAAATTATTACTTCGAGAAAATGAGCAGCATTGTCAGGAATTTTGTTGACAACTGCATCATATGGAGAAAATCTAAACAAACATTCGGAGCTATGCAAGTACAGTTGCATCCTATTCCTAAACCTACAGGTCCATTCGAAGTAATACACGTGGACATCACGGGTAAACTAGGAACCCCTGACGAACAAGAGTATGTCATAGTTACAGTGGACGCCTACACTAAATACGTGTTATTACGCTATACCAATGATAAAAGTCAACACAGCACTCTCGCTGCTCTAAAGCAAGTCATACACCTTTTTGGAGCACCAAGGCGAGTTGTTGTAGAAGGCGGACGTGAGTTTTTAGGCGAATATAAAAATTATTGTGACATATTTGGTATAGAAATACACTCTATAGCACCAGGCATCAGCCGTGCTAACGGCCAAGTAGAGCGGGTCATGGCAACATTAAAGAACGGTCTCATAATGATAAAAAATTATGAGACGCCAGACTGGCATACAGCATTAGAAAGCCTTCAACTTGCTCTCAATTGCACCGTTCATAGAACTACCGGTGCAACTCTTCTCACACTACTAACTCGACGTCAAAATTGTGTTCCCCCAGAATTACTGAAATTGGTAGATCTCGACAATTCACTTGTCGATATTGAAGCCCTGGAGCGTCACGTACAACAAAGAATGACGCAACAATCTGCTAGAGATAAAGCAAGATTTGACAGAGGTCGTGCTAAAATACAGCGGTATCAACGAGGTGATTTTGTCCTCATAAAAAACAACCCCAGAAACCAGACTTCTCTGGACCTCAAATTTAGTACTCCTTACGAAGTACACAGAGTACTTGAAAATGACCGTTACCTAGTAAAAAGGTAGGTAGTGGCACACCATGGGCGACCTCGGAAGGTCGTGCACGATCAACTGCGGCGCGCCCCACAACCTGGAGGGGTCAACCGCGAGGCCGTGTCGCCACCAGACCAGCAAGCTGAACTTTCCAGTATTGCAGCCGCCCCTCGCATGCCCATCGTGTTGGATGCACCGACAACCTCGAGCGAACAGTGAACATAACGGTGAGCACTTTCTTTAATAGACTTTAATAACAAAACAATTGCTATTGACGTGTGGAACGTGCAATAAGCAAAAAAAAAAAAAGTAGTAATCGAAATAATAATGATAATAATAAAAGATGCTATTGGCGTGTGGAGCCGTCCAATAAGCCAAAAAAAAAAAGGAAACTATAAATAAAAGATGCTATTGACGTGTGGAGCCGTTCAATAAGCCAAAAAAAAAACTATAATTAAAAAATGGTATTGATGTGTGGAGCCGTTCAATAAGCCAAAAAAAAACTATAATTAAAAGATGCTATTGACGTGTGGAGCCGTTCAATAAGCCAAAAAAAAAAAAATTAAAAGATGCTATTGACGTGTAGAGCCGTTCAATTAGCCATTTATAAGCCCATCCTGAAAGAATAATGGTCCCCTGTGTACCACGGCGTACGAGACCGCCTAGAGTACAGCATCGACCTATCCTATCATCCTTTAGAGCCTCTGTTTTATACAGCACCGACCTTTCACCCACCTATCCTTCCCTATTACAATAAATAAAATAAAAATACTGTTGTCATGTGGAATGAGCAGTATTATAAAAGTAACGATGACTACTGTTACTTTTACCATATGAAGTAGCCATCATCAGTCGACGAATACAACATGGCATATTTTCTAAATCGTAACTATAGGCTTGTGTGTACTGTGGAAGTGCCTAGCCAGATATTAATTGATTTATTGCAGAAGAGACCAGGAGCGATGCAGAGCACGCATCGCGCGTCAGAATGGCCGTGTCGCCGCATACATATTATTTACTTCGGTTTTGTTATAAAATAATTTCCTTTCAAGTTCATTAATTTTATGTTTTATGATTTGTTATGTTTTAGGTTTTATGTTTAATAATAAATGGCTTAAAATTTAATTAGTCATGAATTTGACTAATTCATGACGCGCGAAATTGATTATTGTAAAGTTTTAATTAATTGTAAAATAATTTAGATAAAACATTGTGATTTTAGAATTATGTTAAATAAATAATAACATCCATAATTATATTAAAATAACAGAGATGATAAAGACATCTCTTTACACTACACTAGTGTTTTTGTGGTGTGACGTTTGCTTTTGGTGGGGCAAGCGAAAGCATTATAGTCGGTGAATTGAGCGCAGAGCTCAGTCTGCCGCCGACTTTCGAAGAGAACACAGTGTAAGTAGAAACTATGTCCGTTTGATTAATTGCTAGTCTATCATCTTTAATAATAATTATTTGTTTAATTTCCTTTTGTCCAAATAAAGCACTTGTAAACTTGAGTCTGTAATTATTTAACTACCTTTTATCTTAACTCCTTTACCTTGCTTCAAGTAGTCAAAGCAGAACCGATGACGCTAATGTGTCAGCGGTTCTGCGCTTATTTTTTATTATAACCACTTCTGAGATTCGACATATAAAATGTAACAAAATATAAAATGAGTGTTTACATTTAAATAGCATAATAATATAACTATTACAATTATAATAATTATATTATCGTGTTATGAATCATTTTCAAGATGTTCTAGGTTGTCATAATCACTAAACGGTGTCGAAGCTAGAAGACAATTGATTGGATACAGAAGGGACCGTTTTAAATGAAATGAAACATACGTTTTTGGTTCGTCCAACTTTAAAATTAAAATAATGTAACAAAAGCATGCTAGTTAATATTGCACGTATTAATAACAATTTTATATTGGTGTGTAACGTAAAACGACCGAACAATTAAAACATATAGATGGCCTAGTGGTAAGAACGCGTGTTTCATGAGTTTTCATGTGCTTAATTTGTGATTATAATTCATCTCGTACTTTACGGTGATGGAAAACATCGTGCAGGTTTCCTACATATTTCTAATTTCACTGAAATTCTTCCACGTGTGTATTCCACCAACCTGGATTGGAGCAGCGTGGTGGAATAAGCTCCGTACCTTCTATTCAAAAAGAGAGAGGAGGCCTTAGCCCAACAGTGGGATATTTACAAGCGGTTACTATACTATACTATAATTAAAAAAAAAAATAATAAATTTGTAGGTTTAATAACTAATATGTCAATAATCTGAGAATACCTTTACAGTGCTACAAAACTCGAAGATATTTTATATATTATTTATAAGCTTAGTAATTTATAGGTATTCCATATTATATTAAGAAAAAGTATAAATGTGTAAAATTAATAATAATAATGTCCTCCAGACCGATTTCGGCCACGACGGCCAATCTCAAGAGAGATTAGCCAACTACGCAGGAGATATTATAGTGCACAAGTGTGTGCGCAAACATAGGTGCACTCTCTATTCCTTAACTCTCATAATCCGATGGGACGGCAATCGGACACGACCGGAAAGAATTCAGGCGCAGGACCAACGGCTTTACGTGCTTTCCGAGGCACGGGAGTGAACACACTTCCAACTTCCAGACTCCGGGCTGCTACTGAGAATTTTCTGACAGAAAAACCCAATAACGTTTTATTGGCCCGACCTGGGAATTGAACCCAGCACCTCCATGTCTGCGGCCTTACATCAAGCCACTAGACCAACGAGGCAGTCGAAAAATTATAAAAAATTATAAATGTATAAATATATTAATTAACCTATAAATAATAAAGCACTTGTAATTTTTGTATTGTAACTGTACCTAAATTACAATTTTATTAATTAATTTATTTATTCAACAATATAAACAACCAAATAACAATTAAATGATGACAGTACAAAAACCACGACACTACCTTGTGTCTTTCTGCCTATGTTTTAAATAATACATCTTTAACTTATATTTAATATTCTTAATAGTTATTTCTCGACTTGTTACGTTATCTAAGCTATTGAACAAAAACTTATTTAATTTTTAAATAATATATCACTTTCCAATCGTTCCTTCATTCCTGAATATCCTTGTTCTGGTAGTGCAGGTTGATATGAATTTTTGCTTCCATCGATTTCTACCGATAGCCACTTAATGAGAGAACAGTAATCACTCGGATCAGCCGATCTGACCATCTAGTTGGTGCGCGGCCTTTGGGTCTTTTGTCCTCAGTATTGCACGTCACAATAAGCTTTTCTAGTTTTTTATCATCACGTCGCAGTAAGTGCCCAAAATACGAGAGCAATTTTTGATATAGTAGAACAGAATATCGCCGAAGGTCATCGTTAATTTTATTTATTGTGTCGTGTTCTAACAGAAGTGATTCAAGTAAAATTTCTTCTTCTTCTTCTTGTGCCTCTCCACTACTGGAGGTTGGCCGTCAGCTCAGCTCAGCGAAATAGTTCTTCCACGCTGGCGATCTTCGTCCATTCGCGGATGTTGCGCAACCAGGACTTTTTTCTTCTTCCAGCGCGTCGTTTACCCTCTACTTTGCCCATCATTATAATTTGGAGAAGTTGGTATCGCTCGTGTCTCAAGACGTGGCCCAAATACTCGGCTTTTCTCTTCTTGACGGTTTGCAGTAGCTTCCGGCTACTGGCGACGCGCTGGAGTACTCTCACGTTTGAAACTTTCTGCGTCCAGCTAATACGGAGCATTCTGCGGTAACACCACATCTCAAAAGCTTCTAGACGTTTCTGGGTGTCAGCTCGCAGAGTCCATGCTTCACTACCGTATAACACTACTGGCCAGACATAGCAGTGGAGTATTCTTCGTCTGAGCTTTAAAGATAGTTTACGGCTGCACAAAACCTTCTCCAACCTTTTAAAGCTTGCTCGGGCAATTTCAATCCGGGTCTGAATTTCTTGCCCACAGTCCCATTCTTCATTTACCCAAGCACCGAGGTATTTGTACATACGCACCCGCTCTAGGTATTTACCTTCCACCTGAATTTTTGGCTTAAGATTTTTAAGTTTTAAGTAAAATTTACATAAAATTAATTTTCAACAAAGTATGTATTAATTAAAATCAAAATTATCTATTGGACTCGGTTATTACCGTTGAATTTCTTGCTTTCCATAATCAGAATTTTGTCATTTGTATGAAGAAGGCTAATCATTTTATAATTATATAACGTTCATATTGGAAGCAATATTTATTCATTTTAATTCAAGATATAATTTCTCATTACATATTAAAAATATATCATGACGCCAAAGTTTCCACTTCCATCACTCTTTTCATATTATGACTTTTTTTAAAGTGAATTTATATTAAGCGTAGCGAAAAATAGTTCTTTAGACTTTATATAAAGTGGGAAACATGGCGTTTATAAAGTACCTTTTACCAATACCTATTTCTAAGTCACATTTTCCGTCCCGAAGAAGACAATTACGTTAAAAGCGGGACCGCAAAAAATTACACTATGATTTATCCACTATTATCACGAATAGGCGAAATTCATGTTATATATGGAGAACTCCCAGCATCACGGAGTTCAGAAATAGATGATCACTTCAATGACCTTGATATGAGTAAGCCATTGCCTTGCCTAACGCCCGATTAAGCTTTATGGTTTCCTTATATATAGCATAGCATAGCATGGTATAACTTTCCCATCGAACTATAAAATCCAGAGAATACAAAGGTGCATTATTTGCACGCCATATAATCGCAATATACAGTCATTGTGGCTTCTCATACAATTTGCTAAATGTAACATAAATAAACAAATTATTCATTCGTACACATTCAATCAATCACTATAAAAAGATAGAAATATTTGATATTTTATATAATCGACAATTAGGTCATGACTTTGTGCTTATACTTTAATAGGCTCATTTCGGCCATGTCGGCAATTTTCAAGGTATGTTACTAGGACTAGTGCATAAATAAGTTGAGTAATTAATAGAAGAATATTGATAATGTAATCTAATACGAAATTGCGAATAAAAGTTTTCTTTTAGTTTCTTGCCGGTTCTTATCAGTAGATTATATATTTCAAGCCCGCCGTAACTTTATTTTCATTCTGTAAGGTAGAGATTCAAAAATGCATATTATGCATATGTTTATTCGATTTTATATATTTATTGCTTTTTAACTCTCTCTTATAATGTACTGTGTTCTAGGTACTATAAATATTAGTACCAAAATTTAATAGAAAACAGGCATTGCTTCCTGAAATACAAATGAAAATAATTTATTATTACATTATCCAGTCATGTTCATAAATTCTCTGCAACACTTGATGTATTACATTTGCTTAGTTAGTGAACATTGAAAATTAAATTTATTCCACTATAAATTATTTTAGAATGTATACAGTAACAGCTAGTTAATGTCCCACTGCTGGGCTAAGGCCTCCTCTCCCTTTTGAGAAGAAGGTTTGGAGCTTATTCTACCACGCTGCTCCAATGCGGATTGGTAGAATACACACCGTCAAGCACTAGATGAATTATAAACACAAACTAAGCACATGAAAATCCAATGGTGCTTGCCCGGGTTTGAACTTACGCCCATTGGTTAAGATTCACGCGTTCTAACCACTAGGCCATCTCGACTTTTTAGAATGTATGTAATGCATTATTTACTGATACTGATGAATATATATTTTTATTTTATAAGAATCAATACATACGAGTAAATCATCAGGAGGTATAAAGGTCATGAGCAAATAAATATATCCAAAGCCGAGATAGCCCAGTGGTTATACCGCATCTTAACTGATGATCGTGTGTTAAAACCCTGGCAAGCACCACTGTTCACCACAATTCAACTCGTGCCGAGCATGAGTGAATGAAAATTTCGCAAGGAATACATACAATACAGATTACTGAAATTCTGCCACATGTGTATCCTAGGAGATCCAATGATATGATTAAATCTAAGTGACCTATCGTGATTGTATGAATGAATACTGCAATATCAAAAAAACATTAGTTTATTCATAAAGATGCTATGTGACAGCGCCCTGAATATATTTTTTTTACCACTAGCTGTGCCTGCGGTTTTACCTGCGCATAACTTAAGAAATTACTAAGAGCAGACTTATAATATTTCTGTGTATACAACATTATTGGTTGAATTTTTGTAGGATATTAGTATTTATTTGGTTTTTCCCGCACCCGAATTAGATAGGGTGAACTGCGAGAAAAAAAAAGGTAATGGATTTATTGATCTTAGTAATAATTAAATTGATTTTATATGCGGGGAAATTAAACCCTATTTAACATAGTTACATTAAAAAAAAAGTATTAAATTTAAACGAACTTAAAAACGTTTTCACAAATTATTGTATTGTCATCGGTTTTCGATACGTGTACAGAATTAGACCTGAAGTCTACAAGTGTTTGATAACTGAACAACAGTACCACATTATAATTTAACAGTTTTGCAAAGCTAATAAAATTGCGTAAAGAACAAACTGAAACACTTGAAATAAATGTCTGGTCTGCAAATGAGCTATTAAGATTATCGGGAACTTCTTTTCACAACAGCGTACTATGAATACAAATCGCGGGTTTAGGTGAAGTCGGCTCATTGTATCCGGTAACAATTGAGAAGTGGCTCGGAGCCTGCAGCGGAGAGCGTCTCTGAGAAACAATAATATCTTAAACGTAAGTCTTAATTACTAACTATTCATAAATTCATTTATATCTTTGTTTATGTTTTTTTATATTAATACACGAACTATTATTATACTTAATTAAAAAAAAGCACAAAATATTCCTTAACAACAATTATTTTTCGCATTGACTTAAATTAAATTTCTCTACTGAAAAAAAAGTAAAATATTACTCCATAATATCAGGTCGGAGTAGACGTTTTTGCGAGAGCTAAAGGTTCGTTAACATCCACTCTTTTAGCGAGAAACCTGCAAATTGGTGCTGATTCCGTCTGGAATCTACGGTAGAGTGGGCACAGACTGATTTGACAGAGCAACAAAACGTTCGTTTGCATTCAACTACCCGACAACAAACTGACGTTGATAATCTTGATAAAAATTGTAAGTGCTATCTTGAGTAAGAAATCATATTATTTAAATAATAATATACTTATAAATGAAAGTGAATTAAAGATAATATTTTCGGATGTTTTCATAAGAAAAATCTAAAGAATTTTGCTCAGTTTTTTATAAAATTGTAATTATGATAGATAAAAGACACGGAGAAAACTTTTAATTCCGATCGAAATGAGCTCTTCCAAGCCTTTTTTTTAAAAGGTGATCTTTGCCCAGCTGTGGGAAATATACAGGATGTTACTTAATGATTGGTACAAATAGTAGAAACTCTTCCAGATGTGCCTAAGCCTACCGAACTTTGGAATGACAAAAGTTCGAAAGACGCTATTAGGAATCCGCCGCTCGCAGGATAATAAGATAAAAGTGTCAAGAATTGATTGAAAGCCCTTTATTAAAATCTATCTATTTTCGGATCTCGAGCCCTCTACTTGAACTGGAATAAATTTAAGAGATACTAATTAATTATGTTTAATTTAATCTCTTTTGTAACCTCCTTGTTAAGTAAATCGTTGTGAATTTATTAGAGTTAAAATCGTAAGAATGTTGATAAGAAACTTACTTATTAAAATATAAAGAGAAAGTTATTAAGGACTTCGTTATTGTTTTCTAGCGTATTAATTAAACATTTTAGTAACGTTTTTAAGAGCCAGCAATAAATATTACTTTTTAACAGTTTTCGTGCAATAAATTACATTGAAAGCTAAAACACGTTTATTGTGATGGCCCAGTAGCATAAAACTTTAATCTAAATAAAGATTGCGAATTCAAGTCCATGCAAATACCGCTTTCATATGCACCTGCAGTTTTCATATGCTGAATTTATTATCCGTGCTCAGTGGTGCAGGAAAACATTACAAGGAAACATGCATGGCGGAGTGAAAATCTGACACATATATATTTACCAATCCCTATTTACTAGATCCTAAACCTGCTCCTTAAGAGATCAAGAGGACTCTTACTTTACTGTTTAATTTTTTTTTCAGCCTTTCGTCGTTCACTGATGTATGAATGCCGCCCCCATAGAACGCCAACCATCCAGGTCTTGTTCAGACCGCACCTATCCCGTACCTGCCGACGTTTTATTTACATATAATCTAATATATATATAAGCACTTTGTTTTATACCATTTTTATTGGTATGCATGCAAAATTACGATTGAATTGGTACGAATAGAACGCATTCAGAAATTTTCTACTCAAAACCAACACGGCTTTGTAATGCTGCGTTCTGATTTAAATAATTCTCTCCAGCGTTTCTAAAACCAATAAAAATAATTCAAAAAGTCTATCTGAGGTCAAACAGGTTATAGAGACCCGCAATCCTCTAAATTATAGGCCAATAGCCAGAGTTAGTAGTAGTGGTATATATTCATTTAGTTGGCATTTGATAGATTATTATTTGAACAATCTCGTCGTATTACTAGCTGGTCTTTTAGGCTGTAACTTTCAAAGTGACACGTTCAAATCCCAGCCTATTATAGCCGATTTGCTACTAAATATAGGCCTTTCTCACCATTTAAGTAATAGCAACAATCTTTAAAAGTATTTTACTTTGTAGAAAAATCTTATTAAAAATCTTATGGTATAATAATACCGCATATGAACTGCAACACACACCTCCATAGTCCAATGTTCTAGAGATGCTGAAGACCGCATCAAATGGAGACACATAGCGGGGGCTACATTAGCCAAAAACGATGCGTCATCGTCAACCACGACCACTCTGTCAAGAGCGAACGACTGATGTCATTACCAGTTATTAGGTATTGCCCATAATATGTCACATCAATATACTTTTTTAAAATAAAACGCACACGTACATACATGCTGGCGCTCACACACACAAACAAACGTTAACTCACTTCCTTGTATTTAAATATGTATAACAGCTTCATTATAATACATAATTGGTTGTTGTTCATAAGTTCGACACCGTGTGACACTAATACAGTTATTATCGGTATAAAATGTTCATAATGTAGTTCCAAGTAAATAAAAATGAATAAATAAAACTTTTGCTTTTAATATCCACAAGTTTAGAAACAATTTATATCACACTCGTAGTATTTTAATCTAAGGGTATAAAGGAGCGTCCAGATGGTGTGATATGTTGGTAAGCATTTTTGCTTAACACGTTACATCATACAACATTGATGTGAAATATTATAAATGATATAGCTGCATCACGTGTATAGTGATCGGGTTTGATCCCGATGGCTTTCTTCCTTCATACAAACAAAACACAACAAGCTTTACGCTTAACTAGTGAGATAAAATTATATTGCAATTATATAATTATATTGCAAGTATTCTTAAAAAAAAATACATATGAAAAGTGAGTGAAACAAAATATAAAGTGAGTGTTTACATTTAAATAGCATTATAATATAACAATATCATCATGTTATGAATCATTTTCAAGATGTACTAGGTTGTCATAATCACTACACGTTGTCGAAGCTAGAAGGCGATTGATTGGATACAAAAGGGACCGTTTTAAATGAAATGAAACATACGTTTTTGGTTCGTCCAACTTTAAAATTAAAATAATGTAACAAAAGCATGCTAGTTAATATTGCACGTATTAATAACAATTTTATATTGGTGTGTAACGTAAAATGACCGAACAATTAAAACATATAGCCAAATTGGCCTAGTGGTAAGAACGCGTGTTTCATGAGTTTTCATGTGCTTAATTTGTGATTATAATTCATCTCGTACTTTACGGTGATGGAAAACATCGTGCAGGTTTCCTGCATATGTCTAATTTCACTGAAATTCTTCCACGTGTGTATTCCACCAACCTGGATTGAAGCAGCGTGGTGGAATAAGCTTCGTACCTTCTCTTCAAAAAGAGAGAGGAGGCCTTAGCCCAACAGTGGGATATTCACAGGCTGTTACTATACTATACTATAAATTAAAAAAAAATAATAATAAATTTGTAGGTTTAATATTTATGTCAATAATCTGAGGATACCTTTACAGTGCTACAAAACTCGGAGATATTTATAAACTTAATAATTTATAGGTATTCCCTATTATATTAAGAAAAAGTATAAATATATTAACCTATAAATAATAAAGCACTTTTATTTTTTTTATTGTAACTGTTACTAAATTACAATTTTTTTAATTAATTTATTTATTTAACAATATAAACAACCAAATAACAATTAAATGATGGCAGTACAAAAACCACGAAAGTTTACCTTGAGTGTCTTTCTGCCTATGGATTTACATACAATATACGCTATAATTGCTTAAAATAATACATCTGTAACTTATATTTACTATTCTTAATAGTTATTTCTCGTCCTGTTATGTTATCTAAGCTATTAAATAAAAACTAATTTAATTTTAAATAATATATCACTTTCCATTCGTTCCTTCATTCCTGAATATCGTTGTTCTGGTAGTGCAGGTTGATATGAACCTTTGCTTCCATCGATTTCTACCGATAGCCACTTAATGAGAGAACAGTAATCACTCGGATCAGCCGATCTGACCATCTAGTTGGTGCGCGGTCTTTGGGTCTTTTGTCCTCAGTATTGCACGTCGCAATAAGCTTTTCTAGGCTTTTATCATCACGTCGCAGTAAGTGCCCAAAATACGAGAGCAATTTTTGTTATAGTAAAACAGAATATCGCCGAAGGTCATCGTTAATTTTATTTATTGTGTCGTGTATTAACAGAAGTGATTCAAGTAAAACTTACATAAAATTAATTTTCAACAAAGTTTGTATTAATTAAAATCAAAATTACCTATTGGACTCGGTTATAACCGTTGAATTTCTTGCTTTCCATCATCAGAATTTTGTCATTTGGATGAAGAAGGCTAATCATTTTATAATTATATAACGTTCATATTGGCAGCAATATTTATTCATTTTAATTCAAGATATAATTTCTCATTACATATTAAAAATATATCATGACGCCAAAGTTTCCACTTCCATCGCTCTTTTCATATTATGACCTTATTCAAGTGAATTTATATTAAGCGTAGCGAAAAATAGTTCTTTAGAATTTATATAAAGTGGGAAACATGGCGTTTATAAAGTACCTTTTACCAATCCCTATTTCTAAGTCACATTTTCCGTCCCGAAGAAGACAATTACGTTAAAAGCGGGACCGCAAAAAATTACACTTCTAAAATAATAAGTAGTTTATTGGTTCATCCACCATTATCACGAATAGGTGATATTCACGTTATATATGAAGAACTCCCAGCATCACGGAGTTCAGAAATAGATGGTCACTTCAATGACCTTGATATGAGTAAGCTATTGTCTTGTCTTACGCCTGATTACCCTTTATGGTTTTCTTATATATAGTATAGCATAGTATGGTATAGCTTTCCCATCGAACTATAAGATCCAAAGAATACAAAAGTGCACTTATATTTGCACGCCATATAATCGCAATGTACAGTCATTGTGGCTTCTCAAAAATTTTTTATATTTAAATTAAACGTACCGACCTCTTTGCTAAATGTAACATAAATAAACAAAGGCCGATATTCCTATTTAATATTTATTCTATGAACTTATTTCTCGTGCTTCAATTTGTAATAATATCTTCTCAATTACTGAGACTTTCTGCCTCGCTCTAAGATCCTGTTTACTCTTTCTCGCCTTCTATTTTGTGTATTATGGATTTGTGTTTGATTGGTGGATTTGTGTGTGTGATTTGTGTTATTGTGTATTAAAAAAAAACGATTTAGTGAACTTCGGATAAATAAAATTATTAATTCGTACACATTCAATCATTCACTATAAAACAATAGAAATATTTGACATTTGATATTTTATATAATCAACAATTAGGTAATGACTATGTGCTTATACTTTAATAGGCTCATTTCGGCCATGTCGGCAATTTTTAAGGTATGTTACTAGGACTAGTCCTATATAGCACTAGTGCAAAAGTATCTATCTAAGTATACACAAGTGCACTCTCTATTCCCTTATAACACAATGGGACCGTAAATCCAACACGTCAGCGAAGAGTTGAGTAACAGGAACAATGACTTTACGTGTTTTACGATGCATGAGTGCTAACACTGTTAACTTTTAGACTCCTGGCTACAACTTAGAATTAAATATAAATACAAGAACGTAAAAACAATGTAGTGTCCTCCGATCACAGAAAATCTATAATATATGACCATCAATAATAATAGAAGTTAAATTTTCCTATAATGATATAAAATTTGAATCAGATATAATATCTGATAGATAAAACAAATAAAAAAAAACCATCAAAATATTACTCAGTTTTGTAAAATCTTAGATAATTTAAGTGATATTTCATATAATATGAATTGAGCAATATTTTAAAAAGAATTATTAATATTGCTTCATCTCACGATCAGCGACAGACACGCGTCAAGCGCAACCCTGCCTGTCTCCGGCATTATATCCTTATCAGAATTATTAATGAATTTCCAACTCAACTCACTTTCAAATAAAATAATTATAATTCGCTCGCATAATGTACATCATTTATCGATCTGGCTGCTGTCGTATTATGATAGATATCAATTTTAAATGATAAATTGAATAATGAATATCACGTTTCATTTATTTTTGTACAAGTAGCTAATGCCAAAATAAACAATAGAATTACATTTATAATAAAAACTTAATTCATTCGTATCAGTCGTTCGCTCTTGACAGAGTGGTCGTGGTTGACGATGACGCATCGTTTATGGCTAATGTAGTCCCCGCTATGTGTCTCCATTTGATGCGGTCTTCAGCATCTCTAAAACATTGGACTATGGAGGTCATTATGATACTAAATAAATTGTTATAGTTTAAACTATTTATATAATCTACATTCAACTTAAAGACAGTAAAAACTTTTTTCCCCATAATGGTAGTTCTGTGTTTGGGAAATGTCATTCATGCAATCACCTAACAGCCCTGTTCCTTTATTTCTTTATCGATGAATGTCATAATAAGATTATTAACTAAAGTACTGAGCCATACTGTTTTGGTGTCAGTACGCGGTGCGCGTTACCTCCGATGACATATTGCCATGTGAAATCACGAAAAAGACCTATAAAAACATGATGCCTATATTTTATTATGTTAAATCTTGGGAACAATATTGACATATAGAATGACGATATTGACGGTATAGCACATATAGTGAGAAGATTGATCTGATTATTATCGTTTTGTAGTTATAGTCATATTTGCGCTATTAATAAAAATGTGACGTGAATGACGTGAGTAGCTAATTTAGATTTTTAAATATGAGAGGCAGTGAAAATAAAAATGTGGCGTTATAGAATGCCTTTCAAAATAAATTGTTCTACTGAGCTGTCGGTTGCAGGAAATTACGTCAACTGTTTTTTTTTAAAGAATGTTTGTCGACTTTTAATTTCCGGTTCTCGTGTTTACTACTGATAAATAAATGCATTACGGGTTGACAAGACACTACGTAGATTCTTGACTTCAAATTATATTCCTTGTGAAGTAAAATATATCTGTCATAATACTGCTATCAAAATTTCATATGATACCTTACTTATAGTACTTATGGTTATTCAATTTAATATTCAATCGGTCGATAGATCAACTTGCTGAAGTCGTAATATTCCACATCTACTGACGACTCAACCGAGCTCACATATTCATTGTGTTTCGGTACGCACTGTCAGAACAAGTACGCGTCGATATGACCAAAATATAGAACAGCCTTTAGCCATAACATCATCACAAAAATACAAGAATAAGTATGTTAAGGAATAAAAATATGAATCACAAAAGAATATAACATTTAATTGACTGGATTTTTGGAATTTCATAAGAATGTATTCTGAGTGTTTTTAATTCATAAAAGACACAACGTCACTTACATGTAAACAAAAAAAAAGAGAATCTCACTCATAATTAAATGCACTTGTCCTCGTACAAAAGTTCTTTCACCAAAGTTTGTGAGAGATCGCTATAAGTGATAAGACCGCCTTTGCGCACCATTTGTTGTTTGAATAAAATTATTCTATTTGTGTCATCTGTTTTTTTATGTTGTTAAATAAATTTAAGTAAGTGTGAATCTTGAGATATTAACTCATTTAATATATTTTATTTTAAAGTGAATAGTTTTGAATAGTACGTTCCAATAGCTTAGTTTTAAATACACATTTTTTAATATGTGATCTTGCACTCATTTAATAGCCTTAGAAGTATCATGCCATTTTTTTTATTATTCAGTCTTTTCAATTATTTCATAATAAATTAAATGGAATATATTAAAAACTTGGTTCGAAAAATAAATAATCAATTTATGAATGCTATGTAAAGGAATGGAAAAATGTTTTTTGTTTGCTATTGAAGAGGTAAAATAATTTCAAATAAAGATAATGCTTTAGATACAGTATCGGGGCAAATTATTATTAAATATGTGCCTAATAATATAAACATTGTATTATTTATATTATGTAGGTACTACAAATGTATATTTTTTAGATGTATTAATTTATTTATTTAACTGCTGACGGTATACTAATACAAACACAAAAACATCTTCAAGCTTTACAATTTGGCAATATGTATATAAATGGAAAAATAGGTTTAATTGGTTTCCCTTCTATTTATTTATACGATTTTATTATAAAATCGTTGATTACTAATCAATTCAAACATTATTTACACGTTAATATCAATAACTTTTATACGATACGCGTAACTTGTTAACGATTAACTTTATTTAATGACTATTTATAATGTGATGCCTTTACGAATGATGTGATAACCTATAATTAGTAGAACATTTGTATAAAAACTTTTTCAACCTCTATTTAACTGTCTATCTAATGTATCTACCGTTGGTTGTCCAAGGTTAAATAAATAAATAAAATATACTGTGTCACAGATATAGAAACAAAAAATTAAATGATTCGAATTTAAATCTTGTACAATATTAATTTTTATAAATGAGCTGATTAAAGTAGGAACATCAATATGAACAAAGTACGCTACATCGTAGTTTGAAATTGACTGATCAAATAATTGTATTTCTCTCGTGTGTATTCAGCGTTTAGTGTGTGTATTCAACTGGAATTAAGTCAACTATTATAGTAATAATATATATAAAGCAGAGTAAGCTTTAACTTAAAAGCTTGTGAAGGTCCAGTGGACGGCAATATGCAAATCGAACGGACAGTCGGTACATTAAAATGGAGGCTTTGATGTAATATAAGTGACCACTGAGGTAAGTTGCTTTTACATTATATTAATAATGAGTGTGATATTTGTATGTATGAGTGCAATTGATATTTTAGTATAGGTTTATGTCTGTTTAATGTTAAATCCTTGCTTTTGTGTTTTGTGCAATATATACTCTAATAATCAGAGCATGTTCGTAATTTACAGTATCATCGTTAGCTATCAAGAAGTTTATTTTCTATATCCAAATTAATATCCTTATGACTTCATTTAGTATCTGTGGCAAGGATTTGTGCAAGCTTGTCTGGGTAGGTACCACCAACTCATCAGATATTCTACCGCAAAACAGTAGTACTTGGATTTGTTGTGTTCTGGTTTAAAGGGTGAGTGAGCCAGTGTAACATTTCTTATAATGCCAAAGTCCATGGCCCATTTGCTCGTCCACCTACGTATAATGTAAATATAACTGTACATAAAATGAATATATATCTCAATTTATAAAAATCACAAGCACTGCAATGATAATTTAATATATTTCAAAATTATTTGATAGTAGAAACGAATGTGAAAAATACAAAAAAACTAAGCAATACACCACAATCGAAACGCAATCAAAATCGAAGTCCAGCCATTAAGGATACCCTTTACAAGAAATATATGGCTCTGACCCACATTGGAGCACTTATCTAAGTGGGCAGTGAAAGATGGCATAAAAGACGCGGATCTTTGGCAACCCATTCACATCGATATACTTAATACACTCAATGTATACAATATATTGACTCATATAATTGGGCTTAGTGCTACTTAGTCTGTATGTATCATTACATATCGATATTAGTTAAGGGTTGATTTTCTATTTGAAGATTGGACGAAATGACCCTTTATTTTACCGCCCAATTACAGTAGCGATGTAACGCTATATTTTAAATGAAAGTCAAGAAAAACTCTGACTGCATATCCTGACTGCATTTTTTCTGAAGAAACTATAAATGTGCACTTACCATTTTTGTTAACTTAACAATGACAAAGTAATAACACGTTGAAGTTTTCAGGAATCGCTTCCGAAAGTTAACAAGCAATCAATCAATTTTATTTACCATCGAGAACGTTCTTGAGATATGTAGAAACATAAAAACTTCGACGTGTATAACGTATTTTCAATAAAACAACTTAATAGGACATACAAAACTTTAGTTGTTTTGTGTATATTTAAGTTGTTGTACATTTGAGTAATATTCTAGATCTTTCTTGATAGATCGATAGAACATATTAAAGTAATTTGTGAGTTTTTACGAAATACCTAATGTTAGTAACGCTGTATTTAGAAAATACTGTAGTCGTAATTATATATTACTCTTCCGCACATGCTCCCATAGCCCTCGCCTTATCTTGGAACTACGCAATAAGCCTTGGTATCCAAGCAATAAAGCTTTTTTCGGAATTAGGAATCAAGAGTTTTTAAGTACATATAAATATTTTAATAAGAAATCTAATTGTGTTATAATTTAATTTTTAGTGCATTTGATGGCTTAATTTTATTTTAATATTCTACCGATACCCTTATAAGTCATGTATTGTAATATCACTAAAAATACTTATCTTTATATGTGATTATAAATAACCAGATTTTGCCCGAATTTTATTGTCCGACCGAAGGTCGATTTCTGGCCGAAGTCTAAGCTGAAGCCGAAGTTGAAGTTTTTTTACCCCAAAAAAATTCAGTTCAACATTAGCTAAAAGAGAATAAAATGAGATTTTTTAATAGCCGAGCTTCAAGCCCGAGGACCGTTTAGTCAAAGTTGGTACACACTCAAAACTGTTGAGAGTCAAGTCACGTTAAATCCGCATTGCTTTCTTTTGTTTTTTTTCCGGATATGAAGTACAAAGTTAAAACGTGAATACGCGATATGTAAACTTATAAACCATGGCTACGGTTATCGAATTGTGGGCGCGGTGAAACAAGAGCGCTGATGAGTTCATGAAACGTGCTTGACAGAATCGCAGTTGCATTTGTTTTGTTTTCTTCGAACGAAAAGAACAAATGTTGGCCCGAATTATCCACGCAAAATTCATTTGTTTTTGTAGATGTTTATTCGAAAACGATTTTTGTTTTTCCTTCTTGCAGTTACAGCAGTGAATAACGCTATATATATATATATATACGCTATATATAGCGTTACATATATATATATATATATATATATATACATATATATATAGCGTTATCAGATATATATTTGAAAATAAAATGGTAATGCACCAATGTGATAAACATTTATAATCTGCACTGTGTTGAAAAATTCGCAATTTTTTTTACGAAAAGTTTTAGTATTTTTTTGTGACCTAATTTTTGGTTTGAACCTAAAATAACAGAAAGGCTCTAAATAACTTCTAACTCCTTTTCCACCGCCCAGCTGTTCTTGCTGTCTTGTGTCATGTAATAAATGATAAATATATTTCATTGAGTTCCTTAATTAAAATTCAATTAATTTTCAGAATAATTAAAATGGTAATAAGTATATTGCATTAGTAGTAGTTACGTGTGTCTGTTACGTTTTATTACTAACCTTAGGTTAGGTTAGTAATAAAAAAAGGAATTTCATCAGTAAGCTTACAACAACAAATTCCGAGTCCTAAATCCTTCAAGCTCCAACCGAATCCGCAAAATCAAAATACCCTTCCTGGGCCAAATTATTCGTCCCTTCAATAAAATTCCGCATATATCATCTTTGCTAATTAATGTATTTAAATATTATGTTAAAATAAAAAAAAATATTCACAAGCAATATGGCCTGGCTAAAAGGTGAATTGAGAAAAATAATCCAGGTGAATTTCAAATTGATGCAAATTCATATAAAAAGCCGAGATGGCATAGTGGTAAGAACGCGTGAACCTTAACCGATGATCGTAGGTTCAAACCCGGGCAAGCACCACTGAATTTTCATGTGCTTAATTTGTGATTATAATTCAACTCGTGCTTTACGAAACCTGTATGTGTCTAATTTCACTGAAATTCTGCCACATATGTATTCCACCAACCCGCAGCGCAGCAGCGTGGAGCAGCGTGGTGGAATAAGCTCCAAACCTTCTCCTCAAATAGAGGATAGGAGGCCTTTAGCCCAGCAGTGGGACATTCATTACGTTTACATTTACATATAAAATGCAAACAAAATGGCGAGCAAAACAGCTCGTTTTTTAATACAGTCTTATTATTAATGATTTATTTAAATAAATGATCCTTGTTCATAATCCAGTAACAAGGGGCAAATTAAAATATAGCTTCGGTCACATTTGTTCCGGATCGGGTCGGCGTTCGCGACCGAGTTTTTTATTTAGAGGATGCTTAATCCCAAAAGACTTTAATCTACCGTTGTTTATGTCACCTTTTATAACAGTTAATTTATCTTTTTTAACGACCGAATATAAATAACGTTTGAGTGGTGAAATAATAAAATGATACAAAATGTTGATGGCCTTGATTTTCATAATTGTGATAGAAATACATCAACGCATACTAATATAATAACTACTGCAGATAGAATGCTGAAATTTACTTTACTTACTATTTTACTGGTGGTAGGGCTTTGTGCAGGCTCGTCTGGATAGGCACCACCCACTATTAAATATTTTACCGCAAAACAGCAGTACTCGGTATCGTTGTGTTCCGGGTTGAAGGGTGAGTGAGCCAGTGTAATTACAGACACAAGAGACATAACATCTTAGTTCACAACGTTGGTGGTGCATTGTTGAAGTAAGCGATGGTTAACATTTCTTACAATGGAAATATCTATGAACGTTGGTAATCACTTACCATCAGGTCTATGTTCGTCCGCCTACCTATATTATAAAAAAAAAATTAAAACCGAAATAAACCTAATATTTTATAATGTATGCATCTTAAGAAAGGATTTTTGGAATTTTTCAGTATATTTAGTTCAGCATTTATTAGTCCAGCCATCCTTTTTCTATCACAAAAATGTGATATACTCGTATTAAGTTAACAAAATGTTGTAAGAAAGCTACATTCCTCTGTTGCAACTTTTCATATATTTTGTTTTAATATTGAAAGTAGTATGATAAGTAGGTATCTAAAATTTAAGTCAACGCATTATTTCTCTTACAGTACCTTAATCACTTTGACACATTTGACAAGTTTGATTCGCGTTCAAGGTCGACTGCGCTCGTCATTTCACAAATTCATGGATAACGTTTGTTTGACTTTGTTATTATTTCTCAGGCGTGATGTTCGATTTTTATTTTTCTTTGTCGTTTATTTGACAGCCGTCGACGATGACAAATATAACGTTATTTTTATGCTCGTGAATACATTGAATGAATTGATTAGGTGGCGTCCTAATTGGGAGCGATCGTACGATGGTGCGATGCGTTTTTCATCTCACGATCAAAGTGGTCGTACGATGATCGCGTAGGTATCCGATTAGGACACTCAAAAGAGATCTGTTGCTTTGATTACATGATCACACGATCAAACGCATCGTACGATCGTTATTAAGCATTTCATGTGCTCGCACGATTACTTGCGAGGTTCAAATAGGACACTCTGATGAAATCAGTATGTTTGAACTCATCGCACGACGAGAACGCGTCGTAAATCGTGCGATCTTCGCCAATTAGGACAACGCATTACAAATTAATTACAAAACAAGCTTAGATAATTTAATTATTGTTTGTATCATATCTATCGATTTAAAAAAGGGGATTTTTAATTTGCATAACAGCTTTACAATTAATAACTTTCCATTTAAATCTTACTTATTAACAAAATGTGTTTAATTTATTAAAAAATAATATTTTATAAATAATATTTTACAAAAGATGTTATAGCCTATAACTGACATGTGTATGTCGAATTAGGCTTACGTTATCATTGATGGTTAATTAAAGCATATACAATGGGTCTAGCTATCTGTGTAAGGGTGTTATAATATCTTTAACGGCCGAACCAACAGGTATTATAGCCGTACAATCTAATTAGTATCAGGTACGATATGAGCACGCTAATAGATGTATTCACTTCATGCTCGGTGGTGCAGGATACGTAATGAATCTACCGACACGCATTGTAATAACTTGTTACTGATTGAGCAATATTTTTGAAAAGTATTAGTAATCGTTAGACAACTTTAAGAAGTACGTGTATTTTAAATTTATTAGTATTATAATAACACTATCTGCCACTACCGCTTCTTCCTATTCAATTCCCAAGAGTTCTAATGTTAAATCTAACTGGTGACACATAAGCGTTGTAAAGGATGGTAAATATTTCTTACAATGCTAATGCCTATGAGCGGTGACCGCTTTACTTCAGACCCACTTGCCAATCTGCCTACCTAATAAAATAAAAAATATGTTAGAGCTAAATTTATTTGTTCTCTAATTTATTATGATTAATTTATGTATGAGACGCTTGATATCCATTGTTATTTATATCTATAAAATAATTTATGATGAATACTAAATTTTTAGTCGGCATGTCAGTCCGTCCATATACGTCGAAATAGCTAAAAGTTAAAAAGGGATTTAAATTTTCTTGGGAAATGTATTTTTGTTTCAAGATTTTGTATAGTTAGAACTTCCTTGTTTTTGTGTATGTCGCATTTCTTGCCAAATCTATATATAAAAAAAACCATGAACGAAACTAATCTAATCATATTGTGAAGCAAAAAATATATTTTTTATATAATATTATAGTATTTTAATGTACTACTTTAAAATTGAAAACACAATATTACACAAAGTATACAATTCAAAAAAGAAAATGTTTGGAAGACAATATCATATCGAAATTCTAATCGAAACATTCTCGGTGTCGAACGTATGCAAAATATTTTTCACTTGCTCTACAACAGATAAGAGATGCCGCTAAGTGGAGTTGCACTGTTATGTTCCTTTATTTAAAACGACACTGGACTAACGCAATTTTAGTAAAAGAAATTCAATTTGCATAGCTCTTTCAATGTTCTTTAGTAAAATTAAATAATTCAAATATAGAATTACCCTAAAATGTATCATAAAAATAAAGCAATGTAGTTATTGAACAGTCTAAAGGTATTTCAGCATTCCGCCTACATTCCGATCCCACATTGTCTAGAGGTCATTGATCGGCTTCGCTGGATCTAAGCAACAGATAAAAATATGAAAATGGAAATAAAATAACGATGCATTGCAACCTTTCGACGTGAAAAGTCCATTGCTACTTCACCTATGTTAGTAGCTCCAGTTCTGATCCACGTTATCTAATTTCTGATTAGGTCTTTTATAAAGGATCCAAGCTAAGTATTTCGTTATGCTTAATTTGTCGACTATTTTCTCTAGTACTATTTTTCCGCAATTAAGCATAATAGCCAAAATTCATTTATTAATTGATGGTATTTGCGATGTGAAAATCTATTCGATGTGATTTTTTTTGGCATAAAATAAGTCGAAATTTTAAAATATTACTCGTCGTTTAACGAAAAACAAAATATATAAACTATTCCTCAGCTTACTGCAGGCAAAGTTCAAAACTCTTGACGCGAGACAAGCCTTAAGGCGAAAGCAAACTAGACTTATATTTGAACTACGCCAAAGGGATTTCCAACAAAAGGTAACGTAAAATAAAGCTTAAATTATTTAAGATAAGTTATATTTTAATACGCATTTTACTGGCAAATTTTTAAAGCGTAGTTATACTTTATTTTCGTCTTTAATGTAATTTACGAATGAGCTCGTAAGCCATACGTTTGTTTCATATATATTTGTATTTTTAAAAAAACATGAACACCTCCAAATCAGTTAGCAAAATGTCTTCCAATATTTTTTCGTTATTCGGAAGTAATTACGGATCTGCAAATAATGTAAGCTTATTTTTTACATTTTCAAAACTACATCCCACGATAATGTAGACTCCTGGATGTGTGCCTCACTATTTTATCTTTCAGAATTGGTCATAAGCAATAAATACCATAGTATCCTTTTTTATTTTATTGTAGGACACAATGCTGTGATTTTAAGTTACAGCGAGACGAAATCAATTTGTATTTATTTGTACTTTAATCGCTACTGATACGAACAAAGCATACACTAAAATGCTTTCTAGCTCGCTATTGATGACCAACGTAAAAGAACCAGTGAACCGTCGAAGCAAAAAAAAAAGAAGTAAAATAGAAAAGTTTTTATTAAAAAACAACAACAAACGATATTTTATCAAACATTAACAAATAAATAATAAAATGTTTTAACAAAATTAAATATTTTGTTACCAGTAAGTACTCAATGAATATGAAATGAATCCCAATGGAATGAAAAGGGGTGTTACGGTACATGATCAAAGGATTTCAGTACGTTACATATAAATTCTGATACAAAAATGAGATGGTGGTGTAAATTTCCCAACAACCTGATTTTTAACTACACAAACTGCAATTTTGATACTTTTTTGTTAGCGGAGATGTCATTTGTCTTGGTTTACTTTAAAATTCCAGCTTAAACGGTGGAGTGGGTACTAGTTTTTGTAAGTTTTTTAGAATCGCTTCGCATCGCTTACACCGCCAATGCGCCTCCAAGCTTGGGACCAAAGATTTTATGTTCCTTGTGCCTGTAATTACACTGGCTCGCTCACCCTTCAAACCGGAACACAACAATACCAAGTATTGCTGTTTTGCGGTATATCTGATGTTAGAATATCTGATGTACCTACCCCAGACGAGATTGCACAAAGCCTTACCACCATTTAGTATAGAAAGTCTGTGGTAATTAATACGAACAGCTTACCGATAATATTAATAGCTTAGATCGTGTCAAGCAACACCAGTCTTGTTATTAGAACGCGGCATACATGTTTTAGTATGCATCGGGTATACACTGTTGAGTTCGTAATACATTAATGGAGTGATGTCAGGCGAACTAAGCCGGACAATCAATTCAGATGGCCCATGTGTCCTTCATCAGTCATACGGAGCAAAAGTATTTATCATAATATAAAACAAAGAGATCGATTCTAATCTTGTTGAAATGCAGTAGTCTTAACTTAATAGTCCTATAAAATTAATGTTTGTAATAAATATTCTTTTTTTTTTATAAGCTTCAAACCCTATCTTCAAGCTGAGAAGATTTTGCCCAGCAGTAAGATATTAATAAGCTGTGATTTTTCTTTAATTTACTACATAATAATATTTTCAGGAAGTTGGAGCCCAGTAAACGGTTCGAAGGCGTGTAGCTAAAGTTAAAGTATTCCGACGATTTGCTTGAAATGTACGCATGAGAAAAGGCAGTTCCGACAAACGAGATTAAAATATCAACGGGGTGGAAAATCAATGAAAAATATGCTGTTTAATATATGTATGTATGTATGTATGTATATATATATATATATATATATATATTCGTATAAAGTCAAAGTTAAGCCTTGCTTATGTTAACCATTCACAGTATAGGAAATTCCGTTCATTTTTCAAGCTGTAAAGGCTATTCGCAATCTTAGAGTTAGAGACCCCTTCGAGATGTTTTTAGTGAAGCAGAAATATTAAAGGTCGCATTACAATATATTAACAATAATAATTAACATATACATCCACAATAAACAAATTACAAAATTTGTTTAACATTTATGTAATACTTCACCTCAACTTTTATTGAACGATTATAAAAAAGTATTCTAACAATTGATTAAAATTTTCAACGTAGGAAGAGCAAATAGGACTAAGGCAATAGAATGGCGACAGTGACAATTAATGGTCGTTTCGGATATTTTATCTGTGCTATATTTAGTAGACGATACAGGGCCTTTCTCTTTTATTTGGTTTTAATATATATATATATATATATATATATATATAATAAATTAAAGTAACGGTAAACACATTTAATATACAAATATACTTAAACATTTCTGAGTGAGTCCCAAACGCTATATATTTTTTTTTTATAGAACAGGAAGGTGGACGAGCATGGACCACCTGATGGTAAGTGGTCACCAAACGCTCTTAGACATTGGCACTGTGAGAAATGTTAACCATCGCTTACATCGCCAATGCGCCACCAACCTTGGGACCTAAGATTTTATCTCCCTTGTGCCTGTAATTACACTGGCTCACTCATCCTTCAAACCGAAACACAACAATACCAAGTACTGCTGTTTTGCGGTAGAATATCTGATGCGTGGATGGTACCCTGCCCAGGCGAGCTTGCATAAAGCTCTACCACCAGTAAATATATATACAAATATTATAAATAATTAGTGGGATATGGAGCTTTAAAGTGATAATTAGCTATAATTTTAGGACAGATTTGGAGTGTATTGTATTTTTTGACATGTTTTATTAGAACAACTTTGCGAAAAAGAAAAAAAAATGTTAAATAGATTTTTTATGAACAGATCGATTACGTTTTAGCGTCTCTTAGCTTAAGCCACGATAATGTTAATCGAACTTTAGTGATCAATTGTTTACTTTTATTACCATAATCAAATAATCAACACAGTAAATATAATACAAAAAAAACATTTACATAAAACTATAAAACCCAAAAAATGAGGCAACGTAAAAACTTTTCTCTGTATTAACAATTAAGATTACTGAGAGACAATAGAAGCTAAACAAAGGTTCAGAGGCGGCAGCGCGCAGTGAATGAATGGCCGTTTCAGATATTTTAACCAGAGCATTATATTCAGTGGACGATATAAATACTTTATATCTGTGGGGATTTTATTATTTACAGAACAAATGAAAAACTTAAAATTTCCGCAATTATTTTTAAAATTCGAATGTAAAAAAGGAGAATTATTAAAATGAACATATCATTGGCGAAGATTAATATAATCACAATCAAAAAAGGTGGAATTGATAACCGCCTTATGACACCTTATACAATATTAAACATAGAAACTAAAATTCGATGATTCAAGAATTCTGAGTTTAGTTTGAAAACTGTGCCAATTATATTGTGCACAACCTCTAAGTCGAGTTCACTGGATTAAAAATATTGCTGTCTCTTTTAAAGACGGAGTAATTTACTTTCTTTTTTTTTTCACGCAGTGGAAACCTTCACAAAAGGTACTCGGCTTTCATGGGAACTGGGTAATGTGCGATTCTTACCCACTAAAACCACTGCGTTGGGCGTCCTCGATATAACGCATCGGTGGTATCTCCCGTGTGTTGCTCCGTTTGTGGCTCAGCGGAGCTTTTCTTAGGGGGCCAAGGTAATCTCGCCCCCCGCACTCCATGCGTACAGCAGCGCGAGGCCATCACTGCTGCCGTCCTCCTCAGGGCCATCTGAAATATGACACGCGAGGCCCCACCTCATGCATCCACGGCCCTAGGGTTACGCCCTATCTTTTAAGCCCTGGGCGTCGGGGCTGTGGGAGGTCTGAGATGACGCCGACGTCATCTCATCTAGACCAATTCTTGAATAATTCCTTCGAAAACGCTATTAAATTAGCAAGCTGTTAACAGTGAAGTTTCAAAATTGATTATGTTATTCATTAAATCTTATTCTTCATTCATATATCTGTAAGTATCACTATATAAATAAAAGACCAAAAACGTGGTAACGTTTCTCATATCATTTCATTAACTTTGTTTAATTCATTTGTTAATATTATTTTATTAAAATAATTTGGTTAAATAACAAAATGCAAGTTCTACAATATAAATTACAGTCAAAAAAATGGAGAATAATAACATTCTATTTTCAATTTTACTTTTTCATCAAAATTAGGTACATTTGGATGAAACAGTATACAGTACAAAACACATAACAATCTACATACAAAAATCTACTTAAACAAAATAATGCAGGATAATAATAATTTATACTTCTAATAATTTAATCGTTAAGGCTTCCTTTTGAATAATCTCTTAACAACAGCTAGTTAAGAGCAACAGATATTCAAGATGTAAAATTAAATTACGTTGAAATAAATTGAAACTCGAATTATTCTTACATTCGTAAATTTTAGTTCGTTTAGTTTCATAACAATGTAAAAAAAATTGTGGTATATTATGTGAAGGAAGGATAACTACGTTACGTTACGTAACGGCGTCTCCGCTCAAAAATAGACATCAGAACTATCTAAAGTAAATCTTATAGAGCGCAAGTGTATGCGCCAACACAAGTGCACTATTCCCTCACTCTCGTAAAATGGGACGACAATCCGGTTCATCCGAAGAGAGATCAGGAGCGGGAGCAATTTAAATGCTGGGGCACGGGAGTATACACAGCCAACAACCTCCGGGCTGCTTAAGAAAATTTCTTGTAAAAAACTAAATAAATTTTAATTATATATAGTTTACATCGGTTACATAGCTACCTTATTATTATAAGCGAGAATTTTTGTGTGCTATTTTGTGTTTATTCTTAACTTAATCACGCTCGAAAGTTGGACGGATTTAATTTAATTATGGAAGTCGAACATCGTCTGGTGAACAACTGCCTAGAGCGGGACAGCGTTAAGGCTTATTTATACATGTTTATGTCAAACCAATGGGAATTAAGGGAAAAAAAAATGAGAGTGTTTCAACATTTGGGAGCTTTCCAGGAGTTAATTTGTGTGAAATGTAATCTATAATCACTAATTTTAAGCTCACAGAACAGCGAAGCGGACGAGTGTTAGTTAATTAAATACAATTGTACCCGCAATATATTCCTGTTCAGCTACTTCTGACCTCACACGGCTAAATTTGAGACCATAGCTACTTCGTTTTTCTTTCAATATTATAATATATTTAGAGTGTTAAATTTGATTGTATTTAGCCAGCCATCTCAAGTGAATAAAAATTGAATGTATTGAAAATCTTTCAAAACAATTATTATCATTCTTTATAATGATCGTTTGAATATATGGAGTATATTTTATAATGGACGAATTTGACAGATACAGCTGTATGTGTGGCTTAGTTATAAATATCAACCATTATCTGCTTAATTTTCATTTCATGTTCTGTAGGAATGCATCGCGAGAAACAAGTTAAAAGAAATTTTCCCACATGTGTTTCAAATACTTGAGCGCTATACGCTGTTAGTGCTGAAGGCGAGAATGGAATTCCCTAACATATAAAAACTTTAATCAGCTCTAAGAGCACCAACGAAGTAAGATTAAAAGTCAAGGTAAACGTTTAAATGTAGTTATTGTGAATAAAAACAAAAAATAAAACAAAACAAACCGTTTATTAATTTCAACTAATTAAAACTTTGACAGAGGTAAATAAATTCGAAACGAGTTGTGAGTAACAAACGCGTAATTTACACTAAGGATTATCGTTGTAACATTCCTTACAGCCGCTGTCCCACGATCGCTCTTTAGAAACAAGGTCAGTTGCGAACTTTGTAACTACAAATAATAAATACTTATTTACCACTTAGAGCTGTGTTCGTGAAAAGTTATGTTACAAGTTTATAGTTGAAACAAAACATAAACTACGGAAAGTATACTTTACAAAGAATGTGGCGTCTTCAACTAGTTTAGCCATATGGCACTGTGCGCCATATTTATATTTATATTTGTGTCGAAAGTACGCTTTTAGGAATGTAATGATATCTTATTAGGCTTTTTTTAAGTTAACACGATTTTGTTGATACAATAAGGCTTGTTTCAGATGTATTTAGCGTAGTGCATGTTAGGTCTCTTATATACATGCTTGTAATTTTTTTTAATACTACTTACAACTTCTACATACTGAAAGAGCATATACTTAAGCCATCAATAGCAAGTTTTGTTAAATATATTTCCTGCTCAAAAAAAAAAAACAATAATTTTATGTTACGATTACGTCATTAATGTTCTTTAAGCTGATCCGATCCGAAATTAAGCAGAACTTGTACTATGGAAACTAGACAACAGATATACTACATATACTACTTTTCTTTTGTAAATACATACATATATAGATAATCACATCCAGACTCAGGACAAACAGATATGTTCATGCACACAAATGTCTGTCCTGGGTGGGAATCGAACCTTTCGCATGAAAGGCAAATATCTACCAACCACGCCAACCGGCTCTTCAAATTTCATTGTGGGAGTGTGTTGGTGAGTTGCTGCTACCTTCACACGGTTTGCCATTGGCAACTTTTGATGTACATTTACGTATGGACGAGGCGTGTCATGTCGTTATATGTGATTTCTAATTATCAATTGGTAATCCATTGTAACAGTTTAATTTTGAATATGTATATTTATAACATCTACAGGTTTGTGAAATAATATTGTTTTATTATCGCACCGTTATTAATGTTGCACAGCTTATAGGAGTTTATAGGAGATGCAGTTAATACGTGCCTTAATAAAACTAAAGTAATTTTGTTATTTTTGTGTTCAGATTATGCACATGTATAAAAATATTTCTAGCTAATCGATTGTACTAGAATCTTTGATATATATATTTCAATATATCACGTCATTGAGATAAGGCAATTATTGGAATTTTTATCTCATTTTGTTCCATATCGAATGATCTCACCGAAATGACGCCAGAAGCATTAGATCTGATCCCCTCCAACCAGACTCCATTAAGCGAGTGGCGCTTTATATCCAATAATTTTAATACCAAAAAACTCCAACAAAATTGTCGTCACAGCATTACGAGTAAATATTACACTTTTAAAAACTCATTGTCATATTTCGACGCTAATCATAGATCTTAAATTTAGTAATCCCAAAGGGTGACTCTTCGATATTTATACTGTATGAATATCTAGGGTAGTGTAACAATATAATTAAAACAATACCACGTAAATCCAGTAACCGTGACATATATTGTATAATCACGAGAAGTAATGATAAATTTCTAGCATCAAATTTAAAATTCGAATTCACAAAGTCAGTACATTCTTTCCGAGTCTTATTTGATCATTAAATTCTAATAAAATTTCACATACCATTTTGATTGAGGTATATTATTGAATTTTGTTATTGATTGGTGAAAAAGAGTTGAGAGTACTAAATTTCTTGGTAGTATTATCTACATTCCAAACTGGTTTATTTTACATTGAAATGAATATTTAAAAATGACGATTCAAAAGTGTTACCGCTACCGGCTGGATTAGCGTTTATGATTATTATTACTACTAATTATTAATTATGATTTACTTACTGAAATAAAGTCGAATATATATTTATATAAGAATATATATTTGTTTAATTTATATAATACTTGCAACACTAATTACAAAGAATACACATTAACTCTTTCCAACTTAATAATAAAGTATATATATTTATCTTCCTCCCTTATTACTGTTGGGATATCGTTTGACCAATCAACGACGACAATGGCTTCGTGCCATTTTGAAAAAACTTCTTGAGCGTGCGGTGGCACTTAAGGAATAAAATATGTGTGAAAATTCGGTGGTTAACAAAGGAGGCTCCCTAACATTTAGAATATAAAAGTTAGTGGTTATTGTGAAGGATTAATAATTCAAGACTCGGGTAAGATTAGCACATAATATATCTTTTATAATTACTCTCATTACAAACACAACTCGTACATTAGTGACCGGCATTTGCAGAACTAAATATTATTGTTAGCAGTCGGTGGAATCCCACTCGAGTTTTATACCAAGGAAGATTTCGCCAACAATTTTTAATTGTTTATAAGTGATTAATTAAACGCGGTTTGTTACAACTCGGTAGCGCTAGATGGCGCTGATTTATTATGTCACATTCCTGAATCGCACAGTAAAGGTATTATAGTTTAAAAGTTATTATAAATTATATGGTACACTCTGTATTCCCTAGCTCTTATAATCCGGTGGGACGGCAATACGACGAGATCAGAAACAGTTAAGGCACAGGACCAACACAGGACACAATAGTGTACACACTTCCAACTTTCAGACTCCAGACTGAGATTTTTCTGTCAGAAAAACAAAATAACTTTTTATTGGCTCAACCTGGGAATTGAACCCGGGATCTCCAGTGCGGCTTTACAACTAGCCACTAGACCAACTAGACAATCAACCGTAATTGTACTGGCTCACTGAAACGAGGGGTAGAGTAACTGGTGAGTGTCCTACAACAGCTACAACGCTCCACTTACAACGCCCTATTTTGCCCTTACTCTTACATCGGTAAAACTTACATTACATTATTGCAGGTGCGGTGATTGCACTACGTCTTAATATTCTCCAACAATCCAGTTCTTTCATTCTTTGGCATAATAGATAGAATACTCAGACACGGGACCATTAAAAAAAAAGTTTTAAGTAAATACTGATAAAAAAAAATTAAAATGGAAACATACTTACTTATAAATATACTTTTTAAGTTTTTGGTTATAAAATGTGAAAGTTTCTTAGGTCGATATTTTTGTTAGTTTGTTTAAATACTATTCATAAAAGTATATTAACTAAGTCTTTAAGGGGTCGTTGCTCCATTTTTACAACAACATCTCATTCTACTCATTCTTTTAGTAATTAATGATTGCTGTACCTTTCCCCGTTCCATGAACCTCATTCAGAGCGCATAGGCACGTTGAGCCGCGAGCGTCGCCCTACTTTCAACCCTACGTTGGTTCATGAGGTGATGAGGTGAAGTTTTATTTCCCCTCACACTATGAAAGCTTTGAATTATTTTTACTAAGCGTATCTTTCGTCGCATCTCTAATTTAAAAGAAAATAGATAATGAGAACACAGCCTTCGTTAACGGACGACTTTGTACTGACTTTGTACTTTTGACTCAACATGATTTTTTTATGCATAATAACAATGTACGTGTTCAAAAACCTTCTTCTTATAAGATAATTAAATACAAAATATAATTTATACAAGTAGGCTCTTATACGTACTTTTGAATCAAAATGTTACTGGATTATAACGAAAGTAAAGCTACGACGAGAAACTCAGTCGTTAATCTCTTTCTTTAAAGCTTTATAATAATTAGAACGAAACTTACATGGCCAGCTGTCAAATAAATCAACGTTAACTAGATAATTAATTAGACGTTACTTTTATATTATCGGATAAATGCTAGGAACTTCTAGACTTAACCATAAAGTCTATTTGTTTGTTAGCTTGAAATTTTGTTAAAAGTAAAAAAAGTAAAGTAACAACCTGTAAAAGTCCCACTGTTGGGTTAATGTCTTTCTGAGGAGAAGGCTTAAAGCTTACTGCGCCACACTGCTCCAATTAGGGTTGGTAGATAAACGTGGCAGATTCGTCGCCCATACGCAGCGTGTATCAGAAAGACTGTATAAAGTGAAAGATCAGCTTTAAAATATAAAAAGTGCATTTAGTATTATTTAGATGTACGCCCATATACAGGTTTCCTTAAGATTCATTATTAACACAAATTAAGCACATGAAAAATTGCCCGGATTTGAACTGGTAATCATTACTTAAGATTCTCCTCTTCTATTAAAAACATAACTCTAGCATTCATCTTTATTGCAGAATAAGTTTTCATTTACAAAATACATTATTTGGGGTTACCTAAGAATTTTAAACATAGAAAATTTACTAATTAATTTTGATTTACTTTTAGTTAAAATAAAATAGTATATAGTTTAAGCATGATAGTTAAGGCAATGGTTACCCGGTACTGTACTATTTTTAAAATAAACCCGCCGAATAGCTTTTTTATTCTTTCTTATTTTTAATAGGCCAAGCCTTCTAAATACTCACAGAAATAAATAACTATAGTGCGATGTAAATTAAAGCTAGCGCCATCTATTAACGAAAAGAAAAATTAAACGAACATTCAATATAATGTGATTTGATCTTGAACATATATATTGATGGATAAGATATCATTTAAATTGAAAACAAAACTGTTAATATCATATTATATTAACAGTTGTTCTATTTATATTGAAATATTGCAAAATGCATTGTCACAGTATTCGCTTGTATTATTATTTAATATATTATTGTGTCCTAAAGTCAACCTCGAAAATCATGATTCGTTTATTTATGATATACCTCCATAATATTGTCATTGAAATCTATATAAATAACTCAATTTTTTTATTTAGTAAATTAGGATAAAATAGCCTCTGATACGTTTTTTCATTACGAAACCCAAAAAACACCCAATAAATTACGTCACAAGAGATGACGATTTTTACATTGCTGTTATTATTATAATATTTTTAATATCGGGGTCGCTCCACTCGGGTGTGTGTACGAAGCCTAATAGCTGATATCTGGGTGCCTGCGAAAGAGGCGCTTTGTACCCTCCCATCATCATGCAGATTTATTTTACCTTCGTCTATATTGCACGTGATGAATTTTCATAAAGTAACCTATCTTTGTTAAAATATGTACGCTCGTGCATTCGAGTTTTATATTTTAAAAATATTTTCTATAGAAATATAAACTTAAAAAGTTTTTTTTTTAATTTCTATAATTATTTGTTACTTTTATAATACTTTGTGTATAAGTAGCTCAGCTAAGAGTCCTCTTTTAAAAAAGGTTTAGTGCTGTTTGCACCACGTAGCTTTAATGCGGGTTGGTGGCAGATATAGCAGATTTACTTGTGGATGTTCACTTACCATCAGGTGACTAATTTCATCAGACTCCGTATATTGTTTGAATGCTTACACCTATAATTCCGGACGTTCAAAATCTGTCTAGCAGGAAAACTATTAATAACTGATTTCCTTTATATATTTTAATGCCATTTATAATAATAGCTCTATGATGTGAAATCGGAGCAAGAGTTGACCTGATATGATGAAAGAGTCGCGCTTTAAAATTCCCAAGTTGTTATCCCTCTCAATCAATATCGCCACCGTCTCATATCTCACACTCGTTATATTCACACTTGTTATTACAAATACGACGTGGAACTAATGAGGTTAAGGTTTTTCTTTTACTTTATTGAATTTCTAAAGAAATATTGCATTTTTGAGGTTTTTGTGATTTGTATTTCGTATTCGCATTATCTATTATTCGCTTCATTATGTATTTCTCTAAGAGGCATACATTTTGGAGAAGAGCTGTTGATCCAGTTTACATAAAAGCCAGCAGAAAGATCATTACACGATTGTCTTGGTGGTAGGCTATGTGCATGCCCGCCTGAGTAGGTATTACCGAGTGGGTTGGTCCTGTTTGATGGGTGAGTAAGCCAGTGTAATTACAGGCATTAGGGACTAAAGTTCTAAAAGTTACTAGTTCTAAAGGTTAATGTAATTCTTGCAGCCCCAATGTGTTTAGGAGGTGGTAATCAATTACCATCAGGTGGCCCATTGGCCCGTCTGCCTACCTAGACTTATTTATACGAGTGTATAAATGAAAAAATAATAATATAACACCTCTTACTTTTATATAGAAAATATTTTTGAAATAAATTTTAAATTAATTAATAGTTGTATAAATATACGTATTTTTCAAAACAAGAGCAATATATAACTATAATTTAACCTTGCAAAGCAATATGACATAAGATATTAACTAAAGGCTGTTATTCAGCAAAAAATTATAAAAATAAATAAAAGTATAATCTCACAAATCCATTGGAATAATATGACATTACTACTGGTATAAATAAAAAGAAAGAAAGTTTTGAAAGATTTTATACGTAATAAAATAAATTCAACTTTATTTTATATGCAAGTTGTGTAACTTTCATAAGTTCTTCAAGATAATTTCACGTAATTATTAAAATAATATGGAAGCCGTTAAGAAAAATATGTAAAAAAATTTTTTTAAATTATTTTCTGATGTGTCAATAAATGGGGAAATAAAGGGAATGTCAGTTACTGTCAAATTATACAACATAGCAGTCAAATCTATACAGCATTGTATATATATTTTTAATGGATTGCCATCTCATCGATATGTAAGAGTAAGGGAATAACCAATGAGAACCTTAGTTGAGGTACACATATTTGTGTATAGCTTTTATGTTGTCTAGTTTGATGTATTGATATTTTGAAGCTTTAGCCGGTTATTTCGGTCAGAAGGATATTACTACAGTAACGGCCTGTGATTGTCCCACAGCTGGGCTAAGGCCTCCTTTCCCTTTTTAAGAAGAAAATATGGAGCTTATTCCACGCAGCTCCATTGCAAGTTGGTGGATTATACATGTGGCAGAATTTCAGGGAATTTGAACCCACGATCATCCGTTAATATTTACGTGTTCTTACCACTGGGCCATCTCGGCTAGATATTACTAAATGTTTCTTTCCTGAATATTCTATTAGTCACAGTAGTTTTTGCTGTTGAGGTTCTCCACAGTCTTCTGGTTTGGAGATTATTACTTCTTTCAGATTCTTTTACGTTTGTTTTGGTACACATACACAAAATTCAAAATTTAAAGATCATTTTTTTATATCGGGACACTTTTCAAGTAGGCGGTTATACGGTCTGCAATTAAACGAATTGTCTCTTAAATAAAGTTTTCATTTATTAATTATGTCCGGAAAAAAGTTTCCGTAAAATCCTCATATCCTAATATCAAGAAAATTCTACCATATAAACAGTCAAATATACTATGTACTCATTTAGTATTATTAATGTCAGTTACGTGTCTAATTTTCTTAACCGCATATGCTGTGGCGTGAACTTCCCACCAACGAATGACAAATGAGGTTTTCACTGA
The DNA here is from genome assembly GCA_905147175.2 of Nymphalis urticae. NCBI lineage: Eukaryota > Metazoa > Arthropoda > Insecta > Lepidoptera > Nymphalidae > Nymphalis > Nymphalis urticae. The sequence goes on from LR989991.1 coordinate 11,415,342, forward strand.
AGTTTCCAATCCAGGCGTATTCCCAAGAAACACTATTAGTAACTTTAAGATTGTGTACAATTTCTTATTAAAACTTGGTTAATGTATGAAATAAATTTCTATTGACGATGTAGGACGATAGTCAAAGTCAAACTCAAAATCTTCGTTCGATATAGAATTGCAAATCACTTGCTTATTGACGTGTCGAAAGAAATACCTCGGACCTAAGAAAAACTTTTCGAAAAATTCGTGGAAATTTTTTTTATGTATATAATTACCATGTAAGTTACTTAATGACTAAGAGTACCAGTTTCTTACCGGTTCCTATCAGAAGAATCCACGATCCAAATCGGTTTACTTTACATTTAATTAAATGTAATGTGAGTACAAAGAATCTTATCAGTTTGGATTTTAATGTAGTCATTCCGAATAATTCTTTTGTGATTTTAAGCCAAATTTATTTTCCAATTGTTCACTTTATAGATCGTAAAGAGAGTTGATTTTAAGCTCGAGCGATAAACCTTATTTTATTTTTTCTTTATTACTTGGATTTTATTACTTTCATAATTAAAAGAGTATTTACAATTTGTTTTCTGTATTTAAAGCTAGAAAGACACTGGCCCAGTGGATACAACACATATTTTATTCTGGGAAAGACCTCCTTCCTATTTGGGACATTGATGAATTGTAGCTTCATTATTTCATGTTTAAATACTGAAATAGTGTAGTTTGTGTGATACGCGTTACAAAATATTATATTTTTTTGCATCAGAAGCTTTTTTAATTTTGAAACATAAAAAATGTACGTTGCACCTACATTTGACCTTGGAATGATACAAAAAGTTTCACTTCGACATAAATCCAAATAAAACAAAGAAATGTAAAGATTATCTGATTGATAAATAATATTAAATTAAGAATGAATATGAAACTAATATATAATCAAACAGTTTTCAACGCTTGTCTTCATTGTCCATCTTTTTTTGTGTGTGCTGATTGTTATTGTTTTGTATTTTAATCGAACGGTTTCAACATATTTTTCTAAAGTTTTTTTATTGATAACGCCTCGCTCGCCTATAGTAATATATATTTATAGGTTTTTAATTTCAAATTTGATACAAAGTGGATTAAATAAGTAAGTTTGTTTCAGAGGGATTAATTTTACATTCATTTATTTTTCATATGGTTATATATGGAAAGTACGCATTGAATTAATCATTTACATTTTAAGCTTAGCTGCTGTTGGAGAACATTTATGTATACGATTAAGGCTTAAGAATTAAAAAAAAATCCTCATTACTTAAATTTTTTTTTCTGCTTTTACTTTACAATAATTTATAAAGGCGTATATAAAATGAGGCAATAAATTTAAAAATGTTATTTCCAAGTTTCCACACTGATAACAGGAAATAAAATAAAAATAAAAAATGACAATATTTTTTTATAAAGCGTAAGTTAAATATAAAATTTGACTAAAAGCGAAGCGAACATTTCTACAACTCATATTTAAAAAAATATAATTTGGTGCTGTTTTCAATATAATTAAAGATACTTTCCTGGCAGGTTTATATACAGTTTTAATGACTTAGATTTACTATATTGAAAATAAATCTCTAAAATATTGATGATGCCTATGTGAGGCTGAGGCGGGACGCTAGTCAGTACTAAATGAGACTGCCGATCTAGTGTGCATTATAATTTATCGAGCATGTTGTTTGAGCTATAATCGTAAATAAAGATGGTTAACGCATCGTGGCAAGTCCAAGTTATTGGCGATATGTTCGGTGTGGTTGTGGCGTGCGTGGCTGGACGCTGAACGCCATCTAGTAATCTAGCCTCGTTACCCTGTCGCCGAGGTTGGTGATCAATAGTTATGGTTGCCGTAGCTGGAGATACGCCAAGCAAAACCACGATCAATGTCATCGCTTATCACAACTTTGAAAAATAGTTGTCAACTTAGATTTATATATTGAAGCTATTTTTACAGCCTTTTATAAGAACATCTTAATTTAAAAAGTTATAACGATTATAATTATAATGATGGATTATCAGGTAATAAGTAATTTTTAAAACTAAGTAAATTGAAAGTTCTATTCTAATTTATGGTAATAGATTGATGTTGAATACATTATATACTACTTATGTATACGTTAAGGAAAATGTTTCATGGTCTTCATTTCGATAAGGGGCAATTTAAATTATTACAGTCCACAAAAATGCTACAACTTAGAATATACGTAATAGGGAGCCGAAATAGCCCAGTGGTAAGAACGCGTGAATCTTAACCGATGATCAAATCCGGGCAGGCAACATTGAATTTTTATGTCCTTAATTTGTGACTAATTAATTCATGTCGTGCTTTACGGTGAAGTAAAACATCGTGAGGAAACCTGCATGTGTCTAATTTCACTGAAATTCTGCCACATGTGTATTCCACCAACCCGCATTGGAGCAGCGTGGTGGAATAATCTCCAAAACCTTTTCCTCTAAAAGGGAGAGGAGGCCTTTAGCCCAGCAGTGGGACATTCACAGGCTGTTACGGAATCACGGAATAATAGGGAGTGCTTAAGTGTACTTCTAAGTTTTCATTTCGAAGAAGGCTAACGTCGCTTACGTTACCCCTTGACTCACGTGCTAGCAAATAATAATAAACGATGCATAAAATTGTAAAATTCTGTTTTGTAAGAAATATATTATATTTAAAACACGCCTTATATTTTTTTTTCTCTAAACTTAATATTAAATTGGTGTTTATGCCTAATATTATAATAATTATTATAATAGATTAGTTGTACCCAGATGAGTCCAGGGAAACCCCTTTGTCATTATTGATTTGACACTAAAGAAGAAGACACGAATTGTATAATGAACCACACGCTAAGCAAAATTCATAAGTAAGACCGTAATTGTTTTCCAAAAACCTAACAATCTATGGTCTAATAATCTGATCGCAATATTCTTTTCATAGGTTGGTGTTACTGTGACATGAGCTGTCCCATGCCAAGTTTGAGCAGCGGGCTTGCGCCAGAGGCAGACCTGCACCTATAGTGACGCGGACTCAGGTGTGCATTGCTAGGTCTGGTCCGGCTTAAGTTGTTGAGTATGTATAAGTTGATTTATAATTGTTACCTTTTTTTATATTCGTAAAAGGAATACTACGCGAACAATTTCATCATTCAAAGTATAGTCGAAATCTTTATTTTATTTTATTAAGGACCATCTTCAGTCACAACACTTACACATGTAATAATAAAAACACATTGAAACTTATATAAAATGTGCGACTCTTTAAGACGGCCACAACATGCATTCTAAGGTACAATATGTTTTTTTTTGTATTACTTAAGACAGATTACAACAAAAACAATATTTTTATAATACTGAAATACTTACAATTGCTAACCACATTTGTATAGAAAATTAAAAGATTTAAAAATAAATTAATTTAAATTAATAATAATAATTAATAACATTGAAAATAAAGCTAAAAAAAATATTATAAATTAGTACACTCATATCATTGATCACATTAATGACATATAACAAAATAATTTAAATAAGAAAACAATAAATAGTAATTAATTAAAAATTTCGAAATTTAAATATAAAAATAAAAAATGAATAATAACATTGAATACTATATTTTATTATCTGCTTAAACAGTTTATTTAAAAAAATAAGTTCATCTAGATGTTGGTTTTTAACTTTATAAATAAAAACAGTAGACACGTTGAGTGCGAAATTATAAAATGCGGTCAAGTATACGAGGAAACGCTAGCGAGCTGTAGTCGAATACACCTCATATTATTTTCTTAATTAAAACACTTCTCGTCTTTCGTGTTATTAAAACTGCAATTAAACAATTCCTTCTTCATTTACTAAGATATTACGTCTTTAATACCAAAGAGTGACATAGATATCAAATTAATTTGATGCCGCTTAATATAAAAAAAAACATAATAATTTTTAGCTCCACTTCGCTTGTAAATTAAACTTTTGTAATAAAACCTTATTTTTTTAATAAAAAAAAAACACGATCAAACAATAGAACATCAAGGTTTTACATAACTTACACTGTCGTAACCACATCCTTTTATACATTGTTCGCGTAGCGTTTGTATTACGAAACAATTACAAGAATATTTCAAAACAAAAACAATTTAAGTCGTATAGTTTCTACTTTTTACGCTGAAAATTGTTTTTTGAAAATTAATGAATCATATAATGTAAAAAATAAACAATTTTCACTTATGACATTTGAAGTTTTATAATTAGTTGTAAACATTTTTGTAGGTTTAATTTTTTTTTTTTTTGTAAAATGCTTCTTCCTAGCGTTTTCCCGGCCTAGAAATGCCAGGGTCCGCTTTCCTACATCTTTGCCTCCACTTTGCCCGATCTAAAGCGTCGTCTTTAGTGAGATCGTGTTCTCTCATATCGTCCCTTACAACATCGAGGCAGCGCTTCTTGGGCCTGCCGCGGGATCTAGGGCCTTCGACAACAAAGTCCAGGCATTGGTTCCCAACATAGTCTGGCGGTCTGCGGCTAATGTGGCCAAACCAACGGAGACGGCTTTCCTGCAACTTATCCGCTACATCGTAAACGCCAAGGCTACCACGGATGCGCTCGTTACGAATACTATCTAGTCGCGTAAATTGCATTGTTAATTTTATTAATCATTTATGTATTTTAGTTATAATCAAATTTCTTGTTCTTTTAAATACGATTTTATAATTTTATCATTCTGAGCGCTTGAGCATGCGACAGTTATTTACAAACACGTGTCATCAGACAATTTTAAATAAAAATATTTACTTCGACCAACATAGGATCATGGATTGTCTGTTAATACACACCTTAACTTATTTTAGTACACTAAATACATACCACTATAAACTTTTACCTTTTTTAAATTATATCTTGTACATTTGTTTCACTGATTGTACTAAGTATATGTACATCTATTATAATAGATGCGAACGGCGCGTGGTTGATACTGATTATAAATAAATAAAAAATAGCCAGCTCGGCAGCCATTTATTATATCCCTCCTTTACCGCCTTTTTAAAAGACCATGTTGCCAACCCAAAAATATTAAAAAGACGGTTACCACTTAACAGAAACATATTACGTCATACTTATTTATAAACTAGCTGACCCGGTGAACTTTGTTCCACCTTAAAGGCAATAACATATTATCACATTTTTTTAATTTTTAACTTAGGGTAATCTATATATATAAAAGGAAGTCGTGTTAGTTACACTATTTATAACTCAAGAACGGCTGAACCAATTTGACTGAAAATTGGTAGGGAGGTAGCTAAGAACTGGGAGAAGGACATAGGATACTTTTTATCCCGTTTTTTTTTTTTTTCACTGCGTTCCACTGATTCTCTTGGTCGTATATATACAGTTCATCCTAAGAATAATGAATGCTTCATGCTTCTATTTGCGATTGTTGTTGGTTAATGTGACTGACCCGGTGAACTTTGTTCCACCTTAAAGGCAATATCACATTATCACATTTTTTTAATTTTTAACTTAGGGTAATTGTAAATAAAATGAAAATGGCAGAAATGGCATGTCGGTTGGGATCATCGGGATCCTCGGAATGAGAACTTCCTCACCTTTGAATTTTCCTTTGAGAATTGTGGCGTAAATCAAATTGTTCATCAATTTACTTACCACCAAACGTGTTCCGTTGCACAATTTTGGTTGGTTTAAGTTTCGAAGCATGATTACTATAGAACCAATCTTTAGTCGTAAATTGTGCGGTGGTAAGCCAGGTACATCCAAGGAGTTTAAAAATTCAATGGGATAGTTGGTGGCATCATCTTCATTTGTTAGACAGTCAATAGATTTGAAAGAATGCAGTGTACCAATGATGTCATCCTGAATTATGTAATTTAAGTCATCTACATCTTTATTCTTAGCTGCCAAAATTGCTCGCTCACTCAACCATTCATTATTTTTGAGGTTAGTCATGATGTTTGGGAATACTTTGTTGATGAGTTCGTATTTTGATGAGACAAAGTTACAAAAATTCGGAGGAAATGAAATCAATCCGCTCGATTCGTCGACGGGTACTCGACCATTGCCGATAGTTAGCAATTGCTCAGAGAAATCTTCAGCAGATGTATCGTTCAGCAATGCAACTCTCATGTTTGTTGTTAGCTGAAGTTTCTTAACATAGCGCCATAGATTCGATGATTTAAGGCAAGCGTTTATTTCGTCAGCAGCAGTCGATCTGGGAATTACTGGCAATTTTTGGCGGAAATCACCAGACAGTAAAATCATTGCTCCTCCAAAACATCTCGAGTCATTACGTAGATCTTTCAACGTTCGGTTAAGTGCTTCCAATGCACGTTTGTGCGCCATTGTGCATTCGTCCCAGATGATGATCTTCGATTCTGATAAAACTTTGGCCGTAGCGGAGCGCTTTGTAATGTTGCATGTTGGTTCTTCAATAGATTGAAAATTTAACGGCAATTTCAATGCAGAATGTGCCGTATGACATCCTTCTAGCAATGTGGCTGCTAAACCAGAAGAAGCAACTGCAACCGCAATGTTGGATCTTGCACGAACAGTGGCTAAAACTACTGACATGAAGAATATCTTACCAGTTCCACCAGGGGCATCCCGGAAATATAAACCACCGTTTCCATCATCAATTGCCTTCATTATTGTATCATAAACTTCTTTTTGTTGGGGATTCATCAGGGGTACATTCGTTTGAACTACTAAATCTAATTCCTGGTGATCATATTCACGTTCCCGTTCCAATTCTCGATTAAATGCGTCATTCATTTCACAATTTGGCGCTGGCATTCCTAACCTGACTAATAAACTACCGCACATGAGATACCACATGTCTTCGATCAAGAGCAAGGCCCGATTATGTATCTCGTCATTCATTTCAAGATCGGAATTTCCTGAACTGACACGAATTTGATGTAAAATATCTTCTGCCATATTGGCCTTGTATTTGTGCCACAGGTTAGATGGGTTCGATGGAAAGCATGTCGAAATGATGATAGCAAATAATGTACGTATCTGACTTGGAGATGCAGAGATAATAGCTTCAACGATTGTAGTATCCCAATGGGTATCGTTTTCTAGTAACTTGAGTTCTTCACATGCAGCACGATATGTTGGAAATATTGTACCACTACAGTCCGTAGTGACTCAAATGACGTTGGCCCATGCACATTAACCAACAACAATCGCAAATAGAAGCATGAAGCATTCATTATTCTTAGGATGAACTGTATATATACGACCAAGAGAATCAGTGGAACGCAGTGAAAAAAAAAAAAAAAAAACGGGATAAAAAGTATCCTATGTCCTTCTCCCAGTTCTTAGCTACCTCCCTACCAATTTTCAGTCAAATTGGTTCAGCCGTTTTTGAGTTATAAATAGTGTAACTAACACGACTTCCTTTTATATATATAGATTATAACAAGATCAATGAAATATGGGAAAACAAAATAACATAATTTTTTTTTTTTTTTTTAAATGTATAGGCTAGCGCTTGACTGTATCACACCTGATGGAAAGTGAGATACAGTCTAAGATGGAGCGCGCTTGCCTATAATTAAATATGCTATTAAATTTGAAATATTTATCAATTTCCTTAATCACTAATTGTAGGTAGTTACGATAGGTTTACTACACATCATCTACAAATCCCTCTCAATAGAAACCAACGGAATAATAGTATATGTAGAATTTGGCTTATATTAAAGCCAGACCGTAATCTGACTAAAAGCCCGTCCGCGTACGCTCGGTCGCTGTCGGAGTCGACGAGCGCCGGTTTTAAGTGGAAACGAGACCTCATCATATTTGGGAATTATAAAAGCTACATGAAATATAAGTAAACATTTTGGAACACTCGCTATTTTAGTATTCTTTATACGCTTTGAAATATTAAAAGGATTGGCGTACCTTCGTATCTTCGTGTTTGTTTGTGTATTCTTTTTTTAAATATAAGATCAAACAATTAATAGTTATTCATTATATACTTTGTTTAGAATGTATCTGATATATTTAAATGACTGAAATATCAATTTGAAATTCGAATACATCGATTGCTTTTCTTAATTTATTTGACAAATATTTTATAGAATAAGTAATTATCACAAGTACTTTTTATACACTTAATTTATCTGCCTCGTTTGACTGCCTCGTTGGTCTAGTGGCTTGATATAAAGCCGCAGACCCGGAGGTCCTGGGTTCAATTTCCAGGTCGGGCCAATAAAATGTTATTGGGTTTTTCTGTTAGAAAATTCTCAGTAGCAGCCCGGAGTCTGGAAGTTGGAAATGTGTTCACTTCCGTGCCTCGGAAAGCTTATAAAGCCATTGGTCTTGCGCCTGAACTCTTTCCGGTCGTGTCGGATTGCCGTCCCATCGGATTATGAGAGTTAGGGAATAGAGAGTGCACCTGTGTTTGCGCGCACACACTTGTGCACTATAATATCTCCTGCGTAGTTGGCTAATCTCTCTTGAGACTGGCCGCCGTGGCCGAAATCGGTCTGGAGGACATTGTTTTTATTATTATTATTATACACTTAATTATTCGTATAAATTCAAAATAGTTGTAAATAAACGTAATTGTTACAAAACTTTAACGTAGACCATAGCACCGAAATACGTCCAACAATTAATGCATATTCTAAATTTAAAAAATATTTATATTTATGTAACTTAATGGTTGACGTTGCAAGAGGTCAAGCTATTTTTGTTCAACTTATTTCCTAAAGCTACAGCGTCTTACGAAGCATTGAAACATGGAACGTTATACATTTAACTTGACAGGTTTATGTGAATAAGCCAGCGACAGTTGGACAGTGCACATTTTAGGGCATTTATATAAATTTATATTAGGAAAGCAGAAAAGCAAATCGCTTAATGCTAAACGGTGTGTCAGAGAACATTATGTTATGTACTTGAAGTGTATGAAAAACCAAATATTGCTGATCTTTAATAATGATATCACTCAATGATTAGCGTCATAATTTACATATTATATTAAATGCAGCGTAATGGTTTATTTGCTGCTCAACGATGTAAAAATTAAAGGTAAAGGTAATTCCGACCCCTTGGAGCTATTGTCGTCACCACACCTAACACAAGTTGTAGTTGTATTAATAGGAGGGGTAATTAAGAATATTAGTAATTCCTTAAAAAACGGACATTGCTAATATTCTTAAAAAATATATAATTGCAAATAAATGATGCCAAAGAATTGTGAATATATGTTTTTTCAAGTAACAACTAACTATTTGCTAACCAAAACCCAGGTAAGACCACACTCACCCACAGGCAACCCACCTCTGAGTTTTCGTGCTTAATTTGTGATTATAATTTATTTTATTTATTTATTTGCAATTCAATGTTATATACTAAGATAATTAGAGTATACCTAAAAGTAAATAATGAAAACTAACTTATATAACAGTGTGTTAAACAACTGTTAGACATAACATTGGATTGAGGCTCTATTCCACTCATGGTTGCTAGATTCTCATCCTACACATTCACGTATCTTCACGACATTATAAACACAAGTTTAGCAAGTAAAAACATGACCGAATATGAATCCGCAATCTACGATTAAGATTATGTTCCAACCAATTTTGCAGTTCAGCCTGCAGAGTGGTACCCGAGTCCCATGGCGGTGGAACCGAATTATGCGGTAATCCCTACTAAAATCACCGTGATGACCGTCCTCAGCACGGATCAGTGTAGCTGCAGGACCGTGTTGATATAACTAGGATTTGGACCAACCATCGGGGCGTCACGGTAGTATGCTCAAGCGATGCCGTGACGTCCCTCGAATAGGTGGTGTGGGTACCGCTGGTTTTTTAGTAAGTATTCCGGTGTATGCCCAGCGCCGGCGAGTCCCACTCATGAGGAAACGCGTAAAGGTTTTTTTCAAGCGTGAAAAATAAAGTTAGTAATTAATAGTTATTTGGTTACTAGTAACTACATTACTAACTGACTTTTTATACTCTTTGCGAAAAAGAAATTCTATTCAATATTATTCATATATATAGTTATGGAGACGGGCAATTAATTATTATTTTTCAAACCCAATACGTACGAATTGGATTCAACTGATACGTCAGTATTATTGCCAATTTATTAAAACCGTGTTTATTCAAATGAATTTATATTTTGATAAAAAATATAAATAATATAATACAATTATTATCTACTAAAGTTTCAATTACTTTATGTTTAATCAAAAAATGATATTATAAATTAATTATAAAATGTTAGTAGGTATAAATGAAAAATATTGTATTTCATAATAATATATTTTAAAGAATGATTATATCGAATCAAATCAAATTATTATTTATTTAAATAGGTATAAAGATTTCGATATCTATTGTATTAAATGTAAAGCTACTGATTTGGAATGTAGATTCTTCCGAGAACTGACAAGAAACTTACTATTTACTCTTTTCTATTATTCAAATTACAGTCAATCAAATCGAAACTCTAAGCCTTTTTATCATTTGTATAATATTGTATTGAGTAATATGCTTTACTTATTAATGTTTTTTTGACATGAAATTAAAATTTATTAATTAGCTAGTAGAGTTAAAAATAACTCAAAGTTACGAATAAAAACCATCTGTAATAATTTTAATTATGATTTCGCCGATTGATTTTTTATTATAACAATGAAATTATTTTATTATTTACTTTTGACATTTTTAAAAATTACTCTTAATTTTTTGTTTGATTAGATTGAATCTGGAAGTGCTATGTACACTTGTAATTGTGATGCATATTAGATATACTATTTTTGTTTTATAATTTTTTTTTCAATGCTTTATATGTATGTTTTATGTGTGCTATTATAAATAAATAAATAAACTGTGAGAGAACTGACAAAGCGGCAATAAATATGAAATAACGCACAATGACAAATAGGTCGCAGGAATGACTCGATTACAAAAAAAGTTTTCTAAAGCGGAATTCAAATCGCTTTTAATCCTAATGTTCTTCATACTGAATTTTGTTCGATATTCCAATTGCGGGCTAAATAAATGGCCTGTATATTTCAATGTAGATACGCGAGCTTAAGTTTGAAACTTCCTGTCAAATTCACGTCGCGTGCTTTTAAATATGCTCGAATATATTTTCGATACGCTTATCTTGGAAGGGTATATATATTGATGAAATAAGAACTTCATAATTATTATATTCGTTTTATGATATTTGCAAAATAATTGCTTCATGTCATTTCAATTTCAAGCCGAGATGGCCCAGTGGTAAGAACGCGTGAATCTTAACCCATGATCGTGGGTTCAAACCCGGGCAAGCACCACTGAATTTTCATGTGGTTAATTTGTGATTATAATTCATCTCGTGCTTTACGGTGAAGGAAAAAATCGTGAGGAAGCCTGCATGTGTCTAATTTCACTGAAATTCTGCCACATGTGTATTCCACCAACGTGCACTGGAGCAGTGTCTTGGAATAAGCTTCTCCTCAAAAAGGGAGAGGTGGCCTTTAGCTTGAAAGCCATCTGGGTAGGTACCGCCCATTCATTGCATTTTTACCACCAAACAGCAGTACTTAGTATTATTGAGTTCCCATTAGAAGAGTGAGTGAGCCAATGCAACTACATGCACAAGGGACATAATCTTCGTTTCCAAGGTTGGTGGTGAATTGGTGATGTAAGGAATGGTTAATATTACTAACGGCATCAATGTTTTTGGGTATTGGAGGTCACTTTCGATCAGTTGGCCCATCTGCTTATCTACTTTTATTATAAAAAAAACTTAACTTGCATACGTCATACAAATGATCGTCTAAGTCTATGCCATATCGTATCGTGTAAAATGAGTTTTTCTAAAAAATATACAAGTGTAACAGAAACTTTTTAAATAAATCAGGTCATACATAATATTATGATTCATAAATTTGCTTGAATGCAGACACATAAATGTCTTAAGCTATACCGTATCGTATCGTATAAAAAAGACCTTAGTCTCGAGCTCGTAAAATATAAACATATTTATAATCCTGGTTCGTTGACTTGAAAAGCTAATAAGTCGGGTCACATAACACCCAAATACTTATAATACCCAGACAAATTACATTACAGCTCCATCGTGAAAATACTATTAGTGACATAAAAGCGAGAAGATTAATCGTACGACATCAAAACAACGATTTACCGTCAAGTTATATTACATCTCATTAAATCAGTAAACAAAGAAATGTCTCCTCATTAACGTCATTAAAGCATCGTTTTGTTCACAAATAATATAATTCGTTGTGATTTATAACCCAAATACATAGTTAAGGGGACAATATATTCGTACATTTTATGTGTTCCATCGCGAGTCTAAGGCCCTTCATTGATTTTGAAGTAATGTCTTTCAAAGGTGAGTCATTAGTTAATTGTCAGTAAGCGTTAATTGAGAAATATATTTTAAATTTCTACTACAAAAAATATCATAGAAAAGCTAATTATTTCAATAAACCGCAACAGTCGATAAAGGCGGATCTGATTCAATTAATAGTTCAGAATGATATCGTAAAATATCAAAATTCATGGTATTAGCAACGTTATGTGCGCTGCCAGGCCGTTTGCGTCACACCGAATTATGCTCTTTGCTAGTTCGGTTTGCTGGCATAACCACGAAATTTGGTTTCGATTGGCTTGAAATACATTCACATTGAATCATATTTCAGTTCTGTAGCTACATTTTGAAACGATAATTTTGACACTTTTGACATATCGATATTGGTCTGCATCGAGAAGCGTGATAGGCAATAACTGTTGAACACGTGTCCAAAAATTATATCAATGTTACAGGGTTTTAATAGTGAATTTATATTTATTCCCATAAGTTAGAGATACATATTTTTGTAAGACAATTATACATACCATTGGATGTTAGATACGCTTCACAATAAATTAACTAAACACACGGGTGATAAGGTTTTTTTTTATAGAAAAGGAAGGCGGACCAGCATAAGGGCCACCTGATGGTAAGTGGTCATCAAACGCCCTTAGACATTGGCACTGTAAGAAATGTTAACCATCGCTTACATCGCCAATGCGCCATCAACCTTGTGACCTAAGATTTTATGTCCCTTGTGCCTGCAATTACAGTGGCTCACTCACCCTTCAAACCGGAATACAACAATACCAAGTACTGCTGTTTTGCGGTAGAATATCTGATGATTAGGTGGTACTTACCCAGACGAGCTTGCACAAAGCCCTACTACCGGTAAATTAGTAGTTCAATTCTATGATACAAATACTCTATAATGTATACTATTGTAACATAAACACTTGAAGATATATAACAGGCAGTCTCACTGCCAAGTGAACGATCTCTTCTACGCAACCCTAATACAGAAAAAAGGAAAGGAGGGCACGAATGTATATGACGTCGTATTATATTCTTCTGAAAACGCTTTATTGTTAACAAAATAGAGTAATATTAAATATTTTTTCGCCCACGGCGGCTTTTCTCCGGAGAGATTAGCCAACTACGCAGGAAATATTATAGTGCACAAGTGTGTGCACAAACACAGGTGCACTTTCTATTCCCTAACTCTCATAATCCGATGATATGGCAATCCGACACGACCGGAAGGAGTTCAGGCGCAGGACCAACGGCTTAATATGCTTTCCGACGCACAGGAGTGTACACACTTCCAACTTCCAGACTCCGGGCTGCTACTGAGAATGTTCTGACAGAAAAACCCAATAACTTTTTATTGGCCCGACCCGGGAATCGAGCCCATGACCTCCGGGTCTGCGGCCTACATCAAGCCACTAAATCAACGAGACAGTCATAATAGAGCAATTGGTCATTAAATCAAATCTATGTTTTATTATATTGTCACAGATTATGTCCTTAAAATTAAAATCGACATAATAGTAACAAGTGGGATCATAAAATAAGCACTTTTCATTTTACATTCTTGAGCTGAGATGGCCCAGTGGTAAGAACGCGTGAATCTTAACCGATGATCATGAGTTCAAACCCGGGCAAGCACCACTGAATTTTCATGTGCTTAATTTGTGATTATAATTCATCTCGTGCTTCACGGTGAAGGAAAACATCCTGCATCTGTCTAGTTTCACTGAAATTCTGCCACATGTGTATTCAACCAACCCGCATTGGAGCAGCGTGGTGGAATAATCTCCAAAACCTTTTCCTCTAAAAGAAAGAGGAGGCCTTTAGCCCAGCAGTGAGACATTCACAGGCTGTTATGGTTATTGAAAAAGGAACACTTGGTGATAGGGCTTTATGCAACCCCGTCTGGGTCTGGCCCACTCACTCCATTTCCTACAGTGGATAAAAACTAACCTGTATGTAATATAATTTAAATATTAATTTTTAGACTTTATGAAAGTGTCATATATTTTAACGCGTATATTTTTCACGTTGCAAATTTATTTTTTGTTCAAATTAACCTCATTTCAAGTATATCGTTTATTTTTTATCGCTATATCATCGTTTGATGACATGTGATCGATTTTATTATTTAGGTCAGCAATAAAAACATATTATACGATACATTTTAGCCTTTATAGCTCAACGATATATCAACTACCTAGCGATGTAAGAGTCGCAGGTTTGATTAGTAGTGTAGTGATTCAATTGATTAGTAGTGTTAGAAAAATTGACAGTGGGCATAATGCAAATTGTTTTAATAAAATGCATTAAAAGAGGTTATATTTCATATTACAATATTAGTATTCAAACTAAGTTTTGTTAAAAAAAAACCGTGAAATATCTTTAGTAAAACAGAAAAAAACACATTGACAAAGATTGTTTTGGACAATCAATAACAGAATGGCTTCCGACGATAAAACACCGTTGTCAGTTTTAATACTTCGAAGATTTAAGACATGAAAACGGAAGCTGTTATTACGACGGATTTAGTAGAATTAATTAAATTCAAACCTACGATCTCCTAGAATGGAACATTTTTAAATTTTCATTATAAATATATTTAACCAGTACCGATTAGGCATTGATTCTTGCATATCGTCAAAGGGAAAAACGCTCGTTACATTGTGTTTTTTTACTTATTTTGATTCATCATCGTTAATAGATTTTTCAAAAATATCTATAATATATGACTCAACAGGATGTCGTCTATTTACCTTTAATATTAATGACATGGCTTATAGTTGCTTTTCCGCCATTTCTACACCGTTATCTCAGCTATATTTTCATTTAATAAACATTTTATCTCATCACAGTTATTTTGTATAATTCATGTTTTTTTTTAAATATTTTTTTATAAATTTACGTCCTTTGATTTAAGACACAGTGATTTGGCGTTTTACTATTACTATTTTAGTTCCTACTAATTGATATACGTACGAGTAGTTTTTAATTTTTTCGAGTTAAAAACTCATTCATGCCAGAATAAACATTGGGTCAGTGGATAAAGTGACAACAAAGCACACTAGTACATTACATTGCTCATTGCCCTCATTGTATTGCCAGGTTTTGAAGACACATTAAGGCGTCTACGTATCTAAAATACAAAAAAAAAAAAACAAAAGCAATGACGTCATACGAGACGAATCGAAAGCTTTATCACGCTATCATCATATAAGTATATGATTATAGCGTGATAAAGCTAATAAGTAAGTCTTTTTGTAACTATTCGAACATTAAATATTCAAGGGATAAACGTACTAAATAGAATTACAGAAGTCTCCTTAAATCATTACGTATTACACGTAAAATAAACCCTAGCGTTTAACTTGTTATTTAACGTTGGAATTAAACGAACGCGACAATATTAATTGTTCTTAGTGAAGATAATGGAATGAATCAAATTCTCAGTCGAATAGATTCCTACTGGTATTATCTTGACAAGATCAAATACTGATTGTTCTTCACGGACAGTTGGAAAATCGTTTCTGAGGGAAATTCGAAAATTTTGTTTGTTCTTTATACTTGGAATTTTCATATCACAGTACAGTATCAGTAACAGCCTGTTAATGTCCCACTGCTGGGCTAAGGCCTCCTTTACATTTTGAGGAGAAGGTTTGGAGCTTATTCCACCATGCTGCTCCAATGCAGGTTGGTAGAATACACATGTGGCAGAACTTTAGTGAAATTAGACACATGTAGGTTTCCTCACGATGTTTTTCTTCACCGTCAAGCACGAGATGTATTATAAACACTAATTAAGCACATGAATATCCAGTGGTGCTTGCTCGGTTTTGAACCCACGATCATAGGTTAAGATTGTCGCGTTCTAACCACTACGCCATCTCGGCTATATTTCATATCAAAATACTAGATATTTATCTATATCAAGATGGTCACAGTGGTGGTAAGTAGCATTTAATTAGAGCAACAATTTTGAACGAAGTTATTTTTAAATTATACATATTAATTGATTTATTAAGCGTATATACGACTACATTGGCTCTTCAATAAATTGCCAAACACGCAAACCTTTCGAACCAATCGGACCTACACAAGCATTAGGTTCAAGTACATACAGAGTCAGCGTAAATATTTAAAAATAACTTAACTTTTACCTTCTACACTAATATTATAAATGTGAAACTCTGTATGTCTGTTACGTTTTCAAGGCTAAACCACTGAATTGATTTTTTTTTAACATTAAGGACGGACATATGCTACTTTTTATCAAACAGCTGATCCCCTCCCCCTAAAACGCGGACGAAGCCGCAGGCGATTATATATGTATATTACTTTTAGGTATGGGATATATAAATATAAAAGTAAAATAGTAATCGTCCGTAAATGTCCCATTTCTTTGGGCCTCCGCCTGTAATAAGGAAATGGTTGGGATATAATATGAGTTTATGCTTTTTTTATTTTAGTCAATAAATAATGTAATCGTATCACAAGGTCAATATAGAGTTTATGTATTTTAGATATTTGCTTTCATGAATCGAGTAAATATGATTTATTTTATTAAGGAAGTAGCAGTCACTTCTCACACAGCCAATGTGCCGCCAACTATGGAAACTACGATACTATATCAACTGTGCTCTTATCACCCTTCAAATAAAAACAAACAACATTTTCAAAAAAGGAATTGATGTGGTAATGTTTTTTCGCAAGCCTGTCTGGGAGGAAGAGGATATACCACTCATTTATCACATATTACATCACCAAACACTATTGTAAAGTATTGTAACTACAGGCTCAAGGTTCATAACATCTTAGGTCCAAAGGTTGATGGCATATTGGCGTTATAAGGTATAGTAAATATTGCTTAATCACTTACCATCAGGTGGCCCATTTGTGCGTGTGTTTAACTTTTTTATAAAAAACCAAACCAGGAATACGTCAGGAAGGCTTATTGAGTATAATTAGGTTTAGATTTTCGCGAAGAGATCGCTATGTGGCGATAAGGTCGCCAAAATTGTATGTATCCATGTTTTGTATTTTCTTTGTGGTGTACAATAAAGTATAAAGTAAATTTTCGGTCAAGGTTGAAATCACAGGCAAGGAATACAAACGATTACTTGTAAATGTAAATAAGAAATGTTTCGCCGTCAGTTTCACGTCACCCGCATACATAGAGTTAATTTGAGGCACGACACGCACAGTTTACAAAAAATACAAAAAGCAATAAACACGCGTACTATACTATTATTTTTATTTTTGCTGGATTGGATTGGATTGTTGTTGTATTAAAAAAAATAACCGTTTCGTAAACAAAATTGTGCATTTATATTGAGAGCATATGTATATATTATACAATGTAAGTAGTTAAGTAGCAAAATATTTATTTATTATTTAAATTCTGTACCATTTTACTAAATTGCTGGAATAGACAAGCATCAATTTGCCGACATGCTTAACTCGAACTCTTGCTGTTACTACAGCCCTACAATATTCACGTTTACAAAGAAACGTATGCAGACTCGACGTTTATTCTCGTGTATTAGTAGTTAATATTTGAATGTGTCACTTATATTGAGTGATTAGGCTGTGATAAGGGTTTCAGGAAAATTTAGTCCCGCAAGGAAAGACGGAAGAGATTAGCATAAACCCATGATGAAATTTTAAATCAAACCAGGTTGTATGAATAAATTGCCTGCACACTATATCTGAAAGCTAACAAACTTATACTATTATTTTTGATACTTGATTTATAAGTGTTCAGGATAATATTAAATAAGCAGACCATATAGAAACTTTTATAATAGTATTAAGATATACATTTAAGTTAAAAGTTAAATTATAAATGGCTTTCGTCTGGAAATAATAGAATAAATAGTATCAAAAATCCAAAACCGAATAGATTTTAATTTGAAATTCCAACTTCACTTTAATATGGAAAAAAGAAAAATATTAGCAGTAAAAAATAAAACGCCCATATCGACAGTGACCTTGAATTTTAACATGAATAAAAAGTATTGTTAAATATGTATAATATTTAGAAATGATTGTAAGTCACTGTTACATTTTTAGACACGGTTTATAGCATAAATCCTACAAATGAGAAAGCTTTATATTCTCTAAGTTATTAATCTTAGTAACGTTATCTATATTAAACAAAGAAAAATAGAAATCGTAGCGCAGACAGCAACATGATAATGCATTAACGATTGCGGGTTCTCATTCCATTTATGTCAAATATTTTTCTTAGAACAACAAGTTTCTCGTTATCTAGACGTTTGAGATAAGTTATAAAAACCAATTTTTTATTAAAAAATGGGACATCGGAAGAAAAATTTAACTTTATTTAAGACATTCGTTTTGACAGTCATTTGAGAACAAATCTTTGAGAAAAATGATAATTATAACATAATTGATAAATTTATAATTATCAATTTAAAAAAATAATGGATCAAGTAAAATGTTATAAATTTGTAAAAGCACTAAAAAACCCATTAATAATGTAATAAAGCTCTGATTCTTTATCGTTCGCTTAAAACAAACGGTCTTTTAACGATCTGTAAATTGAATGAAGCATTAAAAACCAAGTCTTTATTGTAACACAAAGTAATTTTATTTAAATGCGTGAACAATTTGAATTTATTAACAATTAATACCGCCATAGCGTATTAGGAACTTATGTATTGTATACTATAGTATTTTTAATTTTTTTTTATGGTATAAGTAGGCGGACAAGCATATGGGTCCATAAGCTTGTCCTGATGGTAAGTGACCAACGCCCATAGACATTGGCAATGTTAAAAAATTTAACCATCCAACAACCTTCGGAACTAAGATGTTATGTCCTTTGTACCTGTAATTACACTGGCTCACTTACCCTTAAAAACCGGAACCCAACAATACTAAGTACGGCTGTTTCGCGGTAGAATATCTGATGAGTAGGCGGTACCTACCCTAGACAAGCTTGCACAAAGATTTACCACCAGTAAAAACGAGTTTATTTTATATTCAGATTCACTTTGTAATGATATATCATGCTTGGTTTCATAACGATAGAAAAATATTTAAGATATAATTTTACTTCGTTTTTTATAATGCATTTGAGAAATTTAATTTGAAATAAGCTTAAGTGTACAATACGTTATTCAATAAGTCCAAAGAAACCAATATTGGAAATGTTCAGATAAAATTTCATAACTATTTTCATATTGATAATATTCCTAATAAATTACCTTTCAGTACAATTTATTTGTAGGATTAGGGAAGGCATTTCAATTGCTTTGCTGTTACTCCTACTTCGCTCGATGTAAATAATAGAATTTTTAAAGGTAACACTCGCTCACTTTTAAATGGAAAGAGGCATACTTCGTATTGAACTGTACTCGGAGGGTCCTGAAAATCAGTATTTGGGCCATACTTAACTAAGCGGTTAGCCATTTTGAATTGTTTTTAAGGTTAATTCATTAATGTTTTAGAGTAATGTGTTTTTATATTGTTTTATTGTATTTAGTGGGGTTTTCTTTCTATTCATCAAATGTAATGCTGGTTGAATGTAGGATATGTGATGAGTGCATTATATCTGCACAGACGAGCTTGTACAAAGCCACTTACAGTCCATACCATGTTTTTTTAACATTTCTCATTCTTTTGTACCCAATCCCCAATTATTAACTAATCCAATTATTGTTTGAGAGATCTAAAAATAGTGTCATCTCTTTTCAGCTTACATAATCGTCATATTTATGATGTATGTTCTCATAACATACATCATAACATTCATTTACTTAAGAGAATTTTTGATAAATCAACCTCTCTTGTAACTCAATCATATACGTATTACGGTAGTGTTAGTTAATCAGAGCATGAGTCGCTCCGTGTGATAGACGAGGCGCCCACCAGAAGTATGTTGTAATTCCCCTCAATCAATACTTGACGTCACCATCTCACGCATCGCTCGCATTATATTTCCACTCGTTATTAAAATCTCACGTTACGCTCCAACCTTATTCGACTGTTTTTAGTTAAATGTATTTTTGAAACATCTACTGCGTCTTGAGGGTAAAACCGACTCGTATGCCGTGACGACAAATGGCATTACGTTTTTATGCTTCTATGCCTCCTTTCCAGCGCCACTCTTTACTTTCTCGTGTGTGCGTGCTGTATATATTACATACTTCGTTGCTTCACCGCGGGAGTGGGTGTACACTTCGCCGCTTGTATAAGCACTTATTTATTTTGCTTCATATTTATTAATTGGTTTTCTTTAATTATGAATTCTTTAAACGAATGACAATTGAAAGGCATCACGTCCTGTGATAGCTTTAGTTTTTAATAAAATTAAGCTGGTGAGATTAGCTCATTCAAATATAAAATTTGAACTAGCAGCCCGATTTTAAAATAGGTTTTTGAGTTGCTTAGTCTATATATCTATCTATATCTATTACGCAAGACATATAGGTGAACTAGCTTGAACTTAGGTGAACTTTACGCTAAGACCTTAGAAATGGAGCTATATCAATAAACGTAAACGTAAAACGTGCTTAGCAAATTGATAAGTTAACGAAGTGAGAACAATAACAGGCAACTTGGATGCGACTGACGGTGCGAGTGACCGGGGTAGTTTCTTATTACTTAGTAAATAGCTATCAACTTAAGACGCTTACGAGGCGGTTATTTTTAGTGATATATCTTTGTACTTCAGCAAAACTTCCATATAATATTCATCCAATGACATACACATTGTTATATACGTTTTATGACTATATAAACATTTTTTTTTTACCTTAAAAATTAAAAAAACTCAGAATGATGAAAGTATTCTAACGACATCCTATACATCCAAATCGGTTCAAGCATTTATAGTTACGGTGGATTAAAGAAACACACACACACACACACATACGTTAACCCTGACAACTCATATACATGCATACATTCATCCTGACAACATTACTCCAATTTGGGAAGTCGTGTAAAAACCAATGTATAATCCAAAATTTAACTTACAATTTAGCTTATTTATGATATTCCAATAATACACTGTGTCATTGTAGCGTAGTGTAGCGTAGAGTCCCTTACGCAATTATTCTTGCGTGTTATTTTAATTGTCTTCGATTTTATATCTCTTCTATTTTCCTATTGATAAAAATAATATGATGTAATAACGTGCTTTTACTTATTCTTTCTTACTTTATAGATTAAGCAATATACCTATATTTAAGATACTCCAAAAATGGTTACTATGTACCGTATGTACGTAATGGAGTTTTATATACTAAGTTAAAACTACGCTGATTCCATAAAACTGGAAACAAAGGCGATTCTCGGAATTTCAGGCCAATTTCGATATTACCGATATATTTATTTTTTTATTAACTAAGGCGTAGATAATGCGATGCATGGAAGAAATCATAGAGTTCTATATATTGTGATCATTCTTAAGTCATGCATCGTCATTGTTCACCAAAACTTCAAACATTGGCGCACATTCGTGCGAAATAAATACTGCCTTTGCGCGCGCACCAATTGAGGCGAATCGTTCCAATTAGCTGTTGGTTTTTGCCTCACATTAAAGAAAGTTTACATATGGCGTGCACGCTTTTGGAACGTACGTTATGGTTTGTGTGTGTTTAATGCGTTTAGCAAAACATATATACTCGTACCATATACCCTAAACATATTATGCATATTCCCGCTACGGTACTGATTTGGAATAGATAATATTTTTCTTATAGGCTTTCAGTTAATCTTGTGTCTTTTCAAATTTAAGTGTTATTTCTTTTACACTCGTTCAAATTTTTCATGGGGTTAAAGTCCTTTGTTGCCGTCTTTGTAAGAGTTTTTATGGTTTCGTTGCACTGTTTCCTGCACTGGCTCCCTCATGGTTCAAACATGGTTTTGACATTCGATTATTTGGCCCACGAAAGGGCTTTTATTTTTTATCTAAAAGTTAACTTACAATTTAGCTTATTTACGATATTCTAATAATACACTCTATCATTGTAGCGTAGCGTAGCATTGAGTTCCTTACGCAATTATTCTTGCGTGTTATTTTAATTGTCTTCGATTTGCTATCTCTCCATTTTCCTATTGATAAAAACATAATAATGTGCTCTTATTTAGTTTTTCTTACTTTATAGATTAAACAACAACCTTTATTAATTGTTTTATGTAGAGAACTCATACAAATTTATTGCAACTTACAACAGCGAAAGAGCTGTTTCCATAAAACTATAGTCTTCTTGGTCTGATGTAAAAATAGGCGTTCTACAAGGATCTAATTTATGTTTTGGCCCTCTTTTGATGTTAGATCATTTATGTATATCAAAAATATATTTCTACCTTAATGGTATTTGTCATAGTTAAAAATTGCATATGTTTAAAAAATAATTATTTTTACTTGATGATGCAAGGCCATCTAAGCCACCAAACAGCAATACTTATATTATGATAGAAACAGTGACCGACATAAAATAAACAAAAAAAGAGCAGATAAACTTGTAATACCAAGTTTCTAACTCCGCAAAGTCGTTCAACGTTTGTGAGAAAAATAGCCTTTTTCTTAAGAATTTTTTAGACATAATAATCTTTTATGTAAAGTTCTCGTATATCACTTATAAATTTCGCAGTTTTCAATAGCGTCTGGTAACTATATTTAAAAAAATATGCAACAAAAAAACATACCATACAGCCAATGTCGTATATGTATATATATATATCGTATGTCAAGCAATACGCTAAGGCAAAATAAAAGTATTGTATTAATATTAATATCCTGGGACATTATTCACACATGGTCATCTGATCCCAAACTAAGTAGAGCTTGTACTATGGAAATCTTTTATGAATCTTTTATATTTTGTAAATACATACTTATATAGATAATTACACCCAGACTTAGGACCAACAGACATGTTCATGCACACAAATGTCTGTCCTGGGTGGGAATCGAACCCACAACCTTTAGCGTGAAAGGCAAGTATCTACCAACCACGCCAATCGGCCCTTCATATGCCCGCCGGTATGAATCAGAATAGTTTTAAGAAATCAACATAGAAGTGACTAACCAAATTTTTAAGTTTTTTTTTATTTATGCGTTCTATAATCTGGTAAGAAACAAACACTTACGGGATACAGATAAGATTATAGGAGACTCGGAGCTGGTCCTAAGAAAGGAGTTCTTTATATTATTCTTTAGAAGTATTTTATATTTATGACATAATTGCCACACTATTATTTTCAAGCTCGCCCTGTCGTACGGACCTAGCTAGATACGTTATGCATCAATAAATCAGAGCCATACATTCCTCTTGAGCTCACGCTTCCATAACTACGATTCATTCTATCTTAATTTGAATTTTTTAGTATCTTGATAACGATATTATTCCCCGTTTTACCCACAGAACCTAGCAATATTATGTAACGTGTCTATATCTGCCGGCAGAAAAATTGAGGACAATTATTAAAACGTTAAAAAATATTCTATAAAATACGTTTCATTTAACTTTACAAACTTTTGTCGTCCAGAATTTTTCTCTCAACCATACAGTAAAATAATACTAAGATACATCAATTAATCAGTCCTTGCTTATAAATAATATGTACCACATTAGGATAATAGTTTAATATTGTAGTAACATGAACCTGATCATCATAGAAAATATATTATAAGTTATACATATGTATAAATTTTATTTATATATATATAACTAGCGCTTAATTTATAAGTTTTTTCATACTGCTTAAGTTAACAAGAGAGACTACTTTTTATTAATGGCCGAGTTTTTTTCATATACATATATGCTCGATCCGTAAACTTAATTCGCCTACTTTATTCTTAAAGTAAGATACCAAAAGTTTTTTTTCATTTTTATTTATTGATATACTAGTTCAAAGTTGTTCGTTATATTATAAATTAGGTTAGCAAGCGAGTAAAATTAATTACGCGCCATCTTGTAAAGTCGCGATCTCTACCCTCGCCTGCTAATCCGACCGTTGTAGTTCGCGCAACCAGTATTGTATTTGACGCCTAATATCGTCTATGTTTAATACTTCGATATTATAGTAGTTATAACAACTCATTAATTTATATACCCTTTATGAACAAAGGCTTCCTCGCCTGGTGTTGAGGAGAACTTGAAACTTATCGCAGTTTAATTTTAAACGAAGCTACGTTGTAGCTACGTTGCTACGGTGGATATAATTATAATTATAATAAAGTCTACAGAATTTGTTTCAAACAACGATAATTTTCATATTATCAAGATAATACAAAATCCTATCCTTATATTTATTTTTTATTCTTTGAAAGACAAACAGTTACAAAATACACAAAATATTATCGCATTGAAAAAAAACCATAAACTCATGTCTTCACAAATGTGTAAAAATACACAGCAGACTGTTGAGACGGTAGCAATTGAAATAAAATTAATAATAAAAAATAACAATTAAAATTAAAACGATACATTAATTAAAATTTAATGTAATATGACCAAATTAATAAATTATTAAAACTAATACCTATTTTTTTTTCATTTTTCGTTTTATTATTAGTGTGTAATGTAAATAATTATAATTGTAGTGATACTACAATATTATAATATAATAATAAAGATAAGTAGATAATTAAATTATTGTTTGAATTTTTGTTCATTGTAGTTATTAGATTGCTTTAAACGCGCCAGTGTCTTAAATATCATAAACTTTTTCCGATATAAACGAATTTTCAGACACACGACAGCTTTATTTACTTATAAAGTGGGAGAATATACACTCCTATTCTAATAAGCTAATCGTATGATCTACTAGTTTAATTTGAAAAACTAAATCTAAACTAAATAGGCTATTTAAATTTATATAAAAAACGTACGCTTCTACAAGAGAGAAACAGGAACAATAATAAACATTAACTAATCTGACAAACTAAAGACAAATAAGCGAAACGAGAACAACGACAGGCGACGTGACCACGGAACGGTATTTGTAAATTTAGTTTATGAGGTGCATTTGGCTATGTAGATGTATTCATCATGACGTGTATAAAGGCATGTATAATCTAAATTTAACGTGGGTTAGACGGCGGGTCGTCTATTTAATAATAATATTTAGTAATCTAAATATTTGTATGTAGTTTAATATAAAATATGAATTTAATCAATAATTTTGTTTTCTCAATTATACGAGTGTGATAATAATGACTTCCTGACCGATTTCGACCACGACAGCCAATGTAGAGTAGCCACTTACGGATTTACGTGCTTTTCGAAACTTGAAAATGTGAATACTGCAAGTTTCTAGAATTCAGAATGAAACTAAGAATTTATCGAAAAAAATCAAGGTTAATCCGGAATATGAATGAGAAGAAATTGCAATGGACATTCAATTATCGGGTGTGAATGAAGCTTTATTATTACGAGATATTAACCAGGTGCCTTGTATCGACCGAAATAGCATGTCCCAAATCGGGTTTGATGGGCAAAATTTTTGACCTATATAACTGTAGAACTGTTATGTTCGTAGCAGAACCCAGTGGATGTAGCGTAAGCCCTAAGTGAAGTCTACAGTGATATAAACATATTAAAATCACATGTACTATCACTTAAGCTAAAAAGGTCCGGGAGCACAGATATTATATCTTAGTTTCCAAATTTGATGGGGCATTGGCGAAGGAATGCGATCGTGACATTGCCATCGGGTAGTCTATTTGCTCGTCCGGCTTCCTATGTAATAAAAAACCCTCGTCAATACATTGTTTCTCACTTACATCCGAGTTGAAAAGGAGTACCCAATAAATAAAGGATACGAAAGATTGCACATCCTAACCATATACGAAGCACAAGGATCAACTAAAGAGACTGCAGTAACAAACACGCAATTAGTCAGCAGCATTCCCCAATTGGTTGTGGCTGTGAGCGTCACACGAAGATGTGAATATTACAATTTATCTTGTAAAATAATGATTCAAAATTGTATTCGAATAAACTATATTTTTGATTTCGATTTTAAAAACCGTCAAGAATATTTTTATTTTATACGCATTTTCAAATTATATATTTATATAAATTATATATATATTAGTAAAGACACATATGTATGTGTTATATATGTATATAACCTTCATGGTGAAACCATCAGCAGATAAATTTTAAGTATACGTAACGTTTTTTATGCTTGTCCGTTTATTTGTCCCACAGCAAATTTATCCATTTATATTGAGTCATAAAAATATTTCTTATATATGTATAACCATACACCATGTTTAATACTGTCCGCAGAAATGTGTTTTGACCACATACTTAATGCTGTATACTTTATTTATTACTCAAATGCTTATTTTTATGATCGACAAGCATGCAATAAAATCCTTCGAATATTTAGCAATATTCTTGTTTATAAATAGAAGGAAACCTGGTTATGACATATTTAATACGATTAGGCTTTTATTATTATATATTTTATTTTTATATCTGATATCGATTTCAAGTAAAGGCTAATGAAATTCTTGTCATTCTAACGGATACATAAGTAGCAAACCAAATAGATTCAGTTGTGTTCTAGGCTATAGCTTCATTTGGCTCTAAATTTAGTTACATTTTTTTCAGACTTAAAAAGCAAAATTTTATTTAAATACAAAATTTGAGAGTTATCGTTAAAGTCGTTTCCGAGACACGAGAAATAAATTTAGTATATTGTATATTTTAGTATATAAATAAGTATTTATAAGAATTACTTCATATAAGAATGGCTGTATATTTATTATGAAATATGTATAAATTAAACATTTTTTTATAATATAATATATAAATACTTAATATTTTACAATTGATTTTAAAACGTGCTCAAAAATTGTTGTTTTGGCGTCACCGTTTTAAATTACTAGCATAGTTACAGTTAACGCTAGACAAAATGTTGTCCAAATTGTTTATAATTACGATACTAGTTGTTACTAATAATAATTTCGAATGTTTTGAAACGTTGAAATAACTCTTTCATTGATTTGATTTGTAGCGATGTATCGCTCTTCAGTTTTTGTGGCGTTATTTCACGACCTACCAATCCTTTTTGCGTTCTAATCGGACTTTACATTTATTAATATTATCTTTAGCAAGCGATAATAATTAATGTCAAGCAACCTGGCCAACTAAAGGCAACAGTTCATTACATGACAAACATGTCGGGTACATGTCGGGTACATGTTTGTCATATAATTCAAATTGAACGCAGGCGATCTATTCGTTTCATGCATTTGGTCAATGCTTACCTAACTCGTTAGTAATATGTACAGAAAATAATATGACATTCGCAAATAAATGAGCGAGAACCGCTGGCGAATTATAGCCTATAATTTTAGTTCAGACAGTTCAATGTGAAATGAATCAATGTTGCACAACCATGATCTAATTTGTTGGCCATTAGTGCTTAATGAATTAGTTAACACTAACGCTAACATAAAACGTTAAACACGTTTCATTATTCAAGTAATACTGTAAAATTAAAAAAAGGCTTCCTTGGTTGATAGCCACTCAACCAAGAAAGCCTTTATCTTATAGGTGTATAATGTGTCAGTCATCACCTTGTGGCGCCTCCAGGAGCATGGTTGATAGGTAAACTTTGGAGTAAGTGCTTTCAGCCATGGTGACTGATGCGACGCTTGATTTCTACGATTCACTCCTGGTAATTATACGATAATCGACAGTATGAGCGGATAACACGGTTTTCCTTCGTTGTGGTGGGGAAGGAAACTTAGTTTCATTCCGAAGTTCAGACTATTATTTTTAATGAGTACGTCAGGCTCAAATAAGTAATTGCGAATACGGTCGGGATTATGAGCAGCTTAAGAAACAGCCCGCGAAGTCAAGATCGATGTATTTTGAAGTGAACACCGTGTGGCAGTCGTCGTGGATGCGTTATATTAAAAATACTCCGTAGTGCTTCGATTAATGTAGAGCATGCAAATTGTATAAAATATTTATGTGTGATAAACCAAAAAACATTGATTTTATATATGCATCTGACTATATTTTAAATAAATTTAAAATTTAGTTAAACTTATTTTCAGAACATGTATTCGCTTAGATTATTTATAATATATTGAAATTTCTTAAATAAGACTTAAAGCTTACACGATACGCCTAAAGATTCTATAATATAATATAAAAACAATACAAAAACATTAATATACAAAAAAACATATTTAAGTTTAAACAAAAATTATACGAAAATTTAACAGTTACGAGTATGTAGGTAGAAACAGAATTACACCGAAGCCCGAGCGCGACAGTCACAGAGTTGCTAAACGAATGTATCGTTGTCGTAAATATCATAAAGCGCGTCTGTTTCGTGCTGTCGGAGTAAAAATTTAGTTTAAACTTTCGTAATTGCAGAAGTTTCGCGAAATATGTCTCCGGGCGAAATTAGTAGCAGTTGAATTTAATAAAATTCAACTCGGCACAGACCAGACCGCTCGCACTGATGCAAAACGACACAACTTGGGTTATGAACTCTTATTATATTTAACGTTATAAGTTGTTCTATTTTTAAAATTCCTATTAAAATGTAATTCAAACTAGCAGCTATTATTAGAATTAAATTGAAAGTAAAGTGAATTCGGAATGTTTATTTTATCGATAAGGACCGGATTTTTATCGAATGAAATGAATGTTTTGGTCTCACAATATTTCATATAACATTTATGGAAGTTTTTCAATCTGAATAACTACTCTACTCAAATCTCACTTAAAATGAATGCATACTTTATTCGGATTAGCGCGTTGAAGCAGTTTTGATTGTTATTTTATAAGTTTGTAAAAAATTAAGTTACTAAATACTTAATATGTAATATTCCTAAAGGAACCAGTGAGTTTAATAATTAATTATTTTTGTACCAATAGTTGAAGTAAATCAGCTCTTTGAAATATGTATAAGAATGATACCCTGATTACTTACTGATACTGATTACTTTATTCTATCTTTATTTATTATTCCTTTAATTATATATGGACATATGATATATATATATATATATATATCTGAACTTCCGTTGTCCACGGTCTCGCAGCCAAATCTTGTCTTTTAAACCACAAACGTAGGGGCAGTAAATACCACTCCTATGTGCAACCTTATCTTCAATATTACCTGATTTTTTTCATTACGCTTCATGAATGTGGATTAAATGCTGAGCAAATTTAAATGAAGAAACTGTGGTCTGTCCAGAAAGACCACACAACACACACAAGACTTTTAGACTAGTTTAGTGGGTCATATTCTCTTTGTGGCTTTGTTCCAACATTCACTTTGCGGTTCGTCGATTTTTTTTTCGTTACGCATCTCGTTATGGTTGACGAAGAAAAAAGGGACACACTACTCAAAACCATGAAATGTCCGGAAATAATATATAAAGAATATAATAAAATATAAATTGTCTGGTAATCGGTATTGTGAATAATGCCTCAATGCCGCGGCGCTAGTTAAAGTAATGAAAAATTTAAAAAAAAAATTTGACGCTGGGGAAATCTTTGAAAAGATATTCGTTTGGGGAACCGAACCCATCCAGTACCATGCTCTGCTCTTTGCTCGGCAACTCACCTCAAGGGAGGTGGAGTCAGAACTCGATAATTTAATTGCGTTAAGTTTGGGTGTGATGTTTTGCAAACATATTGATAATTCAAAAGTACTTTAAATATGGTAACATAGCTTAATTATCATTGGGTATTTAAGAAACATTTCGTTGTTTTCTTTTTGCAATCGGATTACGATAATAAGGATTAGGATAATGCGAAATTCAATGAGAAATTGAATGGATTTAGTTTAGTATGAAATAAGATGTGTTGTATTGTTTATGTTCATTCGGGTAGATGCTATTATCTGTTAATATGATTATATAATTATTTTTAAGAAATAATAAATAAAAACAATTTAAAAATAAATCCAGATATAATAATGGTTTATACCTTAGTTATTAATTGAAATAACTAAGGTGGTTCTTAAAGGCAAGCTAGTTCGTAAAGTATCGCTAGTGTTTGTTCCATAATTGTGTACTATACAGGAAAGCCATAAAGCAGATTATTTTCTTACATATTTTTACATTCGTATTGTTTGCTGTTTCCGTGGTAACAGTTTACTACAAAATAAACATGATATACATACATAGCATGAAAGATAAAAATATATATATATCAGCTTACCGCCGTCCACTGCTGGACGAAAGCCTCCCCCATAGAACGCCAACCATCCCGATTTTGGGCAGCCCGCATCCATCCCGTACCTGCCACCTTTTTCAAATCGTCGGTCCATCTTGCCGCAGGGCGTCCTACACTACGTTTGCCTAAGCGTGGTCTCCACTCCAACATGTGTCGGCTCCATCGGCTAATTCTACGCGCGATGTCGGTGACTTTAGTTCTCTGGCGAATGTCCTCATTTCGGATTCTATCTGCCAGAGAAACCCCAAGCATCGCACGTTCCATAGCTCGCTGAGCGACCTTGAACTTGTGGACCAGTCGAACAGTGAGTGTCCACGTTTCGGCGCCGTAAGTCATAACAGGCAGGACGCACTGACAAAAATATAAATAACTTAATCTAGTTGAATTTTTTACATAGGCCCTTTTGTAATTAAAGCCAACATGGCCAACAAGCAATAGTGGTTAGAACGCGTGAATCTTGACTGGTGATCATGGGTTTAACAGCATCACTGATTTTGCATGTGCTTAATTTACGCTTATAATTCATCTCGTGCTTGACGGTAAAGGAAAACATCGTGAGCAACCCTGCTTGAGTATACCACCTGCCTACATTGGAGTAGCGTGGTGGAATAAGCTCCCCCTCAAAAAAAGGAGAGGAGGCCTTAGCCCAGCAGTGGGACATTCAAAGGCTGTTACTTTTGTACTTGCATTATGTTAGACGCTGAATTGTGTCGAAAACAATGTCATCATCGGCAAAACAAGTCACGTAAAACGATTTCCGTATTACAGGTTTGCGGCAAATCAATTACCGATGGACATATTATATTATCCTCCATGACAAACTAAAATCTACGTTCCCGAATCGTCGGTGAGCGGTGGTCGAATATTTTATAACATTAGAGAATATTTTGGAAAAAAAAACCTGTTTCTTAAAGTTTTAAACGAGTTTTGAATTTATTTTAACAGCGTAATCTCGTGGTAATTGATTAAAAATAAAAGGTTAATCTGTTATATTTTAAGCAATTAAGATTTGCATTTTAAATCTGAAAGAACAAATCTGATTATCAGTTAAGCATTCCCAAAACGTATTTTTTTCATAAGAGATGTTAGCTTATTTTTGGTTTTATTGAGGCTTTTCCTATTTAATTATTGAAATAATAAACTAACTAACTATTTTTAATTATGATTAACTCAATGGTAACTGTAAGCTGCTAACCGGACATGGCTGTTTTGGTAAATACCTGCATGGGATAGTGAAGTGGGAGGTATTACCCTCCTGCCACGAGTGCTCCTGCCACACACACCCTGACTGGACGGAATACGCTGCGTGGGTGCCTCAAAGGCATACCCTGGTGGAAATAATCGGAGAAGATCTGCCAAGCGTGAATGATGTGGGCGACCGCGAACACCTACAAATAGAGGCCTGATTTTAAGTGCTCACATCCAGTCAGTATATAAAGCCATAAAACAAAACAAAAACAACGCAAAAACGCAAGAACACAAATATCTGTGAATAATCTTAATGTGTATATAAAAAGACATTTATTTACGGTGTGCGTAACTGCTTGCTAATTATAGATATAATAGGTCTCTTAAGCTTAGCCACCGTTCAAAATGAGTATAGAAACACGAAATATTAATATTATATAGTATAAAGATATATTAGTTAATAGCTAAATATGAATGATGAATGTCCACTCTCTCAAACGGACCAAATGGCCACTCTGTACAAAGCTCGAGCTCCAGTAAATATAGTGAATATTAAAACCAAATGAAAAAGAACGTCCCTCGTATCGTCCACCGCATATAACGCTCCGGTTAATATATCTGAAACGGCCATTAATTGAGTGCGAACCGCCGCCGTTCTCCGCACCTTTGTTTAGCTTCCATTGTCCCGCAGTAATCTTAATTGTTAAAACGGTAAAAAGTTTTTATATTATATTTTTCGGATTATGTACAAATGTATATAAAAATATATTTATCCGTTGGAATAATTGTTTTGCGTTTTTTAAATTAATCAACCAGATTTGCCTCTGGACCTCCTAATGACTGGAAATATGTTACAAGAAATCTGTAAGTCATTTATCTCAGTTCTTGCAATGATAATGCACTGTTTACTACATAAATACATCGGGTCGCTCATAAATCAAACCAAAACACATAAATATAAAGTTCTAATTGATTTAGTGAATGTCACCCAATTAGACGTGCCTGCTCAAATAATCATAGGTATTGTCTGAAAGATGAATTTCAGCCACCAGTTATGTAAGCGAAGATAAATAAACTAGTGTCAAGAGTGTGAGTCGATTGAATGAGGTTCAAGATTTATGTATTTCTTATCTTTTAACCAATTTTAGGTAAACAGATGAGCATGAACAGATGTGCATGACATGGAATAAGCCACCTGATGCTAATCGGGCATCTTTACCAGCAGACTCTGAAACTGTAAGATCACCTGGTGGTAGGGCTTTGTGCAATCCCGTCTGAATGGGTACAACCCACTCATCAGATATTCTGCCGATAAGCAGCAATACTTAGTATTATTGCATGTTGGTTTGAAGGGTGAGTGAGCCAGTGTAACTACAGGCACAAGGGACGTAACATCTCAGTTCCCAAGGTTAGTTGCGCATTGGCGATGTAAGGTATGATTATTATTTCTTTCATCGCCAAAGTCTATGGGCGGTGGTGACCACTTATCATCAGGCATCCTATTTGCTCGCCTATAACATAAAAAAGAAGTATAATAAACCAATCCTTAAAACGAAAATACGTTGACAAGCATAGGTCCCTTGAACTTGTAATTACAATAGCTCGCTTATATTTAAAATCACAACACAGCTATTTAAAATATTACTATTTAGACGATCCAGCAAAAAGCGTTACAGCCAGTAATATACATACACACACATACACACACATTGTTGTGATTGTTATATATACGATATATCGATGGCAGCAAAGTAGACACGGACATCTGCAAAAAGTGCTTTTTTTACAAAAATAAGATGTATAATATTTTTTAACATTATAAATCATATTATCATCGCAATCATATATCATATTATATATATTATTTAAAAAAAAGTACTCAAAAAAATGCAGATGTCCGTATCTACTTTGCTGCCATCGATATTGTTTTATACTTGATTTATTTAAATTATTCTTTTCAGTATTGCAACGTTCATCGAACTTGACATGTGTTAGTAGAAAGATTCACAAGAGAATCGCAAGCTTTTCATATCTTACTTATCTCAGATAATATATTATATAATACTTAATACCTTCGACGTTTTTGTACGAAAGAGGCATGATATATGCCTTCATGTTTAAAAAACTAATCAAAAAATTGTATGTTCCTCTTAGTATCAATAATAAAGAGTAAACATTTGCTGGGTAAAGGTCTTTTCTTCTGTAAAGGGGAAGGTTTGGATATAGGTTTGGATAAGGTTTGGATTGGTGGATACACCAATATTATCCACTAAACTACATTAGAGCAGCAACATTACCTTTGCTGGCCGTTATTTTTCCTATTACCTTTAATGTATTTCTTTAAAACCTTTAGTTATGCCTGTTTTAAGAGTATTACTAATATTCATTTTAATCCCAATTAAGTTTTAATATTATGTTAACGGATCATGGTACCTAAGATCGAAGTTGCGACTATCAAATCCGTCATTACATCTTTGAGCTACTGAGGTTTAAATTTTTGTATGTTTTTTTTTTTTCAATTGAGCTAAATAATTAAAAAAAAATTATGACATTTCAGTAGCACACGATATAAAATGGTGTAATAAAAACAAATAAACGATATACCGTGGAGGTATTTTTTTATTATTATTATTATTAGTTTAGGTGGGTAGATGAGCAAAATAGCAATCTGACGAAGCGATTCGAGCGAATAATATCTTCAACAAATAAAACCGATAAATAATGACACCTTGAAAACATTTTCCTTAAAATTTCTTGAAGAGATTTCAAATAAAACATAACTGTTAAGTTTACACGAGCACAATATTACCTGACACAAAATAATATGTACCAATGTATTGACTGAAAATCCGCACACTTCAATACAGTGTCGATTGACGCTGTGAATGCCAGCGGTGGTTTCCTTTTGTAGCAAACAAATGTTTTCGCCTTTTCAAATTTGTCTGGAGTTTCGCTTAAAGGCACGTCGAATATTAAAAGTGTAATGCAAAACAGGATACACAAGGTCCTAGAAATGAAAGTTCTCAGTTAATTTTTTTAGCGGTTTTTACGGTAATATAAAACGATAGACAAAATTAAAAATATATTTTGACGAGCCGGTTAGTGTGGATGGCAGATACTTGCTTTTCACGCCGAAGGTTGTGGATTCGATTCCCACCCAGGACAGACATTTATGTGCATGAACATGTCTGTTTGTCCTGAGTCTAGGTGTAATTATTTATATAAGTAAGTAATTTACAAAAGAAAAGTAGTATATGTAGCATATCAATTGTCTGGTTTCCATAGTACAAGTTCTGCTTGGTTTGGGATCGGATGGCCGTGTTTAAATGTCCCAGTATATTATTATTAACGATCTAAGATGCTATGTCCCAGTACTTATAATTGAATTTCTAATAGATCTATTGCCCTTATTAGGCTTATATTCCGAAATTCTGGAATCAAAGTGTGGGTTAAGCCAATACCAACCAATAGTGATTGGGGTTTTTAATCGTGCCTCAGAAAGCTCGTATACTCCCTTTAAAATGGCTGCTGTGGGTAATTTGAGGGTGGACATTGACCTTTTCACTATTCAAAGCGGAACACAGCAATATAAAATGTTGTTGGGTGTATATCTTTGGCGGTAGAATAACAGGCGAGCCTTTACGAAGCGCTACCGTTTGAAACAGATCAACTTAGACTATTGGCAAGCGTGAATTTAATGTTTTTTTTTTTTTTTAATTTGTTTCATTTAGACACTTAAAGTAAACCAACTCGAATAAATTATATATTACAATCTAAAACTCTTTATAAAATTTATAATTTTTTATATCAATTGCAGTTTCCAACAAAACCAATTAAATTATAATTAATTTTAGTACCAAATTCGTGGAAACTTTTTCTAGTTTTTTAATTTCTTTGTGTGTAATAATTAAAATAATCTTCAGCATTTATTTTAAATATTGAATATTGTTCAATATTTTAACTTTTATAAAAACAATGTAAGAATGTATTTTAGAATATCCTAGTTTATTTTTCCAACGGCTCTATCACACGCTGCGGAAGATTTCTAGTTTAAAAATTGTGTAGTCCAATGTATTCGTACGACCTCAGCAAAGTTGTTACATTGGAGCTCCGCCTCGCGGCAACTCTGATCTGTTGTACAGCAAGTATTGAAAAAGCATTTTGCATTCGTTCCGATACCGAGAATATTTCAATCTAAGCTCTTTGACCGCATGAATTCTTATATTGTCTCGTTAAGACCTTTTCCTTGTATACTTTATTGAGAAAGCAATTTTAAAAGGAATATTTAGATAATAACAGCTTCATGTTCTTTTTATATTATAAAAGATTAGTTATTGAGTTTATTGCTGTTTATATTTAGTAGAAACTACATCCCGTACCAATTTTAATTTTACATTTAATCGAATACTGTAACATTTTTACTGGTAGGTAGGTGGTAGGGCTTTGTGCAAGCTCGTCCGGGTAGGTACCACCCACTCATCAGATATTCTACCGCAAAACAGCAATACTTGGTGTTGTTGTGTTCCAATTTGAAGGGTGAGTGAGCCAGTGTAATTACAGGTACAAGGGATATAACATCTTAGCTCCCAAGGTTGGTGGCGCATTGGCGATGTAAGCGATGGTTAACATTTCTTACAATGCCAATGTCTTTGGGCGTTGGTGACCACTTACCATCAGGTGGCCCATATGCTCGTCCGCTTACCTTAACAATAAAAAAAAAAACAAAAAAACACATGTCGATTTAAAAATAACTATATGATATTGCTATTTTTTAATTTATAATGTAATCGTATTTCTCAATTAACTCATTATCTGTTAAGTATCCGCAGTATTTATAAAGCTTATTTGTTCTCTGAACATTGTAGAATCGTTTAAATTGTATAAATACTCTGAGTAATATAAACTGTTTCTGAACTTGTGATATCAAAGCAAACGAGGCGTTTTATTTAAACAGTTTCGTCCCTCGCACACTGTGGCGGGTCACATTTAACATAGCTACGCGTTTACTTCGTTGATATGTCTATAAAATTACCACCTTAAAAGAATATGTTGAAAATAAAAAGACGTTACTGTGAAATAAAGACTTCATATCTAACACCATATATATATAATCTTTGTTTTCGGCAAATACTACGTAACGTAAATGATCACCATCGGCCAAATATTTGACGTCGTCTATAAATATTATACATTATTACCATTGCCTCTTCAAACCGAAACACAACAATACTGAGTATTTCTCAGCTATTTGGCGGTATAATATTGAATTGATGGCTTGCAAAAAGCCTTGTACTGATTGGTATAATATTGTTTATGTGCTAGTAATATGTCTAATATTTTTTTTCCAGCCTTTTGCCGTCCACTGTTGGATGAAAGCCTCCCCTATCGCCAACCATCCCGATCTTAGACAGTCCGCACCCATCCCGTACCAGCCATATTTTTTAAATGGTCCACCTTGCCACAGGGCGTCCTACGCTACGTTTGCCTAAGCGTGGTCTCCTCTCTAACGTGTGTAACACCATAAATATTAATATTTATATTTAATATTTGAATTAATCACACTAATTCAAATATTGTTTTCATGTATATATTTAAATAACGTTATATGTCCCAATTTAATATTCCGTCTAGAATTGCGAAGTATAATTAAAACAACCAATCATTGAGACCAATCAATTCTTTATTTAATACAATTTACTTTTTATTAATGTAATGAAAATGTAATTTTTGCTTAGAGTATGTACGCTACCATATGTTAGTAACATCTCACATCTATTACAGGGATGATTTCACCGCTGTAAATTTTTTTATCACTCCTATATGCGTTGGTAGATAAACATATTACAGTTTTTTTGTTGCCTGGCGATAATTTATTTTATCACAGCACGAGATGAATTAACAACATAAATTAAGTAGATGCTAAATCATTATTGATCATGAATTTGAACCTTAATCTTCTGGCTAAGATTCACTTATTCTAACCACCGAGTCGTAATCGAGTTGTGTTGTAAATGATCTATAATTTCATTCTCTGTATTTACATATTAAAGGCAAAGGCTAGCGAGCTACGAAATTCGTTTTAAATTATTAATACTTAACCAAATTCCTTTTTATTTCTTTTTGAACCGAACAAAAGAGTTTGAATTAAACATAAATTAATTAACATCTTTAAATGAAGTCCAATCAAAGTGAAGGGTTCCTTGAAAGCCAAAGTAGAGACAGTTCAAGAAAAGGTTTTCTTCATCAATCCTTGACACCCTTTATCTAATTATCCCGAGAGCGCTGGAAACCTAATCACCTCTCAAACTTTTGTAATTTGAAAGTTATAGGACATCTCAAAAAAAAAAGAAGTTAAGTTATTTTGCCTAATTTCATTCATTTTTTTTTTTTTTATAAAATGGGTCTGATGGGCGGCCAGACGGACAAATTGGCTACTTGATGTGGTCAGAGAAATTGGCGCTGTAAAAATATTTATCATTCCTTACATTCGCCATTACACTTGAGAACTGACATATTATGACCTACGTCTTTAATGTAAATGTAAAATTTGGCAGTAAAAAAAGTAATGGGTGGGTGGTACCTACTCAGACGGGCCTGCACAAAGCCCTACCATCAAGTAAATCAGTCATTCTAACAGTAATGACCCGTATAATGATGACAGTACCCATATAATGATTCTATTTAATCAATCAATAGCCAATCGTCGTCCACTACTGAACATAGGCCTCTCCCAAGGTACGCCAAAGCTCCCGGTCCTCCGCCTTCCGCATACAGTCGGTGCCCACCACCTTCTTAAGATTTGTGAACAAAATTAATATTTCAAAATAGGCTTATTTATATGCCACAGACAACCTTTTGTCAAAATAATATATATCATATACTTAAAACTTGAATGAATACATTTCAAACTATTGTTACTTAGTATTCGAACATGGTACATGGTACATATACATGGTATTTCTAATACGTCAATATAATCAACTTGAATAACTATTTCATTTATTATCTCCTTTTTACTACGTTGCCTCTAAGGGCCCCCACAGATTATATATATAATTATATTATAAAATTATACAGTATTATGCTTACCGCTTCAGTAATTTGCGGACAAATAGAAAGTCATACGAGTTTTATTCCGCACTTTAATTAAAAGTATTCGGGCTCAGCGGAATTTTCGCTATCTCGAAGCAAATAATACTCTTATGTAAATAAGCACAGTTCTGCACTAACATGAAATATAATTTAAATATAAAGGGAACAGTAAGGTTTCCTTTTAATAAAAAGGCAATTTCAAAAACAAACCTTAATCATATTTAATTTTAATGAAAAAACGAGGTCTGCTTTTTAATAATCTGCTATAAATATTTTTTTCATTGAATTAACATAATCTAAACTAACATTATAAAGCGAAAATTATTATGTCTATCTGTTACGTTTTTATGGCTAAATCACTGAGCTGATTTTATTGAAAATTGGCTACTATTATATCTAAGTAGAAATTAAATAATAAACTTAATTTAATGATAAACTTTCTAATCATGGGAAAGTGTTATCTTGAGCAAATTTCGTTATAATTTAGATTGTGTTGTAAGAATAGCGTGTTCGACATACAATTAATACGAAACATCGTTTTAGGTGAAGTCGGCACATTGTATCCGGTAACAATTGTGAAGTGTCTCGAAGCTTGCAGTGGGTACTGTCTGTGTGAAACAATACAATCTTAAACTTAGGTCTTAATTGCAAACTATTTATATTTATGGGGACATATTCTTCCTACATTTTTTAAATAGTTCAGAGAAAGTAGGTTTTACTACATATTATAATACTAGGTCTCCCGTCGCGTCCGTCTGTCTGAACGGAATAAACTCAAAACTACTGAACCGATTTTTATACGGCTTTCACAAATGGACAGTGTGATTCACGAAAAATTTTAAGCGTATAATATTCATTTTGTATAGCTTAGCGATATGATTTTTGAAGATGTTAGAAAATAAACTAATAACGGTAGTGGGCTTAAACGGTCGAGCCACTAAAAAGTTATCGGTTTTTTCTGTCGAATGTTCTCAATAGCTGCCCGAAATCTGGAAGTTGGAAGTTTGAAAATACCCGTTGGTCTGCGCCTGAACTTCGGTCATGTTGTATTGCCGTCTCATCGCATTATAAGAGTGAAGGAATATAGAAAGCCCCTGTGTTCGCGCACACACTTTTACACTATAATATGTTCTGCCCAGTTGGCTAATCTCTCTTGAGATTGATAGCTGTCGGTCAGGAGAATATCATCTCCTTGTGCCTGTATTTTATGAAATTGGTTTCTTGGGAGTATCAATATACTTTATTCGAGATTTTAAGAGTGTTTTGTACAAATCACAACAACAATAAATGTAACAATCTAATAAAATAGAATAAGTTTTTCGTTTATGCGGCATACTTTTTTTAAATTAACTTAACACATTAAAAAGAATCGTACCTACCATGTAGGAGGGTTTTCCCATACATGAACACGAACCAGGTGCATAAGAACTTCACGGTATAATTATTATTAGTTTAAGTTGTAGCTGGTTTATTTATAAACTGTAATCGTTACTAATGTAGTAAAAGTGAAAGTGAGTTTGATCTTTTACGCTTTCACGTCTTAACGGCTAAACCGATCACCATTAATTTTTATATACGCGTTGACAGGATACAGAAAAGGACATAAGGTAGCTTAAAACCTACCCTTACGCCTTTTCTCATCATACGCAGGCGAAAGAGAATTGGAGAAGAATTTTTTTTTTAAATTAAAATATTAATAATTTAAGCCATAAGTTTGGAATGCCTTGAATATCTTTTAAAAAATTAAAATATACTATAAAACATTTCATTTCTATATATTATATTCTATATATAAATGACATAATTGCTTGAACTCTTAGGAAGGATAGGTTATACTTTTAGAATTAATTGGACCGATCCGATATTAAAGGAATATGTAAAGTCAATAAATGTGTGTTTGAAACTAGGACAGGGTATTGAAATGTTTTAAAGTATTTGAAAATACTTGTAGAGTCGTTCCGCATAGTTTTATAACCTCAGCACGAGTACATATAGAAGTATCCTCATAATGGTCCCGGGGAGATAATTAAGAATCCCCGAACTAGTTTTACAGGCGATAATTTTAATACTATATTAATACTACTAAAATACGTTTCCAAATTCATTTTAAATTATAGGATTACATTAACAGCGTTCAATCCGCCATTTTTTGTTTTCTTTTTATGTTTTTTACATAATTAAGAAATGTAATATTTTTTAATAAATTTTAAGTTTTTTTTGGTAGGAGTCGTTTTAGAAAAGTTTGTTTTTCAGATATTCATATTAATATAATGGCTGTAAGTTAATGATGAATATTAATTTAATGAATTAACTTAATAATAAATATTAATTTAAAACCTTTATAAGCGGCTCACTAACAATGTGAATTATATATATTTTTTAAATTTTAAATCAAGAATATTTGTCTTTAAATTAATTTGAAAAATATTAATGTCCAAATTAAATTTACATTTTAAAAGCCAAAATGGTGGAATTAACTGTACCGGAGATTACGGTTCAGATCCAGGCAAGCACTATTGAGTTTTCATGCTTAATTTGAAACCCTGTGTGTTTTCACCAACCCACGTTGGAGCATCGCGGTGGTGCATTTATGGATTGTCACTTTTGTATAATAATAATATTCCTCCAATTTCTCATCTCCTCTCATTTAATTAAATAATAATTCGACTTAACCTATTATTAAGTATATATAAATTGAATAAATAGTTGTATACTTCGAGACTTAGAAATACCATTACAAAATCCATAGCCAACTTAATCAATACCAACACATTTTTCGTTAAATAGCTTTTATGTGTACGAACCTCAGTCATGATTTCAACTATAGTATTGAAAATTGAACTATTTGAGATGAAATACGTTTCACGTTCAATTGAACAGACCATTTATTGTTGGATACAAAGGACAGCCTTACGGAGAATAAACGAAAAACACTCTAATTCACCTGTGATAAGGTTGTGTGCTCGTGAATAGTGGGTATGTGTATGCCGCAATAGTTTTTTCATTACGGTACAACTAAGCAGTACTCGCATACTGGGCCAAGTCGCTATGACATAAATATTAGAATACACAATTCAATTTTTTTTTTGCTGTATTGATTATTACAAAAAATATTTTTGAGTAATTTAACAGCATACGATTACTCTTAATTAACGATGACCAAATATGACAAGATTTCGTTTATTTATATAACTGTCTCCGGTTTCAATTAAGACAATTGTGATGAAACTTTAATATTTAATGACAGTGAATACAAGAGATATTTATTTTAAATTTAACAATAGGTATGTGGACTCTTACTGTTTATTTCCGTGAGACTTTTTTAGGTCTCATTATCACCTCGCCGGTCCGGTCGCCACTCTCCGTATTATATGGCGACACGTACTCTAATAACGGCCGTCGGCAAGCAGACAACATTCATACAATATTCATAGATACGAAGCTCGTCATCTCGAGATCGCAAATAGAACCTACTTGTAGTGAACTTGTGTTATTAGATGCGTTATGTTAATAAGCTCTCGAAATATACAATACACTGACAACTTGTACAATAAAATATTACAAATAAATGATCAGCCAAACGCAAAATAACTTTATTCGGTCATAAAATTCATACAAAAAATTGACATATTTTTTTTATTTAACTCATATCGAACTAGTAGATAATACATCGGCTAAATTATTCAGTTTTTATTTGTATTTCTATTTCAAATATCTTTCATTGTTTCTATTAAGTCGTTTAATTTAAAAAGTATGTAAGGTATGTTATATGTATGATTCTTTTATTTCATACAATAAATGAATATATCCGTAATTTAATTTGAAATTGAAAACTAAATTGTTGTCTGGTTTTAACAAACACACAGGAATTTATGTTATTTTTTATTTAAGCTTTAAAAAGGATATTGTAATTAATAAGTGCATAGTAAAGAAACAGATTTATGATAGAAATCAATATTGGATTACTTTAGATTTAATTTGCTTCGTCCGTAATCTTCTTTTGTGATTTGTAGCTTTCATAGAGCAAATGCGAGTAAATAGACACAGTAATTTAGGATTAGCTTCTCTACGAGATAGTGATGTGATCGAATCGTGGCATCTTGCTAAATCTCTATCGTATGGTTATATTTCAATCTGTAACTTAATCTCTCACGGGTAAAATTATTATTACTATTGTCGTGTGTGACACTCAAGCAGGATATATATAATTAAATTGTATTTGATTACCA
Organism: Nymphalis urticae; assembly: GCA_905147175.2. NCBI lineage: Eukaryota > Metazoa > Arthropoda > Insecta > Lepidoptera > Nymphalidae > Nymphalis > Nymphalis urticae. The sequence goes on from LR989991.1 coordinate 11,458,420, forward strand.
AATACAAAGTTATTGTATTTAAAATAATCGAAACGAGAAACTCTTCTTGGTAAAATCATCAGACATTTAATATAATTCTGTAAAATGGTGATTTGAAAGTGCTTCAAAAAGCTAAAATATATTTTGAATTATCTTTTGGTCCAATTTGGCCCATTTCTTCAACTACCAACTTGGTTTTTACGAGTTTATATATATATATATATATGTATATATATATGTATACTATAGTTTTTATATATATATATATATATGTATACGTTTTATGGACTTCCATGTAATTAACTATGTAGGTACGTACGAACTGAAATATTGCAACCCCATTTTCACCTATTTCCAGACTTCCGAATAATTTGCACACGTACAGGTTGACCCGAAAAAACTCCCACGTTTGAAAGTCGAATAAAACAAAAAGCAATACCGACAGAAAGTTGTTTATTAAAAAATATAAAATTGTGTTAAAACTGTTTACAAGTTAACTGTTGCGTTATGGGTTAAATTTAAAAATATATAAAAATATAATTATATAAAATCTTAACTAATTCACGGCCTCACTGGTCTAGCGATTATCAAATATCTATAGTAGATACTTATATTCTGGATTCAAATCCAGATTGGGTCAATAAAAAGTTACTGAGTTGTCAAGTTATTTTCAGATGCATCCCGGAAGTTGACAGTGTTAACACTCCCGTTACTTGAAAAATACTTAAATGTTATGGTCTTCACTTTGAACTTATGAGAGAGAGAGAGAGAACACAGAGTGCAGCTATATTTCTTCAGTATATCCTGACTAGTCTCCATTGAGAAAGACCGCTGATGCCGAAAGTGGTTAGGAGGACAAACATGTAAACGTCATCACTTGTTAGGGATGACAATGAATCCATGTCGTTAGTAAGAATTACTAAGCCGTATGGGATTTTATTGAAAAAACTTCTTTATTCAAACTTGATATTTGATTCTAGCTAGATGGTACAACATATAAATATGTATATATTTCTATCGAGAAATTTTTATTCTATTGTTTTTGATCTGACAATATTTTATTTTAAAAAAGTATTAGCAATTTTGCTGTATATCTCCTTTTATAGAAAAAATATTTTATCAAATGAATCTTGAATCATGAATTGAGCGCGTTGAAACAAATAACAATTTTTCAGCAATTATATAATAGTATAAATATAAAATGTCATAGAATTTCTTTTGATACCTACAAATTGAGTCCCTGATACGATCTCTTTAACTGAGCTCATAGAAAAATTTTGCTAGCCCATGTTCGAATCTTTGATTCATATATTCTATCCTTCTCGGCAAATGTTTTGATGCCAGTATTTGTATAGAGTAAAAAATTTGCTACAAAATATTGTTCAACTTCTAAGTGCTACTCTATTGTATCGGATTGCGTACATTTTTAAACAAATTAACAGACTCTAACTAGAAAACAAGGATGAAGATGGATACGGCGTTCTATTTTTAAAAATTTAACATATTAAAATGTCTCGTGTATCCAGCCAAATGATATGAAGCTGAGTCGCGTAACTTGACACGAGAGTGACGTTCGTACATTTTCAGAGTTTTGGAAAAACCCGTCACTTTATACGGCTGTGTATTGTTTATTTTTTAAATTACCATTGTAAATAAATGTGCACATTTACTGTTTGTAATTTTGATCAGTAGCACAATCATCGCTCGGATATTATCTTATTGTTTTATACTATTTATGACTCTTTACTTTAGAAAAAAAAACTGTAATTTTGTCCTTACGACTATAAGAGATTCAAACTGTTTCATTATCATATCTGTTTTTTTTTTATTATTATATTTAACATAGTTGTACTACACAAAAACTCTTTTAATTTGTAAGGGTTATATTCACGAACCACATGTACTTATCTGCAGTTGCTTTAATGGAGACAGTACCCACATACACACTGCGCTCTACTTTGTATTCGCACAAAAACCGTTATGTGGAAGGCTCACCGCGGACCACGCAACGATGCACGCAACAAGAGCTTGATTGTATAACAGGAGAAATTGTAGGAGCGCGAAGCACTACAGTGTTATGAATACAGTAAATACGCACCCTGATGATATTATAATTGCCATAGAATTTAATTTGAGTTTAACAAGACTTCCCTCGATAAACATTTTGCTCGTGAATCGTGTGCGTGGGCGTGGGCTTATCAATTAATGTAAAACATTTCGTATTAAACGAGGTTAAGAATGTTTGGTTTTAACGCAATTGTTTTATTAATTATTACTTGTTGTGTAGATTTTTACAATTTTAGGAATGATAATAGCAACATATCAAATTCAAATTTGAGTTTCAATATATATAACGTTTGAGTCAATCATGCTTAACGCAAAATGGTTTCAATTCTTTCATGAGTTCTGAGACGAATAGACAATTTTTTTTCTTCTTGTAAGCGGTTACAAGATTAATATACAGCTATTCAAATATTAAACACATTTTTGTATTATAACAAGCAAACCTTTATGCATTCAACAAGTAAGTGCGGCCCACAATCACTTCACATTCGAATTCGGTATAATAATATTAATAAATAATTTGTATAAATTATGTGTTCCAGTTTGAATAGTTCGTGTAATGACAGATTTTGACCTGTAATTTAATGATTAGCTGATTGTATGACTGTATTTACAGGTCGTAAATGAAAAGTGATCTCGGCTTTTAATATTGACCTTATAAAAAGTGTAAGGTTATCTGGAAATCCACTGGCAGAGAACGCTTTATATGTCCCTATACCATGGCTGTGTTTCTCTTGGCTCAAGTAAAAAGCAGCGGAATTCTATACCATAGTTGAATGCAAGGATCACTTGCACATGTTACTGTAACCTTCTTTTATTATCTTTTTCACGGAGTAGAAACATTCATAACGGTACTCGGTTCCCATGGGGGGGGGTCGAGTTATGTGGGATTCTTACCCGCTAAAACCACTGCGATGGCCGTCCTCGGCATGCATCGGAAAGGCCGCGGGATCGTGTTGATATAGCGCATCCGTGGCCTCTCCCGTGCTGTGCTTCACTCGTGGCTCGGCGGAGCTCTCCACAAGAGTCGAAGGTAATCTCGTCCCCCACACTCATCGCTAGTGCGTAAAGCAGCGCGAGGCCATCCCGGCATCCTCCTCAGGGCCGTCTATTGTAAGCCGGCTATAAGGTTGTATTTTAAGTGTAACAATGTCTTTTCTCGTGATCCAGATATTCAGGAGGATAATAAAATCAATTAGGTACCTACTATAATTTTTGTTAACAAGTCTTAAAAATATATATTTAATGTACATTGTTTATTATTTTGAATAGTTTCTCATATAAATATATTTTATAAAAAAAAAATTATAGCCAATTTATACTGTCTACGAGAATTACTGTCAAGAAAATTGTATTAATCTTGATATTTATAAAAATATATATTTGTTCCATACTGCAATTATATAAATAAATAACTACAACAAACACTTAATTGTGCAAAGAAAAAAAACGTCTAACGGAAGTAACACCCAGTCGTACCTCTCAGAGCTAGTCCGTCTTTCGTCCAGACAATCGGAATTACGGTTCAAAGGAAAAATGCTGCTAGCATTCTTTCTATTATTCCACGCGGTCAAGATTTGTTAACTTTGGGTCAAGTAGTCATTTTTAACTTTGGGCTGTGATATTTAATGAAGATTATTAAAATTAATAAAATATTATCGTAGTTTGGACGATTTTCCTTTATATTACAATGCATATACATTAAAGGTTATACCAGAAACACTACTTGGCAGAGTGTCCGTGAAAGTTGGCAGGGATCAAGATCTCATATTGGCAACGTACAAATAAGATGTATTCAAGTATATTCCAAGATAAAATATAGTTTTTTTTTATTTTTTTATTATTCTGTTTGATAATTATTTGATCAACACACCTACGTTTAACGCGTATATATATGTCGGACTTCGAAAGGGTAAAATTGGGACAACAGGGATTTGTTGCTTGAAATTAATAACTTTTATTTTAGGAAAATGCTCCATTGGACAGTAACTGTAGCTGCTTAATTGATACTTTTAATGTTTAATTTGACGAGGCATGATAAGTTATAACAATGAACATAATACTCTCATATAAATTATATGATTAATAACTCATTTTTTTATTTTTAATTCCTAGTCTTACACTAGTATCGGTTGTCGATTTTTGACAAAAATACTCGATGTGTAATGGAAAAAAGTTATAAAAATCCAGAACTATAATATTTAAAATAAAAATTCCATTCAACACGAATGAAACATATAATTTTGTTTTCCGTAATTGAAGATATAAAATATTAAAATAATTATATTTACAAATGAAAAATTACTTTTTATCAATATTCTTCCTTCCTTCTTTATAAATACAATGAGTATTTATATTTTAAAGGTGTCTAGTGACTTCCGTCGCCCTTAGGATAAAACATTTCTTTCTTCTATAAAGTTTTAATATATATAATGTATGGTCGGCATGTTTAGTTTACAATTAGATCGTGGTTTTGATTTTTAGTAACCAGTGAGCACAATCTCCTCATTACACGAGGCGCAACTCTGGCTTAGATTTATTACACTTAAATTTAATTATAAAGTTTTATTCTAAAAATCTTATTCATTTATTATTAATAATTATTTATGAAAATTATAATGCTGACTGTACAAATATCAATATAAATATAATCTCATATTACTCAAGCTCTATGTGGGTCGTTTGAAGTAATTTCTTATAGAGATAAGATCTTCTTTGTAACAATGTTTTTTATTATATCCATTTCATTTATAAGAACAGTTTCAATTTATAAATTAAAAAAAGTATGTCTTTATGAATTAAAATAGTGTATTTTTTTATAGAATAGGAAGGCGGACGAGCGTATGGGCTACCTGATATAGGTATAGTAATAGGTAATATATAGGTAAGTGGTCACCAAACGTCTTTAGCCATTGGCACTGTAAGAAATATTAACCATCGCTTACATTGCCTATGCGCCACCAACCTTGGGACCTAAGATTTTATTTCCCTTGTGCCTGTAATTACACTGGCTCATTCATCCTTCAAACCGGAACACAACAATACCCAGTACTGCTGTTTTGCGGGAGAATATCTGATGAGTGGGTGGTACCTACCAAGACGAGCTTGCACAAAGCCCTACCACCAGTATATTTAAAATCAAATATAGATACGTATATTGCTGGTAGGGAAAAAGAGTAAATCACGAATGGGAGTCTTATTTATATGGCACAACACAGAAAACAGTTATACTATAACTAGACGAAGGAGTATATTATGCCTAATAATTTCAGTGAAATTAGACACATGCAGGTTTCCTCACGATGTTTTCCTTTACCGTCAAATACGAGATGAATTATAATCACAAATTAAGCACTGAAAATTCAGTGGTGCTTGCCCGGGTTCTAACGATCATCGGATAAGATTCACGCGTTCTTACTACTAGGCCTTCTCGGCTCAGTAGAATATTAATAGGCTAAGTCCATACTCTATATATCCATTTATAATGTAATTATTCGCAGTTAAAATTAGTCCTTGCAGTTATTAGCTTTTCCGGAGTAAATCTACGCATATCTGTTGTCGGTACAGTATATCTGTACTATTTTAATAATATTTCTCACACATTTAGTTTGTTTGGTAAGTTTTTCAATTTTTTATTCGAGTATAATACATATAAATTGACAATTATTTAATAATAATTATAATTAATGCTAATACGAGTAATATTTGCTGCATTATAAAATTATTTCATGACAAATATATCACGTTCAGTTGTTCAAAATGTGTTTAAAAAAAGAAAGTCTTTTTTTAAACACATCACGTAGTTATTGATATTGATCGAGTGTTTTTGAAACGAGTTTTTGCTTTAAAGCTGTAATATATCATTTTTGACTGCCTCGTTGGTCTAGTGGCTTGATATAAGGCCGTAGACTCGGAGGTCCTGGGTTCAATTCCCAGGTCGGGCCAATAAAACGTTATTGGGTTTTTCTGTCAGAAAATTCTCAGTAGCAGCCCGGAGTCTGGAAGTTGGAAGTGTGTTCACTCCCGTGCCTCGGAAAGCACGTAAAGCCGTTGGTCCTGCGCCTGAACTCTTTCCGGTCGTGTCGAATTGCCGTCCCATCGGATTATGAGAGTGAGGGAATAGAGAGTGCACCTGTGTTTGCGCAAACACTTGTGCACTATAATATCTCCTGCGCAGATGGCTAATCTCTCTTGAGATTGGCCGCCATGGCCGAAATCGGTCTGGAGGACATTATTATTATATCATTTTTAACGACATTATTTCATTTTTTTTTTCGTGTCCTCCCACTTGTGAGATCGTTATCGAGTCTCTGAATCCGCATTAACTCTTCATCCGCCTCCGGCATGATGCATGACACTCGTAACAATTTCCCTGTTCCTACGCATCGGTGACATTTCCCATCGCAATCCCATTGACTAGCAATATTGAATAAAACGTTAGGCATCGTAGATATTGAGATTTTTTTTCTGCGTATCCGTGTTACACCTATCTATGGGTATCATTTGGTTATTTACCGTATTACGCTAAGGTCATTCAATGTTGTTTTGAGAAATCGTAGAATACGATATATATGATATGTATGTATGTTTTGATATATATATATATATATATATATATATATATATATATATATATATCATATATGTATGTATGTTTTGATATATATATATATTCTGTTCAATGACATCGTTATTCCTTACTGCCATCATGTAAAAGACCTTGGTCTTCATATTGATTCCACATTAAGCTGGTCTGTGCATATCTCCGAAATCAGCCGCTCAGTCACAGCCACGCTAAGGTGCCTCAATCGACTTCGAAATTTCCTTCCCATCAAGACTAAGATATTACTTGTGCACGCTTTGGTCTTTCCCATAATCGATTATGCAGACGTATGTTATTCCGACCTTAACGAAATTCATCGGAATAAACTTGACCGTCTCTTAAATAATTCTTTGCGCTTCATCTTCTGTCTTCGTAAGTTCGATCATATTTCTCAGTATCGTGACAAATTAAAATGGTTTACTTTTCGACAACGTAGAGACTTCCGATTACTGTCTTCTCTTTTCTCTATTCTCTTTGACCCTCTCTCTCCTGATTATTTGAAAGATAGGTTAAAATTTTTGCGTGATAATCACAATCGTCAGCTGCGCTCTAACGATTCTTACCTTCTTTCTGTTCCTATTCATACTTCTGGTTTCGTTTCTAATTCTTACTCCGTTCAAGCTGTCCGATTATAGAACAAATTACCTGAGCATATAAGGAAAGCCTATAAACTTACTTTCAAGACTCGTCTCCGTGAGCATATCTTGTCAGAAAACTCCTAGTTCTCTTCATCTCTGACATCTATAATGCATTATTATTTATTTGTATATTTGTATGTATGTGTGTGTATGTATATGTGTATGTCTATGTATGTGTGTATGTATGGATGTATGTATATATATGTGTATATATATGTATGTATGTATGTGTGTATATATATATTATTCACATATATATTATAGCTCTGTTTTTATTTTATTTTTTGTCGTTATATTTGTATGTATCTATATTTTTCATTATCAATTACCGCCTTCACGAATTTCCGCTTAGCCTAAAGGTTGACTGGTAGAGAATGCCTTTAGGCATTAAGTCCGCCTTTTGTCAAACTACTCAATGTGGTGGGCAAAAAAGTTTTAAATAAATAATTAAATAAGTATGTATATACACCACAAACGTCATACACACATTGAATGAAAGCTACGAAAAGTAACGTAATTAAATTAATGTATTTGTTAAAAAATTATAAAAGAATTCATTGTTTTTAATCATTCATGTTATGTCCACGCAAAATTAAGCCGTGAGCTGTTGTTGTAGATATTAAAGTAAAATAAAAAAAGCAGTTTACATAAGATAATGCGAGGCTGTAGACTCCACGTACCTAGCTATTTCAGAGCTAAATTTGTACACGAATGTGAAATGACACAAAAAAATTAAGCGCTTGGGTTTGGCGGATTACCATTGTTGTTACACAGCGTATATAGATTGTAACGATGTCTGTATTATAAATTATCATTTATTCGCGCTTACATGTTAAAGTTTCCGCTTGCGGGTTCGCCCGCGTGTTCGGTGGGGGGGGGGGGGGGGAGTGGCAATTTATTAAAGGCGATTGACTAGATAAGATGTGAAAGCGTAAGAACCTTTCGCATTTGTAATATTAGTAAGAAAGATAAATCTGCAATGTCCTAGACAAATGAATGGATAGGAAGCGTGGATTTAAAACAAAGATTGCGTGTTTATATGTGTTTAATTTGTTTTTAATTCAGTTCGTGCTCGAAAAACATTGAAAGCCTTGCATGTGGAGGGTAAAATATTACCGTCACAGGATGTCTGGCAGAGGTTTTTCATTGAGATTGATGGTCATTTAAAAAATTTCTAATTAAGGAAAAAGGCTCAAATATATAAAAAACATAGACTTTCACAATTGCCGCACACACACAAGAAAGTAGAGTGGTCATGGCGGTATGCCGACCGATTAACTGCGATTTGTATAAAATTCCGATTATTGTCGTTAGACGGCGCTGCTTTTTCCTATACAAATCGCAGTAAACGTCAACGGTTTCTAATAAGTAGAAAAGTCGCATTAGAATAGTTTTACTGTGTTTGCGTGTGCGTGTGCGTGTGCGTGTGTGTGTGTGTGTGTGTGTGTAATGAAGTTGGAACACTTACCTTTAAAACCTAACTTAAAACCTAAATTAGTTTAAACATAACAAACATAATAACAGATTAATAAATTGTACTTTGACTTTGTGAAATCGGAGCAATCACAGAGTATTGTAATAATGTTATTTTTATCTTATCATTTTTCTTAATTTTTTCTAGCTATATAATTGGTACTGCTTCATTCTCACCAGTTGATATAATTATTAACATTCCGTTTTGACTGAATATCAAATTGTTACAAATACAAATTGTATGCACGTATAATAATGTATGTATTTACATAATAATATGGACTAACAGCGAATTACTGTTGTTACACGTAATAGTCCAAACAATTATATTAAATTACCTATTGTCGTATATTTCTACGATTAGGAACTGAAGCTATTAAAAAAAATTCTTTTGTTTTAGAACATAACATAAATAACTACAGTCAATTCCTCGTTAATAATTAGAATTATGATGTCGATAATTTTATGAAGTTGACGCTTTCAGTCACCGACACTGACAATAATATTGTTGTCAGTTTGTTTACAACTTAGTTCCCACAACAGTGCGATTGGTGGTGCATTAACGATGTAAATGATGGTTAATAATTCTTATAATATCTATAGAGAGTGACCATACACCATGAGGTACATTATCAATACTTATTTAAAACTAAAAAATTATATTTTAATACTTTTATGTTTGTAGCGTATTAAGGTTAATAAGGCCGTTTACATATTTTTTATATCGATCACGTATTAGCCGTGACATGAATTTTTCGTGTGAAATCTCTCCGAGCCTCGTATCTGCCGGCGCAACGGGACACGAGGAAAATTCAAGCGTTGATTTATCATACTTTATCACTTTTTCGTTTTTAATAAATAATCCATAACTGTATATTTGGTACGTTTGCAATATTTGTTAAATTTGAAATTTCTTTTATTGTACATTAAAACCTCTTTTTAATTTTAATATTATAGTAATCACTGATTTTGATGACAACAAAACATTATTTTGTTTAATTTTATAGTTTAAAAAAAATAATTTTAAAGTTACCTTTATTCTTACTGTATGTTCTTAATATTCAATTTTAATTTGAGAAAATTAATTCAAGTATACACTAGAATGTAAAACCATACTGTATATGGTGCGCGATGCAAAATTATACAATGTTATAGGTGAAAAGGCTTTTGCAAAGGGTTAACAAATATTACAGTTTTTATATTTAAGTATAATAATAATGTCCTCTAGACCGATTTCGGCCACGCGGCCAATCTCAAGAGAGATTAGCCAACTACGCAGGAGATATTATAGTGCACAAGTATGTGCGCAAACACAAGTGCACTCTGTATTCCCTAACTCTCATAATCCGATGGGACGGCATTCCGACACGACCGGAAAGAGTTCAGGCGGAGGACCGACGGATTTACGTGCTTTCCGAGGCACGGGAGTGTATACACTTCCAACTTCTAAACTCCGGGCTGCTACTGAGAATTTTCTGATAGAAAAACCCAATAACTTTTTATTGGCCCGACGTTGGAATTGAACCCAAGACCTCCGGGTCTGCAGCGTTATATCAAGCAACTAAACCAACGAGGTAGTTGGTTAAGCATAATATATACAAAATTGTTTAGTATTGAAGGCGCAAACTCAGTCAAGCACTGAAAAGCTTTCATGTCCTTTGTATTTATAAATGATCATCTGCAAAATGTGTATCCACTCTCCAAGCCCCCCCCCCCAGTTGCTTAGTAGAATAAGCCCCAAAATTTCTCCTTAAGAGGAGAAAATGTCCCAGCCGAGTAATAGAAGTTGTTAAATTTTTTATTATAGTAAAAATCTTTATTTTCATGCTTTTCTCGTCAGAATAACGAAGTGCGATTCAGTGCTTTTAGACAGAACATATCATTTCGGTCAGAATATACGTTATACAATATATTAACAATCAATTGCATAAAACCGAATTTTCTATATTTCAAGGGTAAAAAGTGTATGAACTATTTTTGAATGTAATTTCCAGATCTACATTTTTTATAAAGTATCTTTACGATAACTTTTACGAGAAAAATGAAAAAAAAACGATTAATATATAATATTTTAGACCTTTGACCTTGAATTTTTTTAGTGCAGACGTAAGAACGATGGCGATATTCAATATTTCATTTGTAACGGTATAGCTAAAAGCAGCGACTTTCAGTTCTATATATCTAAATACACACTATTTTTTTTATTCTATTTCGACCGGAATATACATATAAATAAATTAAATATCAATACATTTTACTTTATAGCAAACAGGATGGCATTAATGGATCGTGTGATGGTAAGTGGTCATCATAACAATGTTAGTGGCATTCAGTTAACCATTACCGTTGCGTCGATCGTTTAACTTAACGTTTATTATGTCCGTATTACACCGGTTAACTCACCCTCAACAACGGGATTTCAATGCAATGGATTTTATTCGGAAATGAAATATTATTGCAACTAAATATGAGCTTGAATAGCTGATATATTAAAACTTTATTGTTATATAATATTCGATTTATAAAATAGTCTTTATTTATATTTCATTCCTATCAGTAACAGCCTATAAAATTTCCAACTGCTGGGCTCATCTCCTTTTTTGAGGTGAAGGTTTTGGAGCTTATTCCACCACGCTGCTCCAATGCGGGTTGGTAGAATACACATGTGGCAGAATTTCGGTGAAATTAGAGACATGCAGGTTTCCTCACGATGTTTTCCTACATCGTCAAGCACGAGATGAATTATAAACACAAATTTAAGCAAATGAAAATTCAGTGGTCCTTGCCCGGGTTTAAACACAATATCGTCGGTTACGATTCACGTGTTTTAACCACTGGGCCTTTATTGTAATATAATATTCCATTTATAAATTTTTTTTATTTACATTTAATTCCTATAAGCCATGAATCGTCAGGTATACGGTATACGTCAAGTGACGCGAAAGTGATAGTTTTGATCCTGGTCTCTATTTATTCAAGCGCGGATAACCTTTAGAAGGGTGGTTTCTTTTCTAAAGGTTATTTTTACATGAATATCTGTGTAGTAACCGTGAGCTTAGCAATGCTTACAGTCCCAGGAGGATTAAGCCCTTCGTCCTGCGCCTAAACTCTCCCGATCTTGTCGAATTGTCGTCCTTTCGAATTGGCGATTGTACCTATGTTTGTGAACACACTTGTGTACTATTATCTCTTCTACATTGAGTTCAAGTTGACTAATCTTCGTTGAGAACCATCATGCTTGAAAACAGTCAGGACATACACATATTATTAAAAATGTATATAACCAGTAACAACCAAAAGTTATTCTCAAGTCATCGACTCACTTTTTGCTTCAAACAATTCTAAATCAAGCATCTAAAGCGTGATTATATCTTCTCAGTTAAGTTCTTGAAGAATGAAACTCGGAAATTGGTAGTAAAAAATAATTTTATTATTTTTATTTTTCAATCACTTTATTATTTATTCTATTTATTATTTCTATTAACAACGTAAACTAACGAATGGTACATCTAATTGTAACTGATCAGCTCCATCAATGGACTGGCGATGAGAGAGAATGCCAAATTATTGATGGTAGAAAGAGAGAAATTAGTATTACACTAAATATCCTCTAAGCACTGTTTATAAGTTTATGCCACTGTTTATGCCACTTGTGCCTGTAATTACAACTGCTCACTCACCGTTGATTTTGAAATTATATTCGAATAAATACATTTTATTTACATTAAAAAAAAAGTTTTTTTTATTTGTATTTATTTAAAAAATTAAGATATTTCGTTTATAGAAAACCCTCGGTTCCTGAGACCTTGTTTAACTTGCTCTCTGCAGGCAAATGGAACTTGAGATATGCGAATAGAAAAAGTTCGTAAAGAGAAATAGTTTTTGAAGGACTTCGCAAATAGCTGTACGATCCTCTAAGATGCACGATCTTATTAGATTTAAATGTTATTTAAAATTTAAAATATTTCATTATAGAATATTATGACCGTACTTTGTATTGTAGAAATGTAAAAAAGCTGCGGGTCAAATTTATTAAAATAATAATTATTTTCTTTCCCTTACATGAATAAGAAGTATACCTTATATTCATTCAATTATGTTTAAATTATGCTGTTTTATTAAGTACTTAATATATACGTGTGTTATTCAAATCATCAGAGTAAATATGTGTAGTAGTAGTGTTTAATTCTTTTAAAAAAATAAAATAATTTGATGTCATTTATTTTCAGCCCGTGTATTTCGTCTTTTGTGGATTCTGAGTATTTTTATTCGAGTGTCTTTAAGAGTGAATAGAAGTAGAAGTAGAAGTATAAAATTAAGTGTCCTTGTCTAGAGTGTCTTCTAGACAACGACACTTAATTTTATAATGCATCATCACTTACTATCAGATGTGATTTATGTCAAGCTTACTTACTTACTCCTAATAGTCCATTAACACTGCTTATGAATCAATTAAAATATATCAATTATTTACAAATACATTTATATATCTAATATTGAAATCAACGTATATCAACTCAACGATATTTCGTTATCATTGCAAAATAAGAAATAAGTGACACGATAATGTAACATTGCCAACTTCCTGATTCTAGGCTGCTACACTGAGAACCCCTTAACGGGAAATTCAATAACTTTTATTGGCTCAACTCGAGATCTGCAATCGAACAAGTTAGTCACAAGGCCAACGAAGCAGTTCTTCCGTTGGTATTAATTGAAATAGATATGGTTTTTTTAAGAAAAATAATTTTAATTGTGATTGACTGTTATTAATGAAAGCAAAGCCATGCTATGAATAGTCAAAGTCAAAACTATACTAAAAGTATTACGGGACTTTTTTAATTTTTAATTTTAAATAGGTATACGGAATAGGCTGAAACATGATATAAAAAAATAACCCGCTGTTTCTATCGCCGGTTCTTCTCACGGCTGGTTGGTTCTTTTCCGAACCGATGTTAGTTCCTAGTTTGATTATCAATAAGCAAGTGTAATGCTTCAATGTTGAATAAATTATTTTAATTTTGATTTCTATGATTTTGCCACCTGATGGTAAGTGGTCACCATCATCTATAAATATATACATATATAACATAGACACAATAAAATAGCACCCTACTCCTATGACAGTAGTTACAAAAAAAGTCTCCATTTCATCCACTATATAATTAAGTCCAATAAATGAAAAACTTGATAGCATTGTCTTTTATGTTAAATACAAAGATGGTCCGCGTATATATATATATGTATATGTATGTATAAACTCCTTAAAGAGATGGAACCTCAAACAATTGCATTATACAAAAAAAAATCCGTAATTTTCTACTGATTAAAAATGAATTACCAGTTTAGTTAGTTAAACTTTCGATCAACTTTTAAGTACTTACATCACACTATATTTGTGGTTTTAACTCGCGAGTTAATTGACCTGCTAAATAATTCATAATAATCCCATTACATCGGATGATCGACCTATTTAGCCTGTTAATATACTGAGGGGGTAATTAGGCGTCTATGATATGCGTTTGAAAATATCAACTAATGTCACACTTTTTTTTCGGGACAATATCATATTAGTGCTTATAGTAAGCACTTGAAATAATTTCCAATAAATGTGTTACGAAAACCAATGAAGCATTCAATGTATTTTATGAATTAAAAATTGAAAAGGTTCATAGTTATGTTTTGAGTATGAAATTATGATTTTTTTTTAAATAAAAATATGTTAACGTGTATGAATAATTAATAATTCACTTACCATCTAAACGATAAAATTTCATCAAATAATATCGAATTGATCCCGATCTTATAAATTTTAAATCGGTGAAAGTCTCTCTCACATCAATTATGAAAATATAGGTTACGTTAAATCAGTTGTAGTTGATAGATATTGGTTTGCTTAAATATTCTATAGCTAGGTTGCTATGAAGGTGAATCAAGAAAAAAAATCCAGACATTTTTACAAATTATTTTTAACGTGTTTTTATATCTCAGCAGCTTATGCAAACTATAATGCGTAGGGTTGAAGAACTCGGTCGTGTGTTTAGACCCAATGTGAAAGAGAAAAGGTGTGGAATATCAGGGATTGGACTAGCATCACCTCTGTTCAGCTATTTTAATATTGCCGGGGACAAAGAGTGTTTCAGAAACCTAACGACTAATTTGCAGTTGTTATAAGGCAAAATTCGAGATGACACATTGGTTAGAACTCGTGAATCTTAAATGATCGCGAGTTCAAACCCCGGTAGGAACCACTGCATACTCATGTTGTTCATTAATTTTATAATTTATCTCGTGCTCAGCGGTGAAGTAAAACATCGCGAGGAAACTTGCATGTTTCACAAAAATTATGTTACATGTTTATCTATTAAACCTCATTGAAGCAATGTGGTGGAATAAGCTACAAACCTTTTCCTCAAAAGGAGAAGCCTCTTTTCTTTAGCCCGGCAGTGGGACCTTTACTTACTTTATGATAAGGCACCAAAAGAAAAATAAGCTTCCTTCTCGCAAAAATTTAAAGATCCAAAATTATGGAAAAACCGCAAGCACATTTACAATAATTATTTTTGATAGCGCTGCTATGAAATGAACACTGCTACGTAGACAATTAGTAAAATGGATTAAGTGTTATTTAATGAGCATTAATACGAAAATTCAAAAAATAAACCCAACTCTTAACTGAAGATACTTGGCTCACTAATTGAGCATGTATTTCAAGTTATGAGAATGCAATTAAACGCATTGACAAATAAAGCTCAATGATGCGACAATAACGTACAAAGGCATTTACATAATGAGAGGACAAAAGCTCGATGTGTACTAAAATACCTATCGATTTTGTTGATAGTACTCGTACGTGAACAATTAAGATAGCTTTGTGAATAATAAGAGACTTATTTTTTATCGATTGAACATCCTCATATATTAAAGAGAAGGTTCTTATTCCACCACGATGGACCTAAGCTGGTTGGTGGATACACAATTGGCAATATTTTATCCAACACATGCAGGATTTGTGATGAATTACTTGCTCGAATTAATACTTCTATTCTTTAGTTTTAATCCACATTATTTGAACGTTGCGTAGGACTCGTATATAAATTATATCACTTTATAACAGCTAGGCAGACTGGCAAATGAGCCACCATAGACATAGACACTGTAAGAAATATTGACCATTTATTACATAGCCAATGCGCCTTGTATCTATAATTATAATGAATCTCTCATCATTCAAACCGGAACACGACAATATCAAGTGGTGCTGTTTATCGGTAGAATAAGTGATGAGTTGGTGGTACCTCGACAGGCGTGCACAAAGCCACAAACAAGTACTAAGTTAAAAATGTCTTAAAAATTATTCTGTTACAGTGTTACTACGCGACGTGATACGTCCTCTCACACTTGCACTTGTCGACATTCTTGAGCCATTCACGCACTTGGTGTCTTCACTACGCCTCGTCCATATCGAACGTCGATGTTCATGTGCACACCAGGTGTGATCGTTTTATGTAATCTTCCTCGCCACATATATCAAATGATGAAAAATAAGTTTGTTTTATTAACAAAAACTATTTTTTTTAGAACTTCACAATAGATAAAATCGGAATAAATTGCGATTTCTTTTTTACTTGAGGCGCATTAGGCTAATTAGGAAGATGTAAATTAAAAAAAATATTTTTTTTGTACTAAAATAATCTTTACACGACTATAATAACATGTGTGAAAAAAATATGATTATATCATGTTTTTTTTTTTATAAGCAAAACAATTTCGACGCTCTCGTATAATTCTTGCTCCGTCCGAGTTTTGACTGTGACGTCACATCGCCGGTTCGTTATTGCGGGCGACTTTTGCGATACGCTCGTTGATAATTTTGTATTTATTTTATCCTTCTTTGTGATTTGACACCCAACATATGATCTTTTACTTATAATAATATTAGAACGATTATTAATATATTTTTTATGCTAAAATAAGAGCAGTATTTTCACGTAGACTAACAAATAATCTACCGAAAGTCGATCTTATGATTGAGGATTCTTTCACAAATCACTCGAAATATATTATATATATTTTCCGTAAAAGAGGCGATAGAAAATGCAGAGTGATAACATCTCTCCCGCCCAGAGATGAGAATTGTACTCCATGTGGGGCTGAGTTTTCGCCTTCTAGAATTTTAGGCGAGGAGTTGACGTGAAGTACTGACTTACCTTGTTGTGCACACAAAGCTTTTAGAGGCTAAGTAACATGGCGATTCAAAAGTCCCTTTATAAGCCTATTCAAATGACATTTGTATCATATGTACTATATTAGACTACGTATTTGAATTTCAAAGAAACATAATATGGTAAAAATCAATTTCAATGGGTCACAGTCATTAATGATTTTTACAACTTCTATCATTGCCGATACGGCGTTGTTCACAAATCACCTTCAAGATTAACAATAAACCTAAGATTAACATTGAAATGCATTTTTCATCAATTCAAACTCTTAGTGTTTTAACACTATCGGTATTCAACGTATCAAGGCCATTATTACGAATTCGCGTTAAATTGAGATATGTGGTAAAAGTCTACCTTTAGTTTATTTCAATGTTGCCCTGTGCGTAAAAAAGGTAAGTATTAAACTTATCTTTGCGTGAATCGTAAAACGTTTCAATTTTACTTTATGGGCGGTGGTGACCACTTAACATCAGGTGGCCCGTTTGCCCAACCTATAACATAAAAAAAATCGTAAAAAGTCTGCTATCAGTCAATGTGTTTTTGAAAACATATCTAATATTTATGAATTAAAACGACATAAACTCAAATCCGATAATCCTATATTGAATGGAATAAACTAGAATTTGCCAACAACTTTATTTTCACGGATAAAAATATCGAAATAGACAACCGATAAACAAATATAGTTCGTGCCCCATTTTATCTGTTACTCCATTTTTATATTTTAAATGGTAATCTAACATTGTTTTGATAAATACAACGTTAAACGCGCTTACAATTTTTTTTTATAGGAAAGTCAATTTAAAGTTTCTATCGCTTATATTTATAGCGCTTAATTACCAGTTGAATACAAAATTTTAGAAACAAATTCGTTTGATGTTTTATTTTTTATTTAATGAACTGTTGGAGTAATAACAACCTGTTAAATTATTATCTAGTATTTTAAAATCGAAAAATATTATTTTTATTACCTTATTTTATATTCGTAAAAAAATGTTACAAAGTCATACTCACACACACAAAACACAACAAGCCCAACACAAAATAACAACTTATTTTAATAAAACCAATCTATAAACTTTTTTTTTACGTTTAAGAACGTAAAAAAATATATACTTTTTCGTACTTTCTAAAAGATGTACAATATTATAGAAAAAATATTTTCTTGTTTATCTTTCCAATTTTTTTTTATTAATTTCTTTTCTGGCACATGTAATTTTCCTCTTGATATCTTAGCTGCGTGTCTATTGCACGTTTTCCGTTCTAGTAGCAATTTAAAAGATTGTTTCAATTGTTTGTCTTACTACTATATTTTATTAAGCTACGTAATAATTATGTCGTTTCTTTTTTAAGTTCTAAATGGCCTGAGAAAAAATTCAAAGCGAATTTAACCTTTTTTGCATATTTATATTAATAATATATTTATTAATAAATATATAATTTACTTCGTTTAAATGCTTTTCACATCTGAAATTTTCATTCATCAAAAATTGATTTATTTTTTATTCTGTCATTCATAATGGATCTT
Organism: Nymphalis urticae; assembly: GCA_905147175.2. Taxonomy (NCBI): domain Eukaryota; kingdom Metazoa; phylum Arthropoda; class Insecta; order Lepidoptera; family Nymphalidae; genus Nymphalis; species Nymphalis urticae. The sequence goes on from LR989991.1 coordinate 11,476,930, forward strand.
TATACGTATTACTACTATGTAGACTTACTTAGTTCCTATTTCGTTATTTTTTATATTTTGGTAGGTAGTTCGCATTCCTGTCATCCCATGTCATGGTCCCATGTACAGGCAACTTTTATAATATATGTTATAAAATAATTTGAAATGTATTTCAACCAAAAGTCCAAAACTAATAATAACTGTTTATTTTAAATTCAGTTCAGATTCAGATTCAGATTTTTTACATTTTCATCTCCGCCACCTACAATATGGGCACCTTCAAGTCAAGGGTGAATAGGCATCTTCTAAGCTAGTGCTCTCCACCTTAGACTGTATCTTCATTTTCCATCAGGTGATAACAGTCAAGCGCTAGCCTATAAATTAAAAAAAAAAACATATAAAAAAGCACGGTGAAAACAACAATACCTTTGCTGGACTCATAAAATTTGAAATAAATAAACTTACCGATTATAAAAAAATCTTACAAACAATATTATTTATAATAAATAATTGCTTATTCGTGTTCGTATTATATACGTTTAGATAACATAAATCCGATTGCGTTGAAAATTTCTGCTGTTGTTTTAGACATTCGTGTAAAAGTTCTAAATTGCGTAAATTGTTCCATCAAAGAACAAATTAGGCGGCGTGCGAGTGGGGTAGATAATTATTTACAAAAATATATAAAGAAACATTGCAAAATCCTAATAATTGCTTTTAGCTAGTATCACATAAACATTACGTTTTCATGTAAATGTTTCTTATTAAAGAAGTTATTTATAAACAAAAACAATTTCAATTCAGTAAAGAACATTTTCAATACCAAGCAAGTCTAATTACTGAGTAAGCAAAGAACCTCAAATAGCGCTTACACGATCCAATATAACTTATCTCAGTAAACTTTGCTTTGCTACACTCAGTCACAAACACAAACACACACACATACACACACACACACATTTCTATCATAAGAAGATAAGCAATTTACTTTGAGATCTTAAATAAAGCACGGAGTTTGTGCAAAATTATACATTAAATTAGTTTTTTTTTTTCAAAATATTCTTAGTCACATTTTAAACCAAAACACAGCTATATAAAGTACTGACGCTTAGTTGTAAAATTAATGGGTCGGTTATATGTTAGCAAATCAGCCTGGCACTCACACAGCTAAGCAAAGACTTCCTCTCCTGAGATTGGGAACTTAATACACCATGCTGTTGCAACACGGGATACATATGTGGCAAAATTTCGTTCGGCACATGCCGATATCTTCACTACGGTTTCCTTATCCGCTGAACACACAATTAAACAAATTAAACACAGTTTTATTGTATATATATATTTTGATGATATTGGCCGTTAAAGAGTTGATAATTAATGACAAACTAATTTTGGAACTTTAGAATCCCTTCTGTTATCGTCTTTTATTGTTATCAATACTTTGATTTATGAGTATTTTATACTTCACCGGTTTACCCAAGGGATAGGAAACCCGCAATTTTATGATGTAAAAACATTAAATACATTCTCCATTGTATTAAATGTTGATCGATTAAAAATTGAATTGAATATTAATATTTAATAGAAATATTTTTAGTATTTACGATCGAGTAAAGCTAAAATAACAAAAAACAGTTTTTAATGACATAATCTGATGAATTACACTTATGTTGACATAGTCATGACTAGGATTAATGGCATAAACATTTATAAAATGAAAAGTCAAATAAGAAAATAAAAAAAGTACGGAAGACAGTGTTATTAGAATTATATTATAAATAAATCCGTAGCCGAGATGGCCTAGTGGTTAGAACGCGTGAATCTTAACCGATGATCGTGTGTTCAAATCTGGGCAAGCACCACTGAATTTTCTTGTACTTAATTTGTGATTATAATTCATCTCGTGCTTTACGGCGAAGGAAAACATCGTGAGGAAACCTGCATGTGTACAATTTCACTGAAATTCTGCCACATGTGTATTCTACCAACCCGCATTGGAGCAGCGTGGTGGAATAAGCTCCAAACCTTCTCCTCAAAGAGGGAGAGGAGGCCTTTAGCCCAGCAGTGGGACATTCACACTGTTACGAAAAAAAAATCTCTCTCTGTCTGCCTGTTACTCTTTCACGGCTAAGCCAATGGACTTATTGTGTTGAAATTTACTATGAAGCAAACGTGGGTCCCTAGGAAAGGACACAAGCTATTTTTTTATAACACCTGACTAAGAACACGCGGGCGAAGCCGCAGGTGAGAACTAGTAAATATGTATTATTGTCATCCTTATGATAAAATAGTAAGAATACAGTGATATATTATAAATATACATCGAAATAATAAGCGTATCATCATACAAATTGTGATACCAAGAAATGCAAGAGAGCGTTAAAAATTGGAGTCCTAGCATTACACAATATCATATAAAAAGGAGCTTAAACGGTGTGGTGTAATTCAATTCAACATTACCTTCCCACACTAAATTGTAGCTAAAGGTAAATTTATTAAAATTACAAAAAAAACTATTATTTTTATTAAAAAAATAAAAGTTTCGAAATGTAATTTCTACCGAGAAAACCGTAGTAGAAAGTCTGTAGTTACTCTTTTTATTAAATGAAAAACATCGTGAACTACATACGAGTACAATTACAATAATGGAATAATTTTATGGTATACTTTATCATCTACAAATTGTTGTAACTTGTACTTAATAAAATAAGCTTTATTCATCATACAATTTAAATTAATGAATTGAAGTCATATTTATTAATATAATGTATATTTTATTAGGCTTAGAAACGGAAACCTTGCCCCAGGGAAGATGACTTGATCAGTAAGTTAACCGCTTGGTGTTATAAATTGTTGACTGTAACAATAATTTTATTCGATGTAATGTAAAATTGTAAGCAACCATTACATTTATTCGTTCAATCTTTGTTCTATATAATTAATAGGAAAGTGATTTATTTTTCTCTCGCGTTTCTTTGTGGCCATTATCGTAGTCATATAGTGTAAAATTTCACCCTGATAAAATCATACATTTTTTCATAATGTTAAACAAATAATGATATTTTACACGTTGAACTTTTTGGTGCTCACTTGAAAGTTAAATACGAAGAGAACTTGTGCAGTCGACATCGGAGGCAGCGCGGAGCCTCCGATCAACAGTGCTATTCTATGTGAAGTCACTGCATTACTCGCCCGAGAAAATTTGACGTTCGAATTTTGGCGATATACTATTTTGATGCGTGTATTCTTGAAATGTTATTATTATTGTCAATGTCGTAAATCATTTTCTGACAATCTGTTCTTACAAAATAACCCCAACAAATCGTAATCACAACAAATTAATTCTCATTTTAAACAGTTTTAAATATCCAATATAGGTTATTGAGATAAACATTATATATAAGATTAATATTTAAAAATAATTTAGATGTACTTCTAGGGATTTTTTGTAAAACTCTTTTGTTTTATTTAAATAGCGCTATAATACAAAACTTTTGGCGGTTACTACATTTTCTTTGCGTGAAAAACCAAATCTCCTATCGCATGTTATTTAAACCTATATTTGTTTCTTAAATCATTGGCTTCGGCGTTGTTGAGACGAGAGAACTATCATAATATTTTAAAACAACTATACCATATTCTTCAAAATAATCCGCTGGTCGTTGTAGATAGAAAAATAATAAAAATGATATCGCGTCTCGACACTCGAGAGTGTCGTACAAGGGACGCGCAGGTTAAACCTGAAATTTTGCTACCACTAGGCGCACTCTTAATAGTGATGTAGTTTTTAGAACAAAAGAATTGACGTTGTAGCAATTTTCAACGTTACGCTAATATAAGTCAAATTAAAAAGAAATACAGTACAGTGTAACCACATTATTTCTAACCTCGCCAATGTCTATTAATCTGTATGGGCGCTGGTTACTAGTTACAATCAGGTGGCTCATTTACTCGTCCAAACTCGTCCAAACATAAAATAAAACAAAATCAAGTCTTGTCTCAGTACTACTTCAGTCTTACTCACTATTTCCTAATTGTAATTAACTTTAGAACAAGTAAACTTTAACGTTTCTCAAGGAATTTAATCTTTTTTTTTTCTTTTTTTTATCGGAAAAGTTAAACATCGAACTAGGAGCAAGTTTATACTCGAGCGAGGTGCATTGCCGTCAGTTTGAATAATCCGATCTTTAATAAGATCTTACCGAGAGATGCTGGAGGAAAACTATTTACTATAATAATAAAATTACCCGTTCCTAACGGTTACACTAAAAATACAACTGAGAAGCTTGTGTTTTCAATTCAAGGTGTAGAAATAATATTTACACTTGAGATTAATTTTGTAAATACAATTATAATTAAAATGAGTTTTTTCCGAGGATAAGTTTTTTTGAATATAAGCAAGCAAGAATAATTATGAATAATTCTTAAATTGAAAGATACGGAAGTTAGGTAAAATAAATATTCTTATATTTATACAATTAAATATAATTAAAGAGTATGTCTGTGATTTAAAAATAATTGAATCGTTTTAATTTAATATTAGCCATAAAATAAAAATGATTTGTGAGTTCCAAAAACCAAAAAAAAAAAAATTATTTTCGTTTTATCTGTTCATTTTGTCTTGTCTATCTATCTGTTTGTTCGGGGTAATCTTTAAAACGGCAAAAAATTACAAATGCAAACAACTGAATCATTATAGAGAGTATTCCAATACAATGGCAACGGTAGATTTTAAAGTATTTTCGTTAAATTCCACGCTGTTGAAACCGCGTGTTATGGTATGTCTACCGTAAATAAATATTAAGAATCGTTAGAAAAAAAATTATATGTTGTATATTCCTAAAAATAATCTGTATGAGATGATACCATTATAAAAACGTGGATTTCGTTTTCGTTGACCTTCTTTCAGCTTATTATACAAAAAAATTATGAACACATACAAATTACGTGTAGTATTGATAAAGTATAAAATGTGTATGTGTAAATGTGTGATAAAGTATAATATGTGTACGTGTAAATTTGTCGTGTAATAGGACGATGTAAGAATGTGTCAAAGCCTATTTTAGCGCGTAATATAAACAAATAACCAACCTGTTTACTCGGGTAATACGACTTCATTACCATATCGTTTTTTAAATTTTAAATTCTATTCCTCTCTACATATGTATAATATATAAGATCAATAAAAATAGATGCTGGTTGTTATGTGCTATTGACGATTGTGTATAACGTACTGTTATTTATTCTGTGGTTATAATTATCGAATTGTTTATAAACAAGTTTGAAAGTCGCAGGACCACCCCGCACCCCTGTTTATTAAAATTACGATATTTTATTCACTGTCATAGAATTTCAATGAAACAAACAAGTCTAATTGTTGTTCCAAGCTTAGCTTAATCTACTTGAAAAAACCGCAAGAACCATTCTGTACTTTCGGAGATTAACGTTTACATACAAAACAAAATTAAAAAAGAAAATCTCTATTGTGTTCTGGTATTTTTTTTAAATGAACAGTGTGAGTTAATTTTCTACTGTTTTAAGATGATATTTAATTTAGTTAAGAATCTAATTTTCATTTTAGATTTGAATAAAATACTAAATGAAATATCGTTTATTGACCCCGTAATCTGAAGATTTCAAATTCTACAATGTATTTGACGAAGTTGTTTTTGAACTGTCAATTTATAACTGTGACGACAGTTTTACATATTGTAAGTACCAATTCGGAATGTTAATTCTACTCAGCTATTACTGTTTTAAATTCCTCTTTTAGTTTATATACTGATCAGTACTAACTAATATCAAATACAAGTTCTTACCCTACAAGAACAATTTTTCTTTTTAAGTAAAGCTACAACTACGGACTCAAATTTGTGAGTGCCTTTCTTACATATTTCATTTTTATTGACGTGATTAATACATAATTATAACAATAATATCTTAATTAATATTTTTTATTACAATAATGTCCTAAAATATATTTTTTTTTCAGCCTTTTGCCGTCCACTGCTGGACGAAAGCCTCCCCCATAGAACGCCAACCATCCCGATCTTGGGCAGTCCGCATCCATCCCGTACCTGCCACCTTTTTTAAATCGTCGGTCCATCTTGTCACAGGGCGTCCTACACTACGTTTGCCTAAGCGTGATCTCCACTCTAACACGTGTCGGCTCCATCGGCCATCAATGCGCCTGGAGACATGACCAGCCCACTTCCACTTCAGCGAGCTAATTCTACGCACGATGTCAGAGACTTTAGTTCTCTGGCGAATGTCCTCATTTCGGATTCTATCGCCCAGAGAAACCCCAAGCATCGCGCGTTCCATCGCTCGCTGAGCGACCTTAAATTTGTGGACCAGTCCTACGGTGAGTGTCCACGTTTCGGCACCGTAAGTCATTACAGGTAGGACGCACTGATTAAAGACTCTGGTCTTAAGCGACTGTGGGATCGACGATTCAAAAATATGACGCAATTTCCCGAATGCCGCCCAGCCCAAATGTATTCTTCTTTTAGCCTCCTTCTCAAAGTTGTGCCGGCCAAGTTGTATAGTATGGCCCAGGTATATATATTCCTGCACAACTTCAAGTGGAGAGCCATTTACGACCACTGGTCCCGGGGATACATGTTGGTTTGACATGATTTTGGTCTTTTCAATGTTCATCCCGAGACCTACTCGTCTTGAAGAATCGCTCAGGCTGTTTAGCATCTCTTCCAATTCCTGCAGAGTCTCCGCCATGATGACAATGTCGTCGGCAAATCGCAGATGTGTAATGTGTTGGCCATTGATATTAAATATTAACCTACGAGAATATATTAGGTATTTTAGGAAACTCCATATTGATGCTAGATAAAATATTTCACTTGCCGTAAGTGAAATGGGGATTACCATCGATGGTTTCTTTATCCAGAAATCAAAGATCGTCAAAATAGATTTTTTAAACGTGATCGCAGCATGTCTGCCGTTTTAATATGTTGTAGAATACAATTTTTTTTTTATAAATTCAATCGCAGATACTTGTTCCAGTACTTAGTGTGTTTTATAAAATTTCAATAGTTCGAAAAATTTATAAAAAATTATGTTATTTCAGCAAATCTGAAATTAATATCTGTTACTTACATTTTTATTATACAAATATATTTGAAGAAGCAGACACATAGGTCGGTTCCAACATGCGGGCAGATGATATATAACGCTTTCTGTGTCGTACTGATAAAAGTAAAAGAAGAGCAAATTGGATATTGGAATAATGTTTTTAAGCTAGGTATGATACATATTAAAAACTAACATCATATCTTATATATTCAAAAAATATAATATTTTGTTGAAAACGTCCCTGTTTTTCTATATACGCTTATATTTGTATTATAAGCACACATTCATCACTTGTGTAGATGTTTGTCCGGGTATAGACCTTCGATCAAATTCACGTATTCTGCTCACAGCCACATTAGACCTATCTTTTATGAATAATACAAGTACTAACTCTTACTAGATACAAACGATACTTGCTTTATGTCTGTATATTATAATAGAAGCCGAGATAGCCCAGTGGTAAGAACGCGTGAATCTTAACCGGTGATCGTGGGTTCAAACCCGGGCAAGCATTACTGAATTTTCATGTGCTTAATTTGGGATAATGATTCATCTCGTGCTTAACGGTGACGAAAAATATCGTGAGGAAACCTGCATGTGTCTAATTTCACTGAAATTCTGCCACATATGTATTCCACCAACCCGCACTGGAGCAGCGTGTTGGAATAAGCTCCAAACCTTCTCCTCAGAAAGGAAGAGGAGGCCTTTAGCCCAGCAGTGGGACATTCATAGGCTGTTACTGTACGGTACGGTATTATAAAAGACAACATTTTTATAAATTAACATATTCAAGGTCATGAAAAAAAAACGAATATACAAATACATTTACGAGCTGAATTCGAGCTATCATGCAACTGTTGTAAAATACGAATGCAGTCACCGTCATCGAATATTCGTTACCAGCATTTCTAATAACTTGCGTACTTAAACTTAGCAATTTAGTCGTAGATGAGTTAACTCACTAATCTTAAGTTCACCACCCGCTTGATCAAACCTTCGCAGAGAGCCGGGTTCTGATATAATCCACTATCTTGATAACAGCTTAATGCGAATCAAGTATTCTTGTTTAAGTTGGCAAGCTGGAAATTATAACAGTATGTGTATATTCTTGATTATAATGTTTATTATGTACTAGCTACCTATACCGGCTTCGCACGGGTAGGCTAGCGATCCATCTAAAATATAATATTGAGGGACAAATATACAAAAAAAAAGTTTTTGGAACAATAAAAAACAACTTCGTGGGACCAGACCCTCGCAGGAATACATAGAAAGACTCACCAAATTTGCATCACAATTATATCAACTATTAAGGAACGCATAGTGACAAACAAACATAAACATTAGTTTTTATGTATATAGATCAATGTAAATAATTTTGATCATCCTTTACCTTTTATTTTTTCCCGCAGTATACCTTGAGAAAGGTACTCGGAACTTTGAGGAAAATCCGGGTTATGTGGATTTCCCACCAACTAAACTGCAATTCCGTCTTCGATACGGATTGAAAAGGCTGTAAGATCCTTTCGATATAACCGTTTTCCCTCCCGTGATGTGCTTAGTTGTAGAATTAATGGGTCGGTAATATGTTAGCAAATCATCCTGGAACTCACACAGCTAAGCAAAGGCTCTCCTGAGATTGGGAACTTAATACACCATGCTGTTGCAATACGGGATAAATATGTGGCAAAATTTCGTTCGGCACATGCCGATATCCTCACTACGGTTTCCTTATCCGCTGAACACACAATTAAACAAATTAAACACAATTTTATTGTATATATATATATATATATATATATATATATATATATAGATAATTTGATGATATTGGCCGTTAAAGAGTTGATAATTAATGACAAACTAATTTTGGAACTTTAGAATCCCTTCTGTTATCGTCTTTTATTGTTATCGATACTTTGATTTATGAGTATTTTATAGTTAACCGGTTTACCCAAGGGATAGGAAATCCACAATTTTATGATGTAAAAACATTAAATACATTCTACATTGTATTAAATGTTGATCGATTAAAAATTAAATTGAATATTAATATTTAATTGAAATATTTTTAGTATTTACGATCGAGTAAAGCTAAAATAACAAATAACAGTTTTTAATGACATAATCTGATGAATTACACTTCTGTTGACGTAGTCATGGCTAGGATTAACGGCATAAACATTTATAAAATGAAAAGTCAAATAACAAAATTATAATAAAAATAGTACGGAAGACAGTCTTATTAGAATTATATTATAAATAAATCGGTAGCCGAGATGGAATAGTGGTCAGAACGCGTGAATCTTTACCGATGATCGTGTGTTCAAATCTGGGCAAGCACCACTGAATTTGCTTGTGCTTAATTTGTGATTATAATTCATCTCGTGCTTTATGGCAAAGGAAAACATCGCGAGGAAACCTGCATGTGTACAATTTCACTGAAATTCTGCCACATGTGTATTCCACCAACCCGCATGGAGCAGCGTGGTGGAATAAGCTCCAAACCTTCTCCTCAAAAAGGGAGAGGAGGCCTTTAGCCCAGCAGTGGGACATTCACAGACTGTTACGAACTCTGTCTCGTTACTCTTTCACGGCTAATCCACTGAACCTATTTTGTTGAAATTTACTATGAAGCAAACTTGGGTCCCTAGGAAAGGACACAAGCTACTTTTTTATAACACCTGATTAAGAACACGCGGGCGAAGCCGCAGGTGAGAACTATTAAATATATATTATTGTCATCCTTATGATAAAATAGTAAGAATACAGTGATATATTATAAATGTACATCGAATTAATAAGCGTATCATCATACAAATTGTGATACCAAGAAATGCAACAGAGCGTTAAAAATTGGAGTCCTAGCGTTACACAATATCAAATAAAAAGGAGCTGAAACGGTGTGGTGTAATTCAATTCAACATAACCTACCCGCACTAAATTGTAGCTAAAGGTAAATTGTTAAAATTACAAAAAAATCTATTATTTTTATTAAAAAAATAAAAGTTTCGAAATGTAATTTCTACCGAGAAAACCGTACTAGAAAGTCTGTAGTTACTCTTTTTATTAAATGAAATACATCGTGAACTACATACGAGTACAATTACAATAATGGTAATTATTTTATGGTATACTTTATCATCTACAAATTGTTGTAACTTGTACTTAATAAAATAAGCTTTATTCATCATACAATTTAAATTAATGAATTGGAGTCATATTTATTAATATAATGTATATTTTGTTAGGCTTAGAAACGGAAACCTTGCCCCAGGGAAGATGATTTGATCAGGGAGCTAACCGCTTGGTGTTATAAATTGTTGACTGTAACAATAATTTTATTCGATGTAAAATTGTAAGCAACCATTACATTTATTCGTTCAATCTTTGTTCTATATAATTAATAGGAAAGTGATTTATTTTTCTCTCGCGTTTCTTTGTGGCCATTATCGTAGTCATATAGTATAAAATTTCACCCTGATAAAATCAAACATTTTTTCATAATGTTAAACAAATAATGATATTTTACTCGTTGAACTTTTTGGTGCTCACTTGAAAGTTAAATGCGAAGAGAACTTGTGCAGTCGACATCGGAGGCAACGCGGAGCTTCCGATCAACAGTGCTATTCTGTGTGAAGTCACTGCATTACTCGCCCGAGAAAATTTGACGTTCGAATTTTGGCGATATACTATTTTGATGCGTGTATTCTTGAAATTTTATTATAATTTTCAATGTCGTAAATCATTTTATGACATTATGCGGCCGCTTTTTCCGGTAAATTTCGAATCTGTTCTTACAAAATAACCCCAACAAATCGTAATCACAACAAATTAATTCTCATTTTAAACAGTTTTAAACATCCAATATAACCTATATTGAGATAAAAATTATATATATGATTAATATTAAAAAATAATCTAGATGTACTTCTAGGGTTTTTTTTGTAAAACTCTTTCGTTTTATGTTAATAGCGCTATAATACAAAACTTTTGGCGGTTACAACATTTTCTTTGCGTGAAAAACCAAATCTCCTATCGCAAGTTTAAATAACTTGCGATAGGAGATTTGGTTTTTATATTATATTTTATATGTTATAAACATATATTTGTTTCTAAAATCATTTGCTGCGGCGTTGTTGAGACGAGAGAACTATCATAATATTTTAAAACAACTATACCAAATTCTTCAAAATAATCCGCTGGTCGTTGTAGATAGAAAAAAACATAAAAATGATATCGCGTCTCGAGAGTGTCGTACAAGGGACGCACGGGTTAAACCTGAAATTTTGCTAGCACTAGGCGCACTCTTAATAGTGATGTAGTTTTTAGAACAAAAGAATAGACGTTGTAGCAATTTTCAACGTTACGCTAATATAAGTCAAATTAAAAAGAAATACAGTACAGTGTAACCACATTATTTCTAACCTCGCCAATGTCTACGGGCGCTGGTTACCAGTTACCATCAGGTGGCCCATTTACTCGTCCAAACTCGTCCAAACATAAAATAAAACAAAATCAAGTCTTGTCTCAGTCCTACTTTAGTCTTACTCACTATTTCCTAATTGTAATTAACTTTAGAACAAGTAAACTTTAACGTTTCTCAAGGAATTTAATCTTTTTTTTTTCTTTTTTTTATCGGAAAAGTTAAACATCGAACTAGGAGCAAGTTTATACTCGAGCGAGGTGCATTGCCGTCAGTTTGAATAATCCGATCTTTAATAAGATCTTACCGAGAGATGCTGGAGGAAAACTATTTACTATAATAATAAAATTACCCGTTCCTAACGGTTACACTAAAAATACAACTGAGAAGCTTGTGTTTTCAATTCAAGGTGTAGAAATAATATTTACACTTGAGATTAATTTTGTAAATACAATTATAATTAAAACGGAATGAGTTTTTTCTCGAGGATAAGTTTTTTTAAATATAAGCAATTATGAATAATACTTCAATTGAAAGATACGGAAGGCAGGTAAAATAAATATTCTTATATTTATACAATTAAATATAATTAAAGAGTCTGTTTGTGATTTCAAAATAATTGACTCGTTTTAGTTTAATATTAGCCATATAATAAAAATGATTTGCGAGTTCCCAAATCCAAAAACAAAAAAAATATTTTCGTCTTATCTGTTCATTTTGTCTTGTCTATCTATCTGTTTGTTCGGGGTAATCTTTAAAACGGCTGAAAATTACAAATACAAACAACTAAATTATTATAAGGAGTATTCCAATATAATGGCAACGGTAGATTTTAAAGTATTTTCGTTAAATTCCACGCTGTTGAAACCGCGTGTTATGGTATGTCTACCGTAAATAAATATTAAGAATCGTTAGAGGAAAATGTATATCTTGTATATTCATAAAAATAATCTGTGTGAAATGATATCATTATAAAAACGTTGATTTCGTTTTCGTTGACCTTCTTTCAGCTTGTTATACAAAAATATATGAACACATATAAATAAGTGTAGTATTGATAAAGTACTAGGAGAGTGCTTATATTTAATTTGTCGTGTAATATGACGATGTAAGAATGTGTCAAAGCCTGCGTATTTTAGCGCGTAATATAAACAAATAACCAACTTATTTACTCGGGTAATACGACTTCATTACCATATAGTTTTTTAATTTTAAATTCTCTTACTCTCTACATATGTATAATATATAAGATCAATAAAAATATAAACTGGTTTGTATGTGCTATTGACGATTGTGTATAACGTACTGTTATTTATTCTGTGGTTATAATTATCGAATTGTTTATAAACAAGTCGCAGGGCCACCCCGCACCCCTGTTTATTAAAATTACGATATTTTATTCACTGTCATGGAATTTCAATGAAACAAACAAGTCTAATTGTTGTTCCAAGCTTAGCTTAATCTAAGTAGATTATTTTCAAGTGAAAAAACCGCAAGAACCGTTCTGTACTTTCGGAGATTAACGTTTACATACAAAACAAAATTAAAAAAGAAAATCTCTATTGTGTTCTGGTATTTTTTTTAAATGAACAGTGTGAGTTAATTTTCTACTGTTTTAAGATGATATTTAATTTAGTTAAGTATATAATTTTCATTTTAGATTTGAATAAAATACTAAATGAAATATCGTTTATTGACCCCGTAATCTGAAGATTTCAAATTCTACAATGTATTTGACGAAGTTGTTTTTGAACTGTCAATTTATAACTGTGACGACATATTGTAAGTACCAATTCGGAATGTTAATTCTACTCAGCTATTACTGTTTTAAATTCCTCTTTTATTTTCCTCTTTTAGTTTATATAGTGATCAGTACTAACTAATATCAAAACAAGTTATTACCCTACAAGAACAATTTTTCTTTTTAAGTAAAGCTACAACTACGGACTCAAATTTGTGAGTGCCTTTCTTACATATTTCATTTTTATTGACGTAATTAATACTTAATTATAACAATAACATCTTAATTAATACGTTTTATTACAATAATATCCTAGAATATTAACCTACGAAAATATCTTACGCTTACGGTATTATAGGAAACTCCATATTGATGCTAGATAAAATATTTCACTTGCCGTAAGTGAAATGGGGATTAACTATAATTTCCATCGATGGTTTCTTTATCCAGAAATCAAAGATCGTCAAAATTGATTTTCTAAACGTGATCGCAGCATGTCTGCCGTTTTAATATGTTATAGAATACATATTTTTTTTATAAATTCAATCGCAGATACTTGTTCCGGTACTTAGTGTGTTTTATAAAATTTCAATAGTTCGAAAAATTTATAAAAATTTATGTGATTTCAGCAAAGCTGAAATTAATATCTGTTACTTACATTTTTATTATACAAATATATTTGAAGAAGCAGACACATAGGTCGGTTCCAACATGCGGGCAGATGATATATAATGCTTTCTGTGTCGTACTGATAAAAGTAAAAGAAGAGCAAATTGGATATTGGAATAATGTTTTTAAGCTAGGTATGATACATATTAAAAACTAACATCATGTCTTATATATTCATAAAATATAATATTTTGTTGAAAACGTCCCTGTTTTTCTATATACGCTTATATTTGTATTATAAGCACACATTCATCACTTGTGTAGATGTTTGTCCGGGTATAGACCTTCGATCAAATTCACGTATTCTCCTCACAGCCACATTAGATCTATCTGTTATGAATAATACAAGTACTAACTCTTACTAGATACAAACGATACTTGCTTTATGTCTGTATATTATAATAAAAGCCGAGATAGCCCAGTGGTAAGAACGCGTGAATCTTAACCGGTGATCGTGGGTTCAAACCCGGGCAAGCATTACTGAATTTTCATGTGCTTAATTTGGGATAATAATTCATCTCGTGCTACGTGCTCGTGCAACGGTGAAGAAAAACATCGTGAGGAAACCTGCATGTGTCTAATTTCACTGAAATTCTGCCACATATGTATTCCACCAACCCGCACTGGAGCAGCGTGTTGGAATAAGCTCCAAACCTTCTCCTCAGAAAGGAAGAGGAGGCCTTTAGCCCAGCAGTGGGACATTCATAGGCTGTTACTGTACGGTACGGTATTATAAAAGACAACATTTTTATAAACTAACACATTCAAGGTCATGAAAAAAAAAACGAATATACAAATATATTTACGAGCTGAATTCAAGCTATCATGCAACTGTTGTAAAATACGAATGCAGTCACCGTCATCGAATATTCGTTACCAGCATTTCTAATAACTTGCGTACTTAAACTTAGCAATTTAGTCGTAGATGAGTTAACTCACTAATCTTAAGTTCACCACCCGCTTGATCAAACCTTCGCAGAGAGCCGGGTTCTGATATAATCCACTATCTTGATAACAGCTTAATGCGAATCAAGTATTCTTGTTTAAGTTGGCAAGCTGGAAATTATAACAGTATATATTCTTGATTATAATGTTTATTATGTACTAGCTACCTATACCGGCTTCGCACGGATAGGATAACGATCCATCTAAAACATAACATTGAGGGACAAATATACGAAAAAAAAAAGAAGTTTTTGGAACAAGAAAAAACAACTTCGTAGGACCAGATCCTCGCAGGAATACTTCTATGTAGAAGGACTCACCAAATTTGCATCACAATTATATCAACTATTAAGGAACGCATAGTGACAAACAAACATAAACATTCGTTTTTATGTATATAGATCAATGTAAATAATTTTGATCATCCTTTACCTTTTACTTTTTCCCGCAGTATACCTTCAGAAAGGTACTCGGGACCCTTGAGAAAAATCCGGGTTATGTGGAATTCCCACCAACCAAGTCACTGCAATTCCGTCTTCGATACGGATTCCCTCCCGTGATGTGCTCCGGTCGTGGCTCAGCGGTGTATAAGTAAGTGTAACGCTTGTATATTGAATAACGATTTTTTACTTTTAGTGGAGCAAAGAGGCCGAAGGTTCTTTCTCCCCGCACTTAAAAGGTCGTCTAAAACAGGACACGCGAGGTACCTTTCACACGCTTCCACGGCTCCAGGAGTCACACCATATCTTTTAAGGCACTGTGACTGTATAATATAATATTTACTGGTGGTAGGGCTTTGTGCAAGCTCGTCTGGGTAGGTACCACCCACTCATCAGATATTTTACCGCAAAAAAGCAGTACTTGGTATTGTTGTGTTCTGGTTTGAAGGGTGAGTGAGCCAGTGTAATTAGCACATGGAACATAAAATCTTAGGTCCCTAGGTTGGTGGCGCATTGGCGATATAAGCGATGGTTAACATTTCTTACAGTGCCAATGTCTAAGGGCGTTTGGTGGTGACCACTTACCATCAGATGGCCCATATGCTCGTCCGCCTTCATATTCAATATATATAAAAAAAAAGCGGAGACTACACCTTCGTCATCTTCATCAGACGAGATCGGCCCTTTTTTTTCCTGTAAAGTAAGCTAAATTAAGAATAAGAAAAATTAAAAAAGAGAAGCAATCAAAGAAATATCTGGATCACAAAATAGTTAAATACTCTTTAATACCATCCTCCTTATCGAATTATAAATAGTATTTAGTATAACTTTTAGTATAATTTTGTCAATGATTACCCTTTAACTATGATAGCGTACGTTAAATACATTATCGTCTTCATTAAGACACTAATTAACGGCTGTATGTTTTGGCAATAGCTAAACTTAGAGCTACAGAACTCGATAACGAACAGTGACAGAACAATTAGTAACAGCGTTACTGTTTAAGTTTAAGTCTTATAGTGAAAACGACTTGAGGTAAAAAGGAGGAAATAGCCGAGATGGCCCAGTGGTAAGAACGCGTAAATCTTAACCGATGATCGTGGGTTCAAACCCGGGCAAGCACCACTGAATTTTCATGTGATTAATTTTTGATTATAATCATCTCGTACTTTACGGTAAAGGAACAAAACATCGTGAGGAAATCTGCCTGTGTCTAATTTCACTGAAATTCTGCCACATGTGTATTCCATCAACCCGCATTGGAGCAGCGTGGTGGAGTAAGCTCCAAACCTTCTCCTCAAAAAGAGAGAGGAGGCCTTTAGCCCAGCAGCGGGACATTCACAAGCTGTTACGGTTACGGACTTCAGGTAGGATTATGAGCCCTATGGAAAGGGTACTGTTTGTTTTTTAGTGGGTATTCCACATAACCACATACACACCACTGTTCATGTTTGGGAAACACAAGGGATTAGAAGCGATGGCCCTTACTATTCCGGGGCTTTCGGTACAATTCTCAGGTTGGCCAAAAATTTGTTATTGGATTTTTTTGGCTACAAAATCTCAGTAGCTGCCGAGAACTTGAAAATTGGCAAAATATTGTACTTCAAATAGCAAGTAAAGCCAATTATCCTGAGTTCAAAATCGTTTCAGTACTGTCGAATTGCCATCTTATCGGATTATGAATAAATGAGAGAGTGCATCTTTGTTTGCGAGCAAACTTGTTCTACTATAAAGGTACATAACATTTCCTGCGCAATTAGCTTTTTTCGTTTGTGAATGACCGCCGTAACCGAAATCAATCAGGTCATCAGAATTTCCTAACAAAACACCAAAAATAAAAAATAAAACGTTTGAAATTGTAATGGCATTCTTTATACGTTTAATCTAAAATGTTCTGTTATCGTCTGAAATGAAGAATCTCCGAGAAAAGTATCTTGAAGTTCCTATAACGGGGGCATCGGAATACCTGATCTAAGTAATGGCGGCTCTAAATCAAAGCACACAGCGATCCGCTGGAGTAGCAGAGTGGATTATGAGAACCGTTATTGTACTTTTATGGTTCCGTATTTTAGGAAAACCCTTTTATTTTATTAATCTTATATAATTTTGAACTTTCGAAATAATTTGTTACTTAATATGTGTTACAAGCTTTCGCACCTGACTTGTCTTAATTTCCATCTCTGTCACTGACATTATTTTACTTAGAGAAGTACTCATCATTTTTAAAACGTGAAAATTATGGATTTTAATCAACTGTGATAAATTTTTTAAAGTGAAAGCAAAGAGTAATTATTTATTTATAATGTGTTTAAGTTTGTTGCATGTATGAGCTGAGATAATTAATAAGAGACACGAGGAAAATACATTTTTAAATATTAATTAAAGGTTAAAGGTTAAAGGTTAACAGTTCTAGTGTTTATAGACAAAAGTCATGTGATATATATTAAAAGGCTTAATATATCAAGTTTGGGTAACCCTAATTCTCACATATTTTTTACACTGCATCCGCTCGTACTTTTATGTGGCCCATTTATTAATCTCGAGCTGCGAGCAAAATAAAACAAAATTTACTTTCTACTAACCTAATATAACCAATAAAATTGATATGCCTTTAAGAATATGATGATTAGCTTATTTGACAAAGCTATATAATTTTCATGTTTAAAGTTTCAAGTAGTCGTTTACGTAGATGAGTATCTTAACATAGTAAATAAAAAGTTATTAAGGAAATATGAACCTTATAAGCTCTAACTATTCGTATAAACACACACATATATATATCCCCCCAAACAATCATGTATATATATATATATATATATATATATCTAATGTTTGATATATATATCAAACATTTATATATATAAGGACAGAATTTTTCAATCAGATTAAAAACTGTGATTAAAAATATAAATTAAATTAGTATAATAATAAATATCCTCTTAATATTATTATACAAGACAATATTTAGTACTTTAATATTCATTTCAGCTTTTAAAGCTAATAATACGTGAACCATATGTTTTTATTTCGTTTTATTTTTATGTGAAGAAATTACGATACCGAAGGCAAATTAATTTAATCCTACGATCCTATAATTAATTTTTATTCGATTGAGTTTTTTATAATATTTTGATTGTTGTGAAATTTGAAATTATGACGGAATATCCGTTTGTATGTCACTTTCACGAATATATTAATGTATACGTAAGAAGAACTTGATTTAGGAAATGTATAAATTTTACACGGGTCAAGGTTTTCAAGTATTTGTAAAAATTTTGGCAACATTCGCTTGGTACGCGCCAAAATATTTCTGTACGACTTCGTTAACATAATAAACTATAGGCCATACTAACTGAAAAAAGAAAGATGAAGAAGTGGTGGCCTCGATTAGACTCACAGAGTTTCCGAAACCACCTACCGAAATCCTGCGTAGCCTAGATGGATCATCAACTCATTTATAGAATAATGTTTAAAATGAATATTATATTATCGTGTTTGAATTTGGAATTAAACGAATTTAAATCTAAATTAGTGATATGATGATATATTGTTTGATTGATAAACAAGTCATGTGTTTGTTCGTCTAATATATACTAACAAACATAGTGTCTTCATCGTCAACAACAACGTCTTATGTAAACGACAAGCTTTCGATATAAAACATAATGAATGAATGAATAACTCATTTATATTCAATATAAATGAGTTATTTGTAATACATTATAGTTTCTTATTTTAAAAATAAAATGTATATAAAGTCCTTTCCTTTACGTCATCTCTTGAGGAAAAAGTTTTTAGTTTTTTCCAAAACGCTTATCCAATGCGGTTTGCTGGTTGCTGGATAAAACTTATTGTGACAAAATTTCAACCAATATATACAGGTTTAGTCACTATGTCTTGTATTTGGTTAAAATTCACGTATTTTCACGTAGTTTCAATAGATTAGCTTGTATATTACTGCTGGAATCAAAGATTCGATTTTAAATTATGATCATTAAATGACAACGAAGAAGAAAATTTCATTCTCGTAGAAGATAAATGTCAGAAAATTGATATTTTTAAACATTATATACAGTATATTGCATTCAAATTCAACCTTAAAAGTTTTACTCGCATCGCGATCAAATAAGTTTTACTTCGACAAAACTTTATGACTATATTACAGTGTACAAATTATTTTTCGACTTACGACTATACGCGTTTTTGAGGGAATTCACGGCAAATTATATTTTACGATATGAGGGATCGTTCGATCCGAAGCACTTGTGCTGGCACGTGGCCAGACTCGTTTCCTACTTGTAACTTTTGACATAATATCACTCTTACGCAAAAGTAATCTACGATAATTTATGTTGTTCGTATCTCGCAGTAGATAAGGTCGTACATTAAATAAAATTTTAAGAAAATAAGACGTAGGTATAGTATACTCGTAGGTATAGTATACTCTTTAAAAACTTCCTACTCTTATGCTGCAATTTTTTTTATAGAATAGTTAGACCGTAACAGCCTGTGAATGTCCCACTGCTGGGCTAAATACCTCCTGTCCCTTTTTGAGGAGAAGGTTTGAAGCTTATTCCACTACGCTGCTCCAATGCGGGTTGGCGGAATACACATGTGGTAGAATTTCAGTGAAATTAGACACATGCAGGTTTCCTCATGATGTTTTCCTTCACGGTAAAGCACGAGATAAATTATAATCACAAATTAAGCACATGAAAATTCAGTGGTGCTTGCCCGGGTTTGAACCCACGATCATCGGTTCGCCATCGCCATCTCGGCTAGAATAGTTAAGCGGACAAGTAAATGGGCCACCTGATGGTAAGTAGTCACCACCGTCCGTCTATGAACATTGCAAGAAATGTTAACCATGGCTTACATCGCCAATGCGCCACCAAACTAGGGAACTAAGATATTATATCCCTTGTGCCTGTAATTACACTGGCTCATTTACTCTTCAAACCGGAATACAACAATACCGAGTACGGCTGTTTTCCGGTAGAATATCTGATGAGTGGGTGGTACCTACCCAGACGAGCTTGCAAAACCCTAGCCCTACCACCAGTCTCAGTCAGTATTTAAGTAGACTCTTATAAGTAATTTTGAATCATTATGTAATAAGGTTAAAACGTAAATCTCTTTTAGACTTTGTATTCTTTCGAGAAGAACCGACTGAAGGGTAAAAATAAACTGGAACATGGAAATTAATAAATACTATATCTACGCTTATTGTTGTCTTTTATTGTATCGTGTATTATACCAATCTATTACACAATTCTTTTTAATATAAGACTTAAATTTCTTAATCGGCAAAATTAAAAAAGCGGACACGAGTATTATGCTTTGATTTTAAGTATATATAAATAACTTAAAATTCAATAACAAATTTATAACATTTTACTGTATGGTATAATGTGATTTTAGTAAATTCTCTTGATTTTTCTGTACTATCATTACTGCTATCATTAGTTTGTAAACTCCTTGTACCCGTAAAGAACCTTATATACAGTTGCCATTTGGTTGGCATTATAACAACGAAGGTCTAGTGCCTAAGCCTCGTTGGTCTAGTGGTGTAATGTAAGGCCGCAGACCCGGGGGTCCTGGTTTCATTCCCAGGTCGAGCCAATAAAATGTTATTGGGTTTTTCTGTCAGAAAATTATCAGTAGCAGCCCGGAGTCTGGAAGTTGGAAGTGTGTTCACTCCCGTGCCTCGGAAAGCACGTAAAGCCGTTGGTCCTGCGCCTGAACTCTTTCCGGTCGTGTCGGATTGCCGTCCCATCGGATTATGAGAGTTAGGGAATAGAGAGTGCACCTGTGTTTGCGCACACACTTGTATAATAGCACACACTTATATAATAGCTTAGGTAAATAAATTATATTAGCCAATTGCACTAATGAGTTGATAAATTAATTTATATTTCAGGAACCTGCAACTGCGCTTATCGCAAGTTGAAATTTATATATTTGTTCCTTTACTTAAATTGTATAATCACTAAGTACAGAGTTTTATCACTGGAAATGGAATAATTTTTGTTAAGTATCCAGAAGCCTATTATGCTCTCTTAGGCCGTCATGCCCTCTCTGTGCCACCGCTCTCTACTCTATTGTGTGTGCTGACACGTACTATGCACTGTATTGCTATAAAAATAAGCAAAAAATGTTAATTTTTTTAACGAATTTTGTTTTTAATTAATGTAGTCCATATTTATTTGTTGGCTTTCATTAATTATAAATTCTTTCAATAAAATTGACATTTCCGATATGCCAATCATCCCGTGACGGCCACATTGTTTTTTGTATTACAGTTATTCGTTAATATAAAAATGTTTTATTTATTGAGAACTATTTCAAGGTCCTCAGAGATAAAAATAAAATATTGTCTTATTTAATTTCCCGCGCGGCTGCTACAACCACCGCTTCAGAGCGAAGCGCAAAATTAGTTCTGCATTCAAAAAGTTTTTTTTTTTTAAAATAAAACATGTACAATTAAGACTAACCAACTACTGCAAATCAAAATGATTAATTTTAATAATTTCCTACATATATATACTTAGCAAAACTGGAAAGTTAGCTTGCTCACTTGGCTGCATGATTTCGTAAAAATTGCGATAAATGACCAGTCAATTTAAAGGGAGCAAAGTTATTACATAAAATATACATGACATAGTAATTATTAAAAAAATATATAAATGTAAGAAAAACATAACAGAAAAGCGGAAACAGGCAGAATTATTTTAAAGATCTTTTAAAATAATATTTTACATATGTTGTGAGCAACAAATATCATATTCACTTGAGTTCAATTTGGGGAAAAATTTAAATGTTGAATATGATGCTTGTGACTTTTATTTGATTTTTCTTCTCAAGAATTTCTGGGTCTCTACTCCAAGTGGAGGTTGCTATTTCAATATGTCGATATACACTGAAAATATTTTTCTCAAAATTATAACAAAACATATTGGAATAGGTCCTTATCGCATGCTCCAGCGTTCACCTTTGCGTATTCGTATTTTATAATATAATTAATAAAAAAATATTAACTTTCATAAAATCTCTCATTTTCTCATTTAATTACTCTCAAACGTTAACATAGTTTTAATTTGATCCAATTTGCCTAGTATTTAATACGTAATACCGAAAGGATATTCATTCTAACCAGATGTCCCATGATACATTTACTTTTTTTTTTCTTATAAAAAGTAAATGAATCAAAACTTGCTGAAATTACAGGAAAATTCCCAAACTTCACCCCGGTGTTCACTAAGCCCCTCTTTTCTCACGCGCGCTCCTCGATCAAACTTTCCAGAAGCTGTCCGGAGATTATTATTATTTATTATGTCTAATTAACCTACTTTAGATTATCGGCTAAATTGATTAAAAACTGTTATAAGGTGACTGTAAAGTACTTTTTAAAACTTTAAGCGATATTTATTTTTAATAACATTGTTATATAGACCACAATATGAATAATATATACTATGATGACACTTAAATTATGATGTACACTAACCTTTTTGCGCCCGAACAGCAATCCGATACCGAAAAGAGATCAGAATCTACACCAGCTTTCTGCTTCCCGAGAAAGTATGTAATGCTGCCGATTTGCTAACTCCAGGAACTACTAAAAATATATTGATAAATAAATCGCCCCCAATAAGTTTTCCACAACACACACGAGGCTGTCACTCAGATAGACAATAGGCCGAATGCAATTTAATTCAAAAAACTCGAATAAATCTAAATTATCATAAAAGAAAAGGACGCAATTGTTTTTAAATCCTTCGTTTACATCTATATTAAAAAAAATGCCAAGAATTCTTATTTATTACGTTATTTTAATTCAGCCAAGATACGGCGATAAACTAACAAACCGTTTTAATATAAAACAGTGATTTCTGTACAATGTTTAAGCTTAAACGATCGAGAAAATACCTCTAAGAACGGGGATCTTACTGAATCAAAGGATTCCATTTATAAGCTTTTCGTGCATTCCAGAGAAGCATTAGCTATCATCAAAGACTTGCTTGAATTTCTTAGTTAATTCAAGTTGAGCGACTGTGTTCAATAACTTACCCGCTATTAAAACTTAAATTATTCTTCATTCATTTCAGATTTTAAAATAATATTGCATCAGCTGTAATTAATTGAAAATTTAATTCCAACATGTAATTAAGAGGAGATATTGCTATAATTACTGGTGGTAATGATAGTTGGTTGGGGGCTGGGCCAGGGAAGAAGTCTAATTGGTCACGGTAGCATGCGCAAGCGATCCCGTGGCGCTTCTCGTTAAGACGGAAAGGGTATCGCTCTTTTTTAGTGGGTATTCCGATGTTCGGCGCCTTGGGCACCGGCGAGCCCCACTGTTCCCATGGGGGACACGCGTAATGCGTTTTTCTAAGTCTACCTTGCATTTCTGAGTTTGAGTTTGGTGTTATATATGTTAAGCCAAGCCATTCAAGAAAGTTATGTCTAACAATACAATTTTAGTTATAACCTGGTTCCCCTAAAGATGAACTTCAAAAATAACTCCTGAGTCTGAGTTTTACCTTAGTTGTTAATAATAATAATGTCCTCCAGACCGATTCGGCCACGGTGGCCAATCTCAAGAGAGATTAGCCAACTACGCAGGAGATCGATTTGATCTGTGCAGTGACGGAGAAAGAATACATTTCACTGCCCCTTTCCCATGGGTGTCGTAAGAGGCGACTAAGGGATATCTGAGCGACCATCTGCTCATCTGGTGGTAGGATGATAAACATCCGCCTGGCTTGTTACCACCGTATGCGTGGTGAAAATCTAGTGAAGTGGCTTGCAGCCGCGTTTCGAGGTCAGCCAGCGTACAGCCAGTGCCCGAGCGAGCATTGCCGCGATGGGTGTTGGTCCAGTGGAGACGGCTGCTGAACCAATGCCGGGGGAAACTGTATTGCCCTGCCGGACAGGGAGACCTGAAGAAACGGCTATTCCGCTGGCCGCCCGTGGCATAGTACAGGGGCCCAAGCGTGCCTAACCAGCACGCGAGGCTGCCCCACCAGGCCACGCATAATCTCGGGGTGGACCGTCGTGCCGGTTGGTGACCGGAAGGTGGGGTCCCGGTGGCCACTTCCGGGGGGGTTCGGGGGCCCTTCCGTCCGGTGGGTCAGTGTAGTTTCCCTTTTGGCAACCACTTGGGGAAACACGCCTCCACACTTTGCCCATCCCTATCGTGGCAATACGTCGCTCGCTTCACGTCTCTTTTCCACTCTTTTTTCCCATATGGTAGCGCTTCAAAGCAGGAATGACGGTCGTACAGCGGTGCACACCCCCACCATACCCACGCTGCTTGAGGTCGAGTTCACTAACATCCGTGGACTCCACGCTAACCTCAACGCTGTCCACCACCATCTCGAGACAGCACGGCCAGCAATGTTGTTTCTAACGGAGACACAAATACTCCATCCTGCCGATACCAGCTACCTTAATTATCCCGGCTACATGCTTGAAGAATCCTTCAAAGCGAAAGCCGGAGTATGCTTGTTCGTCAGGACGGATGTTTGCTGTCACCGACTGCGCTGCTTGGAGGACCCCTCCTTCTCCATGTTGGTGGTACGTGTGGATCTGGTTCGTCAGAGTCGGGTCTACGTGTGCCTCTACAGATCCCACAATGGTGACTTGGAGACAAGCCGATTATTCGACCACCTTAGTCGGGTGGCAGATGCTGCGCAAGAGCAGTTTCCTAACGCGGAATTGGTGTTTTTGGGGGATTTTAATGCTCACCACGAATCATGGTTGAAATCCCTCAAAACTGACCATGCTGGGAGGACTGCTCATGCTTTTGCTCTCACACATGACTTGACCCAACTGGTTGATCAGCCCACCAGGATCCCAGATATTGATGGGCAAGCGCCTTCTCTACTGGACCTTCTGCTGACTTCTCACCCGGTGGAATATCAGGTTGTGGTTCAAGCTCCACTTGGTTCTTCGGATCACAGCCTCATATCTACCAAAGTACCACAGGCCAAGCTGCCGCCACCAGCGGTATGCAAACGTCGCGTTTGGCACTACAAGTCGGCAGATTGGGACGGTATGCGCGATTACTATGCGTCAGTCCCTTGGAAGGAACGTTGCTTCAGTGGGAATGACCCGACAGCTAGTGCCGCTGCTGTTGCTGACGAGATCATGTTGGGAATGAAATACTACATTCCTAGCTCAGATCTCGACAGTAGGGGTGCGCGTAACCGTTGGTTCACTCGCGAATGTGTCGACGCTGTATCATCTAAGCAGGCGGCATATCGCGAGTGGATCAACGGCTGCATTAGCGAGGCATCTAACATTGACTCACTGAAAGCAATCTACAATAAAAACTCCAAGTCCTGTAGGAAGGCTTACACGAGAGCGGACGCACAGCGCATTGTACAGATTGGTCATGACCTTATTTCACATCCTCGGGGCTCCCGTAGCTTCTGGCGTCTGACCAAGTCTGTGCAAAACAATTTCTGCCAACCTTCGCTGCCACCGCTCAGAAGTCCGGACGGATCGCTAGCTCACAGTCCGCAAGAGAAAGCTGATCTCCTGGCTAAACTCTTTGCCGACAACTCCGTCATCGATGATTGTAGTGCTCTGCCACCAGTAATACCTTCTTGTGGCCACACGATGCCTGACATCAAAATCAGGCAGCGTGATGTGCGAGCGGAGCTACAATCACTTGATGTACGGAAAGCTAGCGGTCCCGATGGAATACCAGCCATAGTGCTGAAGAAGTGCGCGGCGGAGCTGTCTCCCGTGTTAACGCGCCTGTTCCAACTTTCTCTTTCTTCGGGATGTGTGCCGGAGGCTTGGAGAAGACCTAATGTACAAGCGGTTCCCAAAAAAGGGGATCGGTCTGACCCGGCAAATTATCGGCCAATAGCTATCACCTCAGTACTTTGTAAGGTGATGGAACGGATTCTTAACAACCAACTGATCCATTACCTAGAAGATCACTGTTTGATTAATGATCGTCAGTACGGATTTCGACCAAAACGGTCTACAGGTGATCTTCTAGCGTACGTAACACACCTCTGGGGTGAAGCTATCGACAAGCATGGGGAATCGCTGGCTGTCAGCCTCGATATCTCCAAGGCTTTCGACAGGGTCTGGCACAGAAGTCTTCTCTCCAAGCTGCCGGCATATGGTCTGCCTGCTTAGATTTGCACCTGGATTGCCAGCTTCCTACACAAGCGCAGCCTTCGTGTTTTAGTTGATGGTTGCGCTTCACAATTCTATGTAGTGAATGCTGGGGTCCCTCAGGGATCTGTGCTATCTCCTACTCTGTTTCTTTTGCATATCAATGATATGCTCTCTCTCGGGACCATTCATTGCTATGCAGACGATAGTACAGTGCATGGTGGATACCACGGACGCGCAGTGGCTGGGCGAGCGAAAATTCAGGAGAGGCGGGAGGATGTTGTCATTGAACTCAATAGGACGTTAGAACTTATCGCCAAATGGGGCTCAGATAATCTTGTTGAGTTTAATGCCAAGAAAACACAGGTATGCGCTCTCACAGCAAAAAAGTCACCATTTTCCCCTCTTCCCTCCCTCTGTGGCACTCCGCTGGTGATACAAAGCAAAATCGCCATGCTGGGGACGGACGTTCGCTGCGACCTTAGTCCAAGGGATTACATCGAGGCTGTGATAAAAACAGCTTTACGGAAACTCGGAGTTCTGAACAAGGTGCGGCGTTTTTTCACGCCACAACAACTTTGCCTGCTGTACAAAACACAGGTACGGTCTTGCGTTGAATATTGCTCGCACCTTTGGGATGGCTCCGCTAAGTACCTACCTGAGGCCTTGGACCGGTTGCAGCGACGTGCGGTCCGCATTATTGGCGACGTAAAGGTCACTAACACCCTCGAGCCTTTACAATTGCGTCGAGAGATAGCTGCGCTGAGCGCTTTCTATCGACTGTATCACGGCGAGTGTTCCGAGGAATTATTTTCCCTAATTCCTGCTTCCCCCTTCCTTCACAAGTCTACGCGTGCTGGCTCTCGATGTCACCGACTAACTGTGACATCAATTCCATCGCGCACAAAGAAATTTGGCAACTTCTTTCTTTGTCGCACTACCAAAAAATGGAATTCTTTACCAGCTCACGTATTCCCCTCCTCTTACGGCCCGGGTTCCTTCAAACGAGGCGTGAAGAGGCATCTTGCGGGCCGGCAAGGCGAGGGCGGCTAGTGCAGAACCTTCTTCCCGAGTGTACTGGCCGTCCTCGCGTTTGGACTCTACTACCACTTAACATCAGGTGGAGTAGAGTCATTTGCCCTCCCGGCTAATATAAGAAGAAAAAAAAAAGATATTATAATGGTTGGAACATGGTTGGAACACGTGAACATTAAGCAAAGATCGTGGGTTCAAATTCAGCAAACATCTTGAGGAAACCTGTGTGTTGCATGAATATCACAAAAACGCAGACTAGAATAGTGGAAATAGCTTTTTAGTGTTCTCCTTAGAAAAGGAGACTGACAGATTGTTACTTTATTTTTACTATATTATATTACATTATATTCTGTAATTTGAAACCCATTAACTTATTTACAATGATTAATACATACTTAAGCTTACGCATCTGGCCTATTGCCAAAATGTTCTGCTACTATTAATAGATACATCTCATCACTTACAATATTCAAGTTTTCATTGTAATTTTATTATATAAAATTACTTAAATTAGCTCATGATTTGAACGTATCTGTAGGTTGTAGGGCTTTGTACTAGCCCGTTCGGGTAGGTACCATCTACACATCATATATTTTACCACTAAACAGCAATACTTATTATTGCTGTGTTTTGATTTGAAGCCAGTGTAACTACAGGCACAAATGACATGATATATTTGTTCCCAAGTTTGGTGGCGCACTGGTGATGTAAGAAATGGTTAATATTTCTAACATCGCCAATGTCTATGGACGGTGGTGACCACTTAACATCAGGTGGCCCATTTCATCCGCCTACCTAAAATAGGTATATATAGGCTTTTATAAATTTCCTTAATATATTATTTTGCGAAATGATATTAGGAAACTTGAAACTTCCAGCATTACTGTAACATTGAATTTTATTACTTTTTCTTTGAATCGTTACATCATAACAAATTTCTCCAATAGTGGAAGCACCGTTGTTTTATTATACAATGAACTGAAGAAATCGGATAGCAGAACTAGGAATCAATTTCGATACAATAGAATCGTCATATATAGTATTGCCAGATTGATAAGTCTTAAGTTATAAATCATATATAGTCATAAAACGGTGTTTGTTTTTTATGACTATGTAAACACTAATATATATATTTTTAATAGAATAATCTTTAACAAAACACATGAAATATTAAATTGATTTAACTATTCTTTAAATTGCTTAAGATATTGAAATACTTATTTTATATACATATTCAGCTCAGTGTACAGGAAACGCGGCTTTTAACCAAAGATTACAAATCTAAAAGCAAACAAGTATCACCATGTTGTCACTTGCATGTCACGTCAATCTCGTGTTTGATGGTAAACGAAACATGGTGCGAAAACATGAATATTATGTCCGATGTATACCACCACGCTGGCTTATAATGATTATTTACTTTTCTTCGTCACCTGCTGTGATAGAATGTAATATAATTACAATTATTCAATAAGCTAAACCTTCTCCTAAATATGGCTGGACTTTGCCAAGGAGTGGGGCATATACGGGAGATTGTTATAACATTTTGAAACATAATTAAAACAATCAATGGACGGACAATATTCACCTTAAAATTTTATAGAAATTCACTAATCTGTACACAGTATTACGAAACACTTATATTCTTATTAAATAAGTGTATTTTTTATATATTGGACCTTATATACAGAAGTGTGTAAAGAAAATTATATTTTTGTGTTTGCGGTTTTCGGCAAGAGCTTACTCCAGGGAAACAGGAAACATAAAGTGTGTCCAAGCGGCTATGAGATGATAATAAAAGAATACAGTGTTATAGCACCGACTGCGGACTACAGTCCTCGACTAAAATATACGTTTATAGTATGGTACCATTCACTTAGTCTGTATTTTCTTTTTATATTATTATTCCAATTCCAATTCTTATTCTTATTAACACAGTGTTCCTAGTGTATTCATTTAAAAAATACATTCTGTTGGAATAATATCTAAAGTTTATATTCGTTTATATGCCTTAATTTAAAATTTCCAAGTCTATCTATCCGTATATTTTCGAACGGATTTTCATCCGATTTTTATTAATATACGGAGTGATTCATGAGGAAGGTTTAGGTGTTTAATTCATTAATATTTTGTATAAATTGCCTGCAATATCACGATGAGTGTTGATGATGTCGGAAAAAAATCATACCGACTGGATACGATTACATATCGACTGGTTTACATTATGGATAAAAACATTTTATGTAGATCTGATATCTAGTTATTATAAATATTTAATAATGTAATTTTAAATGAAAAAAAAAACTTTAATAACTACTAAGTTTCTTATCTGGTAAAACTTTAATGGAATCAGCGTTAGCTATATTTAATTGAATTCTATAACATGATACTTGTAAAAATGTTTTAATTTGAAAACCCAAATTTTAAGTTAGTCTGTCAACAATGTATGTTACTGTATGTATGTATGTAAATGTACAAAAAAAAGTTAAAAATTCTGAAATGGCTTGGCATCGACTTCAAACATTTTCTAAAACATATAAAGCCTTTTAATAAACAACCCCATTAACTTATTTAGACCGTTGATTTTAGGTCGCAAATGTAGCATGTCCAAAAAGGCTTGTTGTGAGAAATACAAATACATTTTTTAATTTTACAGTGTCTGGCATGAAAAAAATGGAATGGAATAAAATCTTTCTTGCAATGTCAAAACAATAATAACGGAAAGGGAGAAATTAGTGCTTAACTAATCAGCAACATATATAAGTTTTTTTTATGTTATAAACAGGCGGACGAGCAAATGGGACTCCTGATAGTAAGTGGTCACCAGTGCCTATAAACATTGGCAGTGTAAGAAATAATAAGCAATCCTTACATC
Organism: Nymphalis urticae; assembly: GCA_905147175.2. Lineage (NCBI taxonomy): Eukaryota > Metazoa > Arthropoda > Insecta > Lepidoptera > Nymphalidae > Nymphalis > Nymphalis urticae. The sequence goes on from LR989991.1 coordinate 11,507,271, forward strand.
GCCAATGCGCCACCAATCTTAGGAACTGAGATGTTTCGTTCCTTGTGCCTATAGTTACATTGGCTCACTCATCCGTCAAACCGCAACGTAACAGCATTAAGTACTGCTGCTTAGCGGCAAATATCTGATGAGTGGGTGTTACCCACCCAGACAGGCCTGCACATAACCCTACCGCCAGGTAGTAAGGCCATAAGTGGTTAAGTGGTTGTAAGTAAGGCCATAAGTGTATTATTTCAGGTGGTATGGTTTTTAACATTTTTAACCATTATATCGAGGATTTCAATATTTATTAGGGCGGCCTATAGATGAGGCAATTATTAAAGTCACCCAATTGACTAGTATTTATGATCGGTCGCTTTCGATGTAATTCGGTGACAAGGTTATTATTATTAGTGATTAAAATGAAATGCAACTCGCAATAAAATAAATTTCCAAATTCAAATTCAAGCCCAGCTCTTCTAGTTATTTTGAAGCAAAAATAACTTCACTTAAATCTTACGTATACTGAAATGCACGAATTCTTTTTTTAAATTTTAACATTTATATTATAGTCAGTGATAACAGTTACGTATCGGCACCGAGCAGACAAGTCTAGATTATCATTGGCCAGTATTTGGCATCACGCCAGTCCGCAGCAGACGCAATGGTCATATCATCAAGTATTGATTTGTTGAAGTAACTCGCTAACCCATAACGTCGCACGAACACGTTCTGACGAATACTTAATTAATTGCGTTTTGCATACGCAGTCTTGTTATTATACATGCTAATCTTTAATGATAACCTTGTTCGATTCGCATGAGTCGTTTAAAATTTATATTTTATTTATCTACATACAATGATAAGGAAGTTTTTACTTATGTCTTACAAGAAGTATATTAGTAGTTTATTTATTTGTAATCAACAGCGTATACAGATTATATTTGTACAGTTTTTTAAATTACATGAAGACTATGGCCACAAAGATTACAATATAAAGTGTTTAATATAATATATTTAACAAAGTGGATAACAAAAAGAAAGTAGGTCTAAAGAAAATTGTTGACGTTTGTGACGAGAATATTCACAAGTGTATGGGTATTTGTATGTGTGTTTGTGCATGCGTGTGTGTGTGTTTCTGTGTGTATGTGTTTGTGTGTGTGTGTGTGTGTTTGTGTGTGTGTGTGTGTGCGTGTGGGTGTGTGTGTGTGTGCGTGTTTATTTTTGGCGGTAAGATAGTGTTATTTGTTTCCTCAATTGTTTTTTGTATAAGTGAAACAGGTCTAAATGAGAAAATAATTTGTTGTATGTTCGTGCTAGACGTACAGTTACAGAGCTTTTTGCATAGTTTGTGTTACATTTTGGAACAACTAGTAGGTGGGGGTTACGCGATCTAAATGAGGAGGCATTTAGAGAGAATGCTGACACCAAACTGGGGCAGTCCATCATACCAGTTAAAATTGCTTGTAGTAGCAGCATATCCTTTTGATTTCGTCTTTGCTCTAGCGAATCTAGTTTATAATAAATACTGGCTTCTTCATAATTGTCAATTTTTTTAAAATCTTTGTACGCTAAGTATTTGAGAAATTTATATTGAATAGATTCGAGTCTCTGAATATGATTTTTATATAGAGGTGACCATATACTACTTGCATATTCCAAGATACTTCGAACATATGCAAAGTAGAGTATTTTTATGCATTCAATATTATTAAATGATTGCGTTGCTCGCTTAATAAAACCAAGTTGTTTATACGCCCTATTTGTTACTGCGTCAATGTGTTCAATCATTGAAACTTTAGTGTCAATTTTAATGCCTAGATCTGTAACGGTGGATTTTTTAGCAATGGTCGCGTCATTGATTTTATAGTCGAAATTAATTTTTGTTTTTTTACGAGTCAGAGTTATATGATGACATTTCTTAACGTTTACTGTAATTCTGTTTTTCGCGTAGTATTTTGTCAGGGCATTTAAATCATCTTGTAATTTAAGGCAATCCTCGAACGATCTTATTTTAAAGTAGACTTTTTTATCGTCAGCGAACATCAAATAGTGTGAATGTTTGAAACAATTGCCGATGTCAAAAAGATATGCATTGTATAGAAGGGGCCCCAAAATGGATCCTTGAGGGACCCCTGATGATACGAATACAAAATCACTTCTTGCACTGCCTGTTACTACTGCCTGCATACGATTTTTTATATAAGATGTCAACCATCGAAGCAAGTTTCCGTTTATCCCAAGAGTATTAAGTTTATGAAGTAATATCACGTGATCTACGCGGTCGAACGCTTTTTCGAAATCTGTGTAGATGACATCTACTTGGCATCTTTCATCCATACTTTGCAGTATAAAGTCTGTGAAGATGGCCAAATTGGAGACCGTTGAGCGATTCTTCATAAAACCGTGTTGTTCGTAGGGAATGGACCTTGTAATAATGGGGCATATTTGTCTGTAAACCACTTTTTCGAACAGCTTGCTTATTGCGTTCAGGATAGAAATCGGTCGGTAATTTTCAATTTTTGTTTTAGAACCACTTTTGTGGATTGGTACTATAAGAGCTTCTTTCCATACGTCGGGAAAAGTACAAAACACATTAACAGAAAGGTTAAAAATAATTGAAAGTGGTTTAGCTAGGTTTTTAGCACACTTGGATAGAAAGAATGGTGGAATGCCGTCACTACCTGGCCCTTTATCAGTCCTAAGCGTTTTGAGCAAATTGTAAACTTCTTTTTCTTCGATAATGATTTTGCTAATGGATCCATTCTGAGATATTCTAGGCTGATTTGTTACGTCGTAATTCTTAGCAGGTTTTATAAAAACACTCTCGAAATACTCACTGAATCCTCTACACATCGAAGTTTCATCTGTATATATAGTATCTCCTAGAGTAAGTTTTGTAGGGTATTCGGTTTCGTTGCTTCTCAATGATTTAGTAAATGAAAAAAGTTGTTTAGGGTCCTTGAGTATGAAGGTTTGCATACGTTGAGTGTATGCAGCATAGCATCTACTCTGGAGATGTTTTTGTCTCGTCCTTAATATAACAAACTCATCGTAATCTCGAGGGTTTTTCCCCACTTTCCATAGTTTGTGCTTTTGTAACTTTTCTTTTACTACATGGATTAATGGTTTGGAGTACCACACTGGAAAGTTATTCTTGAATTTCGTTTCTATTGGAACGAAATTTTTAATAGCGTCTCTTAAAATTGCGTAAAACGTGTCGATAACTCCGACCATTGAATCTGCTTTTAATATGTCGAACCAATTAATCCTAGATAGATGTTCATTTATTTTTGCATAATCCCCCTTGAAAAAATTAGGTTTTATGACAGGTTTTTTGCGCAAGTTACGAATCTGCAGGTTGGCGAGATTGAATTGAATACATGGATGATACGGGTCCTCTAAGACGAATGGGCAGGGGCAGTGATAAACTTCAAAATTTATGTTGCTAAATATCAGATCCAAGGTTCTGTCTTTATTATTGACAACTGTATTATGTTGTTTCAAATCAGAAAGATTGCATATGTCAATAAAATTCTCCGTAGCGTTTTGTAAATTGACTGGTCCTTGTTTTTGTATTATAGGTCCACTATCTGACCATTTAACATTCGGTAGGTTGAAGTCACCAGCTAGAATGATGTAGTCATTTGGTTGCTTGGAAGTGATTTCAGCTAGACGGGATGTTATTGATTCAAGGCGAGATGATAATAGATCATCTGGAGGCGCGTAGATTAACCCAATATGAATGTTTCGATGTCCTTGATTTTTCAAATGTTCACTAGGTATAGTTACCCAAAGGGATTCGACTCCATGACAAGCCCATTCACTACGGTGTTGGATGTGTAATTTCTTTAGGGCACATAGAAGTACACCACCACCCTTTCTTTTTGTGCAAGTTTCAATATTTCGATCGCATCTTAGGATATCGTATCTGCTGTCGCAGATTTCACAGTCAAAGATACCATTTGTCAACCATGACTCAGTAATTAAAAATCGAAGTTATGATTAAGAATATTTTGTCTAAATTCATTAGTTTTAGTACATAAACCACGTACGTTTTGATAAAATATTTCTAATGGATTAGCGCCTGATAGTATCCGTAATAAGTACCAAAATATTAAGCTGACATATTTTATTAAATTTAATAGCATGTAGTTTTTGACTGATTCCGTAACGATGTACCAATGTACTGTATGAGAATTGGAATGATATTGGTATGGCTGAGTTACTATTTTGTTTATTTAAGTTTGTGTATCGTCGTTTAAATGCATGGAATTTGCTATATGAGTATTCAGGTGAATGATAAATGTGTATGTAGTGCGTGTATTGTGAATATTTCCAGAACATGTATAAAGACGTCAATAATTTAATAATATATACAGTGAAATCCGTAGTAGAACAAAAAAATAATGGCAATATAAGATCAATTATTATTTTATCTTGTCTAAGTCTTTCTCTGAGCGTATACTTAATGCTGGTGACTCTTCGTTTTTCCTTAAAAAAATATTGCAGTTCCTAACCCAAACAAACTTGTAAGCATTTTCACGTGCCGCTGTTTTAATTGTTTTTAGTAATTGTTTGTTTTCAGGGGTTAGATGTTCATTGACGAAAAATCTCTTTTCTGCGCCTTCAATACCTATGTCCTTTGTGCAAATGCCTTTCTTCCTTTTCAGTCCTGAGAGTATTTTATCCTTACACAACCTGTCTTTTAGTTTGACTACAATAGATTTTGGTCCTTTACGGACGGTCGCTACACATTTTGGGCATTTCCATTGAATTCTTGCAGAGACCGAGTCTCCGCTAAACCTTACACACTCAGAATGATATATGCGACCGCACTGACTGCATTTTATACGTTTCATTGTAACGCTGATGTGGGCTTGGCATGCTTCGCACGTTCCAACCATTATGTTACTATTTTACTTGTTATAAATTAATTTTATTGTAGTTAAAATGAAATAATGATAGAAAAAGTTCTTCGCCCGCGGTGGGAATCGATCTTGGTTCCGATAGATGTTCTGGGTGTAGGCAGGTGCTAACACCACTATTCCAACAGTATATTAATGATTAGTGTCAAATTAGTGGTTCAGTTTATGCTTGTGAATTATTCAAACAAAGAGCGTTGATTATTACTTTATGAGTTATTTTCCACTACCCACTTTAATTTTTATTAACTATCACACTGAATAATTATTTACTAATTTAACAGTATGTTTATAAATGTAGGTGGAAAAATGTATATACACTACACTTCAATGCGTCCACACTTTTTGCGAAAAGTACGTTTGTTGCAATTAGGCTTGTTATTTAATGGTTTTGCAATTAAATTAACGGGAGCTCACGATATAGGTCCACTCTGTTAAACGTCAGATGACAGATGCGTTGTTGAACAATTTTAAATGCTGCCTTACATTGTTTTATAATTTATTGTAAGGTAAGAAACAAAAGGCCAGTAATAGGGTGGAACAGGCATGTCGGTGACGCTCATAGTGCGGCTAGGGAGAAATTTATAATTTGGGTGATGTATGGTAAGCCTAAGAATGGACATGTGTGGGAAGAGATGAGGGAAAGTCGTAGAATATTTAAATCTCGCTTGAAATGGTGTCTCAACAATAGTGAACAGATTAAGATGGACATTCTTGCATCTCAGCACGCTAAGCATGATTTTCGGAGTTTTTGGAGGACCACAGGTAGGTGTGGCAATAAGGTGGGCTTGCCGACCAGCATCAATGGTGTAACTGATTCTAAGACTCACCCTTGGGCCCATCACGGTCATTCAGTTTGGGAAGTGTCCATGGTCAGGAGATAAGTACTAGTTTCACAGCGAAGGATGTAGACCAAGTTATAAAATCGATGTCGCGAGGAAAGTCTCCCGGTCATGACAGCCTCAGTATTGAGCATCTTAAACATGCTGGCGTCCACCTGCCTAGAGTTTTGGCGATGTTCTATAACCTGTATATAGGACATTCGTACTTGCCGTCTGATATGATATAGGTCGTGGTGGTTCCAATTGTGAAAAGCAAAACGGGTGACGTGAGCGACAAAAATAATTATAGACCTATTTCATTGGCTACTATATTGGCAAAAGTTCTTGATAGTCTGTTGAATGCGCAACTTGATAAATATCTAAAAATCCATGACAATCAGTTTGGTTTTAAATCGGGTCTATCTACCGAATCTGCTATTTTGAGCTTGAAACAGACTGTCAAGTACTATACCGATCGAAATACACCAATTTATGCTTGTGTCCTCGACCTCTCGAGGGCGTTTGACCTGGTTAGTTATGATATTCTATGGCAAAAACTTAGTAACATTTCCATGCCTGAAGAACTAGTACACATCTTCAAATACTGGTATCTTAATCAGGTCAACGTCGTCAGGTGGTCGAGTGTAATGTCAGAACCATACAGGTTGGAGTGCGGGGTAAGGCAGGGTGGGCTGACTTCTCCAAAGCTCTTCAACTTGTATGTTAATGAATTGATTGAGGAGCTTAGTGGCACACGTGTCGGATGTCATATTTGTGGAGTGTGTGTTAATAATAACAGCTATGCAAATGACATGGTGCTGCTAAGTGCATCTGCTTGTTGTTTGTATAAGCTTCTGGGGATATGCGAAAAATACTCGCTTAGACACGGCTTACAATATAATACGAAGAAAAGCGAATACATGATCTTTCGGGCCAAGGGACGGGGTTGTCCGGACTCTGTTCCACCCATTCGATTAAACAATGTTGTATTAAGTAGGGTTCATCGATTCAAATATCTTGGACATATTGTGACCTCTGATTTGAAAGACAACACGGATATAGAGAGGGAACGGAGGGCTTTGTCTGTCAGAGCCAATATGCTCGCAGGTTTGCACGATGCTCCGCTTCTGTCAAAATCACCTTATTTAAAGCATTTTGTACAAACTTTTACACGTGCAGCCTGTGGGTAACATATACGCAGAAACAGTTCAGAGCACTTCGCGTCCAGTATAATAATGCGTTTAGGGTGCTGATGGGGCTGCCGCGGTACTGTAGTGCATCAGGGATGTTCGCAGATTCGCGAATCGATTGTTTTTATGCAACCATGCGTAAGCGATGTACATCTCTTTTGCGCAGAGTTCGGGACAGCTCCAACACCATCCTGAAAATGTTTGCATGCAGATTTGACTGTCAGTACTTGAATCATTGCAATATAATTCATGTACTGACTAATAATGAATATTAATATGTAAATTGACAATAATTACATAATGTAATTTAAATTAATTTAATGTGATGTAATCTAATTTTATTTTATGTTATTTGATTTAGTCTAATTTAATGTGATTTCTTTTGATTAGTGAATTGATTGAATTTAATTCAAATTTTATTTCGATTTAATTAATTTAGATTTGATTTTAATAATTTAAGTTTAATTCGGTATTATAATTTTAATTCGAATTGATCTAATTTATAATATGTAAAATATTAGTATTGTAATTTTTGTCTTTTTACTATTTATTATATATTTTGTATTTATGATCCCTGTTTGGTCGAAATAAATATTTTATTATTTATTATTATTATTTATATTCATCTAAATTTTATTTTCACATATTGTCCTATAAAGGAGTTACGTTTCCAAGGTTCGCGTATCTATGTATATATGTTTATTTATTTCATTATAAGTTTTAAATTGCTGAACAGATTCAGTAGTATTTTATCCTTATACATAGGCTATAAATTGATTTATTTATTCAAAATGAAAATAAAAACTATAAAACCGAGCTATAATTAGGGATACTTATTGTAAATATATATTTTCAACTAATAAATAATATTATTTCTAAGTTTCCAGTTGTGTAACATGCAAAATGTTGATGCATTTTTTGATTTTGCTCGAGATTAATTCAGTTATTAAATGTTTATTGGTAAATTCTATCATACGAGGTTTATATAATTAATAAATTATTTAAATGAATCTTCGGCATTTATAGGAAATAAGATGAGTCTCCTAATTTTAAGCCCTATTGCTACGTGTAAGGCTGGATTTTCGTCTCGTCCAACTCATATAAGACTATCCCTAAGTTCATCCATCCATTGCAAGAACTATGGAAATTAATTTACTATCTACAAAAAAACGCGAAACAAAACGAAAAACAATCTATAGCTATATAAATATAGTGTGTTCACAAATAGAAACACTCTATTTCCTCACTCTAATAATCCGTCTGGACGGCCATTTTGACATGACCAGAGATAGTTCAGGCGTAGGATTAACACCTCAACGTGCTTTCCGAGTGCCGGTTGTGTTAACACTGCCAAAAATATCAGGCTACTAAGAATTTCTTAAAAGTACCTTTAATTTTCTATTTGCCTGACCTTGAAATGTTCAGCCTTATAACACAGGCTGTATTAGTTACTAGGCCAATGAGTTGTATTAAATATAAACAAAAAAGCAGAGGTGTACGATTAGAACGACATTTATTTATAGAAATTATATACTCCCTAATATTCTGTTGCTGAGCAAAGAATGCCTCGTATTAAGAAAACGGCTTGCAGCTTATTCCATCACGCTGATCCAATGCGCGTTATTATATATACATGGCAGTTATTCCTAAAAATGCAAGTTGTTTTCTTCGCCGGGAGCCTGTGATGAATTATAAACACACATGAAGCGCATGAAAATTGAATGCTTTAGTTTGAATTGCAATCTAAAGATCAACGTTATCCGTGTACTCGGGAAATCTCATCTAAACATATAAAGAAAATTGGTGTGTCGGTCTGTGATTTCAAAATAACTGCCCCTTTTAAAGTTAATATGGCTACTTGCGAGACACCGAGATCATAATAATATTTTTTTTTCTTTCTGTCGGTTTGTCCGGACTTATCTTTGAAACGGTTAAAAATTTCAAATTGTATTTGTATTAATATGTATTTCATTATTTAGTATGTATTTCATCAAAATCGGTTGAGTCTATAAACAGTTACATATTATTACGTTTTACTTTTAAGGTTACCTATTCCTTAGTTGTAGGGTTTAATAAAGTTCGCATTAAATTGATTACTTTTATCCTTATATATAGTTTAATAAGATAAAAAGTATTGAAATTTGTTTCTATTTCTTGCTTCTTGCTTTACGTATGGGCAACAATTATGAAGCATGTTCACGTGTAAGTCATGACAAAGATAGCCTTGTCCTATCAAATGAAAATACTACATAATGTACTATATAAGGAAGAGTTACAATAACTCCGTACATCCATTCCTCTTTAATTACTAGAATACTAATAATCACAGTATTATCATAAATACGAAAGGTTACTTGTGTGGTGAGCATTAGTTAATTCTTCACGCTTTATCACAGCTAAAATATGACATGACTAATATATTTTCGCTTTTTCATTCCGTTTAACTGAATTTTTGATTATGACCCGAGTGAAGCCGCGGGCCAAGTGCTAGTATTTTAATATTTAACTATGTCTTTAGATTTACTTTCATTGTTTTTTTTAATGCTGCAACAATTCATAACATCATTTTTGTATTCTTTCAATTCTATCTTTATGTAATTGGTAGTGAGGACTCCATGCGACCGAACAATATTCCAGTCTGCTTCTAATCATTGTGTTAAACAGTGTTATTTTGGTTGACGACCTTTTAAATTCTTTTGACGCTCTTCAAATAAATCCGTTAATAAAAAAGTTTGAGTGATTTTTTAATTATATCATCTACATGGGATATAAAACTTAATTTATGATCTAGAATAATCCCAAGATTGCGTATTTGATTGACTTTCTTTAAGACATTACCTTTAATACTGTAATCAAAATTTAAGTTTTTTATCTTTCTACTGAAGGTTATACTGTAACATTTTAAATAATTTAATTTTAAATGATTATGATCATTCTCATCGAGATGGCCCAGTGGTAAGAACGCGTGAATCTTAACCGATGATCGTGGGTTCAAACCCGGGCAAGCACCACTGAATTTTCATGTGCTTAATTTGTGATTATAATTCATCTCGTGCTTTACGGTGAAGGAAAACATCGTGAGGAAACCTGCATGTGTCTAATTTCACTGAAATTCTGCCACATGTGTATTCCACCAAACCGCATTAGAGCAGCGTGTTGGAATAAAGCTCCAAACTTTTTCCTCAAAAAGAGGAGAGGAGGGCTTTAGCCCAGCAGGGGGACGGATCAAAAATCAACGGCATCTTTTACCAATCTGTTCGCGGCAATAAGCAACTCTTATATTCAATTAAATAGTCATTGAAAATGTTATATTAATTGCTCTATAATATAAAATATATTTAATCGGCAGGGAATTCTTATATAGTTACTTAATTATTTAAATTAACGATTACCTATAAACAAATATGCTATAAATTGATGTTTTTTTATAGAAATATGTATTGGCCTGTAAAAACAATTTAAGATAATAAGATTACTTTACTAGTATTACCTGGGGGACGTTACAATGTCGGCAGTAAGTATGTCACGCTGCGTGTTTCTGACGCGGACTCATTTTACCCTTTTGTGATGTAAATACAAGCTGTTCCAGCATCCACAGAGAATCGTTACCGCTGGAAAAGCCACTTAAGGTTATGAGGGTTCATTCAGTTTCGGGTTAACTGCGTGTTAATATTTTTTTTTATTCAATCTATAAAGGTTTTTGTACCTGGAATAAAAATAGTTGTGTGAAGGGTATTTTGTTTACTTGTGTGTTTTTTTTTAATCTAAGTTGCGATATCGAAGTTATAATCACCAAATGCTTGAATAAATAATATTAAGCCAGGACATTAAGTTAGTCATTGAAAAGTCAGGATTTGAAAAGGACCAATTTTTAAGTTCGATTTGTGTATAGTTACTTAAATAATGTAATAGCTGATTAGCCCTCAGCTGGGCATGGCTCGGCCTTAGTTAAGTGATCTATGTAAATTTGATGGTGATATAATTAATTACACTATATTTTGTGCAAATTATATATTTACGCCACACGAAGTATCTAGTGAGACATAAAAATGAATAAGGAAAACGGAAATGGAAAAAGACGGCTATTTTATTCAATTTAAACCTATTGGAGTCATTGAAAATTAATTATGTCTATATTTTCTATATAATATAATATAATAAACACTTATTCATATTACATAAATTATATGGATAAGTACTTATTTTGCTTACTACAAAGCAATAAATTCATATAATAATAATAATATCCTGGGACATGATTCACACACGGCCATCTAATCTAAGACAGACATCCCAAACTAAGCAGAGCTTGTATAGTACAAAAACCAAACAACTGATATATTACTTTTCTTACTACTACATATACTACTTTTCTTTTTTAAATATATACTTATATAGATAATTACACCCAGACTCAGGACAAACAGACATGTTCATGCACACAAATGTCTGTCCTGGGTGGGAATCGAATCACAACCTTCGGTGTGAAAGAAAAGTATCTACCAACCACGCCATCCGGCTCGTCATGTGCCATTTGCCTATTTATTTATACTAATTCTATATAGATGATCTAATCAGGGCTACACGATGCGTCAATAGTATTAACAGTGTTTGTGGTAAACCTAAAAAGCCTAATAGCTTTTATATTATTGCCAATTAAAAGGGAAAAGTCATTAGTTTTTTTAAATAAAATATATACATATAGCAGTTCTTAGAAAGTAAAGCATGAATCCGTGATCTAAAAGTTCTAGAAACAATAGAGTTATTAAAAATGCACGATATTCAATAATATCAAATATCATTTTCAATATTAAATATCATTACACACGGGTAAGCCAAAACCAACGATATCAGAATACATTAGAAAGTTTCTTCTGAATTACAAATCATTTTATTAAAGTTGATAAAAAATATTAAAAAAAAAAAAAAAAAAAAAAAAAAAAAAAAAAAAAAAAAAAAAAAAAAAAAAGCCGAGATGGCCCAGTGGTAAGAACGTGAATCTTAACCGATGATCGTGGGTTCAAACCCGGGCAAGCACCACTGAATTTTCATGTGCTTAATTTGTGATTATAATTCATCTCGTGCTTTACGGTGAAGGAAAACATCGTGAGAAAACCTGCATGTGTCTAATTTCACTGAAATTCTGCCACATGTGAATTCCACCAACCCGCATTGGAGCAGCGTGGTGGAATAAGCTCCAAAACCTTCTCCTCACAAAGAGGAGAGGAGGCCTATAGCCCAGCAGTGGGACTTACACAGGCTGTTACATTATTAAAGTTGATAAAGCAGGTAATTTTATTTCAACTTGGTTTTATTATTAAGGTTAACTGAAGATGAAAAGATATTGTCACGATAATATATATATAATAAGATCAAATTTACTGTCATTTCTGTTAATATGAGTTTTTGAAACTCCAAGATTGACGTCATCTTTCTTCAACCACAAATTCGAAAAAGTGACATTGATGTTTTTCTTTAGAAAGTTGATTCGACAATTCCAATTTTTGTATCGGTTCGATTTAACTTATAATTTACTTGTGACGAGTTATTATTTTATTAAATAGCATTAAATAAATTTACAATAACCATATCTATGGTTATAGTAGATTTTCAATCAGCATACTTCTAGTTGGAGGATGAATGTCGTACAGTTGAGCAAGTTTTGAGTTGAAATTATCAACTTGCTCTTTAACGGTCTTATCAGCAGCGGTAATCAAGTAATCTTTCTAAGATCGGATTTAATGACAAAATTAAAATAAACTCATGATACGGTGATGATCAAATGAGTGAATGGAGAATGGCAGAATATCCCAGTTGGTTTAGTTGATGATAAAATTTAAGTGCAATTGTCGTACAAGTCAAGTATCAACATCACCATTTAATATAGTATGAGCGTACAAATATCCCTGAGTACAAATGAAAGTGCTTTGATGACAGATTTGTATCGTACGTATCAAGTAAAATGGTTCACCGGGGAGTTGCCACGCTAGATCATTCAGCAAAGAATATTCATTGAATAAGGTCACGAGAATACTGACGCGTTCGGTTTAATTTGTATGCTAATACGCGGTACACTGTTAAATGATACTGTAATTTCCAGGCCAATTTTTTAATATTATGAAAAATAAATACAAGGTTTGCGTACATGTTGATTATGTTACTCCATCGCCTATTTCTTTAATAAATATTTTTTTTATACTTCTTCTCTATGCCCAATTCAAAAATTCATTTGATTTTAATGAAACTTTGATGAATTGTTCTGTGATCAAGTTCTATGTAGATGACTTTTGTTAGTAGTTTTAGCGTTTACGTATCAACATTCCAATGAAGTTGAAACTTGATACATTACTTGTAAATTTCTTGTTAGCACTTGCGAAAAGGTTTTATACATAATAATGTCAACGTGAGTGGTGCAACAGATTTATCGGATTATTGCTTCCAAAAATGCTATTGGCAACAAATGCCGGACAATTCCTACTAAATTATTAGAATTAGATAACGGTGATATAACGCAATTGATTGATTAGATTTCGGCATAATCAACATAGTTCGTGTGTGTTGAAAATTTATCATCATGCCGAAAATTTAAATACATAATTACGGTATGAGAAATATTTGAAAATGTTGATTACTTTAATAAAATATGAGTATTTTTCTTTAATTTTCCATTTAGCAATCCTTTTCAATTATTCTATTCAATAGAATATAATTAATAGAATTGCAATAAAACTGACTATATGGTATTTTCTAAATTTTATATTTTCGATTAGGAAAATAGATGTTTCAGAATTGTTATGGTGCTATTAGAGTTATTGTTATAATCTATCTCTAGCCTTCTTAGAGCGTTTCTCGTTATTGTTGTCTGTGCTCTTTGTAGTTTTAGATTTTACCAACATTGAATTAGTTTATATTGATTCCTATGACAATTTCTGTTGATGAAAAATAAAATATAATCATAAAGCGTTTATCATTAACGTAACGTAACAGCCTGTGAATGTTCCACTGCTGGGCTATAGGCCTCCTCTCCTCTTTTTGAGGAGGTTTGGAGCTTATTTCACCACGCTGCTCCAATGCGGGTTAGTGGAATTCAAATGTGGCAGAATTTCAGTGACATTAGACACATGCAGGATTCCTCACGATATATTCCTTCACCGTAAAGCACGAGATGAATTATAATCACAAATTAAGTACATGAAAATTCAGTGGTGCTTGCCCGGGTTTAAACCCACGATCATTGGTTAAGATTTACGCGTTCTTACCACTATTCACGGTTAAGATTCACGCGTTCTAACCACTGGACCATCTATAAATTTGGCTCGAATAAAAATGGAATACGATTTGAGACGAATCGATTATAGGACGTGGAATGTGATTTAATGAAATAACTATCAGTTGTAATAAAATATTTAAAATTATACACATATTTAGGTTTTTTAAAAACATGTGACGTGACAGGATATGATTTACACGGAAAATAAATATATTAACAGCCTAAAGCTATTTTTAGTTATAAAACTAAAACAAAGGGGTTTAAAAAATCCCAAGCGTCAGCCTTAGATTATTTGTAAATATACAACCCTTAAAAATATAATTTAGTGTACATACAATTTTTTTTATTGTACTTTGAACTTGATTTATTCATGCAAAATCAAATAAAAATTGGTAATCTTTTATTTTGATAAAAGTTCAAATGTGTTTAAACGTAAATACAGACATTAAACTTATATTTAAAAAAACGGAATATGGAATATATCAAATATGAAGCTTAGCTAAAAAATAAAAATGTAAAATAAAAATACAACGAATGAATTAAAATGTAAATTATCAATGAAGTGGCATCACAAGACCGTACAAAATCGCAGGTAAAATAATGATGTTACCCCATATTGTTATTTTGAAATAAATTGATATTAGAAATCAGTATCGAGCCAAGCGATTTAAACGCCCGTGCCCCGCACTCAGCTAACACATTTTACCATTTACGCCAGAGTTATTTTTTTCACGCGTTAATTGCCAATTTACTGTTAACGCCATTTTATTAACAGAACATGCAAAAAATAAATATGTAATTTATTTTTATAAGAATTTTTTTGGATTTCGACATAATATGAAATATAAATATTGGTTTTTAAACATATATTAAAGGCAAATATTTTGAAATATTTCTAAACAGTAGCGGACCCGGCAGACATTTTCCTGCCATATGAACATTTTTTTTCATTTGGTGGCATACCAACACCCACCGGGTCCAATTCCATCCAGGAACCCATTGAAATATACACACAAAATATCATCCAAATCGGTCCAGTCGCTTAGGAGTTAGGTGACAAATACACGTTCAAAAGAGTTATTTATATCTAAATATGTATGATAGTATGTATGATAGTAGGGAACTTTTAGTCAACATTTTAAAGGTTTACGAATCATGCATACAAAGTTTGGTTTTAGCGACGTTCGCTTGGCAAAACTTTCGAACCGATAATTTTCTTTTCGACTACGTTGACGTAATATTACCATAAAATAATGTGAAACTTATAAATACATTGTATTATATCCTGTGTCTGTTCTCTAGAATAATATAATAGTTATTTAATAGTTTTTTGCTCGAAATAGGAACATTAAACATGTGAACAAACGATCACTATATTAGTATTAAAGTGTCTGATCTTTTCTGTTATTTTATAAATTACAGTCTTGAAGTTTGTTTTTTCTTTTAAGCTTGTAAGTAAATTCATCTCGTGCTTGACGGTGTAGGAAAAAATAGTGAGGAAGCCTGTATGTGTCTAATTTCACTGAAATTCTGCTACATGTGTATTCCACCAACCCGCATTGGAGCAGTGTGGTAGATAAGCTCCAAACGTTCTCAAAAAAGGAGAAGAGGCCTTAGCATCAGTGGGACGTTCACAGGCTATTACTGTTACTGAACTGTAAGCAATTTGTGTGGAAATTTGACTGCTTCGTTGTTTAGATGCGTATTTTGGCTAGCTTATAGTGCCATGATTGTGGCTTTGAATTCTGAATCAGCCTGAGTTTACACTTTCTCGCCTTGGAAAGCATTTAAAATCGTTGGTCCACTAAACTCTTTCCCACCCAATCCCATCGAATTGTGAAAATGGGCAAATAAAGTGCACCTTTATTTGCCCATTTTCACAATACAGTTGTGCACTATAATACGTCTCAAACTTTTGATAAATCTCCTCCAGAATGGCTGCTGTTCAAACCTTGTCGAGGACAAAATAATCATAATATTTTTATAAATATATTTTATTCATTCATTTATTTATTTAAGTCACTTCAACAACATAATTCTAAGCATGTAGTGTAAGTCATAAAAAATTAATTAACAAGTATGTTGAACTTCCTTAGCTATCTATGTTGCTAAGTTATTCATTCGACATTAATATCAAACAATACCGTTGCTAATTCATTTTGACACACGAGCTAAATACACGGTAACCGAATAATTGAAGACAGACATACATAGCATAGTATCACGTGATACGTGTAGAATACTAAGTAATAACTTAATACAAATTGGTAAGTGAATAAACGGCTTAGTACTTATTTTATTTAACAATATGGGATTAACTCATATTTTTATATTTCATCTTTCTCTCTGTGTTCGTTTGTTAATTAAATATGAATCAATAGCATCGCCTGTGTTGAATTATTTATGTAATCTTTTAAGTACTTTCCGTTATTTTATATTTACTTGGTGAAATCATAATTGCTATCACCGAAAATCTATTTATATCGCTGTGTTCCGGTTTAAAGTCTGAGTGAACTAGTACAACTACTGATACAAGTAACATAGACATTGGCGTTAGCACTTACTATCATTTTCTCATTTGTCCATCTGTCATTCTATTTAACATCTAAAGAAAAAGGAATCATGCTAAATGGTTCATGATAGTAATGAATAAACCAAGAAAATTTTATTATTTATTAATATATATTTTAATACTCTGTCATATATACATCAGTACCATATCATATATTTGCTAATATAATTAAAGTATCGCAGCACTTTATATCAGCAATTAAAAAAGTGAAACAAACAAAAAAACTGACATTCGCATTTATAATATCCATTATGATGGATGGGATGATCTTTGTTCAGAAGTTATTTGAGCTTAAGGTTGAGTTTCCTCTAAAATAATTGGCAATTTTGATTTTTCGATCCGCTTGTTCTTTGTATTCATCAATTTTTGTTGATAACTCAAGATAATTACATATTACGTTACAAAATTGTTCGACAACACAAAAGTCGTCCAATATTCTCTTTTGGAGACGCAGCTTAATATAACCTTATATGTTTAGATATTCAGAGCAGTAACCAAACGGCCTGCTCCTCGGTATTGCATCAAGAATGACGATGCAAAACTGTACAAGGTGTGAAGTATAATTTCTCAAACATAACATTTCACTGTTGGTAGAGCTTTGTGCAAGCTCTTCTGGGTAGGTACCACCCACTCATTAGATATTCTACCGCAAAACAGCAGTACTAGGTATTGTTGTGTTCCGGTTTGAAGGGTGAGTGAGTCTGTGTAATTTTAGGCGCAAGGGTGATAACAACTTAGTTCCCAACGTTGGGGGCGCATTGGTGATGTAAGATTTAAACATAATGGTTAACATTTCTTACAATGCCAATGTCTATGGGCGTTTGTGACACTTAACATCAGATGGCCCATATGCTCGTCCGCCTTCTTATTCTAAAAAAAAACATAACTACTCGCAGATATATTTTTATCAATAAAACCATAAAATCACTGACATACCCTTGTGAGAAATTAATTGATGAGGTTCACCTTACATGACTCGTTTAACTTTAAAATGGACGAGTCCTAAGAATTCAACAACAATTTGAAACCCGACCCTAACATTATGAATGAAGCCCAACCATAAAATTATTTCATTTAGGCTGTTTCACTTGCTATTTACTAGTTCCGTTGGTCAAAGTGTTTTACAAGTTTATGTTTTGATGTTATTCGGATGCTTTAAGGATTAAACTCACTTATGCGAGATAATAAAATGGACACATCGTATAATTATAAAAAACAACGGCCTCATATGAGTGACGTCACTTGATGAAGTCTAAGATGAAACACGCCTAGAAGACGCCTATTTACTGTTGATAATATATCTGGATTATACAGCTCAGGGCACACACCTTTTAGAAGGAAATTCCACACCTTGGTAACGGGTATTATAAAGGAAATGTGTACGTCATGCACATTATTAAAAAATGTAAATGACGATTAAAAGTAGGTTATCATTGACTTCGAATATATATTTCGCGTTCTTACCACTAGGCCATCTCGGCTCATACATACATACTATATGTCAGAGATAATAAATTTAAGCGGATATACGACTATACTTATTAGAATAGCAACACCACAAAACATGATTGACATCTTGGGACGTACTGGCCGGTTGTCGGACGTCAAGTTGTGAAAATATAAGACGGCTGCCTGTTTTATTGTACAGCCGAATAATGGAAATAAAAATATAATGGTGTATCTGTCAGTAGCGCGAGTGATCGTTTATCTAGCGACCCACTTGGTCTCTTGCTCTCAGGACAGCGCCAGCGCCGGACGTGCGCACTGACTGATTTAATAAAATCAACATATTGGACGTCAATGGCAGCCATTAAAATGGCAATCCATTTGAATCCACGACATAAATGTATTTACATACTAACATAGATAGTAAATAGCATATATTTTACAAATGACACTAATTATTTTAAAACGTACAAAAAATAACATATGTTTTATGTGTGTAATTCTATAACTTATGTTCAAGCGTTCGTGTGTTTGTTTATTTAAAGGAAATTTTTAATTATTATATAATTTAATTTCTAATTATATAATGTTTATTAAAAGGAAGAAATACTTCCTTTCTGTCTATTCTTGTCTGTAAGTAAAGGCTACAACAAGAACAGCGGACTAGCTCGCTTGAAATTTGAAATTTGGCACGTTTCCGGCGATAAAATTGTGAAAATCTAACATTTTTCATTTCAAGTCGTGTCAAGACGTTACATGCCTCAATCTCCTTCTTGAGGCCCATAGGAGTGGATACTTTAAAAGCCAAATCAATATTGTATTTTAGTTTGAAGATAATAAACAAAAGAAGTAATTTCAGTTTGAAGATTGAGTGAGCCAGTGTAATTACAGGCAAATAGGCTAAGACATCTAAAACTATATTCTTGGTTGCGCAATGATGATGTAAGGAGTGAATTTGTGCAAAGGTGATTGTCAATAGATGGCTCATTTGCTCGTAGAGCTTACTAAAATAATAAAAAACAAATGTTAATTGTCTAGTTTTTGAAACAAGCATTATATTACGCATGGTCTTGGCCACTTATATATTTAATATTATATAATATGTATTGATATGCACATTTATAATACATTAATATTTACAGAACATTACCAACTATTACATCATATTTCGATGTTGTATTTTGTAGGCAATATACGCAGATAGCTGACTCAACGCCATGTTTTTTTTTTTCTTTTAGAACTCATTTTAAGAGATCACTCACCTGTAAAATACCCCAGTAAAACAATCCTTCACATTTACTTTTAACATTTTATTCTCTTCCACGCGTATCTTGTTATATAGTTCATTACTAATTAATGTTTTGCAATTCTATTACAATTTTTATTGGAATTCCTGCAATCACCGTGGCAACCATCGAACGAGTCAATTTATCCGTGCTTCGTTTCTTTTTTATATATCGCGTAGTTTTTTTCGCTCAATAATTTCCAACCAGTGTTAATTTAGTTAAAAATATTACCATTATTTTTTAAAAATCTCAAAATAATTATTAAAAATCAGTAGAACCTTACACACCTAACAGCATTAATCCAATATTATTCATTTGTAAATGCTGTGAGAACCCTCACTTTTCCTAGTAGTAGACTATAACGTTGTTTTCAAGTGGCAAACACAACCCATAACATATTCGCATATTTTTATCCGTAACAACCATATACATGTCAACATAGAGTGAGATGTTAACTAACTTCTCTTGGCGCAACTCCTGAAAGCCAACTCATGTATCTCTAAGAAGGCAAGTTGTTCATACCTCATCCACATATATTAATTAAAGTTCGTCCGTCTGTCGCAGTTGCTATATTGTGAAATCTCATTTACTCCGCAAGGATTTCATTTAAACTTGGATGACTATGTTTTATTAGCAGTCACACTCACTAGATATTTTGGCTTACTGCCAAAAAAGTAATCACAAAATCTTGACCCAATAGATGAAAAAAAATACAGTTATAACTTTTTTATTTTTTCATAGGATATTTTTTTATTTTCAAAAGTTACTTGTTATGTTTTTGTATTAAATATTTTCTAATATTCTAAACCCAGGTTTAAAACATGCTGGGCACGTTCTTGGTAAAACTATGAGTAATAATTATAAAACGTAATAGAATCAGTTGAGCTCGTATACCGCGTAGGTGTGTCTTATATATGTCAATCTATGTCAACAAATATATAATATGTAATATGAAGTAAGTATTTTCAAAAAGCCTTTAACTTACATTAATGGACTGGCGTAGATAATGAAATATTCAATTTTGAGCTCAAGTACGACCTCTTTGGGCCTTTAGCTTGTGACTCATAACCCCAATGGATGAATGCAAAGATTTTACAATTCAAATGCTAATCCTACAAAGACCCTTGGACCTAATGGTTTACGGAGGGTTTTGTGCGAACAAGCACGTAATAAGTAAGGAATTCCAATAGAAATTTGACAGCTAAAAGCCCTTTAATATTTACTAATAAACATATTTTAAATTATTATTTTTTGATTTATATAAAAAACGTAAGGTATTATAAACTAACATTTAAAATGTCTCTTGTGCCTGTAATTGCTCTGGCTGCCTCAACTTAAAACCGGAATTAGAATATATTATGAATGAATGTTGACTTTCCGAACTGGCTTACATAAAGCCCTACCAAGCTGGCTGAAACTTTTTATACGCTTAAAACACCTAGACAAAGAAGACACTGCCAAGCTAATGTTCATTAATTTACTGGCACGAGGAAATAAATAATGATAGAATGAGGGACGCTATAATGACACAAAAATATTTCTTAACTGTCTATAATAATAATATAAATAATAAAACTTTTTATTTCAGGACTAGCCCATATAGTGTTAGTAAAACATATTTTTTAACTTTACAAATTTTAAAATACAATACAATAATAAAAATAATTACATTTTTTTTAGATAATAATATTTATCAATAACAATTTTAAAATGTAATTTAATTTAAATAGTTTTTTAACATTATATTTAATATTTTATTATTATAATTTAATATAAAAAATTTTTAATCAAGCAGTTATATAATTTTAAACAAAAAAAAACCATAAATAAAAATAAAAAAATAAAAAACAAAGCAATTAATTACAACAATTCTTAAAACTACGTTAGTAATACGTGGGCACGATCCCAGCACCTCCAGAGGGAACTATCCAGCTTTGCGGCCAGTGTGTTGAGGAGTTTATTGGAGCTGTTTAGTAATCTGCTCATAGCGGACGCAGTCCGCTTGCGTATGATCGCATAGAAGTCATCTAAACGAGCTTCCGCAAACATTGCCGACGCGCTGCAGTATCGAGGCTTCTTCAATAAAATCCTCAGCACATTGTTGTACTGAACACGCAAAGCATTGTATGCTCGCCGGGAGTAGTTCTCCCACAGACCGCACGTGTAGTAGGATTGGCAAAAGGCTATGTCCCTACCGTAACAGCCTGTGAATGTCACACTGCTGGGCTTAAGACCTGCTCTCCTCTTTTTGAGGAGAAGGTTTGGAGCTTATTCCACCACGCTCCTCCAATGCGGGTTGGTGGAATACACATGTGGCAGAATTTTCAGTGAAATTAGACACATGCAGGTTTCCTCACGATGTTTTCCTTTACCGTAAAGCACGAGATGAATTATAATCACAAATTAAGCACATGAAAATTTAGTGGTGCTTGCCCGGGTTGGAGCCCACGAACAACGATTAAGATACATCGGTTAAGATTCTTACCACTGGGCCATCTCGGCTCCTTACCACTGGGCCATCTCGGCTCATATCCCTGTTTTTGTAAATATTAAAATTTCGTCGTATCAGTCGTTCGCTCTTGACAAAGTGGTCGTGGTTGACGATGATGCATCGTTTTTGGCTAATGTAGCCCCCGCTATGTGTCTCCATTTGATGCGGTCTTCAGCATCTCTAAAACATTGGACTATGGAGGTCTGTGTTGTAGCTTTTATAATGTCTGTCCAACGCTTGGGTACTCGACCGCGCGACCGCTTGCCTTCCACTTGCCCTTGGACAACAAGTCGTTCCATGGAGTGTTCATTTCGAACAATGTGTCCGAAGTATTTGAGAATTCGTGTTTGCACAGTCGACGATAGTCTTTTTTTTTAAATTTATTGAAATATAAAAACATTCAATATAATATATCAAAAAATCGCCTTATGGCGACTACAATGTAATGTTTTATTACTATTATTAAATATTTAAAAAAGAATAAAGCCCGCCTCTACATCCGATAAGGATTGATTACTTAAAGGCGCCGGGTGGTTAGTAGCGTATGGATAGGGAACATACTTTGAAATGGTATTAGTTTACACATAAATATACACACACTTTAGTAAATTACACACATAGCAAAATTAAGTGTGAGTACCCGTGGATCGATCACTGTCTGGGTGCAGAGCGCTGGCCGATCATGCGTTAATGCACGTACTTTTGGCGCAAGCTTCAATACCGTGTACTATTTCGGAAGATGTTGAAGGGAATTTCATTTTTATAATATATATTTTTATATAATATTAACAATAGGCAAACAGGAAAATTATCTACTAAATGGTAAGTAATAATTTTCATACATTATACTTCTGAAACATAAGGTGGATGCATTCGGTATTGTCAGCCTCGCAAAAACATACTTAATATTTTAAAATCACGATATTATAGCGCTCAGAGAAAACCTCAGGCCGAAGATCATACCACAGCTTACATATAAGCAAGAAGAAAAATCCATATGGACTATTACATCTCGACCAACCATCGAATAAGCATGTTTATTGTCTTTTTGGCAAAGGGCGCAATCAATGGTAATGGTACAATGGTAAGAATTATAAGGGAAAATATTTCACGTGGTGTAATGTGTAATATTTTCCCATTGTCACATATTTCAGAATAAAATACAGTACTATTTCATGGAATACGCTACCTTGAAACTTCCATGAAATAGTTGCAATATCACGTTTGACAAAAAAATTTTTTTTTTTTTTACCAACGACACAAATGGCGACTAACTAAGAGATTCTGGATTACAGCCTAAATATTTCGTTCAATAATGGAGATAACAGCATTATGAATCCATAATCCCACTAATACAACTAACACCCTTTCTAGGAAGTCAACTGGCACTCTACGACGTCGAAAGTTTTAATATTGAAACGTAGATTGTAATGCTGCTTGTTAATAAAAATGCAGGCATATTAAAATTACATTGCTGGGCAAAAGTCTCTTATTGTTGAGAAGGTTTTATTCCATCACATTCCTTCAATAATAGAAGAGTGTCTTATATGTATACAGTATACTTTATATACAGTATGAAGAAGAAGAAGAGGATAAAGTTGGTATAGAGGTATTCAAGTTTAGGAATTATTCTTCATTCGGGGATTTGACAGTCGCTCCGGGTCCTACTTGGCGCAGAGGTTGTCCATTGCCGTACAGCGTGGAAATGCGTCCTGCATTATGGGCAGCTTTGCGTCGGGTGGGAACCGGGAGGGACTATTTTAAATCCGACTTTATTTAAAAAAAATTGACAATGAAATTGAGTTATATTTCTGTTTTGTAAATTACATATTTTAAAGGATGTGCTTGTAATATGGAAAATATATTAATAAATTTAATTAAATGAACTATTAATACGTCTTTTTAAGTCTGTAAAAAGTTTAAATATAAATATCCTTTTATATTTAAACTTTTTACTTTAAAAAGACGTATTAATAAAAGACGAAATAAACAGTTCCTTCTTTATAATAAAAAAACAGATCGGGGCCTTATATAACAAATATTAAGGATAAAAATATTACCACCTACACTTTAATTAAGGCAGTTTAACTTTGATATCCAGATGACTCCCGTATTGGACTTCACTCGATCCTATAGATCCCAACATTGGTTATTATTACGGTAAATTTTCTGGATTTTCTGGTGCTACATTAGAAGGGTTTCTAAGATATTAGCACACATTTCAAGGCTATTATTTCACAATATTAAATTACATTTTGTAAAAAAGGACCTATGTCCCCAATGATCAAATTAATTCCATACCAAATTTTATTAAAATCACAATAGCGGTTAAGTCATGAACAGTTAAACAATTACTTTCGAATTTAGAATATTAGTAGGATTTGAACAAATAATTATATCCAAGGAGGTCATGATAAACTCATTATTTCGTATATCCTCACAATTAATTTAACCCTTGATCTCGTTTTCGAACTGAACGTAAAATAAACTCGGAGTTTTTAAATTAAATATATATTTTATACCACAACACGCTCCGCTTTTTACTTAATTCCTTTTATCGGATCTGACTTCAGATCTGATCTGACTATAATTACAAAAACCGGAATATACAGGGTTTTTCTATTAAGCTGTTCCATAGTTTCTTTTCATGTCTTGGCATTCATTTTGGAAGATAATCGAAAATAATTTATGACACTTTTGTTTGGTTCTTATATTTTTGTAATTATTAGTACAGAATCATAGTTGTTATAAGATTTAAATTGGTCCTGATAATGTTTTATTTAAGGTTATGCACATGAATGTATTTGTTTTGTTTCTTTTTTAAGATTGTGTTTATGAGCTGCGATAAATATTTACAAGATTATTACATACTAATTCAGGCATTTATCATTCATGATTTTATTTCATACTACCATTAGAGCTTGCTCGTGTTATGAAGATTTAAATATTATATAACTTTGATTACTAGTAATTTATTTATAGATTAAATCGGTTAAGAAATTTTTAATATTTTATAAATGTATTCGTATAATCTTAATATACAGGGCTATGGCTTACTTAAAAAAAAGTGATATGATATGTATTGGAAATCATCTTTTAAAGTTAAGAATACGTATGTCTTGTGGTGGGATATTAAAGGGCGATCATATGCGGCTCCAGTTACTACAAATGTATGATGTATATATTAGTATAAAAGGATATGATAAAATGTTTTGAAGGAATATAATTCATCTTAAACCTCTTTATCTAGCAAATACTTTTTTTGCTTATATGTCGGTGAAGATGTATCATATAATTTTATATACGAGGCATCATCATACTAAAATAATCGAATGAATTCTCAATAAGACGACGGATGAACAATAATAAAAATATGACGATTATAAAAACATTATCGTTGCAATTGTATGATAGTGTCATATATATATTTAAATTTATAATAACGTCATTTTAGATTTAGTCTTTTTTTAATTAAGTAATAATAATAATATCCTGGGACATTATTCACACAAGGCCATCTGATCCCAAACTAAGTAGAGTTTGTACTATGGAAACCAGACAACTGATATACTACATATACTACTTTTATTTTATAAATACATACTTATGTAGATAATTACACCCAGACTCACGACAAACAGACATATTTATACACTAAAATGTCTGTCCTGGCTGGAAATTTAACCCACGACGTTCGGCGCGAAAGGCAAGTATCTACCAGCCACTATATTAAAATATTTAGGCAGAGTCAACTAAAACGGGCATCGTTGATTTTAATTTATATAATACATCATATAATACTCATAATACATCTCATGCACGAGCATGAGACGACGGTGATGAAAAACATTGTGATGAAACGTGAATGTGTTGAATTTAAGTCTACCATATGTATATCCACTAGCCCACATTAAAGCAGCGTCTCAAAAAGAGAGGAGGGCATAGACCAGCCGTCTGACATTTTTAGATGGAACTTAAAACCCTACAACTTCTAGTTCAGATATCATTGAGATAATAAGATTCGTTGAACAGAGGCCTTATCTATTGTTCGAAATTGTTCAAATAATAAATTCCATATGACAAATTGCTGTCAGAGAGATTTCCTGTACAGCTATCACGATCGAGAATGTACGAGTATTTTACTGAGGCTAAAAGAACCTTCCAACGTATTTGAACATCAAAGATGCAATCATTCGATCCGCATCTAATCTGAGCTCGCATCTGTCTGAGGAAATTGAAATGCGATATAAAATGTTTGCAATATCTTCCGCACGCCCCCACCTGCACCAATCTCGACCTGAGGTCGAGTTGCGGATGTCAGATTTAGGTATTATTTGAGTAAACTTTTGTACAAGAATTCTCATCTGATATTGATGTTGAGAAATACAAATTGAAAACAAAAGAAGTACGATAGAGGTATTCTATAACGAAAAAATACGAAACTCACCGCAAAACATGATGGGCTAATGTCAGAAAGATGTATGCTATAATGACTTAAATTTTATTACAGCAGGATACACTAATCAAAATATTGACCACCACCACACCATTAATATTGATGTTACTGCACTGCACAGGACATACTCGTATAATAGTGTGCAAGTGTGTGTAACTATAACTGTATAACCTCGCTCTCATATTTCCATGAGACGGCAATCCAACACGACCGGAAAGAGTTCAGGCGTAGGGCCAAGTTCTTACAGAATACTGCAAGTTTAAATATTTAAATAATTCAATCAAAATTATGCTTTTATTATTTTACACTTTATTTATCAGTTTTTACATTGCAATACGCCTGTATTATAGTAGCTCTTAATGTATATATAGCCAATCTAGAAAAATAACCTCGTACCTGAGGCCGCTGATCCTGAGAAAAACTAATATGAATTTTGCAACATATATTCCGCCAAATTGTATATTCAGCTTGTTACTGAGTGAGTGCTCAAACATTTTCTTTGATAGTTTGTGTAATGTGAAAAGACGCAATTTGTCTCAATTTACTTTAAAAACATATCAAGGCTACTTTTCATATGATATTTGAAAAAGAATTACTTTAGTAACAAACACGCTGGAAGAAATGCTAACTGACATTATGTCGGTGATACTGGTAACCGGTAACGGCTAGAGAACCCCTAAATCCAGAAACAATTCAGAAATTAATGAAAAGAAAGAAAATGTATGAAAGAAATAATAAATATAATTATAATTGAATGAAGCTTTAGTGATACTTATAAGGATTACAAAAATAAAATAAACTATCAAAAATTTTCACAATTTATAGTAAATAAACAAAAAACTATTTCAATTAAAAATAAATAAAGACTTAACAAGATTTGATTTATTTTTGTTATATAACAAAATATTCATTTATTTATTTATCCAAATTACAACTTGACTTATTTCTTATACAAAATATACAATATTGAGGGTATAATGTATAATGCAGAAAACACCTAAATAATTTGTGGCATGTAATAATGCTAAGCAACCCAAGTTCGATTCATATTACCCTCCGTACTAGGTTACAATGAACTGTATAAATAGTTCATTGTAAGCCAATATACACACATGTTTTGATATGGAAAACACTAGTCTTTTGACTTAATAATTAAAGGTACGATAAAAGCTATGAATAATAATTCAATCATTGCATATATTCTATTTTATCAATTTATTTTAACGTCAATTGAACTTTTAGCTTGAAAATAAATTGCGGCGTTAAACAATTAAAACAAATACAAGTATGGGCAACCGCGTTGTGTAGCGACAAATGTAACTTGATCCTTTGTTGTAAACTGTGTAGTTAAATTGAAATCTCTAGCAAAATGTGTTTTGCTTGATATAAAGAAAAATAGCAACGTACGATGAAAACAGACATCAAGTTTTGCCACTAAGAATTTTCTTTTAAATTCTGTTTAGTTCTATTTACACGCTGAATCACAACAATAGCAAACATCTATGTTCACTGAGTTATTAAAATTTATGTTATATTGTGTCATTCAAGCATCACTTGCCCCGTTAACTTAAAATGAAGTGTATGGAATTGATAAAAAAAAACATTGTCGACAGATTTGTCGACATTCACGCGAATTCAATTCGAAACTTTAGGAAGTACGTAGACAGGTTTTTGAGTAATAATTATGATTAACACTTATTGGATATATTTATAGAATTGTTTATTTTTTATATTTTTATATACTGTTTCTACCTTTTTTTAAGGTTCTTTTGTTTGTTTTTGTATTTATGAACTGGTTTCCATTTTCATTCGCATGTTGTGTTAACTTTTAATTAATCTCTACACTTAGATAATAAGTTTGTATTAATTGTTTCTTCAAATGTATTAGTGTAAGTGATTGTCAATAAACCTAATAAATAAAAATTAAAAAAAGCAGTTTTTCAGCACTTAATGTTACGCATTTTTAAGCCAATATCATTGTTATAATTTAAATATTTACAGTAGATTCCCTGTTAAGTGGAATATAATTATAATAGTTAACTAAAGCATAGCAAACCTAACTAATCAAGCATATCACTGTTAAAGCTATTATCATTTCGATAATAAATCGGTATAAGCTAAATTTACAATATTTACTTATGTAATATACTCAGTGCACCGATGATTTTTTTTATAGAATAGGAAGGCGGACGAGCATATGGGCCACCTCATGTTATGTGGTCACCAACGCCCTTAGCCCTTACATGTGGCACTGTAAGAAACGTTAAACATGGCTTACATCGCCAATGCGCCACCAACCTTGGGACCTAAGATTTTATGTCCCTTGTGCTTTAGGGATGTAAGGGGAGGGGATGTAAGGGGAGTCGACAACGACCTTAGGCTCCCTACCGTCAACCTTACCTGCCCGTGGTGCATCCTGCTGATCAACGAACGAGGCTCTGGCGACCGATATCGTGGCGGTATAACCACACAAATGCTGGAATCCGAAAATGTAAATCCTGATAGCGGGCAGCAGCGCTATCAGCGAAAGATTTCCAGCTACTGCGGTCACCAACCCGCCTGCCAAGCGTGGTGACTAAGGCAACAAACCCCCCAAATGAGCGACAACAGAAATGCACGGCCCCCAATTCCCGGTAGTCACACTATCCCTGGCCACGGTACCGGTCATGGTAACGGTGTGACGGGGGGTGCTAAGAATCCCCGGGCTACGGCAGGGTACCATAAACGGCGATTGTTTCTGGCCACGTACAATGGACGCTCTCTGCGGCTGGACGAACATCTCACAGAATTGGAAGTAGAGTTAAGTCGTATTAACTGGCATATAGTGGGTCTATCGGAAATCCGAAGACAGGGCGAGGACACGATAACACTGGATGCTGGTCACTTACTCTACTTCCGAGAGGGACACCAACCATCCCAAGGTGGCGTCGGCTTTTTGATCCACAAGTCACTCAGAAGCAATGTTATGGAGGTTGGCAGTGTGTCAGCGAGGGTGGCATACCTTGTCTTAAAGATAACCGAGAGGTATGCCTTGAAGGTTGTACAAGTGTATGCCCCAACGTCCACATACACTGACGAAGAAGTCGAAGCCATATACGAAGACATAGTAAAAGCTATGTCTCGTACCAGTACCTTCTACACAGTTGTTATGGGTGACTTCAATGCCAAAGTGGGAGTACAAGAAGATGGTGAATCGAGGGTAGGAAAATTCGGCTATGGGAACAGAAACCATCGGGGACAAATGCTGGTAAACTTCCTAGAGGCTCAGGGATTATTTCTGATGAACTCATTTTCCCAGAAAAAGCCCCAAAGGAAGTGGACCGGGCGAAGCCCCGATAGCGTAACAATGAATGAGATCGACTTCATTCTATCCAATAAGCGCCAAATATTCAGGGATGTCTCCGTGATCAACAGGGTCAACACTGGAAGTGATCACCGCCTGGTAAGAGGCACCCTGAATATTAACACTAAAATCGAACGATCGCGGCTAATGAAGTCGACTCTTAGACCAACCTTGCCCCAGGTCGAAGCTGGTTGCGAAAGCTTCCAGCTGGAACTACAGAATCGATTCGCCATGTTGGAAACCGAGCAGGACATTGACGACGCCACCAACAGTCTGGTACGTGTCATTCGCGAGGTGGGTCAAAATCACTTTCGACAAAGGAGCAATGGACGTAAGTCGAAGCTCTCAGGCGAGACTCTGGACGAGATGACGAGAAGACGTGAACAACAGAATATGACGCCATCTGAGTGTCAGGCACTTAACAGGAAGGTAAAAAAACTAATAAGGCGTGACACAAGACGAGCGCATGCCCGAAATATTGAAGATGCTATAGCACTCAATAGGGGCTCAAAGGTTCTTGCAAAGTCGCATACCTCCTGTTGTCACCTGACAAAACTCAGAACAACACAAGGCACAACCGTCACCTCAAAACCAGAGATTCTAGCTGAAGTCGAAAAGTTCTATAGCAATCTATACTCATCACGAGTACCTCCACCTGTGTCCCACAGCGCGGATGACCCAAGAGCCAGACTGACACGCCATCTATCTGACAAGCTTCCCGACATCGACTTGGGCGAGATTAGGATTTCTCTCGAACAACTTGGAAACAACAAGGCTCCAGGGAAGGACGGAATTACCTCAGAATTACTTAAAGCGGGAGGAACACCAGTTCTGAGAGAGCTGGTAAAGATCTTTAATTCCGTCCTCCAAAATGGTATTACACCAAAGGCATGGAGCAGAGGTGTGGTGGTGCTGTTTTTTAAGAAGGGTGATAAAGCTCTTCTGAAAAACTACCGCCCCATTTCACTTTTAAGTCACGTATATAAGTTGTTCTCGAGGGTAATCCCGAATCGTCTCGCCCAAAAATTCGATGACTTCCAACCCGTTGAACAGGCTGGGTTTCGAAAAGGCTTCAGTACCGTAGACCACATACTCACACTTAGGCAAATGATACAGAAGACCGAGGAATATAATCAGCCTCTATGCCTAGCGTTTGTGGACTACGAAAAAGCCTTCGTATCGAAGGGCTGTTCGATCGAGATCCTCGAGACCATCGAGACCTGGGCTGTTCTGGAATCGATGCAGAGATGCCTAATAGATTTCGGTATGTCCAGGTGTTAAAGTGTTTGTACGAAGCCGCAACCATGACCGTCCAAGTACAAGATCAGAGCACAAGACCAATCCAATTGCATCGCGGGGTAAGACAGGGGGATGTAATCTCCTCGAAAATTTTTACCAATGCATTGGAGGACGTCTTCAATACGCTCGATTGGAACGGACGCGGCATTAATATAAATGGCCTACACATTACACATCTGCGATTTGCTGACGACATTGTCATCATGGCTGAAACTCTGCAAGATTTGGAAGAGATGCTAAACAGCCTAAGCGATTCTTCAAGACAGGTGGGTCTGCGGATGAACTTAGAAAAAACCAAAATTATGATCAACCAACATATATCCCCGAGACCGGTTGTCGTAAATGGCTCTCCACTCGAGGTTGTGCAGGAATACATCTACCTGGGCCAAACTATACAACTTGGCCGGCACAATTTTGAGAAGGAGGTCAAAAGAAGAATACGTTTGGGCTGGGCAGCATTCGGGAGGTTGCGTCATATTTTTGAATCGTCGATCCCACAGTCACTTAAGACCAGGGTATATAATCAGTGCGTCCTGCCTGTTATGACTTACGGCGCCGAAACGTGGACACTCACTGTAGGACTGGTCCACAAGTTCAAGGTCGCTCAGCGAGCTATGGAACGTGCGATGCTTGGGGTTTCTCTGGCAGATAGAATCCGAAATGAGGACATTCGTCAGAGAACTAAAGTCACCGACATCGCGCGTAGAATTAGCACGCTGAAGTGGAAGTGGGCTGGTCATGTCTCCAGACGCATCGATGGCCGATGGAGCCGACACATGTTGGAGTGGAGACCACGCTTAGGCAAACGTAGTGTAGGACGCCCTGCGGCAAGATGGACCGACGATTTGAAAAAGGTGGCAGGTACAGGATGGATGCGGGCTGCCCAAAATCGGGATGGTTGGCGTTCTATGGGGGAGGCTTTCGTCCAGCAGTGGACGGCGGTAAGCTGATATATGTGCCTGTAATTACACTATGTAACTACACTGGCTCAGTCACCCTTCAAACTGGAACACAACAATACCAAGTACTGCTCTTTTGCGGTAGAATATCTAATGAGTGGGTGGTAACCTAACCAGACGAGCTTGCACAAAGCTCTACCACCAGATGTGAGGTTTATCTTTATACAAACTTAGTAACAAATATGATGTTAAGAAAACCTTTATATACGACAGATTTTCTAAGTTTTTGTCGCGTTATCGACTGACAGTAGTCAAATTTAAAAATATCACAGTAAAACAACATTTTTTAAATCAAATTATTTAAAAACAAAAAAAAATTCGCGTCTTTACTTTAGGATTCAGGATACTGTTGGGATTGCCGCGCTTTTGCAGTGCTTCACTGATGTTTGCTGAAGCCCGTGTGGATGATTTCTATGCCATCATTAGAAAGAGAGCAGCATCTATAATGGCTAGGATGCGCAGAGTTCCTAACGGTATCCTGAATGCATTGATGCTGAAAATGGATAGTCCATTTGTTAAGCATTGGGGGGAACTTCATGTATCTACTCGTTGTTCTAGACCCCTTATGTATGCTAAATAATAGTTAAGATATCTACTAACATAGTTTTTAAGCCTGTAACTAACACTATGGATATTTATCTGTTAATAAACATTAATTATTATTATTATTTACTATTGAGGAATTCCTTTGTCTGGTGGCAATCAAGTCAGGTTTACTATAAAAACTTTATAATCGGAACTTCACCAAAGCCTCAGAACTCATTAACATAATATGAGAGGAAGCGCTTCGCTTTCGTTGATAGCTTGTAAGATATGACCTTAACAAATATTATAATAAGAATAATGTGTAAAATAGGATATGATATAAAATCTTGATTTAGTTCTAGCATTATTTAAGTATAGATTATATTTTTAGTATTTTTTACGTGATCGTATTATATATTCAATAATGCTTAGATATAGAAAATATTTCTTAACTGATCATTTGTTTGATGCGACTGGCATAAGATCACAACATATTATAAAACAAAGTCCCCACCGCGTCTGTCTGTATGAACGCTATATAATCAAAAACTGCTGAACGGATTTCCATACGGTTGTCACCAATGAACGGAGTAATTTATCAGGAAGGTTTAAGTATATTTTTTATGAAGGTTTTATGAAAATTAATTAAAATATGACAATAAATGTTAGAGATGTCGGAAAGAATTATGCGGACGAGGAGCTTTACTAACTTGTGCCGCGTAAACCATTAGAGTTATATAAATTTCAATTTAAACGTTTTATGCTGACCCTACTCTTCCTGTAATGCGAGACTTGGACGGACAGACTATTGGACGAGTAGCTTTGTACTTATTTAGTGTGAGTTATAAGCTTATTATTAAATGCAATGACATTGTAAACTTCTAGATATACTCATCAATATCGCCGTCCATACTTAGCTTGAAAGCATCAACTATATAAATACTTTTGTTCTCACCATAAAAGCGAAGTTCAACGTTCCCACATATTTCTTTTACGGCTTTTAAAGTGGGCACCTTCTCATTCCACGAGCGTCATTCAGAACGACGATGCGGCTGCGGGCGGCGTCCTACATACCGGAGGAGGATTCTTTAGTCCTCCACACATTTTCAGTTATGTACTCTCTACTCAGTTCATCTTTACCCGTATTATTAGAACGTCTTGTAAAGGCTATAGAATTCTACGCATCTGCTAGCTACAATTACGTTTTCGGATGTTAAGATTTTAGCTCTTTAATATTATGTATAATATCGATTAGTATTTACATTCGAATCGGTTTAAATTAATAATTTGTTCTTTTAAACGTGGAAAGCGTGAAATAAAAAAGAATTGAGATTATATAGTAGCTTAAATACAAGAAACTTAAGAAAGTATTTAGAGGAATATTGCTAATCTGTTACTTGATTGCATCGGTAAATACAGATAAAAACTAAAAACAATATATTGTGTGTATATAATACATTATTTTTTCAAAGGTTATGTTTGATCAAACAAATTTTGCGATCGGGGGATCCCCGTTAGGAACGATTCTTTGCGATGTTTTTTCAAGTCAAAATGTGTTTTAAAATGTATATTTTAATTGATTATATTACTGTATTTTTGTCACACCAAAAATTGCCTTAACCTCTTTTATTCAACTTTCTCTAATCAAAGATTAAGAAAAGATTTAAATTTTTAAATTCAATTTACACTGTTTTTATAATAACAGCAATTACCATTTCGCGAGAAAATCTGCATGTGTCTAATTTGACTGAAATTCTGTCACATGTGTATTCCACGAAGATGCATTGGAGCAGCGTGGTGGAACAAGCTCTAAACCTTCTGCTCAAAAAAGGAGAGGGGCCCTTAGCCCACCAGTGGGTAATTTACAAGCTATTTCATCAAAAAAAAATCTTTAAATAAAATAATATCCTATAACTACATATACAAAATATTTTTGTCTTCATTTTATTTTCCGTGAAGTAACCCAACATAAGTACTTACTCCTTAAAAAGTTTTTCGATTACAACGTTTACAAAACCACTTATCCATTTAAGACATTTAATTTAACTTTGGCTATGAAACTTTTTAATATTTTGCCTTAATAACGAAAAAAATACTCGGAATATAATGAAGACGAACAAATTCCTAACTATCGTAGTTTAATAAATGTTAGTCTATACAGCCAAGATCTTTATTAAATGAAAATAAATAAATAAATTGTTACATACATATATATGTATTGTGTATGTATATGTGTATGTCAACAAATACATATTCACATGGACACATACATAAACATCCGTAATTATACATGTACTATCGTAAAAGAAACTTCAGACTTTTTTCATATAAAAACTTTTTGTTCTTTTATTTTTTAAAGTTATGCATAGTAATATAAAAGATGAAAATAAAAACATAATATCAACGTTAAATTTCCATGTGAGGTTTAAAGCCCACATTAAATCATTGTTCGCAGTATTAACGAACGAGAAGTAGGCCAAGTTCAAAGTTACAATGAAGACTAACTCAACCTTGCTAAAAGAGCTCTTGTCAGCACACTTATGCAAATCAGCAGCTTAATCACTTTAAAAAGATTTTTTAAATTATTAAAAGTGGACGGGCGCGCAATTGAGTCTAATGGTATTTGAATACCATTAGGCCAGTTACAAATGTTCATAAATCCCTAAATAAGCTTAGTCAACTTTAAACCCAAAAAAAAATCGTTGCAAACTATTGGTGTTTTGCGGTTGAATAACTGATTTACTATGACAAGGTTGCACAAAGCTACAAGCAGTAATTATAGGTTGTTGTGTATATTAAATAAAACATGATAATATATAGAACCTTATCATAATATAATGTAATCTAAATAATAAATATACACCATATAACAATATAAAGAAGCCTTTATATAATCCTTACTCGTATTATAAATTTGTTTCTTTCAAGCCTCAACTAGTCAACCGATCATCATTAAATTTCGCATACACGTTTTCTGTTGTACAGAGAAAGTCAGAGACTATTTCGATTTTCTCGAACAGTATTGAATCAAGGAGTAGAGATTAAAAAAAAAAACCTATTAATGCCCGTTTTAAAGGAATTACTAATATTCATATTAGTTCCCCCATTTAAGCGTACAGTTTATATTAGGAG
This sequence comes from Nymphalis urticae, assembly GCA_905147175.2. Lineage (NCBI taxonomy): Eukaryota > Metazoa > Arthropoda > Insecta > Lepidoptera > Nymphalidae > Nymphalis > Nymphalis urticae. The sequence continues at coordinate 11,542,965 of LR989991.1, forward strand.
GCAGCATTAGCCCGAGCGGATAGGAACGAACCTGCAACTTTTACATCGCTAGGCAACCCGTAAACAATTGCGCTGTTGACGCTTTAAGTTTGTTAGACTAGGTGCGCTTGAAACCAACCGCTTAAGATACTAATATTTTGATTACCAAAACGATCAAGGAGTTAATGTAATTAATAACTGTACATATCTCGGTTAAGTGAAGTGAAATGAACCATTAACAGATGTGCAAACTTACAATGATTAAGAAATATCTTATATATGTACGCAATATTCGCTTCATTGCGTACATGAATGAATACATCGCTTACATCGCTGTATTAGCGATAATGCCGACTCTTGTTTTACTTCTTTGTCGTATTGTGAATTCTATTTTTAGTTTATTTATATTATTATTAAACTAAGTAATCATAGAAGCGCAATTAATATGCATCATAACTGTGCAAGCTCGTTATATGAATCATTAAAATTACTAAAATAAAATTGTTATTTCTTTAACTATATTTAATCGATTGAATACTTAAAGCAAACAGCATCTAATGTTTTATTTAGCTATCTAAAACAATACTGTCACTTCCATAGGAACAGTGACAAGCTTCTTGTAATTGTTATCAGACATCGCGAAATCTTATTTTTAAATTTCGACTCAATAATGACGAAAGCCGAGATAGCCTAGTGGTTAGAACGCGTGAATCTTAACCGATGATCGTGGGTTCAAATCCGGGCAAGCACCACTGAATTTTCATGTGCTTAATTTGTTATTATAATTCATCTCGTGCTTGATGATGAAGGAAAACATCGTGAGGAAACCTGCATGTGTGTAATTTCACTGAAATTCTGCCACGTGTGTATTCTACCAACCCGCATTGGCAGCATCATGGTGCATGGTGAAATAAGCTCCAAACCTTCTCCTCAAAAGGGAGAAGGGGCCTTAGCCCATCAGTGGGACATTAACAGGCTGTTACTGTTACTGACTCAATAATAAAAACCTACGCCCATTTTTTCATTCAAATCAACAAAATGACGAACATTCAGAGATAATGTATACAAAAAACTAATATTCTTTATTCATGTAGACTGTCACTTTGATGAGTTAAATAACAACTTTTATAATACACTTTTCGGATATACATATTTTTGTTATACATGTTTTTTGTCTCGGATATTCTTCTGTCGTTGTAATTAAGTTTTATTTTACCTATATTTAGTGTTACATTAATTTGCTGTCGCTACTTTTTTCTTTTTATGTTTAATTACAAGCGGTGTTTAGCTATAATTAGTTGTTACGCTATTCTATTTATATATATTTTTAATGTATTCAGTGTTATATTCAGTGTATACAACTGTTGGTAAACCTAAATAAATAAATAAAATAAAAATAAGCACTCTTAAATCACCAAGCTACAGGATTTAATTGAATGTAAATATACTACCGATTGAGAAAACCTTTTATCAAGAAGAACCGACAAGAAATAACTAATTAATAATGGTATATAGTAATAGTATTATATATTGAACTATGTTTGTACACATAAATTTGTATTATGATCTGAATAGAAATCAACAAATACGAAATACACAATGCCTGTGAATGCCTGTGAATGTCCACTGCTGGGCTAACTTCCTGTCTGCTGGTCTTCCTTTTTTGAGAAGAAGGTTTTGGAGCTTATTCCACCACGTTGCTCCAATGCGGTTTGGTGAAATACACATGTGGCAGAATTTCAGTGAAATTAGACACACGCAGGTTTCCTCACGATGTTTTCCTTCACCGTAAAGCACGAGATGAATTATAATCACAAATTAAGCACATGAAAATTCAGTGGTGCTTGCCCGGGTTTGAACCCACGATCATCGGTTAAGATTCACGCGTTCTTACCACTGGGCCATCTCGGTTATAAAATCGCTTTTAATCATCTATTTAATATTATTGTATTATATAGTAAACTTTATCAACGAATGTTGATTCATTAGGTCATTATAAACTATAGCGTATATTATGTATGGATAACGTCAATATACTGTACATATAACACACGAGAAAGGTCGGGAATTGTCTCATAAATACAAATTTCACCAGATGAGTGCCTACAATCGGCATGAGATCTCTGAGCCAATAGGATATTATCACCAGATACCTGAATTTATGATGTCAGCCGCGCCGCGACGCCCGTTAGTCTCATATAACGAAATTATACCCTCATGTGCCCGAACATAGAGTGTTATTATAAGCAGCACACCTATGACCTTGAATTCACTCGCTTTGAGATTGGCTAAAATGATATTGCGTTCAAGTGTTTCCGAGCTTCATTGGCTTAAATAAATGTATTATAAAATGTCACACACGTGCCGGGTGGCGGGCTGACTTTCGAATTTATTCATTTAATTTCATTATGTGTGTTTTATATCAATATGTTACGTATGTAAAATCACGATAAAAACATTCTATATTCAAATAAATATATTTATGGAGTGCTTATAACGAAAACATATTTTTTAAATGTTGTTTTTCGCCGTCCAATCGGATTATGAGAGTGAGGGATTAGAGTGCACCTGTGTGCATACGTTTTCACTACCATGTGCCACGTAATTATCTTGTCTCTCTTGGAAATGGGTGTCATAGTCAAACTCATTCAGAACCTTAAAAAGTTTGAGTACAAAAAATCATTCAGTTTTTTATGGCTTGACCTGAGATTAAAACACGGGACTTCTCATTCTGATTGAACAGGCTAGTTATTAGACGAACGAAGCAATTCAATACTGACCCGGGTTCAGGGTTCAACTCATGACATGACTCCTTTAAAAAATATTTCATAAAATTTTATAAGGAGGTTTAATTTTTACAGTAGACTCTACTACGTGGCATTTAGGAAATAATCTGTGCTCGTTACAACAAAAAGCCGTTAAGCTAAGAATTGAATTTAATTAAATTTTTAATTGACATTTCTTATAACGAGAGATCAAGATAAGAAATCACGTGTTCTTTATAAGAATAAAATGGAAAATGAAATCACGAGCTTTTGAAATTTAATATATCAGATCTAAAGTTACAGAAACGAAAATAAAAAACTTTTTCAGATATATTTTTTAAGATTGTTTTTTTTATCGGGATCCAAGGCCAGACGAAGTCTGTACACTTCCATCGATATTCAAAGTTGTAACATAATTTTCTAAAAAAAACACGACGAAGAAATAAAAACATCAAATATAATAGCAATCGTGTTCAAAATAATTATTTATTGACGGTTAACGAGATGCTTGCAGTAGTCAGTGCCAATATTTAATTTCCGTAATATTATGAATATGATTAAATGTGACGCTGAACGTCATATAATTAATTTAATTTATGTGAGCCACACCGTTGCGATAATTGAAATAATACTCCATATTGACCAGAACTTGACTTGGAATTTGTTATGGTATTTTATATTTAAATAAAATCAACATATTGCAATCTTATATAATATATTATATGTATATACATTAATGTTGCTTTCATTAGAGATGGCTTAGAGCTTATCGTAGCCAGGGTATTCCAATGCAAAGCGGAAAATACACATGAGTCTTTTTTTTAAGAATTGTACCATATCTGGTTTTAAAGAAATACTAGTATTCCTATCCCTTCAATTAAGCGAACAGATTTGTACTTCTAAAAAGGCCAATGGAATCAAGATCGAACGTGGTAGGCGGCTATTGTGCAAAATATTTTCCTTCATCGTCATCGCAGAGGAGTTATGACCAATTTAAGCACATGAAAAATCAGGTTGTTTTCCGGGTTCACACAAAACGATAGCAAGACAGATATGAAATTGAAAATCTCTTTCCAATATTTTTTTCCTCATAGTGTAGTGTCAGAATAATTCATGAAATGTGCGCGGTACAAAAACAAACAGGTCTGCACACTGTATTTTCGACGGGTAAATATTACCAATGGTAGTTATTAGTAAATTTCAATATCGAAATTAGCAAGTAAACGACTGACTGGGCTATTAGCGAATATTAATGTGTAGAAAATATTTTTACGACCGGCGTAAATTTTGTTTCGTGATTATTATTATGGATATAAATAAATATTTATGAAAACTATGTGAATTAATAAAACTATTATTCAATACAGTTTAAGGCGGTAGATTAATTTAATATTTTTTCAAAGCTAAAAGTACAACGTTTAGTACTAATAATAATGTAAATGCCAAGTTGAGTTATTTGTTCATCATTAAACGAACACATTTACTACCTACACGTTTTCAGAGGTACAGAAAAGGACATAAGGTACCTAGCACCTCTGAGCACCCCCCCCACCCTCAAACGCGAGATACACCGTGGGCGGAAACTGATCAATAATAATAATATTATAAATCCGAAAGTAGCGCTATATCTGGTCGTTAAGTAATCACGATCGCACCATTTTATCAAATTCAGGTTATAATATGACATGATCATATTAATGGTGATTACTACTTCTTTACTACTAGTTCTTTTTTAAATGTCAATGTCTGCTTTTAAGGAATATCGCTTTTCAATTAAGCGTAAAGCTTGTGTTAGGAGTAGGGTCGGCAATAGCCCAAAACTCTCAAGGTTGGGATTTACATCGCTAGTCGTCCCATCAACCACTGCGCTATTGACGCTTCAATACATAGAGAGCTAATATTATCTAATAATTGCTTAAAATATTTCTTTTACTTTTCATGGATGTGTATGGTACATAGTGTAATCATGTACGTCGGTGATCCGACTGCCTCGTTGGTCTAGAGGTTAGATATAAGGCCACAGATCATGGGGTCCTGGGTCTAAACCCTAGCTTGGGCTGACAAAAAAAAATAGATTTTTCGAAGATTCTTATTACCGTGCCTCCGAAGCATTTCTACGCCTAAACTCTCTCCGGTCGAATCGTATTGATATCCTATCGGATTATGAGAGCGAAATTGCATCTGTGTTTGCGCACACACATATGCACTATAATGTCCTGTTTAGTAGGCTAATCTCTCTCGGTCGGGAGTACACCATTATCATTGGTCTAATTGTAACTTATGTAGTTTTAAATACCAACTATAGATTGGGAACTGGACTGATTTTGTTTTTTGTATGTTTATAGGTGGCGCTGTGATCGGGTCCAGGATTTTATTACCTTTATTTTTTTGAAAATTCATTACAAGTTATTCCAGCAAAAATTGTAGCTTTATATTAAAAGTACGCATTTTCCATTCAACGCTTTGTGTATTTGAGCTTTGAATTACTGGAACTCACAGACAATTCGTAGGTACATGAATTGTCTGCGAGATATATAACATAAACAAATATTTTATTAACCATTGATGTAATTCGTGATGAAAATAATTAATAATTACATCACGAATTGCATCAAATGGTTGTTCATAAATTGACTACAATATTAATTCAAGAATTTTGATTAAGTGCGGTAAATTATATAAAATATCTATGCCATAGAGATCTTAACTACCCTTTACATCGCCAATGCACCAGTTGCCTTGGGAACTAAAACGTTATGTCATAACGTTTCTTGACTGCCTCGCTGATCCAGTGGCGAGATATAGGGCCGCAGCCCGGGCATGCTGGGTTCAATTCCCAGGTCGAGTCAATAAAAAGCTATTGGAATTTTCTGTAAAAAATATCTCATTAGCAGCCCGGAATCTGGAAGTTGGAAGTGTGTATTCCCGAACCTCGGAAAGCACGTAAAGCCGTTGGTCTTGCACCTGAACTCTTTCCGGTCGTGTCGTGTGAGAGCTATGGAATAGAGTGCACCTGTGCTTGCGCACACACTTGTGCAATATAATATCTTTTGCTCGGTCGGCTAATCTCTCTTGAGATTGGCCGCTGTGGCCGAAATCGGTCTGGAGGACATTATTATTGTTATACAGGATCACTTAGCCTTCAAACCGGGACACAATAAAATATAAGTGTTTGACGGTAGAATATATCATAGGTACCTACCGAGGTGGGCTTGCACAAACACCTAACACTGAGCAAATGCTTCTACTTGATCCGATGTACGATGCCTGAACACGTATAGGAACGAGGTTCGTTGCGATATTTTTTCATCTCAAAACGTTAAGAAAACGTTTAAATGTTAAGAACCGTTAAATATAAAATTCATTTAACATTTATTTATGAAAATAATAATTTGCTCAAATTTATATATTTAATAACGACTTTTAAGTTATATAAAAAAAAATCTACTCACTAAATTTTTTCACAACTGCATAGAACATAAGAGTATATAACAATTAAAATAAGCAAACATTATTTAAACTCTGTTCACAGGTGTCGTTGCTGCTAACAGAATTCAAATGGAATTACGTTTAACTTATTGCATAAAATAATTAAATTTAAATTAGAATAATGATATAAATTGTAACTGGTTTTATTTTGAATATTTTCACAGTAAATTTAATAGTAAATTAGCGATAAATTAACAATTTAAAAGTTTCAAACAATCAAAACAGAGTCCACTATAAATTAAATATTAATAGCTTGATAAATGATATGATATAATGATAATATTTTCCAATAACTATTAGAATATGAATTTTGTGTTTTAGACATTTATAAAACAAAATCATTTAAACGATAACTTAGAACAATCAGATAATATTTGACAATCGAAACAGAATTAAAACCAAAATTAATATTTAATATTTACATTAATCTAAGAAATAATTATAACATTATAGTTTAATGTATTAACCTACAAGAAAAAGAGGCAAACTATTTTTGTATCTTGTTTATATATTTAGTCTCTTGGAAGTTTAGATTTACTTTATATATTTACTAGCTGACCCGTGAACACTTCGTTGGGCGGTATACATTTTTACTTGAGATGAAATTACGATTGTGGGTCGGTTAGTACTGAGTGATAGAATTATTTCCTGACTGTCAAAATTCGCGTTGATCGCGAAACATCGTGCTATTACAACGTAGTACCCATTATTGCCACTAGAAATATAACGATATTATTGAATTTTATAAAACTTCAATAACATCATGCCTACCTTTTATTTTTTTGAGTATTCTATAAAGTTTGAATATATACTTTTATATTTTTTCAACTAATTTATATTTTGTTCACACATCAAGCGTATAATATAGAATATAAACAGTAATAAAGAAAGAGAGAAAAGGTTAGAGTAGACATAACGCTATTTCGTTATGCGACTTTTTTTACCATTTCACTTTACTGTAAGCCGCGTAAAATAACATATAATAATAGGTTCCAAAAGATACATATATTTATTTATTTAGACATAAGTATTAAATAATCCAATAAAGGCGGGACGCCGAATTTTTATCTTAAATAGTCATTTTAGAGCGTGTTTTATAAATTGAAGAGTTTATTTTCACGATATTACATAATTTGAAATCATAAATTTCTTTAAAATTATTTTTTAGTTTAAAAGAGAAATTAAATTCATGGCTTAATATAATAAAATCGCTTTCTGATAAAAAAATTAATTCCGCTCACATTGTCTCTTTTTTATGCAAATCTAATAAGTCGCTACAAAGCGGTTAGTGTTATTCTTTAGTATTATAAAGCTAGATCGCCTTTAGCAGTTTTGCCGCAAGATTCTTAGTCTAGAGCAGCTATTACAGCCGAGACGAGACCTATATCAGATCTTGTTCTTTGTTCTGACAACCTAACTTGAAAACGAAGTTTGATTTTCAGATGAGACTTGTGATATTTGCAGTGGTAATTGTGATAATATTAAAGGTAACATAAGAACCTATTTCTATTAAAAAGATTATTTTGGTCTTATGCCATCAGTCACAGGTCGGTGTTTCCGACACTGACTAGTTCGAGATGGTTTATAAACTCTATGGATATATCAACTGTATGGATCTGAATCAGTCACATTCCGCTTAGATAAACGCGTTCAAACCACTGAGCCATCTCAGCTGCTTGTTTCAATGACAAATCTGAAATCATAATATAATATGATTTTTAATAAAAAATAAGACGGGCCTTTGGCGTGGTTGGTAGATACTTGCCTTTTACGACGAAGGTTGTGGGTTCGATTCCCACCCAGGACAGACATTTGTGTGCCTGAACATGTCTGTTTGTCCTGAGTCGGGGTGTAATTATCTATATAAGTATGTATTTACAAAAGAAAAGTAGTATATGTAGTATATCAGTTGTCTGGTTTCCATAGTACAAGCTCTGCTTAGTTTGGGATCAGATAGCCATGTGTGAATGTCTCAAGATATTATTATTATTATATGTGTAGCAAATATTATAATAACTTGAAAAAAAATAATGAAATTTTTATTAACAGTACGCTTAAATAAAAACAAACTGACATAACAATCGTTATTATAAATACTATAACGTTTTCAAATTTTTTTACACTTTCATACTTTTCTAAATTATTGAGAAATGGCAAACAAATCATATCCGTTATTAAAAGTGTTTAAACTATTCCCAGTAATTGTTACAGTCCCTGAAAAAACAAATAGAGTGTATTAAGTTAACTGCTCAGTTGAATTTGTTTGAAAATTTGCAGTAACAATGTATGTTCAGTCAGGCGAGAAGTTTTGATGTGGCTATGTAATATTCATTCTCATAAAGTCGTTAATATTATATAATGCAAGCAATATTGGACTTTTTGTAATAGTTTTTACATATTAAAATGTTGTGCATATAATCTGAAACATATGATGTTACTCCGCTGGCCGTTAGCGGCGGCCGCTCCTAATTAATTCCGGGGAAAGTTAAAAACATGCACAGAATTGAAACGTGTGACAACTTCGACGTACGCAAACGAAACGATATAAATATCTGCCGAAATGTTGAATTCTGCCTTTTATATTATATACGAAAATAATTCTGTTATCTATTGCTTTTTATTGCATACGAAAATATGTATACGAAATATAAAAGAATAACAGTCGGAAAGTTCTCTTAAACCTGCGAGGATATATGGGATGATAAATGAATGATAAATGCAAATTTAACACAAGAAAAGTCAGTGATATTTTCCTGGGAAACCAAAATGTATTTATTTAGGGCGATAAAACAAAACATAAACTAAAAAACTTAGGCACAAAAATATTCCTTTAGAATAGTTGTTGACCATTAGAAAAAAATCACATATTTAAACTAATAAGTAATACTGCCATTATAATCTGTTTAATGTAGATTTACAGCCTACATTGCTTTGTGAAGCACTAGCTGAAAAAGAGGCATACTTCTTCTATGTAATTTCGGAAAATCTAATAATTTGGTTACGATTTTTTTTTATTAGCCACAGGCATATAAAATACATTTTTGAATAAAATTTTCGTCACATGACCTTTAATGCAGATAGAACTCGCAGATCTTACCGGTTGATTTTAAAGATTGCGGACTTCAGGCACTCTTTTTAAATCATAATCATCAACATCTCAGCCGAAAGACATCCATTGCTGTACAAAGGAGCCCCAGGATCTCGATGACGGCTGGTTTTGCGCTACCCACATCCAGTGGCTTACCACGAACCTCACAAGATTATTGGTCCACTTGGTACCACCATCTTCCTACGCTGCTAATTTCAGTTTATGGTCGCAACTCGAGAACTTTTTATGAGAGCGCCCGCAGCAATTTCGGTTCGGCGGACCGGTTCGGATTTCATTATTTGATCTCGCAAGGAAACTCCGACCATAGTTAATTATACCTATCCATTGCTCTTTGAGTGACCTAGACAACCATACCAAGCATTGCTGTTTTGCGGTAGATTATCTAATCAGTGTGTGGTACCTATCCAGACGAGCTTGCACAAACCCCTACCACAGGTGTATGAGGCGTGTATGAAGCGCGTAGTAAGCAACGTTTCTGTTCCATTAATCATCACATTTTTCCATACTTGTAATTTGAACTTAAATATTAACATAATAATTAATCTAATAATACCTTACAGCGTTGTTTTTGTTGCTATTCTAAGTATTCAGGCAATATCATTACCTTACGGAGCTAAAACCTTGTACACTTGTTTGCATTGGTCTGATTTTTTTTTAACACCAAACATTAGAGAGTTAACTATAAAATGTTAATTTGTTGAACAATATTTTTTTCTTTATAATTTATTGATATTATCCTTATATGATCACTTCAATACATTTTTACCAAAATAAACAAAAGCCTCGACCCCAACGTTATGGGATAAGCTTTAAACTAAATGACAGTTGACAAATGAAAAGCATGTCAGCGAGTGCCTAATATTTTTTTGCTGTTTGTATTTTTTTTAATCATGACCCTGATTTCATGAGATAAGTCCTGATCGAAGGATAAGGTATTCGTGTAATGAAGAATGAATGTCGTTTGAAGTATATAATCTGCAATCAAATGAATTTTGATTTACTTTTTTGTGAAGACTTAATTGGCTTGTGATTTTTTTATTATTTGATAATATTTTGTGTATTTTGTAACTGTTTTTCTTCCAAATAATGAATAAATGTCTCGCGTTAATGGTGCTGAAAAGAAATTGTCAAAAATGTATTCCTAAATGTTTCTCCAAACTTAATCTACCAGTTAAAACTGCAAGAAAAACTGGGTATCGGAAATATGCATATAAATACATAGAGACAAACATTATACACATTATTGTGTTCTGTTACTACTTTTTTATCCCCCATAGTGGTTTTTTGACGAATTTATACTATTTACAGTTATACACGGTTTTAACCATTTTTATAATATATATATATTCGATTTGAGAACTTATTCTATGCGTATCCAATTAAATATAAATATATGTTTGTATATTTTATTAATCAATTCATAATCTACGGAATTAAAATAAAAAACTTGGCGCTTTGATCTTCAAACGGAGAGACAAGACTTAATACAAATTCTATAAATACGTGTACAAAGCTAATCCTAATATTAATTTAGCTATATGTATATAAAAAAGTCGAGATGGCCTTGTGATTAGAACGCGTGAATCTTAACCGATGATCGTGGGTTCAAACCCGGGCAAGCACCACTGAATTTTCATGTGCTTAATTTGTTATTATAATTTATCTCGTGCTTAACGGTGAAGGAAAACATCGCGAGGAAACCAGCATGTGTCTAATTTCACTGAAATTCTGCCACATGTGTATTCCACCAACCCGCATTGGAGCAGCGTGGGGGAATAAGCTCCGCACCTTCTTCTTAAAAGGGAAAGGAGGCCTTAGCCCAGCAGTGGGACATAATAATAACAGGCTGTTACTGTTACTGTATATGTATATAAGTTTAAAAAAGTTTAAGAGCATTTTGTCAGTTTTGTAGTATATGTAATTAATACGTATATAACGTATTAATGTAAACTAGTTATTTCTTTACTTTTTAAAACATTTTCTGTTGGTTCAGGTCGGATATAAAGTAGTAATAGTTTTAAGGTGAACATAGCTTATTTTCTTTAATCAATTATTTCATTTTAATAAATTATTGTTGTATTTTTCACCTGATAAACAAAAAATATTTATATAATTATATAATAATAAATTAAATTAGGTGTTTGTAATATCTCTGGGTTTACTATAAAAAACAAGTGAGCAATTTATTTACAAGGACCGGTATAATGGAGAATCTATTTTCATTCGAAAAATTCAGGAAAATAAAGATTTATCTCGGCTCTCTTTTAAATTTAAAGCTATAGTTCGACGCTGAATTAGTACCGAAGTTTTACTGAAGTCCCGGGGGATATGAAATTACAGAATATTTAAGTCGACGGAGAACAGTAAATTGTAATTCAAATGAGTATCGCGATCTTATATCTTAAAATTGCACGAGAAAATATTTTATGCAAATATCGTTAGGAGATTGTTATACCATACAGCGTTGTTAAAAGAAAAAAAAAACAATTGTGTTATTTGACATATTTTAAAATAGCACGAGAAAATCTTTTATTTCAATAAATACATTTTTATAAAATAAATATAGTTATTAGATTTTTATAAACAATCAGTGTTATTTAAAGATAAAAAAAAAAACAAAAGACGCGCGCTAATTTAAAACCAATCGTGTTATTTGAATTTTTAAGAGTAACGAAGTGAGTTAACATTTTTTTATATGATTTGGTAACGTCAATATTATTGGTATTTTTAAAAAGATCATTTTGTGGTTTTTATAAAATCAGTTTCAATGAATGCCTAGTATGTTTATTTTATTTCATAGACTTAATACATTTGTTTATTATATTCCAAACTCTGGATTAATTTTATCGTTCTCAATGTACAGAAACAATTGGTAGTTAATTGGATTAAAGTCCACAACAAGAGTTCGCGAGTATGTCAACAACATGACTCTCGCAGGATTTGTTCATAAATCTATTAAATTCACAAAAAGTCTGTTAATTTAGTTAAGAGTGGAAATTTCCAGTTTACATGCAGCAAATAAATAAAAATACATCAGATACCTATTGATTCACACAAGTGATATATGACAATACAAATATGCGAATATATTTGCGATTGTTTCTATTTTAATAATTATTATATGAACGACTTAAAAATATACTGTGTAAACTCACTTGATATATAGCAAGATTTAGAGTTTATTCCAGCAGGCTGCTCTATTGTGGGTTGACGGATACACACGTAGCAAAATTAATTTCGACATTATTTCGCTTGCTCGCGATTTCCACCGTTAAGCACGAATCAATATAAAAATAAATTTAAATTTAAATCTAAATATCCGGTATTCGGTAATAGTCCGGTCAGTCAGAAGAATGCAGGATTCGATCCTTCTTCTTCTGACCTCATTAAATAATAAGACTCGGCTATGTATGTATAACGGGAAGATTCAAAGTTGAAGCCGTCGCGTTGGTGTATAGTTAATAACTTTACAATAATTATGTATGTATTTAGCTTAACAGATCGATAATGCCTTTGATTATCTACGACAATAATTATAAAAACGTAAAATAACATGTTTCATACAATTTACTTATATCTTTTATACGATTAAAAAAATCGTAAGTCATAAATTCAATATCGAAATACTAAGGCAGTTCCGATAAAATTGTTTAATCCACCGATTTATATCCAGCTTGTTACAATACACAGTACCTTGAAGTGCAAGCTAGCAAAAGCATGAAACAATTGAATTTTGACGTGTCGACGTCGCTTGAAATTCAGTGACCTGTTTAATGAACAGTCTAACTGTTACTGTGCTCTGAACTATTTTATACGAACATAGCTGTGTCAACTGCAGTTATGAGAGGAAACGAAGCCATTGCGAGATTGATTGTATGAAAAATTTTGTTAGAGAACATATCAGTTACACGTTCGTGTAAAGACCTGAGCATACGGGCAATTGGTACGAACAACTTGTCAAAAAAAAAGTACGGTTTATGTGAATAACACGCCACGCAGACATAATAGTAGACAGCGATGCTGGAGAGCGGGTATTATTCACGTGTTTCTTCGTGTGTCTTCACGGCATACGAGCCGGTCTTACTCCCAAGGCGCGCCGATAGATGTCTTATATCATTATTGATACTGTTGGGCTAGATACTTTTTAATAGGAATACACTATTTTTATAGGTATTTCACAAAGTTCCTCCACTGCGGGTCGTAAAGGACTTAAAATTTCTTACGTCACTTACGTAACGACTAACTAAATAGTTTCAGAACAACTTATGAAAGACAAAGCCAAATGACAAATGAATGATATGATTACATATATCTTAGTATACCAATCAAACTCACACAAACTCACGTACACTCAAATACTTACACACACACAATCACTTATACCCACATAAATTACAGTGTAACTGCCACACTCACGCATAACATAGTCTGTGTCACCTAATCAAATTGTAATGTTTTGTTTTAACTCATTATTATTTTGTTACATTTACATTTTATTTTTCAAAACTGTGTGTTGCTACTTTTGTTAACTATTATATTATTAGGTTTGCATAATTCAATGGAAAACAGAAATTGGCTCTATTGTCTGTATATTGTATTTTTAATGTCAACATATTTTGTATCATGATGTTGTTTTCCTTAAATAAATAAATAGTACAGTCACGAAGAAATGAAATTTGGCATTTGCCGATATATGGTGTGTATTTATGATCAGTCATTTTGTTATTTCCAATATGTTTCAGTTTGTGTATTTAGATTAAACTTAAGATTGATTAAGTCACACAACGCGGCACAAAGTGACAGTGAGGCTATGCTTTGCTTCTACGCCCACTGTACTGCTGCAAACTAGTGTATTATAGCACACGACAGACCTGAATAGAGATAAAAGCTATTTATTAGGTTAAGTCATCGTGGCTTTTCATCGGTGGGTTAATCGGCGTCGTGCAACGCCACGCCTATAATATTATTCTCTGAAAACTCTGCTTGCTGTTTCATTGCACCACGATTGTACGTTTTGACTTTAAAGCGTATGTGAAGTAAGCGTTTGTTAAAATTCAGTAGAAAATTTATAGTATACATAGTATTAATAATGTAATTAACATTATTATTATTATTATTTTTATTGCATACTATAACTGCATTTGTGTAAAATGTTTCATGCCTACAGGACACCTACAGTCACATAATAGAAAAAAATGGTGTGAGCTCTGAGTCTCAGTTAGCTTCTACTGATCTCACGCACATATTAACGCACTAACAATAACAAATCTTACGCTGACGTCATCAGACGCTTGAAATCTTACGCTTACTCCTCTGACACTCGAAGTTTTAGTTAGCCCCGTATACCGAGCGCTAAAGACATTATAGTATAGCGAGATATTGTCATCATGGCGGAAACTCTGCAAGATTTGGAAGATATGCTAAACAGCTTGAGCGTTTCTTCAAGACAGGTAGGTCATGGGATGAACTTAGAAAAAAAAATTATGATCAACCAACATATATCCCCGAGACCGGTTCTCGCAAATGACTCTCCACTTGAGGTTGTGCAGGTATACATCTTACTGGGCCAAACTATACAACTTGTCTAGGCAGCATTCGGGAGGTTGCGTTATATTTTTGAGTCGTCGATCCCACAGTCACTTAAGACATATAATCAGGGCGTCCTGCCTGTTATGACTTACGGCGCCGAAACGTGAACACTCATCGTACGACTGGTCCACAAGTTCAAGGTCGCTCAGTGAGCTATGGAACGTGCGATGCTTTTGATTTCTCTGGCAGATAGAATCCAAAATAAGGACATTCGCCAGAGAACTAAAGACACTGACATCGCGCCTAGAATTAGCACGCTGAAGTGGAAGTGGGCTGGTCATGTCTCCAGACGCATTAATGGCCGATGGAGCCGACACGTGTTAGAGTAAAGACCACGCTTAGCTAGCTCAGACCAAATCTACACAGAAATTTTATATAATATTAGAAACCGATTAACAATATGTCAATAACGAATTACAAAGAATGGACAAAATATTGGATTTCTATTGTAACGTAATTTTCATCGCTGAGTAGGTTCAATTAAGCGAATGAATTTGTGGATTGGTTTTGGGAAAAAAAAGTCAATTTCATTGCGGTTTTAATTCCATTAGACGCGTTTTTCGCTTAAAGTAACATTTCTACAAAATACGTAATTTTGCCATAATTATCAGTTTTCTTTGATTGTAATTTGTTGTTGTAGGCGGAAGAGCAAATGGGATATCTGATTGTAAGTGATCCCCATCGCCCATAGACATTATTCCGTAACAGCCTATGAATGTCCCACTGCTGGGCTAAAGGCCTGCTCTCCTCTTTTTGAGAAGGTTATGAGCTTATTCCACCACGCTGATCCAATGCGGGTTGGGTGAATACACATTTGGCAGAATTTCAGTGAAATTAGACACATGCAGGTTTCCTCACGATGTTTTCCTTCACCGTAAAGCACGAGATGAATTATAATCACAAATTAAGCAAATGAAAATTCAGTGGTACTTGCCCGGGCTTGATCTCACGATCTGGACCACCCACTGGGCCATCTCGGCTATATATATGATATGTTCTAGACATTAGCGATGTAAGAAATAATCACCATACTTGACATTGCCAATGCGCTACCATCCTTGGGAACTGAGATGTGCCTTTTGTCTGTAGTTACACTGGCTCACTCACCCTTCAAACCGAAACGCAACAATACTAAGTATAGCTTAGCGGCAGAATGAAGCCGAGATGGCCCAGTGGTAAGAACGCGTGAATCTTAACCGATGATCGTGGGTTCAAACCCGGGCAAGCATCACTGAATTTCCATGTGCTTAATTTGTGATTATAATTCATCTCGTGCTTTACGGTGAAGGAAAACATCGTGAGGAAACCTGCATGTGTCTAATTTCACTGAAATTCTGCCACATGTGTATTCCACCAACCCGCATTGGAGCAGCGTGGTGGAATAAGCTCCAAACCTTCTCCTCAAAAAGAGGAGAGGAGGCCTTTAGCCCAGCAGTGGGATATTCATAGGCTGTTACGGCAGAATATCTATTGTGTGGGTGGTACCCACCCAGACGGGCCTCAATTACCAATATATTTCACGTCTGCCAGGGGTCCCGTGACATTTTTTTTTTATAAAAGTATTTTTTAACACATATCTAAACAATTTGTAAGTATTGTTTAGATATTAACACAATTAATTCTTTTTAGATATGATAATAGTATTTTATGAAAGTCAGTTTGAAATAATCAAAATAGTAATAGTTGTAGAACTTGAAAAGCTAATAAAAACAATTAGTAAATAAATCTAAAAAGTGGGAGAAAAACTAAAAGTAAAAGGCAACCTATAATTATTAATGTACCAAGTACTGGTAGAGGTTATTGTTCAATTGTATTGTAATAATATTCATATGAATATATATGATATAATATGTATGTACTTTATCTCTCTAAGGAGATATATATTACGTGAGTATAAAGTCCTAAGATTTATTTCACAGCCCAACATTGCAGTGGTAGTATTTTGTAAATACACGTAGATATGCTTTATATTATATTTTAGTATGTTTGGTTTATTTAATTCAAACTATTTATAATGGGTGGCTGCAGTGGCCGATATCAAATATCCCTTATAGAGTTAACATTTGCTCATCACAAAATCCACAAAATCGCATAAACGTTAAAACGTCACGTTTGAATTGAATACAAAAAAAGTAACATTAAGGCAAAATTATTGACAACAGCTTTCAATTAAATTGTCATGTCAACAAAATTTCTATGACGCCGTTCCGATGAACGCCGCACAACTAATTTTCTAATAAATTATAATATTTTCTTTCTTTTGACTCCCATATCCTAGCCTCAATATATTTTATGTAAAAATACCACAAACTTATATTATAATTTATATAAAGTGGTGAACGATGCTTCGTTAATTTTTTAGTTATGTGGGTCCATTTTCACCGTTCTCCTTTAATAAATCCCAAAATGTGTAATTAAGCTAATTCAATTCTTTTGATCTCTGAATGCTGTACAAGTTTCAGCAATCCACAGTAAGCGTTGTATTCATTGGCTCATAAAAGATAACGTGCATTGAGTGCGTTCAAGTTGAAGGTAAAAAAAAATATACTCCAAAAAGGAGATTTTAATTCTATAGTCTGAATGCAGCTTTCTATTATTTCTCACGATTGTCTGTTTTATTTAAAATCTCATATTGCTTTTTTATTTATTTTTATTTTTTAATATAATAAGTTTTCGGTGTTTTAAATATATCTGTACTTTAACAACGTTACTTTTGAACGTTGCTTAGCGGCTGAACAGTTAAACAGCGCATTTTTAGTTGTACTCCATATTTGGCATGACGAAATCATAACAATTTATTATTAGATTATTATAATACATTAATCAATCAGTCAGTACAGGGTACTCAAACAATTGTGACGTGTCGTAAATAAAAATATATTATTCCTTCGGTCTTTGAGTATTGGCTAGCCTCATACCTGAATCCGTCTCTGAATATTATATGCCTCAGTATCTCAAGATAGCCTACACGCTAAAGTGGTGACCCCGACGTGATATTTATCCGATGGTAAAGGTCGCGGACGTTCAAAGACAGGGGATCCTGTCGTCTCAATATAATGGACAACGGAATGGCATGGAGTCTCTTTGAAACACATTGGTTTCGTTATATTAGGAAACTCTGCTAATAAGTCACTATATTCATTAGAATAGTCAATAGTTCTCACTGATTGCTGAGTATTTAATGTTACTGAAGCTATCACACACTGTCAAATGGTGTCGTCGAACGAACTCATCGAACATTAAAAACAGCCCTTATGTGTAGAGGCAATACGGACAATTGGGTCAACGAATTACCGTCAGTTTTATTAGGCTTAAGGGCAAGCTTACGCGATGACACTGGAATAAGTGCAGCCGAGATGGTTTACGGTGAAGTCATACGTTTACCAGGAGATTTCTTTTAGCCGACAAAGCTGGAAATAACTGAAAATGAAACGTTTTTGCAAAACTTGCGTTATAGGATCAGACAAATTGCATCGCAACCGAAACGAGATTTAAGACACAATGGTATATTTGTACATCCAGAATTAAGTGAGTGTACACACGTTTTTGTCCGATGTGATAGAGTTTCGAAGCCTCTTACGTCACCCTATTCTGGACCGTTTAAAGTTTTAAGCAAATCAGCGAAACATTTCAAGATAGTGATTAATGGTATCAAAAAAATAGTAAGCATCGATCGCCTTAAGCCGGCGTTTCTAATTACCAGCGAAGATAGCATTGATCGAATTTCAAATAAGGTAGAAGCTAATAAAAACAATAAGCCTATGACAACGAGATCTGGTCGTATAGTTAGACCTGATGTGAGATTTGCATACAGATAGATTGAAATATTTAGTAATATTTTTAAATATAATTAATTGTAATTAATAAAAATATCTTGATGTATACACACATAAAAAAGGATCATATTATTTATATACATTTTTTTTGCCTTTTTATAATTTCTTTGTTAAAAGATTTTAATTGTTTTTAAGATTTTTTGAGTACCTTGGTTGCTTTTGTTTCTAGTTCATAGTGTTATATATAAATTTTTCATGTAGGTATTGAATGTTTGTTACTAGTTTTTATTTATTTTAAGAAAAATGTTAATTTCTTTCTCAAAGGGGGATGCTATGTGCCGTCAGCACATCGCCTTTTTAGTTGTACTCCATATTTGGCATGACGAAATCATAACAATTTATTATTAGATTATTATAATACATTAATCAATCAGTCAGTACAGGGTACTCAAACAATTGTGACGTGTCTTAAATAAAAATATATTATTCCTTCGGTCTTTGAGTATTGGCTAGCCTCATACCTGGATCCGTCTCTCAATATTATATGCCTCAGTATCTCAAGATAGCCTACACGCTAAAAGCGATTTCGTTCTTTCTGTCATTATTGATTTGACATTTGAAAAAAGAAGACAGCATATTGTTTTAACTAATCACCCACTAAACAAAGTTTATAAGGAGGCTGTCTGTGTCTTAAAATTGGTCTAGACTAATAATCTGACGTATAAAGTCGCAGATCCCGAAATTCAGGATTCGAACTCTGGATCAAGCCAAAAATAGATTATTAAGATTTTCTGTTAGGAAATTTTTAAAAACAATCCAGAGTTTGACAGTGCTTGTACTCCCATGCCTCGGACGCATAGAGTGGAAGCTGTACCAGAACTCATTGTGGTGGCATCGGAACTTTTTATTGGTCAGAAATCTATCACAGGATATGATAGCACCAATCAACGACATTGCTTTCATGTCATTTTAACATAAAAAAAATATGATTATGATAATAATATGAATGATATCGCAAAACTTTTTATTCATTAAATAGAAAATTCAATATGTTTAATCATTACACTAATAGCGTACGAGTCTTCCGCAGTAATTCGTTAGCATATCTCATTACGGCGAAACGATGCGGATGGTTCATCGACCTGGGTTTTATCAAAGTTTTACTGAAACATGGAATATGAATAACGTCTGCATGATGTTCCGACTTTTGTGCAGAAACGAACCGTGATAATATGAGTATGTTATTTATAATATTTCAATTGGCATGATGTATTTTTTTATGTGTTTTGATGAAATAGAAGAGCGAGGTGCTACATACAGTAAATACATGTCTTTTGACTCTGGTAATGCAACTCTGGCATATTAATAATAAATATTAATGTCCTCCAGACCGATTTCAGCTACGGCGGCCATCTCAAGAGAGATTATAATTATTTGATATATTATTTTTATAATTGAATTGAATTTTGATTGTAATTTGATTCTATTTTTAAATGATTATTTTATAAAATTAATTACGAATAAAGACTAAAACCTGACTAGCAATAGAAGCTAACAACAAAACAAATAGAAAAATGTAAATCTACGTTGAAATCCAACTTTCCTAGTGCCGACTCTAAGTCCAGTCTAACTTAATTAAGGTAACGCACGAGTGGCGCGACGCTAACTTTTTACAGGAATCCTCGACGAGAATTTATTTCTTCCTTGAAGGGGATCTAAAGACATTATAGAACTAGTGCGCCCGTTAATTGAACACAATAGCTGACAAATAAAATAAAACGAAAGATTACTGGTTGTAGGGTTATGTGCAAGCTCGTCTAGGTAGGTACCACCCATTCATCAGTAACCGCCCAAAACAACAGTATCAAATTATCGCTTACATCGCCTATGCGCCACCATTTACCATCAGGTGGCCCATTTGCTCGTCCGCCTACCTGTTCTAAAAATAAAGATCATCTGTTAAATATCAGTCAGTGAAAATATAGATAAATTATAATTAATTTAAATAATATGTCAAAGTCAAAATATACGTTAATTATGTTGGCTCTTAATCCATGTTATTCATTTTATAATTTTAAAATAAAGTTTCCACCGGTTTAAAAATGTAGAGTCAACCAACAAGAATTGACAAAAAACTCAGTAGTTACTCTTTCTAACGATCTAAATTAAAATTACATTTGTATATTATTTATCGTATATGAACATCAACGAACATTATTTCTAAGCTCTTCTATTATAACGTATATAATCGTGTACAATATGAAAAGCCTTATTCAATAATATATATCCTAATTAATATTATAATTGCAAAAGTAAACTTGTTTGCAACGCTTTTACCTCTTAACCGATCGTCATAAAATGTTGCTTACACGATCTCAGAGTAATGTCCCCGTATCTGTAAAAGTAAAAAGTGTTGTTAACACCGGCTTCCGCCGAATTGTACGCTTTTTTTAAAGCAGGGAAAACCCTCAGAAAGGTACCCTTGAAGCAACCGGGCTATGTATGATTCATACCCACGAAAACTGCTACGACGGATTCTTCGCACGGATCAGAGACGCTACGAGATCGTATCAATATAACACATTCAGGGCTCCTCCCGCGCTATGCTCCGCTCGTGACTCGACGGATATCTCTTCGGGGGTCATTGCCCGTCTAGTATTATCTACCAAAATATTAACAGTTCCGTTACAAATATATTATTTGGTGTAGCGAAAAAAGAACTTTATTCATTTGTATCAGAATTATTTACATAAAGCCAAAAATAGATACAAACAAAAGTTACAAATAGCTACAGCTGTACAAATCCGTCACGTGATTATTTTATTAAAAAATTACAATTTTTATAAGACTTCAAAAAAGAGGTTATTATGTTAATTTTGAACAAACTTCGCTGATTCGTTTTGCGTTTGATTCAGTATAGCTATAAATTAATCGTGGTCAATCACATGGATATTAGATATAGTTAAGTTTTTGTATACAGGCAAATTTTTAGTCGTCGTTTTTTATCTTTAAAAAATACTTATATTATTCTTTCACTCGTACCATAAATAAAATAAACATCAATATTTTTCACACGATACTTACATAGTAAAATCCACAAATCCAACCATTTTTCTACGGAAATCCTTTAGCTAAAATAGCAGTCTATGTGTTAGACGGACTTCTTCCTGAATAAAGCCTAAAATACCTAGAATATAGGGTGGCTGCTTGTCATCTGGTGATCGTACTAAGCCGTGAATATGACAAAAACTTTTCACGCTTATATTTAAAAACGTATTTTTTGTCATAAATAATGCTCATGGAATTAGACCTTGTATAGTTTATTTTCAAATAGTCTAAGTTTGATTCTCACTCTTTTATCAAATATTTAAAACACCATGGCATCCATTACATGCTAAAACAGATCACTCAACCAATCAATTAAAAATTAAAAATGATTGATGAAATTATATCGGTATAAGTTTATTCTGATTGACAGTGTTATGGAATTTGCGTTAAATGAAAAATCATAAGGAAGAGTAAAATATTGAGAAAAAATTAGTGGAAAATTGAAAAAAAAACTGATGAGTGATGGATTTGACTGTGAGGAAAATATAGAACTCGCAAGAGGATTAGGACGTCGCAAATTATTATTGCTTTAGTAATAAAATTAATTTTATTAAGATTATACCTACGAAAATAAACTTACACGAAAAATATGTGTATCTGTGTGTGTGTGATGCCGAAAGTTGTGACTGGTGGTTGCATAAAAAGTTAAAGATTAACTGATATCAAGAGTAATTGTTAATTTGACGCTTTCGGTGCTTTTGTCTATCACACGCATGATACTTAATTGGCTATTCAATACATATGTTTTAATATATGTTCAAATGTATAATTTAAAGATAAATGACGTTGACTTTTCGAGTGTAATTTATTTTCTTTATAATAATTACGAGCTTAAAAGAGCTGTTTCAGTCTAAACTCATTATTCTTCTTAAAATTTTGCCTCAAAAAAATGCACGAGATAAATTTTTCCCATTTATCAGAATCAACGCCAAGTAGGTATTTCCAGGGAAACATAAAAATACAGTAAAAATAGAACTTAACTAAACATTAAAAGAGTCGTAATACGATGAAATTATTTAATACCCTCAGGCCTACCACTATTAATGGTGTATGTGCGTTAGAACAATTAATACAAATTACTTATACGCTAAATGTAAAGTGCTATTATAGATTTTATAAAATGAATTTGAATCTACAACTTTCGTTCAAGCCACTAACTTTATCAAGATCAAAATTTGCTTTTTAAATTCATCTCGTACTCGAAGTGTATAGAAACTTTCTGGTTTATTTAAAAGATTGAATGGTTACACAGTGAAATAGTGAAGTGAATTAAAACGCAAATCCATCTTCTTAACAAGAGAGGCCGTTTGTAACAATGGCGCATTTACGCTGTGCTAATTACTTACTGTTTAATTAAATACGATCCCTTATAAATAACAATATTAAAAAAAGAAAAATATTTTCTCGCTATTTTTGATTGTGTTATAATGCAAGATTCTTTCAAAATCGAACTACATATACTATGAATATTAAACAAACGTTATATAAAATATATCGTCCCGCGTACGAGTATATTCGAGTTAAGACTCCAATTAATTGTGATAAGTTAATAGCGATGCCAGACCGAAAGAAAGTACTCGAATAACTCGGAACTAGGTTTATAAGTTACAGTCATATTTCTTCCGTTATTACTGAAGAGGACTCGATATCGATTCACTTGAAAACTATATCAATATCGGTTATTTATTTTACTGAAGTTTCGTGATAAAATACTATATAGAAAATTGATTGGAGTTCGTGATTGGAATCAGAATATTTTAATATAAATCTATACTTAGAACAGTTTCTCAACTTTGATCTTTATTTTTATACGAATATTATATACTGTTATTATATTTTTGTATATTTTCAGTGCCTCTTACTTTTATATTTCTTAGTAAAATTAATCTCCAAATCAGTGGCAATATCAGATGACCTAAAAGCTTATCTGCGCGTATCTAACTCAATTTAAATTTGTCTTGACTATTGGGTCAATCTATGCTTGTACTATTTTCGCTAAAAAGGCGAGTGATCTGGCTAGTTAAAATAGGCTGAGGCTTTGCAGTGAAATTAATAATTTACAGAAACGAATCCAAAATATATGATATAAATAGAATTGACACATTTTCAAATTTTATAACAATATAGAAGTTGGTGTTCGTATTTTTGATTTTAAAATTGACAATGAACATCCTTAAAAACAACCCGTCATGGTACCTATCTTAACCGATGATCGTGGGTTCAAACCCGGGCAAGCACCACTGAATTTTCATGTGCTTAATTTGTGATTATAATTCATCTCGTGCTTTACGGTGAAGGAAAACATCGTGAGGAAACCTGCATGTGTTTAATTTCACTGAAATTCTGCCACATGTGTTAGTGGCATTGGAGCAGCGTGGTGGAATAAGCTCCAAACCTTCTCCTCAAAAAGGGAGAGGAGGCCTTTAGCTCAGCAGTGGGACATTCATAGGTTGTTACGGATAATCTGGTGAGATTATGCTTTATTCTAATTTGATGAGTCATCTGTGTGTATTAGGCTTAAAAGGCTAACCATATAAGTTTCCTCGGTTGGTACCATTCTGACGGCGTATATATATTTTGTACTTTTACCGATGATTATTTATGGGCAAAAGTGTCTTTTGTAAAAAGAAAGCCAAGAGAAGCTAATTTGATCACTGTATCGATTGAATAGCCAGCTAAACTAATAGCCGATTACTACTCTGCTGCAAGAATAAAAATTGCTGCTCTCAATTTAATTTGAAATTGAGTTCCTTTTCTCGCGCCACAGTGTATTAGAATAATGGTTTTAATTGTTTGAAATCTATTCATCCATTTTTGAATAATTGTTATAATATCTTCCACTTTTAAATGATTGTTTTGATTAAAATTAATTAAATGTCTTTATAAAAATTACAAATATATTTATATTTGTAATAAAAGTAATTGTAATATCATTTCGATATAATCGTCGTCTGCCACGGCGGTGATTCATTAAGAAAGACATGAGAAGTGCACAGGACATATTATAATAAGTACATAAAAGAAACACTTTTGTATTCTCTATTCTCTCACATGATGACAAATCCGGTAAGACCAGAATGAAACAACAAAATAGTAGATACAACAAAATATTGTATTTTTAAAGGAATGTAAGAACTGCAAATTAACAGACTGGTCTCCTGATTGAAAGTTTTTACCAAAAATCCCAATTATTTTATTGTTTGTTGTTTGCCCGACTCAGAGCTTGAACTCAGGACCTCGGGATCTATGCTCTTATAAACTATATAATAGACTAATGAGAGTTAGAAAAAAAAATATAAACACATTTCATGTAACCTCGAATGTTGAGGAGAATGGTTTCCTTATTTAGCTTGGGAATGTATCTAGAAATCTGATCTATAGATAATATGGGTGAAACAAATATTTGATATGACTCGGACCGTAGTCGTGACCGCATTTCATAATGACCTCAAATCAAGCACTACCTACATATATTCCGTATATAATAAGCTCAAGATAGTTTAAAAAAATACTTACCTATGCCCAATATTTATTTCTCTTAACCTAACTTATTCGGATTAATTGTATAAGAACGCATACGAACATTATTATCATACCTAACCTGGCAGACTTTGTCCCGCCTGTGAATAAATATGTATACATTTTACTTACAGATGGTCGTGGCTAT
Organism: Nymphalis urticae; assembly: GCA_905147175.2. Taxonomy (NCBI): domain Eukaryota; kingdom Metazoa; phylum Arthropoda; class Insecta; order Lepidoptera; family Nymphalidae; genus Nymphalis; species Nymphalis urticae. The sequence continues at coordinate 11,568,447 of LR989991.1, forward strand.
TTTTTGAATGCTATCGCCAACGCGGCGAGTGGCAATAAAGTAGACATCATAAAAATGTTTTCCATGAAAAAATACATGTATGTGCCAACGGTTATGATAATCGGACAAACGGTATCAATATATATTAATCATAGATCTACGTCAAACAGCTGACGCATATACAAGACATGAAATTTAATGTTAAATAAATGAAATAAATTTTTAAGGCTATACATATGTCTATATATATATACGAAATACCACTCATTACGAGATCTGAACTATGCATCCGATCGACTTGAATTTTCTCACAGTCATTCTTTCTTTGTCGCAAATGCTCACTAAGAACGAATTTACGCAAATCGTTTCTAAAATACATTTTTCTTCTTCTCTACCCGTGCGAAGTCGGGATGATTATTTTGTTATATATATCATCATTATAAAATATGTAATCTTGATCTAATTCACTCGGTGTAACAAGCAAATCGTCGGTTGGAGTAATAGCTGATTACAGCGAAACTAAAATTTATTTCCAAATAGCCTACTTCAAATGTCTAATTAAAGTATATTCTTACCACTAATTATCCCTGGGCTTCGATTTGTTAATTAAAGTAAAAGGGACGAAGTAGTTTTCACCCTTCGACTTTTAATTAATGTTTTGTTTCTTTGAGCTAGACTAATTAAACAAATTACTGGTAAGGCTTTGTGCAGGCTCGTCTCGGTAGGTACCACCCACTCATCGGATATTCTACCGCTAAACAGCAGCACTTGGTATTGTTGTGTTCCGGTTTGAAGAGTAAGTGAGCCAGTGTAATTACAGGCACAAGGGACATAACATTTTAGTTCCTAAAGTTGGTGGTGCATTGGCGATGTAAGCGGTGGTTTGTTAACTTTCTTACAATTCTATATTTCTGTTAGGCGTTGGTGACCACTTCCCATCGAGTAGTACATACGCCTGCTTATCTTTTCAATAAAAAAGATGGAAAAAGAATATAAATAAGTGATTGTATATATTAATAAGTTGCAAGTTACGACAAATGTTTGAACTGAGCCAAATCACTGAACCAAAGTTGAGTTTATTAAAATTAACTACTTTATGTGGCTTACATGTTTTCATTGATTTACATATTTTAAATATTTTACCTAAATTTAAACCGTGATATTATATTTCTTTCGAAATAAATAGCTGCTCTGCATTCGCGATATTCGTAACATATATTATGTACATTATAAGCACGATGTATAAATTTTACAGCTTCTTTGTCCATCGAGTAGTACATACGCCTGCTTATCTTTTCAATAAAAAAGATGGAAAAAGAATATAAATAAGTGATTGTATATATTAATAAGTTGCAAGTTACGACAAATGTTTGAACTGAGCCAAATCACTGAACCAAAGTTGAGTTTATTAAAATTAACTACTTTATGTGGCTTACATGTTTTCATTGATTTACATATTTTAAATATTTTACCTAAATTTAAACCGTGATATTATATTTCTTTCGAAATAAATAGCTGCTCTGCATTCGCGATATTCGTAACATATATTATGTACATTATAAGCACGATGTATAAATTTTACAGCTTCCTTCGCTAAATTATATATTTTATAGCGTTACAGCAGATGTCGCATATTAAATTTGTTAGAATATTGTCTAGATTTTTTTATTAAAATTCAATTGTTTTTTTATAAGTTTTATAATTTAGTGAATTATTAGTAAATATTGAGTTGATATGTCTCTGTCTTGATGTAATAACTATATATGACGATGTATATATCAAGTAATTAAAAAACACGGCTGCCTTGTAAAAACATGAACTAAAAGGTATAAAAAAATTTATAGCCAGTGTCACTCGGGATTATACGGAATAAAAGTTGTGGTGGAATAAAGAAACTCACATACATACAACCCTAAAATAAAAAAAACTCCTTTTTTGGGCAGTCTTGTAAAAAAATATAGCCGCTATTGACTGCTTCACTGGGATAGCGGTTGGTATATAAAGCTGCAAATCCCCAGTGCTTCTAAAAGCCCGGGGCTCAAAAGTCCAGGTAACGTCTATAAAAAGTAACACAGTTTTTCAGACGAGAAGTTCTCTGGGAAGTTTAAAGTGTTTATGCTTTCGTGCCTGGAAAAGCACATAAAACAGTTGATCTGCATGTGAACTTTCTCCGGCTCTCCTCAGTTTTTGGGATTGTTTTAGGTACGTTGACAAGCGGGTCACCTAATGGTAAGTGGTCACCACTGCCTATATACAATGACATTGTAAGAAATATAAATCATCCTTTACATCGCCAATGCACCACATACATTGGGAACTAAGATTTTATTGCTTATAGTTTCATTGGTTCACTCATTTTTCAACACATAATACTAAATAAGCTTGACGGTAGAATACACACCAGTACGCAGACTAATTTGCACAAAGCTTTACCACCAAGAATACGAAAGTGTAAAAAGTATATGGGCAAACACAAGTGCTCTCTCAAGAGTACTTGAACACTATAATATGGTTTGCGCAGTTGGCTAGTCTTCCTTAAGAATGGTTGCCGTGGCCGAAATCGGGCAGAGTGACAATATCACCATCAAAACGGTCATTTAGAAACGTAAAGTAAGATATACAGCTTAATGAAGATTCAGATGGGTAGATATTTTGTGGTAAATAAACACCTTAGACTGGTCTGGACTGTAAGAATCATTACCTATTACCTGATACAGGTCAGGAAACAACAAAAAGGTCTCGTATACCTTTAATAATAAAGATATTTATGTGTAATTTTATTATCTTAGCGCTCGGTGTACGGTAACTGTGTGGCTAACTGAGCGTCAAGAGACGTCAGACGACGTCAGATGACGTCAGATGACGTCAGCTTAAAATTTGATATTTATACACCAATTCTCGTGGCAGCCGTGGTACTCGTACCATTTTTTTATATAAAACTTATCTTTCATGAAAATAATATGTTACAATGTAATCGCCCTATAACTTTTCTATTCTAAGCGCAAATTTAGGATTTGAAAGGGTAAAATTTGGTTAGTTATTGTAAAGTTCGACCGGCCAACTTCAGACTGTTTTGTTAGTAAAACAACATGAAAGTTGGTAGCTGAAGTTGACCGACAGTATGTTTAAATAACCTGGGCTTACGAAAGCGTCCTTTATTGATTTCCGACATCGAACAACAGATAGCTATAAATATTTTAAGTACTATTTTTATTTGTAAATTGAATATTTTTCATGGATCCTTGGTTGTGCATTCCTGGTCAGCGGATACCACCATCAAATGCAATATCTTATATGGCTGTGTATTGGTCTGTGTGTAATAACGGGGCACAAGGGACATCTAAGATCTCATAATTGGGCGATGCATTTATGTTGATCGAAAAACAGACAGGCTGTAATTTATTCTATTTTTAAACAAAAATAAATCATGAAGTAGAAGCTTAATCCTACACACGCGTAATAACAAGTACATATTAATTAAATGGTTATGTTAACGCTAACAAAGAAATCACTCCAAATCAAACAATCCTACAAGATCACGTCTATGTTACGCCTTTTATATCATCAATTTAGCATTCTAAATCGTCTAAAATATGTATGTATCAAGTCGTACGTGCACCCAAATATTTCTCCAATGTTCGAAGCTAAGTTGAAATATCGCATCAATTTGTATAGATTTAGAATTCGTCGCAGACGCGGCACACGCGGGCTCCACTCGAGTTCAGAAGGAATCCAATTCAATTTATTTATTCAGTAAATTGGTCGCTAAAGGCCTTTTATACGTCGATGAGAATTGTGACGGTGCTTTGTAGACGTTTTTGCTTACGAGTGGTCCTGTTTACATACTATATCTTATTCCGCTCAAACGAGTCGTAACATTAGGATACATTTTCATCCTAAGATGCGTTCAAGTTAGTTATTTTACTTTAATGAAATACTTTTTGTTTAAAAACAAATAAGCTTAAAATATTATATAAAAAAATATTACGTTTAATTATGGGCATGATCAATATATATATAAGGGCAAAATATATATAATGTAATCTTGAGAACATTCCAAAATGAGATGACGACGAGACGACGAGAATAAAGGAAAGAGATGGTAGTGATTCGATTATAACGAATAAAAATTAACTCAGAATCAGTTTAATTTCTTGAAGTAGTAGTTATAGTAGTACTAGAACTTTCAAATATTGTGTAAGTATGATGCGAATGCTCAGAATAGAAGTTCATGAAAGCGCGATAGCATGGCGTAATTGCAATTAAATAATTTCTGACACGGAAGATCACGTGAACTATACGCACAAGCCATGTGGATTGGGAATCATTACATTACATACCCCCATTACTTGCTTTCCTGGTGTACGTAAATGGGTATATGTAATATGATGGTCACCCGGGTTTCAAACTGGCACTTCGCAGTATAAGTTTCAAGGTCGCTGGTGTATGTAGTCACATCCGACACTCTCTTGTTTTTGTTAAGAGTGGAGTGGAGTGACAATATATATCATTTGTTTTAGGTTTCGAAAGAAGCCATTATATTTTTACTAAAGGTAAAAAAAGTACAGTTACAGCCTGTGAATGTTCTACTGCTAATCCTTTTTGAGGAGGACCTTGGAGCTGACTCCACCACGCTGCACCAATGCTGATTGGTACACATGATTACGCATGCGGTAGATGTACATCCAACACATGCAGGTTTAATCACGATATTTTTCTAAACCGCCGAGCGCGAAATGAATTTGAAACACAAATTAAGTATAATCATAATAATAATGAATATTCAATGGTTGCTTGGGTTTCAGAATATTGAATGATTCAGAGTTCAAACTCTGAATCATCGGTTAAGATTCTCGTCATTTAACTGAGCCATCACGGCTCTAATTAATAATAATTTTCTAATTTCCGTATTTGTGATGAAATTATTTTCATTAAGAGTCAATCGTCATCATCATCTGTTTACTAACAGGTAGTTTATTCATTAATGCTAAAACATATTTTGCATATTTTAAAGTATATCTAAACACGTATCTCTTATTTATACATTTAATTCAAAACAGGGAGATTTACTTTATTTCAACGGGGATACGGACTGCTACTATTTGTAGACAAGTACATAATTAGTAGAAAAAATATTTTTAGTTTTGATCTAAATCTGAATATTAATAATTAGACCTTGATATTAATAATTATTTTTTAAACTTTGAATTAGGTACCCATAATAAATGATACTATTAAAGTCAAATCAGACATACGTTGAAATGTTATAGCCCCATTGAAGTTGAGTTTCAATCACCTTTCATTCTACGACATTTTGTAATATATTGCAGGAGAGAGTTGTCTTGATACTTACCCGAACGTGTCTTTGATTTGATGAAGTTAATAGTATTTTAATTCGAGTATGAGCATATCTATACCATATATCTCATATAACTTTGTATAATATATGCTGTCTACTTATATAAAAAAAAATATATTTAGATTTAATATTATTGTATACAAAGTCATGATTACAAATGACTTGAAAATGTATGTAGATTTTAATGGATTTTCGTAAATGATAACAATATTTAGTATTAGTAGTAGTTTTAAATAGAAATACGCGTCCTTGGGAAGAAATATATAATACGATTGTCTTGATAACATGAAGTGAAATGATATAAGATACAACAATATAAGATGTAACAATGAAGACTAAGGAAGTCATCGCGTTTTAAGTGTTACCTAATTTTTTATAATATTTTTGGAAACATTTAGTATTATTAGCTTAACATGATATTCAAATATCAATAGATGATGGTTTTTATTCAAATGATTAATAAATATGATATAATTATTCATAACAGTAAGCAATAGTTATCCTACATTTATACAGTGTAGCGCATATCATTTGTAAAAGTTAGTGACTCTTTATCATTAAAATATAAATAATATATAAATTAATTCATATGAATTTTTGTACTGCTTTTAAAATAAAAAATAAAAAATTACATTTAATGATTATTATTGTTTAACATTCGTGATATAAATTATCACATGTTTATTATATGATATGACGATACAGCGAGCTCTTTACCATGGTGATGTAACTCAGTCGAACGTCGAACAAAATAGAAGAGGTGATAATTTTTTAATGTTTCTCTTGTTTCGATTGCAGAAAAAATGTATACTTTTTGAGATATAGCTTAATATTTATATATTCAAAAATGTCATATTATAATATACACTCAAAAAATATATGTAATAGATTTGTAGGTCTCCAAAATGTCTACAGAAAAGTTAGCGACACCATACCACGTCAACTTATATTCAAACATCACAAACTATTAATCCGTATCTAAACAAATAATATATTATTTTACTAGTTTTATCTAGATAAACATTGCCTTTTACATTTTAAATTCGAACCAGTAGTTTTAAAAATATTACGAGATATTGAAATATTCACATAAAACATGCTGCATTTGTACTATGCTTTAACATAGTACGGGTAAATAAATCTGTGATGCAATGCGAAAGCTTATGATATATCATCATTGGTTAAATAAAAATATTCTAATATCAATTTCTGTTTTTCCATTTAAAGAGCGAATCATCCAGTTTAATTACAAGAACAAATAATGTAACTTAAGTATAGTTATTTCTTACATCTCTGGACGCATAAAAATGTTAGAATAAACGAATTTTAGCTCGTCTGAATCCGTATTGTATAACAATAATTTATCGTTTGTTTTTTTTTAACATTTTGTCCGTGCCTTTTGAGTATATTTTTTGTTTTAATTGAATTTGATAGCTTAGTGTGCATGTTTTTATTTCCATAGAGTATCACAATCGAAATTGTATGCTTACAATTTTAATTGCCTTCTGTTGTTTTTTTATTGCTACTATTCTTTTATTTTTGTTATCTTGTTATTTTATCTTTATTTGTTTTTAGTTATCTCCCCTGACCTCTTCAGTTATTGATCTTAAGAATTATTTCCCGAGAATGATAAATAAATTATAAGAACATTAAGCATCGTCGACTGCTCTAAAAATATTTACTATATATTGATATTTCGAAAATAAGACAAACGTGAAAGGTCGTGAAACAGCAATACTTAGTATTGCTTTTTCGCCAAACAGCATACTTAGTATTGCTGTTTGGCTAAAAGCTAAGTGAGCTAGTATAAATTCAGACACAACATAATGTCTTAGTGCAAGCTTGGTGCCACGTTGAACATTTAATGGGACAGTTAATATTTCTAACAGTGCCAATATCTATGGTTACAATAATACGTAAATTTCCGGTATATTTGTTATCTTTAGTTTGATTTTTGACAGTTTAATTAATTATTTAAAGAGAAAAATTGTTCATTTTAAATTTTTTTAACTATAAACGTTCAACCTTTATGTTTTAAAATAATTACTTTCATTAAAAAAAACAAACATCTGAATTGATGTAGTTTTAACTAGTTTCAATAAAACGCAGTCTTTTTAGCCTACGGCCTGCTACTATACAACCTGAATTCCACGCGGGCATAGCTAGCAACAGCTAGCTTAAAATATATGAAAACATTATTATTACACGAATATTTCCTCTTTGGCCCTGTATGGTGTTCAGGCCCGTCTGGCTCATCAACAAAGTCCTTGTGTTGCTATGATCCAATTTAAATTGCGAGAGAAGCAATTTTACAAGGGTGCATGGAGTTTAAGAAGTTGTTTGTACTTCGTACTTTGGAAAATAAATAAATTGATATTGTTACATTTACTGGTGGTAGGGCTTTGTACAAGTTAATTTGGGTGGGTACCACCCACTCATCAGATATTCTACTGCAAAACAGCAGTACTTGTTATTGTTGTGTTCCGGTTTGAAGGGTGAGTGAACCAGTGTAATTACAGGCTTGTGCCTGATTACATCTCAGTTCCCAAGGTTGGTGGCGCATTAGAAATGTAAGTGATGGTTAACATTTCTTACAACGCCGATGTTTATAGGCGTTAGTGACCACTTACCATCAGATGGCCCATTTGCTCGTCCGCCTACCCATACTTTAAAAAATCTATTAATATTGTATGGACTTTGGCTATATGGCCAAGTCTAGACACCGATTAAACAAAACTTCCTTAGTGAACGCGGGAAGCATTGCTCGCCAGGGACCGACCCCCCTGTAGCTACCCTAATCTGACGGAGCTTCGCTTCGGACGTTTTAATCATGGGTGAGTGGGGATACCATGATTTATAGGTGTGTTATATAAAAAAATATAACTGAACTATGTTATATTCAATTGTAATTAAATTATTGAAAAATCTACCCAGCGCGAGTTATTCATTCGATTTCATTTGATTTCATTCATTCATACAAACACATTAAAGATATTTAGTTAATTTTTTTCTAGGTTATTAATTTATTGACAACATAATTAAGTCTAGATACAATTAAAAGAAATTTAATATGAATGAGAGTTAAATATTTTAATGCAGAAATTTAAAATAAGATAGATTTGTTTAGTAAAATGATAAAGAGATGCGGAAATAAAAAGTAATAAAATAAACAGTAAATGTTATACTCATTGGGCTAAAGCTTCCTTTTTTTGGGGAGAAAGTTCGGAGCTTACACCTTTTGCAGGTTGAGTGAGTCAGGGAGTCTTGACATTGATGGTCTTACAAATGTAATTATACCCACGTAATATTGTTTAATATGGAATATAATATTTTCCTATACCGAAGAAAGAATGAAACCAACGAAAGAAGTTAAAATAATTGAGTAACAATGTAAACAGTGTAAAGTAAATGCAATGAAAAATTTACATTACTGTCACAAAAAATGAAGAACCTTTTTCTCGTAACCTTCTTAAACAAATGACCTAAAACAACGCAATTAAGCTCCGTTTACTTAGTTCAAGGTTTTCAACACCTGGTATTTTCTATTACCTAATAAAATGAACAAATTATGGTCGCCCCAACGTCCCACCGTTCTAAATATAATGACCTCCACAACGCTAGCGTGGTTACTGCGAATGTGTGTGTGAATGTGTCAATAAAAATTGCATTTTGTAGGTCTCGAGCTCCCTATGAGGGGACTTTAGACGTCGTTGGTATAATTAATGTTTCTATATCATTACATTCATTCATTGTCTTTTCTATTACACATTTACAATTTGACATATAGGTGATATTAAAAGGATTATCTCATTTATACTCGTAGAATGGATACTATAAACATTGTTTGGTATAAAGAAAGACTTGGAACTTATAGAAAAAGGTTTTATGTCCCATACTCTTTTCTATAATATTTCAATTTAAATATATTTTTTTAATTTTTAAACTAGTTGATAAAATAGTAAGTAATTTTTAAAGAATTTTTAATAGATAGTGAAGAAATGTCTCCACTCAGACATGAGAGCTGGTTTCTTTTTCATCCAAATCGATTTTTGGTTTAACGGGGAGACGCTGATAATATACTTGCCATTATTCAGAGCCATCATAATGTGTAATGTACTTATGCATTTTGATCTGTATATATAGTAGGTGCTTCGTACTGCTTTAATAACGTACTACGTTATTGCTCGCCTCCGTGGGTCGTAGCATTTTGCTTTATAACATTTATAACTTGTTCCAATAAATGGACTGTTCTTTTTAAAAAAATATAGATAGAGAACGGGCAATAAATAGACAACTGATGCAGTGTTCATGCCACTCAATACATTGGCGCTATAAGAAATATTAACTATTCCTTACATCGCTAATGCGCCACCAACCTTGGGAACTAAGATATTATGTCCCTTGTGGCTAAATACACTGGCTCACTAACTCTTCATACCGGGACGCAACAATACTTATTATTGCTGATAGTAAGTAGAACATCTGATGAGTCGATGGTACCTTCCCGGGTGGTCTTGCACACCAAAGTCCTACCACCAAGTATATGTATTCACATTTGACACGCATTTTATCCAGATTAAATAATGAAAATGAACTAAATTCGAATAAAACTATAATTAAAAACTAATCTTGGAAATATTTTATTGTAATAATTTTATTAACACTTACAAATTGATGTATTTTATTTTAAAACCACTCGAAACTCCGGCTACAAGTTTAATCGGATTTACCGTTTGTAACTATTTAGTACGGCGTAGCGAAAAGTACGATACCGTTTTCGAAACTTTCTAGTTTCAATAGCAGAAACGATTTATAAAAAAAACAATAATAGAATTAGCGATTGAATTTAGATAGTAAAAGCTAGTCGATATTATAATTTTTTTATCCAGTTTCTTCGAACAAACCCACTATCTGAGCAGATTACAGGAAACTTTTAAAAGGCTTTCTTAGCGCCTTTACTTTGATCGGTACGTACAAGTCCCGGTGATAGGAATTACGAAGTTTCGCAATTAGATTCCTCGGGATTGGTTCTTGAGAAACAATACCCAACTAGACCCGCCCTAGATCTCACATAAGTATTAAGTGTACCTAACTTGCAGCAAGAGCTAATGTTAATTAATTATTTTGTTATAATTGGGATATTGTTATCAGAATGTTTTTACCTGTAATCGGGCTTTGGGCATCTGCGTGTGTATCTGTGTGGGCACCATTAACTCACCCTACCAAAAAGTTAATTAGAGAGCGTAATTAATTAGCGAGTGGTTTAAGAGATCGCGCGTGGGTTTTTTTATTAAATAATAATAATGTCATCTAGGTAGATTACAGCCTCGACGGCTAATTTCGAGAGATATTAGCCAACTGCGTAGGATATATTATAGTGTACAAGTTTGTGCGCAAACACAGGTGCATTCTCTATTCTCATAATCCGATGGAACGGCAATCCGACACGACCAGATAGAGTTCAGCCGCAGGACCAACGGCGTCACGTTTTTTCCGAGGCACAGGTGTGCATACCCTTCCAACTTCCAAACTCCGGGCTGGTACTGAGAATTTTCTGACGGAAAAACTTAAAAAAATTTTAATGGCCCGAACTGGGAATTGAACCCAGGACCTCCGGATCTCCGACCTTACATCTAGCCACTAGAACTACGAGGCAGTCAAATTAAGTTGAGGCAGTCTTTTATTAAAAATAGTTAAGAGGACTTGCAAATGAGCTACCTGAAGTAGTGGTAAATTGTATATTGTTATTGTTTGTTGTATGATTTTTTTATTCATTTTGTATTTACACCGTAAATTATATGTTCGAGTTAAATTGAAAGTGAATGTTTGTATTTTGTCATTCTTGTATAGTTCGTGCGTATAGAAAAGAACCTGTAAATATACTATAGGTAGAGAAAAACCGTTTAAGGTGAAAATATCACGTTTTAACCACAATGTCGTACAATAAGTCAAAATACGTTGGAATAATATGCGTTAATACTAGTTAGTTAGTTTAAAATATTTCAACGTTATTAAATTCAGTTTTTCAGTAATGTTCCATAGACAGATTTAATCACAAATTCTTGGTATGAATAATTTTCACTTTCAAGATGTTTTTAAAGTGCACGAGATGAATAATAAATATAAGTTGTTAATAAGTCAGAAGCACTCAAGTAAATAGAATTCTCGTGATCTTCAAATGTTATCCACGTATGTTTCAATTAAATATAAAAACAAAATGTGACTTTCATGCGTCACCGGCGTTTGTGAGATATTAAAATTAATGATTTAAATAAAAGAAAATATAATTTTATTAATAAAATATTTACCAAGGTCAAGTAAAGGGAGGCAGAGAGGTGTGACGCCAGTGCCACGTGAGAGTCATGCCGTTTGTCGTCACGGCATACGCATCGCTCGTACCCCCAAATCGCGTCAATACATGTATCACGTCAAAGAGAATAAAAAAAATAATATCGCTGTTTTTGGCCTCATATATAGTTCAAAAAAATTAAATAGCCGAGACGGGATAGTACACGTCAAAATTAACCGGCATGCAAAAATAAAATGGGTTCGAATCCAGGCAAACCAAAAAAGTTTAATATTTCTAACGGCGCCAATATTTATTGGCAGTAGTGACAGCTTACCACCAGTTGGTCGATTTGACCGTCCTCGTATCTATATTATAAAGAAAAATCTACTATGAAGTTTTTTTAAAAAAAGTTGTATCTCTTAAGGAAAAACATCATCCCAAAAAATTCTATATTCAGCTTGTTTAAAAGCAAGCGGTTATATATATATTTTAATGAATGCATCGTTTGTTTATAAAAATACATATATAATTATTTGAAATCGTTTACGCTGTACATCATATATCCAATATATTGGGTTCAACCACGATCAATACCGCATCGAAACGTTTCATCGAGAGTAACATAATTCGAATCAAACTCCCGCTCAGGCGACGTTCTAATTGCGCTTTTGCTTTGCAGTCTGCATCAGCAAAGATAAGTGGGCAATCCGGGAGAAAAATAAAGTTCCGTGCCGCCACCCGCCTGCGCGGCGCCTCTCCCCTGCCCCGCCGCACCCCCGCGCTCAGTCCGACGCCACCCTCGCCACGGTGACCACGCTGACACGCTGAGACTCGACTCGTGCAAATGATTGCGGAAAGTATGTTCTATAAATGATCAGTGTTTGTGAATCTATAAAGTGATTGTGTGTGTGTGTTGATGTTTACGCACGTGAACTGGTGGAATTTCGACTATGAATTGCACGTAAGTTTATGATATATAAATATTATTATTAAATTATTCAATTCGCGTCATCATAATTGTTGTCATTCAATAATAGATTTGTAATAAATAATACCTTTAGGTGATATTTGTTGTTATACATACAGTAATTAGGAATTTCTTATATATAACAGTCATAAATATAGCTATAAATATATATAGCCGTATAAAATCTATTACGTTAATAAAATTACGTTATAATAAAAAAAATTAAATGTTAAAGTTTAACACAGATAATAAATAAAAAATTATGATTTGTTTTATCCAATGACGCTACAGACGTTATTATCTGCTGTAGCCCCACATCCTGTGTAACGATTACGGTCAATTATCAAAACAAGTCTTGACAAGCAGACTTGTAATAAATATTATTGTATTATCACATCGTTATTGAATTGTTTTTTTCTTTTATCTTTAATGGTACTTTCAGCACAGAATTTTTGGAAGAGTTTTCAATAAAGACTTTTAAACCCTTTCATAATCAAAGTCTACATTTAGTATATAAGTTATTAAATTTAAGTTCGAAAATCAAACTATTTAATGAAAAAAAAAAACAGATTAATCTTATATATTCATATTACTGATTTTACTGTTCACACAATTTATTTTACTTCCCATTAATTAATGAGATACAAATACAATTATCTCAAAACGGAAATAAGTAAAAGTTACTGTTTACACAACACTATCATTAAATGCTTAATATATTAAGCATGTAATTGTGTGCAGGATTAGCGTTCGGATTTTCATACGGGAAATGTTAATTTCATTATAATTATTACAATCAGTTTGATTGATGAAAATGAGTAACTACTGAATTCCTTGCTGTAGCAAATTTAAATATAATTTATTTTGTAAAAGAGCGTTTAATGTTTTTTTTAATGATTATTTGCCTCAAAAGTTATTCGTTAGTTATCATAGAGACGGTATAGAAAAAAAGGAAATAATACAACTGAATGGGAGGCAATCAATCCTATATGGTAAGAAAATACATGTAAGCTATGTTACTTTTCGTTAACATATGACGTATGTAAATAAACAAGAATAAGTTAATATCAATTGAAATACTTCTATCTATTATTCTTTGAAGGCATTCATTTCATTCATTCATTCAATTGATTATCTGTATTATTATAATAAATTCGGTTTGGATTTTTCTTACACGATCACATCCGAACATTTTGACGCATTAATGTTTGAAATACACAAAAGCCGATTAAGATGTAAAATAGTATACAAGATACATTTTTTTATTATTCATTAAAGCCTTATTTATAAATGATGTTGAACGAGTTAGTTACACAATGCTCTGTCTTCTTCTTTCGAATGTCAAATCAATAATGATAGAATAAGATAAATCTGTGTTTTACTAGACAACCAGCAGTGCTTATAATTAACACCTTAAGCATTTCTAACTATACATAACATATAACAACTATTATTAATTAAATTTTCACTTTATACTTGCACATAAACATATATTTTGATGTACATATGACGAAGATACTCTTAATCTTGTATCGAAAGGTACTAGTAACATAAAATAATTACGCTAAGCGTACTTCCTGTTGTATCCGAATCAGAAGTTTATGAGAGTGGATTGAGTATACTGAGGTCGTGCTTTGCTTTTGTAGCCTTAATATGAGTGTTTGTCCTAAATCAAATAATCGTAAAATTCTGTGATTGAATTATTTATTTGATTTGAAATTGTAGAGTAAACTAGTTAATATTTTTAAAACTATATATTAACAATTTAATGTTAATATTATAATAAAATACTAACTAAAGTTAATTCTTGTCATTAAAATCTCACAAGATGTTATACTAATAAAATTATCGGTAATATTGGAAATAATACATGGAATATTATATTAGTACAATTAAATAGTAAAAATGAAAAAAAAATAAATACTTTTAGATAATAAAAATATAATTCCACAAATTCAATAAAGTATTTCCGATAACATTTAAAATATTCAAAGGTTAAATGTTGTAGAACTTAGCACTACAAAGTACTACACACATCTCGTAGGCGCGTAGATCAGAAATTCGACAGACTGGGTACGCTGATGTAATTTCTAGAAAGACGAATACAATCATTAATTATAATTACGAAACATTATTATGGCAGAATCAATTATATTAGCCTTGTTGTATGATATTTGATTGACATAAATGAGTTTCTTGCTGGTTTTTCATCCCGAAACAGTGAAGTGTAACATTGAATATAAGTTTACTTGGATAAAGTATATTTTGATTATGTTTTTCAATTAAATCGATTATTTTCTGTTGTGTAGACCGTAATTTTAGGCCTGCAAATTTAACATGTGATGGCCAAGTAGTAAGTACTAAATATAATTAGAAATTTATGTGTTAAGCCAAAATGACCAATCACAAAACTAAATAGATTTGAAAGAACGCGGCATCACTTTGATGGCTATACACTAAAAAATATAAAAAACATTAGGTTCGTTCTTATATGTTTCGTATATTCTAAAGTATTTTTAGAATATTTGCTATACGCAGATGTTTTCACGGCTCGTACTTGTCTACAGTTTGCCATACTTTGATGTTTTTGCTTATTGCTATACTTCTTAGGGGTGTACCGTTTTAATGCCTAAAAGTTTATTTAATATAAGAACAGAAGTGTGCAAGGACGCTATACGCTTTTGACTTTTCTCTTATCCTGCGATTAGTGCATTCAAATATTTAAACTCTTCAGGTTTGTGATATGATAGTGTTTTACATACTGACTAGTTAGGTAAGATAAAGATAAAATAAGTTTTCGTTCCCTACCGAGCACAAGGCGAATTATTAACACAAATTAAGCACATAAAAAATCAGGGGTGCTTAACGCAGTATGAACCCGCAATTATCGGTTGAGTTTCACTTGCTTTGATTACTGGGCTATCAAGGCTTTGATACTGACTAGTATGTTAATTGAAAAAAGTAAATCTACTTCGCTAGAAAAAAATGGCGCTTTAAAGATAAGATTGGTATAAATATCAACGTCTATCTTACTTTGTGGTAGGGCTTTGTGCATGCCCGTATGCATAGGTACCACCCACTTATCAAATATTCTACTGCCACAGCTACACATATTAGTGTCGTGTTCCGGTTTGAAGTGTGGGCCAATGAAATTACTGAGACAAGAGACATAAAATATAAGTTCCCAAGGTTGGTCGCACATTGGCGATGTAAATAATAGTAATTATTTTTTTACAGTGCCAATGTCTATGGGCGATGGTGACCACTTTCCATCAAGTGGCCCTTGTAAGTCCATCTAGCTATTTCATTAAAAAAACTAGTTCATAGTTAGATCCAAATCCAATGGAAATTATATAATATTTATGTACAAAAATGATATGGTTGAGAATATATTATATTCAGTATAACAATATTTCCTCAGCAAATTTGTACTCGCCAAACTAAGCTGAGCGGTGTCTGCCACAGTTAATAGAGCTTTTGTTTGACGTTACAATATTGAAGGACATTTATTTTGTAAACAAGTTGAGGAACAATTTTTGAATGTCTCTCGGCGTTGAGTATCAACGAAAATTTACAGCGAAGATCTATTCATAATTTAATATACAAAATCTCTTTACGTAAGTCTTGATATATAATATAACTCATAATTATAAATGTCACTACGACAGGTATTCAACAGTACTATTCTGTAAAAATTCACTTCATTACTGAAATGTTGACAACCGACTTATTTTATTACTATTCTGATGCGTGTATTTTTGAAATATTTCAATTATTATTGACAATGTTGACGGGTCGGTTGGCGTGTTTGGTAGATACTTGCCTTTCACACCGGTTGTGGGTTCGATTCCCATTCAGGACAGATTATGTGTGCATGAACATGTCTGTTTGTCCTTAGGTTTAATTATAATTAGGTTTAATTATATTTTTACTTATATAAAGTATGTATGTCCGAAATAAAAGTAGTATATTAGTATATTAGTTGTCTGGTTTCCATAGTACAAGCTCTGCTTAGCTTGGAACCAGGGGGCCGTGTGTAAATATTATTATTATCAATTATAATTTCGCGTATCACTTTCTAATTATCCACGACTGTTTACAATATCTACAGATAATGTCAATGGAAAATAATATATCGAGAGGTATCGAAAGTATACGAGATCCAGTATTATAGATCGGAATTTTTAATAAGAAAACTGCTTGTACATTATATTATGTGGACTGGTTTATAAATGCCAAGCCGAAATTAATGAATCCAGCAGTATGTAATTAAGAGAGTAAGCTCATTTTATGACGTACGCCTTCACCAAGAAAGAATTTTAGGAAATTCTATCTCCCGAACGGTGAAACTAGGGAATGAAAATTTGTGTGTATTTTATGTAATAGCATTGCCTCGTATAGTGTAGTATTTAATAATAAATTTCTTTTATTCATATAGTATATTTACTACTATATATTTATTGCTATACTTATTTAGTATACTATTTTATAAGAAATTTATATTTTAACGTATAAAAATATCACAATAATAAAAAAAAAGAAAAATTGAGTTTAAACAATATATATAATTAATAATTTATTAGATATGTACTTCATATAGCAAAATAAATACAAAATTTAACGATTATTCTCAAATAATATAAAAATATATTAATAATGTCAAAAAATAATTAAATATGGACTTGTATATAAGTTATAAGACATATATAAGTTGGTAGGTTGTTTCTTGTTAAACGGTTTTTAGTAGCGAAGCCCATGAAGAAATTTTACATTTAGTCCAATACATTCTATTAAAATTATTCTTTATCGTGAGCCAAAATAAAGTTTGATATCACAGGAAGTATTGATGTTTTGAGATAGAGATATAAGTTGCGAGAGCTTGAGGGGTTGTGCATTATCAATCCCCAGCCAGGTTAATACAAAAGGGACATGACAATTAAGATCTCATATTTCTGAGCCCGATTAGCTCAGGGTGGTTGAAAGGTATCTTACAATGCAAATACGAATAGAAATAATAATTTGTCATCCGGTGGTTCTATCTTCATGTGCTTAGTACTAGTAATAAAATATATGTATATACCCTCGCATCTAGAGTTAAACGTATTGCAAACAAATATCGTTTTTGTTTATTAAAATCCACCATGTTTGTCTGAAAATCTAGCGTGATCAGTACAAGTTAAATATTAAATTACCATATATTATATAAACAAGACCTACAAAATAATTAAAAAAATTGCAATATAAAATTTTTGAACTAAACACTATATACTAATAATAAAAAAAAACTATATACCTATAGGACGATGAAACAAAGGACAATTCGTCTCTGGGGTCTACAAGACAATATTCATAATAATAATAATATATCTTATGTTATATTATGAAAATCACTATTTGGTCTTTTTTCCTTGCTATGGAAACCTTCAAAAAGGTACCCGGGTCCCATTGGGGTGGAACCGGGTTATGTGGGAAATTAAGTGCTCTGTCATGATAACATCAATAACAATATAGAATTTTTCACAAAAAAAAAATAGTGAGTCATTCCATGCCACGCATACCACGCCAGTTTCAATATAAAATATAACGTATAATATAAGTGGACCCAAAAAATAATTTAATTAAAACAATATTTGAACTGTAAATATTATTTCCGCAACATTGGATTGAGCTGAAAATAAATTATATAAGAATATGAAAATGAAAACGTTTTTTTCCTTTGTGGTTTATTTTGAGAAGGATTAATGCCGTGTTGCAAATGATTTATGTAATAATGAGTAATCTAGTGAGCAATAAATTAAGTTAGTTTTAACTGTAATATTTTTTATTTATTTATTTATTTTAATAGATGTAAACATATTTCAATCTATTCTTTTTTCTCGTTTAATATACTTTTCATTCTTCTTTGTTAGTTTGTATTAAAATAGTGTAATCAAAATTTTACTAGAATCCTCCAAAATTTCAGGACGATAAATGTCCTTAAAAAGACACAGCACATGCAGTTAGATAAGTTAGCTATTTTTATTCCTTGATTAAATAAATAAGTGTATGTATATCTTAAGGTATTTTTCTTATTTTTCTGAGTGGATTCTGTAACATGACAAAAGTGCTTATAAAAACCATCAAATCGAAGTAAACATGGGTCTTATATAAATAGCAGGGTTCAAAAAGTACCACTAATTCTCACAATCTCAGTATGTCAATTATTAGAAAATGACCACTTTTCATCAGGTCCTATTTGCTCGTCCGCCTGTCTATAACATAAAAAAGAACAAAATAAATAACAAAAAAACAGAGAATAAGTTCCAAGCCAATAACAGAAAATTAAGCCCTTGCCCAGCATTAGAAGATTTACGACTGATTTTGTGAATAAGTAAGTGTATACTAAAATTTACCACAAGACTTACACTATAGGCTTATTACCACCGTGGTCGATAAAAATGTAGGCTGAGTGGAATGTACTTTGATGTACATAGGTATGTATATCGCTTGTCAAGAGGCACGCCCGAGCGCTCGCACGAGTATATAAGTAAGTTCCACAAAGGCCCTTTGAAGGAATCTCGCACTGATCTCGAGTTCAAATTGCGTTTGTGATTAGTTGTAAGTTGTGAATGTATTTGAATATAATCATATTATATATTCACGAATGTAAATTATAAGGATAGCATTCAGTCTTGTTTTAGTCAATTTTATTAAAGATTTCTTTATTCGATTTTTATCCATAGCTTAAAATAAAAAATAAAATTTCATCTAATATTAATTATGTAATTCAATAATATCTTTATAGATACTATATTATAGATATATTTATTTTTAATAAAAACACAATTTAAAATATAAACTCTTTATCCTTTAATTATTGATTTACGGAATATCGCTTATAATTTGAATATTTGTATAAAACTATGTACAACTGTATGTACGAACACTAGTATAGATTTGTACTAGTTTTGGTTTTAATTTGCAATTCAAAATCAGAGTCATACAACGAACATTCTCATATCTCTCAACTACTATTCGGTCTAGTACTTGGCGGCGTCCCAATTTCGATTCAGTATAATGATCCTTTTAATAATAACGCCGACAGCTTCGTCTACAGATTAAAAATGAAAATAAGATTTTTAGCTTAGAATAGTTTTAAATACATCTACATAAATGTTTATATAACTTTTTTAATGTTTTGTAAAAAAATAGCCTACTTTGAGGCTATGGCTAAAACCAGACTGACGAACAGAAAGTTAAAGTTTTACAATCATAGTGTCAAATACAATTTTCATAATATACCCATTTTCACATTCTTTGCATAAAATATAAAAAAAAGTTTATTAGATAACTTACCAGGAACTCTTTTAAGCAAAATATCTATTTCATAACATAAATCTCTATTTCTAGGTTTACGTCCAAAAAAATTACTTTAAAATATATTTAATTTGTCAATAGATCTCGTTTTAAGACGTTGATTCAAAACATAATTATATTGTTTCTATATACAGAGTCGTTAGCAACAGACTAATTTAAAAATGACAGGTGCCAAGACTTCGTAATAACAGGAAAATTTGGAAATTCGTAATAACTGTAAAATGTTTAATATTATTTTTGAAAATAGAATTAATTCGAAAAATTGTTTTAAAATACATTTGACTATTAAAGGGAACATTTTTTTAATTTTTAACAGCAAAACCAGTTTGGCTTGTTTTTGAAGTATTTAAAATATATTTGTTTAAAGGAAGTGAACATTAGTTGAATTTAAATTCAAATGAAAATTACAAAACGCTCTCATAATATTGACATTTCTACGTATTTAACGGCTATGTGAACAAAATGCACCTACATCATTAAATTTACGCATCACGGTTGAATGCAACGCGATCTAGTTATGATGGCATAATTAAAAAAAAGAGATTTTTAATCTGTGAAGCAGAACGTGTACTGAAGAGACGCAATATGGTTGAGATGAAAATGAAATTAATTACGAGGCAATCGTAACAATAGCTTTTAAATAATGACAATTTATATTCGAGTGACTATTTCTTTATTAAATTATTTTCGTTGTTGTATTTTATTTTTCTTTATCGTTGATAAATTTGAATTAATAACGGAGGATAAATTTCATTTATAAGCTTTATGAAGAGAAATCAAAATTTTAGTAGCAAAAGTTATTATATTTTTATTATATATATTCTATTTAATTTGTAATACGAGACAAAAACCTGCGTTGTCAGGGATAATTTTTATGATGTACTTTGGAAAATAATTAATTATATTGATGACGACGAATACATATGAACTTATGTATTCACATAATTTATGCAGTTCCATTTAAATCATCTTTATTAAGTAAATATTTATTTTATTACACACGTGTGAATGAGCCTACATTTTTATAAAATGAAGGCTATATGTGTTTTTTATTAATATTTCGGTAATGATTGGTCAACGCTGTTCATTATGATAAGTATAGCGAGAGGTACTGGCATCTCACTAAATAGTATAAATACTGTTATTGTGTTTTTAATTACTAAACTAAGAAACAACAATTTTAGGTATTTTCCGACTACTGGTAAGTATGTAGGTAGCACATACTCTCACAAAAAATCTCTTTTTGACGAGAAGTGAGAAGTGTCGGTGTCTTACCCGTACACATGCAGGTTTCCTCACGAAGTCTTCTTTCAGCGCCGAGTACGAGATGAATTATTGTATAATTAAGCAAATACAAAATTCAGTGGTGCTTCTCCCTGGGGAAGAAACTCTTGAATTCGCATTCTCTGGTTCGCTCCGCTAGCCATTGGACCGTCTAATTTGAAAATATTATAATTTATTAAATCTCAATCTTGAGCTCTTTAAAGATGATGTTGAACCCACTCAAAGTTAACTTCGAACGCCTTGAGATTCATCCATTTGCTAAAATCCACTCAACGGTTCTTGGGAATCCTTTACCTGATTTCAAGGCGATTTAATTTCTATCAAAGTAATCTTTGAGTGATTTACGGTCTATTAGACATTGACAATTCAATTGAAAATCTATACGTTTAGGAGTTTAAGTTAAATTAATAAGTTAGCGGCTACCCATTGTTTGAAGTTATAATTCAAAGTAATTATACCACCTAACTTTAATTGTGATAATTGTTTATTGTTTAGGGGTATTTTTTATTTCCGATATTCTATATTTCCAAAAACGTGCCGCCAATGCTTTGTTGTAATTTTTTTATTATTTGAAATTATTTATTCAAATGTATCTGTATATTTTTATTACCAGGAAGCATCACAATCTAAATTTTAGGGTGACCTATTTATTGACATGGAATGTTGTGTGCCACTTGCCTACCTTCAAGGGGTGTTATTGGTTTTCGTGGAATTCTGGATTGCTTGGCTTGATAATATTCGGCCGATCTTTCAATAGGTTCATATTTATTGGTGTTGGGATAATCGTATGTTTTTATTTCGACGTATTACTAAAGTACTTATTACAAATGAACATTCAGTATTTACTTATGAAAAATGCTATATTGCCTAATATCAGAATTTCAATTGTAAACCTTAGAAACATCAACTTAGGATAACTTATAGCATAATGCTATGCATTTCTTTTTCACGCAGCGAAAGATTCGTTGAAAACTGGGTTATTTGTGGGATTCTTTTGCACTTAAACTACTTCAATGGCCGTCTTCGATATAGATCGAAGATACTCAATTATTCCATTGCATTAAGAAAACGATTATATCAAAATATATGACACTATTTTTTAAAAATATAAATGATAGATATGTACAGAATATAAAGATGACTCATGAATATTGTATTTCTGTATTTATTATATCTTTATTATATTTTAAAATACAAGATATAATTTTTTATTTATTTAGATTTATGATCATAATTTTCGAATTGTATCTAATTATAGTAAATCACGTCTATACATTTTTGTGTATAAAAAAATTGCATACGTGACGAATTATTACAAAATTATCTGAAAAGACAAAAAAGGAAAGTCGACGAAACGAAATTTTGTCACAACTAAATAAGATTCAGGCCAGAAAGATTAGCATGTGAAATCAGAGTAACGACGCTCGTAAAACAGGGATGTGGTGGAAATGGAGGGGGGATTTGGCGACGAAAAAATTCTCACATAACCACCCTTTCGTACTTAGGGTAAGCCTTACGATATCGCCCGCCTTCGAAACGAAGGTCGGAATTTATGTAGACAATCCTCAACTAATATGTTTAAACGTTTCCTTTCGTCTGCCTCGGCCTGATCTTATTTTTCCTTAAGCGCTGTTTTAACAATTATTATATTTTGTAAAAACATCAACTTTGATATCGTTAAAATATATATTTCTTTATCACAAACTAAATGTGGTTTATGATAAAGAAATTGTAATACAATTAAAATTTGACTCTTCAAAAACGATATAACGTATGGGTTGAATCCTTTTTATATATAAAACTAGATACATATTCTTTCATATTATTTTTAATATCGACTCAATATAAACTCATATCTGTCAATTAATTACAAAAGAAAATCACCACTAAGAAAATTAAAGCAAAAACGAAATATATTATTTTATTTTGCGTTCAGTAGATTTCTTACTACCAGTTTCAAGCAAACCATATTACAATCCTTCCGAAAACCCCTTTTTTGTTAGTCCTTGGTCATAATTTTGAAATAACTATCGTCATTTATAACGTCCGCTACATGAGAAAATCATATAGTTTATCCGAAAGCTCCATAACAGTATTACCAAATGACTTGCGAAGTAATCGTTTGTGAGTTATATTATACGAAATGTAAATGTCTATTCATAAGACATTGTTGTTTGTGTGATAATTTTGTCGAATTGATAAAATAATACCAGAATTAAAAAATAATATTATGTCACTTATCACATAGAAATCACACCACCAAATAACAAATTGTTGTCTACTGGTTTTAAGAGTACGTGAGTGATTTTTTTTTTTAAATATGTAGGCTAGCACTTGACTGTTATCACACCTGATAGAAAGTGAGATACAGTCTAAGATGGAGCGCGCTTGCCTATTCACTCTGGACTTGAAGGTACCCATATTGTAGGTGGTGGGGAAAACGGAGGTCGGGAGGGTATTCCAGACCTTGGCGGTGCGTATCAGAAACGAGGAAGCAAATCGTTTCGTACTACTACTTTCGTACTACAGATATAAGGCACCTAAAGTCTTTGTTCCGAAAGTGGACCGTTTATTCGAAACGGCACACTAACTATCAATTTTTTGAGACTGCCAATGTCTATTGGCAGAGGAATACCGTGGAGTATATCAAAACGTGGTCTATTTGCTAGGATGCTTGCCAATTTTAAATAATATATATATATATATATATATACATATATATATATATATATATATATATATATATATATATATATATATATATATATATATATATACAGGGTGACTGGTGAATTAGTATCAATACTTAAGGACGTGATATTTGACGACCATATATGACCAAAAATAAATACATATAACATAAATATTAATAAACTTCTAAGTAAAGTTAACCAAAAGTTATGTAATTAATTACGCGTCATGTGGACACCCTAGCTGCGTTGACGACACAACACAGTTAGGCACATTTAGTTATCGCGCGGGACTTTACCTACGTCCGCGCGGTACTTTACCTACGTCCGCGCGGTACTTTACCTACGTCCAAACGCCGCCACGTGTTAACAGGGTAGCAGGCTACCTTTGATAAACAAGCATGATCCAATCCCCCTTCATACTTTAAACCTGGCTTAGAACAGGCAAAAATACCAAAATATTTCACTCGTTTAAGCAACAAATTTGTTGACTAGGTAAATGATATAAACTTGGGACAAAAATTAACTGTTTACCTATCTTGGTATTTCCGGCGTATTTAAAAATGGAATCATACTTATTTACAACGATTGTCAATCATTTAACTACCTATTTACCTACATAACTACACTAACCTTAACAAATGTTCAAAGTGAGCTCCTGCTCGTGTGATACACAGTTCGGCACGTTTACGCATATTGTCTTTCACACGCTTTAACACGAATGGGTCACTTTACTACTCACAGTATTCTGCATTTGTGTATTGATAAGCCATACCTAATTACTAATAACGGGTCACACTCACACACGAAAGATTAGGTATACGCGTAAGATCGATCGCTAGGGGCGCGCGCGCGGGAAGATGGACGAACCTTACGGCGGCGCTCGCCCGACTAACCTACTAACCTACTAATACTAAATAGCCGCGGGGCAGGGGTTGCGGGTGGCAAACACGACGCCGCACGCGCCGCGGAAATATGTCCACACTTTATTTATTTAAAGTAAAATTTTTGTAAATTTGGTCAAAAATTAAGTACCTATTTTTTTACATAATTCGAATGAGAATCATGTACCGATTATGCTCCTAAAATATTGATACTAATTCACCAGTCACCCTGTATATCTTGGAATAAATCTACGACTTTCTCAGTGGCATATGTTATATCATTAAGGTCTTAAGACTGATGATCATTAGCAAGTTGCTTCTGCACACATGTTTTGTTTCAAATATTATATAGTTGTTAATACAAAGACAACTTTTAATGAATATATGATTATTTTAACGTTTGATCTAAAATACAGCAAGTTGGTTCTTCAGCCATGTGTTATTGAAGACATTATAATAGTCTGACAAATGTCCACTCTATTCGATTCCACACTATAGATTACAGTATTAGACTCTCACCATAAAAGAGATGGGTGTATAGCACTAACAACACTCATGTAAGACATCCATAAACTTCGTCTAAGAAAATTAATCAACTGAAAAGGTTCTACACAAAGCAACAATGTATTATCTTTTATATATACTTCAAACTTTTGTTACAATTTTGTTACCTATGTATATAAAAGAAAACATCCTAACTGACTATAAACACAAAAATTAAACTATAAGATATATTATAACGTAAAATTTGTAAGACACCTAAGTTTAATATATAAATTGTCTTGTATTATTTTAAATTTGATTATATGTATATTGTTCTCCTTAGCTCGTAATCTTTAACATTATCTACCTATCCTTCAACCCGTGAATTTAATATGTAATTTTAGCATACTAATATAAATGAATATGATATTGGTTTTAGGCGAGCGTGTCGCGCTAAAACGTAATTATATTATTTTCACGGACGAGGTCAGGGAATTTTATAATTTCGGGCAATGAAAATATTAAACGCATATCTGTGGCTTCGATTTAATCGTTAAAAGGATGAACAGTCATTCATTCGAAACAATTATATCAATCAGTACGTTGATTTTACGTTTGTTTCACTTTGATATGTATCTAAATATATCTTCTTTGAATGTAATCAGAATAATAAAATTGACGCGGCTAATCAGATTTCTCTTTCGACGATGTCTCTGAGCGACGATAATTGTATTTCAAATATTCAAATGAAATAAACGTCTATAATTTACATTAAGGCTTTAAATTTATAAAAAAACAAAATCGCTACTGTAATTCCGATTATCTGGACAAAAATTAACCGGTAATCCTGTCACCTCTAAACGCAATAAATCTTTATAATTCGATTCGTTGACAATTTAATTGGATATTTTTGTATGTAGGAAAAAATGGACTGCGTATAATTTCGGCTACATTTCATTATAATTTTTGTTTCGTTAAAATCCAACAACAGAATTTTATTGAGTTTTCCCGTCACGAAATTCATAGAAGCAGCAAGAATTTTGGAAGTTGACGGTCACGCAACAAAACATGAGTGGATTATAAATGAAAACTTTATAGAAATATCGTCTAAAATCAACAAAAAAAAATAATGCGACTTTATTACAGTTCTACTCAAGAAAACTATAAAAACATACAATGAGAAAAATGTCTAATTCTTGTGACAAAAAAATAATGCCAACGAGTTAAAGAGACTATTGTTTTTCTTTACTCACTACGGACTTACTGTTGGCGAAACTAAAGGTTGGGTTGCCCAGGCACTGATATAATCTGAGCAGCACCATTGGCTCGGAAAAAGGTACTAGATTTCGTTTTAAAAGTTGTGCCATCTCCGAATCACTCCTATGAGATCGCACTTCGGCTAGACGTGATCGTTACTTTGTATAGTGTTTCTGTTCGTAGTACTTGGTTTCATTACCTCGTTTGATGGCGGGACATCACTTGCTGGGGTCGACGTATTCACCAGCGGAATCTGTGTAGTTGTGAAGTGTGGTTTCCCTACAAAAGGGTTGAGAATTTTATTGATTTATGACGCTTGATTATACAGGTGCCTATTCACTATGTCACCTTTTTTGTATCAAGAGAAAGTGTGGTTAACACTTTTATATAAGGTTAAAATATTGACACTAAATTTTAGTAATTACGGCTCTACGGTATCAGCTAACAACAAACAGATTATTATATTACATGAACATTGATTTACAATTTAGTATACCCAAAGTAACAAATAATTACGTCAATCGAAGTTATTGTAATTACAAGACAGAAGGAATATATAAAGATCCCCAGGTGGAAGGTACATTAAATGGTGGGGCTTTGTGCAAGCTCGTCTGGGTGGGTACCAAAACTCATCAGATATTCTGCCACAAAATATCAGCACTTGTTATTGTTGTGTTCCGGTTTGAAAGGTGAGTGAACCAGTGTAATTACAGGCACAAGGGACATAACATCTAGTTCCCAAGGTTGGTGGCGCATTGGCGTTGAAGGCGATGGTTAACATTTCTTACAGTGTCAATGTTGGGCATTGGTGAACACTTACCATCAGGTATACGTCCGCCTACCTATTTATCTAAATAAAAATATAACAGTATAAAAACGGTTTATATCTCTAACAACCGATTTCAAGCGATAAATACAACAAAAACACCTAGTATATTTGATAGCGCTTTGTTTTGTCTATATAAATGTTAAAATTTGTCATCTCTTTCCTCCACGATCTCCAAATTATAAGTACCCTTCGGATACATAAGTAGCAAGCCAATAGTAGCTTCGCTTACAAAATAGTTTTGATAAGGACACATTTGTCAGCAAAACAAATTGTTTCTTGTATATAGTATTGTGCGTGGTGACTACTCACTATCAAATTACTAATTCAGAATACATTATTTTGTCGAATTTAATTTAATCGAAGTATACAATAACAATAAGTCTACGAAACCTGTACAAAATCGAATTTAATTAGGGAACGACCTCGCACATTGCAAATTAAATCAATCGCTCCATAAAATAATAATGACGAGATAATTTGTATTTCACATCGTACTCTGATTGAGAATGTAAATCAAACGTTTGTCCGTATACAAACGTGTTGTTTTTACAAAGGCAAATTGGTTATCTAACAGGGGTGAACTGGAGCTACGGAGGCAATTTCCGTATAATTTGTTTGAATTATTATTAGAATTTTGCATTTGTAATAGATTTTCTTAACTGATGGTAGAGCTTTACTGGTGGTAGAGCTTTACTGGTGGTAGAGCTTTGTGCGAGCTCGTTTGGGTAGGTACCATCCACTTATCAGATATTCTACCGCAAAATAGCAGTACTTGATATTGTTGTGTTCCGGTTTGAAGGGTGAGTGAGCCAGTGTAATTACAGGCACAAGGACCATAACATCTAGTTCCCAAGGTTGGTGGCGCATTGGCGATGTAAGCCATGGGTAACATTTCTCGCAGAGCCAATGTCTAAGAGCATTTTGTGACCTCTTACCATCAGGTGGCCCATATGCTCGTCCGCTTTCCTTTTCTATAAAAAAAAAACTCTAAATTGAACCGTGACTGAGTGTTACAATTATCAATTATTATCTGTCGGTACTTTCCTTTATATGTTCAATCAATACTTTGTGTGTTATATTCAAACGAATTTAAAAACTAAAGCTGAGATTTATAGTAACAAAAAGATTTTGGGTAAATCGTTATTAATAATAAGTTGAAATCTTATTATAATTTAAAATTAATAATAACCGCATATTAGGTACTCGATATAAAAAATGATAAATAATAAAAAGGTGGAGTTGGTATTCGTTTATTTTCATGTATGATGTTAAATTTAATTTTATACTCGTGTAATTAAAATACAATGTAATTGTAGTTGGTGGTAAGACCACTCGATAGCAACATTGAGTTTTCTTGTAATCTATGCAAGATTAAAATAAATTTCGAATATTTTGATTTTTTTAGTTTACTTTTTGTCTAGTTGTCTTAATTACAATTCACGATATATGAGTCTGAATTTTGATAGCTAATATGAAAACCAAAATGGTACCAACCAACCAACCAATAACCAAATAATTACATTACCCTTAATGTAGTTTAATACTTCAATTAGATGAAAATTCTTTTGTCGTTATAAAAAACATCCAATCCACCACCGAAGAATTTATTTAAAAAGAAAATAATTTTCGATGAAGAATGGTTCAGACATGTTGGCATTGTTTTGTGTATCACTGAATTACGTTTCTTGAACAAATACACTGGCTGACTAGTAATATAAACTGGTTAACTTAATTACTTGTGCATGTTGATTGTGGATCCAGGTCTATATTGAGCGCTAACACCAGTTTACCGTACTAATTAATTAATGAAATCGAATATTTATTCAAATTTATATATCCAAAATCAAACACGTTAACATTGTTGGTAAAATTTGAACTAGCATCCACGTTTTTTTTTTATAGAAAAGGAAGGTGGACGAGCATATGGGCCACCTGATGGTAAGTGGTCACCAACGCTCTTAGACATTGGCATTGTAAGAAATGTTGCCAATCGCTTAAATCGCCAATGCGCCACCAACCTTGGGAACTACGATCTTATGTCCCTTGTGCCTGTAATTACACTGGCTCACTCATCCTTCAAACCGGAACACAACAATACTAAGTACTGCTGTTTTGCGGCAGAATGTCTGATGAGTGGGTGGTACCTACCCAGAAGAGCTTACACAAAGCGTTTACCCCCAGTAAACGTACGGCTTTACTCGCGTGTAAAGGGTAGATTTAAGATTTAAAAGACCCTATGTTCTTTCATGTAAATCTTACAGTGTATATGAATAATGTAATGATGATCGGTTGAGTAGTTAAGATGTAACAGCGTTACAAACACACTCACTTTCGCTTGAATCAAAAGTTTCATATAATAATCAACAAAACGAATTAAAAAAAAACCAAGAGTTGCATGGTAATGTATGCAATGTATTCTCTTTATATATTTATCTAGTATATAATAGGTATCTAACGATGGTGTTATACTTTACGAAGCCATACGTAAGAACATGCTTTGGTGTTGGCGATTTTCCAATAACCAACGCGTACCGCAAAATCAGATCTTCCTAGCCGTGCATTAACCTCTTTACCGACAAAATGGAAACGAGGTTATGTCTGTACGCAGTCCCAGCGCATGATTCTAACGTAAATTAATTAGTTTCGATGAAATTTCGATAAACACCGTTAATATTTCAACGACTAACCAATGATCGCCAATAATTTGTAACATATTTATCCTCGCTAATTCGTAGATGCAAACCAATTCAAATTGCAATTCAAAAATATTCCATACCTCCATACTTCCATTCTTCAAACCTCCATAGTACAATGTTTTAGAGATGCTGAAGATCGCATCAAATGGAGACACATAGCGGAGGCTACATTAGCCAAAAACGATGCATCATCGTCAACCATGACCACTCTGTCAAGAGCGAACGACTGATACGAATATTCCAAATTCAAAATAAGGTTAAAGATTGTTTTAATTAAATATTAAAATTATTATTTTTTTCATAATAATTTCATTAGCAGAAAAAAATTAAAATTGTAGTTTTTTAATTTTGAATTATATTTATTTATTACTTTTGAAATATAATATCTGTCTTTAATTATTACACAATTATTATTATGACAAATCATAACTATTAATAAATTTAAAGTTGTACATACGCAATACTATTCTAAAACGAATTTTCAGCATTTAACAGACTATAAAAGCTTATAGAAATGTCAAACAGTAATAGAAAAAAGCGGTTTTTGCCAACTTTGCTCCTCTTATTGAGACCCTTTCACCTTTAACCTTTATTATGTTTGTAAACCCATATTCAGACTTTATTTAAATCATGAATTCCAAATTCAGAAAACTTATGGAAATCGGATAGTAAAAATGTTTTGAAACCCGGTTTTATTGTTTTTGTATATCGCTTTAGATAAAAGTGTCGCCTCTTATCTGAATAGTAAAGTATCTAAATATAAAATGTGTTTTTTTTTAATCTTACCTAGTTTTTTTTTAATCTAGGTAGTTGGACGGATAAACTCACGCTAGCGTGCGTAAGCGATCCCGTACTGCCTTCCAGTAGACAAAGTGGTTATGGCTGGTTTTGTATCCCTACGCATACCCCCTCTCATTCCTCATGTGAGGGAAACGCGTAAATGCGTTTCTCCAGCGAAAAAAGGTGGACAGGTAAATGAGTAAATCCAGCAACTTATTGTCAGTGGCCACCACTGCCCATAAACATTGACATAGTTAGAAATATTAACCATCGCTTACCTACATCGCCAGTGCGCCATCAATCTTGGAAACTAAGATGTTATATTTCTTGTGTCTGCAGACGCACTGGCTCACTCGCCCTTCCCATCGGAACACCACAACACTAGTATTGTTGTTTATCGATAAAAAACTATTATGTGCTTAAATATTTATACTTATTGTTTTTTTAATCACTTACCCTTCTTCCTTAGATATAAAATTTAAAGATAAAGTATTTTTAACACGTCAATTGTCACACATAACAGGCATATTATATTTTTACAAAAATATTATACGCGATCCTACATAATATAATTTTAAAAAAAATCCTCGAACTTTCGCGCCAAAGTTTTATATAAATAAAAACATTTGACAAATGGTCCAGTTTTGCATTCGTGACGCGTAGTAACGACAGAAAAATTGTCGTAGTTATCGAAATTGTTTAGATTTTTTTTCGAGCGACTTCCGACATTTCAACAACATGATTATACTTAACAATTTTATTCTCATACCGAAATGATTGTGGTTACAACGCATGAATCTTAACCGATGAATTTATGTTATTATTATAATATTTTTTGTTTTGTTAATTTAAAGTAGCATTGAATTTTTATATATTAGTAGGCATTGACGAACAAAAAAGCTTTGAAAAAATCCTGAACTCAACATCAATATAGAACTTTAACAGGTATGTAATATATATAATACCTGCTTATCGTCACGGCGTGGTTGATATGAAGAAATATGTATTTTGTTTGGTTTCGTTCCTAATGAGCGTCTACGTTGGGGAATTACCAACTGTGCCAAATTTAAAGTAAATCGGGCGGATTGCTTAGGAGATATCTTGATGAGTGGTATTTCGCTTATAAACAGATATTTGTCAACTCTATGTCAAAAACATCTGAATGTCTCGTTAAGATTCTAGATCAGGTCAGTGACCTGCAGTGGGTTGTTTAATTCAGCTGTATTTTTTATTCTTATAGTAAATAAATTAAATTCCATTTTCTTTTGTGTCTTTAGTTCGAAAACTGTTACTTAGAAAATAAAATGTGTCATTCTATTTGAAGGATAAATTGGCTCGATAACAAAATTTATTTTACTTACTTTATTTATTTTTAGGATATTTTTCTCATGGAAAATGTCTATGTACAGATGTCAAGCTTTTGTAAATAATCATAAATAAAAGGAAAAAAAGACTGTCTTATACTAACCTTAAACAATAATAGCAATATTATTTAATTGAATGAAAATCAGGTATATTTAGAAATCAAATTCATACACGGAGAACACGATGCCTGATAAAAATTACAGGCTGGCTGAGGTACATACATATAATATATATACCTCAGCCTCTGCGCCTTTATTTCAATATGTTTGAAACCCTATGATCTAAAAGTTTTTTAACGTTGAACGAAGTCGAGTGATTATAAATTTATTGTTAATATTTGTTTTCAATTATACCGATTGAAAACAATTTTTTTTTCAATTATACCGATCGAGGCCAGAGTACCCAAACACCTCCTGGAAGGCCGGCTGGAGGGTCGCAGAAGTAGAGGCAGGCCCAAACTCAGATGGTAAGACGGCGTCGAACGGGACACCAAGATCTTAGGGGTGACCAGTTGGAGAACGAAAGCCACAGATAGATCGGACTGGAGAGATTTACTGGACCAGGCTAAGGCCCACCCGCGGCAGTAACGCCTCAGGTGATGATAAATTATACCGATCTTTCATTGTTGATAAATATTATTTATCTATGTAGTATGTACCTTTCATTTGTGATACGGAATACACTGTATTGCAAGGAAACGCAATATCTTTGTTTTATATTGAAATTGACCATTGACATTGACAATCAGTGACCATTTTCGTTTCATAATTTTTTTTTTGCAAAATTATAAATTGATATCATATTCGACGAATATATTCATCGACCTTCTTTTTCTATAAATAATTACAAGGCCAATTATCATTTTAAAAAATATAGTTTGAATAACAATTGTTTTATTCGTCGTTTTAATTAGTAGAACAAAACATAACATATTTTTTTTGATAAAATGTAATGTTGGCAAGTATTTAACAAACAGTTTTGAAACATTTTTTTCGTTTAACCGTGGGTTGGTGGACTCATGTGGCAGACTTATTTCCCATCAATTGAAATTATGCAATTTGTACGTAGAAGTGGTAGCAGCAATGTAAAACCCAATAAGCCTCGTAGTGAGAAAGTGTATGAGCTAAATGTTACCGATAAATAATTACTTATTTATTTATAATTATATGAAAGTTATATGAAAGTCATAAATGCCGAGATGGCCCAGAGGTAAGAACGTGTGAATCTTAACCGATGATCGTGGGTTCAAACCCGGGCAAGCACCACTGAATTTTCATGTGCTTAATTTGTGATTATAATTTATCTCGTGCTTTACGATGTAGTAAAATATCGTGACAACCTGCATGTGTCTAATTTCACTGAAATTCTGCCACATGTGTATTCCACCAACACGCATTGGAGCAGCGTGGTGGAATAAGCTCCAAACCTTCTCCTCAAAAGGAGTGAGGAGGCCTTTAGCCCAGCAGTGGGACATTCACAGGCTGTTACGGTTACCTTAAGTGAAAGTAATATGACAAGTTAATAAAATGTAGTTTTAATAAGATTCTTATAAGTAGAATAAATAGTAGTGCTACTTTGTGGTATCTTATCCTACGATGACGAATATGAAATCGTTACTGCCAATATAAGCCACATATAATAAATAATGACGTCAGAGAAACCCACTTTCGCTTCCCGATTAAATTACTTCGATGACTTTCAGGAATAAGATCCCTGTCCCTCGTAACGAGCCTACGGCTGTAATATTATTTTCAAATTTTCAAAAATGTCTAAATAATCGCTAAATTGGTTCAGCAAATATTCTTATATTATTTTAATCACTGATTATATATGTTAAGCAACACAATTTTTGACTTAGTATAGATTTTGATCAATATACATATGATAACTACTAACGATCATCTCGCCTAATATTCAAAAAATCATCACAGATATTCTCTATACATTTTATTCGCCCTATATCTGATCCAAGGGATACCAGATCTCAATCATCACAAGATATCCGTTGCATGCATTTTCGTATGCATTGACTTAAGCTTTGTTCGTCACATTATGCAAAGGTATAAAATAATTGTTATAAAATTTTAAATATAAGGTACTATTTAAAAGTAATATTGATTAATATTAAGGTTACGTCAAAATTTTTAAGCCATCAGCGTTGCTTTTATGGAAAACTAGGACGACTTCCATCAGACAGAGCTAGCTCACACAAATATTACAACTCATCCAAAGCCTACCTCATATGCCTTACTAAGCATCTCAATAAATCTACGAGTAGGTATTTACTTTACATCATTGAATCATATTCGATTTTTAAAAATATCAGATTTTTTTTAAATATATCACATATAACACAAATTCACATTCGATTTTTAAAAACATGAATTTAATTATAATCGAAATTTACGAAGCTTTTGCTTGGTCTCTAGACGACGTTAATAAAAATAAACTTGTATGAATCGCGATTGTCACTGTCTGACAATGATAGCACTCTATCACGACATTTCGCCATCGAAGTATGACAAGAATAGACTGTTATACTTCACAGTACATACGTTGTTCTATTTGTTGGTTTTTATTACTATCACAATAGTAATTTCGTGATAAATAATCCAGTACTTTGATTATAATCGAATAAAATGATAGATGTTAAATCTGTTTAATTAATTTATTTATGTTTTGTGGATGTTTATTTTACTTGATACATAAACGCTTCAATTTTCATACAATACTCGACTAATTTTATACCAAAAAAATATAAAGATAAAAATAACGATTTAATGTACAGAGGCAGTATAATCGCTAAGATAAACATCTATCCCAGACAACCTTTGGATAAAGGACATAATTGAATAATGCAACGAGGTGAACAAACGAATTGAAATAAATATATAATACACAATACACGAACAAAACAAAAGTATTGATCTCAAGAATAGAATTATTTTAAATAATTTAATTCACTATAAATCTCATGTAAGATATTTCGGTTCTTGAAAAAAAGTAAAAAAAAATATATTTAAAAATTCGAATTTTCAAGCAATCATTAACGGCCTTGCTTACAAACGTTGTTTATTTAAACAATTTTGTCTTCTTCTTTCGAATCTCAAATCAATAATGAGAAAGGGAGATAAATATGTGTGTAACAAAACACCCGCAAGGCCGTGTTTATAAATAAGGCCGTAAGAATTTAAATACATTATTTATATGTAATTAAAATAAAATTTATAGAATAAAGTAAACGTATGTATTTAATTGAAGTTAAAAATTTGTACTACTTTTAACATTCGGGTTATAAAGAGTATTAAATGGTCATCAATATGTAATCAATGCACGAACGACTTAACTGCAACCTTGATAAAAATATATTCAATACTGAACTCCATAAACTCTATTGATATCAGACTTGAATAATTTTAACTGAAGCTTTGTATACATTGCATTTAACAGAAAGACAAGTTAATCTACAATTACAATGTTTTTTTAGACAATACGAATGCGGATGAGCGTATGGGCAACCTGATGGTAAGTGGTCACCAACGCCCTTAGACATTGGCACTGTAAGCAATGTTAACCATCGCTTACATCGCCAATGCGCCACCAAACTTTGGACGTAAGATTTTATGTCCCTTGTGCCTGTAATTACATTAGCTCTCTCACTCTTCAAACCGGAACACAACGATACCAAGTACTGCTGTTTTGCGGTAGAATATCAATAGATATATCTTAAAAAAAATCTGCAAAGCCTCAGGATAAATATAATCAGTAATTATTTTTTTTTAAAAACCTGCAACGGTATAATCTATGAATCTATATAATCGGTCTTACATATAAACGTTGGTAAGCGGGTGATTAATTAAGCAATGCTGTGTCTTCTTCTTTCGAATGTCAAATAAATAATGACAGAAAGGGACAGATTCCCGGCCTACTTAAACACTGATTTCATTCTTTTTGTCTTCTAACTAATCAGTAAGCAACAATAAATGAGGCCAATAATATTTAACGAAATGATAACAATACAATAAAGCTTTAGTCAAAACATTTTCTCTATACGAAGATACGTTATAATTTCAACTTAATGGCTTAGTACATATCTATAAGTAAATATTGATAGACATAGATGAAAATGTTTAAAACATCAGTATTTTCTTGTTGTCGTATTTCCGAAGATATCTGGTCCAATTCGAGTAAGTAAAATGTTTTTTATTTTTTATTCGGTACTTATATTTTTAATTATGTTCATCGACAAAGGGTAACAATGTGAATATGTTTTAGAAAAGAGTTATTATTTAATATCACGTGCATAGATGACGCCACTGAGCACATCATAGAATTTCTCCTATGTGTTCTGTAAGGAGTATAAAAGAACTTCGGTGGCGCCGGTCAGACGGTCTTAATTCTGGCCTGGCACGGAACATTAGTTGAACTACATTACTAGCAAAAACTCAGCACTTTTGATAATTAAAAAGGTCGGAGATATTATTGTTATTCTTTATTAAAAATTAGAAGTTGTAGAATTTATAATTTATTAACTAATTTTAAAGATAATTCTGTAAAACATATTCTAATAATATAATGATCTAAATTGATTTAATTTAATAAATAAAAATAATGACAAAATTTTGTATTCTTGTGTCGGATTTTATTTATTTATTTAGAAGCCGAGATGGCCCAGTGGTAAGAACGCGTGAATCTTAACCGATGATCGTGGGTTCAAACCCGGGCAAGCACCACTGAATTTTCATGTGCTTTATTTGGGATAATAATTCATCTCGTGCTTTACGGTGAAGGAAAACATCGTGAGGAAAATTGCATGTGTCTAATTACTGAAATTCTGCCACATGTGTATTCCACCAACCCGCACTGGAGCAGCGTGGTGGAATAAACTTCAAAACCTTCTCCTCAAAAGGGAGAGGAGGCCTTTAGCCCGGCAGTGGGACATTCACAGGCTGTTACGGATTACGGTCGGATTTTATTAAAATCAAAAACATATTTCACGTAATAAATTGTTTATCTGTTCTGAATACGCTCTTCGTGTGACAGTTCACTTGTATTAAATTGAGTTGCATTTAATATAATAAAGTTAAGAGAAACGCTAGCGTACTGTACCTCTAAATACAAAATTCATGATAATTTAGGCGCGAATACTGCTTGTTACATATATAACTAACGACCCGTCCAAGCCTCGGATGAATACAAAATCTGTTTTATATTTTTACGTAAACTTATATGTATGATGTTACAAATTTCATAAGGCTTGCATAAACGCATTTGATGGTGTTTTAAATAATTTTTATGTTGTAGTTTGCGTTTTAAATTTGTTAAGTAACTCGAGTGATTATCATGTTGATCTACTTGGCTAGATTTTAAGGCCGTAATTGCCGAGAAACAAACGTACTTAAGATTCCTTATTTTAAATAAACGAACAAAACCATGACATCAAAATAAAATATATTATCTTGAAATTAGTTTTCTTCGCTTGAAATATAAATAAACATTCTGTTTTACAAAAACAAAGAGGGTCATTGTCCGCTCGTAAATAATTATAATATTGCACACGTCCAGCCGCCTTTCACACGAGTTGATTTACAATGTTACATAATTAATAAAAATACGCGGTTGATATACATATGTAAATAAAATATTTCGAACACTGATTAAACATAAATACATACGTCGACTGTAATTTATATTCATAATACGTAAACATGTTTCACGAGGGAAATTCGAATGTTTCAATATAACTTCGAATAGTTTCAACAAGTCTATGCTACAAAGATATTCAGTAAGAAATTTGAGATTCGATGCTCGACACGATGGTAAAATATTGAAAACTAACTTACAGTGTACGCTATTTTAATGTTGTATATCACTTACCGACATTTCACGATCGTGTTCTACGATAAATTCCATGTCTACGATTCGTTATGAATTATTTATCTATTTTAGAAACATCCTTTGATTTGTTGTGTCTGGCAGTGGAATTTATTAAGAGTGGGTGGCACCAACCCAGATAGCCTTGTACAGCATTACTTATCACTACAAAGATCGAATAAAATATGCCCTAGTATTCATCGATAGATTTGAATACAATATCATGATTCGACATCAGCCATGAGGTCACGGGTTATATGGCACATGGTTGTGTACTCATAGCACCCTCTACTTCCTAAATCCACGCTATAATTTTAAATTACTTAGCTTAACCAAATAACCTTTATTATTAACCTTTATTAGTGAATTTTATATAATGGTGTACGAGTATTTTAATGAAAAAAAAACAAATGATTATACATTTCAAGTCCAATTATTCTAAAAGCTTTAACTTTGTTCTTTCAGACGTTTAAAGGGACTTAGACCGTAATACACCTTCTGATATAAACATTGTTAACTGATGTACTTGTTTCTATGATTAATATGATGAGGTATTCTAGATTAGAACAACTGGATTGAACCCAAGGGGCTTGAACCCCTCCTTTAATTATAAATTCATGTCATAACGTGAGGACAAACACTTCGTAGAAGCGATAATATGCCTACCCTGCATGGGTATATAATTGCTTCCTTGGAAGAGATAGCTGAAAAACTTAAATGGACTTTATCATATTATTCACACATAACGAGGTTATTACTATTAAATTAATGGTAATTTCTCGTAATATTATTATAAATAGTTGAAGTGCTATTTCTGAAGAACTAACTTCGTAGTTAACTCGTAGAATGTTGAATATCGATGTACGCTACGCTATTTTCTTACGAATATCTTTAAAATGTTATACTAATTGAACTCTGTGTCGAATACCATTTTTAACATTTTACGGTCGCGTTCTGTGGTTTTTGAATCTGTTCTTAGAGAATGGCAATACTGTTATGTTAGGTTTCACTATCGTTATTCAGCGAATAATACTTGACACGCTAAGAGTACACGGTTCCTCATTATCGTAAAGTATCTAAGTTTCATCTCTGGCGTGTCGATGCTTATAATAATAACTTGTAATGTTTTCATATACAATTCTTATGTACGCGTCTATGTCACTCCGTAACCCTAACACTCTGTGAATATCCCACTGCTGGGCTAAAAGCCTCCTCTTCCTTTTTGAGGAATAAGTTTGGAGCTTATTTCACCACGATGCTCCAATGCGGGATGGTGGATACACATGTGGCAGAATTTCAGTGAAATAAGACACATGCAGGTTTCCTCACGATGTTTTCCTTTACGGTAAAGTACGAGATGAATTATAATCACAAATTAAGCGCATGAAAATACAGTGGTGCTTGCCCGGTTTTGAACCCACGATCATCGGTTAAGATTCACGCGTTCTTACCACTGGGCCATCTAGGCTCACTCAATTCCTCTGAAACGGTTACACCTTCAATGTGCCGACATATAACCTTGGATATTTTTAGGTTATATGTACTTTGAACCTGTAAATACACTGACTCACTCACCATTCAAACTAGAATAACTGACGAGTGGGTGGTCCTTTATCAGACAAGCTTGGCTAAAACCCTCCCACCTGCAATAGTTTCCTGATCTAATTTAGCAGGTGAGCAATAATTATATACTTTAAAACAAAACATTTGGTTTTTCTATTGGAGAGTTGATACAACTCACGGCCTTTTCACCTTCTCTTAGAAGATATTTTACAATACCTAAAACCAGAAGTATAAAATGCAACGTATTAGAAAGGTACCCGGGTGGGGGAGTACCGGATTATATTGGATTCTTATCCACTAAAACCCTGCGATGACATGCTGCGGGATCTTGTCGATATAACGCAATCGCGGCCTCTCCCGTGCTGTGCTCGTGGCTCGGTGGAGCTCTACTCGGGAACGAAAGCGACCTCGCCATCCCCGCACTCTTCGCTAGTGCGTTCGGCAGTTGAAGGCCATCCCGAGTGCCGTTCTCCTCAAGGCCAACTGAATTATAATTCATCCCTTTCTCAAGGCGGTAAGAATTGTTAATGGAATTCGCTCTAAATTATCTATTTGAAATGAGAGATGAGATTTATTCAGCTTTGTGAAATGTCACGTTAATATTTCAAAAATAGCCTGTAAAAAGGCTATTATGTGCTTATTATTTTTGTACATGACAGTAAGATTAAAACATATTGCTTAATTATATTGACTAGCTCCGCGCGTTTTAATTTGTTAAGTTTTTATTACGTTACCTTGGATCCTGATGTAATCTCTAATCTTCTTTGAAAATAGGATATTTTACGCAAAATCTTAGATTTTTTCAAATCGGACTCATAGATCATATGCTTAACGTGTTTCACCAAACAATATACTAATATAACACAAATGTATTAAAGTAACATATGGATAAAACTATCTTTTATTTGATACAAACGACGACCAAGCTTTTTTTTATAAAACGAACAACTGCTTACGAATGGAAATAGATGTGATCCTAAGCCAACATTAGGACAAAGGACTTCCCAATAGATTAGGAGCGATGGGAAATTCGTTTACCTGAATATTTATAGATATATATCTCAAAATAGGCTGTTCACGGTCCATTGTACTCCTGAAAGTTTCTTAATGTACAAGTATAAATATAAATAGAACGTAATAATTTTGATTCTACGTGGATTTAGAGTTCGGTTTGGGGTGTTGTGACCTCAAACTTAGAGTAAACTAGTATCTGTTCAAACAAATATATGTATTATTAACATATAAATTAATAGCAAGATGTTGACATTATATAACTGCTTTGAAGATGGGTTCAATTATATATG
The DNA here is from genome assembly GCA_905147175.2 of Nymphalis urticae. Classification (NCBI taxonomy): domain Eukaryota; kingdom Metazoa; phylum Arthropoda; class Insecta; order Lepidoptera; family Nymphalidae; genus Nymphalis; species Nymphalis urticae. Next base: position 11,609,406 of record LR989991.1, read on the forward strand.
TGATATATTTGTTTGTGAAACTATAATATTGGTTTGTTGAAAAATTTAATCTACATATTAAATTATTGACTTTCTAAACGACTATTTATTTTCCTTTAGTATATTTAAGATATCTGATGAGTCACATCTGTGAAGTCACAAATCGACACACATAGTCATTGGTGCTATAAATCCTCAAACCTTGGGATGAACCGCAGACAATGTGTTAATCTTCTTTTTTTGACGTTCATATCATAAGTTAGGTTCAATATATGCAAATGTGAAAAAAGTCTTCAAACAAAAATCGAACACAAAAGTCCTTTTAGAAAAAATATAATGGAGCTTAGCGAATAATTTTGGCACGATTGGACATAGTGCATGGCTCTGCATGCTTTTAATTACCCTACCCGTGCAAAACCCGAACGGGTAGCTAGTGTATAAATAATATATTAAATACACGAGCAAACTCACGTCCGAAGCTTGTTAATAAATCAATCACAATAAAGCTTCTCAAGTAGAACAGTCAATGTTGACAAAGCAAATACAACCATCTGGTCATGAATTCGATTTCCGACTGTTCGCAGTGGGCACAGATATATTGGCCACATCTCATAGTTGATGGAGATTAGTCACTTAGTGTATAATCCATTTCAGGCGCTGGTTAACTGCATTAACTATCATATACGTGCATACATTGAAACATGCGTGTAGGATTAGATTAATTTGCTAGAATATCGATCCTAATTTAGCATCGAATTAAAATGATAAGAGCACGATTGTTGAAGCGTCGATCAATTATTTATTTAATTGAATAATTAGAAAGTAGGTAAAGAACATATTTGACTCTTCAATTAAGTTTTTTGCTTAGTCAATTTTAGTTCGTCTATTTTAAAATGATGACTAAGAGTTATATATATAGATATCTTAAGAAAAATTATGACTGAGAATCCATAGTTGGCATTAGGCCTGCCTTGTGTATCATGCAACTAATAATCGTGGTCCATAATGTTTAAATAAATCAATAAAATATGTATGTTATGTAAATTTCATAAACGCAAAATAATACGGATGATTTATAAATAATTTCCCTGCCGTGGCTCTCTACTCCTGAAACAAATTCTAAGCAATCCCTTGTATTTACTGAATGTTACACTTAGCAAAGCTTTGTGCAAGTCTGAGTAGGTACCGAATTAAATGGATATTTTACTAAAAACCCATATCGTTTGTAATGTTCGTTGTTCTGGTATAATCTTCTAATACACTTACCAAGTTCAGATTCTCTACACACGAATAATTTATCAAATTGTGGAAGTTAGGCAAGAATGTCGTTATCTAGCTCTCCTGGGAATTCGTACTGACGTCGAACTCTTCGAGTGTTTGGGGGTAAAATTAACTCGTATGACAATTTTGTCTACGTATATAAGTTACAATGTTTATTCGTTTTTCGTTTAATGTGTTTATTTTTTGAGTCTAGATGGCCTCGTGGTTAGATTGCGTGAATCTTAACCAATGGTTGCGGATTGAAACGCAGACACTACCTACCAAATTTGTATGTGCTAAAATTGTGTTTACGTATGGACATTCAAAGTTTGAAGCAGTGTTTTGAAAATAGCTCCAAGCTTTGTCCACAAAAGGAGCGATGGCCTTACCCTCGCAGTAGAACATTTACAGGCGATTACTACTTAATCTTTAACTAATTTTAAAAGACAAAAACATTTTATTTATTTATCAAGACATTAAACCATTTTATGTTTCAAAATTGTCTCGTTGGCATTAGCAGTATTGGTAGGGGGGGTACCCCTATAAAACTACAGATCATGAGTAAGTTTTTTCCTAAAAGTAAAGTTTCCATTGTAGTTCTGAGTGTAAATTTTACCAATTTATACATTTGCCATTCCTTGGAAAGTACGTAAAGTCGATGATCCTGTTTCTGATCTTCCATAGACCTCTCGGATTACCGTTGCATCGGACTATGAGAGGATGGAGAATGCCTATGTTTGTTTAAACAATAATGTATTTAATATATCCTGTGCTGGTAATCATCATATGGTGATCAGTTATAATTGAAATAAAAATAATGAGGTAAAACATTGTTTTATATAAAAGCTAATTTTTAATAGATGGAAGAAGAAACAATTAAAAAGCACTCGGTCTTGTGCAAACAAAAATAAATAATGGCGGTGTTTAGCGCTTACTTTCGAAAATAGTAATTCATCAAATTTAATATTTACTCTTTGATTTTCATTTGAGATTTCATGATTATGTAATTAAAATATATAAATCATAGTCACTAGTAATACTAATACTAGTAACTTATTTAGCTTTCGAGTCTTGATTTTAGTGAATTGTTGTGTATGATTACAGTATAAGTTTGAAGCCATATCAAACGCTTTGACAGTGGTAAACTAATTATGGTTTGGTAATCGAAGATCGAAACTAAACTCCCGATATCAGATTTTAGTATTCCCAATGGACACGAACCCAGAGTATTGCTTTCGTTTCTTCAAAAATTGAGAACAATTAGTGGACGGAAAGCAATCATCAATCTTTAATAATTAATTGATAATACAAATAATAATTAGGATGCTGGATTTAAAACAAGTTTTGCGTGTAAAATTTATATATAATACATATGTTCAGACTTGATTATTCTTCTCGTTTTAATTTTTTTATATATCCGAGAAGAAAGTAGGCCACTACATTGCATACTAGCAAATATCGCGGCACCGCCAGCGTATAATCAGTTTGTGACGAAAATCTCATGAACATTTTTACGGACATAATGCCTTAAAACTTAAAAACAGGCAGTTATTTTTAAATCACAGACACTTCCGTTTTATTTATATAGATAAAGATGTATATAAAGTATGTATATAAGGTACGTATCATTATTATTGTTTTAAATCAGCATCGGTTACTCAAACACGAAATGTATAATGAATTAAATTAAAAAAAAATGTTTTCGTAAATAGAACAACTTTACGCTTAATAGGAGTGGTACATAGGAATGTTAGGCATTAGCTTTAAACGGAAATTGACAATAGTGTTCATACAATAATAAATAAAAAAGTCTTCAAGAAACTTGTAGTAAGAAATCATTAATATCACCTGAATGTTCCACGAGCACAAGATAACTACAAGATAAACAAATGAAGCAGATGAATTTTCAGTGCTACTAATCCGGCTCCTTCCACGTTCTTCCGTTAAGATTGAAGAAATAATATTCCTATTGGGCTGTATCAGCTCATTGATATAGACTTCATACTGGTCTTCATTAAATGTAAGTATGTTATGAAACCACAATTGCATTCCAAATATAAATATATACAAGAAACAATTAAAATACAAAATTAAAAACCAAAATCATTTAATTTAACGCGATATAACTGAACTGAATATGTATGAAATTCCACGACTCAGTTTAAATTATGCAAGTAATCAACAAACGCACCGCAAAAGTTGCGGCTTCCATTTAAAAACTTTACATTAATTTAAATCATTTTGTATTTTTTATTGTTAATTATAAAACGAAATTCAATATTTCTTCACCGTCTCGTGGACTATTTACGCATAGTAAAGGCACTTGATATCTTCTGCTTGGCACTCGTGTTACGGCCATTTGTAAGGGAAATTCATACAAATTTCCCAACAATAGCACACATTGAGCAGCGTAAATACATAATAAATGTCGTGAGAATGATTGATTGTCCCAGAGTGCCGAGATGAAAAAAAGATTCGGAGACAGAGAGCATTTTTGCCATTTCCTTTTATGACGGTCACCTGATACGGGTGGATTTTATACGTTTTACGACTTTCTCGTGTAACAAACCTCTGCAGACTGCTGATAAAGTAGACGGGGCTTGGAAGATAGTTCCATGCTAGGGTATGTTTTATAGACAATTGCTCGGGTCACCATCGAAGACAGGTAGGGCTTAATATTAGATATTTCTTCGGTACAAGAGACCTAGTTACAGAATTAACTATGGTGATGAAAATATTTATTCATATGTTTCTAGATAGAGTATTTATAGAGTAATTCCTACAGAACGAGAGGTGATCCAATGATTAGAATGCGTGAACTTTAATCTAACTACGAATGTCAATAAAAAATACTAAATTTTTCACCTTTATAATCATAATTTAATGATCTTATTCTTCCTTCTATAATAATAAATTCAGTAAAATATTACGATGATGCCGCTCGGCTGACGTCACTTTTAGTTGAGAATATTTGCAATGAATATTAGTTAACATTAAAGGTCTCTAATAATACTCATCTAGAATTGCTTATGTACTCAATGATGAATGCATCAACAAAAATATATAAGTACTCGTGAAAATTATTTTTTTCACAAGAATAATACACAGAATTAATCTTGTGAAAAAAATAAAATATTTTTTAGGTATACAGATAAGAAAACTTATAATCGATTTATCGGTCATTATAAAAACTGTTAAATATTTTCCTGAGTAATGTCTTTATCTCTTATAAAGATATATAGTACATGCTTTGTGGAAAAAATACAAATCTTTCAATGTCATTGCTTGGAAGTGTAAATACGTAATAAACGCTCCCGAATGATTGATTGTCCTCGCGCTTAGGAGAATTTGCTAAGAATATTTCATTTTCCATCTCCACAGGATTTGTAATGCGAATGGAATTTTACGGTCTTTGTGAAAATCATTATTATTAATATCCGATAAATGACTACGTACATTTTAAATGAGAGGTAAATTAAATTTAAGTTGAAGCAATCATATTTGAGGATTAATTAAAAAGCTTGTTTGGTCCAGTAATTCATAATGGTGCTGAATTTGATATAGACAACCTCTAGTAAGCAATTCAGTCCGTAAATTTTCCACTTTCAAGCAAAGACCTTTTCTGTTTAAGAGGATGATTTGGAACTTGTTTCACCATGATGCTTGAGTATAAGGGGGATTGGTGGTTTCAAACGTACACGACATAAATTATTTCAAACCTAATTAAGTGCGTAAAAACTTCGTGCCCGGATTAGAAGCCGTAACTTCCTTTTTTAAGTCACATGTTCTATCCACTGGGCCTATTCTAACGACTAGAAAAGACTTAATAGGCAAACATTGCTTACCCAATGAATAAAAAAGATAAACAGGTTTAATTCAATTCATTGTTACATTACTGTTACATTAGAATCGGTACAAATATATGCCCTAATTGCCGCCGCTGCATACGGCGTTTGTTTCATACAAAATTGCTTAACTATTATAATACAATAATATAATTATTATAACTGAAAAAAATGTTTTATAATGTATACTTGTCAGGCTGTAAACTCATGAATGAACACAATAGATCATCATCGCCATTCACCTCGAAATCGAATGTCCCCATCGATGCAGACATGAGGTGGAATATGTGAATCCAAGCAACCGACTGGTCGGGTTGTGAAATTGAAATTGTTTGTTTTAAATTTTATTTACCAACTTCAATTAATTGAATAAATTGTGATGTCAAACACAATAAAGACCAAACAAAAACAGTACAAGTATTCTCTCATTAAACAAAACATCATCGAAATACTTTATTTTTGTGTAGCAGTTATTTTTTCCAATTTTTTGAGGGTACCCGGTAGTATTGGTACTGTGAGACTTGAAAATAAAACCATCGAGTATGTACTACTGGTCAGATAGTGTAGTCAGTCTCTCTCATTGTAAATTAACAAAAACTTACTTAATAGTTTCAAAAAAATATGTTATAGCGCGTTGTAAAATACATCTAACGCCATCTATTGACGACAAAAAAAATTAAATAATATTTGGCAAAATGTCATTTGATCTTGAACATGTTTGAGGGTACCCGGTAGTATTGGTACTGTGAGACTTCAAAATAAAACCACCGAGTATTAACTGCTGGTCAGATAGTGTAATTGATCTCTCTCATTATAAATTCAAAAAAACTTATTAAGTAGTTTCAAAAAAACATTATAGCGCGATGTAAAATGCAGCAATCAATAATATTATTTATGGCTCTTTTCTAATTCGAATCATTAAATCGATTTTTTAACCTTAGGAACTAAAATGTTACGCTGGGTCATTCACCCTTGAAATCGGAACACAACAATACTAATTATTGCTTATTGACAATAAATTATCTGATGATTGGGTGGCACCTTCCCAGGCCAGCTTACAACAAGCCCTGCCAACAAGTAAAAGTCGAAGAATTTTCCTAGTATTCCTCTCTGTATAGCAGTTGGCAAAACAATAATATTTAGGTTGTAAATAATGCGTTGTATTAATGTAAAAAGGTATCCCTTTTTATTTTAAGTTTTTACATCGTTTTTATAGTAAGATCGTAAACTTATAAATATCTATAGGCATTAGTATTTCTTTGCTAGAAACAAAATTACTAAAATTTACATGAAAATTATAGACTTAAATGAGATATTTTACTGTATTTTTCTGTGTACGCCAATCATGTTTGTGTTATCTTACCAAATAAAAATAAATTTTACCCATAAAATAATCCATCTCTGAAACAAAAGGCAACAAAATGAGTCCCCCGGGCGAAGTAAAGCAAATAACAATTTTTTTTTTGCGCTGTCTCTTTAAGTTTCAAGATTCCGAATTGCCGCTTTTTATTATTGCGTTCTAAATACACAGGCCATTCGACCCTTGGATTTAAGTTTTCACTGAACCATTTTTTTAATTAAAACTTTTAAAGTTTTTTTTTTTTGTGAGAAATCAGGTGCATATAATTCTTGTCATTCTTTTTGAAAATCGAACGCGTTGAATCAATGAAAACCTCAGAAATTCCTCGTAATAGAAAAACGCTTATTTATGCGAGTACTAAGTTTTCTTACAATCCATCTCGACTGCACTTAACTAACTTTAAGTGGAAGTTTTCATGGACCAATTTATAAACTAATAATTTTTTTTCTATGTAAATTGGCTTACTTTATTCAGAAATAAGAATTTTAATAAAATAACTTTGTTAGTGCGTCCATCCGTCTATCTGCTGTTATGCTTTCACGGGTACTGATTTTGATCAAACGCACGTACGCTTCAAGCTTGAACCCAATGACGGACATAAGTTACGTCTAACCAACTCCTAACCCTCACCCCTCTCACATGCGGGCAGAGCCGCAGGCGGAAACTGGTCTAATTATATCTTTATATTTTATTTTGAGAAGAAAAAGTGAAAATGTATTTATTTATTTCAACTTTTTCGAGTTTCTTTACAAAAAAGACCGGAGTACTCCAAATCAGTCCACCTCTTTCCATCTGAGTTAAACAGGTAGCGGTTTTCTCTGCCGAAAACTTATTATTCGAAAACATTTAGCGTTTAAGTGTTCCTACATTTTATTAAATGAAGTGTAAGTAAATAACATGTAGGGATATTTTATTTATTTTAAGGAGTATCGCATACAAGCACCAACTTTTTCGTTGATAAAGATAGATGGTAGATTTTTTCAATTGTAAAAAGTTTCAAAGCTATATTGTTTAACGTGAACCAATTTGATTAAAACGTATATTATAGTTTTTATTAGCAACTTTCTCACGAATATCATCATATGGAAATGTAGCTTTTGAAATTCTTTTTATTTACTCTATAATTTTAAATGAATTTGTTTTTAAATCTTCCTCCTTGTACCAATTTTAAAATACAAAAACGAAAATGGCGGGAAAGTTAACACTTGAAAATTTCCTCACACCGATGTCACCATATCGAATGAAATTAGTTTGAATCAAAGAATATTTAAATTTATTTTAATAGAAAACTAATGATCCAAGAGTAAGTAACAATACCAACTTGTGAGCGCACCTATGCCCTCTTAATACCTATACAGTAACAGCCTGTTAATATCCCACTGCAGAAGAAGAATAGAGAAGGTTTGGAGCTTATTCCACCACGCTGCTCCAATGCGGGTTGGTAGAATACACATAATTTGATATATTGCATAATTTAAATGAAATCACTGGTGGTAGAGCTTTGTGCGATCTCGTCTGGGTAGGTACCACCCACTCATCAGATATTCTACCGCAAAACAGCAGTACTTGGTATTGTTGTGTTTCGGTTTGAAGGGTGAGTGAGCCAGTGTAATCACAGACACAAGGGACATAAAATCTTAGGTTTGGTGGCGCATTGGCTATGTAAGCGATGTATAACATTTCTTACAATGTCAATATCTAAGGGCGTTGGTGACCACTTACCACTAATCAGGTGGTTCATAAGCTCGTCCACCTTCCTATTCTATAAAAAAAAAATTAGACGCTTGCAGGTTTCCTCACGATGTTTTCCTTCACCGTCAAGCACGAGATGAATTATAAACACAAATTAAGCATATGAAAATTCAGTGGTGCTTGCCCGGGTTTGAACCTACGATAATCGGTTAAGATTCATGCGTTCTAACCACTAGGCCATCTCGGCTTAATACCTATGTTAGTAACAAAACTTCCTGTTATCAGTCCTCACAGCAAACGGTTTCAAATGATTTGGCTTTATTCTATTCAAATGGCACCGCACTGTTCGCAAATATATTGACAAAGAGCAAATATATTAACAATCAATACATACATTATATAACACCTTACAGTCACTACCGATTGCAGCAAATAAATGTCAGAGCTCATTAATAACAGGTACGCGTATAAACGATTATATACGAATGCCAATGACGATGTGCACAATTGCGTTGTCGCCATAATTTTGTAATGACAGAATGATGACACGGTCACGATATTGTACATAGCGAACGCGCAGCCCGCGCTTGCTTGTTTTTTTATTACAGTACAGTAACAGCCTGTGAATGTCCCACTGCTAGGATAAGGCTTCCTCTCCCTATTTGAGGAGAAGGCTTGGAGCTTATTCCACCACCAGAATTTCAGTGAAATTACACATGCAGGTTTCTTTACGATATTTTCCTTCACCGTCAAGCACGATATGAATTATAACCACAAATTAAGCACTTGAAAATTCAGTGGTGCTTGCCCGGGTTTTACTCCACGATCATCGGGTTAGAATCACGCGTTCTTACCACTGGACCATCTCGGTTTTTAATAATCTTCTTTATATATAAAAAAATAACTGACTGATTGTCATAAGAACGTACAGCCAAAGCTACTGAGGCTAGCTAAGAACTAAAGCAACATGAAAATTTGCATACGGGTTTCTTTTACACGGTTAGCGCTTTACCCTCGTGAAGTATAAATATACTATCTAGCTTCTATACGAAGCTTTAGTTATTCCAATTTAGATAACAAATAATTCAACATATTATATTATGATTAATTAATCATTGATTGCAGTAATTATGTCCGTACAAATACTTTACTTTATTAAATGATCACAAAACACAAGAACGTAATTAAATACGTGGTTGTTAATTAATCAATGTTGTGGTATGTTAGGAAGAATAATTTCACACCATTTCGGACATGTAAATACGTCATTATTTTTGCGATACAAAGACTCGATTGTATGTGATAAATTAATCATACAATATTTTTTATTATTTTTTTACAAAATCCACTATTTATTTACAAACTATGCTTACAATTGTTTTTAAGGTCTTTTCTAAGTCAGAAAACATAAAACAAAAGTGGATATTGGTAGTAAACCAAACAATATATAGAATAATAATTTAAATAACTTAAATTAACGGTAATGTGTTTAATAGGTTAGTTTTTTTAGTTCTACTAATATCATACTCCGGTTTCTGCATGTATTGTATATATATATATATATTTGTACAGTAAAAAAAAACGGGCTTAATATAAAAAAATTCCAAGTAGCTGTCCCAAGTTTCAAAGCAATGGTTATGCTCACATGCATCCGAAAGCGCGTTAAGCATGACCCTGGAAACCGGACATGTTGGATTCCCGTTTCACAATGAAATTTAGGGGATAAATAGCAAACCTGCGTTTGTGCACTATAATATATCCTGTGCAGTTAGGAATGGCCGCATAAGATTTGACCGAAATCCGTCAGGTACTTATGTACTTATTCACCGACATGTCTACACATTGTCGTCGTTTTGTTTAATTTGATACGAACGTTGTATAGAAAAGATCACTTTCTTTACGATAATTTGCATTTTAAATATCATTGCATCCCATTTTTATTTCTGAACATAAAAATAAAGATAACTAATTTTTATGTACTATAAAGCATTGACAATGCATCATATATATTGAATTACACGATTATTATATAAATAATATATTATTGTATATGTACATACGCTATACTTTAAATTGTAAATGTATGAAACAAAATTAATAGAAAATAAAATGTTGAATAATAATACCATTTATTTCAAAATGACTCACGAGATTTTTAATATTGAATATAATAATAATAATGTAACCAGCATCTGCACATTCAAGGTTCTGCTTTGTAAACGAATCCAACGAATTATTTGCCATAATACACTTGAAATATGGGAACCATATATAGAGATTATTATAAATTGTTAAGTAACATTTGGATTTATATAATGGATTTTTTAAGAACACATCCTAAGATGTTTTAATGTGATGTCATAATATATCTGATAAAATATCCTCATAATATTAATTACTGTTACTCAGTTTAAAAAAATCTGATAGGTTTATTGGCACAGTTCTAGACAGATTATAAATTATAAAAAAACCGATACAAAAAACATAAAACTCATCGTAATATTAATGAACAGTGCTTTAAAGCGCTACTTTATGCTTTTATTGGATGAAAAAAACCATTTAATAAAAGCGATTAAATTTACAATGATAAAAAAAGGAATAATAAAGAAGCTAAAGGGACTCCCAGTCAAAATATTGAAATACAGTCAGACAACGTTTGATTTCAATAAATAACCGAAGCCAATACAATTTCAAATGAATCGCAAAATACTCCAAGTGTCAAATGTCAAGCGATATAAGTTATGTTTTTCATTTTGCCATTGATTTCGACCTGTCGGACCGATCCTCCGACCACAATGCATTATCAAAATATATCCTCGAAATGTTCATGCCAAAATAACACATAGTACGTACACCGACGGTTAATTTTCATTTGTAGCTATTATTCCCTGTAAAATTCCGTCGTCCAATGTATCTCCGGATATAGCTTTTAAATTATCCGGCCATTTTTATCACGGTCGAGTAATTTCCTTGACAGCCTTTGGTCGTCGTTATTCTGTTTACATTTTAAAGAGTAAACATTTTAATTAATTTTTTTTTAGCATTAATGTATCAAGGGTACGACAACAACACACTTAACGTACATTTATTATAAAAATCTCGCATTAAATGCTATTTACTAAAAGAAAAATAATTTACTTATTGCAATCCAATTATAGAATCTCATACCATAGTAATATTACAGTATAAGATTGTAAAAACCAACAGAGAAAAGAGTCAAGAGTGTTAATTGGTGGTGGTGGTAGGGTGGTGGAAATTTTCAAGTAATATCAAATTATAAATATTTTCTTCATGAATGATTACTTTGTGGTAGGGCTTTGTGCAAGCTCTTCTGGGTAGGTACCACCTACCCTGGGTAGGTACCTGGGTAGTTATCAGATATTCTACCACAAAACAGAAGTACTTGATATTGTTGTGTTCCGGTTTGAAGGGTGAAGGAGCCAGTGTAATTACAGGCACAAGGGACATAACATCTTAGTTCCCAAGGTGGCGATGTAAGCGATGGTTAACATTTCTTACAATGCCAATGTCTATGGGCGTTGGTGACCACTTACCAAAAACGAGTAAATTTTGTGAGGTTACCAAGGTCAAATTTGTTGCCCCTTAAAATTTATATAATTCGTTTAATAATTAATTATTCAGAAGTATCCTTTAATACGCTCTGACCGTCCTAAGCCATTTGAGCATTGTACGTAGAATCCTTTGAAGATATTTCTTTTGAATACGAAAAAATAATCATATATTTTGTAAATTCAACACTCTTTGCATTTTCAAGCTAAGTTAGCGAGAATTACTTTATAACTAAATGTTTTTTTTGGTTTTTCATTTTAAATTAAATACGTATTATTGTGACAGCAATTTAAAAAAACGTATGATAATTTAGGTATTTATAAAAAAACAAAAGCAGCAACGATGTCAATCCTTATATAGACAACTATTGCACTTTTTAGTGCAAGTGTATGGAGCGGCGCATTATAGTCAGTATAATATATAGAATGCAAACAAAGTTACTCATTATTTACTTTCATAGTCCTATGGGTAGACAATGAAACGTTACAGAAAAGAGATCAGGCATAGATTTACGTGCTCAGTCAACGGTTACTCTGTTAACTAACCCTCTGACAGTACTGAGATAGCTGGCCAGAAAAAACTGGTAACTTTTATTAATTAAAAATGAAACCGCACAGCCAATTTAGGCCATTAGACATTGGAGAGGCCTATGTCCAACAGTGGACGAAGAAGCGTTGACGAAGATGATAGTGATGATGATGAAATAATTTTTAATGTCAATTTCAAGCAAATGTAAAATTTATTGACTGTCAATTTTTAACTTTATTGCTATTTAAGATAATGTCAATATAATCAAATAATCATTTAACATAATTATTACGTTTATGATTTATGTTATATATACATGTTCTGCGACAAACCTATCTTATATCAATACATAAATTATTTTATATTTACAATTTCATTGTCTTAAAAATTAATTAATTTGTATAATATATATAAATTAATGTTTATTTTTACAAATAATTATATCAGATACATAATTTTATTGGACTAATAATAATAAGTCTCAGATTGTTTCTTAATTCGATTCGTCGCTATGCTCGAACGCGAAAACTTTAACGCAGTCGTACTATTCATTTAAAAAAAAACTTACATAATTTGAAATTTATTTTCAAGTATGTAATTTAAACCTATTCGTGAATTACGAACATTTAAAATATACATTATCAATTAACATTTGATTAAAACCTTTAATTATTATTTCAATATAATTATCTCGTAATATAATATGAAGTGATTTTAATACAGTTCTGAATTACTGTTATTTAGAATCCTATACACAATTTCCGTATTATGTGTTCAACAATACAATCGCTATTTGACAAATACCACAATCCATCATAACATTAGGACAAATCATGTAACGATACAGTATCTACTCGTACGATCAAATACCATGTGGTCTTCTTTGTTCACGCTCTTATGGTTTGCAAATGATATTTAATTCTCATATTAATAACAAAATAATTATGTGTATATTGATTTATTAAAAAACGTGCTGGTGGCCTGTGACTTCGTCCGCGTGTTAGTCGGTTTTATAAGCAACCGTGTTCAATTGAATGACTAAACTATTTTCAGTGGCATCTGATTTCAAAGAAACGAAGGCTCAATGTTGGTCCAATCTAAGCTTATAATGTCCTCTAGGCCGATTTTGGTCACGGTGATTTTGGAAACTGCGCAGGAGATATTGTAGTGCATAAGAGTGTGTGCTCTCATAATCCGATGGGACGCTAATCTGACACGACCTGAAAGACTTCAGGTGCACTTGCAACGGCTTTACGTACTATCTGAGGCACGGAAGAGTACCTTCCAACTTTTAGACTCCAGGCGACTACTAAGTATTTTATACAGAAAATTCCAATTATTTTTTTACTGGTTCGACCTGGGCATTGAACCCAAAACCTCCGGCTCTGCGGCCCTACATCTAGCCACTAAACCTGAAAACCCGTTTTGAATTTGATTTATATTATATGATTTATTTTAAATTTCATATGGAACGACATATTTAAATAAGCTAATTAATAATACGCTTAATTAAGCATACTTATTTGTCTCACTAACGTTCTCTTTAAGACTAATTTTACTGTCATTTTGTCATCAATCTTCTGTATATTTGTTACTTTTGTTATTAAGTACAATCAAGTTTTATTTTATCAATCCATCTGGATTTTTCACATTTATCGATACATATATATAATACAACATCCCTTGTTCCGGGCCAGTAAAAATAGTGCATCAGAGCGTACGATCCTTTATCGATCGAAGCGAATCGAAAGCCTGAAAATGACATTGTTTGATCAGCGTACATTACCGCAGTGAATGCCTATATTGCATTCTGTGATGAATGGATTTACGAATGTTACACTTCATTGTTTCTTTTTCAATTATTGGAAAACTGTTTTCATTTGTATCTGTCCCTGTAAAGTGAATTTTTAATTCGTTTTTATTAAACTTTTTCAGAGTTCCGCACCTCGAAAGGAAAAATCGGAACCCTTATGGGATCATTTCTTCGTCCGTCTGTCAAGTCATCAAGCTGAAATTAATATCGAACACTAGTCTGCAATCCCTTAGAACTGTGAAAAAAATCAAACTTTTAAGTCAACGCAATCAAAAGATACGTTTCGTTTATGCCGCATATTTGACACTCGGAAGGGAATAAAGATATAGGGTACAATAGCAATGTCATGTCATGTAGCACAAGTTTAGAGAGAAATTTGAAAACCGTATTATTTTGTGATTAAGAGCTTATTTGGAGTTGGTAAGATAACCGCAATTTAAGTATGTCACCGGGGACATCAGTTTTCCAACGGCAAAGTTAAATTTCTCCATTAATTTCGACTCGATTCCCGTGATGGATAAGTTATTACTTACCTACAAATTTCTACCCCTTTTGGCTTGTACTGCTTGAAACCCTTAGTGCGCGAGTCCGACTCGTACTTGGCTGGTTTTTTTATGTAAATCTTCTTTGGCGAGTTGTGTTTTTAAATCAAATTTACGTGTAACAATTTCTTATAAAAATGACATTTTGCTTATAATATATTGCTTATATATACTGTTTTTTATTATTATATTCTTTGTCCTTAATTGTATGCAATTCAATGCTATATCTTTTTCTTTCGAATGTCAAGTCAATGATGAAAGAAAGAAACAAACTAAATATCCATTTATAAGAAAGACCATTAGTTTTTTTTCAGTATAGGACAAAGTAATCCATAACCTAAAGGGAATAAAGTCTTAATCATATTGTTCAATAATAACATATAAGCTTTTATTTTACTATAAGAAAATACGCATCATTAAACATCCAATCGAGTATACCTAATTTCAACAACAATATTCCTTAATAGTACAGGACAGTACCATTAAGACTTGGGATTAACTAAAGCCCATAATTCAATGGGACAAAAACTAATCGTTAGCTCTGGCACAATTACATAACCACATTACGGTATTTGGAGCACTGGCACAAATAAGTTTCAATATAACAAAGATATGTCATTATAGTAATTGATTTAATGTAAATATATTTATATACTTTATTAATTTAATGTAATGAAAAACTATATAATTCGCTTTTTGTTCTATACGTAAAATAAAATTTACAAAATGCTTAGACAAAACGAGCAATAATTCAAAATACATAGATAATTGATTCGTATTCGTCGGTATCGATCGGTTGGATATAATTTTAAGTTAAAATACATCCGATCATTAAGTGTCTTGGTGATACAACTAACATTGTTTAAAGTTAACGTTTTACAAACAACCAACTGATACAGGGCATTGAATATCTTTCCGTGATAGAGAACGGACGTGTGCTTTACTTAAGTTTGGTAAAATATGAAGTATAAATTGTATTTAATAAAAAGTGTTTTAAGTGACTGTGGTAGTGTAATTTTTATTTGAAGATTATATACATATATCGATAGATAAATAACTTTACACTGAAAACAGTGCCTTATTTCTAACTAGCTGAATATATATTAAATCATTTATTGATAATATACATAAAGGCTAAATAATTTATAATATTCTCAATACTGAATACATTAGTGTCATGATTTTCACATTTGGAAATCGCTCCAGAAAATAGGTAAAATATTTCGAAAGGAGAACGTGTTGATTAGCACATAGTTAATAATTTACGTATGAAATTAAAAAGAACAACTAATACTCAACACAAACACAATGCAGAACAAAAATTATACTATTATTAAGTATATTGATGAACAACATTTGTCACGAGACAACCATACTTGCCAACCACACTTAGCCAATTACAATATACTTTGGTATGTTCCGTTTAATTTCATACGCACGTAGACTAAAGTTTTTAAGTTGTACAATTTTTTACCTCATGTAATAATATTATCTAGAGGACAAATATTATCAGAAATATTTCAAATAACACTTCAACCGAAAAAGTGTAATAATTCTATTTAACTGTCCAGTAAATGTCCAACGTATGGTAAAGGATCTTCTCAGTAAAAGTGGCACAAGATAAGTATGCGTCTTGGCTTACAAGTGAGTTCGCAGACCCGAGCTTAGTACGAGCTTAGACGTAAATTAAGTAGAATGAAACAGATGGCTACAAGATAGTGGGACAGTTCTATCTTGTCCCCTAATAGCAACTCCTTAGTTTGATTTAGCTTTAAAGGCTTAAACATGGAAAACAATTTACGTTATATGATTTTGTTTTTATTTTTCATTATTTTCTTAACATTAAGATGTTACCTTGAAATAATAATGTTGTTTCTTGAAGCTTCGCTTAATTGCAAAAGCTGCAAAATTATGCTAGTTTATCTGTTTGAAATTAGACTTTGACACCCTTGACTGATCATTAAGAGAGTTGGTACAAATGAATATATCTTATTTATACAGAAGATTATCTTATTATCCACTTTTTTCAACTCCCCGCTTGATAGTTGTACAGCTCCATGACTATTGATTTATGAAAACAGACAGGATTACGTCTACCAAGCTGTACTAGTAGAGTATATAGGAAGAGTAGGTATATAGACAATCTTCAATTACTTTAATATATATGTATTCTTTGTCAAAAATGACGTGCAACTCAATGCACGCGACAAAATTAAAACATCAAAAATGTTATATATTGAAAGAATATGTAATATGAATCTTGTATTTCAATATTCAGCTGCCCGAATTTACTACATTCGCCGAACTAAGAATGTATATGAAATTTTTATACACTCTCCGCAGAGAGCAGCGGTGCTGTCTCGTAAGATCTTATTTCGTACCACACTCGTGAATTTTTGAAACGCTGATTATTTAAATGTCATAATTATTATAGTCAATTTCGCATATCACTTTCTGATATTGCAAGATATAATATCTGCGTCACCACTGACGTCACGGCACGGCATGGGATTGTTACACGGTGAATAGAAATATAAATGAATAGTATTACAATAAAAATAAGTAAAAAATAAAGCGTTAGGCTTAGGTACGCAGTGTCGGCAACATTTAGTATGTCTCGACATTCGTAAAAATGCTGAAACTAGGTGAGGAGCAATGCAAGCTTCACTTCTTCAAATTCAGAAATTCCTATGAGCACTAGGTCATAATCCAACTTTTTCGTCGTCATCTATCGTGAAACGAAGCTATGCACGAGCAGAATTCACGACGGTATTCTTCGGTGTGCCTTTATACGGCTAAGTTGTCGTCAGTATTTGCTTCCATGTAGAGATGTTGATGGCATAAGAGTGGGAACAGAGCCTTAGATCGTTTTGTTACAGTTCAGTTAAAAATTAGTAAATATATTCTAATTTGTTTTTTTGATGAAAAATATAAATGAATAATGACTAATCCTGTTTTTAATTTAAATATTCTACCAGATTCTGTGTCCAATTGTGGTTTGTTACGAACATAAATCTTTTAATTTGGATTTAATACGCTCCTCGACTTTCAATCCAATTGTGCTCATATTTCTGAGGCGATGTTTCTTAATGAGGATTTTCGATTCCCTACGCAATTTAGAAAACCGGAAAATTAGCCTTATCCTGTATCTCTTTACCGCGAATAGGTTTTATTCGACGATAGGATTCTTATTATGAATTAAAATTCAAAGATTTAAAAATCGATTTAAAAATTTATTTATAAATTTATTTAATAGCAGACTACCTATCATTTATAACATTTACTGGTGGAAGGTACCACCCACTCATCTGATATTATACCGCAAAAACAGCAGTACTTGGTATTGTTGTGTTTCGGTGTGAAGGGTGAGTAAGCCAGTGTAATATCACAGGCACAAAGAACATAAAATCATGGTTCCCAAGGTTGTTGACGCGTTGGAGATGTAAGCGATATATATAGATAAGGCCCATATGCTCGTCGGCCTACCAATACCATAAAATTAAAAAAAAACACATTAAAAATGCTAAAGTAACTGTCTATCTGTTACGCTTTCGGCTAAACCACTGAACCAATTTGGATGAAATTTTATTTAAAGCAAGCTTGAACCCCAAGCAAGGACATAGGCATTTTTTAATACATAACACCACCCCTAACACGCGGGCAAAGCTTCGAGTTTCCTAAACTAGTTTTTAAATAAAAAAGAATCGATAGAAATTTTGTACGATATTTTTGAATAAATTTGAGTTAGTATTTTGAAACGGGAACGTAATAATGATAACATATACGAATAATCGAATGTATGTGTTGTTGTTGAATGTGTGTGTTGTCATGGCCACATCAACTCATGCGTTATTTTTGGTTGTCATGGTAACATTTTTGTACAAAAACGAATGACATTCCGAAGGGAGCCGATCGGATATTTAGTTTTATTGTCACTCGAATATGACGCCAGTACTGGTTACAGGCGGGCTTGGTGGACACTCCTGGCTTTAACTGTCGTGGTATGGCTTGGCTTGGGTTGGCTTGGCTTTGCTTATCTCGTCTTGGCATGTGGCTTGGCGATATGTAACGTGGCATTATATAGCGTGGCGTTATGTGGCATGAAATTACAGTTTTTATTAATTTCTGGTTGTAATGAGATTCATATCGACATATTTAAGAATTTAAAGACATTGACTTTTTGTAATTAATGTAAATAGTTCGTGCATGTTTATTTATTAATAATTTATTTATATATTTATAACTATACATATATATTTAAAGCTATGAAATTTAGATTTCTTTTTTTTTTTGGAAAGAGAAAAAATCCAATGCTTGTTTTTTAATTAACAGTGTTTAAACGAATTCATAATTGAAACATATCATGCTAAATATGTCTATACCCAAGATAGCACTGAATTAATTCAACGTTTTAGTTATTCGTTTTTATGTTAAAGTGTGAATTTTGCTAGTATTTTTATAAATAATTATAATTCTATTGCTTAAAGCCACTGTCAAACTAACTTTACTGTCTGTTTGACAGTAATCCTATTGAAAATAAAGCTATTATTTTCTTGTGCTATTTTAGGATGACTTTGAAGTAATACACTATCCTTCTTCCTCACATTTCCTCGGCAAAACGCCAAGTTTTCCTTGTTAATATAGGTCTGCTACGTTTGTATTTTCAACACTAAATGATCGTCATCTTCACTTTTTACCAATATCACAATATTTTCGTACAAAATTATTAATAGTTTGTCGAAACTATTTCTTCGTTATTCTTCATTATTTAAGAAACAGCAGCCATAGGAAGATAATGTTGGTGATGAGAAACTTTTCAACAACAAAAAATAGTACCTAACTCCTGACCCGTTCCTCTCGCACGTGGGCGTAGCCACGAGGGAAAGCTAGTTGAATAATAAAAAGATAATACCTTGCGAGTGGCGGAATGAATTGGTAAATGTAAATTAACAATAACGCTTATAAATTAAAATTAGAATGCACATTTTAAAAAGTATAGACATCGATTTTTTTAAGTCGTTTAAAACTTGGCTTTATTTACGTTTAGCCGTGGTTACCCAGTGTTTAGAATCTTAAAATCTTAACCGATGATTCCGATCCCAGAAATGACTCTTACTCCAACAGTATGACATTTATAGGCTGTTACTTTAAGTTATCATTTATGATATAAATTATATATCCATTGCAATTGAAAGATAAAAATTTAGTAATGCTCTAGACTAATATTTATATATAATTAACCCAAAGGCTGAGTCTAGCGATGCAGAGGCAATAGCATCTTGGGTACAATGCCACAGGACAATCTTTTAGATGGCGTGTTTTTTCTATAAATTTGAAATGCGTATATTATATTATATTTATCTATATCTGGTTGATAAATTATCTTGAATCTAGAATGAAGTCGTGACGCAAGCACGTATTATATACAATGGTATCCTTATTCGAAATTCGAGGATTTTTTAATAATAAAACTGGCTACAGTTCAAACAACGAGGCTTGGCACCAAGAACTCGGTCAAACTATAGTTTCACGTTTCCGAATTCAAATTAGACGCATTGCTGAGAATAAGTATGAGATGCTTAAAAGTTTTACAAATATTTATCATATCCTTATTTTATCATAGTAATACTAAAAAGAGAAATTTAACGGACGATTAACGCAAATAATTTAACGGGGTCGACAAATTTTGGACCCAACTTAATCGCAGTTTGTAAAATACACCAAGTGGCGAGCTGGCCCAGTGTTTGAACACGTGAATCTTAAACGAAGTTTGCGGGTTCAAGCACTGAACAAGCACCACTGAATTTTCATATGCTTCTTCTTCGTGAGGAAATCATTATATATTGGATGAAAATATGTCACATGTGTTTGCACCATTACATACTAATATAATAATATTTAATCAATAAATGACCATGCCAAAAAACCAGAACTAAACCCTGTATTAGGTCTTATCAAGTCACCGGTCTTATATATGTATAATATATTATTATTTATACGTATTCTATGCGTTTACGCAACGGTTATCTGATTGATAATAATACTTTGTAAATTTAATATTTGCGAAGGTTTCCTTTTACCGTGTCACACCAAGTTACAGTTGCCCCTTATTTTTCGTCCACGTTACAGTGATGGCACGTTTTCATCGCTTCAAGGTCTAATTTTACACAGGTATTCACCATAGCAACCGGGACCGGTCATTACCTGCATACATCAGACGGATACATGCTTCGAAGGCCAGCAGGATGGGTATGCCATCTGCGTGCGTACGGTGTCCCTGCTGGTTCGACGCCTCGAGTATCACCTATCAGTATATCGAATGTGTCATTCTCAAAACATAGAAATTTTGTTCTTACAAATAATAAAAATACGAAACCTTGGGTATTTGTGAGATTATAACTCATCACTGTATTATATTGTAATAATATATGTCATAAAATCATCAATTGTATCGTTACTAATTATTATTAATACAAAATGTTATTAGAATTTATTTAACAAAAACGAAGCTAGTGTGTCATACTTGCTTGTACAACATAAATTAATAATTATCATTATACTTTCAAGAAATTTTAATTCCCATAAAACACATACAATTCACTCTCAATAAAAAAACTGACACGATAAAGCAATTAAGCAGACTGTAGTTCGATATTAAAAAAGCAAAAACAAAACGGATACACGAAGCGAATAAATAAATGACATTGCCTGTTGTTGATTAGATAGTACTTCGATAGAAATATTAATTATTGTGCTCTTAACGTATCATTATTTCATTACAATAGCATGCACAGAATATTATACTATCAATAAAAAGTTGAATTACATGAAGCTTAGGAAAACTAAGTTTAAGCTTACCAAAAAATGAAAACAAACAAAATTATTATAATCGTTATAATGAATAGTATAATAATAATAATATTAATAATAATGTTAACGTTTTTGACGCGTAATATAGTATGTATACTATATATAAACTTACACGGCTAACAGGGCAATGGTAACCCATTAACATGGAGACACGGTCAAAAAGAAAACGTATAGAGTCGCTACCCGGGGGTGATCGCCGGGGCACACCTGGAGCTGGCGCTGGGTGTTTCAGCATGCGAACCGTCAGCGATGAGGAGTTGAGCAGACGGGCTCCCACTGACAAAGATGCTACAGCCGAAACCACTGATACAGACAGGACGATTAGCCCTAGCACCATCTCCTACATACCCTCAAATCCATCATCACCTTCAATTTCATCGTCAATATCCATATCACATGAAATTCCACCCATCCCAACTTTGGATGTTGCGCGGGAGGTTAATGCCTGGTTACCCGCGTCCACCAAAGCTGGAAAACCCAGAATACGTATGAAATGGAGCACAACAGTAAACATGTTTATCATGCGTACCTATTACTATATAATCAGATTAGAAACCGATATGACTACCTACAGACAACAATTGCATGAACATTTCTCCAGAAAATACCCAGAAATAATTGTTAATAATAATAATAATAATGTCCTTAAGACCGATTTCGGCAACGGCGGCCAATCTAAAGAGAGATTAGCCAACTACGCAGGAGATATTATAGTGTACAAGTGTGTGCGCAAACACAAGTGCACTCTCTATTTCCTAACTCTCATAATCCGATGGGAAGGCAATCCGACACGACCGGAAAGAGTTCAGGTGCAGGGACCAACGGCTTTACGTGCTTTCCGAGGCACGGGAGTGTACACACATCCAACTTCGAAACTCCGGGCCGCTACTGAGAATTTTCTGATAGAAAAACCCAATAACTTTATAGTGGCCCAACCTGGGAATTGAACCCAGGATCTCCCGGTCTGCTGCGTCATATCAAGCCACTAGACCAACGAGGTAGTTTGTAATCAATATTACATTGATTAAATGAATGATATTTTTGATTTTGTTTTTTTGAAAATATTATGAACAGGGCAAAAGAATCATTAATCACGTTACGTTTATAGTCCGAAAGCGAAATAACACTAAGCGAATATGATAGTGTACACACAAAAACCCTATACATCCCATAATAGTGGCATTCACATCAATCATTCATTTCTTGCTCCGTATGCATTACACCATCCATCATGGGATGACGTCACAGCGTCTCTAGCTGTGCTGACAGACATCATTGATATAATGCTATATGTATGTAAACCACGAAATTTTGATAAATTAGCATTTTCACGTTAAATTTATATTTGAGTCACTGCTAACGATGAAATATTCTATAGATATTATCAACAATTCTTATAACACTATTAATTAGGAATACGTAAATTATTATTTATATATAAGGTATCAGATAAAATAAAGAAAAATAATGTGTGGAACACACAGCGAAAATGTGTTTCTTGAGCTTAGAGCGTATAAAGAAAATTCTTAAGAATTTAGGAAGGCGTACCCAACATGTTTTGTTATATCACATTTAAAGAGCCCTTGCCTCCACAGTTGACGCTAGTTCGACGGGAAAGCCCGGTAAGGAGTCTTTCCAAAGCTGGAAGTCTCATGCGTTGACACATAAACCTTTCAAATGTTAGAGAAATCGCAGCAAAGTCGAAAATTACGGCGAGAAATGCTATAGCAAGAAGCAGCGCAAATATATATTTCTTATTTCAAATTTTATATCTGTTTCTTTATTAATTGTTGAAACACTTGGATACTGGAGTGATGTTTTATTGAAGAGAGGTCGGTCAGTACGACGCTACTCTGATGGAAAGTGAATAACCACCGCCCAAGGACATCTGCAGTACCAGAGGACTTACAGGTGCGTTGTTGGCCTGATAGATGTTATGATGGTATATATCCTACCAGTGATAGGTATATTTCATCGACATTTTTATTAAACAAGATTATTATTCTTCCCACTAATCAACCTGTTTATTAATATTTCTAAAATTTTAATTCAAAAAATAAAATAAATTTCTTAGGCAAAAATACAAATAATTCCCTTGATACCATTAATATAATTGATATAAGAATCTTTGTAAAAATATTTATTTATTTTAATTAAAGCGATTTATTATGTTTTAATTAAAGCGATTACACCCAACGGGAATCTTAGGGATGTTGCTTTTGGAACTAAGCCAATACCATGTAAAGTTACACCATTATTGTAATCTGACATTATGCTCATGTGTCATGAAGGCAGTTTGTGCAACCTGTTAGTGAAATAAATTAATATACATATATATCGTTATAAACATGATACTAAAACGAATCGCATGTGTGTCTTTCCTGCTAAGTTATCGACGTTTGCTTAATATATTTTATGATACTATATACTAACCGATGGTCCAATAATTAGTATGATATCCTATAATGGAATTCTACGTACGTTATTATTAAAATAAATATGTATTAAGTGAATAACAAACCTGGTATATATATTGTAAATGAGATAACATTGATTCGTAATAGTTAACAAAAGACAGTCATGGATATTAATTGAAGGTGACGAGTGCAAATCCAGTTCAGCCCAAGAGTTTTTCTGATGACTAGTATAATTACAGGCACAGGGTTCAATAAAGGGTTCCCAAAGCATGACGATGCCTGGTTTGAAGTACTAAAAGAAAAACGCGTTAGGCGTCATGAGCGGGCTTCAAACCCCCGCCCATCTGGGGGCGCATACACTTGTCGGGAGTCCGGCCGAAGGATCCTCTTTCGCATTGGGCTCTTTAGTCATGAACGCAAGTGCCTTCGTGATGCTGCTTGAATCATATGTCAGAGATGCAGAGGCCTATATAAAAGTTGGTGACTCTCAAATGCCAGTTTGCAAGTTTCCCAGTTTAAAAAAATCATATTGAAAAATTAACTAACGGTGTTACGTTTAATTAATCCTGTAAAATAACGATTCACAAGTGTCAATAATATACTTGAATAAATCTTTTTTTTATTTATATTTTACTTTTCTGCTCGATAAAACTATAATATACGAAAAAAAACTCTCCTCCTGAAAATCAAGATATCCACGCACATGGGAAAAGCTGATATTAGCAATCAGAATGTGTGTGTTTGTAAATGTGTGTTTGTGTGTGTGGGACCTTGACAATCAGACCCTGCAAATAAGGTCAGGTCATTTAGTATTCATTCAATCCTATCAAATTGAATCCTTGTGAAAAGTATGCCTGTAAAACTTTAGTTTCAGTTTTATATTTCTAATTATATTTATTTTCTTATGATATGATGTAGAAAATTCGTACATTTTAATTTAGTCAATATTAATTACTACAACTGCATCGGTCCGTGCGAGTTGGAGCCTTTTAATCTGTAAAACAATTAAATTAGTATGAATACAATTTTCTCACAAAGGAATGTGTACTTTGTAAAATGGTTTTCTATTGATTAATTATCTTACCTGTAAAGTTTTCCTTTGTGTTGAGAGAAATTAATATAATTTCATTCTTTTATTCTTTCTTTCTAAGAGCTAAATTTATAACTGTATATATATATGTATATAACTGACACTACTAGAAAACAAAATATTTTGATATTCCAATTTTATCAGATATTTTGATTCTTGTAAACATGTCCTGTTTTTTTACTAGAATTCAAATCTGGGATTTTGATATCTGCAACAATATAAACTAGCAATGGACCAAACCAAGTGGTTGAAATCAGTTTAAAATACCTTAAAATTATCTTTAGAATAATTCGATAAAACCTCACTAACCTTGACCTCCTTGACAAAAATTAAATCGAATGGAATACCAACATTTGCATATCATTACCATAACCGTAAAGACTTTATTATATTCCATAGGATGTGCGAAGGGCTGGAAAAGGGTTAAAGAGTTTTTCGATAAAATCAATTTTTATTTTTATCGCCTCGATTGAAACGAATATTATTTTTACACAATGTGTTGGAAAGGTTATAAATATCGATAAAAACACCTAATACTAATTTCAATTGTGAATTGATTGTCTATGCATATTCCATTAAAGGAATAAAATTTGTATATTTTTTATCATTAATCGTGTACAAATTAATATTATCTACTAAAATAGTTTGAAGGTTGGAATAAATAAATATAAAATTGCTTGGATAATAATGAGAATATTCTATTAAGCAATAACTACCAACAAAATTAACTTATTTGTAGTAACGGCTTCAATATAATTAATTTTAAACGATAATAACATGCTACTAAAAAGAAATAATGAAATTAGCAAACAAATAGAAAACGACGCTGTAAAAAGGCAAAATATAATTAAATTTATTTTAACAAGAAGCAAATTATGCTGATAAAGAAATAAAATTTCAAAGGCGTTAAGCTCAACAAAGGAGAAGAAAGGCGTTGACAAATCCAATTCATTCATTAGGTCCGCAATTATTGCGTTTGCGAGAGTAATTTTTCAGTTGCTTATTTACGGACCACTAACAATAGCTTGTCGAGTATAACGCGTTCATCAAATGTTTCTTTGAATTTATTTTAGGTAAGCATAACAAGAAGTACCACTTACATAACGCTCATTGCGTTGCCAACCATATGGTCTTAGGTGTTATGTATCTTGTGCCATTAATTATACCAACTGACTCACACATTCATAGAAAATAGGCTCAGGCTACTAGCTGACTTAACTTACACTTTCATTGCGTCGCCTACAATGTGGTCTGAGATAATAATTTAGTGGCTCGGCCACACACTCGCAAAGGATCAATGCCATGTATTGATCTTTACTGGAAGAATTCTCAAGCAGACCAGCCTACACAAAGGGCATCGGTGTCAATTATTTAATTTTTTCAACATCAGGAATCATCATAATCAGCAGAATATTAAAATATGTATTAAATTATTCACTTTCATAAATCATAATGAACTCATTAAATTAATACGTATAAATATAAGCGTAAATTCAAATTAGTTCAATCATTTACTATAAACAGTGGAATTAAAATATACCCAATAATATTCGCCTCTTAAGCGAAATTACAAAACCGTTAACAGTTTTAATAGCTACATTGGGGTTATACATAATGATTGTTGCCAAAATTGCAATTTGAAATTGAACTTGAGTATTTTACACGTGAAATTAGTTTCAGCTTACCCAGCCGTAGTTTCGAAATCGTTTTCACTTTATGTAAACGCTATAATAGTAGATAAATTACAGAGTACAAGCAAATTGATTGTGAAACGTCAAACATATATAACGAGAATTACGAAATAGTATTAATAGGTAACGAAATAAATCTATAGAAATAAATAAAATTATAATAAGTGTCGGTTCGTAAATTGAAATTATTTGGTGGTATATATTTTAGAGCTTTGTGCAAGCATGTCACGATATTAGACCACGATAGATATTTTTATTGTAATGTCTAGTGAGCGCTTTCTCGTTATTATTATTTGATGCAAATTTAATGTTTCATCTAACCTGTTTTACCTGAACACCATAAATTCAATCATTTTCAAAACGAAGGTAGCTACGGCGTTTGAATTTTAGATATTAATTGAATTTCACTTCTCGTTCCGTTTTCTTTACGAGGGTGGGGTGGTTGAGTTATATTCACGTTACCGAATTAGCATTTGGAAATAGTGATACAGAAATTGAAATTGGAAATGGTTTGAATAAAAATGTAATAATAAGAACTATTACGGGGTGTAAGGGGAGTCGACAACAACCTAGGCTCCCTACCGTCAACCTCACCTGCTCGTGGTGCATCCTGCTAATCAACGAACGAGGCTCTGGCGACCGAAATCGTGGCGGTATAACCACACAAATGCTGGAATCCGAAAATGCTAATCCTGATAGCGGGCAGCAGCGCTATTAGTGAAAGATTCCAGCCACTGCGGTCACCAACCCGCCTGCCAAGCGCGGTGACTATGGCAAAAACCCCCCTATGAGCGACGACTCAAATTCACGGCCCCCAATTCCCGGTAATCGCACTATTCCTGGCCACGGTACCGGCCATGGTAACGGTGCGATGGGGGGTGCTAAGAATCCCCGGGCTACGGCAGGGTACCACAAACGGCGACTGTTTCTGGCCACGTATAATGGACGCTCTCTACGGCTGGATGAACACCTGACAGAATTGGAAGTAGAGTTAAGTCGTATTAACTGGGATATAGTAGGTCTATCAGAAATCCGAAGACAGGGCGAGGACACGATGACACTAGATTCCGGTCACTTACTCTACTTCCGAGAAGGACACCAACCATCCCAAGGTGGCGTCGGCTTTTTGATCCACAAGTCACTCAGAAGCAATGTCGTGGAGGTTGGCAGTGTGGCAAGGGTGGCATACCTTGTCTTAAAGATAACCGAGAGGTATGCCTTGAAGGTAATACAAGTGTATGCCCCAACGTCTACATACACTGACGAAGAGGTCGAAGCCATGTACGAAGACATAGTGAAAGCTATGTCTCGTACCAGTACCTTCTACACAATTGTTATGGGTGACTTCAATGCCAAAGTGGGAGTACAAGAAGATGGTGAATCGAGGGTAGGAAAATTCGGCTATGGGCACAGGAATCATCGGGGGCAAATGCTGGTAAACTTCCTTGAGGCTCAGGGATTATTTCTGATGAATTCATTTTTCCAGAAAAAGCCCCAAAGGAAGTGGACCTGGCGAAGCCCCGATAACGCAGCGATGAATGAGATCGACTTCATTTTATCCAATAAGCGCCAAATATTCAGGGATGTCTCCGTGATCAACAGGGTAAACACTGGAAGTGATCACCGCCTGGTAAGAGGCACCCTGAATATTAACACTAAAATAGAACGATCGCGGTTAATGAAGTCGACTCTTAGACCAACTCAGCCCCAAGTCGAAGCTGGTTGCGAAAGCTTCCAGTTGGAACTACAGAACCGATTTGCCATGTTGGAAACCAGGCAGGACATTGACGACGCCACCAATAGTCTGGTGCGTGTCATCCGCGAAGTGGGCCAAAATTACTTTCGACAAAAGAGCAATGGACGTAAGTCGAAGCTCTCAGGCGAGACTCTGAACGAGATGACGAGAAGACGAGAACATCAGAATATGACGCCATCTGAGTGTCAGGCACTTAACAGGAAGGTTAAAAAACTAATAAGGCGTGACACAAGACGAGCTAATACCCGGAATATTGAAGATGCCATAGCACTCAATAGGGGCTCAAAGGTTCTTGCAAAGTCACATACCTCCTGTTGTCACCTGACAAAACTCAGAACCACACAAGGCACAACCGTCACCTCAAAACCAGAGATTCTCGCTGAAGTCGAAAAGTATTATGGCGATTTATACTCATCACGAGTACCTCCACCTGAGTCCCACAGTGCGGATGACCCACGAGCCAGACTGACACGCCACCTATCAGACGATCTTCCCGACATCGATTTGGGCGAGATTAGGATTGCTCTCGGACAACTTGGAAACAACAAGGCTCCAGGAGATGACGGAATTACCTCAGAGCTTCTTAAAGCAGGAGGCACACCAGTTCTGAGAGAGCTGGCTAACATCTTCAATTCCGTCCTCCATAATGGTACTACACCGAAGACATGGAGCAGAAGTGTGGTGGTTCTGTTTTTCAAGAAGGGTGATAAAGCTCTTCTGAAGAACTACCGCCCCATTTCACTTTTAAGCCATGTTTACAAGTTGTTTTCGAGGGTAATCACGAATCGTCTTGCCCGGAAATTCGATGACTTCCAACCCGTTGAGCAGGCTGGGTTTCGAAAAGGCTTCAGTACCGTAGACCACATACACACACTTAGGCAAATAATACAGAAGACCGAGGAATATAATCAGCCTCTATGCCTAGCGTTTGTGGACTACGAAAAAGCCTTCGATACCATTGAGACCTGGGCTGTTCTGGAATCCATGCAGAGGTGCCTAATTGACTATCGGTATATCCAGGTGTTGAAGTGTTTGTACGAAGCCGCAACTATGACCGTCCAAGTACAAGATCAGAGCACAAGACCAATCCAATTGCATCGCGGGGTAAGACAGGGGGATGTAATCTCCCCGAAACTTTTTACCAATGCATTGGAGGACGTCTTCAAAACGCTCGATTGGAACGGACGCGGCATTAATATCAATGGCCAACACATTACACATCTGCGATTTGCCGACGACATTGTCATCATGGCGGAGACTCTGCAGGATTTGGAAGAGATGCTAAACAACCTGAGCGATTCTTCGAGACGAGTAGGTCTCGGGATGAACATTGAAAAGACCAAAATTATGGCAAACAATCATGTATCCCCGGGACCAGTGGTCGTAAATGGCTCTCCACTTGAAGTTGTGCAGGAATATATCTACCTGGGCCAAACTATACAACTTGGCCGGCACAACTTTGAGAAGGAGGCTAAAAGAAGAATACGTTTGGGCTGGGCGGCATTCGGGAAGTTGCGTCATATTTTTGAATCGTCGATCCCACAGTCGCTTAAGACCAGGGTCTTTAATCAGTGCGTCCTACCTGTGATGACTTACGGTGCCGAAACGTGGACACTCACCGTAGGACTGGTCCACAAATTTAAGGTCGCTCAGCGAGCGATGGAACGCGCGATGCTTGGGGTTTCTCTGGGCGATAGAATCCGAAATGAGGACATTCGCCAGAGAACTAAAGTCACCGACATCGCGCGGAGAATTAGCTCGCTGAAGTGGAAGTGGGCTGGTCATGTCTCCAGACGCATTGATGGCCGATGGAGCCGACACGTGTTAGAGTGGAGACCGCGCTTAGGCAAACGTAGTGTAGGGCGCCCTGTGACAAGATGGACCGACGATTTGAAGAAGGTGGCAGGCACGGGATGGATGCGGACTGCCCAAGATCGGGATGGTTGGCGTTCTATGGGGGAGGCTTTCGTCCAGCAGTGGACGGCAAAAGGCTGAATTCAATAAGAACTAACATAGCAAACTTTGTTACGAAAATGCAAAAAACAACAAACTTTAGAATTGGTTTAGTTTTCAGTTCAACAATACCAGTGGACGTCACATTAGGTGGCTTGTATGAGACCATTAGAAAGTTAATTGACAAAGTTTTATATATACTGAGTATATAAAACATTTTATGTTATGAAATAAACTTAAAAATATAAAATATGTATAAACAATATAAATAAATAATTACAATGAATGACACGAGATGTTATGTAACAGTTTTGTGACATTGTTTTTAGTTTGTGTTAATACATTTTGCTCGTGGGTTTAAAAGTTGGTTTAAGTATTGGTTCTTGAACATTAACCGTGGCTCTAAGCATTTATTCTTTAAATATAGCGTACTTGTCTTTAGATTGTAAAATATGTCCATGTTTCGGCAAAATATCTTTAAGTATAAAGATATATGGGAACATTTTAGTACTCCACTATTTATATAGGTAGGTGGGTTGGAAAGTTGGGTTTAACGTTATCCTTAGTACAGGATCGTTGTGACGCAATGCGCACCTTCTTTTCAAGTAAGCGTTGCTAGGGCTAGAAGAGTTATCTGTATCGTATCAGACGTCAAGTTGTGAAAATATAAGACGGGTGCCTATTTCATTGTACAACCGAATAATGGAAATATAAAATGTAATGGTGTATCTGTCAGTAGCGCATGTGATCGTTTGTCTAGCGACTTTCTTGGTCTCTTGGTCTCAGGACAGCGCCAGCGCCGGACGTACGCACTGACTGATTTAATAAAATCAACAAATTGGACGACAATGGCGGCCATTAAAATGGCAATCCATTTGAATCCGCGACATATATATTATTATTCTGGCAAAGCCACTGTGCCATGTTGAATTTTTATCATTTTTTTTTCTTTTACTTATTTTAAAATGATAAAGTAATAGACATGTAAGTATTTTTATTTGTTAAAACACACACCTGTTTTAAAATATCACAACGATATATTATAATAATTTATAAAATGCTTTTACCTTTTAAGCTTAGTACGGCTTAATAGGGTTTGTGTTACCAAAGTTAGGCGCTAAGCTTTGAACTCGTCTCTTGAGAAAATTCTATGAACTTTTTTCTGGCTCGGTCAATGAACTAAGTACACCATACATGCACCATACACTTACTTTAACATAATTTAATTATGTTTCAATTTATTTGATGGCCTGTGTAGTGTCGATTTCTGGTCAGTAACAGTAACAGTAACGGCTAAGGCCTCCTCTCCCTTTTTGAGAAGTAGGTATGGATTCTTATTCCACCACGCTACTATAATGTGGGTTGGTGGAATAAACATCCTTCACCGTATAGCACGAGATGAATTATAATCACAAATTAAGCACATGAAAATTCAGTGTTGCTTACCTGGGTTCGAAGCCACGATCATCGGTTAAGATTCACGCGCTCTTTTTGGGCCATATCGGCTTTTTTTCTGGTCATTAGCAACTAAATATATACGATGAGTTTGGCTGAAATTATTTAAATAGTTTAAATGTAAACTCATCCTTGAATTTTTATACAAATTATTTATTCATGTTGTATTGTACAAAAAAATATACATATAATTTTTTTTATTTAAATTTAAGTAATTTTTGTAAGCTTTTAAACAAATAACTTTCCTAACACGTCTCACGTGTCTTTATAATATGCTCCGCTTTTTGTCAATTTGCCTCGTGTCTACATTTGAGTTTAATAAAATATCTCGTTACTTTTAAATCTTTGTTTTGTTTCATTTTAATCCAGTCCTTATATCAAGTGATAATTCAATTCGAACATAAACAGTTTCTAAAGTTGCTCTTTGAATCAGAATAAAATCGATTGAAGCAATCCTTGAATGAAAGGAGAGGATTACACGAGGAGAGACGATCCACAATTAGTCACAATAAGATGAATGAAATCTAACCAAACAATGCCAAGAATTCAAATAAGCTTTTGCTTTGAAAGAAAATTCAACCTGCAATTTATGCAATAAAACAAGGTAGCAATTTAAACCAATCCTGATTGAGTTTGCTTTGGGAAAATTTACTTTAGCGTATGAATACACGGTGAAAAAGTAACTTAATTCAAATGAATTCACAGTTGAATTATAATAAACTGTAGCTTACGATATCACGTGAAAATACAATTATTAATGCATTATATGCTTCAAAATTATGACATCACATTAAAGAGTAAGTTAATGTTGAAATGGAAAATGAAACGATGACTACAGATGAGGACAAACTTATCTGCAGGCTCGTAACTGCGGAGACTTTTAAATTAAGCGTTTAAAATGTAAGTGGGAACATGATATGGGAGAAATAAAGTTCCAACTGGAACGGATTAAGCCAAGAACGGAATTTCATTAAAGTGCATATTACGCCCGTTTGTATAATGCATGGAAAATTGCTCGAATCTGGTAACCGACGACCAAATTGACGATGCTCTATGAGAGTTTTATAATGACGCTATTAATCTTTGTCAGCTGCTTTCAAACCTAGTAATTGAACATGGCTTTGCTTTATGGAATGCGTTCATAAGTTTTATTAGCTCAGTGAAGCTATATCTGAAGTGTATTAATTATCAGAAAAATATTTTTGGATCAAATCTATTATACTGAACATAGATATTACAACTGTGATACGCATTGATTCTATTCTCAATATTTATTTAGTGTCAATAAATAATGCTTAGTTTCATTTTAAAAAATATATGTATTTAATTTTTTTTTTAAATTAACTATACATTGAATCCTCTAGCAATTAACAAGAAAAAATAACCCCATACATTCAATTTACCGAGCCGCTGTCCAATATGATTTTTATATATGATTAATGGAAAATTAAAAAATGTTAGTAATTATTGTTAATCAAAAAAATGAAATATTACTTAAATATTTATTTAAAAATTAGTAAAAGAATAGTATTTTATGAGTTTAGTATTGTATTTATATATCAATATTTTATTTGTAACTGTTAATACTAATTTTTTAATTTCGAAAATTAGTTATCTTCAATTTATGCATGTAATATGAAATCTCGTTTATGACATTAAAATGAAATTACATATCAAATTTATATAAAATTGTAAAATTATAAATAATTTGCAAGCCCATAAGAGAACGATATGGAATAATACTATTTTTAATTGTGAATCTTTTATAATAAGTAAGCATCTTTTATAATATGTGGCAAATTGATTTTGAATAGTAAACAATACAATACCAAACAATAATATGGGTTTTCCTTTTTGCAAAATACATATTTAACATATATTGCAATAATAATTTGAACAAAATTGTTAGATATCAGCTGCCTTCAAGAAACGTCAAAATATGTAATAAAAGAAAATGGTGTTTTATCTTCCAAATATTATTGTCATCGAACAGATCCGAATCTCTGAAACACTTTCAAGCCATTCCAGTTATTTCATTTCCAATCACCAGCAATCTTCAACCCTTCCCAACGCAAATGGAATCGATAAAATCCGCTCCAAATATCAGAAGCGACGATAAATCGTATGCAGCGTCTTTTTGAGGAAATTTCTTGCATAGAATTGCATATCTTTAGCACTATTGAACTTACAAATCGAATTTTATTCAAGTCATATAATAACATATTTATTTTATAATAAATTTTGTAACATCTAAAACATTGTTCGGGTCATACAAATGTTTGTTATTTCTGAAAGACCCGGTTTGGTCTTTATTTTTATTGTTCAAGATAATAGGTATATATAAAACAAATAATATTAATAATAGCTTCAAAAAGTATTATCGTTTTCTTTCGCCACGTGGGATTTAAGAAGAAAAAAATAAATTGAAGCAAGAAGTTTTACTGATAAAATTTTTGGCACAAAATACCCAATGCGATGTCAGTTCCACCCTCAGTAACTTAAGCTGGCCCGACGGCGGCGCCTTGCGTGATCAGAAATCTGAGAGGGAGAAACGTGTTTTAATCTTCCAACTTTCCTTATACCTATTTACCCCAAGTTGTTGAAGAATCGATTAACCTTTAGGCGATGTTTAATGAAAACTTAAAAAAATTGGGTTTGCATTAAATGTCTCGTAAAGTAAATGTTTTTTTTTTAATAAATAAAACAGTAACGTTTTGATATCTAAATAATTAAAGTAAAAATAAATCATAAAATGAAAACATGCAAGCAAACGAATGAAGAAGATAACGTAAATGTTTATGCTATTGTGATAAATATTCCTTTAGATGAGAATGGGTTAGAGTACTATTCCGGAATACATTTGCCGCTTACAGTCGTACGTGAACTCTTCGTACGTGTGAAACCACGCCAAACATATTTCCTCGTGGCATTGCCACAATATCTTGTTTATTTTCATCTGTATATTTATGAGCCAACATCTAAAGCAGTGGCGTAGAATTTCAAGTTTTCTCTTTGACTTTTCTGAGTAACTGTGATGGCACAACTTCTCGATGAGCATTACTGTCTATAATACTTTTGAAAAATTCCGTATAGGATAAAATATCTTCAGCAACTTTAAGAAAAAGTAAATTTGTATATCGATATCTTAAAAAAGGCATGAAAAATCCATTAAAGAGCACCACAGTTGAGTCGTCCGAATTGCGAAGGTATAATTTTTTTTCGCTTAAAATGGTTCCTTTTGTTCGCAATTCAACGGTTAGTACGAAAAAATATCAAGTATTCGTCGCACGGAGACGTCGGGAAACGGGTAATGGAGCGTAGTCCCGCCTATTAAGAATTTAAAAAACCTTGCAGCGATTGTTTTGCACCCGCCTCGCCACATGTTTGAATTTTATTCTATGGCTCCTGAGGTTCACTCGTTTCAGTTGAACTTTTTTAGCTACTAGAATACTTTTTCTAGTTTTGTTTTTTAAATCACTATGTTCTCGCTTAGTTTCGTACTCGTTTCGAAAATTGTTTTTGTTGGTAATATTACTACAAAAACGCCGTAACATTTTATTCTTTTCTTATATATTTTATTGTATGATTGATTATATCTACGAGTAAGTGTATATATAAGTGTATAGGTAAGTTTATAAATGTACATATTGTTTATTATTAATCTGACATAAGTCTAAATCTTACCAGATTAATTTTGGGTCTAGAACTCTAGACGATTTATCAATGACGTTAATCTTTCCAGCGTATCAGATTAGAACACGACCATTCCATTACAGAGGCTTATCGCTTCTCTGATGCCATTAATAATAAACAATTAGTTAATTGATTTAAGCACATACTCCCTTTTGTCATCTATAATTGATATCGATGCAATAATACGTTACTGGTTATATGTATGTGGACTTTTATATAATTAACGCGGTCCGTTCGCGGAAGTAATGTAATATATTTCATGAATTTGAAGCGTGATATGTTTGTTTAATCCCTAAAAAGTATATTAGCAGAAATTTACTGCAGATCCACCATAGGATGACCTTGAGGATTTAAGGATTAGAAATGTTCACAATAAATTCAAATTCTCGCACTATTAGTTTTAGTGCCTAGTCTTAATTACGTAATTAAGGTCATCTTCAAATTTCAAGTCCCTATATTATTTATAGTTTATGCTGTATGTTGATAGTCACGCTATTGCCTCTTACGTACTATTACGAACGACCAAATAATTAGGTAATATTTTGTATTTCATAATATAACATTTAATTTCTTAAAAGTTGCATTGCTTATTTTAACTTATATTTAATAATGATTTATGTTTATATTGATAATGATTTCTCATTGACATAATTTGTTTTACAACGAGATACATTTTTATTTACAATAATATCTAGGTGTTTTTAGATTTTCTTAGTTGGCCACACTGTAACTGACTAATTATTTAAACTACAACGTATTTTATATTTTGTAGACTACAGTTTATGTTAAAGTATATACGCGTATATTCAATTAACGTTAAGACTTAAATTTATGTTGATTGGATAGAATAAAACAGAATATTATCATTCTAAAACCTTTGTCATATAGAGTAACAGCCTGTGAATGTTCCACTTCTAGGTTAAGACCTCCTCTCTTTTTTGAGGAGAAGGCACTGCGGGTGGTTTGGGTTGGTTGGTTGGGTGGCAGAATTTCGAACAGAGTTTTAGTAAAATTAGACACAATCAGGTTTCCTCACGATGTTTTTATTCACCGTCAAGCACGAGACGAATATAAACACAATTTAAGCACCTGAAAATTCAGTGTTGCTTACCCGAGTTCGACCCAACGATCATCGGTTAAGTTAACCCTTTGTCATACTAATATTACAAAGTTAACAGTTTTGTTTGCTTGTTTTATTTTTGTTCAGATAAAAGCAGCGATGCAACCGCACATTGCAAACTTCTAATATCGCGTCATCAATTTCGCCAATATTAATGATTCATTTAATTAACAATTTATTAAGTTAGTTAATTATCGCTCATCAAATAAACCGCGTGTTCATTATCAATATCAAATCGTATATTATTATATAGTATTTGTAACGAGGTCATTATTTAAAAGTATATTGTTTTTAGAAAGAATTATTTGAAATTGTGTTTTTTGACAGTTAATTATTAACAATTTATTTTATCATTAACTTGCAACAGAGTTTTAATATCAATTAGCTATGTCACGTATACCTGAATACAAACACCTAATTAACTACTAAAACGACTGATAAGAAACTTCGAAGTTTAGTTTATACTTTAAGATCTTAAGTATACATGAAATATAAATTATTATGTCAACGTAGTCGTAGAGAAAACAGTTCGGGTACTTTTCAAGTAAGCGCTGCCAAAAGTGTTAGAGATATATGAAAAGTTCGCATGAATATTTGTAGAACTTCCAAACTTCTACAGAGAAGTCAGCGACTTTATATATTTATCGCTTATTGATATAAATAAACAATTTTATTCATGTTAAAAAATGGAAAAAATTATATAGATATCACACGTATATTATATTTGTTACACGATATTAATCCTTATCGACATAAGTAATTATGACGATATAAAAAATCATAATACAGACTGCCCTGGCCTGCGAAGTAAACAGTAATACATTATCACTGACTAACAGCCAGTATCACTTGGGACTATGTAAATTCTAACGATAACCCATACACACAAATCTGTTAAGGCATATACAAGTTACGGTGGAATAAAAAAACTCACATACGTACATAATTTACGCATCGTGAAAACATAACACTTCTTTATTGGTCAAACTAATTATTATTAAAAGGTTTTTTTTTCAATTCGATTCGATTTAAATAACTTCTGTGGTAGAAGTTTATTTAAAATTATTTAAATAAATGCGTGGGACAAACTCTAAAATATATTAGCCCAGGATGTGGAATCGATACCTACTTTAAGTAATATAATACTTTAAGTAATATCATTAAAAATAAATCCTAAGATTTATCCTGCTCCATGTGAACACGTGAAGCTAGTATTATATAAAACAACTGTTGTTGCAACAGGCATACTTAGACGACCGATGACTTAGGACATGACCAGCTTAGTCCAGATTTTTCATGGCTTTTTTAGCATTTGTGATCTGTAGTCAAGTTCATAATAATGGTATTATCGTATAATAATAACATAGTACTAAAAAAGTCAAAATTGATAACGTTATAGCCGTCGATGTTGTTATTCATAAATATATTTTATTATTCTAATATTTCCGTCCAATTGTTACGTTTTTGTGGTTAGCTAGTTTTCTTACGACATGTAAATATTTCCCCAATAAAAACATGATGGTTGTAGCTTACATCGTACATTCAAACGTCGGTCGGACGCCCCGGGGGATGTCTCAGTCTCCATTGTTGTATTCAAGTGCAAACATCTGAATTAAGAATGGTACCTCGTCGAGGATGGTTTGTTTACTTTTTACTTAAGGGAATAGAACGTCATTTTTATATAACATTTTTATTTCGACTTCCTCGGTGAAACAATAGATACAACCCTATACAATGTATATGTTTCTACAACGGATTTCAAGAAAATGATGATCAAATAAAGTGATAAGAACGTTAGTGTACTAAACAAAAGCTAATGACCTTGGGATTAAAACTCTCGACCGTTTCAAACACTAAATTATTATTGTAAATAAAATATGTTTTTAAAAAATAAATATAATTCAATGGATTTTCATTCGATAGATTTTTGCAGGTCTGACTTCTTTGACAATTATTAGACACATTTAACGATTGTAAAAGTTTTACTTCTATATTGAGTAAAATTTATGATTTGATTTTATATTTTTTAATTAGTGGAAAGGTTTTTTAAAGCTAGTTTGAGCACCTTATAATTTAGTGTTATTCGACTGGAGGTGACTTTTTCCTATATATGCATTTTTAGTCAGCATGTCTTTGTAAATAAAAAAACAATTATATATAATTTTAACCTCAGTTTCTTGTTACGTAAATTATTTTAGAAGTTCGTTTTTCGTTTTGCAGTTCGTTTTATAAAAATGTTTACTCATGTATGTTTAATTTCATGTTTGTTAGTTATCGAGGTTGATTGAATATTATATATCTTAAAAAAAAATCTTTACTTAACTTCTTAATTCTTCTCACCGGTTCATCCAGTAATGAAGATTCTACTGAGAAGACAAAACAAAGAAGGCAAAACACTCAGAAGTTACTGACAGTTATATAATTAAATATCAAGAAATCCTCAAATCATCAAAAAACTAACTACACGTTTTTAAAAAATGAACTTTTAAAATGTTAAATATATCTGCGACCTCTTTAATAAAGAGGAAGAGAAATTATAAGCGAGTTACATGATCCTAATTGATGTGAGCATTATTACCGTCTCTATGGTAATATTAATAAAGCACAAATTACTTGTTTTACTCTGTTAGAATAAGATTCGGTTTTGCTACAGTTTGATTATATAAACCAACGGATATATATTAAGTGAAATCCCTTCTTTGGTATTGTATATAATTAGCATTATGTTATTAATTATATTATCCCTTTATAAATTATCTCTCTCTCCAAAGCCAGCAAACACTCAACGATGAGAGATAATTAATTAAAAATATTGTCAAGTAAAATGATTGCGTTAAATTTTCACTTTCTTATAAAATAAATTATGAGATATTGCGCTTAAGAACTAATTTCCTTCAACACGTTAAATAAGCATCTTATTCTTTGTAAAACACTATTCAGTATTTGAATATAAACGTTTCTATATTATGATAATTAATATTTACACGTTCGTTTAAAAATAATAATGTATTCTATACATACAGTCAGGTTATAAGCTATATCTTATCTATCTATCTATATTCTATCTATATCTCTATTTCAAATTTCATCCATTTTTGCGTGATTAAGTTAGATATATCCAAACATAGTAATTCTTATAATATTAGCAGAATTATTCAGCATTGAATCTTGTAAAAATATCTATTGTAAGCATTAAGATATATAGCGTCCGAGATGTTTGTAAAAAAAAAAACATAACTCAAGCAGTTTCTGCTTACTTAACATTATCGTAATGCTATGTTATTAAATCTTTTATATTTTACTACCGAATAAAAAAAGATACAAAGCGAGATTGTCGTTTTATTATTTGTCAGAACGAACATCGTCAGAGTTTACTCGTATCTTTTGCCAAATAGTAT
This sequence comes from Nymphalis urticae, assembly GCA_905147175.2. Taxonomy (NCBI): domain Eukaryota; kingdom Metazoa; phylum Arthropoda; class Insecta; order Lepidoptera; family Nymphalidae; genus Nymphalis; species Nymphalis urticae. The sequence continues at coordinate 11,649,438 of LR989991.1, forward strand.
TAACATAAATAACATGAATTCGGTTGAAAAAAAATAACGCTCTATACATTTGGGCAAACATGTATTAAATCGAGACAAATATTGTCTAAGGATCATTCGAATCAGACGTTATCTTGGGGACGCATTGAGTTCTTAATGGCTTTAAAAGTAATGATGATTTGTATTCGGTTCTTATTTAACGTGAAAATCTATATGGGAAAGCATTACGTAATAACATTAGTCGATTTATAAGATAACCGTGAAACCTTTAGTGTGCTAAGACATAAAAAAAAGATAAATTTTACTAACTGTATAACTATTCAAAGTTATATATCCATTAAAATATGTTTATCTGGATCTTTATAAAATAAGTGTGTAATGTAAGTAACATTAATCAATCCGTACATCGCCAATGAGCCACAATCAAAACTAAAATGTCATCATTTTTGTACCTATAATTACACTGGCTTACCCTTTAAACCAGAACACAACAATACTAAATATAACTGCTTGGCGGTGGAATATCTGATGAATGAGTAAACCCTTACGGGCTTAAAAATCCCTATCGCCAAGTAAATAATAATATTATTCATATTAATATATATTAAAATGTACATCATACATTATTATAAATTTATAAGTATATTATTTACTTAACTCAGTATACAAATAGAAGCAGTATTTTCGTTGTAATTTAATAATAGCAAGTTTATACAACCAACGAAATCAACTGAAAGGTACCCTTTGTGGCGTAGACTTTTTGTGATACAGCAGTTTTCGAAGTAAACAATAGCTCAGAAAACGAGAAATAAGAAACAACTGAACGTAGATAGAATGAAAAGGGGCGACCGACAGAAATAAATAATGCATTGCATACATAATGTATGCGGCTTTTGGTAAGATATGGGTTAACAAACTTGGTCAAGTGCGAGTTACTTGGCTAATGAAAAAAAAATTCTAGTTTATATTTTATATTGTGTAAGTAGATGATTAAAACTGATGACGATAAGGCTTTAGTCCAGCTGTGGGACATTTACAGTTTATCTTATACTTTTGGATGATCAACACTCTGTTCCAAGCATCCAACGTGTACCGTGACGGCCAACGGCATGACTTTCTCTTATGAAGTCATGTCTTCTCTGCGCATGTACTCCTTTGTGTTAGCGTGGCGCGTATTTCTTTTTTTTTAGTATAGGTAGGCGGACAAGCATATGGGCCACCTGATGGTAAGTGGTCACCAACGCCCATCGACATTGGCATTGTTAGAAATATTAATCATCGCTTACATCGACCAATCTTGGTAACTAAATCGGAACACAACAACACCTAGTAGAATATCAGTAAAAATTCGTTGCTGTATATTAATATTATAATAAGAAAATTGTATTTATTTCACTAACGTAACTTTTTTTTTATTTTAGTCTGTATTTATTTATTGATTTACTTTAATTTTAAATTCTTTCATTAACTATAAATTTCGATGTTTAACATATTTCGGGCGTTCGTTTTTATTTAACAATTTCTTCATTATTAATAATTATAAAGCCGAGATGGCTTAGTGGTTAAAATGAGTGATTTTTAACCGATGATCGTGGGCAAGCACCACTGAATTTTCATGTGCTTAATTTGTGATTATAATTCATCTCGTGCTTTACGGTGAAGGAAAACAACGTGAGGAAACCTGTATGTGTCTAATTTCACTGAAGTTCTGCCACATGTGTATTCCACCAACCCGCATTGGAGCAGTGTGTTGGAATAAGCTCCAAACTTTCTCCTCAAAAAAGGAGAAGAGGCCTTAGCCCAGCAGTGGGATATTCACAGGTTGTTACTTTACTTTTTTTTAATAATTATAAAAATAAATTTATTATAGAATCTTATAAAAACGACTTAAGTGTTATGTGTACATGTAATAAGATATATTGCAGGATAATATCTTAGTTACCCTTTTAAAGTCTTGCGGATCCGTAGTTTAATTATTACACCGGAGACTTTAAGGACTACCTTAACCCTAGCCTAAGTATATTATGGCTGAGCTATCAAGCAATTTGAAACTAATATCAAAGTAAAAATGCGTTATTATTCATATGTATATATCTATGTATGTATGTATGTATGTATGTATGTATATATGTATATGTATATATATATGTATTATTCATATGTAATATATTATAATATATTATAGCTCTGATTTTTTTCTTTGTTGTTGTTATATTTGTATGTATGTTTATTTTTGACTATTAATAACCGCCTTCACGAATTTCCGCTTAGCCTAAAGGTTGACTGCCTCTTGAGAATGCGTTTAGGCATTAAGTCCGCCTTTTGTCAAACTACACAATGTGGTGGGCAAAAAAGTTTTTAAATAAATAAATAAAACTATGAACTTCTTTATACAATATACAAAAAGTTCAAATATCACTTTTACATTATTTATTAAAACATTTACCAGAATTGCCCCATAAATTATTTTCAAACGAGTATTTTTTTTATAAGGGGTAAACTAACAAATTAAAATATATTTCAATATTAACCTCCTTGCTCTGTCGCATAAAGGTATACTATTTACTTACTATTACACACTTTTTTTATTTATATAATAGAAAACTAATAATATCGTAATTAATGGTGGCATACATAACATCCAAAGAGAAAAAAACAACTTCTGATATGTATATCGATTACAAGTGTACACAACATTCACAAAGTATTGCGTCAACATAAAATAAAGTGAAAAATAATTATTACTGACCTATGCTTTCTTCGTTAAATACAAATACAACAGAAAAAAAATACAAAAAAAATATAATAATAAACACAATTTACACATTGTCGCATACCGATCTTTTTATGTCACAATTCTTGGCTCTATTTCTTTCAAATTCTAAATTATCATCGCAATAGTTAATCGACATATTTCATTATTTAAAATAAATATTTTCTTTATATTTCGAATTAGAACGACAACCCAAGATTTAAAATAACTTCAATGAATACTTTAAAAATGATCATCAGATATATGGGCAATATAAGGGTTAACGTATATAACTTTTATTCTGGGAACCCCCAGAATAAAAAACTACTCGAAAAAAAAAATATCTTCAACGTCCAAGCTAACGAATACACGAACACTGCGGCTTTTCTATGAAACCCAAAACTCTCAGTAAAAGAACTTAAAATTCTATACAAAAGCTTTATATAAAAGCGAGCACTAAGTAAGGGTATCTTAAAAGAGGCTATACCTAAGAAGGTGAAATAGACCTTCAAAGTTTGTAAAGAATAAAAAAATCGGTATATAAAATAAATTTATCGTTAAAACAAGAATTTTATAAAAAATAAAAAATCTGTAATGGATTATTAAGCTTGTTGGCAACTAAATTCAGCTATATTATGTAACCGATATCGTTATATTAATGTAAACGTCGGCTTTTGGAACAACGAAATACCAACACATCACCAACAGACGCCAAACATGGAGGCAAATTAAAATAAACACCCCCTTTGCTGATGTCGAGTTTTAATTTCAAACGGAATCTTTAACTTTTGTAAGAGTATGTTTACTTATGTTTAATTATACCGAGTTCGAAGTTAATTTGAAGACAACATTTACATTACGCAAATGATTTTTTACAAGAATTAATAGTTCTTATATGGCGCTGTTTTTTCAAATTATCAATATGGTTTCTTATTTAACAACAGCTGTATTATTTTAATAATATTTGTACAAAAACAAATGAATCAATTTCTAGGAATAGTTAAAACGAATATTATACTTATTCCTATATATACTGGTATTCAAATAATAATATACATTTTCTATAAAGAATGTTCACAACGCGAACTCTAATAAATTACGATACAATTCGATAAGTTTATTGATTTTAGGAAACAAAGAGACGGCTCGAACTGAATAATATTACAGCGAAAGAACGAATAATAAAAGAATAGTAATAATTCAACGTCGATTTTCTTTTGTTTCAGATAATGCTCGCCACCTTTGCTGATACTCGGACGCCTTAAGGCAATATGAAAGTCAAACGGAGTCTAGACGCGAGGCTCATTGCCTTGTGTACTACCTGTCTAATTCTACCGGCAATCGCTTGCCCGACCCAATGCATATGCAAGTGGAAGAATGGAAAACGATACGTCGAGTGTACGGACAAGGATTTAAAAGCGATTCCAAACTCGCTTGATTCCGAAACCCAAGTATTAGATTTCACTGGAAATGATTTACAAGTGTTACAAAAAGAAACATTCCACAAATTAGGCTTGTTAGACTTACAGAAAATTTATCTGCAGAGATGTCGACTGCAGAAAATCGATAACCACGCCTTCAGGGGCCTTGCAAATCTAGTTGAGTTGGATCTATCTAATAATTACATTACCGTCATTCCATCGAGCAATTTCGTGTTCTTCCCATCACTAATGAGACTTTCGTTAAACAATAATCCTATAACCGGTATAAAGACGCACTGCTTCCAGCATCTCTCCTATTTGAATACATTAGAATTGAGCAACTGTAAAATTGAGAATATCGAACCGGAGGCGTTCTCTGGACTGAAACATTTAGAATGGTTGAGGTTGAATGGTAACCGATTATCAAATATTCAAGGAGATAATTTATTTCCCGATACGCTTCGGGGTATCGATCTTCAAAACAATAATTGGAATTGCGATTGTAATTTGAGAGATTTACATAACTGGCTATCGAATTTCAATATGCCACATGCCGTTGAACCCATCTGTTCACTACCTGAACGTTTGAAAAAACGCACTATTACAAACGTAAATGAATTCGATTTATCTTGTTTACCAAAACTGACTCCTACAACAGTATATCTAGAGACGAATATCGGAAACAATGTATCTCTCGAGTGTATCGTGAAGGCCGTTCCGGAGGCCAAGATACAGTGGTTCTATCAAGGCCAACTTATTCGAAATTATTCAACGTCCGCTATTGAACCCCATCACGTATTTTATGTGGAAAACGGTGTTATAGATAAAAAAAGTGAGCTGTACATATTCAATATCGGGAACGATGACAACGGTACGTATGCGTGTATCGCGGAAAATTCGGCTGGAAAAGTTCGTGCAAATTATACTATAAAAATTCTTGTGAAAGAGGAACCCGTCGTTATTGTCGTCACGTTCCCGCACCGACATTTAGTTGTCATAATAACTGTTATCTTTCTAATAATCGTTTTATTGATAGCAATAATAGCGGTTGTATTATTGAAGTTTAAAACGGATACTAGGAGTCGTAAAAAGAAAGAGAGTGGAAAAGATGTGGCTTTATGTAACCAAATTTTACCTTCTAGCAGAAGCAACGGATCCTTGCCAAAAAATAACGGAAGCGTTATAGTGAATGCTCATTCGCATCACGCTTTGCATTACACAGTACAGACAAACCGAGATTATGAGTCGAGCGATGCATACCAAAGCAATAACATGAAAGGCTTTGTCGACAGGAATCCTGACCTAATTAGTGACGCGGAAACCGTCGCTAACAACGCACAAAACGAGAACACAGCGCTTTCAGTATACAAAGCACAAACAACTAACGACACTTTCGAAGAGGAGACCGCATTCACTGCTCCGACAGTACCGCGACAAGTCACGTGGCAGGATCAACAAAATATAACAAGCATGCCGCCAATGAGCATGCCCCCTAACGCTATGTATCAACATTCGGCGGACGTTCACCTCAATCCTGGGTGCTTCTTAGATAGCGAAGGCTATCCTTACGATTATGGCCTTCCAAAACACCCATGTCGACCAACAATGATGTCAAACTATTCTGTCGTTGGACCCTTTTATCAAACATTACCACATAATAGGCCCAAAGGACAGAAGCTTGTCTGTAAATTCGCGAAAGATAACGAATTTAACGCGACGCCACCGACTTGTCCAAATTTCAGCGAAGGATTCAGCGCGACAAATGTAAGACGCACGTTAGAGGGCTACCCCGTGCCCAGAAATCGTCAGATTGCTTTCGTCGGGAATGGAACTGTTTATTATAATGAAGAGTTCGTACCATCGCCACCCGAGGGGTACAAAACTGAATCAGTTCAGTGCTGTGTACCCACGGAGACATGTTCCACTTGGAACCCAAAAGGAACCTGTGCGGTGATGGTCCCTATGGGTATGCCGGAAGGTCCAGGAAGGTGTTATCAGGTGGAAACGAGGTGTGTCGATACGCAGACAACGGACGCTCGGATTCCGGGCGAAGGAACGGAGAATGTTTTGAAACCGCTGCCACAAGTATCGAACGCGAAGTGTGTATCTGATATGTGTTCCGAGAGCCCCGATGAGGGTTATGTAGGCGACGCGAATGATATCTGACGACGTCGCCGGAACGATAACGCGTAAACAGGGCTAATTTAGACGCTAATAAAGTGATAAAGCGACTGAATATGGGAATAGTATTGTATATAAGCTTATTAAAAGTACGCGGACAGAACTTCTGTGTATCGTGCACAATTATTCGAATTTAGAATTAAATTATGTAAATCATAATGTTTTATACGTACTCGTTTCTATTATATTTTTATAGGCGATTAAATATTAAGCTGTAGACAGTTCCGACCCAATTAGTCCTTGATGGAGTGAAAATGTTTCCATTACTTTAATAAACTTTTAAAGAAATCCATCTTAATCTAGGTCTTCTGTTATATCAAATTAAGCAATTTAAAAGGAAATAAACTTCGTAATTATTTATTATTTAACGCAATGTTAATAATTCATTCTAGTCACAATGATTACAGTGTATAATATTGTAATAAAGTGATTATAAATTTGTTACCATAACATTAAATACAATATTATGTTTTTTTCATTCAAATGTTTAAGTAATCTAAGATAATTAATATTTAATTTATTGCTACTGAAATGTATCAATATTATATTTGAAAAGAATTTCGATGTGCCAATAAAAAAAAACATCGGCGCCATTTTTGCGTTATATTGTTTTGTCTTGTTTTCATTTATTTAACGACTTATGTTATTTATAATGACAATTAAACTATTTAACGACACTTGACGACTTAGAAAATCATTAATACACTTCTAGACGTTTCTAGAAAAGTCTGAATGTTAAACTTAATCTAATAACGTGTAATTATTTAATCATACCATCGTAAGGAAACCCATTCCGATTTATAAATATTTTGTGTTAGTATTAATATAATATTGTATGTATTAAAAATAATATTACTTCAAACTGTATATCTTTTAATGATGTCATAAAATATGTTTTAAATGAATGCAGCATACATCAACAGCCTAAGCTAAATTATTAAATTTTTTACATAATAATTAAATAAGACACAAAAATTTCATAATGTAAGTAATATTAAAACTTGTATATAGTATTGTATATATTAGATTTTACTAATAATATGATATTTCCATGTGGAAAGACATAGTTTGTAATGCGTTCAGACATTTTGCAACAAATATATAACGAAGAATATAAAATATATAGCATCCATCTTACATGAAACAGCCGCCAAATTGCTTTTATTTTCTTGTAACCTTAACGAATGGGTAGTATTACTTTGTAACTTATTGAATTGGAGGACGTTATTCCTACTCTTGCTACCATTATCGTAAAGTACACTACACTCGAGCTACATATTACAACTATTTTTACCAAGTTACGACGCAGCCAAGAATTATAAACCAATTATACTATTACCAGCTTTTACCAATTGCAACTTCGCCCGAGTATAATTTACCGATTCACTTACAAATTGTGCTCGAAGATTTTTATTTAGTGTTCTCATTATAAATTACAATTTTACTCAATAATGTTAATGACTTATTTCTATGTTACTTTAGGTTTGTATATATAAAGGTTACAGTCGAACTCCTAATAATATAAGACTTACTTATGAAGGTTGTTCAGCGGGTGATTAGGTAAACTTACCCTTGTATCCTTCTTTTGTATGTCAAAATAATAATGACAGAAAACACGAAATCAGTGTAACTAAACATTCGCAAAGCAATGCTTATTAGTAAGGCCCCCAGTATTTATTTAAACAGCCTCTAGGCAACGTTTATATATGAGGTTTAATTTACAAACGTCTTGTCATTTTTTTAAAGACGCTTAATTTGTGAAATATCAAGATATTAGCAATAAATAAAATATAAAATTAAGATATTTTAATTTTAAAAATGTGTATAAAAAATAGAAAGAAGAGCCGAGATGGCCCAGTGGTAAGAACGCGTGAATCTTAACCGATGATCGTGGGTTCAAACCCGGGCTAGCACCACTGAATTTTCATGTGCTTAATTTGTGATTATAATTCGTCTCGTGCTTTACGGTGAAGGAAAACATCGTGAGGAAACCTGCATGTGTCTAGTTTCACTGAAATTCTACCACATTTTTTTTAGAGTACTTAAAATAATAATTTGTCGAACGAGATAATCGAATACAGTTAAAGATGTTAAAAATAAAACATAACAGGCACCCCATCCCCACTTGAAACAAATTGCAAAATCCCTTTTTAAGTCCAGTGTTTTATGTTATAAATCCCTTATAGTAAGTGTTGTATTATGAAAATGAGTCAATCAGTCGTTGATTTTTTTTTAAATTAATGAAAACATTTGCACCAACTAAATAGTAGCAGTTGGTGGTAATCATTTTATATTAAATTAACAACGATTCCCTTTCGTATACCTTTACAGCTGTTAAAGTTTAATTTTGAAACGAAAATTATAACTTTATAAGAAAATTGTCAAACATTCCCGCATAAAATATAACAATCGTGGAAATCTCGACTAAAAAGCAATTTGAAGAAAGCTTTTAATTTCGTCTTTTATACTTTAAAGTTATGCAAAAAAGTTGACAATGGAAAGATAAAAAATATCGGCCTTTCTGATAACAGTAGATATTTATGGAACACAATAATTTCGTTTCTTGTTTATGCTATGACGAATCAAAAAAATTTTTTTTTTATTATTATATAAATTGTAAAACACATATAAATAAAAGGTTAGATAAGTATCTTCAGACATATTACATTGATAATGATGGCATTAAGTGGCATCTCAAGATATAAATCTTTGTATTCACTGAAGCTAATATATTATAAATTCAACAGACAATTTTTCATCTTTGGTGAATCTTTTTATTATTTTTATTGAGTTTCCGCTTCTATTGTGCCCAAATATTTTTATTTTCAAACAGCAGATTTAAAAGCGAAATTTTAATTTTTTTTTTATAATTGTTTTACATTTGTGATATTACATAACTCAGATAGTCTATTGTCTTCCTTGAATAGATGTTATTGGTCTTCACAAGATACTATTTCATACATTTAATTCCAGCATCGTAATAAAACGTGTTCGAAAAATAAAAATGATCTGGATATATTCCAGTAAAAATAAAATACTACACATTTTCTGTTGCAAAATGTTTGAACGAGAAATAAAATCTTTATCAGGGTATCCCCCTTTAAATAGACGCGGTTGTACTGACATTTGCTTCGTTTCAACAAAAATAATTCGTGAGATTCCATTCTCATTCTGTAATGGAATCCCAGATTCATTCTATTTTTGAATAAAATGTTTTTTTTTTATGTTACTCGTATGTCAATAAATCGTTTTATATTGACTTTAGATGTAATGTCGTGTGTCATGTGGAATCTTTTGAGATAAGGTATTAATTTCATTAAATTGAAATTTCGTTTCGTCTGACCAACATGAATATATATTTTATAATTGTGTTTTAATTTTCATTATTTTTTTCAGATAAAAATATTATAATTAGAATTACTTTTGTTAATTAAAATACAATTAATTATAGAATTATTATGAAAACACACTTAAAATAAAACATTATTAAATTCAATATTAAGATAAATGTATCATTTTCTGCAATGTAAGAAAAGATTGCCTATGAACATAGCAGCACGTTATTAAACTTGCTAATTGTTTCTTTTAATGAGTTTTCTACTGCTGTGGTGTGTCAAGCTATTATACAATGGAGTTGTCATACAAGATTGATGTAAAAATGGTTCAGAAAGCTTCTAAGCAAATACTTAAGTAATCACATTTTGTTTGAATAGCTATAGGGCTCTAGTTTTGTTTGTTTTGATATTTGTGCATGTACAAAAATGGACTTTATGTTCAATAAAATTGAAAATATATAAAGTAGATACTATTTTAATTTAAATTAAAAGCTGCTTATCGCCTTGATTTTTCCAAGCGATTGCGGCTGTAATAGTCTTGGATTCAATATTACGTATAAATATTTGTATACTTACGTACTTTGATTCATTTATATGTAACTTTATTTGGTTATATATATATATGTATTTGGACCTCTCACACAGGGTATTCTAATGGAGGGAGTAAGGAGTTTATTTATTTATATAAATAAAATATTTCTTAAGTATTTCTATGAAGAATTCTCGTAGAGTAAAAATAGTAAAAATTAATTGGCATAGAAATTGTTTCCGATATCCGTGTGTGTATAAGAAAATTATACTAAAATAAATAATACTTCGTAAGTTTCTACTGATAATAGAAGACACTTAATCTTTAATTTCGTAGCCTAATCCGTTTTATAAATTCTGAATTTTAAAAGTTTTTTTTTGTCCACACAATGCTAGCCATTAAAACAATATATGTGGTCTTCAAATAAATTATAAAATCTGTAATATTTTTGAAGTAAAATTTCTTTAGGTGAGATGAGGGTATAAATGATGAAAAATTGATTTTAATATTCTATATGTAACGATTCAGTGCAACGTTTCTGATGCATAAACGTTTCAGCGTGTGCTTATTTAACAAAAGATATATATATTTTGCATTAGAATGCAGTGTATGAAATTAAGAAAAGGGATGGTGTATTAGCCGGGTGTATGAGTCGCTGAAATTTCACCTGTTTATCCACCAACCAGTTTTGGACAAGCATGACAGAATAAGCACCAGGCCTTCTGAAAGGAAGGTTCATGCAGCAATGGGATATTTATAGGCCTAATATGATAATTTTAACAATATAGAAAATATCCATATATTATATAGCTACTAAACATCATGTTAATTAAATAGCTGTTTTTTATATTTTATTGAATAATACAATACAGTCAATACTGTACAGTCAGCAAAAAAATTTACGAAGCATCAACTAAATGTACTGCTTGCTTACTAAGGAAATATTATAATGAGAATATTTATCATTGTATGAATAAAATAAATACGTTTATTTCATTTGTATTAAGCATATTATGTTCAGTGTTGTACGAAATATTTATTAATATTAAACATATTATCTAACATATAAGTTACTGCGTTAACAGAATAAGTTAACAGTTTAGAAATAAAAAACAAACTTTCATATTACATGGAAAGTTATGGTGCGAAGCAAGTGTCGGTACGATCTATAGGGAATTATTATAATAACGTGTCTATATTTTGTAAGAAATTAAGTTTTCTTATGTGTTTATTTTATGTAATGCATAGAAATAAATTACAGTTGGTAAAATCTCTATCACGTTCAGTCAGCCGAGTTGTATGTTAATTGTAACATTGTTTTAAATGTATCATGTATATAATAAATTAATTTAAACATAATTCGTTCGTTTGTGTTTGTTTATGATTAATGAATGATTATTTCGGCGGCTCTCAGACTCGATTCTCACTTTTGACAAATATTTTTATAAGCCATGCCATTGTATTACTTGTTTCATGGTAATGAAAATATTTCTATTACTATGAATTTGTCCAAACAAATTTTTGTAACAAAATGTAATAATGGTAAATATTTATATGGTAATTTCTGTTGTTTTTAAAGTACTCTCAACAATTATTATTATTTATATACTATATTGTATATCGCAAACTTGTCATGTACAACCAACAGAAAACCCAATCTGAGTAAGATCAATTTGAAAACATTATCTGAGTAGGTGGAGCAACAAATATTTGCACAAAATTACTTATCATATTTATTATTTATGTAATATGTGGGTTCTATTTCAATAAGAATGTACTAATATCGATAAAATTACTTATGATCGCAATCATTCAGAGTAACGATAATATATTGTTATAAAACTATTATTTTGTACTGTAAAAAACTGTAACAGCCCGTGAAAGTCCCACTGCTGGGCTATAGGCCTCCTCTCCTCTTTTTGAGGAGAAGGTTTGGAGCTTATTCCACCACGCTGCTCCAATGCGGGTTGGTGGAATTCACATGTGACAGAATTTCAATGAAATTAGACACATGCAGGTTTCCTCACGATGTTTTCCTTCACCGTAAAGCACGAGATGAATTATAATCACAAATTAAGCACATGAAAATTCAGTGGTGCTTGCCCGGGTTTGAACCCACGATCATCGGTTAAGATTCACGCGTTCTTACCACTGGGCCATCTCGGCTTATATTATTTTATTAACTATTATTTTATTGAGAGATAAACAGTATTGTATTATCTGTAATAATTACCATCGATCACAAGCATATTTAATACGAATTAAAACTTATTCCTGTTAACTTTATCGTTTATTCGTATGTAAATTTAACTGTTTTAAATACAATGAAATTTTAAATTGATATTTTGTTTGTCAACTGATATTTAAACGTTTTTAATTTCAATTTCAAATTCATTACCAAATAGCGACGATGTTTTTTGTTACACCGTTTGTTGTATATGTATAATATACTTGTATATTATTTATTTTGGTACTGTAGTTCAGTACGAGCAATCACATAATATATTCGTTCAGTGGGGCTATCCTGTAAGAGCAAATTCGAAACTAACCGCAAAAATCGGTTGGTGACATTGACCATCAAAATTATTAACATTTCAAGAATACACGCATTAAAATAGTATATCACCATAAGTTGGTTGTCACATTTCCCTTGTGAGTAATAAAATGAGTTCTTACAGAATGGCACTGCAGTATATTTTACTATTTGAAGAAATGATTGTAAAAGAAAAGTAATATATGTTTTATGTAATGATAGTAAAAAGCAATAGTCTCAAAACGAATGGTTAATTTTAAAATGTAAATAATCTTATTGAACATAAATAAAGTGCAATTGAATGGAAATAAGAATGTCACCACATTAAAATTCGTTGTATACCAATGTCGACTTTAAATTATGTATACGAATCAATGTTTTTATATCAAAATCAAACTTCACTTTTTTAACACAAGAGCACATAACAAGAAAATTAGAAAGAAGAAAATGTAAAATCTTTACATCAATAACGCGAAACTTTTGTGTTTTTCTTTGGCAATATAAATTGTAAGAAAAAACAATATTAAAGCAAACGTGGATATATTTTAAGCATAGCATTATGTCATATGCACAGCCATGAGCAATGGATGGCCATATTGAGCCATGAACTCTCAATGTATTGGTATTTATCCTCGTAATGTGTTACTTAACAAGCAATCAATTATTTTGTTATGACGTAAATCATATAAAATTCATAGCATATTAAATAGAGATTGGCTGATATTCACAACGAAACAAATGGATTTATGTCATGCCATATTCATTTCAAATTTTGATTGAAATATTTAACTTAAAACTTTCATAATTATAATATTGATTTCGAATTATTGTACTGTATTTTTAATTTATTATAAATTTTTAACTATTCGTTTTTAATAACTGGTATTAGTATAGTTATATTATTTTAATTTGTAAAAAAAGTTTCGTAGAACACTGTCTTACAAAAACCGTTTAACATAAGAGACGCATTGCAATTGTTGTGAATTTATATGACAAACAAAATATTTTCAATCAATCACATTATTCAATTTTTATCATATGTTGGCAAATTCAGGGGTACATAACAGTGTACTATTTAAACAACTGATTTCTCTGATTCGAAAACATCGAGTAGCTATTTTTTGTCTATAGTTATTTTTAAATTTAATTACATTTGTACTGTCAAAATCAAAATGATTATGTTGACAAATACGCTCACTGTGTGCAAACGATATGTGTAATGGATATCTATATGTTACTAAATAATAAGTAAGGGCCGTTTTATTACAACAAATCTAGTAAGATAAGCTGCCAAAAAATATGGCGCATATTTTTTTTAAATCGGTACATTTTCATTTATATTCTTCACGCAGTTCCAGTTATATATTATACGCAATGAAACCATTACCCGGGTAGTGTGGGATTCCTAGCCACTAAAACCACCGTGAGAGCTGTCTTCAGCACGGATCGGAGAGGCTGCGGTATCGTGTCGTATATCGGCAGCCACGGAGTCTCCCTTGCTGCGCCCCGCTCGCGGCTCGGTGGAGCTCGCCTCAGGGAGCCTCCGCATTCATCGCGTGATATTATAAGTACAATATCGACAGCTTACAATCTTTCTAGATTTATTAGAAGCTAATGGTCCTAAAAATTTGCAGTAAGATATACAATATATATATATTTAAACCAAGAAAATAATATGTCCACAATGTCGTACAAGAATTTTCAGGCAAAATATCGGATGTTGTTTTAAATGTTAATACAGATAAATATGTCGATATATTGTTTAAATGTGTACAATGTGTACAAAGTTTTATCCCCCTGAATACATACATTATTATGAAACAATGGCAGTCAAATTTACAATGAATGTTTATTTTTGCATACATATTTTTGAGGCTGACTGTACATCATACTGCAACCCTGCTGACTGAACTTGTTTTATTTCATAAACGGCAGACTGGATAGTTTTTTCGATATAAATAGCACAATATCACAATGTTACTCTTAGAAAACAAATTGTAGGTGTGCATGACTTTGGAATAAAAGTGTATTTTTAGAATTGCCTTTCATTTCTTTGGTTAAGGTACATCACTGGAACCGTGGCGCGCCTATTTGACACGTGGTATCCTTAAGACGAAAAGGGTACCGCTGGGTATTCCGATGTTCGGGACACACTCGGCGCCTTGGACACCAGCGAGCCCCACATACCCCCCACTATTCCCGTGGGGGAAATGCGTAATGCATTTTTCCTGCGTTAAAAAAAAAAAGCTTCGTCACTAGAGAAGAAATTAAATCCGTACAAAATCATGCGTGTTTGACAATTATATGTTAAAAATATATTTCAAGCTAATTTTTTACATACACTTTATAATATAGCTTCAATTAAAAGTAACTAAAGTGTTCAATATGTAAAGTATATTTAGTGTATATATTTCTAATATTATATGTAATTCCAATGAAAAAAAAATCATTTGAAACCTTCAACCTAATCTAAGGTCAAGTGGTGAATAGCGAATCTCTTCAATGGTGCTAGTAAGGCCCTTGAGTTTGTGCTTATTTGATTAATATAACGACTAATATATCTTGTAATACGTTTTTTAAAAGAAGTTTCTGTTTTATGTTAGGGCACTAATGATAGGAAGTCAAAAAATAAATGATCTTTAGATTAAGTCAGCTTAATTCAATAAAAAATATCCTATTATTTGAAACGTTAACTAATCATCACCAGCAAAAGTGATACAACTCACTTCTCATTAAAAATATTGAAAATCAACTTATATACGGATATTCGCTATGTTATTTATAACATAGGTAGGCAGAAGGTCAAAGGGCCACCTGATATTTAGCGGTCACCAGTGCCAATAGACAAAAAAGTTTTGAGTTTGTTCTTAGATAATAAATCATCATGTTTATTCCCCCTTCAGGAAGCGATATTAACACTTAAAGACTAATTACTTAATACAATATATGAATATATGTAATATGTACTCGATTGCATTTCATTAAAGAGCTAAGTTCCAACCAAGACAAGTTACAATTTATTCTATGAAATTTTGTCTCGGAAACAATTACTTGATACAAGTCTGCAAAGTAATAAAAGTGGTAAGTCGATGTACTTGAGAGTAGAGAAAGATATGAGACTTACCCTTTGAGAACTGAGCTGGTTTTTCAATATATACTAATATTGTAAAGAGAAAAGACTTGATTTTTGTATGTTTGTTTGTAATTGATAAACTTAAAATCTACTTAACTGATTTTAAAATTTCTATCATCTCTAGAAAGCTTCAGTATCGGCGATTACCATATATATTTTATTTTCAGAAACAATAAGAGATCCTTACGAAAATTACAATAATGTAACCAACGGTTATGAATTTTTCTTCCTATATAAGTAATTATTATCGTAAATAAGATAATTGTTCAAAATGGACGAAGTCGAGCGGGCCACTACTAACCCATTTAATGATGACGACACAAGACGTCCTAGATTTGGTGACTCAAAAACTGACCACAGTGAAGGAAGACTTGGAATGTAGGCAATAATAAAATATTACATTGTGTCAGACCAATGCATTATTTGTTCATTTCAATATAATTTATGGAACATTTTATTCCTTTATCATAATTGAAATCAACAAGTGGGTATTGCTACATGCCCGTATTTATGTTTAAGAAATATTTCGTTTTGTTTGTTTTGTAGACTGCGAAAAATTTAATGTAAGTCAAAAATTACTATTGAGTTTCTACACGAATTTACTTAAAAACACCTTTTTCTCATAATAATAATAATAAAATCATTTATTTCGACCAAACAGGGATCATAAATACAAAATAATAAATAGTAAAAAGACAAAAACTACAATAATAATATTTTACAGTTTTTACATAATATAAATTAGATTAATTCGAATTAAATTATAATACCAAATTAACTAAAATTATTTAAATCAAATCTAAATTAATTAAATCTAAATAAAATTTGAATTAAATTAAATCAATTCAAATTCACACTAATCAAAAGAAATCAATCACATTTAATTAAATTAAATCAAAAATAAATTTAAATTAAACAATGTCATGAATGTAATTATTGTCAATTTACACATTAATATTCATTATTAGTCAGTACATGAATCATATGCAGATTCAAATACCGACAGTCAAATATGCATGCGAACATTTTTAGGATGGTGATGGAGCTGTCCCGAATCCTGCGCAAAAGAGATGTACATCGCTTACGCATGGTTGCATAAAAACAATCGATTCGCGAATCTGCGAACATCCCTGATGCACTACAGTACCGCGGCAGCCCCATCAGCACCCTAAACGCATTATTATACTGGACGCGAAGTGCTCTGAACTGTTTCTGCGTTACCCACAGGCTGCACGTGTAAAAGTTTGTACAAAATGCTTTAAATAAGGTGATTTCGACAGGAGCGGAGCATCGTGCAAACCTGCGAGCAATCATATTGGCTCTGACAGACAAAGCCCTTCGTTCCCTCTCTATATCCGTGTCGTCTTTCAAGTCAGAGGTTACTTTATGTCCAAGATATTTGAATCGATGAACAGAGTCAGATGGAACAGAGTCCGGACAACCTCGTCCTTTGGCCCGAAAGATCATGTATTCGCTTTTCTTCGTATTATATTGTAAGCCGTGTCTAAGCGAGTATTTTTTGCATATCCCCAGAAGCTTATACAAACCACAAGCAGATGCACTTAGCAGCACCATGTCATTTGCATAGCTGATATTATTAACACACACTCCACCAATATGACATCCGACACATGTGCCACTAAGCTCCTCAATCAATAATAATAATAATAATAATATGCTTTATTGTAACAAAATAGTTACATAACCATTACAAATACAAACATAAAAGAAAAACGAAAACTATTTTGAACAAAAGGCGGTCTTATCGCTAAAAGAGCGATCTCTTCCAGACAACCTTTGGTTAAAGGACAAGAAATACATAAATAAAGCGGTAAGGTCCTCAATCAATTATTAACAGAGATTTAACAGAGAAGTCATTATTGCTTGCACAATTTTTATTGAATTACTTTATACATGAAAATTACAATAAAAAATAATGACATGATGAGAAGTCAAAGTCGTGAGATTCGTAGGACATTTGAGGACCGTTAATACATAAAATACATAAGGGTTATGTTTGATCGTAATACATGCGTTCAAGTATTTAAATGTGTTGACACTTTTATACAACTATACACTATTGTTGGCATTATTGGAACCGTCTATGTGCGATCTGGTAGCACTCGAGTTGTATCAAATATATTTTTTTCAAAGAACATATAAAAAGATTATGCGAAGCATGCCAAACATTTTATTGTATCGATTATAAATTTAATACAAGAATCAAAGTTGATAACCTCTTTCAAGTCGGAATACAATAATACTAAATATTGCTATTTGACGGTAGAATATAAAGGTATATAAAGAATGCACACAACTGACTGGTTCGTTGGTCTAGTGGCTTGATGTAAGGCCACAAACCCGGAGGTCATGGGTTCAATTCCCAGGTCGGGCCAATAAAAAACCTATTGGGTTTTTCTGTCAGAAAATCCTCAGCAGCCCGGAGTCTGAAAGTTGGAAGTGTGTACATTCCCTATCTCGGAAAGCACATAAAGCCGTTGGTCCTGCGCCTGAACTCTTTCCGGTCGTGTCGGATTGCCGTCCCATCGGGTTAGGAGAATTAGGGAATTGAGAGTGTACCTGTGCTTGCGCACACACTTCTGCACTATAATATCTCCAGCGTAGTTGGCTAATCTCTTGAGATTGGCCGCCGTGGCTGAAATCGGTCTGGTCGGTCTGATATTATTATTATATAAAGAATATATATGTTGGTGATACCCAGACTTACACAAAGCCCTGCAACCAAGTCATTAAATACCATGACTTAAAACTTCTAACCATTGCTAACTGACAGAAATACGGGCTTTTATATTTAATATAGCAGTCATAAACGTAACTGTTTTATTACGGACTTCTGACGTCATAAAGTATGATAAATAGGTAGTAACGTTACGAAATGTCTTTTACTACTATACGTTATATAATAAAATGTACAGTTTTATATAGAATAACATGATAAAGAACGTCAGTGACGTCATTATTTACACTGCCTGTTTTGGTCTTTGGTGGCTCCACCTAATAAATTAAATTTACATGTAGTGTATCTGTTTGAGATTAATACATATCGACACTGATTGACAGATAAAAGTAATCCCCCAGATGAAGCTACAACATTTAGTGTAAAACAGGTAATGTTTAATAGCAACGCGTAATACATTTTATCAGCTACAAGAGATAAGTTACATTATCGGATATTTATTTTTAAGTTCAATGTTGTACACAATGTTTTTGAAGCATTCGCATTATTTTCTTTTTATCTCGTTACTGGAAAATAGCCGCGAGTAATGAAAATATCGCGTGCAGAACACTTAACGACATAACTTTTATCTCAAAAAGAAAGTTCTTGACAAATTAAGAAAGAAGTATCAAGCAAACGTAGTGCACGAAGTTAATGGAAATTTAAGATAAAAAAGGTCAAAATGTAAACACACGACACTATTTTCTTCTAATAAATGCTATTTTATTTTATATTGCATGCATATGTATTAACTATTGATTTTTAAATTCATATATGTATATAAATATTCTTCGAATTAAACTTTAATTTATTATGCAACCTATTTTTATAAACGATTATTATCTTTCGATCGAATCTATAGGTGTAATTTTACTTTATTAAAAAAAAATCGACCAAACGGTCTACAGGTGATCTTCTAGCGTACGTAACACACCTCTGGGGTGAAGCTATCGACAAGCATGGGTAATCGTTAGCTGTCAGCCTCGATATCTCCAAGGCTTTCGAACAGAAGTCTTCTCTCCAAGCTGCCGGCATATGGTCTGCCTGCTCAGCTTTGCCACCTGGATTGCCAGCTTCCTACACAAGCGCAGCCTTCGTGTTTTAGTTGATGGTTGCGCTTCACAATTCTATGTAGTGAATGCTGGGGTCCCCCAGGGATCTGTGCTATCTCCCACTCTGTTTCTTTTGCATATCAATGATATGCTCTCTCTCGGGAACATTCATTGCAATGCAGACGATAGTACAGTGCATGGTGGATACCACGGACGCGCAGTGGCTGGGCGAGCAGAAATTAAGGAGAGGCGGGAGGATCTTGTCATTGAACTCAATAGGACGTTAGAGCTTATCGCCAAATGGGGCTCAGATAATCTTGTTGAGTTTAGTGCCAAGAAAACACAGGTATGCGCTCTCACAGCAAAAAAGTCATCATTTTTCCCTCTTTCCTCACTCTGTGGCACTCCGCTGGTGATACAAAGCAAAATCGCCATGCTGGGGATGGACGTTCGCTACGACCTTAGTCCAAGGGATTACATCGAGGCGGTGATAAAAACAGCTTCACGGAAACTCGGAGTTCTAAACAACGTGCGGCGTTTTTTCACGCCACAACAACTGTGCCTTTTGTACAAAACACAGGTACGGTCTTGCGTTGAATATTGCTCGCACATTTGGGATGGCTCCGCTAAGTACCTACTTGAGGCCTTGGATCGGTTGCAGCGACGTGATGTCCGCATTATTGGCGACGTAAAGGTCACTAACACCCTCGAGCCTTTACAATTGCGTCGAGAGATAGCAGCGCTGAGCGCTTTCTATCGACTGTATCACGGCGAGTGTTCCGAGGAATTATTGTCCCTAATTCCTGCTTCCCCCTTTCTTCACAAGTCTACGCGTGCTGGCTCTCGATGTCACCGACTAACTGTGACATCAATTCCATCGCGCACAAAGAAATTTGGCAACTCCTTTCTTTGTCGCACTACCAAAAAATGGAATTCCCTACCAGCTCACGTATTCCCCTCCTCTTACGATCCGGGTTCCTTCAAACGAGGCGTGAAGAGGCATGTTGCGGGCTGGCAAGGCGAGGGCGGCTAGTGCAGAACCTTCTTCCCGACTGTACTGGCCGTCCTCGCGTTTGGACTCTACTACCACTTACCATCAGGTGGAGTAGAGTCATTTGCCTTCCCGGCAAATATAAAAAAAAAAACTATAAAAAATGTGGCCTTTGAAGGGAAGATGTGAAACATTGAAATTGATGGTTAGTGAAAGAATTTATAAGTAAATAATACCAGTTAATATTAAGTAAAATAGATAATGTCTTTCGTAATTAAAGCAATTTTTTTATTTTATTTTATAAATTACAAAATCATTATATTATTACTTACAATATTTAAATCATTAATGAGTCCTTGCTTGAAAAAAGTAAATAAAGTAAGTACCGATATAAGTCAACCAATATAACTAATAGACGCAATAAAACGTAGCGTTTTCGCTCCAATTTGAATTTAGAATTTTTCATTTTAATCGGTGACTGAAGTTAACGTCGTTCAAACTTTAGCATGCTCGGAGAGGAAAAGAAAGGCACGTGTATAACAGTTCATGTGCCTGAGACCAACGGCCTCTTTACGAAGAATGAAATTTAAAAACTGTAAGTGGTCCCAGCGGAACTTAAGTCGTTTAAGTAATATGTGACTTATACAGCGCGCCCCTACTTTGGTTTTGATTGAATTTTATTATAAGTCATACTATTTGGTTTTTATTTTTTAGTTTGAGATAAACATAGAATAATTCTTCGCTACAGATGTAAAAAATAATATTTCGCATAGTATAAAAACCTGTTGGCTGACACAGTAAGTTTTTTTAAGTATTACAGCTAACAATTAATAGGGAAACCGTAACAGCTTACATGATCGTTTAATAAATGATTTAGTGGGACATTTGCAGGTTAATTAACAGTTTTATAGAATAATGATAATGAAAGCGAAATAAATAAAGAGACGAACGCGAAACATTATTTGGTCGTAGTTTTAAAACTTATTCCAGAATATGACATCGATTTCAACTTAAACCAACGTGAAGGTAATACTGTATGAAAGTTTTGAGATTCAATGAATAAGTCGTTGCATCTCATGTGTAGTTAATACTGTACATGTACACTTTCAGACTTTATTAGATCTAGACTTCTTAGAACGACCTCGAAAACGAATTCCATTTTAAAAATTGTCTTACGTTGTATTTTATTTTTATACATTTATACAAAATAATGATATATTTATTTTTTCTCAAGCTTCAAGGTTACATACCCTTTTGTATAGATTAAGAAAGGAGAACGAGCACACCTGATGGTAAGTAGTCACCAACGCCCTTAGACATTGGCACTGTACGAAATGTTAACCATCGCTTACATCGTCAATGCGCCACCAAACTTGGGTTAACCTAAGATTTTAAGTCCCTTGTGTCTGCAATTACACTGGCTCATTCACTCTTCAAACCGGAACACAACAATACCAAGTATTGCTGTTTTGCGGTAGAATATCTGATGAGTGGGTGGTACCTACCCAGACGAACTTGCACAAAACCCTACCACTTTTTTTTTTATATTAGCCGGGAGGGCAAATGACTCTACTCCACCTGATGTTAAGTGGTAGTAGAGTCCAAACGCGAGGACGGCCAGTACAGTCGGGAAGAAGGTTCTGCACTAGCCGCCCTCGCCTTGCCGGCCCGCAAGATGCCTCTTCACGCCTCGTTTGAAGGAACCCGGGTCATAAGAGGAGGGGAATACGTGAGCTGAATTCCATTTCTTGGAAGTGCGACAAAGAAAGGAGTTGCCAAATTTCTTTGTGCGCGATGGAATTGATGTCACAGTTAGTCGGTGACATCGAGAGCCAGCACGCGTAGACTTGTGAAGGAAGGGGGAAGCAGGAATTAGGGAAAATAATTCCTCGGAACACTCGCCGTGATACAGTCGATAGAAAGCGCTCAGCGCAGCTATCTCTCGACGCAATTGTAAAGGCTCGAGGGTGTTAGTGACCTTTACGTCGCCAATAATGCGGACCGCACGTCGCTGCAACCGGTCCAAGGCCTCAAGGTACTCAGCGGAGCCATCCCAAAGGTGCGAGCAATATTCAACGCAAGACCGTACCTGTGTTTTGTACAGCAGGCACAGTTGTTGTGGCGTGAAAAAACGCCGCACTTTGTTCAGAACTCCGAGTTTCCGAGAAGCTGTTTTTATCACAGCCTTGATGTAATCCCTTGGACTAAGGTCGCAGCGAACGTCCATCCCCAGCATGGCGATTTTGCTTTGTATCACCAGCGGAGTGCCACAGAGGGAGGGAAGAGGGGAAAATGGTGACTTTTTTGCTGTGAGAGCGCATACCTGTGTTTTCTTGGCATTAAACTCAACAAGATTATCTGAGCCCCATTTGGCGATAAGCTCTAACGTCCTATTGAGTTCAATGACAAGATCCTCCCGCCTCTCCTGAATTTCCGCTCGCCCAGCCACTGCGCGTCCGTGGTATCCACCATGCACTGTACTATCGTCTGCATAGCAATGAATGTTCCCGAGAGAGAGCATATCATTGATACGCAAAAGAAACAGAGTGGGAGATAGCACTGATCCCTGGGGGACCCCAGCATTCACTACATAGAATTGTGAAGCGCAACCATCAACTAAAACACGAAGGCTACACTTGTGTACGAAGCTGGCAATCCAGTTGCAAAGCTGAGCAGGCAGACCATATGCCGGCAGCTTGGAGAGAAGACTTCTGTGCCAGACCCTGTCGAAAGCCTTGGAGATATGGAGGCTGACAGCCAACGATTCCCCATGCTTGTCGATAGCTTCACCCCAGAGGTGTGTTACGTACGCTAGAAGATCACCTGTAGACCGTTTTGGTCGAAATCCGTACTGACGATCATTAATCAAACAGTGATCTTCTAGGTAATGGATCAGTTGGTTGTTAAGAATCCGTTCCATCACCTTACAAATTACTGAGGTGATAGCTATTGGCCGATAATTTGCCGGGTCAGACCGATCCCCTTTTTTGGGAACCGCTTGCACATTAGCTCTTCTCCAAGCCTCCGGCACACATCCCGAAGAAAGAGAAAGTTGGAACAGGCGCGTTAACACGGGAGACAGCTCCGCCGCGCACTTCTTCAGCACTATGGCTGGTATTCCATCGGGACCGCTAGCTTTCCGTACATCAAGTGATTGCAGCTCCGCTCGCACATCACGCTGCCTGATTTTGATGTCAGGCATCGTGTGGCCACAAGAAGGTATTACTGGTGGCAGAGCACTACAATCATCGATGACGGAGTTGTCGGCAAAGAGTTTAGCCAGGAGATCAGCTTTCTCTTGCGGACTGTGAGCTAGCGATCCGTCCGGACTTCTGAGCGGTGGCAGCGAAGGTTGGCAGAAATTGTTTTGCACAGACTTGGTCAGACACCAGAAGATACGGGAGCCCCGAGGATGTGAAATAAGGTCATGACCAAACTGTACAATGCGCTGTGCGTCCGCTCTCGTGTAGGCCTTCCTACAGGACTTGGAGTTTTTATTGTAGATTGCTTTCAGTGAGTCAATGTTAGATGCCCCGCTAATGCAGCCGTTGATCCACTCGCGATATGCCGCCTGCTTAGATGATACAGCGTCGACACATTCGCGAGTGAACCAACGGTTACGCGCACCCCTACTGTCGAGATCTGAGCTAGGAATGTAGTATTTCATTCCCAACATGATCTCGTCAGCAACAGCAGCGGCACTAGCTGTCGGGTCATTCCCACTGAAGCAACGTTCCTTCCAAGGGACTGACGCATAGTAATCGCGCATACCGTCCCAATCTGCCGACTTGTAGTGCCAAACGCGACGTTTGCATACCGCTGGTGGCGGCAGCTTGGCCTGTGGCACTTTGGTAGATATGAGGCTGTGATCCGAAGAACCAAGTGGAGCTTGAACCACAACCTGATATTCCACCGGGTGAGAAGTCAGCAGAAGGTCCAGTAGAGAAGGCGCTTGCCCATCAATGTCTGGGATCCTGGTGGGCTGATCAACCAGTTGGGTCAAGTCATGTGTGAGAGCAAAAGCATGAGCAGTCCTCCCAGCATGGTCAGTTTTGAGGGATTTCAACCATGATTCGTGGTGAGCATTAAAATCCCCCAAAAACACCAATTCCGCGTTAGGAAACTGCTCTTGCGCAGCATCTGCCACCCGACTAAGGTGGTCGAATAATCGGCTTGTCTCCAAGTCACCATTGTGGGATCTGTAGAGGCACACGTAGACCCGACTCTGAAGAACCAGATCCACACGTACCACCAACATGGAGAAGGAGGGGTCCTCCAAGCAGCGCAGTCGGTGACAGCAAACATCCGTCCTGACGAACAAGCATACTCCGGCTTTCGCTTTGAAGGATTCTTCAAGCATGTAGCCGGGATAATTAAGGTAGCTGGTATCGGCAGGACGGAGTATTTGTGTCTCCGTTAGAAACAACATTGCTGGCCGTGCTGTCTCGAGATGGTGGTGGACAGCGTTGAGGTTAGCGTGGAGTCCACGGATGTTAGTGAACTCGACCTCAAACAGCGTGGGTATGGTGGGGGTGTGCACCGCTGTACGACCGTCATTCCTGCTTTGATGCGCTACCATATGGGAAAAAAGAGTGGAAAAGAGACGTGAAGCGAGCGACGTATTGCCACGATAGGGATGGGCAAAGTGTGGAGGCGTGTTTCCCCAAGTGTTTGCCAAAAGGGAAACTACACTGACCCACCGGACGGAAGGGCCCCCGAACCCCCCTGGAAGTGGCCGCCGGGACCCCACCTTCCGGTCACCAACCGGCACGACGGTCCACCCCGAGATTATGCGTGGCCTGGTGGGGCAGCCTCGCGTGCTGGTTAGGCACGCTTGGGCCCCTGTACTATGCCACGGGCGGCCAGCGGAATAGCCGTTTCTTCGGGTCTCCCTGTCCGGCAGGGCAATACAGTTTCCCCCGGCATTGGTTCAGCAGCCGTCTCCAATGGACCAACACCCATCGCGGCAATGCTCGCTCGGGCACTGGCTGTACGCTGGCTGACCTCGAAACGCGGCTGCAAGCCACTTCACGAGATTTTCACCATGCGTACGGTGGTAACAAGCCAGGCGGATGTTTATCATCCTACCACCAGATGAGCAGATGGTCGCTCAGATATCCCTTAGTCGCCTCTTACGACACCCATGGGAAAGGGGCAGTGAAATGTATTCTTTCTCCGTCACTGCACGGATAAAAAATAAAATTTAATGAATAAAAATAAATTTTTGTAACGCTGTTGATTACAAGTAAAAATAAATAAATAACATATTATCTGTAACATTTATTTGAGGCCAAGCCGTTTCAGTGATAGTATTTTTTTTAATACATTATTATATTACTGTTAATACTTCCGATTTGGCTGCAAGTATTCTAAGAACTAGTTTGTACTAATCTGATCAGGAAGAGTTTGTAAACAATCAGATAGAACTGTTAATATATGTTAAATATTTATACATACATTGAATCTCAATAGAATTTCACGTTTTTGCATTATATCAGTATTAGTATATAAGTAAGAAAAAAATATATACGACATTTTTTTAAATGCCATACAAAATAACTTTTTCATATAAACAATAATAGCCTGTAAATAGCCCACTGCTGGCAATAGTCTTCGTCCTCACAAGTATACTTATTTAACCACATTGATCAACTACGGGTTGGTGGATATTTGTATAGAACATATAAGATATATGTAGTATGTATAAGACATATTAAGATATATGTAGGTTTCCTTTCTATGGTCATCTTAAATATACAATCATATCTTCTTTTGTTTTATTATAAGGAAAAATATGGGTCATAAACGTCAACTTGAAACTATGTTTGGGAAATAATATACAACTTGACCCTCGGACTTCCGCGTTATATTATACAATTTATATCTCTCGTAAGGATCTGCCTTCCGGGAGCTTTTATTTGATCCTTGATATCCCAGCGTCTGTCTTATTTATCTCAAGAATAATTTACAGAATACAAAACAGAAATAATTGTAATAGTTTGTCTCTCCAGTAGAGGTAGAGGTTTTCGTTTCCCATTATGTTATTTGGATATTTAGTGATTTTTGGTATAGATATAACACTAGCTACTCATGACATTGAACTCATATGTTACCTGTTATTTACATAGCATATTTGTATTTCTTTAAGTTTCAATTATAAATGTTATGTTTTTTTTAATAAAAATTGTAATTTTCTTTGATAAGCTATTTTGATGCGCATATGCATGGAATCTTACAATGATTGGTGTCAATGTCGCATATGACCATAATTTCATGACCATGTCCTGCGGCAAGTTTCAAGATTATACTTACAGTATAGCTGAGCTGTTTGCAGAGTCGTGTCGGCGCTCTTAATTGCAATAGCAAGCGTGGATGCATCCGTCATTTCCACTCCGCAGCAGATGCTTCTAATTCTAGTTCACACAATTAATGAGATAATTAAACACGATTGGAAATTTTTAAATTTAACAATATGTACCTTATTGCTGTAGTATTAAACTCTCTTTTTCTAATCTAAATTTAATATATTTCTAGTAATCTTTTTTATGTAATTTGTTATAAAGCGTTTTTTTCATAACTACGTTGCAATATAATACATGAAAATGATATATATCAATATATTATCAGAAAACTTTAAAAGGCACGAAATGTTTCTCATTCACAAATATTTTCACGAATACCGAACGCGTCACCGAAGTCAATGAAACGACCTTGAGAGCTTTTTCTGTCAACGCTCTCAGATATCTTTTTTCTTTTGTTTTCACTTTTGTAATTTCTAGAACTCCATGTAAAGAATAGAATTGCGACAACCCAATTTTAAAAAATTCTGTATTATATCTAAGCTGAAAAAGTAGAAAATTATTATTATTAATTACTAAGTTTTATATTTCTATATTATATATTGCTTGAATTCCTTGAATTGCTTATTTTTCAGGTGTCCTAATGTTCGTACACGAAATATAGCTTTGTTTATTTTTAAAAATTAAGCGCGAAATTATTTTTAAATTTTGTAAGTGTAATTTTGTTATTATTTATAAATTTTGTAAGGAACAAAATATTAATTTTTCTAACTTTTTCACTCCATATTTACTAATTTTTTTTATTTATTTATAATACATAAATAATATTTTTTTTAATTAATTATTTCTATAACCATCAATTTTGATGTTCAAATCAGCCGGGCGTTCCGAAACTGTAACGTTTTATTTTATTTCTGCAAGTTAAGTTAAGAAAAATATCTTTGAAAAGATAATGTATTTTCTACATGCTTATCTATGTGTGTGGGTGTGTGATTTCTCGTCTCCTAAACAAAATCATCTGACAAATAATATTGCACGGTATTGATTAATTGATTCAGTATTTGTTGTCTTTTAGAGTGTCAGATTTGAATTTGTAGAATGCGTTAGCCAAAATGTTTACACAAGTTTATTTTAAATAAATTTATTCTCAACCGATCAACGCGGCATTCGGATGTAGATCGAATTAATATTATGTCAAATCCAAATATATAATTATATTTACATACGATCTATCTTTACCAACCCTACTGTAGGAGTAGTTCGTCAATAAGCCCCTTAATTTTAATTTCACAGACGACGGCGCGGCTTCCGCTTCAAAACAAATACTTTGAGTTTCCGAGCGTAGACGTCGAAATTATTATAGACGAAATACTAATATCGTTATGATATATAGCTGTATTTTGGAATTTCTCTTAGATCATGAAGATCAAAGCCTTGACTTAATAAATATATCATATGGTATGGGTATGGCATGGTATTTACCATACCATTTACCATAGTTTAAATGAAGTACATACGTACAGCATTAAAATTTACTACCTCTAGGATGACATTCCTTCCTTTCGAGTCAAAAGTTAAGAGCTTATTCTACTACGCTGCGTTATTATACATTGGTGGATTAACATGTGGCAGAATTTCATCCATCATTTGTAGATTTAACCGCTAAACACGAGATGAATTATAAAAACAAATAAAACTGAACTGCTGCTGAGCTCAATAGTTGTGTACGGATAAATGTCCCACCTGTTGCGTGGTCACCATTACCCATAGACATAAGCGATGTACGGAATGTTTAATGCCAACGCACCACCACCCTCCAGAACTGAGATGTTATGTCCCTTGTACCTGTCGTTACACTGGCTCACTCACCTTTCAAACCGTAAAACAACAATACTAAATATTGCTATGTGACGGTAAAAAATAAATTAAATTGCAATTAAAACTTTCGAGAACACTAGACACAATTATTATGCTGTGCTGTGCGAAGTAATTGTTTCGACGTCTATATGCGTCTAATGTCCCAATTATAAATTATGCTGTACTAAGTTTTGACGTCTATATGCGTCCTAGAATGTGTCAATTTAAGATCGATAAGTGACTGGCGATGTAAACAAGGCTGTATGACACTATCGATAAAGGTAAGTCGGAGCCATTAATGACACACTGATCAAATAATTCCGCAGCAATATCTCAACTGAAATTGACATAGTAATTTATCGTTAATTATCGATATTTCTATTGACATTTATTAAAAATAAAATATTAAATACATATATAATTATTGTATAGTAATTTCATTGTTGTTAATTCTTAATATAATTCTTTAAATGCTTTACAAATAACTAGTTTTTTCCCGCGGTTTCGTAAACGTGTTAGGAAAAAGGGAACACGTATTATGTTAAAAAGGCAGGTTATGGATATATATATTCCTCGGGGTTCATTTCAAATTTCATCAAAATTAGTTCATTGGTATAGCCGTGAACGCGTACACAACGCGTGAACATACAGATGGAGTTACTCTCGCTGATATTAGTACAGATATAAATTACTAGAAATTTGGGACAATTATATACAAACATCATTTTCAGCCGAAGCTCAGGGTACCTCCCGTAATCAAACGGCGATGTGAGATAATCTGCAAAACATTACTAATATGCGAGGGCCTGTCCCGAAGTAATTAATAGTCTCATATTTGCGTTATAATGTAACCATTATGAATATTTATTACGTAACAACACTCAAATCGAATATCATTATAATAATAATGTTACCTTATTTATTATGTACTTTATGATTATTTTTATTATATAACAGCTGCACGTTTAAATTGATATATATACCATCAGTTATTCTTTTAAACTTTTTACCGGATTGAGTAACAAAGGAACTGTTTTTTTTTTTCGTTTTCTGTTTGACTGATAATCCGATTGTCGTGGATATTTCATATTTTTTTAGTTTATGTTCTATATTTGAGACAAAAGGCTTGCCAAATTTTTCAAAATACTCGTTTTTACGAACTTAAGAGGTATAATTATGAAAGCTATGCATGAAATACATATTTTTATTAAACTAAAATACCCAGTCTAAATCTTTATTCTAAATTGTTTAAATATCCACCATCGATTCGGAAAGTAACAAGCACCTCTGAGAAGAATCAAATCACGACAACTGACAAGGGAAATAAATTCAGTAGTTCTTTTTTTGGACAATTATTATTTACAATATCAAATCATTATCTTTATAAGATGTCCGCAAGCAAATTCATGTCGGCGTATATAAATCTTACATAGAAAAAATATTAAAAAATTAATATAATAAATATTTAAATAAGTAGCATTTTATTATATAATTGCATTAATTTTTTTCTGTTATATCCACACTAGATATATTATAGGAAAAGATGCTC
This sequence comes from Nymphalis urticae, assembly GCA_905147175.2. Lineage (NCBI taxonomy): Eukaryota > Metazoa > Arthropoda > Insecta > Lepidoptera > Nymphalidae > Nymphalis > Nymphalis urticae. The sequence continues at coordinate 11,679,786 of LR989991.1, forward strand.
ACGAAACGCTTTATTTTTATTTCATTATCTTATGAACCAAGACGACCTTTTGGGTAGAACAAGAAACGAACGAAGAAGCACTACTGAATTTTGATGTCCTCAATTTGTGTTTACAATACGCGTATTCAGCGGTGAAGGAAAACGTCGCGAGGAAACGTGCAGGATCAAATTCCGCCACATATGTTTTCACTATCCCACATTGGAGAAATTTGACAGAATAAACTCCAACCCAGCAGTAGGAGATTTGAAGGCTGTTATTTTTTTACTTAACACATACTTACTACTAAAATAGTTTAGGCATATGATAAATTAACACAGCACAAATACAGCGCTTTATTCGCTTGATTTGTTTACATAAAATTATTTTAAAAGTCTCATCTTAAACTTTAATTTTACTCGTTTGAAGTCGGAGCAGATAGCTAGTAAATTAATATCAAGTGATGAATGTTCACTGCTAAGTAAGGTTTTCCTTATAAGATACAATGAATTTCTAGTTTATTGCGGACATAACTTACAAGTTTCCTTACGATATTATTTTTCTTCTTAAAACATAAAGCTATGCTTGAAAGATTTCAGTCCGTTAAGATAATTACGAACATCAGATATTTTATTCATTATTTTATATTTTGTTTTCGATTGAACTATGTAAAAAAAGATATACAAATTTTAAAAGCAAGGCATGTAGCTTAGCTGATACGCAACTCCCTCCAACTATTGGTTTTGCCAAAGTGTATGCCATTCCTCAAACTGCCACTGCTCTGCCAACCATGATATCTAAAAAGATTTAGGCAAAATTAAGCCTTATTAATGTTCAATGGTAGAATAAATGTAACCTACTGAGACAAGCAGGCTAATCACTCATAAAACTTTTATTGCTTTACTCGTCATAAAATATTAATAGCTTTATACATCACTATTGTTTGTGGTAGTACTTTTACTACAATATACAAATCTTGAACATAGCAGATTTCTACGAACGACTTGCTGACGTCATTCCTGTTTGGTAATGTTTGCTCGTGGGGTAGTTCCCGTTACCGTTGAGGAGCTTCAATTATCAATCACATTGATTAATTATATTTGCACTTAACAATATTTTCCGTAGTCAGATATTACGACACCTACGAGTTAGAATGGGTTCTCTTCTACTCCGGCGGAAACAACTCCGCATAAATAGCCCTTTGATCATATCGGCGTGATATTATAATCAAGCATTTTTTTTATTCATTAAGAAACTCAAGAGTAGCAGGCTTCTGATCAAATTATTAATTAGCAGTTATTTTAAGGTTAGCGCTTAGATTGATATCACACGATTTCGCTGATTGATTGATAGATGATTTAATGACATTAATTGAATAAAAAAAATCATCGCGCAGACGAGGCCTTGTTATATATTTGTTAAAAAATAAGTTATTAAACAATCACAACATATATAATGTTAGTACACATTATACATATATACCTTATTTATTTGTTTGAAGGCGCTAATTTCAATATTGAAAAAAACCTGCGTTTGATTTATTGAAAAAGATGTGGGTATTTTATAGATTATACAAGTATTACGTTTACGACAAACAGTTACATAATAAGAAATAAAGACATCGCTTATATTATCAACTCTGTGCGTTATATTTGTTCTAATGTCTTTACTCGGGCCCTCGATTTCAACGTAAGCCTTTGATCTGACATAAAAGTTCGCAACGAAGACGCTACTTGACAAATATCAATAGCAGGTATGCAGATTTATTCGTAAAGACGAATTTATTTTCCTTTTCGTTTTCATTCCACTCAAGTCTTCATCTCTGAGATCACTCTGTTTGATCGTCTGTTTTTGACGTATATTATTTGCAAGGAAATATTAGATTCGATCAAATCTCTAGCTTCGTTGCACCGGATATTAAAGAATTTAGATAAATATTGATGATAATTTATATTTATGTTGTATATGTCGTAAGAGTTTTTCGAAACTATATGTTCATGACATATTATTCTTTGATTATAAGTCAATATAGTTCGAACCAAATCCGTTGTTTTGAAATGATTATATAATATATTTACATCCGTGTTTGAATGTAAAAGTATAAAAAGTTAAGTACCAGCCAGTACCATGTACCACTGCTGAGCAAAGGCCTGACTCTTGAGATAAAGATTTGAAGAAAAAAAACAATTTAGCAAGTTAAATATTACCTACACTACAGTTTGAATCCATAATCTTCGGTTACAAATCCCGTGTTGTAGGTACTGGACTATCTCAGCTTAAAATTTTAAATTAGGAGCCAGATTATGTTCACTTGACTTTACTCCGTGATCAATAATTTACCGGTGTATACCGGCATTTAAAAAATTAAACAAGAATAATAATATCCTAGGACATTATTCACACACGGCCATCTGATCCCAAATTAAGCAGAGCTTGTGCTGTGGAAACCAGACAACTGATATTCTACATATACTACTTTTCTTTTGTAAATACATACTTATATAGATAATTACACCAAGACTCAGGTAAAACAGATATTTTCACGCACACGCAATGTCTGTCCTGGGTGGGAATCGAACCCACAACCTTCGGCGTGAAAGGCAAGTATCAACCAACCAACCGGCTCCTCAAATATATAATATAATGTCAATTACAGTAAATGTACAATAACTAAACTGTATTTTAATGATATAATAAATTAATGTTATATGTACGATTTTGTACTAAAATTTATCATACAAAGCGAGTGGTGTTAATATGATAATATTGAAACGTGCTAGTTTTAGCAACAAACAATATATTAGTTTTCATATTGTTATGAATTTTACATTTGAACGTGTTGGGCGCTTGAAAACATTGTGGGTGTGTTATATTTTAAAGGGAAAGTTTAAACACCGCAAATACACTATCATCATTCATTATAATAACGTTGTAAGATTAATTTTACTATTCAATGTATGTCTTTAATTAATAAGGCATTTATTATGAAAATATTTAAAATTATGATATATGTATATCCAGTGTTTTAATGTCACTATTAAGCGGACGGGCAAACAAATATTGCTAATTAACGGTAGAATGAGTGTGTGGTACCTACCCAAACAGGCTTGGACAAATCCCTACCACCTAGAAACTGACAGTTTTCTTTGCGTTTATTTCTATACGTTTAAATAACGTTTAACTAAAATTTCGTAATATATAAACGAATAGTATATTGGCTATAGACATTTTTAAATTAAAAATATTCTGTTCAAATTATTGGTGTATTTGCTCGGAGCGACGATTTTATCTCTCTGTAACGTGAATGTGGAGCATATTCCACCACGTTGCTCTACTTGCGAGATGATGGTAAAATTCTGTCACGAATGACACTTGACACATGCTTAATTCTCCACGTAGTTTCCTCATCACGACCTCACGACGATTAATTAATACAAAATTGACACTTTTTTTTTCCCTGCGTTAATATTTAAACCCGTTATCATTCGATTAATATCCACGTACTTCATTCATTGGGCTTTATCTCCAACACATATTATATCTATTAATAAAATATAATTAGGTTGAATTCAGAAAAAAATTAACAAACGGCTAAAACTCATTTCTATACATATAACATTGTTAATAATATTGATAAATTGTAATATCATGTATGTTGGTGACATATTGCCATATCAATATATTACATCGATTGCTCTGGAACGGCTTAGCCATCGATAACTCAATAAATGTACGTTAGCTGCAGACCGGCCCATGGTTTAAATAATAATTGAACCGGAGAATCGAAGTTTCGAGATGAAACAGAGATTAACTCAATTTGTATTTCTAGAAGCGCTGCTATGTAGCGATAACACAATATGCATACAGTCCAACACCACATACATGGGGAAGTATTTGTTACTTAAAAAACAAAAAATTAATCCATATTATTATACAATTCAAAATTAGAATATACTTGTCTTCCTACCCGTCACAACTCCATGCTGATAAAATAAGTATTCCATCACGTGCTATTTTTTAATCACACAAACTTTCGCCAATCGATGTATTCTCCCGTACAACGCTAAGGGCTGATGTATCGTACAATACTCCTTAGGCTTTTTATGCGTCTATTTATATAATGTCATAATATTATTAAAATAACTGGTTCGAATTGAAAAATGTTGGTTATACAGTATGTATTTACATGAAACGCTTAAAATTAATATGTTGTATATTTTGATAATGTATGATACCCATAATACAAAAAAATAACTTTGTGTCAATGTTGAAACCGATTGTATTTTTTTCCTTATTTTAACACTAAAAATGGTTACAGTGAATTATATAAAAATATTCCTATATACTAAGTATTTTAGTATAGAAGTTTTCTCTTTCTTTTTTCAATAACTTTGTATAAATATCTTTGCTGCTTAAAGTTAGAAACTTGACCATTTAAATCCTTATTTATCCATACTACGTCAGAGTTTGTATAAATAAACATTTTCTTATCTTCAATTCAACCTTCATCACGAATTTTAAGTAAAGCTAAAAGGGTTCGGACAAATCCGGACAAACATCATTAAGCTCAGAGCTCTTGAATTTTCAGGAAACATGTATGTATCAGTCAGAATTCTTCCTCACGTATGTGGATACACGTGAGGCAGAATTCACATGAGAGCAGACCAGTCGGAATTCTTAGTCGAGTGGTTCTTAAAAACCTTCTCATTCGAGAAAGTTTTTCCCGAGTAGTGAGACAATCACGAGCTATTTCATATGTTCAGACTATAAATATATATTTTTGCGCTAAGAAATATTAACAATTCATTACAACGCCAATATGCTACCAATTTTGGGAATTGAGATGTCATGTCTCTTATTCCTGTAGTCACACTGGTTCACTCACACTTAAAACCGGAACACAGCAATACTAATTGCATTTTGGCGGTAGAATATGTAACCACCCCAGACTTGCACAAAGTCCTGCACCAAGTAAATACCCTCCAGCCATCTGTATTATAATAATATTAAGTTAAAACGTAAACGTGAAAAATGAACATAGGGTTCATGTTATTTAAATATTTGGACCTGTTCAAAGCCTTGTTACACCAGCTTTACGATACCCTCTTTAACATGTAGATTAAGTTTTTTCTGCCTAAAACATACGCCAGATATTCTTATGTAACTATAAATAAACACAGTATAAAAATAACCTAATTTATCAACATATCTGTAAGTATTTTACGAATCTTAATAATAAATACAAATAATCCACTTCAATTTACGTGAATCTACGTTCAGTGATTGTTATTTAATTCCAATTACCGTGGACTTTGTTTCCTATTAATATAGCATTAAGAGCTAAACCGAACTTGACATACCAGAGGAGACAGTAAGATTGAATTCCTAGATCGATAAGACCAAGAATTGAACAATGAAACTGAATAATTTTTAGCTTTTGTGTTCTTTGTACTACGAAATCTACATTATTTATTATTTCTAACAGTAATTTATATTTTATGGCTATCAAAGTATACATTTTAAAAATTAGAATTATTTAATCGAATGTAACTCCTGATTTTGACCATGGCGGTCAAATACGTGACACTATGTGTATGTGCAAACAAAAATGTACTTTCTATTCCCTTAATCTCGTTATACGATATTATAGCAAATCCAACATGACCGGAAAGAGTTCAGGCTCAAGATCGACGGATTTACGCGTTTGTCTAGGCAAGGACTTATAAACATTGGCAATTTCCAGACTCAAGGCTGCTCATAAGGATTTCTAGACAGAAACCTTTTAATGGTCCGATCCGGGACTTAATCACGGAACCTCGAGATCCGCGGCCTTATTTAATTTTTTATTCATTTCACTGGAAAACGCATTTAAATCTTACCCTGACATGAAGTGGGGAATATGTGAAGCTGACTGGCGCGGATTGCTTTAGAATACCCAATAAAAACCAGTGGTTCCCACTCCATCCCTTGAGGGGGCATCACGGGATCGCTTGCGCATACTACCGTAACGCCCCGACCCCGCCCGTGGACCGGCTCCACGGGCTTAATTCCTAGGGGGATTCCCGGAAAGAGATGCCTTATATGCTAAACCAACGAGGCATCTGAATAAAAAGCAAGGTAGCTCTAGAAGTCGTATTGGTTTTTATTTTGTAGCAGTTGATGTATTGAAGTACGTTATCGCATTTTGTGGAGAGATATTGTTTTTTTTTTTTCTAAGATGAAATATTATTCGTACGATTATGTGGTATACACAAAAGTTTTTTTTTGTATGTATATAATGGTAAAGTGTTAAAAAGATTTTTCGATGAATGTGCTCACTGCAAAGTTATTAAATATTTAGATACCTCATTTTGCCAATTAATGAGAAGTATTAATATTCATTTAAGGAAGCTTTTAACATTTCAAAATATAATTTAAATAGTTTTACAAAATTAATGAGATACAGACAAAATTATGTAGTTTACAAAATAAATTAATTATATTGTAATATATTTTAAATATTTAAAAGGTTAAAATATTATTTACGAAAATGTGAAATGAAGCTTTAGCTTTAGAGAAATTACATCGGTTAATTAAAACTAGCAAGTAAATTAAAATAAACATTTAAAAAGATAATATGATAAATAATGGATGGTTTTTTTGTAAAAATTAACAAATTTACTGTAACAATGAAAAAAAAAAGGATTCGTCTTCTACCGAGAAGAACCACCGGCACAAATTACATGTAATAATCATAATATTTTGTTAGCGGTAATTTAGTTACAAATAAAGCAAAAAATATCTACTACCTATTTGGTTTTAATTTTAATAGTTACCTCAGATCATTAATCAGATCAAAAATAGATCTCCAAAAAAATTATTCACATTTGTTTATTTCCATTGGTCTTTTAGATAAATGAATAGCAAAATTATGCTTTATAGAACTAGTCATGTATGTTCAATAAAAGATACATGATTATTTCACTGTATGTTTGTTAACCAATCATTATATTTTATATTAAGAGTATTTTGAAGAACTAGTATATACATTTATATATTCCGAAGCAGTTTATATGAAACTAAAGAAATGCTGAAAATCTACAGTCAATAAATAATAATAATTAACTGTATTAGTTCCACAACAATTAATGTATATTAAAAATGAATTGCTAAATCATTTATGGAAAACTTAAATCCGTCAATATTTTTTCTTACTACTTATTCTAGTAAAGCTATGTCATTCATATTTCACATTCAATTATTTGGGCTTCATTTTTTAGTCAGAATTCCTATTTCAATTGTCCAGATTGACATTATGAAATGGAAAAAGTTTAAAAAATAAAAAAATCACCACATGCAAGTGGATATTGAAATTTTTTTATAACTGCTTTTAATTCCGGATTGTTTCGCAGAAATAGGTAACGGCTTTGTTTGAATAACTAAGTAAATATTTATCCTAACTAGTAATATAAATGCGAATTTGTTTGTTACGTTACACGCAACTAAACCGATCATTATTAAATTTTGCATACACGTTGTCAGGGGGTACAGGAAAGTACATAGAATACCTAACACCTGCCCCGCCCCTGACCTCCCCATCACACGCGATCGAATCGAATAATATTTATCATTTTTATGGTGAATACGGCCACTTGCACTTTTCGATTCAAAAGTCAATTTACTTCACAAAATAATTATTTAAATTCTGGTGTCAACGCTCCAATAATAATAATTACAAGCTTTAAAGAGAAAATGTTTTTGGATTTAAAATAAGAATTTATTAATTCGGTACATCCTAATCGAAACGATTTAATGAATTATACGAGTATTTTTTTTATTATTGTACAATAAAATTAGCACTACTATTTATTTCAATAAATTTCACCTTTAGTAAACGAGAATCTTGAAATAAATTATTACTAGATAGTTCTAGGTTGTCCTCAACCCTGTACTTAAATTAAATTGAAACTTTACTGAATACGAGGTTTATTATAGTAATTTTGGTAACTATTCTGCTTTGAATTGTCTCAATGGTATCATTGCTTAGTGTTTCGTGATACTATATAATTTATAACACATACATTTATTTTACATATGTATATGTAAATACATTACAAATCATCATTGACAAATTAAATTTTATTAAACAATTTACGGTTTACTTAGCGGGTGATTAGTTATGTAATTCTGTGTCTTCTTTTTTCGAATTTAAAATCAATAATGATAGAAAGAGAGCTAATTCAGTGTTTAACTAAACAAGATTTCAATTAAACAAGATTTGTTCAAACTAAGTAACCTTTATAAGTTAAACTGTTAATTAATAAAGTGATACCTTTACTCTGTACATTATCAAATGCAAAAAATGTATAACATTTATTGATAAGAAAAATAAATAAAAGAAAATGTTATAACATAGTAAGCACCAGGATAACATTGTCGAAATATTTGAATCTCGTTAGGATCAGTTTGATAAGACACTAGCACATACAGAGTATTAAAGCGCCCGTCACAAGCACCGCTGGAGATTTAAGCACCCTCGCTGCCGACTATGCCGTCTTCAAGAATTTAGAATGGTAAGCTCTTTCTATTTTACACTACAACTTCAACTACTTTCAACGTTTCGACTTGCAAGACCATACGTTACGAAGCAAAATCCTTCTTTCAGGGCTTGACAGAAAAATGTAGTTCCTCGTCACTTGGCGGGAGTATTGTATAGACATATTATGGTTCAGAATATTGTCCTCTCTCATATATTGATCATAGCATTGTCGTGAAAAAAAAATCTTTTTATAGTTATGATATATAAAGTATATATAAAAACTTTGATTAAATATCGAAAACGACATTAAGATTTACTTGGTGGTAAGGCTTTGTGCAAACCCCCCTGAGATGGTACCGTTAACTCATCAGATATTCTACCACTAAGCAACAATACAGTATTGTATATGTGGAATATAAACTATATAAAATCTTAGTTCTCAAGGTTGGTGACGCATTGGCGATGTAAAGAGTGGTTAATATTTCTTACATCACTAATGTCTATGGGCGGTGGTGACCACTTATACCAGATATAGTACAAGCACAGTACCAAAAGATTTTCTTACTTTCCGAGCTGTATATTGGTCCAACATAAGTTTTGAATGCAGTACTTCAAGATCTGCTTATGATCCAACCACTATACCAAGAAGCCAGTTATAGTAACACAATTGTATGTAAATCGAATACACAATTAAATACAATTTCTTTCATCGAATGAGAAATAATAATATTTATAGTTCTGTTGTCACGAAACCTTTTCTTTACATGGAATTGTTACGGCGCAGCTGTGATGTGGGTCTTGAGCACTACGAAATTAGATTTTATGTTAAGATAGTTTTTGCTGAACCTTTTTCGCTATCTCAACAATTATATCCCCCATTGCGTCGTGGAGGGCTGTGAAGGCTTTATTCTGCTCTCGACCTCTAATTAACTCGTAACGATACAAAGCGAGCCAGCGAATACGTGATTGTACGTATGGCTTTAGTGGCTCATTTATTTCGGCTCATTGAATTTTGTTTTTATATTTCTTTATGGTTTTAGTAGAGCGTAATCCCGCGTGCCGTAAAACGCACATTAAATCTTCAGTGTTCGTTGTCATCGTAAAATCGCTTTACTCTATTTATGTTGGTGTGTGTAGCTGGCACTTGTGTGTATTTTTAACTTGAGTCCAACACTACATTTTTAATTTAATTTCTATATAAAAACTAGCTTCGACCTTCTTTCTTCTTCGTTGGAGAAGAGGGACAGATGATAGAATCATATAAGTAAGAAATTCTGCCACATGTGTATTCCACCAACCCGCATTGGAGCACCATCGTCTATAATCATTGGGAAGTAAGATGTTACGTCCGCACCTGTAGTTACACTGTCTCACTCATCCTTCAAACTGGAATGCAAAAATACTAAGTATTAGTGTTTAGAACTACAATAGTTTAGTTTACAGTAGTTTATTAGTAAAACAAAATTATGTATTGATTTGGACTTATCTACAAGAAAGGAAAATAAAACGGAATTAATTAATTTATTTATTTTATTTAACAAGAAACGTTGAAACAAGATAATCCTTTATACGTAGTCGTTGCTCTATATTATATAGGGAGTGCAAAGCCAGTTCTATGGGATTAGAGTTGGGAGTCGAGTTCGCACGGATATTCAAATTTAAAGGGATACAAACAATATTTGCTGTTTGTTTAAATTGGACTTCCATTGAAATTTCGATATTTTACTGAACTCGGGCGGTGGATATTACTATATATGTTTGGGATTAATAGACTTCGAACCCTTTTGACCAATCACCGCGAAACTTGACATATGTGCGTTTTGCATGCAAGGGTTTTTAAGGCTTCTTTTATAACGTTCAAGCGATTAAAAGGACAATTGACATTGTATTTATTTGAGCACGGAGAATATTTTAACGAGTCTTAAAGGATAGCTTACAAACATATTAATAAAAGGCATTGCAAGGCTTTTCGGGCTTAAACGAGTATCTTATAGTAAAAATGGCATGTATTTTAGTTAATACAAAATTTAACGAAATGTAGCACAAGAACTCTTGTAAGAGACTGAATAAGATATAATTTAAGAAACCTCAAGTTACCTTTCTTCGCTTTACAATACAATACTTGCACGAGAAACTCAAAAAAGATAATTTTTAAGGCAATCTGCTTGTATAATATAATCATAAACATTTAAAATTATGTTCGAAAACGTTAAGCATAATTAAGGAATAAAGCAACCACCTGCAAATGTCCCAATGCGGGGCTAAGGCTTCCTTTCCATCATTTCATTAGGAGCTTATTACACTACGCTGCTCCAATGCGGTTTAACGAATACACACATGACAGATTTTCCAAAACATACACACAGCAAGTTTCCTCAAGATGATTTCTTCACCGCCGTGCTCGAGAATTAAAAACACAAATTGAGCACAAGAAAATTCAGTGGTGCTTACCCGGGCTTGAGCCCATATCTTCGGTTAAGATGGATGTATTCTAACCATCTCGGCTCACTTCTTCGGCCTCGTCTCTCTTTGAATAAAGTATATTTTGATTTACGACATTCATTTTAAAAAGCTTAACGAATATATTTTATAAATAAAGTATCCTCACATAAATTACTAATACTAAAATTTATCTGAAATTTTGTTAGTATCACAATTTTAAAATAGTACCTTCTAATTGACATTGCCTTGTCGCCTCACTAATAAACAATACTGCTTCGAGCCGCGCCAACTTCAATAATTCACTTAGAGAATACCAGGGTACGGGAAATCGAGTTTAAGTGTATAATAAGATATTCCAGTAGGAAGTCGAATATAGATACAGACAGAAACAAATAACGTGTTTGAATAGAGTACCATTAATGTTGTAAGTCGGTATGCGTCGATTTTATCTTGTATAAAAAAAAGACGTAGGTGTGTTGTCTTTGTCGTTTTGGCGTTGTCCGGCTTTTGTACATATTTTTAGATTATTCTTTAATATTTCTACCTAATTTATTTTTAGGCTTCTACCAACCTGTTGGTAGTTAAAAATAGTAAGACCTTCGAGTTTGGATACCATTTCATTTAATTTAACCTTAAATACCAAATTAAAGAAATCCTTAAGATCGATTACAGCAAAACAGTATTAACTTATCTGATATTTGAAAAAAGAAAACTTTATGTAACCGCTTTGTGCTCACTTCGCTTCTTAATTTTAATTTTATTTCATACGGCTTACAAAAATAATTAAGCTTACGCTCAAAATTGTGCGCATTCTGCTCTGAAATAAATTATAATATCATAGAACAATTGTACCTCAGAACCTGCTAAAACCATCGAAGCCTGTTTTAACGTAACTAACATCCCGGTGCTTAAATATTTTACTCATATAATAACACTTATATAACGCCATACAACTAAATTACTTTATGTGATGAGATTGCTTGTGACGAGCCTAATATTTCAAGGTCGAATTTGAGAGTTGAATTCTATGTTATATGGTAATGACGGACTCAAAGCGACAACGATGTACACACACGTTAGATGTTTGCCTCACGTGGAGCGCGGAGAGGCAAATCCTGGTCTGCGAGATCAGACAAGACCGAGCCTGCGAGTAATCAAGTCTTGGCGAGGATAGCCGTAGTCTCCTTCTGTGAAACCATCACGGTCCAAAAGGAGACGGCAGAGCATGAATAGGAAAGGGCTGATTCCGCACGGCACTCCCACAGCCCTGACGCCTGGACTTTAAAAGGTAGGATAGGACATAACCCTCGTTTCCATGTGTCGTGTGTCCTTTTTCAGACGTGCCTGAGGATGATGACAGCCGGGATGGCCTCTCGCTACCGTACGCATTAGCGGGGAGTGCAGGGAGGCGAGATTACCTTCGCACCTCGACGAGAGCTCCACTCCGAATTGTATACTTTTTTTTTAAAGCAGTGGAAACATTCAGATAGCTTCCATGGGAGGGGGAACTGGGTTATGTGGGATTCTTACCCACTAAAACTACTGCGATGGCAATATCGTAACCAATTAGGTTAATCCGAGGTGCGACTATTGCTAGTTGAAAACTTTACCGAAGTGTATACTTATTTCATAAAGACAAATATTTATGGTCATATACTCTGTGATTAGATATAAATGTCGCGTTGTTTTATTTAATTTCAGTAGTTTTAATGATCAGTGGTCGCATTGTCATAAATATTAAAGACAAAAGTTACAATTAAAAATGTTTTCTTATTTAACACGAATAAAAAATAATAAAAAACATAATTTATAGTTGCATACCTCGTCTAATAATTAATTCTAAGGTCGCGTTTAAATATAGCTTGCAATTTCAGCATTTCCAAGTGCTTGTTGTGCTATTCTTTAAAAAGGCACGAATTTTGTTTTTATTTTGACCGCATTTAATTAAAATGATGCAACAATTTGAGGAACATTTTAGATGACAACTATTTGTCTCTACTATTATTAAAATGAACACATTGTTTATTTTTGCTTTTTAAATGCTCGATTGTCTACTCCACACGTGTCCTATATTTATTCTGGAGTTATCTGGAGTAAATCTATCGATCTATGGTCCACGCGACTGACATATTTTTGTTTGGTGTAATGGTGTTTCTAACAGATACATAAATAGTAATTAAACATCTCCATCATCTCCAACATCTTTTCTCTATTTTCTTTGACCTTTCTCTCTCCTGATTATTTGAAAGATAGGTTCAAATTTTTGCGTGATAATCACAATCGTCAGCTGCACTCTAACGATTCTTACCTTCTTTCTGTTCCTATTCATACTTCTAGTTTCGTTTCTAATTCTTACTCCGTTCAAGCTGTCCGATTATGGACAAATTACCTGAGCATATAAGGAAAGCCACCTCTAAACTTACTTTCAAGACTCGTCTCCGTGAGCATATCTTGTCAGAAAACTCCTAGTTCTCTTCATCTCTGACATCTATAATGCATTATTATTTATATGTATGTATGTATGTGTGTGTATGTATATATGTATGTCTATATATGTGGGTATATATATATATTATTCTTATATATATTATAGCTCTGTTTTTTATTTTATTTTTTGTCGTTATATTTGTATGTATCTATATTTTTGATTACCAATTACCGCCTTCACGAATTTCCGCTTAGCCTGAAGGTTGACTGGTAGAGAATGCCTTTAGGCATTAAGTCTTTTTGTCAAACTACACAATGTGGTGGGCAAAAAAGTTTTTAAATAAAAAAAAAAAACAAACCCTATTCCTTTGATCTTTACCGTCTATAGAAACACGACGATAGCAATTAAAGAATTTTTTGTCTCTAATACGTGTTGAATATAAAAGTGGTAAAATTGTTATGTAGATTCACAGATTAAATAAACATTTTAATAGTGAACTTAAAATTTTATAAGACGATTTTTTGGTGATGGGGGTGGACTGCTATGTGTAAAATGTAGTCTATGTCGTTCCTTATGGTTCAAGCTAGCTTCATAGCAAATGTTATCAAAATGGATTTAGCAATTAAGTCAAAATGTAACAGACAAACAGAGTTACGTTCGCATTTTTAATATCTGTATAGATAACATATATTATAGCGACACTATCGCTTAAGAATACATTGAAGTGTCGACTAAGAATTTCGCTGCTTCGATAGCTAAAAGACGCCATAACCTAAATAGTTGATCAACATATGCACTTTAACTGAAAATTCGACTTGTTATTTAAATATCGAATGGGCGCGAATTAATCGGAAAATAATAAAATATAACAAATACATATATAATGTTAAATATGCCTCGAATCAAAACAATATTTCAGAACGATCCATCTAAGAGAATGGGTGGAAGCGGATGGATAGTGGTCCATTTCTCACTTTTTCGCATGTATGCACCGATGTGAAGACAATAATTTATCTGGAGATAGCCGCGTCGGCACATAAATCACGTCGCGTTTTTCACGCGCTGCTACGATAGGATGTATGAATACATACGAATCTATAAACGTAATAAAACTGTTACTTTTGTCTAAAAAATCATTCTAGAAAATATTTTGTATAAGCACTTGATGATCATGAAAAATTTATAAAATTGTTATTTCTATCCAGGACACTATTTATTTATGCTGGCGTTTGCATATATGTTGAAGCATATGGTTTAAAAAAATATACACAATCGACATCGCTAATAAGACCAGGAGTATCTGGAATTTTACCAAAATAATAGTCTTCAATTGCTTGTCTTATTTCAAATTAAATAACATTACGATATTCACAAAAATGCAATCACTAAACAATAAACGTTTGAAAATGAGTCATCATACTTAGATTCAACAAGTAACTGTCGAAATATTTAATTATTCCTTATTCATCATTTTGAGTTAGATTGAGTAATTGCGATTAAGGTATGATTGATTGAGAACGGTATCAGTTCAAAAACATTCCAATTTCAAATCTTATGGTAATAAAACAACGGCTTATACGTTGAATATTTACATTCATAAAATAAAGAAAGAAAGTATATTATACTTGGATTAAAGTTCGTCCACTTACAAAATACCTGGCCGTATGTTTTCAAACAAACCGCAGACCGACACGGGGCTGAATGTATAAAAAAGGCAGTGGCCATTGGTTTATAACGATTTGTGGGTCACATATATATCTACGTCACAACTATAGCACAGAGCTTAACGGCGTGGATTTCACAAGTGCGATTTTTTTTTCACCGACATTTCGAAGCTGGAAATGTAAAGTGCCTTATTACTGTCGCGCTGAGAAAAAGGTCCTTGTTGAGGGTTTTCTAGAGGGTTTTTGGAATCTTAGTATAGGGTAACAAAAACAAGAAATAATGAGGTGTGTAGTAAAAAATTCAGTGTTTTATAAGTGTTTTTTGCTCTTGCACGATCATTATAAGTTGATAAATTATGATTAAGGTAATTCTGTTTTAATTAATTTCTGAATACATTTAAAGTAGAAAATATCAAAAAAAAATTTAGTCTCTAGGACAATAATAGTCAAAACGTTGAGGCTGTTTTAGTTATATTCTATAATAAAATGAAACATTGTTCATAAATAAGAAAAATGATAAAAAATACTCAGATGCTATATGTTGCTCAAGGAAATGATCATAATTTTATTTTTACTCATGTTATTTTGAGTTATACAAGTTGATATCTTCTACTATAATGGTAGTTGATGTTTGTTTGTGTGATGTTGAAGACTGCCTCGTTGGTCTAGTGGCTTGATGTAAGGC
This sequence comes from Nymphalis urticae, assembly GCA_905147175.2. NCBI lineage: Eukaryota > Metazoa > Arthropoda > Insecta > Lepidoptera > Nymphalidae > Nymphalis > Nymphalis urticae. The sequence continues at coordinate 11,695,500 of LR989991.1, forward strand.
CACAGACCCGGAGATCCTGGGTTCAATTCCAAAGTCGGAACAATAAAAAGTTATTGGGTTTTTCTGTCAGAAAATTCTCAGTAGCAGCCCGGAGTCTGGAAATTGAAAGTGTGTTCACTCCCGTGCCTCGGAATACGTATAGCATTTACTCTTTCCGGTCATGTCGAATTGCCGTCCCATCGAATTATGAGAGTTATTATAATAGAGAGTGCTAGGTGCACTTTTTGTTTTCGCACACACTTGTCCACAATAGCGTAGTTAGCTAATCTCTCTTGAGATTGGTCGCCGTGGCAGAAATCGGTCTGGAGGACATTATTATTATTAGTTGATGTTTACAATTATTATTAAATAAGATTTTTTTAATAAAAATTAATAAAACAATGAAAATATTTTACACGAATGAGAGCGAAGATGTTCCAGTAGCAAGATAAATCAGCACTGATATTTCATGTGATTAATTGCTCTTATTGTAAGTTAGTATTAAAACTTCTCAAAAGGAAGGAGGCCTTTGCCAAACGGTTGAGTGATTGACAGGCTATTATTTTATTTTACGTTAGGCCACGGTTTACTATTGTATTATGCAATACTTATCGTCCAACTTAAGTAAAAAAAAAACTTATTTTTCTTGAGATTGAACATGTGCTTATGCGGTCTCCGTATTTATAACAACGACGGACTTTCTATGGAATAGGCTATTTATGGATTTAAATCATTTTGTGTATGTATGTTTCTGTTTGTGAATTGATTATCAAAATTATTTTTATTGAATAAATTTGGTACATAAGGACCTCTATTTGTGTTATTAGGGTGGAAAATTATAGGGCTAGTCACTTGTTTTACTCAGAGCTACCTTATTTGAACAGTGAGTTTGGGTGTACTCTAATTATACAATACATGCTCGACTTCGACAAGAGACCATTAAAAATGACGTCAAAACTATACTTAAATAACACTTAAGGATTTTTATGAAGGTTGAAAATAAGATTTTAGTCCAATTATCGGGCAAAGCAAGATTAGAAAAATCTATTTATTTATTTAATTCGATAATATAACTGTCCTTCAATAATATTTAAATTTTATTTATTTATATATAATATAAGCACTGACTCCATAAATAATTAAACAGGTATTTTAAATGTTTATATATATTTATCTCTCTTTTTCTTAAATATAATTAAAATAATTATTTAGACGTTTTGTTATAAAATATAAAATACGTCGCTAATCCATATTAAATAACAAAAGATGGATAAAATATCGCTACATGCCATCAAAAAGGTTGTAAAACTCAAACGCCTTCGTGCTTCTCTTAAGCTGCGTGTATTATTAAACCAGATAGTTTTATCCTAAACTAGAAAAAATACCGTAAAATTCCTGGTCAGAAGATAAAACCCGGGGATCGACCTTAACAGCCTATAATAAAGTTGTATTTTATAGTTATAGCTTCGATGCTTCGCTTTCGGATACTAATAGTTGCTTAAGCGGCTAACTCGATTTACAAGCCCCGGGAGCCACATCGCCTCAGTAAATATATATTAATGACACGCAACTTGGTGGTTCAATTTATATGTTATTTTTGTTTATTTCGATTTGTCTTATTTAACACTGGGTGTCCCAACCAAATGCTTTGTGCGGGTAAAATAACAATTTTTGTATGTTGTAATAAATAAGATATCAAACATTCGCCCGTACTGTACAAATTGAGTCGTACAAGATATATATTCATAATATAGCGCCTAAAAATATACAATATAATAGTGTAATATTTCTAAAAGTGCCGTTCGCATTGCAAAGTGAAAAGGCAATTTTGTCTGCACTAAAATATACGTATTTTTTTTTTTGTTAGAAGAATTAATACTTTGTGACAATTAAATTGAACTTAATTTGTCGTTATTTTTAATAGAATTTATATGATTTATGATAATAACAAATAGTAAGTTATTGAAACTCAACCATTATTATTTATGAGAGAGCATTATCATAATCAGATATTGTAATTATTGACTTACGATATTTATTTTTAAATTCCAAATAAGGCTTCAGCAAATAATCTTGTGCTTGTTTCCCAAAAAAAGACCTTCATAAGCTGATATGGATATTGATCTCCTTGTTCATTTTAATTACTTTTTGCAGGATAATATCTTATAGCATTCTTCTTTGAGATAATGCAGCCGATATCAGTACTATCTTTGTGTTGCAGAAGAGGCTATTCACGCAAAACATCTCTTCAAAATTCGTCAAATTTGATTTTTTTTTCATTTCTATATTTTTTCATATCCTAGGTAGGCGGATGGGCAAATAAGCCATCTGATGGTAAGTGGTGACCACCGCCATTAGATATTGGTGCTGTAAGAAATACTTATCATTCCTTATATCTTCAATGCACCATCGAAACTAAGATGTTATTATCCTTGCACCTGTAATTACATTGACGGGAGTGCCAACCTAACGGACCACAAGAATAGTAAGTGCTGTTCTATGGCGAATGGACTGCACAAAGTCCTATCACCAAGAATTAAGGAAAAAAAATGGGAGTATTTTAGAAAATTAACAAATAGTACATTGATAAAATATTACTAAGGTATTAATATATTTATATCCCCTAATCATTGTGAGACATATCCGCTTCAAGTATCTAAAATTCTGTTTAAAATTCATTTAATTTAAAATTATTGTTATAGAAGTCAATAATTCGTAGTTAATTATTAAGCGAGGGGAAAATTTATTGTTGATGATACCTTATAAAAGGATTTGACTATTAATGTCGTCCAAACCATCGGAATACTTTATGAAGGCAGTGAAAATCTACTTTAATAAGGATGTACAATATTGAAGGTAAAATGAAATTTTTAATAAAAGTCTTAGCTATCTTTGTTTACACAGGTACTGGAGCGGAGTTCATCTGGAGAATCGATTCGTTTTTATTAAAACGAAAAATTATTACTAGTATACAAAGCTATTCTTAAACTTTTATCAATTATTAGTTACGCTCAGCTAATAATACAAAACCAATTACATAATACAATTCAGCCAATTTATGAAACGTATTATAAATTACAAACCACATTGATATAGTAATATAGACACCCAATTACAAAATAGAAACAATTCCGAGAATAATACACCGGGTGGTTTTAGCCATATTAATAATAAACACATTACGCTTAAAGCGTTGTCATTTCGACGACATTTTGTATGAACAACAGTTTATCGCTTACATCGCTGAAATATAGCGATGTTTTCTCCAACGTAAAGCGGCTCATGAATGAGTTTCTGTTTACGGCTTTCCACTCGTAAAATAGCTTTCACTGAGATATCTTCACTTAAGGATCAGACGTCATAAAAAGTAAATACGCCACTACGGCTAAGGTGAATCCCGCCTTTAAATATAATAACGTAGAAAAGTGCCGCTCTCAACTACACGACTCTACTATTATGTGAATATTGCTACTGCCATATGCATAAAATATTTTCGAGATAAATTTTACCATGTTCAAGTGACGTGACAGTTTTTATACACTGATAGACAGGCGGCATTTGATGACGAATAATACTGACATCGCTTATATATATTCTCTTTGGTGTAAACCTGCCTTGTAATAAATGTTAGCAATCTACTATGTTACTATACTATTATTAGGGCTTTAATTATTTATTCAATTTTGAGCTCTAGTCTTTTCATGTCAGGATCGAATTTATAACATCTACAAGAGTCGAAGATCCGTACATCGCTGAAATAAAAAGGTTCCATTTCATTATTTGACAGGCAAAACTATTTATTAAACGCGTTTACTTAAAGTGCATTTTTATAAATAGTTTAATGTTGATAACGTATTATTTTAAATTTTAAACACCTTTATTGATTTCGAGATTACCTATTACTTATTCATAATTAGAGAACAGTTCTAAAACACATATATTTTCGTTTCATAGATATAGTTATATTAAGTTAATTATAATACTGTAAGAAATTTAAATATTACGGTTATTTCATTACAATTGCCCAATTTTACATTTACAAAGTAATAATTTAATATCACGGAACGAAATTCCCAAAATTATGTTCGATACAGTCAAGTAAATGAGAAAAATCGTTCAATATTTAACGTGATTTTATCGAAGTTAAATTTCTGTGTGGACACGAAATGGTTGCCAATAAAAATTGAGATATATCTGCGAACCAATTAATGGTATTTGTGACATTAACAGTCTGAGTGGAAGATATTTTTCACAATATAAATGACTCTACTAAGCGTTCCGTTTTTTTTCTTAGCATTATATAAGCAACTGTTTAATATTTCACTTATAAAATTCTATAGTAAAGCCTGGGTAAAGGCTTAAAGAGTAGACGTGTAATTTACTCCAACACGCCGCTCAAGTGCGGTTTGTTAAATAAACGTAGAAAAGTTTCATCTGAAACATCTAAGTTTCCTCAAGACCATCATGAGATGAATAATACACAAATTTTGCATAAACTCAGTATTGCTTTGCAAAATTTAAGAATCATTCACTGAACCAACTTGGCATCGAATTTTTATAATATTAAATGATGTTGACCTAATTACTAAACTTTACTATGTATATATAACTTTATTATATATATTTAACGGGTTCCTTCAAACGAGGCGTGGGTCGGCAAGGCGAAGGCGGCTAGTGCATAACATTCTTCCCGACTGTACGGGCCATCGTCGCGTTTGGACAGGAAAATATAAAAAAAATACTACCATTTTACTGCAATTCAACATCTAAACGCTTTCACAGGTTTATTATAATAGTAATTTAATTCGCATTTAACTTTATTATTATAATCATTATTACAATCAATGTAAAAATATCATACAAGTTGTACGGAAACTATAATTATGTTTTAATCGGAGGTTTTTAATGAACTATATTCAGAAGACCTATAGTTTTATTTTGGGTGAGCTAATTTATGACATTATTAGTCATTTCATTTCATGACCTTTATACGTAGTAGTATTACGGAGACCTAACTTAAATTTTTTACTCGACGATGGTGAATAAAAAAGCAGGGTTATGATCTCATGATCTCTTAACTTCTAAAATTTTTTAATTAAATTTGTTAATTGGTTTTTGGTAAAGAAATAAAAAGAAAGAAGTTTCGGTGTTCGATTAAATGAATGCCACGACCGTGTTTAGATTTCGACGACATAATTTTTTAAGAAACGACTTTCCATACGTATATTTTAATAATTAATTAATAATTAAAACAAACTTATCATAATTGAACAAACGGAACAGTGTACAAGATATTTTTAGAAACGTATTGTTCGTTCGCTAGTTATAACCTATTTTACGTTACATTTAATTTAATATGTAGCCCTCTAGAATACAAAGTCATTAACTAAAAAAAGAGCCGTTTTGGGTATCAAATGAAAGGTCACTTAGAACACAAATATATAAATATATCTATACTTATATTATCAAGAGCTAAATAAAACTAAATTTTTCTGTTTGGAATCGACAAACTCTGAAATTAAACCGATAATTCTTGCACCATTAGAAAGCAACATATAAGTAAAATTTTAACTTGTTGCAAATATATATTTTTATACTGATTGTATGTCGTACGTGGATAGTCGTATTTGTAAAGCAAGCCAGAGGCAAAAGATCTAACAAAAACAGCTAGCTAACAAAAAAATAAACAATTTTCAAAATGTTTATAAATAAGTATTGTTACATTATAAATTATAATATATTATAAATCATATTGTTCGTAACGAATTCAAATCAGATTCCAAGACTTTGAAACTTAAAATTCATAACTTCATAAACAATGACCTAAGGACGTTCTTGCAAAATATAAAAGGGTCAAAGATATTTAAAGCTTTTTAATTAAGACTGAAAATTAGTTTTAAGCTAATTTAATACTTCGTATTTAATATAAATGTAAATTATTATATTAATATTAAGATATTAGTAAAATTATAAATGCACCTTATGTTATACTTTAGATATTTCTAAATGTTATGTTTTGTAAAAAATGACATTTATTGAAACTTATTATTTAATTTAGGAAGGAAGACTAAATACCGAATATACCACCACCTAGAGGATCTTATACATGTTTTTTTATAGAATAGGAAGGCGAACGAGCATATGGGCCACCTGATGGTAAGTGGTCACTAACGCCCTTAGACATTGGTATTGTAAGAAATATTAACCATCGCTTACATATCCAATGCGCTACCAACCTTGGGAACTAAGATTGTATGTCCCTTGTGCCTGTAATAACACTTGCTCACTTATCCTTCAAACCGGAACACAACAATATCAAGTACTGCTGTTTTGCGGTAGAATATCAGATGTGTAGGTGGTACCTACCCAGACGAGCTTGCACAAAGCCCTACCACCAGTAAAATCATCATACATACTGAGACTAATAAGTATAACCTAGTTCAAAGCCTCTAATGATCCACGAAACATTATTATATTAAACGCTATGTTCTACGTGCCTGTAATGAAATTTTCTCATCTAGACACAGTAACATAACTCGCCAGTGGTATTCCCTCTCCCAGACGATAAATGTAATGGGTGAATGCCATATGTAACGTAAGTAAGTCTGCTCTGAAAATAGCTGTGCTTAGATGCTGTGTGATCGTTTTAATATTTCCTTATTCAGCCTTGAAGTATCTTCAATCGTTCAAGTTAAATATGCCTCTCGTTAATTCTGAACTCGATTCCTCGAAACGTCCAAGTTGGAATCGATTCGATCACGTCGCTTGATGTGGGTCAACGATTAAGAGTTTGATATTCTATTTAGAAAGAAATTCTTTCTTAAACGTTTTAATACGGATCCTTAAAATGCAGGTAATCAGATTTACTTGTAACGATTGTTTTTTATAGTATAGGCAGGACGAGCATATGGGCCACCTGATGGTAGGTGGTATCCAACGCCCATAGACATTGGCATTGTGAGAAATGTTAACTATCGCTTACATTGCATATCATCCGTGCAGTGACGGAGAAAGAATACATTTCACTGCCCCTTTCCCATGGGTGTCGTAAGAGGCGACTAAGGGATATCATCTGGTGGTAGGATGATAAACATCCGCCTGGCTTGTTACCACCGTACGCATGGTGAAAATCTCGTGAAGTGGCTTGCAGCCGCGTTTCGAGGTCAGCCAGCGTACAGCCAGTGCCCGAGCGAGCATTGCCGCGATGGGTGTTGGTCCAGTGGAGACGGCGGCTGAACCAATGCCGGGGTAAACACGCCTCCACACTTTGCCCATCCCTATCGTGGCAATACGTCGCTCGCTTCACGTCTCTTTACGAGGCGTGAAGAGGCATCTTGCGGGCCGGCAAGGCGAGGGCGGCTAGTGCATAATCTTCTTCCAGACTGTACTGGCCGTCCTCGCGTTTGGACTCTACTACCACTTAACATCAGGTGGAGTAGAGTCATTTGCCCACCCGGAAATATAAAAAAAAAAAACATTGCCAATGTGTACATTATGCCCTTTGTGCCTGTAATTATTAATTAATCTAACTTAAAAGAGTTTAATCTGGATCAGCTTTACTTTTAAATGTTGTTTAGTGGCTGTTCAGTTCAGGGCCTAGGGCCTGGGCCAGGTGTTTGTAACAGGGTCATTATTTAAAAAAATTTAATAAGCGCGTTTGACAATTGTTTGTGTCTTTGATCTTTGTTTTATTTCATAAATACTACAAACCCTAAATGACTACTTTTCATGCCACATAACATTGAGATTTTTCAATTAATCACTTAGTAAATTATATACTGTAAAGTTGGGGTTATATATAAATGCCTATAGCTTGTGAAAATATGATTCATCAAAATAAAAAAAAACAAACTTTATTCAATGTAGACTTACATTTGACTTATTAAAAAAGGCTATTAAGTGGTTGTTAAAAATTCGACTGTATAAATACTTAAAATTAAGTTATATTCTTCCTATTTCCCGATCCGCACCTCCAAACCAGCTCATTACCACCCTGGGTTACAAACGGGGCCTTGCGCAAACGCTTGTTAATACGTCCTGCGTGTAATAAATGACATGATTTCTATTAAGAGGATATTACCACAATAACAACAAAAAGAGGGAATTGGAGAAAATAATGTAATTGTTTAGTAATAAAATCATTCTAGCAATAAACAATAACGAACCTATATACACATAAAATTACCAGATAAAGGAAGGAATCATTAAGAGAGGATATATATTTATGAATTTTGTATATTATTTATATTTTATATTTCATAATAATTTTCAAGTAATAGCAAATATTGAGTTGACGAGTTCATATCCAAAAACCTAAAATTTTAATTTACTCATAGAATAAGTGTTTAGGTACTTAAGAACTACTCAAGTACTTATCGTTCGTAAGTAGATGTGGGGAGTAAATTGTAGGTCACTTACAGTGCTACAGTTTATAATTCAGACTTAAATTCACTAATAACGCAACAGCATAACTTAGAAAGCACGATACACAAAGCAAAACACTACTAGATAGTAGATGAAATGAGTTTCAAATTGAAACAGTTTTAAGAAAGCTTATAATTTAAACAAAGGATTAAATGTTTATGATACGCGGTAGACAGAAAAAAACTAGCGTAAGCGATACGCGTTTAGTGACGGGACGTGCAATCAAATGGCTCCACCTCCTTGGTGCGATGCGCCGGATGTACGTTCGGTAACTTATAATCGCATGATATTTAATGAGTATTTATGAAATATTTATATTATAAAACTGATATATAAATAGATATATCATTTATAAATAGTATTTATTATTATTATTTTTCATCCTTTTGCCATCCATTGCTGGACGAAAGCCTCCCCATAGAACGCCAACCATCCCGATCTTGAGCAGTCCGCATCCATCCCGTACCTGCCACCTTTTTTAAATCGTCGGTCCACCTTGCTCATTTCGAATTCCATCTGCCAAAGAAACCCCAAGCATCGCGCGTTTCATTGCTCACTGACCTTAAATTTGCGGACCAGTCCTACGGTGATTACTAATTAAAGACCCTGGTCTTAAGCGACTGTGGGATCGACGATTCAAAAATATGATGAGGTTGCACCTCCTGAATATCGCCCAGCCCAAACGTATTTTTGTTAAAACGTATAGCCTCCTTCTCAAAGTTGTGCCGGCCAAGTTGGATAGTTTGGCACAGGTAGATGTATTCTAGTAGGTAGATGTAGTCTCGGGGATACATGTTCGTTGGCCAAAATTTTGGTCTTTTCAATGTTGATCCCGAGACCTGCTTGTCATGAAGAATCGTTTAGGCTGTTTAGCATCTCTTCCAAATCCGGCAGTCTCCGCCATATATATATTTGTGTGTGTGTGTGTGTGTTTGAGGAAGAAAGAGTATTAATAAATATATTATTTGATTCCTAAAAGAATGATGTGCTTAGCGACTTTTTCTTCACATATCATTTTACAGCTAACAAAAAAAAAATGATTATACCAAAATCTCATTCAAAATCCATAACTGAAATATTTACCAAAAAGATAAATTAGTTTCCACTCGCAGTGGAAACTTATCTCTCTTCCGCGTGAGAAGAGAGGGAGTTCCGTGTTAAGTACGGTAATATTTGGCTTACTTTATACTTTGTACACCACAAGAAGAAAAAGAATACAAAACAAGGATACATATATAATAAAAGTAATATACAAATTGGCGACCTTATCGCTACATAGCGATCTCTTCCAGGCAACCAACGGATTAAGAGAATAACTCATAGGATATGAGGTAGGTGGTGCTCTACTAATACATAAAATAATATTAAAATATGATTAAACAAACTAAAAAAAAAAAAATGTAAATATAAAATACATATAATATATATCAATAAATAAATTATATTATAAATACATATATAATTATAAGTATACAATATAAATACATACTATAAACAATAAGAGCGAATAAAAACGATAAGTCCTCAAACATAGCAGAAAAAAATTAATAATAATAAAAATAAAATATTTAATTAATTAATGGTGATAAGGCATTTGAGACAAAAAGTGATCTTTCACAAGTTTTTTAAAAATGTATATGGATTTAGCCTCCCGAATATTTAAAGGAAGGTCATTCCAGAGCTTAATAGCCTGAACTGTGAAAGAATTATTATAGAAAGATGAGTTATGTTCAGGCACCCTTAAGATCCATCTCTTCGCAGAACGAAGAACTTCTCCAGGATTCCCTAAAAATAAAAACTTCTCCTTCAAGTAAGGGGGAGTACCAGCGTGAAACAACACACAGTACAGTATAGATAAGATGTGCATATTCCGGCGAAGTCGAATGGGTAACCAATTAAGACGAGAACGAAATTGTGAAACGTGGTCATATTTGCGTAATCCAAATATAAACCGAATAAATGTGTTTTGTAGTCTCTCAAGCTTATTTAACTGGTCTTCGGTTAAGTCAACAAAGCTTGCGTCTGCATAATCAAGGATAGGAAGGAGTAGAGACTGTGCGAGCATAATTTTGGTAGGAATTGGAAGAAAATGTCGAAGACGACGCAAAGACCTCAGCGCAACAAACACCTTCCTGCTGATTTCATTTACATGGCGAGTCCAACTAAGAGTATTGTCAAGAAAAACTCCCAAGTTTTTAACGCAGTCGCAATAAGGGATGACAATATTGTCAAACATTATTGATGGCAAGGAAGACCAGTCGACTTTTGACAATTGTTTCCGGCTGCCAATAATTATGGATTGAGATTTGCTAGGGTTAACATTAAGACCAAACGATTTACTCCATTCAAGAATGATATTGAGGTCGTTATTCATTCTTGCAATAGCCAACGGAAGATTCTCCAAAGTCGACTGGGTGTAAATCTGGACATCGTCTGCATACATGTGGTAGAGAGAAGATAGATTATGAGTTATTGAATTGATGAAAATAGAGAAAAGTAATGGTGACAAGGCTTACCTTATGGCTCGAATGAATAGACAATTTTATTATAAGCGTTGTATTTTAATTTAATTAGTATCGAAACGAGTATCGACTTCAAAAGTATTTTTCTTATCGGAATTTCATTATACTTTCTGTTTTTATTTATTTTACGTGAATTTATTGAAATTCCACCTGAACGATACAAGGAATTGATAAGTTTTTACGTCGTTAATTTCTATATGTAGTTATTAGTTGTTCCCGATCAAATCAATATTGGAAGTTAGGTAAAAAATAAGTTAATAAAATATATATTAATTTATTTATTTAATTTCAAATTAATTTTAAATTTATAAAAATTAAACATTATAATAATATCAAAATAATGTTTAATTTATTTCAATGCAATGCGACAACATGTCAGCGTCATTCATCAGATGAATGTCCAAAATACTCCACCGCCTTTGGCCCAAACCGCAATATGCGGCAACTTTGTCAGACAATATACGACGCTTTGACAGTCTATTGGCGGTAGGACTCTATGCAGACCAACTCATTAGTTATTCTGACGCTAAACATTAAGCCTTAATATTGCTGTTTTACAGTTTGGAGGAGGAGGATTCAATGACAATATTGACACAATAGACGAAAAATACAATAATATATCCTAATATATCCTGGAACATCATTCACACACGGCCATTTAATCTCAAACGAAGCAGAACTTGTACTATACTACTTTTTCTTTTGTAAATACATACAACCCACAACCTTCGGCATGAAAGACAGCATGAACCAACCACACCAACCGGCCCGTCAAATAACCTTTTACACTCCTTCCTTATCATAACTTTCACGTAAATCCATCACTTAAATCAAAGTAAAGCTGGTACTTGACGTCATACCGTGTACTGTTACAAATACAAAGGATCATGTATATTATCGTCATGTTGCACAATACGCGGTGTCGTTCCTTTATTAAATTAAATCAAATCATATCAAAATATTATTTATTCAAGTAGTCTCATAATGACACTTTTGAATTATCCTATTACAGTGTTGAATTAAATGCAAAGCTATCAGTTCGGATTGTAAATTCTGAGACGAACAGCGAGAACTTTAGTAGTTATTTCTTTCTAACGTTTTAATTACCAGTACAGAGTCAATCAAATACAATTTCATTTATTCATAATAACCTGATTCGAATTCAATACTGACTTCACGATTTTTTATCATTTATACTCGTGTTATCTTTTATTGAGTAATTGTAACTGTTTTTTAAATACGCCAAGTTAAAAATAAATGTGGAATTTTAATATAGAAACGAACACCTTTGATGAATATCATTTGTGGATAAATCATTTGTACATTTGTAAGGTTTTTAAAATATATTTTCATGCTACCTTATGATATATGTTAAATAACGATTGAATTATTAGCTAATTTATTTGTTAGTATATTATATAATTAACATAATTTTATACATTTTATAATTTATTTACAGTATTTTTTGACTACTTTAAAAACATTTTGTTACAAACAAATCGAGTACAACTCCGCGTAGCTTGATCCAGCAATTCTAGTTCAATTACAACTAGTTACATATTATAGCATCTTGTCTATATAATAATTAAATATTATATAAGATCTATTATCGAATTACAAATATAATCTCTTCTACTTCTGTCACAGGATCTGAGTAGGAAACGTATAAGCTTTTTTAAAATAAACGTCATTTTCACGTCACGTCAAAAAGCATATGTATAATTACGCTGTGGCCTAAGAGCGTAATTATACATCAGTTTTAAAATTATGGCATTTTGATGACCATGTCTTCCTGACCGTTTTCAGCCACTAGACTAATAAAATACTAACCCTCTGCGCACGATATATTATTATAGTGCTCAAGTTCATTACATATGCCATCGCTCTGTACCACCAAGACGTCTGTCTTGTCTGACTTCACAAATTCCTAACATCAATAAATGAAAGAGGAATGAAACATATAAGAGTTTGAATAAAGAACATTTGGGTTCTATTTAATCAAATCTCATTTATGAATACAATGAAAATGAAACAAATGAATTAATAATTATTCCTGTTAACAATACTAGAACGTGAAGCCACGTTAAAGATTAATACAGCACTACGACCTACACGCTTTGTATAACGTCACACCATCTATGAGACCTACAAACACCTGGTACCATGCTCACTAAATGAACATTTGACGCGCAGCTTTCAGCCACATCGTATTAATTACATTGCGGCTTGCTCTCTCGGCTCGTATGCAACGCGCTTGAGTACCTTTTAAGTAATTATTATATTATTAAAACATTATAACAACGTTTGTTTATATGTTTAAGTATATTTATTTAATAAAAAATATATATCTTTGGAAGTGCATGAGAGAAAGTTATTACGACTGCAAAAGAACAATAAAATTATTGAAGACTATATATGTGTATTTACACTAGTGTCATAAATAATTAGCATATAGGTAATTATACAGTTTAAGTTTTTATATTAATTGTTGATTTTCCACTGTACTATGTACTTAGTAGTAGTATTTAATTTGAATATGAATATAATTAATCGGTATAATTAATGTTACTTTGGTTTTGGTACATCCTGTTATCGTTTGAGCAACGGGGTCCAGCTCGAAGCTTTCTTTTTAAGACATGTCATCCTATTCCTGTGCAAATCCCTCTTAAATACGCCTAGGAATGGGATATTTATAGAAGTCGTTTACTGTATGCGATTCTTCTTGAATTGACAATTCAATTTTCCACAATAAATATGCAGTTGTAACGTTATTATATATATACCTGTCAGCAAATACATTTTGAGTCTTGGTTCTTAGAAACATGTAAAAAAGTAGTAAAATTTTTAAATTATGCGAGCACAGTTACACTAACACACATTCGCATATCAATTCCACATAAGCAGCTCCAGCTCCATAAATATATAATTTACTGACATGTTGACAACACCACAAAAACCACCGTGTCGACGAAACAAAATGTATGTTACGTAACCAATGAGTACATAAGTATAAATATGTACTTGTAAATATTCATAAAATATATATTAAGAGGCAATGTTTGTTCTCAAATATACACAAATATAATATGGTTCCATATTTGAATTAATATTTATTTTCCGCACGATAACATTTTACAAAGGGCTTCAAAGATCATATCTCATAATTTCTGCGACATAGTAATAGCAGCCGAAATATCTGAACATAAATAAACATGGATATACAATTATTTTACAGTCAACTCTTCCCCTATTCCCAAGGGGATGTAAAACATACGTCATAAACCTTTCACTTCATTCATATACATATTTGTATATCTACTGTTTTTTGATTATATAAACATAGAGGATAAATTAAAAAATCCTCTATTTCAGTACAATCAATAAAAAACTTTTATTTTTTTTTTCTAAGAAATTCAATTATTTCACACAAATACATTTTTTTTCAATAAGGAAGGCAGACAGACAAATAGGCCACCTGATGGTGAGTAGTCAACACCACCAATAGACATTGATGATGCAATAGAAATATTAACCACTACTTACATCACCAATGCACGATCAACCAGTGAAACTAAGATGTCTCTTATACATGTAGTTACACTGGCTCACTCACCTTTCACACAACAATACCCATAGCTGTTTGGCAATAGAAATTCTGATGAGTGGGTGGTACTTACCCAGGCGGGCTTGCACAAGGTACTACCACCAAGTTAATTTAATCCCACACAAGCACATTTCCTCACGATTTCCTACACAATAACACAATTGAAATTACAAACATAAAAAATAGTTATTAAAGCTTGAGTTTGAACTTGCAAACTAAATTAAATATCAGGTGTTCTAGCCACTGAACCCTTAGTATTTTGGGCCAATTATAAAATAAATCTATGTATTAATGTAAACCCTTTTAACTGATTAATTGGGTGAACAAACCTCTGTTTATTTAAAGCTTTGCCACAACTGTCTCCCTGAAGAGCTGTACTTAAGGAAATTTAAGATAATCGCAGGCTGGGACTAAGGTCTAACAGAGACTTATCGCCTATTTGAAAATGGAACGTTATTTTACTCGTTGAAATTTAAAAGGTACACTTGTGTGTAATTAAAAATCTGGAGCAACGCAGCGAACGGAAATAAAACTTAATGTACTCGTATATTTCTTGATTTCAAACAAAAATAATAAATACATACACAATACACAATTCAAGAATATATAATATATAAAAAATAAGATGAAAAAGAGCAAATATAATGGTATGTCATTGTATATAGTTAGATAATGTATATGAATGTATATTTGAGAAAATATATTTTCAGACAGCCGAAGTGACCCAGTGACTAAAACACGTGACTTATAATTGAAGATTGCGGATTCAAGCTCTGGCAATTACCAATTTTATGTGTTAATTTTGTGTTTATAATTATTTCAAACCGATGCCGAATAATCAAGAATAAAACTATACACGACTGGAGTTCAAACTCGCGACAAATCAAGTACCAGGCAACTGCTACTGCGGCAATATTTGTTTAGATATTACAAGCTACGTAATTCGATATTGTTTATATTATGTTGCGTATGAACTAACATTTTACATTTCTTTTTGAAAAAACACCTAGCACCGAACAATGCCTCTTTTTTTCCTTTTTTTTTTATCTATTCTATTAGGCTTTGTGTAGCTTATCTCGAGAACAATGAAGCGTACTTTTCAATGCCAAAAAGCACCCTTCTATATAATCCTTTGAAAGTTTTCTTTCAATTTATTTTATTCGTTATATAATGGTTGCGTAAATTTTCTAGATGACCCAGTTGTTAGAACGCGTTAATCGTAACTGATGATTACGGGTTTGAACCCAGGTGAGATCACCTCTTAACTTGGGTTTATAATTTATCTCGTCCTCGGAAAGGCTCATGAAGGGAAACATGTATGTGTCTAATTTTACTGAAATTCTGCCACATGTGTATCCAATAATCCGCATTGGAGTAGCTTGGTCTAAAAGCTACAAGCTTTCTCCACAATAGGGAGAGGCGGCCTTAGTCCACTTTTTTTTTATTTTACGTAAATTTTAACGATGTTAGAATTTCGTTCAACAGGCGTTTTATTATTTATAAAAATAAATACTCAACGAACTAATAGAAGTAATAATAGTAGACTTTGCATATTTTAAAATAATCTCTAATAGTCCTATCCCTACCCGGAATCGAACCGCTATTGACGCTTACAATACATTAAGGTCAGGTGCGTCGTTCCATCAATTTTGGGCAAGCGTTCGTCGATTTAAGAAAGGTATCGTTAATGGGATTTCCGAAGGAAATCGTTATTTATTTAATTATAGATAAACAGTATCGTAATCGTCTCACTTTGAGGCTAAGGTTTCGTCTTCCTTTTGAGAGAAGGCATGGAGCTTATTCCACCATCTTTTTCCATTGTGGGTTTGCCGAACACATTTGTCATATAGGTTCATCTGACACATGCAAGTTTTCTCACTATCGCCCTTCACCACTGAGCATGATTAACAACCTAAACACATGAAAATTCACTTGTGTTTTCATTGAAATCAAAACAAATATTTTTTTGTCTGTCTGTCTGTATGTCCGGGTTAATCTTTTGAAAGGCTAAAAATACACATGGAAAAAATTTAACTATTATAAGGAGTATTTCAAGGTACCACTTAGTCTTTGTTACTTAAAAATCGATTGAGTCTAACAAAAGTTAAAGTACACGTAAGTATTTTTGTTGTAACCATTGTTGCACCCATTAGCCCATAGATGGCAGTGTGCTAAAACGCAAATTTAGTTTTGTTTCGTTTAATTGCTTTAGGTTTTTTAATTATTTTAATTTTTAAACAAATAAATAAACAATGACATATTAATACAATAATAAGTCTTGCATTACTTTAATCAGATCATACATACATTTTAAATATTATTTACATAATTCCAACTAGGTCAAACACACACAGGTCTCTGTGTGACAAAAGCTCAATGTAAGAGGATATAATTCTGAGCCACGTACTTCGCCTGTTAATTTAAGCGCCCCCACTGTTTAACTATTTTACCTTAAACGCGAGAAACTATTAGACCGAGAGACGGCTACGTGTTTTTAGTTGTCATTTAAACAGTCTTTTATTTATTAAGAATTAAATTGTTTTCTCGAATGTTATATGTAAACTAAAAACTTAGAAAATTTAACTTTTCATAAAAAATAGTAATAATACAAGTATAAAATTTTAGTTGAGGTTATCCTATGAGCGTTGCTGAATCGGCTGTCTGTATAACGTAATTTTTTTTTTGTAAATGGGTGTTTCAGATGGAGCTTAGTTATTATTTTAATACACACGCAAATTGTGACAATCGTACATTTTTATTATAATATAGATGAATTTTATTATAATATAGGTCACGTGATGGTATGTGATCCCACCGCTCATAGATATTGGTTTTGTAAGAAATATTAAAAATCACAAGGCCAATGCGCCACCAACCTTGTGAACTAAAATGTTATGTGACTTACGCCTGTAGTAACACTGTCTCACTAACCAATTCATCCTACAACAATAATAAGTATTGCTATTTAGCGGTAGTATATGTGAAAAATGGGTGGTAGCTACCCAGACGAGTTTGTAAAAAGCCCACCGGGTGAATATTATAAAATAAATAACAATATTAAATTATAAATAAAACACAAATCCAATTGACAACCTAAACAATTGAAATGAAAACCCTAAAAACCGAGAAACTATGAAATAGTCCAAGCGCCAGCAACGAGTTGTTATCTCTACAGTCGTCAAAATTTACGGCCTTGCTTATAAGCGTTGCTTAGCGACTGTTTAGTTAAACATATATTTTGTGCTTTCTGTCATTATTAAATTGACATTCGAAAGAAAAAGAAACGCTAAACATTTATAAGTAGAGTCGTTTCTGATTATTACCTTACCTACTATTATTCTGAAATAATTCTCTGGCATAACTTTTTTATTAATAATACTATCAGAACATACTTCCTACCTCAAATTCATGAATTTTATTTTAAATAAATCGAAACCATTCTCACCCTTTTAGTAATTTTATGACAACTCAAAGTACGTTGCTCTCTCACCCTCAATAATGTCGTCTCTACAAATGATGGTAAAGGAAATGTTCCATTTTTAAAATTATTTTAATTTTTTCGCTTTCAATTTCACTTTTTTCACTGTAGTCTGAAACAGTAGGTATCATGTTTATTTATATAAACGAACAATGAAATCTGAACGTTAAATTTTCATAATCATAAATAAATCGTAAAATATAAAAAGATTTCTTATTTTTTACAAGCAAAAACTACACATCAGATTGGTATAGACAGTTCTCTATGGATGTCATGATAGTTAAAATGTTACATATGTTTCAGTTGAGCATAGTTTATAGTTTTAGTAGCCTGTATGAGACATATCATTAGATTTACGTGCCATTAATAAAAAAAAAGTGACGTCCTCCTGAACATGGTTGTCCTTCTTAAATTAGTATAGCTAACGCAAAATTAGTACTCGAGAGCGAAACACTTAAAAACTGGAACGCATCATGGGATGGCAATCCGACACGACAAAAGAAAATTTATGCGTCGGACTAATGGTTTTTAGGTTTACGTGCTATTATTAAAAAAAGCGTTGTCCTCCTGATTTAAATATCATGGTTGTCCTTCTTAAATTGGTATACCTAAAGCAGGATTAGTACTCGAGAGGCAAACACGTAAAAACTGGAACGCAACATGGGATGGCAATCCGACACGATAAGATAAAGTTTATAGGTCCTGCAAGGGTTTTATGACCTTTTGCACGGTAGTGTTAAGACAGCCAAGTTTCAAACGAATTGTTTGGACAATAAAGCCCAATAACTTTATAGTAGCCGAGCCAGGGTTTGAACTCAGGACCTCGATATCTATAACCTTATCACGTTACCGCTAGAGCGATGAGACTTAATGTAATGAAAAATGTTATTAGTAATGTAAAATTACTATACCGATAATTATAAATACTAGCGATTTATCATTGTTGCTTCATCGCATACAGTATCGATTAATTTTGCGTCCTGAATAAAATCTTTGATTTCAAAATATAATTCTTATATCACCAGAAAACGATTTAAGTGTAATATTAAAACAAACATATTTGAGAAGAAGCGTCGTTTGTTTACTATTAGGCAATATAAAACTAATGATTTTTAAGATGACCTTGGAAATGAAACGATCGCTTCCAGGCCATTTCAAGCAATATAATATTAATTAGCTAGTAACTAGCCTGGCTTTATACGGGGAAAATAATTTTCTAAATAAAACGTTTATCGTTATACGTCGGCATAATTTTTTCCGACATCTTCAACTATCATCGACATATTTTGCCTGAGCCTTTTTCATAAATCAATCCATCCATTGGTGAAAACCGTATGACAATCCGGTATTTTTTAAATTTATTCAGACAGACAAACGCGGCGAGAATCCTTGTTTTATATTTATAATAAGAAGTTATTAACAGCAATCGTTATATACATATAATTCCGCTTAATTTCTTTCAACGATTCATCTCAGATCTGAAGAGTATTTCTTTTCAAACTGGTGGTAGATTTTTGGCAGTTGAAAGTTTGAAGTTGGCTTCTATGTTGATTTTCATTTTGATTATGACTTATGATGACTTCTTTAACTAGAACGTTCGCGTAAAGGCTTCAGTAATTTAATTTAATATAATATATATCGAAGAAGTCCCTCCAGGGTTATTTTTAAAAAGCGTGACGTCAGCATTGCTGACGTCACTTTCACTAACATGATGTTGATGGCTCATTTTGCAATGAAATAATAAAACCATTTCAGCAAAATAATAGGTTTATTCTACAATCGATCAGGACACAACGTTCGTCTGAACAGTCCGACGGCTCGAATGAGAATGAACCCCGAGCAACCGTCGCACTGCTTTTTATAGCAAAAATCATAACAACAACACCTATTGAACACAGGTGTTCAATCAATGACATAACATTTAAAATTCATTTTTATGTTTAGTTTTCACAATTATAAATTAATTTCTGATTTTTAAACAATAAACAACAACTTATTTACAAATTAATTAGAAATAACTTGATTAAATAATCAATTTAAAGCGTCTGCGCCGACACGGCCATTCTGAAAGGCGGTGCGCGCTCTGCACCAGCCTTATCTCGCCGTTTTCTTGTAGTTTTCTCGTGGTCAATATCTGTAAAAGAACAATTTTTGGTTTGAGCCAAGTATCTGTTAATAACTTCTAATGAATCACGAAGGATTTTTATAATGATGTTGTTGTATTTTTATAATGATAGTTCGGAGTTTTTATAAGGTTCTCGTAGTGTCTCGGAGGTTCTCGGCGGTTCTCGAAGAGTCTCGGAGGTTCTCGGAGGTTCTTGGAGGTTCTCGAAGAGTCTCGGAGGTTCTCGGAGGTTCTCGAAGAGTCTCGGAGGTTCTCGGAGGTTCTCGAAGAGTCTCGGAGGTTCTCGGAGGTTCTCGAAGAGTCTCGGAGGTTCTCGAAGAGTCTCGGAGGTTCTCGGAGGTTCTCGAAGAGTCTCGGAGGTTCTCGGAGGTTCTCGAAGAGTCTCGGAGGTTCTCGCAGGTTCTCGGAGATTCTCGGAGATTATAGTAAATGTGTGCAATCGCGTGTAACTGTATGTGTGCGTGTGTGTGTGTGTGTGTGGTGTGTGTGTGTGTGTATGTGTGTGTGTGTATGTGTGTGTTTGTATACATGATGTTAAGTGTGCTTATGTTTCGAGTGTGACCGTAACTCGTCCAAATGTTAGGTTATAATGAAAGAATATTACTTACGTTTATGTTTTTAAATACTTATCGTTTAGATTGTGATTGCTCAGGTAGCTCGAGGTTGTGCGAGGTTGATGGCGCACGGTTATCTTCATCTACTGTGATATTTTGAGGTGATGGTGGATTTTCATCTCCCGCCGACACGGTTTCTTGATCACCAGGTTTAGGGGCACGTCTTAATTGATCATGTGATACTTTCCGCAGTCTTCCTCTACCAACTACCTTCTTTACTAAATAGCGATCGTTTTCCAGGATTCTGTAGATCTCATATGGATCACTGAATTTTAAATCCAATGACGTTTGGTTTCTTGGGTTGTTTTTTATCAAAACATAGTCACCCCTTTTAAAGTGTTGTATCTTGGCTTTGTGAAGGTTAAACCGTTGCCTATCTTGCTCGGCGCTTTGAGCCATTTTTCCTTGAACACGCAAGGTCAGTGCTTCTATGTCAACAGGTTGTCTATCAATGTCCACTAATTTCAGCAGTTCCGGAGGAACACAATGTTTTCTTTGTGTGAGTAGCGTAAGTGGAGCAACGCCAGTGACGCGATGAGGTGTGCAATTGAATGCTAGTTGAAGTTCTTGTTGACTTTTATTGACCTGCAAAAGTATAAAAAAACTTCCTTTGAGTAGTACGTCTGTAAGCAACTTGCGTTGCTTCATCTTTGTCGTTACATAAGCACAACTGTTATGTAAGTGTTAGTAGGTTCTCGGAGATTTTGCTGTAGGGTTACTCATAGGTTCTCGTAGAGTTCTCGTCGGGTCTCGTCGGGTCTCGTCGGGTCTCGTAGAGTTCTCGTCGGGTCTCGTAGAGTTCTCGTCGGGTCTCGTAGAGTTCTCGTCGGGTCTCGGAGAGTTCTCGTCGGGTCTCGTAGAGTTCTCGTCGGGTCTCGTAGAGTTCTCGTCGGGTCTCGTAGAGTTCTCGTCGGGTCTCGTAGAGTTCTCGTCGGGTCTCGTAGAGTTCTCGTCGGGTCTCGTAAGTTCTCGTCGGGTCTCGTAGAGTTCTCGTCGGGTCTCGTAGAGTTCTCGTCGGGTCTCGTAGAGTTCTCGTCGGGTCTCGTAGAGTTCTCGTCGGGTCTCGTAGAGTTCTCGTCGGGTCTCGTAGAGTTCTCGTCGGGTCTCGTAGAGTTCTCGTCGAGTCTCGTAGAATTCTGATCCTCCACCGTAGTCACAATCACTACCCGCGGTCTCAGCAGCATCCCGTGTGGAAGTGAACGGTTTATTCTTCCAACGACGTTAATCGATATCTGGAATGTGAGTCACGGTCATGCGACCGTCATTAGGCAAGTTTCTTAGCTATTATTACGCAAGATCACTGTTAATTAATAATACAAAGCAGGGTAGATAAATTATCGCAACGTAGGTAAAAGCTAAATTGTTAAGTTACTAAGAAACTTATAAGTACGAAACATAGTCACAATGTCTATCGCTTTTAAATAAATTGGAACGTACTCACCAGATCACATTCATACGTTACCACTATTTTTCACTCACTAAATAATAATACTTTCGTAGGGTAGTAAAATAAATTTGCATAGCCAATGGTCCTTTTTCAGAAAACTGAGCATATGAGAACATATGAGGTTGCGATTTTGATATAGCGATTTCCTCAGTAGTCAGGTTTTTTCCATTTCGCTACGAGTGACGTCATCAACCGACTTGCATATGCAGCCATACATCCGCCTTCCTTTAGCTTCCTTTGTTGATGTTTATTAGAGCAGAATGTGATACTCGTGACAGCCACAAAGAAGCACTGCTTTTCAAGAACTTGCTGAGCGCAATGATCAAGGCACCTCTTTCCAGCGCTTGTTCATATTCCGTTGTTGGAGTTCAAACATCATATGCCAATGACTTTCGTGGGTAGTTGGTGGTTGCGACGCTCGAGTTAATCCCATAAGACGTTCGACCTGTCCGTTTGCTCGGCTGACTCCTCCATCGACTATAATTTGTATTGGTGTGCCAAAAAGATGTACGGTACGTTTTAGCGCAGCCAAAGTACTGTGCTGGCTTTTGTCATTCGCATAGTAGAACAATACATACTTTGTAAAGGCATCGATGGTCACAATGACGTATTGTTGATTATTCTGACTTCCCAATTTTCCAGTGATGTCTATGTGTATGACTTGGAAGGCCGTAATTGGTTTTTGAATAGGATGTAGCTCAGCTTGCACTGCTCCTGATGTTCCTTTGGACATCCGACATTGAATGCAATTATCCACAAATTTACGGACTATTGAACTCATTTTATCGAACCAGTAGGTTTCTTTAATTTTTTTTTTGTAGCGTCTTTTCCCAGCCAGGGTGTTTAAGTGCAGTATGAAAAGAGTTTATGATACTCCACTGAAAAGACCTGGGTACGACGACGCAGTAGTGTTGACCAAGGATTGGATCTTGTATTATCTTCTTCAGAACATCATTTTCGAGGACATAGCCTTCCACAGGGTTATTATTGGACAAATTGTCCATTACCAACCGCAATGCTTCATCCCTCCGTTGTTCAACCTTTAGCCAATCTAAATCTTTTGTTATGTTGCTAACAACCGGTTCACTTGGGTTCCTACATCTATGAATCCTTGGTAACTCTTCTCCACAGAACCCAGGCACGTGAGAGAAATTCGGCTATGTCTTTGGATGTATCATAAGAATGCTCCCGGAATCATACAATATCACGTGAATACCTATTTTCCGGTTCGAATGTTGTGATGAGGTTATTACGTAGTTCTTCCCATGACGACGTGGTAACCATCCAGTCATCTACCCACATTTTGGCTCTACCCTTTAATAGGCTGCCAACTTTCATTCGAACGTCAAAATCATTTAGTTTGTATGCTTCTTTTGCCTTGTCAATATGCTGACACCATTCCCGAACCCCTACGTTGGTGTCCGGATCGAAAGATGGAAGATAGACATCGTTGATGCGCACCTTTGTTTCTGTATGTGAACTGCATAAGCGTTCCGACATCTTTTTCATCATTTCCATCATTTGCATGACGAACTGAGGCGGTACCCCGGTCATAATGGATGATGGCATATTTATGCAATCCATATCTTGCTGTGGAGCCGGCGAAGGAAACTGCCCAGGATATGGAGTAGTCCCGACACCGTTCTGTGGGGCTGTTGCATCCACTTGGCTCCAATTAGCTGCATCAGGTTGAATGCGAGCTGATGAGGATGTGGTTTGGATCGGAAGTGTCCGAATCCTGATCCCTGACTTCTGATATCGAAGAAGTCCCTCCAGGGTTATTTTTAAAAAGCGTGACGTCAGCATTGCTGACGTCACTTTCACTAACATGATGTTGATGGCTCATTTTGCAATGAAATAATAAAACCATTTCAGCAAAATAATAGGTTTATTCTACAATCGATCAGGACACAACGTTCGTCTGAACAGTCCGACGGCTCGAATGAGAATGAACCCCGAGCAACCGTCGCACTGCTTTTTATAGCAAAAATCATAACAACAACACCTATTGAACACAGGTGTTCAATCAATGACATAACATTTAAAATTCATTTTTATGTTTAGTTTTCACAATTATTAATTAATTTCTGATTTTTAAACAATAAACAACAACTTATTTACAAATTAATTAGAAATAACTTGATTAAATAATCAATTTAAAGCGTCTGCGCCGACATATATAATGGTTACTATATCATATACATCAACAAAACTTAAAAACAAAATACAACATTGAGTACGAACTCATGTCACCAAGCAACGAATCACTTGAATCGCGAGTCCTCGCAGTGACGTCGTAAAAACTCCCTCAAGAGGCGAGTACATTTTTTGTGGAACTAATAAAACATTCGGTAGGAGGGCGAGGTAAGCTGCCTCCCTATTCCGTCGTAAACAAATCAAACGAACTAGATCAAAGCGAAATCGTTCGTTATTAACGTATATTGTTAGTAAGAGTAGTAATTTGGAGAATAATTTAACCAAAGCCAATGTCGAAATATACTTATACAAGCTCTCACACAAGCACTTTTGAATCGTCATTTTACATTTTTAATTTTAATATACAGCTACCACCGGTTTGGAATGTAGATTCTACCACGAAGAACCGGTAAGAAACTCAGTTTTTTTTTATATATAAGCCAGTGCTGATATCACACCTGATGGAGAGTGATGATACAGTCTAAGATGGAGCGCGCTTGCCTAGAAGATGTCTATTCACTCTAGACTTGAAGGTACCCATATTGTAGGTGATGGGGAAAACGGAGGTCGGGACTCCAAATCTTAGTGGTGCGTATCAGAAACGAGGAAGCAAGCGAGTTTTATATCTTGTATGAACATCAACGAATATTAACTCTTCTATATAATCCTGTACGGTATAATAAACCTTATTTATACATTTTCTTTACGAGCTTTCATGATAATTGGTTGAGTAGTTAAGACGAAACAAACAAACTTATTTTCGTGTTTGTAATATCAGTTAGGATATAAACATTATTACTTACGTCATCTTACTAATTACATCGTGGGTAGTTTTACATTTTATTTATATTTCAAATAAATATTGAAAGCAAACATGCAATGCAAGCAAACATGCTTGAAAGATGCTACTAGTGTACTAGTGTATTTACTGTTGTATTGAGAGTTTTTTTTTAAATTCTTAATTTGAAAAAAAAAAAATATATATATATATATATATGCGTATTGGTCAACAATTACTTTCGAACGACTTAATAAATTCAAAGAAATAAAGAGATAAATGTCCGTTATGTCTGTGAATACTGTTTTCTATTTAGATTTAATTTAAAAAAAAACATATTTTAATAGACACCAGCTAACAAATCGCCTACGTAACAAGATAATGATCTATACAAATACATAAAATTGAAGTTTCTGTCTGTGATTTCAAAATAACTCCCTCTTATAAAGTTGATATGTCTATTTGCGACTTACCATAACCAAAACAATATTTTTTTTTATTTTTTTTTGTCTATCTGTTTGTCCGGGATGATGTTTTAAACGACTGAAAAATTGATTGATTCTATCAAAACTTGAAGTTCACATACGTATTTTTGTTATTTTATATGTTGCAACCATGAGTCCATAGATGGCGTTGAGCTTAATATTTTAATTTCTGGATTGAGCTTAATATTCCAGACCTTCTGGACCTTCTGCCATACATATTAATATTCGTGTTTGGTTCAAATTTGTGATGACGTTCGTTTGTTTTTTTTTTATGTTTTTTTTATGTTTTTTATTATTATTTTTTGTTATTAACTTAGTTGTAATTTTATTAGTCTTAACTTCTTAAGTTAATATTTTGTTTCTTTTATTATAACTATTAGTTTCTACTTTTAAGGTTATCGTTTCCTTAATTGTAGGGTTTCGGTTTAATAAAGTTTAAATTCAATTGTTTTTATTCTAATTTCGTTTAATTAGATTAGAAGGGTTGTAATTTGTTTCTATTCCTTGCTATATGTATCATGTTCACGCGTCAAAGAGATTGTTGTCCTAGCTAATGCAAATATAACACATTATTGTAGTATATAAGGTGGCATTACAATAATTTAGTACTTATATCATTTTTACTTAATTACAAGCATAATAATAAGCGCTCTATATCATAAATACGAAAGATTGTGTGAGTTATGATTACTTCTTCACGCTCATATTTTTGCCTTTTTATCCCGTTTAACTGGATTTCTCGATTATGACGTCGGCGAAGCCGCGGGCGATGCGCTACTATATCAAAAATTTTCCTTCTTCCGTAATCACGCTACATGATACTTTTATTCGTTCAAAATATCTTTTTTGTATTTTTCCGCAATCAACCGAATAAGGCAATCTGCCTTCTCGTTATAAGATATCGCCTCTGCCAAAGGGATTTAGTAAAAACGATAAATTTAATGTTGTATATTAATAATATATAGTTAATACCCATTCGCCATATTTATTTTATTATATTATAGTTATATTTATCTAGTTTTCGAGCTTCTTGAATTCATCCGCGTGAGGGGTGGAGGAGTAGTTGTTAGGTTAGCTTTTACCTTATGTACTTTTCTGTACATCTGTCAAAATGTATGCAAATTTTTATGATGATCGGTGTAATAGTTAAGCCGTGAAAGCGAAACAAACAAGCAAACTGACTTTTGCATTTATAGCATTGGTATGAATGTAATGACTTTTTATTTATATAAATATATTTTAGTTAGGGCTTTACAAAGTCAAGTAAATTAAAATAAGTACAACATTATGTATATCGCAATAACAATGCAATACCGTGGTACTTAATAATAGGTGCAGTTTGCGCCTGAAGTTACATTGCTATAATCCTATTATAATGAAATACAATACATTTTATATACAGTAATAGTAACAGCTAACAAAATATCGCACTAAGCTTCCATCTTTTGGAGGCAAGGCTAGGAGTTCATTCTATCTCATTCTATATCAGAGCAATACGGGTACACATAATATGGTAGATTTCATCGAACACATGAGTGTTGCTTCACGATGTATTTCCTTCACCGAGCATGAGATGAATTGTAAAAACAATTAAAACACTAATAAAATACTCGCAACAATCGATTTAGATACACTTGTTCTTATCATTGTTTAATCAAGATTCTACAATTATATAAAAAACAAATGTATAACAATGTAAAAACCATAGTTTTTAGCTTAGTAAATGTTTAAAATACAGTTTTTTTTTTAAGTGCAGATGAAGGGTTTGTATCAACTAAAAGGGGCCTTCAGTGTTCCACCAGTAAATTTTTAAAGTCAAAGATGAGAGATCAAGATTTACGTAAGAGGGTCAGAGCATAACATTTCACAGCAGCCATACTTTAATATCTACATGATAAGAAATTTGATTTAGATTAGCTTTGAAAACTAATAAATGGGTGATGTTATTATTTATTTAACATTATTTATAATTTTGAAGAGTACATACTAAAATATATAGAAGATAAAATGGCATAAACTCTGTGTTATTTAACTTTTGTATATAGTTTACTATGTTATGTATTTCATTTATGAAAAAGAGTAAAATTTATGATACAAATCGCAATTCAGTTTTCAGTAAGACTTGAACACACTCTTAACGGATATATTATAATTAACGGATATATAATAGTAAGAGACAATTGTTAATTCGGTTGGATTATAACTTTTTTTTACGCCTAATATAAATTCAATTTGTATTTAATTATTCATAACTGTTTAAGCCTCTTAGTGAAATATCGACAACGGCAATCATCCTTCCATCCATCCATCACGGAGTCGAGCCAACTACGCAACCTAATTCGAACTCTCTATTTTTATAGTTATATAAGGTAGACTGGCAAATGGGCTACCTGATGACCATCGACTAAGTAACAAACATTAACCAACCTGGAAACTAAGGATTTATAGCCGTTTTGCCTATAGTTAAACTGACTAACTCACCCTTCAAACTGAAACACCACAATACTAAGTATTACTGTTTGGCGATAGAATATCTGATCAGTTAGTGGTACCAACCCTTGGACTTGCACAATGGCCGACCATGAAGTAATTTCTTCACTAAGACAGTTCAAGTTATTCTGCCAAAAAAAACATGATCTGGAAATGAAAACATTGAGTGGGAAATCAAATAAAAAACCTTAGCCCAATCCAGGATTTGAAACCGGAATACATATACTCTGTCGTATAAACTAACTACTTTATTTCACTCAAGGGAAATCTTCCAAAGATTTCAAAGCCTATATAAAAACTCCGCGGTTATGTGTGATTTTTACCACCTTAAGCCCCTGCAATGACCTTTCTCAACAGGGATCAAAGCACCGCGGAATCGTTTTTATATGCCAATCCCACCGTGCTGTACTCCGCTCGTGCCCTCTTGGTGCTTGCTTCAGGGTTTAGAATGAGAGAGATATATGATAAAAAGCCCTCTCTTTTTTGTTTGTAACGAGTAAATTTGAGATTATTTAATGTATTTTTACGTGAAACAGTTGGAGGAAATTAAGATTATTCTTCGTCTTTGACTTAACCAGAAAAAATACAAGAAACTTGATTACAAAGTACAAAAAAAAAAAACGAATTGTAAAGCTAATTTTTTCCATCGTAAATGTTCGAACGTTGCAAATGAGGCTCGAAGGAAAGCCGAACGATCGATACCCGATGTCAGGCACCGTCCCTCTTTGATTAACGGCGCCCTAACCCTCCGACCTCTGTGATATCTTAATGTTTTATTCGATTGCTTGAACACGCAAAAGGGGCCTAGACAGATTTATTTTAGTTTTCGAACTGAAACACGATTCAAATATCCGACCTGGATATAAGTAGCGGTGTAATTTATGTGTGCTTTTAGAGCATAATTTTATATACTTTGAAAGCTGATGTATATAATATGCATCTGTGATGATATATGTCTATATATAACAATGTTCTTCAATAGATTTAATTTATAATATATAAATTAAAGCTTGAGTTATGCTTAATTGAATGATGTAACAAACGCAGACAATCCAATATTATTTAGATATTAAATACTAACACGAATATATAAAATAATAAAAAAGATATTGATATTTATTTCTCACGTTTCGATGTATATAAGTTAAAATATTTAATTCAAATGACTAACTGGCTTCTCAATTTGGGCTATGATGACACTGAATTATTACTAAAACGATCAATATATCATTGACCCAACTTATTTTTTCTTCCTACCCCATCCCTTCCTTATAGTATATATATTTAGATGTATATATTATATTTTGTTAAATTAAATGATATTTGATTGTTATGTTTGCAATGAACAAATAATAAATGCTATCGAATCGGAGGGCGTTAGTAGCTACGACACAGTATTATACGATAGTATCGTATACATTGTGTAAGATATGTATAATTTGTTCAAAATAAATAAAAAAAAATAAAAAAAAATTTAAACTGGCTCAGCTTTGACAATTTTTGAATTCACTATGACACAACTGAAATCGAGTTTAACGTACGAAGAGATTTTTTTAATCAAAATTCGCGAATTGATGTAAGCTCCGTAGAATAAAATTTTTTTAACGGATATGAATGTTTGTTTGCTTTCCCAACACCCATCAGTACAATTAAGAAATATTGAATTCATCCATAGATATTAAGCTCATGTGAGTTTATTTCACCGGTCCTTCTCACGTCAGGGTATTTTATTTTCTGAACTAATTTTTAATTTAGTAATTGTAAAGCTTCTATATATTTTAACGAAAATTTGAATTTGATAAGTAAATGAGTAAAAGCCATTGTCTTTTTGAGGAAAAGTGTTTACTCCAAATAAAAAAATATCATCGTTTTAATCTTCACCGATAAATTGAATGTTGGTTGATGTACATTATATCATATTCATCATTCACCTCTTAACAGGCACCAGAGGCATTCACCTCTTAACAGGCAGGCAAATTGACGGTGTAAAAAATTGTTTATATTTCTTATATTGCCAGTATATATATAGATAAACACTACAAAATGGCACATTTTGTGACCAATTCACTATCCTACTTTCCCGCTAAACAAAGTATCCCCACCGCGTCTGGCTTTTCATACAGTTTGGACATGTTTGTCATCATTGGACTGAGTGTTTCATGAAGAAGGTTTAGATGCATAATTCATTAAAGTTTTATATAAATTAACTGAAATACGACAATGATTGTTGAAGATGTTGTAAAAATGCGACGTAAACTAATTGGGTTATATATTATAAGATATTTACGTTTTACGCCAATATTAGTACTTAAAATGTACAATCATAGTTTTGCCAAATCTAGACGCAAGTTATTTGTAAAACTATATTCGTAACGTATCACCATTTTAGCAAAATACTTGCATTGTTACATGGAAATACGCGAGTTTGTAATTGCGTACCCAGTTAGCGAATTCCAGCGTCAATTAGCTGCTCGACCTTGTTCGACGGTTTTCAACGTGTTCACGTATGCTATGTTGATAATTACTTTCTACACTGGTGAGCTGTTAGTGCTGCAGATTACATTCGTGGATATGATACTCATATTTTTGTTTGTTTAAATCCTAAAGGTTAAACAAACTAACATCATTTAATAATTTTCAGAATAATTTTGTATTAGTAGTTTGAATAACATGTATATTTGTATTGTTGACTAAATGTAAGGCCGCAAGCCCGATGTCCTGGATTCAATTCACATGTCGGATCAGTAAAAAGTTATTGGGTTTTTCTGTCAAAAATTCTCAGTAGCAGCCAATCGTGTCGAATGACCCTTCCGTCGGATTATGAGAGTTTGGGAATAGTAAGTGCACCTTTGTTTGCGCACACACTTGAGCACTATAATCTCTCTTGCGCAGTTGGCTAATCTCTCTTGAGATTTGATCCCCTGTACCTGTAGTTCTACTGGCTCTGTCATCCTAAGTAGTAAGCAAAAATACTAAGTATTGCTGTTCAGCAGAATAATATCTGATAAGTGGGTGGTACTTACCCAGACGGACTTACAACAAGCCCTACCAACAAGTAATTAAGAAATTCTTGCTACGATATCCAAACCTAACGCTATTCTAGTAATATGCCATACAAAAGAACACACGAGGCCTCTACATTATCCGCACAAGACTTATTGGCGTAAATATAAGGTGAGTTAACGTCTCGGTTCTACTTCCATCAAGCCGATCTGACGTCTCGTTTCAGACTATGTCTGTCTCACCAGGCGGGTCCTGTAAAGAGATGTGACAAGAAAGTATATACACAATATTACGTAAACCTGGTACCTACTTTTTATAGCTAAACAAACACTGTAATAAGATAAAGGTTTTTAATCTACTCTTTGCTTGAATCATGGAAATGACATCTCGGTATTATCGCAAATATTTATACGGTGGATTTTATAATGTCGATAATAATTATTTTCATATTTTTATAAGAATCACTTCAAGACTTATACTTTAGAAAGTTTTCTTTTAAAGTTTGCGGTAAGTTAAGAAAAGTACCTTGAACAACTACAACTTTATAGTTTAGTTCGTTCAACTTATGGCCAATGTATTGAATAAATAATTTTAAATTTTGTTTTTATACGTACCTGTTTTTGAATTACGAATATAAAACCCTAATGCGTTAAATTTTAATATTCAGTCTTCATGTACAATTGCCTAATTTAGAATGAATTTTAGTTTAAATTTATTTTTCTTCATGTATTTTAGACATCAATACAATATTCTAAATAAGGTTGATTTCATTCCAATAATTAAAAAATTTAAAATTTAAAATTGTAATATTATCACTTACAAACAAATTCAGACAAAATTTTACATTTTTATATTATATATTTTTCCTTCCCGATCCCGCGAGTGAAGCCGCGGGCGAAAACTAGTAATATATATAATCAAAATAAATAACATTAATTAAAATGTAATGTAACTGCTAACAATTATTATTCAAAATATAAATTTATAAAATACATCATTAAATAATAATCTAAACCTTCTAATAAAATATTAGAAATGTTTCAAGATCAAAAGACTATAAATAGTTAAATATTTATTTATCTTCATTAACTTTAAAATATAATATTCATAAAAGTACATAATTGTTTGTATAATTAATTATCTCGTCTGAGTTATTATGATAATTATCCAGATAATAATTATGAAAAGTATTCTTAAACCCTTTTAAATAAGAAAAAGAGAAGTTTTATTAATTGGCATCAAGTTACACATTAACTTGATTTCTCGCTATAAATACATAGTAAAAATATAATAATAATTGTAACTAGTGTTTTGTGAATTATAGATGGCTGAAAATCAGACGTTTTTCTGCCTATCTAAATGTACTCATTTTTCATATTTTTAAAATATATATCAGTATAAAGTGATTAATATATTATGTATACAGTATTCGGCATCCAGTCGGTGCTCGCCACCTTCTTAAGGTCATCGGTCCAACTGGCTGGAGGGCGCCCTACGCTGCGTTTGCCGATCCGTGGTCTCCACTATAGGACTCGTCTGCTCCAACGGCCACACCAATGCCCCACAGCCACTTCAGCCTACTAATTTCTTAAGCTATGTCGGTGACTCCGGTTCTTTTCCGGATAATCTCATTTCTGATCTTATCCTTCAAAGATACTCCGAGCATAGCTCGCTCCATAGCACGCTGAGCGACTTTGAATTTGTGGACTAGTCCCGCAGTTAGTGTCCACGTTTCGGCACGGTTTGTCATGGCAGGTAAGACGCATTGGTTGAAGACTTTCGTCTTCAAACATTGCGGTATAGATGACGTGAGGACTTGACCAAGGTTGCCAAATGCAGCCCATCCCAAGCGAATTCTTCGATCGGCTTCCTTCTCAAAGTTGTTCCTACCGACTTGTATAACCTGTCCTAGGTAGGTATATTTCCTAACAACTTCTAGAGGTTTCCCTTCGACGTATATCGGTCCCGGCACAACATGCCTATTGAACATGACCTTGGTCTTGTCCAAGTCCATACCGAGACCGACACGCCGGGAAGATTCGCTAAGGCTACGCAGCATTTTGTTTAGTTGTTCCAGCGACTCTGCTATGATGACGATATTATCGGCAAATCAAAGGTGTGAGACGTACTCGCTGTTTACATTGACTCCACATCCAGTCCAATCCAGCGTCTTGAAAACGTCTTCCAACGCGTTGGTGAATAGTTTTGGGGATATTACAACCCCTGTCTCAACCCCCCTGTGTAGTTGGATCGCCTTCGTCTTACAGACCTGGATGTGGACAGTCATTGTCGTTGTATAGACATCTCAGTACCTCGATATATCTCAAGTCGATATATCTCTGCAATGAGTCGAGCACTGCCCAGGTTTCGATGGAGTCGAAGGCTTTCTCGTAGTCCACAAATGCCATACACAGCGGCTGATTGTACTCTTCGGTCTTCTGCACAATCTGTCGAACAGTATGAATGTGGTCCACGGAGCTGTAGCCTGATCGAAAGCCGGCTTGCTCTGGGGGCTGGAACTCGTCAAGTCGTCTGGCAAGACGGTTCGTGACGACTCTTGAGAAAAGCTTATACACGTGACTCGGGAGGGAGATTGGTCTGTAGTTTTTCAAGATTGTTTTATCACCTTTCTTGAAAAACAGTACCACCTCACTCCCGCTCCACGTTTTCGGGGTCTTGCCATGTTGGATGACGGAATTAAAGAGACTTGCTAGCTCTTTCAGGACCGGAGTCCGGCTTGCCTTAAGCAACTCTGTTGTGATTCCGTCATCTCCCGGAGCTTTGTCGTTTTTAAGCTGTTCTAGAGCCGCCCTAATCTCGCCTTGGTCAACGACCAGGAACTCCTCGGAGTAATGGCGCGTAATAGGGGCGCGCTGGTCAACAATACTGATTCCCACAGGTTTATCCGATCTTGAAGAGAACAACTGCCCATAAAACTTCTCTACTTCTCCGACAATCTCAGGCCTATCGGTCGCGGCCTCTCAAACTTGCGAGCGAACACTTTCGATCCCCGATTTTACTCAATCGCAGCCTTGATGGCACGGGTATTGGAGCATCGGAGATCGCGTCACGTCAGCGTTTTTATTTTTCGGTTTAAGGCCTTATCTGACAAAAACGATGGTAGTTCTCGTCGTTTCCTCATGAGCTCGAGTGTCTCAGCAGAGAGTTTTGGTGCGTTGTCTTTTTTCTGTGGCGGAAAACACTTGCGGGATGTGTTTTGCAGTATTTTGACCAGCGTGTCGGTTATTGAGAACCGACACGACGCTTACGGTTTCCAACGCGGTAAATTGATTTTGAAGTTCCATTTGGAACTTTTCGGCACCTTAAGCAGCCGACTGGATGCGGAAGGCGGAGGACAGGGAGCTTTGGCGCACCTTGGGAGAGGCCTGTGTTCAGCAATAGACAATGATTGGCTGTTGATTGATTGATACAGTATTTGTATATAAATCCAGTCTAATGTATTTCCCCAAGCAGTTTGCTTATATACTTGGCTTTTAGATTTCCTTTGTAACGCAATAAGTATACACATTATTTTAATTCATTATAATATGGTAACATAACTACGCCAACCGGCCGGTCAAAAGCAAATAAACGCTCTTACTTATAAACGTTGTTTATCGATTTGCTAGCTAAACAATGATCTGTGTTCTTCTTTCGAAAGAGCTAAACTAGTAACAGGAAGATGATGAAGAAGCTAGGAACTAGACAAGAGACTGACGTGGTACTTACGTAAACTAGTCTTAGAGATCAAAAGTAAAAAAGACTTTTTTAAAAATAATATTTTTTTTTAGAATAGGAAGGCGGACGAGCATATGGGTTGAGCACTTGATGGTAAGTGGTCAAAAGTATCGTAGCATTATAAACATATCTACATATATGTACATATACATCTACGAGTAACACATGCGTTTCTATGTCATTATTTGTTAACAGTTTTCTCTATTGGTATCTGAACATACAATATTTTAATACTTACTGTTGTTGAAAATGTTGTTTTATTCATAAAGGTATAATTTTAAACATTATTAAAATTCATATTTTTTAAAACATAGCATGATTTTTATACTACGAGAAAATCAACTATAATTAATTTTAACTAAATACATATCACACAGAGGAAAAGCAGGAAGTATCAAAACATAGGTGTACCCACGTCCAGTTACTTTCAGTATTCGTAAAGAAGAAAAAACGTCCCTTAATTTAATGGCCCAATTTAACATTGAAGCATTCCCATTACCGATTTAATCCCAACTTCTGAAATGCAATTTTAAGCCCTAATTCCATCTGTCCAAGTCGGAGACCTCTCGGACGAATTTAATTCAAATGGAGGGATATTCTAAATAAGTGGATTAGCAACGATACACCCACACCCTCCTCATGTCCTTGTAGCTAATGCTTACTCAACGAAATACCTTGTCTGCCCAGATCAATGAAAAAATAGAGAACTTCAATTATATAAAAAGTGTCAATTGTTTTATTTTAATTTCATGTACAATTGAACATAAACAAATAATATACATTTATTTTTATTCCTGAGTCTTTAGCTAAATGTTATAGTTCGAAAATATAACATAGCTGAGCCAAGATCTCCTCCGTAATAGCAGAAGGTTTGGAGCTTATTCCACCACACTGCTTCCTTGCGGGCTGGTGGATACACATGAGATAGATTTTCATGCGACACATGCAGGTATCCTGACGATGGTTTTCTTCACCTCTGAGTTCAACTTTAAAACATATTTTGAGCACAAGAAAATTGTATGATTCCAGACTTAAATCCGCAAACTTTGGTTAGCTTAATATTAACCACTAGACTATATCAGTTTCAACTCTAACATTAGAACGAACTGCAGTCGGCATCTAGTCGAATAAAAAGAGGACATTATAGCGTTTCTTATTTTAAGAGAAAGTTTAAAAGAAAACGCTAAAAGACAAAGTGTTGGAATGGATGCTGAGACATCCCACTAAACTTCGCAAAGCCTCATTGAAGACATCTAAATGATTCTAGCTTAACAATTTTATATCGAGGAGCCTTTTTTAAAATGTAATGGAAACTGTTTTTGAAATTAAGTTGATAGTATTATTTTTATTCATATAAATTCTGGAATTGCATGACATTATATCTATACTTATAATAAAATTCCATCCATCCATTAAAGATATTGGAAAAAAAAACTTATATGCGGTGTCTTTATTAGAAAAACAGAAGCCGAAACAACATTTTAAATTTTTTTATTTTTAATAAAAGTAAAATTATAGCATAATATTTCAGGTTATAATAATTGTATTTTTATTTCATATTTCAATAAAATAGCAAAAATGTAATTCAAAATTACTGTATTAAATATTTAAAATTTATAATGCCTTCCCGAATACGCTCTAACTTTTCGTCGGCTTCTGATCAATAGTATTTAATTTTATTTTCTTGTTTACTTCGGTCTTTAGTCTCTGCAAAAATATAAAAATATAGATATATATAGATAGAAAACTTGATTCAATATTCTATGCGTACGACATCGCAAGTAAAAACTAGTATTATATATTATTGTCACCTTTCAACTAAGGGTCAACACACACATGTCTAAGAATTCGTCTTACACGTGCAGCTTAGTTTCCTTGCGATATTTTAAATCCCATAGCAAGGACTTTTGCTCTCGAAGGACTCAGCGGTTATTGCCCTAGTTTAAAATTCATCGCAAATTTTGGTATGGCATCGTATCCATTTTAATGAACACTAACGTTTCAATTTTTATATACGCATTGAATGTAGGGGCTTTGTCCAAGCCCGTCCACACACACATCATATATTCTGACGCCAAACCACAATACTTAGTATTATTGTGTTCCAGTTTGAAAGGTGAGTGAGCCAGTGTAACTATAGGCACATCAAACCAAAATATAGTTTATTCAAGTCAAGCCTTTCACAAGCACTTTTGAATGTTTATTTTAGAGAATTATAAATGTAAACCTACCATTGGTTCAGAAAGTTGATTAATCCGATAAGAACCGGCAACAAACTAGGTAGTTAACCAACATTAAAAATATAAAGTTATATCAATTAAATACCATTAAATTTGTATACCTGACTAAAAGTCAACAAGTACTAACTCCATGCTTTTTTTATCTGTATACTCTCGTTTTGAATAAAATGAGCATTATTTAAATTTATTAATTGGTAATGTTAAAAATAGTTGCATAATTTTACTATAGAACTTTCCCCTGGAAGGTTTTATTAACTTTGAGGAGTCAGAAACTTGGCGTAATAAGCTATACAGTGATTATCAGTGAATAGCTTATGAAAGGATCAATGTCATTGCGAAAATACATAATATTTTTTACATATTAATAAAGATCCTTAAATAAATACAAATAAAAATTAAAAATAGTTAATGTACAAATTGTAACCGCGTGGAATGGTGCCAAGAATGCTAGCAGCGTTTTTTCTTAGAATCGTAGTTCCGATGAGCGAAAAATGAACCAATGTTGTAAATGTATTGTGACAAAAATGTAAGTATTCCTACCTTGTTTAAATATCCCGAATGGAGCCTCGATCTCCAATATTATAAATTGACTGTCCAGCTCTCTTTTGTAAACTGAAAACAGCTTTTAAGATCTGTAGCGTTAACCGAAAGTAATTTGCCGTGCCATAATTCTATGAAAATAACCAAAATATAGTATCAATCAAATCGAAGGTTCTGTACAGTAACAGCCTGTTAATGTCCCACTGCTGGGCTAAGGCCTCCTCTCCTTTTTGAGGAGTAGTTTGATAGGGACTGGTATGAGGAAAGTTTATGAATGATTAATGATTTTTACAATGTTAGTGGTGATAGTACTCACCATCAGGTGGCCCTTTTGTCCGTCCACCTTTCTATTTTATAAAAAATAATAACAATTATTATAAAATTATTAGATCATCATGACCATCAGGTAGGCATTTTATAAGCTATCTTTCCATCAGGTAGGCAATCAAAAGAATGTTAGCCTGACCGAACTTACCGAACAACTAAGTTTTTTTATTAAAACAAAAATTTAATTAACTTAAGCTACCAATAAAACACATAATTTTTATTAAATGATAAAACAAATACATATTATATTATAATATTAATTATTATATATATTTTTTACATTTCTTGGTAAGCTATCTCTCTGCCGCTCATCTTACCGAAGCCCTAATACGTCCTTTTGCCTTTGCGTTTTGTCCAGTTGGATTAGTTTCAGAGAAATTAAACAGTGTGTGTTAATATAAGTGTAAAGGATAAAATTTATAATAAACGCTAAAAAGTAATAAGTTATTTAGCAAAGTTATTAGCAAAAGATATACATAAAGTCGAACTCACTTTCAAGTTTAATAAACCTTATATACAAATATTTCATGTATCTCATCATAGTTCAGAGCATTCGCTTGGAAAGCGCCCGGACTAACAATTTTCTCTTCGTTAATATAATAAACTAACTTTATCTCAAAAATTAAAACATCTTATGTACATCCTGCAAGCATAAGTTGTCTAAAGATAGTTTCCCGATCTATAATCAGTTGTTATATTTAAACAAAACGAAATTTCTCAAAGTTAGTACTAATACATAACAGTATTTGTATATGACTTTTTACTCTAATAATTTTGTCCACGGTGAGGCTTAACGCACCCTATGTTATATTATGTGCCCCTGATAACCGTAACAGCCTGTAAATGTCCCACTGCTGGGCTAAAAGCCCTATCCCTTTTGAGGAGAAGGTTTGGAGCTTATTCCACCACGCTGCTCCAGTGCGGAAGCACTTGTATTAGTGGAATACAAATGTGGCAGAATTCCAGTAAAACTAGACACATGCAGGTTTCCTCATGATGTTATCCTTCACCGTAAAGCACGAGACGAATTATAATCACAAAT
Organism: Nymphalis urticae; assembly: GCA_905147175.2. Lineage (NCBI taxonomy): Eukaryota > Metazoa > Arthropoda > Insecta > Lepidoptera > Nymphalidae > Nymphalis > Nymphalis urticae. The sequence continues at coordinate 11,734,532 of LR989991.1, forward strand.
TAAGCACATGAAAATTCAGTGGTGCTTGCTCGGGTTTGAACCCACGATCATCGGTTAAGATTCCCGCGTTCTTACCACTGGGCCATCTCGGTTCATCTTGGCCCTAACAAATTTCATGATAATTGGTTCATTAGCTAAGACGTGCAAGCGTAACAAACTCACTTTCGAATTTTTGATATTCATATATAAATATTAAATCGTCGATATGCATACATAAAACGCATTGATTAAACATTTCGTCTCGTGTTTACTGATGCGCAACACGCGTATATGATAAGACCTGCTCCTAATTTCTTCCTGAGATGATCGTGTAATCTTAACGGCTTTATGAATACTGGAGCGATTTCGGTGAGGTACGAAATTAAAATTCATTTTTAATCATAAAAAAATATCGTTGACTTCATCTAGTCGAGACTTGATATATTACCTACGATACTCGTATTATAAGTATTCTATTATTTAAAAAGAAGTAATATAATGTAGCGGTCAAGGAAAATATCGTGAGGAAACCTGCATGTGACAACGTGCCACTTGTGTACCCATCAATCCGCATTTAATCTTCTAGTCTTGACCCAGCAGTGAAATATTTTCTTATGGTAGGGCTTTGTGCAAGCTCGTCTGGATAGATATCACCCACTCATCAGATATTCAATAGCAGATAGTCTACCGCAAAACAGCAGTATTTGGTATTGTTGTGTTCTAGTTTGAAGGGTGAGTGAGCCAGTGTAATTACAGGCACAAGGGACATAACATCTTAGTTCTCGAAATTGGTGGTACATTGCCGATGTAAGCGATGGTTAACATTTCTTACAATGCCAATTTCTATGGGCGTTGATGACCACTAACCATCAGGTGGTCCATATGCTATCCTTATATAAAAAAGGTGATTTGTTTAGATTTACTTTTGCGATAAAAGTAGTACCAACAAGTAAATAAATAGAGACCTTAGAGTAAAAAGTAATAATACTACTTACACTGCTACTGTGAACTTATATTTATGTACAAGCTTAAAATTTAAAAATAATTTAAAGTAAGCGCGTTACTATTAAATAAATAATAATTTAAAGAATCACCTCGCCTCTTAAAATTACTATTAATTTTAATGTTATCCAGAAAACAGGAAACATTCATTATCTCAGATCTGAATCGAAATAAATTATCAAGTAAATACAATTTAGAAGTAAAATACCGATTTCATTTAATATAAAATATATATCCGTTACACGAGCCATCTTTACTTTATGAAATAATTTGTTAGCAAATCGTTATGAATACTGTTTCTGACGATTTTCCTTCGACAAACACAAATGTCAATATAGGATTCTTATTCGAGGAGCTTGGCTATCCACTATAAACATTTATTACATAAATACATATGCATGAGTAATTAACTGTCAAGTGGATGGCTTATATGGCCGCAGACCTCAAGGGTACAAACCATGGATTAAACCAATCAAAAAAATATTGGATTTTTTGTCGAAAACATTATGTATGTTAGTAGTGTTTATACTCCCGTACCTCGGAAAGCACGTAAACCCATTGGTCCTGTGACTTAATTTATTTTAGTCGTATCGATTTTGTCGTTGATAGTTCTTTAACCATGACTACGGTGGCCAAATACAACAATTACTAAAAATAAAAATCTACTTGCTTATGCAATATAATATTGTATAAACCTTCTTAGCAAAATATAATAATTGTAATAAACCTAGATGCCTATGCAAACTGTAGAACATTCGGTTTCGGGATTCATTAAATAATACATTTAATTCATATAATGTATCTATTTGTTCATCTATGGGGGTTGGTGATCACTTACCACCAAACCCATAAGCTCGTCCGTACAGTGTAAGCTACAAACTCGCTTCTTAAGAGAGAGGAAGTGATTATGAGGTATTAGTTGTTACTTTTCTTTATTTAAAGTAAGCATACTAATACAAATAAATACTCACGTAGAGCCAATTCGTATAATAAATTATTATAGTACCGTGAGGACCTTTATATAAAGTGCATTTATACAAAAGCACTACTATACACAATATATTTCTAACGAACTCTGGGCGAATTATTATTTAACTATAAGGGTCAAGCATCAACAGGCTCAGAAAATAAGCTCATTGAAAAAAGACAATTAATTATGCGTCAGTGCACTTTTCAATGGTTTTGTAAACATAAATTAGTGATATTGATAATCATCTTAGTAAACTTTACTTACTGGGTGGGGCTTTGTGCAAGCTTGTCTGTGTAGGTACCACATAGTCTTCATATATTCTGCCGCTGAACAGCAATACTTAGTATTGCTGCGTTCCGGTTTAAAGGGTGAGTTAGATATTGTAACTACAAGCACACGGGACATAACATCTTCTTTCCCAAGGTTGATAGCGCATTGACGATGATAGGAATGGTTAATATTTCTTACATCGCCAATGTCTATGAGCGTCGGTGACGACTTACCATCCGGTGGCCCATATGCTCGTCCACCTACCTATTCTATAAAAAATATAATAATAATAATAAGCAATTAATATCATTCTATGAACGATAGGGTCTTGACCACTTAACATGGAGTGGATCATATGCAAGTCATCCTACCCACAACATAAAAAAAAAATCACGAAAATACAAATCCACGAAATAAAATGTATCAAACTGGAAAGAAATTTTTATTTCATTTTAGTTCTGAAAACTCATTTTTTGTTTAAAACAACATCATTTGAAATGTAGGTCATTATTTGAACGATTTTATCGTACCAGCGATCAGCTAGTCCCAACCAGACACACGAAAACTAACGATTATTTGATCATTATGTTTTTTTTTTTTTTATAGAAAAAAAAAGGAAGGTGGACGAGCATATGGGCCGCCTGATGGTAAGTGGTCACCAACGCCCTTAGACATTGGCATTGTAAGAAATGTTGCCCATCGCTTAAATCGCCAATGCGCCACCAGCCTTGGGAACTACGATCTTATGTCCCTTGTGCCTGTAATTACACTGGCTCACTCACCCTTCAAACCGGAACACAACAGTACCAAGTACTGCTGTTTTGCGGCAGAATGTCTGATGAGTGGGTGGTACCTACCCAGACGAGCTTGCACAAAGCTCTACCACCAGGAATACCAATAGTAATAATAAAATGGTGAAATTTTATAAAATAAAACTGTCAGATTTCGGAGAACCTCTTGAATAAAACGTAGAATAATGACAATTTGACAATGTCAAATAATGAGCATTTCAATATGAAGCATGCTATAAAGAAGTGAGCTCATAATAAGTATGTTTCTGGATGTTAGTAATAAACCTAGTAGCAGGAAAGTATTTTTTCTTTAAATGCACATTTAAGTCATAAATTATCTGCATTGCGTTATAGTTGTGTTAGTTTAAGCTTTATACCGTAACAGCCTATGAATGTCCCACTGCTGGGCCAAAGGCCTCCTCTCCCTTTTTGAGGAGAAGGTTTGGAGCTTATTCCACCACGCTGCTCCAATGCGAGTTGGTGGAATACACATGTGGCAGAATTTCAGTGATACTTCTTTTAATATTACGTCAATGAATCAATGACAGATGGGATTTGAAAATCGTTTTGTTAGAAAATGTCGGTCATTTTCGCCAGTTTTCATTATTACCTTGCTTCCTAGAACCACATAGATAATTCAATTGAAGAAACCTATTTAAAAATAAGTTTTTATTTTATTTGACGGTAATTAATTTTGAACAAAATATATTTCTTTGTATCCTAAATTGTATCGTCGGAATTAAAGTTGTATTTTAAAAATTAGTTACTAGGTGGAGTCAAATAGAAGTTATATTAACATAAATTAATATTAATACTATAATAAAAATATTTAGCCATTAAAGTCTTAAACATATTCAAATAATATATAAATATACATATATATTCAAATAAATGTCTATGGGCATTGGTGACCACTTACTATCAGGTAGCCCATTAGCTCGTAAATAAGGAAAACGAAATGGTGATTTTTTACTACCTACCTATTTAATAAAAAAAAAACAATTGATCAAAGATATAAAACATTTATAAACAAGCTTCTTTGTACAAAATTTCTCATCTTTTCTATTGACAGTTAAGTAGTTCCTTAGCTTGGAGCCAATTCTGGGTGTAGAATCAGGTCATGCTAACTATAAAAATGCATTTTCATCGGAACCTAATCTTCATTGATAATTTCGAAATGATAAGAGAAACAGTTCTAATACAGTATAGAAGATAAAAACAATCGAACAAACATCGCAACTGAAACAAAAGCTTATAAAAGCTCAGCTTACAAAAGCTTAGCTTGTTAAGAAGAATATAAAATATTATAATCAGAAAAACAATAAAAACTGGCACTAAGCTATTCTTTTACATTTTAAGGGTTGCAGAAAAAACGCATTAACACCATTATATTTAAATTATAAACGTTTACTTGGAAAGAAAAAGTCCACGATCCAGGAAAAGAGATTAACCGAGTTCTGCATAAGCACTTTGAAAGTTATCTGTCTGAGGATATTCAGTTTGGAAGTTTTGAGGAAAAACTGAAAACGCTTACCCGGTGAATTCACATCTACCGTCATTTTGTATAAAATCGTGACCATTATATGAGGTCTCATATCGCGCGCCACCTGCAAATGTGCACAGAGGCACGTAGACAGACTAATGAAATCATATATATTTACATAATGTATGTGAATCAAGCCGAGTTGAGGGGATATAAAAAAATCACCATTTCGTTTTCCTTATTTATTTTTTTATTATTCATCATATGAATGCTACGGAATGTGATTCGTGAACTCGACTCATATACATTATTGTTGTGGGAATTATTAACTACTAGCTGCCCGTCCCGGCTTCGTACATAAAATAAGGATATTTTCCCGTGCATTTTTTTATCAATAAGGTACATTCAGTAAAGTGTTAGGGGCATATTTATTCATGCTTTTATTTATTATTGTGTTCTTAGTTTCGGTCTACGGCGTCTATGTGTGAGTGGTGGCTCATCGTGCATTTATCCCACATTATGGCAAAAACCTCTTAGTCCTAATTTCTAAACAAAAAGTTCGATTCGAACAATTTAAAGAGGAATTTACATGTATTTAATCAATCTTTATTATGAAGATATTTAATTGCATAAGGATTAATATTATGATACGAATGTCCACTTCTTTCGATTCTACCTGTGTTTTTATTGAATAATTTGAACAAAAAACATTTGTTGTGATTTAACTATAATATAAATAGGTAGATATATAGTTTTTGTAGGTAATAATGAGTACTACAAAACATGTTATACATTATTTATGGTCTCATTAATAGTTTTCGCAGCGCACGCCAAATAATGACTTTTATAGAGAAAAAATGATACGTTGCATTACATTATTGCAATTTTCCTAGAGAACTCTATTTTTTTTAAATAAAATATAGCCTATGTTACTCGTTGATAATGTAGATTTCTGTAGGTGAAAACAAATTTCAATTGTAAGTTTATCCACAAACAATCAAACCAAAAAAAAAATCTTTATCGATCCCACAGCCTCTCCGATCCGCGCCGAGGACGGCCATCGTAGTGGTTTTAATGGGTTAGAAACCCACATAACCCGATTCATTTCTGAAGGTTTCCACTACGTAAAAACGCGTGAATTTTTACCGAAAATTGTATGTAGTTCAAATAGGCACATTATTAAATTTTCATGTGCTTGATTTGTGTTTTGTTTGTTAAAAGTCTCACTAATAAAGCTTCATGTGTCATATGAAATTCTGCATTTCTCTCCATGTGTACCCACCATCCCGCCTTGCAGCATTTTAATTAAAAAAACAACCTTTTCCTTAATAAGAGACGAAGTCTTTGTTCAGTAGTGGGACGTTTATAGTTTGTTACCTTAGTTTTTATATAAATTAGATCCCGTGCTCTTCCATAGTCAAGTAACTTAAATATTTACTTGATATAATAAAGTATAAATATAATACTATATATTATGACCTCGGGATCTGAGATTTTATTAGGTAGCCATAAGCCAACTATACATTCATGTCATGTTTCTATTACAATCTATAACTGAAAAAGAAAGTTTCTTTCATAATATCTACATTTCGTACCAATCGTAACTTTACATTGAATTGATTTAATAAAATAACGAATGAAAAGTGCTTGAAAAACCTAGAATAAATTCAATTGTTATTTTATATTTATAAAAATGAACGGTAAATTTATCTTGATTTATATGACACGCATTGTTAATCCATATCAAAATAAATGATTTAGTACAATCTGTAAATAGAAACTTCTGTTACCATTTTGTAATTTTATTTTTTTTGGACCAGTTATGTAAATTTCACTAGATATTTTAAATGAATCAATTATAAAGAAGCGTAATGAATGTGATATAATATAAGATGGAATTCTTGTACATATTCATACTCTTTATTGGAGCAACATAATGGACTAAGCTCTAAGCCTTCTCAAGAGAAGTTCTGGCGATTAGCTGATTATTTACTGCAGCTTACTAGCTTTGTGCATGTACTATCTTTGTGTTGAGCATTACCACCCACTCATCCACACACCACATCAGATACCCTACCGCAAAACAGCTGTACTTGGTATTGTAATGTTCCAGTTTTAAGGGTGAGTGAGCCAGTGTAATTACACCAAGGACCTAACATCTTAGTTCCAAAGGTTGGTGGTGCTTTAGCAATGCAAGCGATGGTTAACATTTCTTACAATGCCAATGTCTATGAGCGTTGGTAACGACTAACTATCCGGTAGCCCATATGCTCGTCCACCTACCTATTCTATTAAAAACATAATAATAATAATAAGCAATTAATATCATTCTAATTACATAACGCCTATTTTATACACGGTCCAGATATATATTGTATTTATCTCCTGGTTGCCCTTTAGGACGCCACATCAGTCAGACCGATGGAAAATAAATTCGATTCTGCCGCTGAAATATTGGCACGTCAGATTCCTATTTCCTTGTCGTTCTATCAAAAATATTTTTAGGATATTTCAAGATAAAAAATACATCGAAACATAAATTGGTGGAACTTACATTTTCGTACATGTTTTATTAAAGAATATGATATAAAATAGTTAGTAACAAATTGAAAGATATTAAATATATATTTCTGTATAAATTGAAGTGTATGTAGGTGGGTATATTGTTTCTGAGAGAAATTCGTAAAAGAATGTAATAACCTCACGTAATAGCAATATGTTGACATTTGTTAACAATTTATGGTGCGTTTGCACTAAATTATTACAAATTTCTGCGTTTGCAAGTGTTTGCAATTCTTGAACTAAAGGTAATTAAAAATTTTATCGTCAAAGCATGTTAACAACACACAACGAATTGAGGATGGTCATGAAATTGACTTCTTAAAAATAGCGGGTAATGGGATGATGATAGAAATGATAATATCATTTCTATGTTTTAATAAAAACATTCCCATATTTAATAATTACACAATTAGAAAAAGGACAGCATTAGTTAAGAATAAAAATAAACAATATCTGTTGGACCCCCCAAGTCCTCTTAAAACACGTGTTTTATTTTTTTTCTTTGTTGTCAAAAAGAGTGATATAAGATGTATATATGTAATTTAATTTTTAAAATAAATACCGAACGAAACAAAACAAAAAAAAACCTCAATACCCCGTGCCACGAATTGTCACTAAGGTAAAATTAGAAATAAAAAAAAAAAACTTACTACTTACTCCTAATAACGATAAAATGCAAATTGTGTACATAATACATTGTTAATTCTACGGAATGAATACAAACATTTTTTTAACCATTTCTTAAATCACCAATGCACTACCAACCTTGGCGGCAGTGGGTTATACATACCCAGCCGAGTTTGCACAAAGCCTTACCACCAAGTATAATGCCGAGATGGGCTTAATTTATTTTTATTATTATGTCGTATTTTTTTCTTATTTCGTAACATTTTCGTTAAATATTGGTATAAATAACGCCTTTTACATATACCTACATTATTACTTTATAATTATTCCCAGCACACGAACATAAATGAAACCAATATCGCGAATGTACGAGTTTTATACACACGAGAAGCTGCCATTTTTATTTTAACGAATAAACAATTTCATCGTGTGTACGTACTGTCATGTCGCAGTGAAAACATGGTTTATGACTTAATGTGTTTACGCCTCGTGGTGTAGCCGCTTTTATACACTTGTTTATAGCGTGCAATACTTTAACAAATTTAAACGTTATTTTCACAACCATCCAGTAAGTGAGGAAGCCTTTAAGCACATTTTCAGTCATGAAACAGAGTTATTACATCATAATAAAAAATATCATGTTACATCGTACAAAACTAATATTTCAAGGTCAATGGAATATGCATTGTTACGTCACAAATTATATACAAAAAGTATTATATTGGAACGAGAGGCATAAGTACTAGTACGTTATATCTAATAATATGTATTTTATATTAAATATTTTTCAATTTATTCCTTCTGTTATTTTCGTTGTTAAGAACGATGCTCTCCTTATTCGGGCTTACATGGGCAACACTCTCTCCTGAATAACCTAGCGAATGACTTTCCAAAATTTGCGTATCGGATATCTTATTCTTCTCACTTGAGAGTCGGATGTGACGTCACAAATGGTCATTGGCGAATTACTAACCTTCTTGGCATGACTTTAGCTTTGGAATTGGCATTAGCTTTGGCTTTGGTTACAATAATGTAATATTACTACTAGTCCACTTAAAGGTGAACACAATACGCGCAACATATTACTAATGTATAAAAATACTAGCTGTTGCCCGCGGCTTCGCTCGCGTATATGTAAAGGATAAATGGTTGTAAGGAAGTCTGTGATTTTGAAATTTTAAAGTAACAAACATGAACCAGAATTGCATTCTGGTTTGAAAAATATCTTGAAATACACGTTTATCAATTCAATCAAAAATCACAAATAGTAAATAGTAGTAAATTTCAAACTTATGAGATCATTCTTTTTTACATTTTTATACTAATATTTGCACTCCATTTCTCCCATTTGGTGTTTAACTTCTAAAAACAACGAAATTTATATGATTTTTTGTGCTCAGAAGCTTTTCTTACTTATTACTTTCAACCCCTATGTTACACTAGTGGATAAATTTTAAAAAACCGCTCAAACATTTATTTATCATTTATTCTTAACCAGAAGCTTTTAAATAAAATTTAATGCTTCTAACTTTAAAAATGACGAGTTTTTGTACAAACCTTTTTTTTACCTCTTTAGGGGTGGAATTTCCATAAATCATTTCTTAGTGGATATTTTCCTAAAACCTTTTTCCCTCACTGTTATTATCGATAAATTGATGACGGAAAATTCCAATAACTTTTATTGTTTTTGAGAACTTCGGAATTTGCAGCTTTATAGACCAGCCTAACATTTTGTTTATTTTGCTGTATCACAAACATTTACATACAAGATCCAAAAAGATCCAATTGTCATTATAGTTTTTTTATTAACATTCTATTACAGTGTTGACTTAGTTTTTTTAATTCACTAAACATATAATATTTACATTCAAACGTAATACAGTTTTCTGATTTTGGTCTTTTACATCTACATTCAAATGTGAACATCCCCAGCCTTTGATTTAGGTCTCGTAACGTCTAACGTTCTGTCGATTTCTGAATATTTGAACAGGGCATCGGTAAAGCATTTGAGAGAAACGAATCTATTCGTCTCACTTACGACCAAAGAACTTAAGTTTGGAAATTTATTGCATTTTGCGCCTTCCAAAAAATAAAATTCGTTATTTTTCTTTTATCGTTTATTTTATAAGTTAAGCAACTGCTAAGATTTTTTTTTAATTTTAATTGGAAGACTAATAATAATAATATCCTGGGACATTATTCGCACACGGCCATCTGATTCCAAACTAAGCAGAGCTTGTACTATGGAAAATAGACGACTAATATACTACATATACTACTTTTTTCTTTTGTAAATACATACTTATATAGATAATTACACGTATAATCAGACAAACAGACATTTTTATCCACAAAAATGTCTGTCCTGGGTGGGAATCAAACCCACAAGCTTCGGTGTGAAAGGCAAGTATCTACCAACCGCTCCCGTCAAATGTATGAATTTTATCCATACGAAGTAAAAACGGGCCCATTAGTTTATAAATATAGTCATTGTATACCACAATAGTTATACTGTAATGATCATAGTAGTAGTAAACGATACTAATCAGATTAATAATATAAACGCGACAGTAAGTGAAGATGGATGAATAGATTTTTTTGACTCTTTCACGCGGATTTTATAAAGAGCTTATATGTTGTATGGGGTATCACCGGTGTCCAAGGCACCGAGTGCGCCCCGAACATCGGAATACCCACTAAAAAACCAGCGGTACCCTTTCCGTCTTAACGAGGAGCGCCACGGCTAAACCATTAACCATTTTGCAAGCTTTCCCAAAGAAGACCATAGGCTACTTGTTTATACCTAACAAGTGGCTGACCTACCAACACGTGGACGAAGACGCGGGCGAAGACCAGTTTGGGATAAACCACCGCTGTATGGTTAATATCAATTTCTATGCTTATTATCCGATCGGCATTATATATAACAACAATAGTTGAAATATGATATATACATATAGCTTAGTAGTAAGAACACGTGAATCTTAACCGAATATTGTGGGTTGAAACCCAAGCAAGCACCACTAAATTTTCATGTGCTTAATTTGTGATTGTAATTCACAATGTTTGACGGTGAAGGATAACATTGTGAGTTGCAAGTGTCTAATTTCACTGAAATTCTGCCACATGTATTTACCCGCATTGGAGCAGTGTGGTGGAATAAGCTCCAAACCTTCTACTCTAAAATGAAGAGGAAGCCTTAGCCCGTCAGTGGGACATTCACAGGCTGTTACTGTTACTGATGCATACATATATTTTATATAACTTACATTAAACTTTGTGTATGTATGAAATAATACTTAAGAATGAATTGAGTAAAATCATTCCATCAATAACTTACATTAATATAAATTAAGTCTACAATGTACCCCTTCATTATTACAAATGATATCATTAATTTTAAACATCGACCTTCATACATTACAACTCAAGCAACTGATAATTTATATCAAATGAATATTAATGACGTCATAAATGATTTTATTTTTATTTCGAAAAGTTAATTCGAAATTCAACTGATATAAAACAAGTTAAATTCCATTGAAGGCATGCCGATATATTATCAAGAACAAACAAAATTCAATCGGATAGAGTACGAGCAAATCTAAAATACTTTTAAGCAAATCTTTAAAGGAATTGTTTCAACATTTTTGTATATCTTTACAGTTAGTATTCAACCAAATAGCAATATATCTATATAACTTAAAAATGATATTACATTAAGCATATTGTTACAGATATTTTTTACCGTAACAGCCTGTGAATGTCCCACTGCTGGGCTAAAGGCCTCCTCTCCCCTTTTGAGGAGAAGGTTTGGAGCTTATTCTACCACACTGCTCCAATGCGGGTTGGTGGAATACACATGTGGCAGAATTTCAAATTCAAGTGAAATTAGACACATGCAGGTTTCCTCACGATGTTTTCCTTCACCGTTAAGCACGAGATGAATTATAATCACAAATTAAGCACATGAAAATTCAGTGGTGCTTACCCAGGTTTGAACCCACGATCATCGGTTAAGATTCACGCGTTCTTACCACTGGGCCATCTCGGCATTACAGATATTTTTATTAACAAGTACAACTTAAGAACTTAAAAACAATTAAGAACTTTGTCTAGCGGTTTAGTTAAATACTCTTTTCTCACTTTCCGTTATCACTGATTTAACATTCGGAAGAAGAAGACACAGCATTGTTTAACTAATCACCCTTAAATGAAATTTATTGGTTACGACGTATGTTATATGTAAACACAAATAATTAAAATGAAATAAAATAATCATCATCATCATCATCAACAGCCAATCATTTTGTCCACTGCTGAACATAGGCCTCTCCCAAGGTGCGCCAAAGCCCCCTGTCCTCCGCCTTCCGCATCCAGTCGGTGCCCGCCACCTTCTTAAGGTCATCGGTCCACCTGGCTGGAGGGCGCCCTACGCTGCGTTTGCCGATCCGCGGTCTCCACTCTAAGACTCGTCTGCTCCAACGGCCATCGGTCCTACGACATACGTGACCAGCCCACTGCCACTTCAGCCTACTAATTTTGCAAGCTATGTCGGTGACTCCGGTTCTTTTCCGGATAATCTCATTTCTGATCTTATCCTTCAAAGATACTCCGAGCATAGCTCGCTCCATAGCACGCTGAGCGACTTTGAATTTGTGGACTAGTCCCGCATTTGTGGACCGCATTGTGGACTGTCCACGTTTCGGCACCGTATGAATGGTATGACGCATTGATTGAAGACTTTCGTCTTCAAACATTGCGGTATGGAAGACGTGAGGACTTGACAAAGGTTGCCAAATGCTGCCCATCCCAAGCGAATTCTTCGATCGGCTTCCTTCTCGAAGTTGTTCCTACCGACTTGTATAACCTGTCCTAGGTAGGTATATTCCCTAACAACTTCGAGAGGTTTCCCTTCGACGTATATCGGTCCCGGCACAACATGCCTATTGAACATGACCTTGGTCTTGTCCAAGTTCATACCGAAACCGACACGCCGGGAAGATTTACTAAGGCTACGCAGCATTTTGGTTAGTTGTTCCAGCGACTCTGCTATGATGACGATATCATTGACAAATCGAAGGTGTGAGATGTACTCGCCGTTTACATTGACTCCACATCCAGTCCAATCCAGCGTCTTGAACACGTCTTCCAACACGTTGGTGAACAGTTTCGGAGATATTACATCTCCCTGTCTCACCCCTCTGCGCAGTTGGATCGCCTTCGTCTTACAGTCCTGGATGTGGACAGTCATTGTAGCGGCGTTGTATAGACACCTCAGTACCTCGATGTATCTCCAGTCGATATGACATCTCTGCAATGAGTCGAGCACTGCCCTCGTTTCGATGGAGTTGAAGGCTTTCTCGTAGTCCACAAATGCCATACACAGCGGCTGATTGTACTCTTCGGTCTTCTGCACAATCTGCCGAACAGTATGAATGTGGTCCACGGTGCTGTAGCCTGATCGAAAGCCGGCTTGCTCTGGGGGCTGGAACTCGTCAAGTCGTCTGGCGAGACGGTTCGTGACGACTCTTGAGAACAGCTTATACACGTGACTCAGGAGAGAGATTGGTCTGTAGTTTTTCAAGAGGGTTTTATCAACTTTCTTGAAAAACAGTACCACCTAACTCCCGCTCCACGTTTCCGGGGTCTTGCCATGTTGGATGACGGAATTTAAGAGGCTTGCTAGCTCTTTCAGGACCGGAGTCCTGCCTGCCTTAAGCAACTCTGTTGTGATTCCGTCATCTCCCGGAGCTTTGTTGTTTTTAAGCTGTTCTAGAGCCGCCTTAATCTCGCCTTGGTCAACGACCGGGAGCTCTTCGGAGTAATGGCGCGTAAGAGGGGCGCGCTGGTCATCAAGACTGATTCCCACAGGTTTATCCGATCTTGAAGTGAACAACTGCCCAGAAAACCTCTCTACTTCTCCGACAATCTCAGGCCTAGAGGTAACGACCCCACCATTTTCAGTTTTAAGTTTTGTCAGACGCGGCCTCCCAAACTTGCGAGCGAACACTTTCGATTTTGCTCAATCGCAGCCTTGATGGCACGGGTATTGGACCATCGGAGATCGCGTCGCGTCAGCGTTTTTTTTTTTCGGTTTAAGGCCTTATCTGACAAAAACGATGGTAGTTCTCGTCGTTTCCTCATGAGCTCGAGTGTCTCAGCAGAGAGTTTTGTTGCGTTGTCACTTTTCTTTGGCGGAAAACACTTGCGGGATGTGTTTTGCAGTATTTTGACCAGCGTGTCGGTTTTCTCATCAATACTGGTTTCCAACGCGGTAAATTGATTTTGAAGTTCCATTTGGAACTTTTCGGCACCTTGAGCAGCTTGGAGCATGGTAGGTCGGAGAGTAGACCTCATCATTCGCGATCTTTCAGCTTTAAAGTCGATATCTAGAGTACCTCGAACCAAGCGGTGATCACTGCCGGTATTAAACCTGTTGATCACTGAGACATCTCTAAATACGTGCCTTTTATTCGAAATGATAAAATCTATCTCGTTCCTTGTCACGTTATCGGGGCTTCGCCAGGTCCACCTCCGCTGGGGCTTCTTTTGAAAGAAAGAATTCATCAAAAAGAGCCCCTGCGCTTCGAGAAAGTTTACCAGCATTTGCCCCCTGTGATTTCTGCAGCCTAAGCCGTAAGGTCCGTACTTTCGATTCACCGCTATTATGTACTCCCACTTTAGCATTAAAGTCTCCCATAACAACATTGTAGTGGGCCTTCGAGGTGTTGTTGAAGGCCTTTGCGATGTCCTCGTACATCGCTTCGACCACATCATCAGAGTATGCCGAAGTTGGCGCATATACCTGTACGACCTTCAGAGAGTACCTGTCGGAGAGTTTTAGGACAAGGTACGCTACCCAGTTCGACACACTACTGATTTCCACAATGCTGCTAATGAGATCCTTTTTGACCAGAAAACCGACACCACCCTGAGAGAGGTTATCACCTTCGCGGAAGTAGAGTAAGTTACCGGACTCTAGAGTTATCGTGTCCTCCCCCTGTCTTCGGACTTCAGATAACCCCAGTATATGCCAGTTTATATGACTTAGCTCTACTTCTAATTCGATGTGATGATTCGATAATTCGATGCGATGTGATGGTTAACGAGCGTCCATTGTACGTTGCCATGTTTAGTCGCCTTTTATGGTAGCCTGCCATGAACCGGTGATTCTTTGCACCCCCTGCCCTGCCGATACCGCGACCGCTACCTTGGTCGGGCCTAGCGGGCTTGCCGGTAACTGGGGGCCTTTTTTTTGCGCATCTACCATTGAGAGGTTTTGCCCATACTCGCCACGCTGGGCAGGCGTGTTGGCGAGCGCAGTAGGAGGTAAGATGCTTATGGGGGGGACGCTGCTGCCCATCCCCCCTTTCCCCTTCCCTCAGTCGCCTCTTACGACACCCACGGGATGAAATTGGGGGAGTACTATTCTAAGCCGGTACTCCACGGCAATAAAATAATAACACAACAAAAAAAAATTGTAAGTTTGCCCCCTGCTAACTGGCTGAAGCCTCACCTGATGGAAAGTGACTATCAGCGCCCATGGACATCTGCAACACCGGACGGCTTGCAGGTTTGTTGTCAGCCTTTAAGTTCAAGTAAATAATATATTATGCATGTATGTGTGTAGCAGTAAAATTTCGATTGCATCATCTTAATATGTCAATCTTTTAAATGATAATTACTTCTTTATGAATGCAGTAAAAAATAATATAATCGTATCAAATATTAAAAAAATTCTGTCCCAAGAAAATTATACACTGATGTTTGATATTTATCTAGACAATCCTGCTTAAAACCAGATCGAAGCCCTATAAGGAGCAAAATGTACTAACATAAGTGTATATTATGATGTAGATAATGATGGAAAACCCTATAACTTTTGATCGCAACCCAACAAAATGTTTTGGTGCAGGTGCTTTGTGCAGGCTCAACTGGGTAGGTTCTACCTACTCATAAGATATTCTACCGCGAAATAACAATAATTAGTATCTTTGTATTCCGGTTTAAATGGTGAGTGAGCCACTGTAACTACAGACTCAAGAGGCATAACATGTTAGTTCTCTAGGCTGGTGGTGCATTTTCGATGTAAGAAATAGTGAATGTTTCTTAAAGCATCGATGTCTATGGGCGATACTGACCACTTACCATCTGGTGGCCCATTTTCTCATCCGCCATGATATTTTATAAAAAAAAATCTTTTCATTGACAGACCAACAAGGTGGACTTTATTACATAAACCACCACCGACTAGCCAATTCAACAGTAAAAATACTTAACTCAAGACCAAAATTTGCATAACAATAGCGTTCTTCAAACTCAATCCGACCAACGGATGCTGATTAAGACTTGACTACACTCAATCATTTAAAACGATTCTATAAATACTATTCGAAGCAATCAAGTATTCTATTAGGAGTCAATTGTAAGCCTTTGGACTAGCGATTGAAGAGGCGGCTCGTCAAACCCTGGCAGATTCGATTCTGATAGTCCTCACGCGAGCTTGCAAAGGACAAAGGGGAACATGATTGAAATCTATAACAATGTAAAGTTTAGAGGCCGGTATAGGAATTACTATTGAAAAGTAGAAATTGGAGCCCTATTCTCGAAGCTGCTAAGTCCATTCCAACCTTTCATATCAAAATTCATACATAAATGTAAAGGCAAAGTAAACGCACGCTATTCCAATATAAGTTAGACATACGTTAAAATGCAAGATGTTTTCTTTGTTGCCAATGAAGAGAAGAATTATAAATAAAACTTAAATGTATGAAAACTCAAAGGTGCTTTTCCGAGCTTGAAGCTATAATCTTAGTTTAAGATTCATGTATATTTTACCTGGTGGTAGGGCTGTATGGGTCGGTACCACCTACTCATCAAATATTCTTTCCATTACTCATCAGATGTCTCCCTTCATGGAAGACAAAATGTTATTAGTGTTCTCATCTCATCGGAATGTATAAATAAACATATTAATTTCAATATAATATACTTAATATTTACTTTCAATTAACGTAACGTATAATTTAATGTTAATATTTATTTACTTGACATATTGAAAGAATTTTTATGTATCACATTTTTCTTAGCAATTCGCAATAAATGTTGTTTGAGTTGATTGAACAAAATTGCTATGATGAGGTATTTTTGTACACAAAAAATATATATGTGAATTTTACAAAGCAAGTTATTTATATTAAATTACTTATATGATAAATATTAAATTAGATACACTACTGTATGGATATTTTTTAATGATAATTGGATAACTTCTGTACAACTTTTAGCATTACCTACATTCGGTACACGAAGATACGCGGTCTACATTACACTTTGTATTACAATGTTCTAATTTGAATAGCGAAATAGCTTGTGTCGTTACAAGCACAATGCGCGTAAAGTCTTTTATCCATTAGTTGGCGACGCATTCACGGTTTTTTTTTTCTACCAGTGCCAATGTCTTCGAACAACGGTGCCAACTTATAAATTGGCACGAGTGTAACCAGTTTCAGGATCTACGAGCAAAGGTGACAACTCATTAAACGGCACAAGTGTAATCAAAGATTAAATATTTGGAGATGAATTTACAAAATAAGTTTTTGCTTTTCTTCTGCCAGTCCAGTCGACAGCTGACGATTTATAATCAGGTGGCCAATTTACTCGTCTACCTTCCTAGCTATTATAAAAACTTTAACAGTCTTCAATAGTAATAATATTTATTTGTCTTTATTACATGCGACTTCTTTTCCGTTCTATTTGCATATCAAAATTGGCAAAGCATGTACTCAGGAATACAATGCATTGAATACCAAACGCTTAGCTATTACGTATTCAAATAAGAGAAGCATCAGAAATACTCGCGACAGTTTTACGATAACAGGAAAATGTGCCTGAATTTGGTTTCACATTCATTGGTATGTCTTATACGTGTATATAATATACCTACCGTTGTTGGGTAAAAAAATATGTTGGTATATATATCTTTATATAATAATAATTGATTTTATTGATGATCATGAAAGTTTGCAAATATATATTTTTCATGGAGAAGGTTTATATACCATTCAAATGAATGATTGATGGCGCAGCACATCGTCTTCTATACATTTCAACCAATTGTTATGACGATTGGTATATAGTCAGGTATGAGAACATAAGCCAGTTTTGCTAGTATAATGCATTTATAAATTTTATATAATTTTTTTCACTGGCACAACAGATTTTTATAATAAATAACAAAATTCATTCCTATTTGTGATTAAGACTAACCGCCTTTCAAATGCTGACAGATTGTTTCTCCACAATCATTTGTTGAAGGCATAAACTACAACTCATTCAAACAATATTTGTATGTTTCAATATTAGCGAAGCGATTACGGAACTTCCAATGCATCTGTAACAATCTAATATTTGTTGGCGATAGAAACTTGTTGCAAGAGATAAATCGGAGTTACGTAACTATTCGCTCTATTAAACTAAAATTTTCGATACGAAAAATTTAACTTAATATAACTGGAAAAAGTACTATAAATTCAATCAATAAAACTTTAAAGACGGCAATCTCCTATTAAAACAATTTTGTTAACGTTAACTTGGTTGAAGTCTGTTCAAATTAAGAAGAAAAAAAATAACTTTCGTCTTTTGAAAATCGATTTATGAGATTTCGGTTTTTGAGTAATAAGGTTAAAGTTTTATATATTTGTTTCGATTAGTTAATTATTTGAAAAATTACGACATATTATTATGCAAGCCTCTAATCGAGCAAGTTGCTTTTTGGTTCTTCTCGAGTATGAACTATTTCTTTTTAGTGTAATTTTTTAACCATCAATAAGCAAGTGTTACGTTTCTATATTATATAAAGATTTTGACTTTGACCTATCGCCTAGGGTTCTATGTAATGTAAAACGATGTCCTATATACTTTATTTCAATTATCTGAAAAATAATTTCAACAAAGTAAAAATTCAATCAGTGAAAATAAATGAGGTACTGTATTCGTGGCTTTTCTACTAAATAAATTTTAAATACGATACGCTCACTTCGCTCGACAATAATTTCACAAATATCATATTCTGATTGAAATCAATATCATTCAAAATGAAGAATGTAATAAGTAATTATATAAATTTAAAGTACAGTAAATGAACAGCGAATTTTGAAAAGTATTTGTTATTATATTTTGTTTTATATTTCGTGCTTCAAATGATGCATTTTATTTCTATACCTATACCTTTTACTAGACAGCCTATTACTAGACTACCTATTTACTAGACAATTTCTCATATATATCTTGAACAGTCTGGAAGAAACCATAAATAGGTTTGAAATATAAACATAGACGCATATTAAAATGTACGAAATTATGACCATTAAATTAAATATTACATCATTTAAATGGCTTATATTAGTCCAACTCTAAATGAACAAATCTGTAAATTCGTCGTAAAGCCTCCATTAGTTAGTGTAATTACGGAGATTGAAGTGATCTTTAATTTACTAATGTTCGAATTTCAAATGCGAGAACGATTGCTACAGAACCAAGATCGTGACGTCATTAAACTTATGATGACGAATAATATGATGTAGCATACCAAACGAAACTCAATATTTTGATTAGTTTACGCACCATTAATGATTGTTTTAATACTTAATGGGTTATCTCTATTATGCTAATATTATAAAAAAGTTAGTTTTGTTTTTTTGCAGATTCACTCAAAAACTACCTGCTTCGTTTTTTGTTACTAACTTACAAGGCAGCCGAACCCAAGGTTTCGGATTCAAACCTTAGGTCGGATTAATGAAATCTTATGATTTTTCAAGCAGTAAGTTTCAATATTATCTCAAAGTTTGAAAGTTTTTAGTGTGAAACAAATGATGCCCTTGTTCCTACGCCTGTACCATTTTCGGACGCTTCGGATTGCCTAAGCCATCGGATTATGAGAAAGAGGAAATAAAGTGCACCTATATTTTCGCACATACTTATGCACTATAAATTGTCCTTTTGCGCAGTTGGCTTCTCCCTCCCTTGAGAATGGCCGCCGTGATCGAAATCTGCCAGCATTAATTGTTTTTTTTTTTTATTTAGAAATCTGCCAAATAATTACGAAACATTTATGAAGCCAAGAAAAACGGTAATTATATATAATACTAGAACATAAGAATGTAAGGGATTTTCGTTGTAAATAATGATGTAAGGCACATGTTATGTTTATCATATTAATCCCTACACCTTGTTATTTATTCAACGAACCGTAAATAGACGTCGACGATAACATACGGCCCGATTTCACTCATTCCATTCGACGTCTTCTCCGAGCGGGAAAACGTGTTTATTTCTGTGTTTTTACATAAACCTCACATAAAGCTAATTTATTGCCTTCTCGAACGAGTCTGATACTTTTATATATTATAATTATGTTTAATTTTTCATGCCGTGATGTTTTCCACCGTAGAAAATGAAGTAGGAGAAAGGATTGTCTAATTAAATGACGTCACGCTTTAAATTCAATTTTTGGAACCTCCGAGATAAGAATCTTTTTATTATAACCGAAATTACTAATTACATGGAAACGAGGTTTTTGTCATAAAACCCAAAAGGAGACTCTTGTAAAGTCTTTTCTAATTCTAAAAGCTAGTGCACATTATCCAATTTATAATCAAAAATATAACTTAATTTTTTATTATTTTTTTTGAATTTAGTCATAATTTGTAATGTACTATATTTAAAAAATATCAGCCTTACTTATAAACGTTATTTAGCGAGTGATTAGTTAAAAAATGCTCTGTCTTCTTCTTTCGAATATCAAATCAATACTGACAGAAAGAGAGAAATTAGTGTTTAACTGAGCAGCCGCTACGCAATGTTAATAAGGCTTAGTTAAGGCTACACATGTTTTATTTTGATAAGTATATACATTATATACATAAATAAGATTTTATATTTGTTGTGTTTATATCTATGATGACGTTTGATATTTAGCGGTACTATGAAATAAAAAACGCGATTGCACTACCGAGATGAATTTCAACATGGTCCTACCACAAATTAAATATGATATTGAGAATAATTCTTATCTGTCGAATTTCAGGAGTTTTTGGCCCAGACCTACATTTGGTTGTAGGTTCCCCGTAATGGCCAACGATATCGTGGCAGGCTGGCTCGATGGTGATGGCGAGACGAGCTGGAGTCCTATCGAAAGAAAGTAGACAAGTTTTTGCCCAGCAGTAGGAAACACCGTAACCGTAACCGTAACAGCCTGTGAATGTCCCACTGCTGGGCTAAAGGCCTCCTCTCCCTTTTTGAGGAGAAGGTTTGGAGCTTATTCCACCACGCTGCTCCAGTGCGGGTTGGTGGATTACACATGTGGCAGAATTTCAGTGAAATTAGACACATGCAGGTTTCCTCACGATGTTTTCCTTCACCGTAAAGCACGAGATGAATTATTACCCCAAATAGGAAACACATAGTAGGAAACACCAGGCCATATAATAATAATAATTCAGTATAACGTTTAAAGCGATCGGGCTCACAGTTGTGCGGTAACAAAAAAAAACAAATATAATAAAAAAGATATAGCATTCGTGTCTGTACTTTCGTTGCGTATGTTACGTATATGATCGTCGTGAAGCCATTTATGAGCATCGCTTTTACAACACGCGTGAGGATTGTAATTATTGTGAAGATAAATAACACTTGCTATATTAATATTGTTAGGACATAAATACTTCGTTATCATACCGTTGCTTAATAGTTGAATGTCAGGAATATTGTTATCATTTTAATAACTCAAGATAATTTATTTGTATAGTTTCCAGTAAGGCCAAAGATTATTTACTGTTAAGAGTAAAACATGTTTATCACTATTTGTCACTAGATGGCGTTGATTATTTTTTTGAAATTCCTGAATCACGCTGTCTAAGTTTTTTTGTATTATTATATATAAGTAATCTCAATGTTACATGATTGATCAAATTAATGAAAGTGTCGTGAAGTGTCGTAGAGTGTTTATATCGTTCATCATTTGGTCCCTCCGATTTCTTCGTAAGTAAACATATACCTAAACGTAAAGTATTACGTAACAGTCCCACTGCTAGGATTCTCTCACTCGAATTCGTTTGAAGGCTTATTCCACCACGCGGCCTTAATGTGAGTTCCTGGGCGACTGAGCTTCGTTCAGCTTTTTATTGTATTCTTTATAAAAATGTCATTACAAAAAACGCCTGAAATTAGATACAAATAAAAACTTAAAAAGCAAATATATCCTATCTAAATACAAAGTATAATATAATAAATAATAATCCTCCAGACCGATTTCGGCTACGCCGACCAATCTCAAGAGAGATTAGCCAACTACGCAGGAGATATTATAGTGCACAAGTATGTGCGCAAACATGGGTGCACTCTCTATTTCCTAACTCTCATAGTCCGATGGGACGGCAATCTGCGACCTTACAATAAGCCACTAGACCAACGAGGCAGTCAAAATATAATATACACATGTACACAAGAATTGCTCATTTAATATTAAACTATAAATATATAATATTTAAATGATAATTATAAATAAGATAATATACGATGCACATTCGACAGAATTTCATACGAGACATGTAGTTCTCTCGACATTTTTGACACTTGTATGGATCAAATGGTTACAAACATTTCTTACAGTGCCAATGTCTAAGGGCGTTTGGAGACCACTAACCATTAGATGGCCTATATGCTCGTCCGCCTTCCTTTTCTATAAAAAAAAAAATAGTCTAGTTAACTTTCACCACAGTCATGTGTTTAATTGCTAATGACAGTTTTGACACCCAGTCAGGCGAGATTATGAGCCAATATTTTACTGATATTTTTATCAACGTTTCTATGCTCGAACGTTCTATTTACAAAAAAAAAATCAAAGATAGAATCTAATACATTCGAATGGACTAGCTAAAATATATATCAAAAACTATATTGAGTGTCATAATAAATTATCAGCGGCTTACAGTTTCTTTATCGCAATATTTGCTCGCACCATTTAATTTGTCATAACCGTCATTTATTACTAAAAGAAACAGCTATATATTTAGTGAATTGTGGTGGAAACATTCTAATGAACTTTGATTACATGTTGAAGCGCTCATGTATTCTTAAATACAAATAATCTTATATGGCTTAGCCTACACATATAAACTATATCGTCCCGGCTTCTTACGTGTAGATAAGAAGAAAAATGTTTTTGGGTAAAATTTTCGTAAAATCTGTTCTTAGTGAACGTCTACGTCAGGGAAGTAGTAACTCTGACAAATTTCAAGTCATACGGGCGGATAGTTTAGATCTTGTTATGAGTGGTATTTCACTTATATACATATAGATTGTACATTTGTGTTTCATAATTAATCGTCATTCTCATCTCGCAAATAACATTAAAATATTTTTTTTAAGAATAATTGACCGCAACGCACGCATTCAAAAGCCGAGATGGCCCAGTGGTAAGAACGCGTGAATCTTAACCGATGATCGTGGGTTCTAAGCTCGGGCAAGCACCAACTCGCATCGGAGCAGCGTGGTGGAATAAGCTCCAAACCTTCTCCTCAAAAAGGGAGAGGAGGCCTTCAGCCCAGCTTTGGGACATTCATAGGCTGTTACGGTTACGGTACGCATTCAAACATTTAAAGAAAGGAAAAGGCAAAAAAAAAACTGTAAAATCACTTTAGTATTTAGTATGTTTACTGTACCCAGACGGTAAAAGGTGAAGAAATTATTACATGAATAATATAATATTACATGAAATAATATCGTACATTCTATTTTATATTATATTATTTACTATCGATTAATACGCCTTGACATAAAATGTTTTTTAAAGATATTTATCTATATTTATATATAATAGTTATAGTATAATAGTTATACTATTATATTCAATTACGATTATTTTATTGAATTTCAATTTATTCCTGTGGATTTTTTACGGTAGGAAAAGTATATGGAACAAATAAGGTATAAATCTACTAGTCTGTTTTATTTGTGCCTTTTACAAACTAGTTACAACTGTGAGTGTTAATTCAAATACCTATATGTTTTTAATTAAGGTTTTTATAGTATTATAAATTTACTTAATTTTTGTATTTAAAATGTACAGTTATAACGTATAACTGTACATCAAAACATTTAAACGTCAAATAGATTTAATTAAATTTCAAAACATGTTTTTTTTGCTTATCTTGTAGTAAAAGTAACACCCTACATATATCCCCCTGTTGGGCGAACTCACCAAGACCAAGGAAACCTACATTTCCTTACGATGTTTTCTTTCACGGTCGATGACGAGAAGTATAAGCGCATATGAAAACTTGGTAGTCCTCACCCGGGGTATGAACTCACAAATCTGATCTCTGAATCTGATCTGAAATCTGATCGTTAAAATTTCACGCTCCATTAAAGGAAGACAAACCAACAAACCAACATACTTTCGAATTCATAATATTAAATGGGAACGACTAAGTTACCTAACTAATTCTACGCGTGCTGGCTCTCGATGTCACCGCCTAACTGTGACATCAATTCCAACGCGCACAAAGAATTTTTTTTTTTTATAGATAAGGAAGGTGGACGAGCATATGGGCCACCTGATGGTAAGTGGTCACCAACGCCCTTAGACATTGACATTGTAAGAAATGTTGCCCATCGCTTAAATCGCCAATGCGCCATCAGCCTTGGGAACTACGATCTTATGTCCCTTGTGCCTGTAATTACACTGGCTCACTCACCCTTCAAATCGGAACACAACAGTACCAAGTACTGCTGTTTTGCGGCAGAATGTCGGATGAGTGGGTGGTACCTACCCAGACGAGCTTGCACAAAGCTCTACCACCAGTGAACCTGGCAACTCCTTTATTTGTCGCACTTCCAAAAAATGGAATTCCTTACCAGCTCACGTGTTTCCCTCCTCTTATAACCCGGATTCCTTCAAACGACGCGTGAAGAGGCATCTTGCGAGCCGGCAAGGCGAAAGCGGCTAGTGCAGAACATTCTTCCCGACTGTACTGGCCGTCGTCGCGTTTGGACTCTACTACCACTTACCATCAGGTGGAGTAGAGTCATTTGTCCTCCCGGCAAATATAACTCTCAATGTATGTGATATTTTTGCTACCTTAGTGCTTCACCCATATATACTAGCACACTGATAACAGAAATACATACCATTCCTCACCCTCAATAAAACGGTAATCGTGTGATTTAAGAAGTTATGTCCCTTGTGCCGTTATAATACCGGCTCACTCGCCCATTCGACTTGAACACAGGAACAAAGTGTAACAATATAAACCGCTTGTTGCCGAATTTCATATACCGACCGTAAGTAATGTTAAAAGTTATTCGAAAATTTTCCCATTTGACTACACTAAATAGATTAATATAACAAAATCTTAGCTTAAATCTTTAAATTCAATTGCCCTTGCATTACAAAATCATCGAAAAATACTTTTTTTTTCCATTGACTGCGAATTACGTCACAAGATTCTTTGGGTATGTAAGTAGGTATTGAGAGAGTTAAGGTTCCATTTCTCTTCAAATATATTAAATTATGTCTTCAACAATACTTTTAAGGCGTCAAAGAAATAAAGTGATATCAATTTTATTGTAAATCAGGTTAATACATTATAGGTATTCGCAAGGTATCAGTTTATTAGATGTTAAGAAAATTTACTAAAACACTAACTCACAAACTAAAGCTATTATGAGGTTACTTTTATGCTAATTTCGAATTATATTGTTTAATTGAAATTTAAGTGTTTGTAAATTAAGGGCACAGCTTAGTATATGTAAAAGTTTTCATAACGAATCGCATAATTTTCATTTTTATTTAAATTTGTCCGAGTCCAAATGAAATTGTAAAGTTTAGAATATACAAGTATGTACGCTTTATAATTACGACAGCAACGATAACTGTGTTTTACTTTTTTAATGTAATTTTAGTTGGAGATATTCACATACCCCGAGTCGTTAGAAAAAGAAAAAATGGGAAACATTAATGCAGTAAATTGGTATGTTTAAAAAGCAACCGAGGGCTAAATACACGCGAGGGAGTCGTACATCTGTTAACTTTTTATGTGAAAGCGAAATTTTGCCAGATGGACCTCCTTGTGTCGCGTAAAAAGTAGCATGTGTCAGTACGTAGATATTTTTTTTAAATTGTTTTTTAATGATTTTATGTTTTTATTAAATTTATCACTTTAAAATTAACTAATTTATTGGTTTTAAACTAATTATGCAAATTATTTATCAAATAAATACTAGTTTAATTAAATACTAGTAGAATCTCGTGAATTCAGAACTGTCAGATGACAGTCAGAACTGAATTTTCATGTGCTTAATATTTGTTTCATGCCGGTGAAGAAATACACCGTTACAAAACTAATGTAATCGAGTATGATAACGCCTCAACTAACCAGCCAAAACAAAAGGTTGACATTAGGGAAGGGGTTGATTGCGGTCTGCCATGTAAAGAAACTAAATGATAAATAAGTTAAAAAGATAAATATATTTAAAAAACATTTAATGTCAAGGCGTATTAATCGATAGTAAATAATATAATATAAAATAGAATGTACGATATATGATAAGCAATAATCATTTGGGTATTTGAATTAACCCTCACGGTTGTAACTAGTTTCTTCCGTAAAAAATCCACAGGAATAAATTGAAATTCAATAAAATAATCTTAATTTAATATAATAGTATAATAGTTATACTATTATACAATATATTTTTTGTAATAAAATAATAATATGCTCACAATAATTATTATTAATATTTTGAACGAAATCGTGGACTGTTTACAAATATCCCTTTTTTAAAAAAATATCCACATTTGTACAAATATGATTTAAAAATATCACAATCAACTCAGAACTTTGAAATATATACGAACCGAATAATTGAATATCGTACGGAATGGGTTACAGCTTCGTTTCAATGTGCTGTTGCAATTCCGTCTGAAAGTTTATTAACCCTGTCAGACAACTTCGCACAGTTTGCACATTAGTAGTGCCTCTCATTGCAGTTTGAAATTTTAACTAATTAAACAAACATTTGAAAAAGGACAAATGAAAGAAGGCTCTCCTTATTGCATCAGGCAGTCTACCTGTCTCTAGCGACTCGGATTGTATTTACTTTTTACATTTCTCTTTACTACTCCGACGGAGAATTCAGATCCGGAAAACGTTTTTAATTTCACAGAAGCGAGTTGAATCTCTCAATGGTTCTTAATTAGCACTCCGCTATTTCCACCGATAAAGTATAATTAAGAAATTTGTACATTATTTATATTTAAATATATATTATTGAGTTTGTTTTCTTAGGCGTCCGTTTTTATTTAATGAAACTTACTCGTTTGTCTAACGGCTAGCTTATAGGGTTGGAGGTTCTATACCCGAATTGGGTCTTTAAAAGCTATGACGTTTTTCTAACAAGAAGTTCTCAGTAGTAGACCAGCTGATTTAGGATATTTCCTAGACAGCCTTGTACTTCAGTGATTCGAAAAGCAAAGCCGCTGGTTCTGTGTCTGAAGTCTTAGGTTGTGGTGGATTGTCTCTTTATTAGGAAAATACCGAGCAGAATAATTGGCGTATTTTACTATTTCATGTTGTTGGGCACTTCTAGTGTAATTTCAACTGACACCTATTGTTTTCTTCGCCATATATATTTCATCGTTAATCTCAAGATAAATAATATCAGCTCAGATGAAACACTTGAAATAAATAATACCGTAATACCGTATGTAATAAATAATTGTAATACAAAATTACTAATCGTCTTTAATTATAATTCAAAACCTAACGTCCTCAAAGTAAAGTGCAGTAGTGAAAAATAAAGCGTAATGCAGTTTGTGTGACTAAGCCAATAAGAGAACACCGTAACAATGAACATAAACCGAAAAAGGAAAAGTGGTACCTTCATTTCACGATTGAAAACTTTAAAATAACGTAATAAATGAATGTACACGAATAAGCAAACAATTCTTAAATATAAAACTGACAATTTATTTCTTACCTTATCCCACCTTTTTTTCAACCCGCACTCGAGCAGCGTGGTGGAATAAGCTCCAAACCTTCTCCTCAAAAAGGGAGAGGAGGCCTTTAGCCCAGCAGTGGGACATTCACAGGCTGTTACGGTACGGTTATCCCACCTTTTTTTTCATGACAACTTCTCCCATTTATGTATTCAATTTTGTCTTCACAATTATTTTCTTTTTACTAAGCTATTTGGCATTATTAATAAAGAATATTTTTATAGAAAGTAAATACTATTATTATACATAATGTTTGCTTAATTTCGTTTAATGTTTAATTAACTGAATGATCCATCTACTTAAAGTGTATATAAAACAATTGAACTGTTTATTGTTTGAAACAGTTTTACAATTGTCGAAAACTTCGGATTATATTTCATTAGTCATTATAAATGTTATCAGAATGATGTAACTCAATATGAATCCATTCCAAGAAGTAATCAAACAATCTAACTTGAAAGTATCTTAAACTGTTCTTTATTAATAAACAACTTATGATTTTATTAAAACACCAAGTTTTAAATTCAATCGGAATGAAAGTTAGTATCCGTGCTAATTTAATACTATGAAGAGATGAGTAATTGCTTTGTTATATAATTAATTATATTTCTCTCATCAAGTATAATTAAATTCACATACTTCGCTTAAATCAAATTTAAAAACGTCGTCTCCGATCCCTACCCTACGCAAAGCTGCCTATAACTCCCATTTCCACACTGTACGGCAATGGACAACGAAGTAAGACCCGGAGCGACTATCAAATCCCGTCTCTCTAATGCGACGACCATTACTTTATTAGTTTTCTATTTGTTTCAACTAGAAAAAAAAAACTAGATAGTTACTATAAATATTAATCTTAGAAAAATGTAGCCTACATTATTGGGTTCAAACCCAGGCAAGCACAACTGTATTTTCATGTGCTTTATATGTGAAAAAAAAAACAAAAACACACAAGTACCATAACAATCAAATTAATATATACTGCAATAATCCAAATAAAACAAATAACTTATCTGTGTAATTATTTTATAAATATACGAGTTTGATATTCAATAATATCGGCTGGTCGAAATACGCACATGTATTTTATGGCGAATAAATCTCTTGCAATATTTTGTTACAAAATAAGTTACAAAATGAAACCCCTTTGTTTCATGTTGACACACAAACATATAAAAACGATACTTGTATATATTAACCACTATAAAGAACAATGAAAGTAATAGTATTGTTAGTGTTTGACGGCGACTCATAATGCCTACTTGACTGCAAAAGTGACATTTGCCATCTTGTCGGAACATCACTATCGTAGTATCGGCTGGGGATTGACTTGTATGAATGGCAACGGCCTGTGCACCGTGAATCACTTTATTTCTATGTATTTTTTCTGTGTTATAAATCAATTGACAATATTTTTCAAATTAGTCGCGTACTTTCAATTGACGTAGTGCATAGTTTACGATTATACTCTGATTCTCTGACGCTCGCCGAAAATTTAAAATTTTAATTAAATAGAAAATTTTGTTTCTTTGCTTCGACCATTGAGGACTTCCTTAATCTGGAGCCAATAGTCGTTGTAGAATCATGTCGTGCTAACCATAAAAATGTATCATCTTCGGAACTGAAGATGAAAAATAAATCAAAATTTAAATAAAATAATACATAAAGATATTTTATTAGCTGAATATTTATTTACACAAAAATTGAAATTCAACCTTCTTTATTCAAAAAAATAGATTAGATATTTAATAAAGTTGGATTTGAATTTGACTCGCAAGCCAAAGTAAAAACCTAACACTCCTAATTATTTGCACTGTTAAGTCCTCGGTTCCATTTAAATTCAAACAAAAACCACCGTAAAGGATAAAAAAATAGGGAGTGAAATATATTATGGGCTCAAATTTTATTTGCAGTCTGATTTATTTTTAAACAGATACTTATGGAAAACAGTTTTAAATAACATTCATTAAATTAAGTTTTTTTAGACGGTAATTATGTTTTATTTATTTTACATAGGTATGTTGTATCATCGTGCCACTTATATTATGAAAATCCGTTTTTTCCGGATTCACGCCAAAATATTAATCAGATTAATTTGAAATTTTTAGATTTTAATACACTACATTATCAGAGCAGATATAGATCTTATTTGTTTTGTATATTTCTTTAAACATGAATATAATAATAATATATATATATTCTTCGAAAGTTCTATATTTTATAATCACCAGACTGCATGCTGAATACAATATTAATACTCTTTGATTAGACTAATGGCTGCATTAGGCATATTACCCCAATAATCCGTTTTAGTGATAATGTGTTCCAATATCACAAATCCTATCAAAGGATAACTTAATTTATTAAAATATTAGAGCATATTTAATGAAATCAAGAGGTGAAGAACTGTTTAAATTTTTAAAGAGGTCTTTATACTAACATTCATGCCGATCGGTCAAACGTTGTCAAAGTCTATTAATCTCAAATAGGTACAACAAAATCAATTAAATATATTAAAGGTAGGCAGATGAGCAAATGGGCCACCTGATGGTAAGTTGCCACCAACGATACTTTTGCATTGTAAGATGTGTTAACCATCGCTTACATCGTCAATGCGCCACAAACCTTGGGAACCAAGATGTTACATCCCTTGAGCCTGTAATTTACAATTACACTGGCTCGCCCTTCAAGCTGAAACACGACAATACCAAGTACTGCTGCTTTGCGGTAGAATATCTGATGAATGGGTAATCCTACCCAGACGAGCTTACACAAAAGCCCTACCACCAGAAAATATTAGGTAAATTTGTCATTAAAGGATAATTTCAACAGTATTTTAGTAAAGCGTTTTTCCAATTAGATGACGTTGTATTAGATGATAAATAGTATATTATATTATATACATATTATATATATTTGTGTTGAATTGAGTTAAATAAGCTGTGTACTTTTTTGTAACTTTTGATAGACAACTGATTTTGATGAAATAAAGACTAAACTTTGCCTTAAATTACGTCTTATAATTCAGTTATTTTTAATTTTAATTTTTAGCCATTATAAAGATTATCCTAGAAAAATAGACGGATACAAAAAGGATTGTTTTGGTAATTCGCAAATATTAGCTTTAAAAGAGGCAGATATTTTCAAATCACGAACAGACACTTCAATTTTATTTATTTATACAATAGATACGATACGATGCTATCGAAACTCAGCTTCCTACAGCTCTCACCTGATTCCATACACTAAGTATTCCCAAAAATACCGAGATTAAAATTTTGCCGCGGAATTGTATTCTCTAATCCTCAACGGTTTTTATATTTTAAGTAATATTACTGGATTATCAAAAAAAAATGATTTGGCTTCGAAATGTAGATTCTGCCGAGAGGTGTTCAGAATCCTCTTATGCTTCTTTTCTGCTATATTAGAAGAATATAATAAAGGCATTAAACATTGTAAAATAATCATTGAAACGAAAGCAGTTTCTCCAACACGCTCGAATTCGCGCATGTGTTTTATTGCGCATAAATTTTCTAAGTCAAATAACAATATTTCAGTTAGTAGCGCTTACTGAACTGAATATTGCAGAGTTTGATTAAGCGGTAAAAGGAGTTTATTAATATTTTTAATACAATATTTAATATAAAATATTTTTAATATAAAATAGCGAATCTGCCACACAAGGAAAAATAAAATAATTTATTTTTGTGAAAGAATTTGTACTAAAGTTGTAAGTAAATTATGGAAATGAAAAGTAATATTTTTAGTAACAGAAATATATTTATAATCTAAATTAAAAATAATATGTAATTAAATACGAGTACAAACATTACACACAAAATATAACTAAAATAATACAATATAATACATTTTCTAAAATATATAACATTCCGTCTTATTGACTTTACAACTTTATTGAGGCAAAACTGTACGTCACCATTCCAAGCAGTAGTGAGTCGTACATGAGCTGTTTTAGATTAATAAATAATTATTTCTAAGACTCGCTAACTGTGCAGGACAAATTATTGTAGTGCACACGTCTATGTAAGCTAAAGGATGTCATCTATTTCGATATTTCAACGAATCCGATATGAGCGAAAGTTAGACAAACCGGTAGAATCTACATTGCGAACCAGTTGCAGCTTTCCATTTAATTCAATAATATAACATGACGAACATGCTTATAATTGAATGAAGAACATGTTTATAATTTTGTTTTTGACTGATCCATTAATTGAAATTAGGACCTTGACCTGCCTTATAAACTGGCCCCTAGACCATAAAAGCAAAACCTTTCTAATACAAGTAAAAAGTTGCCCATAATATGTTGATTGAGTACCAGAGCCAAACTAGTGGCTATTTACAGGTTGACGATTAATCCGTGCACAACTAGTAGAGAGATTAATTTTCTAGTTGAATAACGTTTATCTGAATCACTTTAAATGATTGTGGCCGTGGTCAGCGCGTTAGTGCTTACGGCTGACGGGTAAATGTTTTGTTTGAACGAATTTATCTTTACGAGTATCTCTTTAGTATTTTCCGCAAAATACCATGGTAAAATTTTGAATAAATTCTACATTTTGATTTTTACACATTAATATTTTTATCATCGTTTTCTGTAATAATATTGTAGGAAATGATCGAGTTTTTATGAGGGGAAGGAGAACATCGACTTTATGTGTCGAATTATTTTTGCTAAATGAATCTTCATTGCATTCAGTATACATTTGGGTAGAGAGACCTAAAAGGGGCTCCTTAGGTCTCTCATAATAGTGGGACATTTACCACCTGTTTATATGGTCGAAGTCGACCGCTAGGCTAGGGAACCCTATCTTGAAAAAAGTACCACGCCTATACAAAGCAGGTTGTTTTTTATAGAATATGTAGGTGAAAGATCATATGGACCACCTGATGGTAAGTGGTTGCCAACGCAAATAGACATTAGCATTGTACGAAATATTAACCATCGCTTACATCGCAAATGAGCCACCGACCATGGGAACAACGATATTATATCCCTTGTACTTGTTGAATACATATGTACCAGATTTATCAACCGATACATACAGGTTTTTTTCACAGTAGTTTCCTCTCTCGCAATTCAAGCATAATATGCAAACTGAGTATTCCATCTCAATTTTCGGTTAAGATTCACGTATGTATTATATCTTATCAATAAAATTATTATTTAACTGCCTTACAAAATTGTTCTCGAAGGAACAGTATGAAGACCCGCAAAAACAACCCAATTTGTTATCTAATTTAAACCTCCGTTCTAAAGAGCCGAATACGCAGTTCATCTCCTTTGAAGCAATATCTGAAAAGAGGAAATCGAACTTTTTGTTATGACAATTTACCAATACTGGCAGTTACTGATTTATTGTAAGGTCTCTTTATATGAATATATATTACATACGCAGACGAGGCTGATATGTTAAATTTTATATTAACCGACGAAAATAAACAAATATACATAGCTAAATTAAATATTAAAGAAACAAAATAACATAAAAATGCAATCATAAACAAGCATAAACAATAGTATTCCAAAAATTTGTGGTTCGTTATCGCATTGTGATCTCGCTTATATTGACTCCGAAAACGTTCATCAATTCCCAAATCATCAATGCACCACGTTGCTATTATTTTACACTTTAAGTTATTAATTTGCTTGCATGTTTGTTTATATTTTTTTTTTTTTTTTTTTATATTTACCGGGTCGGCAAATGACTCTACTCCACCTGATGTTAAGTGGTAGTAGAGTCCAAACGCGAGGACGGCCAGTACAGTCGGGAAGAAGATTCTGCACCAGCCGCCCTCGCCTTGCCGGCCCGCAAGATGCCTCTTCACGCCTCGTAAAGAGACGTGAAGCGAGCGACGTATTGCCACGATAGGGATGGGCAAGGTGTGGAGGCGTGTTTCCCCCGGCATTGGTTCAGCAGCCGTCTCCACTGGACCAACACCCATCGCGGCAATGCTCGCTCGGGCACTGGCTGTACGCTGGCTGACCTCGAAACGCGGCTGCAAGCCACTTCACGAGATTTTCACCATGCGTACGGTGGTAACAAGCCAGGCGGATGTGTATCATCCTACCACCAGATGATATCCCTTAGTCGCCTCTTACGACACCCATGGGAAAGGGGCAGTGAAATGTATTCTTTCTCCGTCACTGCACGGATAATAATTAATATAATTTGTATATAGTGCCAATTTAAAATTAGTTACTTAGTTTAGGAAATTTGTTATTAACATTAAAATGACATTTTGGCTTCTCTGTATAAACCAAATACTTATAATATATCTTTGAAAAAGAAGATATTAATAATATCAACAACAATAGTAACCAATTTTGAGTGACCTCACTTAAGCAAACTGACTATTAATATTTTATTTCGAGAGCCTGGTGAATTTTTGTTCCAATCTTTTCAATACCGAGAATTGAAAGAAGAAATAACGATAGCAATTTTACAACTGTAAATGCAATGAAATTCCATTGTCTCATACATCTAATTGTAAACGAAGAGCCGCTCCAAACTTGACTATCTGAAACTTTTAACAATCCGCCTAATTAAACTCTTACTACGGTAAATGCAGACAAGTTTGGAACGAGTAAATAGATTTCCTCTATTTCAAAGCAACTTCCCTTGTTCAATTTAATTTCTACAACTTAATATTGTTTGTTAAGGACATACTGATTTGCAGGGATATATTTCAAATCGAAATGGTAGAAGTTTTTAAGTTCCTGCAGGAAAAAATGCACATATACTACATAGTTTAAAGTCGTTTTAAATCGTCCATGAGCGAAATAATGTTACTATATAATAAAAAACTGACTATGTTAGTCAGACTATTTTATTTGAAATAACCTTGAAATACTAAAAAGTGTTCTTAAAATTAAAACGTAAAATATAACTCGAGATCGTTTGCATCAATGTTTTGCCCTTTAAAATAAAAGGGAATTACGTAGAAAATCCGATGCAATAGTCTGATCACAGAATCACAGACTAATTGGACGTGCGTTTCAAGTTTAAATGTTTGAATGCTCTCGACCATTCGTATAATCGATCGTTGCAGTTACCTGACAATTTCAAACCATCGTTTCGGAATTATTATTTTATTAACACTCAAGCAAATTATTTAAAAACATATTCGTGTCATCTAAAACACTTAAGTAGTGTATTTATATATAGTGTAGTAGTGTGTTTACTTTTTCTGAGTCTATTTTCGTTTAGGCTTGGTAGGATTTGGCTGGGTCTCCAGGATTTAGCCATTGCGACGAGTGCTTCGGATTATTGTACAGTACCCACTCTTCATCACAAGTAATGATTCGATTTATAATCCCTTCATTATTGTGTCGGTTGAGCAAAGTAACACAGCAGTCGACGCGTGTTTGCAAGTTCGATTCACTCAATTCATGAGGTACCCATCGTTCAAGTTTTTTTTACTTTCCCGATTTGCTTCAAGTGGATTAATACAGTTTTATCACTTACCCCGAAGCATGCAGCTATCTCTGAAGTGATTTGTGATGGATCCGTTTCCACAATAGCCTTTAATTCTTCATTTTCCACTTTGGTCTCCGGCCGTCCTCGGGATTGGTTCCTAAGGTCGACACAAGCGCCGTAAACATCATTAATCCTTCGAGCTGTTTCTGCAGCACTGGTGCCACGGTAGAACTCGTACTCGTAAATATACCGATATTTCATGTTTTCCATTGTGCGATAATAAGCGACGCCAAAGAAAAAAATAATGAGGAAAAAACAAATGAATGACTGTTTTCAAAACTAAAATGTACCAGCTAAATGAATTTATAAATTAGAATTTGGGATTCTTAACCAAAGAGGAGATATTTCAGATCAAAGTGGTCAGTACGACAAAACGCTAATTTCATATATAAGGACCTTATATTACTGAATTAATTATACGGGTAAATCAAATCAATATATAAAATGGATAGCTTAAAAAATAAGAGCAAGAAAAATAAAATTAACTGTATAGACTATATGAGAGATGAGATTTGCGAAAATTCTCAGTAGCAGCCCGGAGTCTGAAAGTTGGAAGTGTGTACACACCCGTGCCTCGGAAAGCGCGTAAAGCCGTTGGTCCTGCACCTAAACTCTTTCCGGCCATGTCGGATTGCCCTCCCATTGGATTGTGAGAGTTAGGGTTAGGTGCAATTTTGTTTGCGCACACACTTGTACACTATTATATGTCCCACTCATTATTATTATCATATTTTGAATATACGAACATAGCATTGTTTGCTCAAGCTCCAAGACTATAAAAAAAATGTAAAATGAAAAAAGGTTTAATATCGGTAGCGAGCCCCCAAAGTATACCGTGAAACATAATATAAAAAATAAAATAAAAAAATTAATCGATCAATTGCAATTCAAACTGCAATGTAAGCAGAGAACGAGTATAGTATATATATTTGAATAGTACTATTATAGTTCATGTAAATTAATTATTGTATGTATCAAAATTATAATGTATAGAATTAATTACAAATGAATATGTTATTAATTAAAGTCGAAGATATTGGGAAGCGTATCACGAGGTTAAAGTGGAGATGGGCTGGACACTTGGCCAGACGGGACTTGGACGGAAGGTGAACTAAAGTCGGAGCCACGGAGTGGTGGCCTAGAGAAGCAAAAAAGCCAGTGGGCAGATGATTTTTAAAAAATGGCGGGTGCTCAATGGATGCGACTAGCACAGCACCGGGAGAATTGGCGCGCCTGTGAGGAGGCCTATGTCCAGCAGTGGATTAATGTGGGCTGAATATGATGATGATGTTATTAAATAGCCGATAACGTTTTTTTTTAATAATATCCTAGGACAATGTTTACACATGGCCATCTGATTCCAAACTAAGCAGAGCTGGTACTATGGAAGCCAGACAACTGATATACTCTTTTATAAATACATACTTATATGTCTGTCTGTCCTAGGTGGAAATCGAACCCACAACCTTTTGCGTGAAAGGCAAGTATCTACCAACCAGGCCAACCCGCCTACGATCCTACATTTTATCTGTTGTTACATATCCTTTGGCAATTTACTTTCTTTGTTTATACCACGAAGTGACACGAATGGTTTGTAATGAACAAATACTTTAAAAATAAGTAGCATTTGCACAATAAATTGTGACTAGCTAAATGAACTTCGTTACAAAAGAGTTCGTTTAAAATTTCTCGACCAAAGCGAATCTATCGGTGCATTTACTTAATAATTCAAGTCAGTGCACCGTGACAGAATTGCTAATTAAGATCGGCGGACTGAATTATTGGTATATTTTATCTTACGCTTGGATGACTTCTTTTTATTTTAAAAAAAAAACCTATTTTTCCAGATACTAACTTAAAAGATATGAAATACAGTTGTAATGTTATTTGTATGTTTATCACGAAAAAACAACGGCACATTTTGTCGGATTTTTGCTTAGTGTGCGTTTTTTTTTTATTATTATTATAGTGCGTTAACACTATAGTCTAAAAAATATAAAGATTCATGTTTGCATATCAGAATGTTGTCAAACGTGACCACATATAAGCGTAATTGCTGAAGTATTTATATATTTAGCAATAACCTAATTGAAATATAGTAATTAATTACTAAAAATTTAGTTATTTTAGTTACAAATACTTATTATAATAATTATTTTTTTACAAAAACGCCTAAATAATAATCTTTTTCGGTTTTCCTCAATTGTCTTTTGTTGCTAAGATGAAGTATAAAGCACAATTGCTAATTTTTTATTTAATTTTGTATGACTAAATCCAGTTTAAAGTTAAAAATAAAATATTGTTTGTAAAGTACAATTTATTTTCAAGTGTTTTGTGTTTGATCAAAAATATTTTTTTCTCTACTGAAAAAAACATCACGTCCACTAATATATATCTACAATTTATTGCAGTCTCCATTCTCTCACTCTCATAATCTAATGGAACGGGAATCTGATACGACCGGAATAGGTTTAGGCACAGGACCATCGGCTTTACGTGCTTGGGAGTATGTACACTTATAGACAGCTATATATACAACTTCCAGACTCCGGGCTGCAAATTTCATCGATCTGCAGCCTATATCTAGCCATTAGACCAACGTGGCAGTCAATGACTTACACTATTAACTTGAATCGCATTAAAAATAAATTGTTGTATGTAACGATTAATATATTCTAGCATTCTTAAACCGTTCAAAGGATTTTTTTGATTTTATGTAGACTAGACGGTAGCATGAATCTAGTAGACCGTGGTTGTTGTTGATCTAAAAGGAAATTTCCGGCCTGTCTGCGTTCAGATTTAACCGATGGAATTAATGGAGATTGATTGGTGCAAATTGATTGCAGTCGGTTGCTGCTCGTAGGCTGCATTCGAAATATTCAATATTGAGGTTTCGTTTCAATTGAAATAAAGAGCTAATAAGTAAAAGTAGCATAAAAAAAGCTAATTGATTACAATTATACAAACACAATCATTATTTGTAAATGGAACTTTTAATCCAAAAGATAATAAATTTAAAAGACTAGAAGAGGTATCAGTAATAACCTTTAGTATTCCAGCGGTAAGTGAAATCTGTTCGCTGATCTATTGCGGGTAAATAATAACAATATAAATATTTTTTATATATTCAAGTAACAGACTCAATCAAAAAATAATAAATCTTATGAATAAGCTCAGATCGGGACAACATTTACTTTTAAATGTAGTAATCTAAAAAGGATTCTGACACACACACACATCGCTTTTTAGAACTCTAACCCTCAAGTTGGAACGTAACCAAAAAGATGTACGTGAACAGACATACGTTTCATAGTGAAATCGCTCACATACTATATACATCAATCGTCATTTAACCGATTCATTGAAAGTGTCTTTCTTTTCAGATGACTTGAAACAAATCAATATAGTCGGGAGACATTTTGTAGATAAAGCAAACACAACGAGTTTAGCTACATTTTAATGGACGAATCACACGATAAAGACTGTGACAATATGATAGCGAAAGAATGGGTCAGCGAGCTATTCTGAACCTATCATTCTCTCTTCAAACGCGGACAAAACTAGTCTTAAATAAGTGACTACAGTATCGGCAATAATTCTATTCTTTTATGCAATCGCATTACGTATATCAATTCAGACGCAAGGTTATTTGATTTAAATATAAGAGATTAATTTAAAACAAGAATGTTCTCGAACAAATTTATGGAAATGTACATCGTACATCACAGTGCTCATCGATACCACAGCGTCCTCTCGTGGTAGGAGACATTTTTTTTGTCGATCGAATATAGGAAACCTTCTTGCTGAAATGCTATTTCAAGTGGTAGTTAGTACATTAGCTATTTATAACTTTGACGTGCAAATATTTTTTAAAATATTTTGTTATGAAATAATCTTAAGTATTATGTCTCGAATACTTTTATATTGCTAAATAATACCTTCACCGTCAAGTTTTATAAATTTCAATCTTGTAAATATTTTTAACGTTACCGTGAATTTTAGTCCTTTATTTTCTTACGTTTAAAAAAAAGTATCGTTAAAATATCTTTGATAAAAATACAAAAACGTTTTCCCTTTCTTAAGCTTGACAAGAGTTGACTTTTCAACAAAAAAAAAACGTTAATTGTTAAGATTCTACCTTTAGAAGAGAAAAGGATCTTCGGGGCTTATACAAAAATGTGCTTATTATTTTCGATGTTTTTAATTATATCGCGTTCTCATGTTTCGATATTATATCAAGGGTTAGAAAAATATATGTTCCCCTGTTGGGTTAAGATCTCTTCTTTTGGAGCTCTCGTAAGATTCACGTTCTAACTGAGCCATTTCAGTTCTTCTACTGTGCCAAGTAATAAATAAATTTAATTAATATATATTTTCTCTTAACTGTATTTACTATGATTATTGTTTATTACCTCGTAAACTTGGGCTGTTAGATAAATAATAATATTGTACACACGTACCGGTCTATGAACAACATAGATCACCGGGTACGTCGTAATGCAATATAAAATAAAACGCACATAGACAAAATCTTTTAGCTAACTTTTAAATAACTTTTTAAATTGATGAGTTAAAAATTTTTTTACTGACAATTTTTTAAATTGTAATTCTATTATTTACGCATCTATAGCTGTAACACTCAATTATGTTAAAAATCAATTAGTAGCAGTTTCAAATTCTAAATTCGAACATACCCAAATTGGAACAAATTGAAAAAATAAATTAGCCTACGTATGTATATAAATAAGGTCGACTTTTAGAACAGAACAAATTTTATTTTTGGATTTACAGAGACAGTTCATTGACCCGTCTAGTAAAACGTAGACGCTTTTTGTACCTCGGGGTATATGAGCACAAAAGAAGATTTTACTTAATAATACATTACATAGACTTGCTTTTTAAAAAGAGTTACTACTAAGAAAGTTATAAGAAGGTTACATTTTAACTCATACTTAAGACTATAAGTATGTACTAAAGCCTAAAATAAGTGTCTAGTACATGTGAAAGTTATTTTGTACCTTTATTCTTATGTTCTTTCAAAACATTAGAACCATGAACCTGAGATGCTCTTTGCTTATAAAATGGTTGGCGCGTCTCGTTGTGTGAATGACCCAGGAGTTCAATTGACGCAATATGGCATACAACGTAATTTTGCTACAAGCTATTTGGGGACTTAACTGCATTGGGTAACGCGATGTTCACAAGACTTTTGTAAGATCATTTATTTAATATTAGACTGAAATAAAATTTTAATATCAATATGTAAGTCTCGATATATTGATACATTATCCGAGACATGTACCATAATTTGGAATTATGATACATGTTTCGGATAATGTCAACAGACCCGTTGATGACGAAGATGACGTACACAACGGAAGCCCATGAACCGTCTCCCTGGCTCATGATATATGCTGATGATATTGCACTGGTAGATGAGGATAAGGTATTGGAGCAAAAGGTGAACCAGTGGAAAGGTGTGCTAGCGATCTGATTCTAAATGTTGCGAAGACCGAATATATGGCCTGTGGCAGTACGGACCCCAAACCCATAAAGATAGGCGAAGAATCCGTTATCAAGACGGAAAGTTTAATTACCTCGGGTCCGCACTGCACGAGTCTGGTACGATCGACCACGACGTCAGAGCTCGAATAAACGCAGCTTGGGCCAAATGGCGGAAAGTCACCTGGGTAATCTGTGATTGCAGGACACCGGTGAAATTAAAGGGCCTTGTGTACAAAATGCATCATCCGACCAGTCTTATTGTACAGCAGCGAGACGTGGCCAGCTCTCATGAGACATGTTCACCAACTTCACGTCGCGGAAATGAAGATGCTGCGGTGGATGTGTGGCGTTACGCGACTAGATCGCATTCATAACGAGCATATCCGTGGTAGCCTTGGCGTTTGCGATGTAGCGTATAAGTTGCAGGAAAGCCGTCTCCGTTGGTTTGGCCACATTAGCCGCAGACCGCCAGACTATGTCGGGAACCGATGCCTGGACTTTGTTATCGAAGGCCCTAGATCTCGCGTCAGGCCCAAGAAGCGCTGGCTCGATGTTGTGAGGGACGATATGATCTATGCTCGTGCTCTCGCAAGATCTCACTATGGAGGACGCTTGAGATCGGGCAAAGTGGAGGCAAAGATGCAGGAAAGCGGACCCTGGCGTTACTAGGCCGGGAAAACGCTAGGCAGAAGAAGAAGAATAAGTAAGTCACGGCTTATAGAAGGTGGGGACCGGACTGAGTATGGAAGGTGGAGACCCTAGAGCTTTTGCGGAACTAGGACCTGTTTCTCGTAGCGTATTGCGATTGACTCATAATGATGATGAAGTCTCAAGGTTTGGAATTGATTGCACTACGCTGCTCCAGCAATGGATGGTGGTCACAAGAGTAATCTTGTACCAGAAATCCATACAACACTCGGGTTTCCTTACGAGGTTTTCTATTTCGTCTTTTGATTTAATCATTAAACTTAATGAAAATAAATCTTTATATATTTATTTATAATTCTTTTCTCTTATAAGCACATAACAATGTATTGCTAGCTCGACTTAGAACCTGCAATCTTCGGTTAAGATTAAATATTTCAACCATTGGATCATCGGCTGTATTTGAATAATATTGTAAATATACAGCAGAATAATATTAAACATTCGCTTACAGTGAGCCGAAAGCCCATCGCTTTGACGAAAAGCATTACCATAATTATAATTTTAATAGATTACGAAATAGGATTTTCGCGTATTCAACATCGAGAGTAAATGGAAACTCGAATGTTCTCTTATGAAATGTGTGGGCTATTACGTGAATTGCGCCAACGCTACGTACTGAATTGTATACGCTTTTATTAAACACATAACGAAATCTTGGAAGGTTTTTTATACGTGAAAGCCAAAAAGGAAACGTTATGATTTTCGCTGGCAGTTGCGCAACTCGACTACTTTATTTAATGTTCAGTTTAGATCAAATATATGAGATATTTGGTTCTAGATTATCGTACAACATAAAATACTTGAACAACTAGCTTCGAATAGATTACGGGCAAACTAGCGATATATAAGTCACGGTTGGCATCCTGACCCCTTAGGTAATGTTGTTCTTATTACTTTTTATTAAATTATTTTTATAAATTGCTCTCTTCATCGTCACTTCACTTTCACTTCACTAATATTATAAATACGAGAGTTTGCTTACTTGTTCGTTTACGCTTTCACGTCTAAACTACTTAAAGTAAAAAGGAAAGTAACAACCTGTGAATGTCCCACTACTGGGCTAAGGCCTCCTCTCCTTTTTTTATAAGGATAAGGTTTTTGGAGTTTATTCCAGCACGCTGCTCCAACGTGGGTTGGTGACATACACATGTGGCAGAATTTCAGTGAAATTAAGTTTCCTTGCAACTTTTCTCACGATATTTCCCTTCACCTTATAGCACGAGATGAATTATAAAAACAAATCAAGCACATAATAATTCACTGGTGATTGCCCGGGTCAAACCCACGATCATCGGTTAAGATTCACGCGTTCTAACCAGTAGGCGATCTCGGCATTTTTAACTACTCAAGCATCATTAAATTTTGCATACACGTTGACAAGGATTTACACCTTACACACTCGGTGAAGAAGGTACGGACAGAAACTACTATTTCAGTAAAAGTGTCAGACAACGAACAGCTTCCACGCGCCAAAAGTCACACATACTCGCTAGTCATTTAATTACTGCCGTTGAACACAAGAAGTTAGTTAGCTTGTTAGAGACGAAACAACACGAAACGGTCAGTCCTGCGTGAAATAGAATCAGTATATAAATTGTATTATAGCGCCGGTTGGAAGCGATGTACTAAACATATAATACTATTATGTAGGACATATACATGCCATGAGACGTTATATGATAGTATTAACAGAGAAAGTTATCGATATAAGTGACATCTGTATGGTTGCTTATTTCATGAGATAATAATACATAGATTTAGTTAAAACTTCACCTGCTGACTCTCTCGTACTATTCAAATAAACAGGTGAGTTTTGATTTGTTCCACACGTATTTCAATTCAAATGAAATAAAAATGTTTTCGTTGAAATATTTTTTTTCAAATACTTTTGAATTGACAATCGTTATCACTGATGAAAAATATAAGATCAGGGCAGAAATTCTTTCATAATATAAATTAAAAAAAAAAACATTTTTGAAAATTAATTGAACATAAGTTCAACTAAAAAGCAAGTAAACTGAGAAGTAAATAATAAATATTTTCTACAAAATTAACTATATGATCGTGGGTTCAAACCCGGGCAAGCACCACTGAATTTTCATGTGCTTAATTTATGTTTTTTTAATTATTTGGATACATTATATATTTCTCTAATATAAACATTTAAATTATTTTATTTTTTTAAATTACAAATGAATATAATATGTAATTGTAATACAAAGTCAAATTTAAAATAGTCTCTCCTGGTTCCCACCCGACGCAAAGCTGCCCATAATGCAGGCTGCATTTCCACGCTGTACGGCAATGGACAACCTCTGCGCCAGGTAGGACCCGGAGCGACTGTCAAATCCCCTCTCTCTAAGGCCAATATATATAATATATAGCCAATCTCCCTGATTAAAGCAAGAATTTATGTTTATAATTCATCTCGTGCTTGACGGTGAAGGAAAACATCGTGAGGAAATCTGCATATGTCTAATTTCATTAAAATTATACCACATGTGTATTCTACCAACCCGCTTTGAAGCAGCGTGGTGGAATAAGCTCTAAACCTTCTCCTCAAAAGGACGGGGAGGCCTTAGCCCAGCAGTGGGACATTAACAGGCTGTTATTTTACTAGCTACTAAGTACAATATAAAAAAAATACTTAACATAAATAACATCGACAACTCACCATCACAATAAATTAGTTTTTGTAACTTTTAAACTTCAGTTTCGATTGCAACATAACAGTAATGGAAACATGAAAGGATGTAATTTAATACTTTAATTATAGTTAAGTATAAATTCGATGTATACAGAACCTAAGTTACACTTACTTGAACAATAAGTAAGTAAGAAACAGATGTATCGGAACCTTAATGAGACATTGCGAAGGACTTTTAATTAGAGAAGGAAAAAGCCGAAAGAAATGTTATCATTATTATCATTTGGTTTTGTTATTCTTATTTATACATACTAGCTACCCATCTCGGCTTTGCACGGGCACAACGATCTTCATAAAATATTTATATCGTCATGTCAGTAAAGCTCCCAATCGGCATATTTTTTTCCAACATCTTCAACATTTATCGACTTAATATACACCAACACCTTCCTCATGAATCACTCCGTTCATTGGTTTAAAACCATATAATGATGAACCCTATCGGTAAGGTAGTTTTTTGAGTTTATCGCATTCAAACAGACAGACATGTAGATCTGAA
Organism: Nymphalis urticae; assembly: GCA_905147175.2. Taxonomy (NCBI): domain Eukaryota; kingdom Metazoa; phylum Arthropoda; class Insecta; order Lepidoptera; family Nymphalidae; genus Nymphalis; species Nymphalis urticae. The sequence goes on from LR989991.1 coordinate 11,779,199, forward strand.
GAAGGACGTTATTTTATAACATGTAGTGATTTTTAAGATGACAGAGGAATAGGACAACTGATTTAACAATAGAGGCGTAAGACATAATATCATCGAATCGTTATGTTATTGTGTCTATAATGAGAGGTCAACTAAGACCATGTACTGAATACAATATTTGCGATACATAATACTTGAGTATATATATTTACAAATGATAATAAGTTTCATGACGGTTCTTCTTGTTCGGTTGTATCTATATATTTAATTCAATGGTCGATTCAATCGAAGGTTGTGGGTTCGATTCCCACCCAGGCCAGACATTTATGTGCATGAACATGTCTGTTTGTCTTGACTCTAGGTGTAATTATCTATATAAGTATGTATTTACAAAATAAAAGTAGTATATGTAGTATATCAGTTGTATGGTATGTATGTATATAGTACAAGCTCTGCTTAGTTTAGGATCAGATGGTCGTATGTGAATAATGTCCCAAGATATTATATATTTAAAAAAATACGATTACAAAACAAAAATACTTTTCGGAACTTACTCAAATGAATAATATATATGTATATATAGTTTGTGACGCATTTAAAGTGAAAGAGTTTTATTGTCGAACGTCAGTGTTTATGTATATTGACAATCGAATAACTGGTGGCCCCTTTGCGATTTGTAAAAAAAGCGGCTTACATAACTAAACGTTTAGCTGTAGCAAATAATTACTGGATAAGCTCGTTCGATTAAGCGGTTAAATTGTTTCATTCGATTGGAGCGTAATTGCCGAAGTGCGGGTAATACAAATGCTGAGAACAATTCGATGTTCAGCCGATAAATTATTTTTAAGATAAATTAAATTACCGCTTTGTAAATGAAGAGAGTAGCCGTCGAGCATTTTATTAGGTTTGCTTTAGGTTTTCGTTGAGATAAATCGCTGTAGATTAAAATAATGCCCTTACCTAGTCATGCTGAGTTGGGCTCTAGTAATTAATTATTACGAAAACATTATCTTAATTTTATTAGTTATCCTTGTATATTTTGAAAGTGTCAGCAAGAAGATAATGAAATATTAAAGTAGCCTAGACTTTTTGGTCTCTATTGTTTTTATTTTTTAATGAAATAATATATTTCGTATCTACGACTACGAACTAAACACGTGTTTTCCGTGTCTTTGGTGTATCTTCAATTTGTATCAATGTTTTATTCTGCATTCATATATACTGCATGTTTATAATCAGACTCACTAAACAAATAAACTTTAAACTATATACGAATTTTTGAGATATTTGAATTGTAAAATCTGCAAGACGAATCTTAATTAACACGAAATATTCTCTTAATACTATTCCATTATAATAAATTCGTAAATTTTGCCTCGTTGGTCTAGTGGCTTGATGTAAGGCCGCAGACCCGGAGGTCTTAGGTTCAATTCTCAGGTTGGCACAATAAAAAGTAATTGGGTTTTTCTGACAAAAAATTCTCAGTAGCAGCCCGGAGTCTGGGAGTTGGAAGTGTGTACACTCCCGTGCCTCGGAAAGCACGTAAAGCCGTTGGTCCTGCGCCTGAACTCTTTCCGGTCGGATTGCCATCATATCGGATTATGAGAGTTAGGGAAGTGTGCACCTGTGTTTGCGCACACACTTGTATAGTTGGCGAATCTCTCTTGAGAGTGGCCGCCGTGGCCGAAATCGCTATGGAGGATATTATTATTAAAATTTGAACAACAAAGATTATATTTATATGTAAACACGACATAATATCATATATTCCAACTATTTAATAATATATTTATTCATTATTAATAAAAATAAAAGGACGATTAATAAACAATATTAATAAACAATCCGTTGCTTTTTTTAGAAAATAAATGTTATAATACTTGTCTTTAACATTCACATACATTGTATTTTCAAATTTATTACATATTATATCAGCTTATAAATAAATAACACTGTACGCAATTAGTTGTAACCTCAACATGAAATAGTCACTTAGATAAACGCCTATAACAAAAAGACGGTTAGATATTGACTTGATTCCATTAATGTTCCATATTTAAAATATCAGATCACTTACATTCAACATTTGTACCTTTATAACTATGAGTAGTCAATTGTGTTCATAACTAAAGTCAGACTTAATAGTAATTATCAAAGATATTTTAAACCGTCAGCAAAATTAACAAAACGCTGGTTCAAGATTCGGTTTTATCTTTAGGAAATACAGCCAATTTAATAGAGATTGCGCCAATTAAATTGGTTCTGAGAAATCCACTCGGATAGAATGAGCTTAATGGATTTCGAAAAATAGTTATTCTTAAGAACGATAAAAGCTTTGCTAATTTAATACGTAGTTTACGTTTTGTTAATTTATATAAAACTATCGAGACGTTACTTTCAATAAAACCAATATAAGTTGGTCTAATAGCTAGGTTTTAAGGCTGAAGATTCCATTCCGCCTATAATTAATTTTCTGTGTCAAATTTTATTCTCAGTAGCAGCCTAAAGTTTTGATTTTGGCAGATCTTATAGGCCTCGGAATGCATGTAAAGCCGTCGGTCGTGCGCCTGGACTCTCTCAGGTCGAATTCCGTCCCATCAAATTATGAGTAAGAGTTTACCTGTGTTTGAATGCGCACTTGTACACCATAATATCTCTTGCGCAGTTGCATTAGTAGTAGACTAATGCAACTGCTAGTTTAAAAAATGGCGGCCGTGGCCGAAATTACTTAAAAGTATAAAAAATGACGGCCAAATACGACGGATAAATTTTGTAAAGTATAAGAAAATTTTTATAACAGCAATATGATTACTATTTCAGTAATATAAAGCTGTCTGTAATTCTATTATTACATAAGTCTACGATGATATTACAATATTCCTTTAAAATATAACTTGTGAATTTTAACAAGCAAATATTGGACACAGTCTCAAGTGACCAGCAAAGAGTCCATTATTCCTTACGAAATATATTCAAATGTAAAGAGAAACTCAAATAAAATACAAATCACTAAACAAAGCGTTGAGACACTTAAATTTCGAACTCACAGACGATTTTAGAATTTGTTTAAAGTATAACTCTGCTGAATGCAATTCCGAAATTGGATGCAACCTATTTATGGTAATATAGTCTGTGAAAGTTTTACAATTTACTTGCGATCTACATTTGTTTGGGTCGAATTAAAATATTTTTTAATAAAATATTATTTACATACACAGAAATAGCCTGTAAATCTCCCTCTACTGAAAACGATTGGAACTTATTATATAATATAATAAGCCATACATATTATGTATATGTGGCTGATTTTCACCGAACACAGATCACAATGTTTTTCTTCATCACCAGCACAAACACAAATTAAGTACATAAAAACTGACTACTGCTGTTTTTATATTATAGGTAGGGCTAATACGCCACCTAATGGTAAATGGGCACCACTGCCCATAGACATTGGCGATGTAATAAATATTAATCATTCCTAACATCGCCAATGCGCCACCAACCATGTGAACTAAGACGTTATATACCTTATGATTGTAGTTACACTAGCTCACCCACCCTTTAAGCCGGAACGCAAAAATACTAAGTATTGTTGTATAGCAGTAAACTATCTAGATATATATCTAGATGAGTGGGTGGTACCTACCCAAAGGGTCTTGCACAAAGCCCTACTACCTAATATAGTTCATTCAGTACTATATATAGTTCACGCTTGAACTCGTAGTCATTTACTAACCACTATGGAATCTTGATTCAAGTTGGACAAATATCATTACAAAAACTAAAAAAATAAAAACCGTTTCCAATTTGCTTTTGTATGCTAGGTGTGTTTCAGATTCAGGCATCTATTTAATGAGCTCGACCTATGAACCCACGCTTTGAGCCGCGAGTGCTCTTCAATTTTTAAACCAAGTTATATTTACATTTACGAAAAGTGGAGGGTTCCGTAAACAGACACACAGTGAAGACGTATATTAATTCTAAACACATAAACAAAAGAGTCGCCCATCATTACGCCCATTATTTAATAGACATGATATTATTTATTTTTCATGAAGCAACGTAAATATATATATTTTTTTTTTTTTTTTTTATATATTTGCCGGGTAGGCAAATGACTCTACTCCACCTGATGTTAAGTGGTAGTAGAGTCCAAACGCGAGGACGGCCAGTACAGTCTGGAAGAAGATTCTGCACTAGCCGCCCTCGCCTTGCCGGCCCGCAAGATGCCTCTTCACGCCTCGTAAAGAGACGTGAAGCGAGCGACGTATTGCCACGATAGGGATGGGCAAAGTGTGAAGGCGTGTTTCCCCCGGCATTGGTTCAGCCGCCGTCTCCACTGGACCAACACCCATCGCGGCAATGCTCGCTCGGGCACTGGCTGTACGCTGGCTGACCTCGAAACGCGGCTGCAAGCCACTTCACGAGATTTTCACCATGCGTACGGTGGTAACAAGCCAGGCGGATGTTTATCATCCTACCACCAGATGATATCCCTTAGTCGCCTCTTACGACACCCATGGGAAAGGGGCAGTGAAATGTATTCTTTCTCCGTCACTGCACGGATAGCATATATTTTATTTTACCATATTATATATATATAATTTATTTTATATATATAGGATATAATTTATTTTACCATATTACATCAAGACTCTATTTGTGACCTATTTAACGCAGTTAAGGTTCTAATACATCTTATATCGATAAAATTTTAAGTATTAAAAGTATGAAAATATCTAAATATGATAATTTATTCATGTTAGTTATTTATTTGTATTATCTTCCATTTAGAAGTTGGTAGTATTTGTTTTTTTTTTGTTTTTTTTTATATAGAACGGGAAGGCGGACGAGCATATGGGCTACCTGATGGTAAGTGGTCACCAAACGCCCACTATAAGAAATGTCAACCATCACCCACATTACCAATGCGCCACCAACCTTGGAACCTAAGATTTTATGTCCCTTGTATATTACAGGCTATTTACACTGGCTTATTCACCCTTCAAACAGGAACACAACTATTGTTGTGCTCTTTTGCGATAGCTCCAAGCACTGCTCTTTTGCGATAGAATATCTGATGAGTGGGTGGTACCTACCCAGACGTGATTGCACAAAGCCCTACTACCGTAGGTTTCACTAATGTATTATATATAAAATACGTAATATTAAATACTAAACAAAGTCAACAAATGTCCACATCTAGGAATATGAATTAAGTAGGTGTAAGTTATATTTATATGTCGTCACAGATTTTTCTGAAGACATCCTGAGATCTACAAATCTGGCATGCAAAGTTTTCGTGTATCTGTTAGTTTTGGCAGCGTTCGCGTCAAAAGCGCCTCGATCGACAATTTTCTTTACTACTTCGCATCGCATATAAACATACTTTATATAATGTATATCACGTACATCCTTAATGTATAATCAAAAATAATACGAAAGTTTCATATCATGTTTACTTTCTTAATATCGGTATTCTTAATATGATCATATTTGATGCAAAGAAATGAAACATTACCCAGTTAAATACACACACACACACACACACAATTCGGATAGAGTTCAATGAGCAAAACATTCGGTATCGAATATTCATTAATAGCAACGGGAACGCGTGTCACAATTCGTAATTATTCGTGGTTCCATCGACCTAACTTTGTCGGGTGTTATTTTACTTTTCATTCATCGAGGGCTGGCTGTAATTGAGATGATTAATGTCTCCTTTGCGGGCCTACGAGCGCTAGGCGTAGCTAATTATAAATAATGAATGGATGAAATGAATGAAACTGAATGATTATTTAATTAGCCAAGCATTCTTCATCTGAGAGGCTTTTGATGTGGCATTTTCAAATTATTTCTTAAACTGTTTTTCTTTCCTTTTATTTACTGTATTGTGTCTTCAAAATATAAAAAAATATATATCAAAATCGAACAATGACGACATGGTGAGACGAATGTGATACGTAGCAGTAAAAGTCCTTATATGTCCCACTGTCGGGAATAGGCCTCCTTTTATACACATATTATTGTAAAAGTAAAAGCGAATGGCACTCCATAAGGAAATAATTTGGTATACATTTGCTTCACCCTTAGGGTATAATTTATTTTGTACAAAACATATTATTTATAATGTAAATTATTTACACGTGTTGAAAGTATAAATAAACACAACTTGCAATAATTGATATAAAGTAATTAAATATGTTTTAAAAAAGTTAGTATCTAGAGCTATTTACATATACTTATATATATATATATATATATACTTCTATGTCACAAATAAAACGATTGAGAAATTATGATAATAATAATCACACGGTAGAATAATTTGACACGTGTTTTCTTCACTGTCGCCGTCAGTGTAATGATATGAGAACAAATAAAGCACTTTACAGCGCTTTATAGTTAAAACTCAGCAGTTCTAAGCCGGATTAAAACCCGAAATCTACCGTTAAGAAAGATTTTCGATGTACTAGGCCTTTTCGACTATAAGACAATATTAAAATTGTCACTGATTACACTTAATTTATACTGATTAATTTATCCTGATGAAATAAAAAAAAATCGTGCTGTCTCTTTCGCCGGTTCTTCTCAGGTTTAAGGTGTTTATTTTCGAACCGGTGGTAGATTTATGACAATTAATAAGTAAGCTTCTATATTGAATAAAGATTTTTGACCAAGACTTTTACTTTCATACTACGAATATGTAAATTATGTAGTTATAGGTAGCTTGTATAATGTATTCCATAATGTGTTGAAAATTAAAACATTGATGGTAAATAAAAACATTTTTAGAAAAAGAGATGCTACAAATATTCCAATACGATATTTTTCATACAAAGCGTGAACAGTATTTTTCATAAAGAAATAAATATTAGGTGTTGTTAACATGAAATAAACTTATCTTTAATTATTTTATTTGTATTTGTAGTATTTATTTTATATTATTTTGTTTTAGTGTTTCAAATTTTTTATACTAAAATCTAATCACTTAATATAAGAAGATTTTTGTGGTAGTTGTTTGTTTCATTTTTAACCTGTAATGTCTATAATTTAAATTTTATTACTTTTAACATTAGCTGTTAGTTATATAAGATGGATGTTGTGGTTTCCTTTAATTTATCACATAGACATATAACTAGTATATTATGTTATGTAAGCTTGTGATGTGTATTTCTTGTTGGAGATCCTAATAAAATAAAATAAATCTTTATAAATCTGGCTCTCAAAAATAACAAAAATAAAAAACATTTAAATGTCATTATATTCCTTTTATATAACGAATTTATAATAATATCAGACAAAACAATATCATCCAATTTTCGCAAATCCTAGATAGCGCCCCTATCCTGAGATCCGTCCTCATTTGTCAACCGGCTATTGTGGGGGATGACGGAATTCATCGGTTTTCAGACAACGCCGCAGTGCTCCTGCCTAAAAACAAAACCCCGAAGTCTAAACTAGAGCTTGTAGCGCCGAAATTGAGGGCACAGCAAAATGGCGCATATATTTCCATATTATATACAGCTACGGTTACATATAACATTTAGTTTCGTTTGCAACGGTGATATAATGTTTTATAAATCTTATTTTTAACCTACGCATATAAGCATGGCCCACGCATATAAAGCCGAGATGGCCCAGTGGTAAGCGTGAATCTTAACCGATGATCGTGGGTTCAAACCCGGGCAAGCACCACTGAATTTTCATGTGCTTAATTTGTGATTATAATTCATCTCGTGCTTTACGGATAACGTCGTGAGGAAATCTGCAGGTGTCTAATTTCACTGAAATTCTGCCACATGTGTATTCCACCAACCCGCATTGGAGCAGCGTGATGGAATAAGCTCGAAACCTTCTCCTCAAAAAGGGAGAAGAGGCCTTTAGCCCAGCTGTGGGACATTCATAGGCTGTTACGATAAAAACATACAAGTAATGTTTGCAATTGGTTATTACAATAATTTCTAATTGTACGGTTTCTATTTCCAATATTCGGATACACAGCCAAGACTCACCTACGTTATACGACTAAATAATAAATGACTGTAGGGCTTCTGTAAGAACAAACTCGAAACATCGCAGAAAACGATCGTGAAATGTCAGAAAGTTTTATTCGATATTGACCATAATAGTTACAACATTACAAGAATACACGCATCAAAATAGTATATCACCATAAGTCGGTTGTAACATTTCAAGGTTGAGTTCATTAAACACAAATTATACTCGTGAAATGTTCTTAGAGAATAGCACTGTTGGTCAAGTGGTTATTTTCTGCAATCTATTAATGTTTAGGAATGTTTTTATAATATTACTGTGTTAATGTGTGTGTGTGTGTGTGTGTGTGTGTGTTAGTAATGCTGTTTAATGAGTATGTGTATGATACAATAAAAACAAACATTTTTTTATAACTATTTATTAAATCGCGATATTGATATGCGCTTTATTTTAATTATATAAATTTATTTTAATAAGAATTAAACTAATATGATAAATTCAAAATTGAGTTTTTTTATTACGCTTTCACATCTTAACTACTCAACTAAAATTTTGCATACACTTAAGAGGGAGGTAACTACCGAAACCCTAACAAAATACGTATTCCAATTAAGTATTTAGCACGCCAGGTGCTTATGAGGAAAATATCACCTTGAAACTTGCATAATTGCTCCCAGAAATTCCGTGACTTATTAACCTCAGGTTATCTACCACGAGTTCGACGTCAAAGCCTACGTGACTGTAATGCTACGCGCAAATATTGACTTCAAAGGGACTATTTAAACTAAGCGAATATTATAAGCTCTTTTATAATTACTTTATTAAATTTGATCGTACCCGCTTAAAACTTTTGTGAAAAAGTTGGGCTTGAACGTTTTCCCTTATATTTATTGACTTTAAATTTTCTGGAGTTTAGTTGATCTAATGATATATTCATTAATGATATACATATATCATAATATCATTTTTTATTTATGACATACATAAAAAATATATTATGAATCTATTATGTTATGCAATCAGTCTGAAATTTTCTACCCATGGTATTTAAATATCGTTTTTTCTTTTTTTTTTATAAAATAGGTTGGGGCTGGGGCAAAATGATAAATAGATTCTGCGAAAATGTCATGTCGCAGAAGGCCGCGGAGCACGAGCGTGTGGACAGTGCCTTCGCTGACCCGCTTCGCCGAATAAAACCGGGGAGACGCGTCGCCACTATGCACACCTTCTTCTCCCGCCGTAAGTGTCACCGGATCTCTGTATTGGGGTCGAGAACCCCCTAGGATTTTGAAGTCTGCAGAGGTGGGCCAACTGTCGGGACTCGCTGGTTTTTTAGTGGATGATCCGGCGCTTTCAGCACTTTGTGGGGGAAATGCGTAAAATACGTTATTCCAGCGTCAAAAAAAGCCCTTTCACTTATTCGGTTTGTTATAAAAAACTAGCCTGTTTTCTTCAAGCTTGCTTCATACCAAATTTCATCAAAATCGCTTTGGTGTTCTAGCCGTGAAAGAGTAACAAGTCAACAGAATTACTTTCGTATTTACAATATGTAGAAATATATTTTAATTTCTCGACTCCAACTGTATAATAACATCACCAAGCTATTATTGATCGATTTCTATTTCGACACGACGTATTATTATTATTGAAACTATGTAAAGCAATTAAGCATAAACCATCAGTACGGCGGTTTGCGATCTTGTTTGCAAGTTCACGAGATACGTGGCAGTGTGACTAATGACGAATGTCTTACAAATAAAACACGTTCGGATGCATGTAGTGAACAATAAATCTTCCTTAGCAATGAAATAAATACACTGACGTGAATTTAAAAGTGTACAAGATCTACTCACAAAATAAATTACATTTATTTCTTACTTATTAAATTAAAAAGCTGAGTCATCGTCTTTTTATTAGTACAATAAGTTTAATTAGGTAAAGTATTGTAGTTGATTTAATTTAGAAACTATATTTGTTATTAATTAATGTTGTGTGAGCAAAGACATGATTCTATATTACTTTCTCATTTATTATATTAACACAAAGTTTAATGAACCAACCCTGACAATTAGTCTTAAAGAACTAATAACGTCTGTTCCTTGTTGTTTCTTTCCGACGTATTTCATATATTTCCAAAACAAAAAATATTTTTATTTATTATTATTTGTATTGAGCTTAAACTAAATCAATAATTCAATAATAATTATAATATTCATTTATTTCCAAATGCAATTAAAATAATTAAAAGATTAAATGAATACATATATTGGAATCTGTATTCATATTAATGAAATTAATATATCAAACTAAAATATACAACTGCGATTATTAAATATTCAGTATATAAAGAGGCGTTCTCATAAAGGCTTGTATATTTTTGCATCATGAGCTTAAATTCGAAATAAGTACGCCATTTAAAAATACATACATTTTCAGCGACGTGACATAATTTAAATGCAACGTTACACTTCATGACACGCTCGATGCGAATGTGGCTCATAGCGATTATACTTCAACTTTTTTTGGTTTTTGCTCACATTAACTCGTTCAGAATACGAGATTTATAAAACTAGAGTCTTTGGTAAGCCCTTGTTTAGTTATTCATAGAATGAATTAAATTAAAATAATATTTTTTTCAAGCGTTATAATACCATTAGTTTACTTTCACTAAAACGCTGTGTTACCGCTTAAAGCGCTTTTAATTTATTTGTTAAATTACGACAAAGTAGACTCGTAACCTTTACAATAAACATTTTCAAGAGTAATATGAATATTAATCTTCCTGTACATTACACGAATATGCATTTATTTTTATAAAAACTATTTAAGTTTTAAGGAATTAATGATGCGAATAAAAATATACATAATTTTACAGATAACATGTAGATGCGTGATCAATTTGAACGTTCAATTTTCCGCCTGTTCATACCCCACTACTGGGCAAATCCTCTCTTGTAAGAGACTTGATGATTCAACCGAATTGCTCCACTCCGATTTGGTATATATATATATATATTTGGAAGTTCTCTAGATAATGACATTAATCACTTAAATGAAATTAAGTGTAACGTGATGTGACGTGACGTTTGTACAATGCAATTATATACAATAGTAACAACAAGACTTGATAACACTTGATACACACGAACTGACTTTGTTTCCACAATTTGCAACCTTTGTTTAAGATCCACGTGGTATATTCCCTGAGTAATTTTAATAAATATAAATAACCGAAATACGACTCGTCATGAGATCTTCTAAACTAAGCGTCCGATTAACTTAAAGTTTGACGTAGACGACGTAGACGTTCAAGGCCTCGCGCTGCCGTACGCACTAGCGAGGAGTATGTGGGGCGAGAATACCTTCACCTCTTGTGGAGAGCTCGAGCGAAGCACAGCACGGGTGGGGGCGCGGATGCGTTAGATCATCACGATCCCGCAGCCTCTCCGTTCCGTGCCGAGGACGGCTATTGCAGTGTTTTTAGTGGGTAAAAATCCCACTTAATCCGGTCCCCCCCCAAAGGAGTCGAACGAATCTTTCTGAAGACTTCTAGTACGTGAAAATAAAGGCTTTGTATGAAATATATGAAATATATTAAATATATTGATATATGACAAATTAGTAGTTGCATCTCACAAAAACAGATTCTATAATTATATATAATAGAATATAATTACTTATATATATACAGGTATTGGTGTATGTTTAAATCAATTTTAATATATTTTAACACGCAGGTTGTCTAGAAGAAATTTGACATTTGTAAGAGATAAGCGTGTTGCGCTGTACAATCCGTACTTAGCTTTGTTTTTTATCTGTTTTAATTTTAAAGCAGCCTGTATAATATTTAAGAGTAATAAGATTTAAAAGTTAAATAAAAATAAAAAAAACTATTTCCGCTAACTTTTCAATTAACACCCAACGATGTCTTCATAAAATAGAGTAACTGCCATCCTTATTCCGTTTCAAGTTACCCATGTCATTGAAGGGAAACGTGACGATTATACAGATAGATACCTATGTAGACATGAAGAAAGGTCGAAGTTCGCACTTCAGGATTTGAATAAGGGCTACATGCAGGCAATATATCAAATGGAAACGACTTTCACATGAACAAATATAATAAATATGAGTCAGTAGTTTGAGTTGTCTACAGGCACAAAGGACATAACATATCAGTCGGTGGTCCAATGACTGTTTACCATCAGGTGGCCCATTTGCCATTCTGTCTACATATTTGAAATAAGATAAAAAGAAAATAACAATAACGTGTAATTTTTTTTTATAGAATAGTATGGCGGACGAGCATATGGGCCACCTGATGGTAAGTGGTCACAAAACGCTCTTAGACATTGGCCCTGCAAGAAATGTTACCCATCGCTTACATCGCCAATGCGCCACCAACCTTGGGAACTAAGATGTTATGTCCCTTGTGCCTGTAATTACACTGTAATAACACTCACTCAACCTTCAAACCGGAACACAACAATACCAAGTACTGCTGTTTTGCGGTAGAATATCTGATGAGTGGGTGGTACCTACCCAGACGAGCTTGCACAAAGCCCTACCACCAGTAAATTGATATAACCTGCTGATTCGCACGAAAAAAATGAAAAAGGTTTTTTTTTTGTTTTCATTCCGCTTTATTGTATTGTTATCCAATTTTTGTATCCTGTGTGAAAATAAATGCAAACTAACTCCAAGCTCTTATTTTTATATAGCGCAGAGTAACACAAGGTACATTCCGTAGAAGCAAACAGGAATGGCTGGTATATGTTAAACTCAACGCTAGTACCAACGCGTATATAATTTAAGTTAACCTTTTAACTAATATTTATTTAAATTAAGTTGATTATAAATTTTGTTTCAATGTTATTTAATTTCGTGATATTATTATTTTTACAACTACCAACATTAAAAATGATTAGACTTTGGTATAAATAGCGATGTATTAACAATGAACGGATATAATTATTGTTGAACTTGAGCAGGGTGGTTACTCTGCCACGGTAGCACGCGAAAGCGATCCTGTAGCACTCCTCGTTAAGACGGAAAGGGTACGGGGAGGTTATAGTGGGTAGGACGGTGGCCTTCTGCCCCGTGAGTCCCACATAACCGTCCCGGTCGTGGACCGGGCGGTAGGCGTAAATGCCTTTCCTCCACGACAAAAAAAAAAGGGTGGTTACTCTGCTTGTTAATAAATATTGTTTATAACCACATAACACTTATTTCGCTATCCTGGCACACCTTCTGTTTCATCTATAATAAATTAAAAACTCATATGTCTTACCATCGTGCCGGTATTAAATAAATACCCTGTAGTTCGTTATTATAACCGAGTAAGGTTGTATAAATTAAAATAAATAAATCGCCATACTATTATTTTATATTAAATTTCTGACTTCATAACTTGCTTTGTACAATTAATTTAACAGATGTTACGACCAAATAGAGTTATGTTAACTTAGGTTGATGATAACTAAATATTATAGTAAAATATTCAGTTACTTAAGTACTTTCTAGACAATGTTACATCATATACATTATGACGTCACTAAATTCAAAATGGCAGATGCTAGCTGGTATTATGAAGATAATTTTTGTTTTTTTTACATTTTTTTTTTAATACATTTTAAAAACATTTTATACTACATAAATAACACCACATTTTATTTGCTTTTAATTGTTACGAGAGGGTAATTTTTCGATAAGAGAATCGGAATTGCGTTTCAACGAAGAAATTCTGTTCGCATTCTCGCCACCATTCCGCGCGTTCATGATTTATACAGTGGCTATTTTTTAACTTTAACTTGTAAATACTATTTCAGTTCGCAATGTAGATAATTTAATGAAATTAATTGAATTCCAGTTTCTTTTATTAATCAAAATCGGTTAACCATTCACTAACTAACCTACTTTAGTGGTATAGTGACTATAAGGCCGCAGATTCCGAGGTCCTGTGTTGAAGCCGTTCAGGGCCAATAAGTTATTGAGTGCTTTCGTCGAAAAATTCTCATAACAGCTCAGAGTCTGGAAGTTGGAAGTGTGAACTACCGTATTTTGGAAAACATGTAAAGCCGTTTGTTATGCGCCTGAACTCTTCTCGGTTGTGTCGGAAGTGCTGACCCATCCGACTATGAGAGTGAAGGAATAAAGAGTGCACTTATATTTTCGCATTATATTGTCTGCATGAGATTAGCCACCTGCCCATGCTCGGCAATCTTGTCGTTTTAGCCCCCCTAAAGACAAAACACATTTCCAGAATTGTATACCACAAAGATATTTTTATTATTTTGATACGAAATACTTCCTGGTAAAAAAGTAAATTAATTGATAAAAGTGGACGGTATTACGTTGCGAAAAATATAAATTATAGTTATTCTGTTAAATATACGAATCGTTTATAACAGTAAGTTATATGAGAGCGGTTGACGGCGCACCAAGTCTATGTGGAAAATAAATTTTTCATAAAACTGACGGGCGAATTAAATGGTTCCCTGAGCTTGATAAGGGTGGGGAAAGTTGCCATTCTTTTAAGAAAAGTTGGAATTTATGGACGCCTCATAACTCTTGTGAGCTTGAGGCTAATTTGAAACTATTGGGCCTTTAAAGCCGCGCTGAAATGTGGAAGAATCTTTATACTTAATATGAAGAATTTGAAACAGATTTTTCTTAGAATAATTGAATCTGAAGAGTATGAGAGATGTGAATGAGAATACAAGACATTGTTATAAAAAATAAAATTCAATTTTGCATTATAAGGATAGGAAGTCTAGAGGAAAATTAAATTTCAGTCTCTTATATTAGCATTGTCAGTTTAGGACACTTGTGCACTTTTTTATTTTAAAATAAAAATATATGTAACTTTTGTCCTCTTGACTGATTTTCTGCTACGATGACCAATTTCAAAAAGTAACGATCTGCTCATTGTTATTTTAGTGAACAAGTTATATGCGCAAACATACTCGTAGGTGCATTTTTTTGTTTCCTCTCTATAGTAGTTGGTTGGGAGGGCAATCTAAAACGATCGGAATGAGATCATACGTAGCTTTTCGTACTAGATATGAAATTCAAATAATCTTATTTATATAATAAAGAAATGTGAATATATTATCGTATCTAACACGCAAAATCTCACGTAATGTTAATAAAGTTGCTTGATCTTAATTATTCAAGAAGTATAAACATTTAAGGAAAATGTTTCCGAGAACCCCAAGCATAAATGAATCCTTAATTTGAAGTCGATTTAGTCGGCGTCGATACAGATGTAAGAAGATTCAATGTAGCTTTACTATAAAGCCCGAGGCACATCGTGATATAAATATCAACCGTCTTCGTTGTGCCCTCTCTTTCCTTAATCAAGTAAAACTTCCTTGGGCACTTGGTAAAATTTTAATGTATAATATAAGTTCAACGTGTATTATCTCTAGCTATGTTTTGTTAAAAAAATAACTATTATACTTAATTAAGATTAATTTTAATATTTTTTTACATATACAAAATATTTAATAAAATAATACATTACGGATATTTACGGATATTTTTTTCCATTGCTTGAAAGGTTTGGCGTTTAATGAATGTTATGAAAGTGTGTGAGAATCCTTAATCGCTACTTCTATTTAAATCGAAACGGGTTTAAATAATATTTCATGGATGAATCCTCGTGGGAAGTTGACTTCATTTACAGGTGACATCTGTGTTGTCCATCAAAAATGAACACCACTCCACGATATAGTACTACTGCATATTAGATCAGCCGAAAGATGACTACAGTCTCGTGAGCTTCTGCTGTCACTAAAGCTATGTATATCCGGGTATACAAATTGGCCACATATACCTTTATACGTCTTTAGCTTGGAAAGAAAAAGATAACCACATATACAACACAAATACTCCTTATATAGAACACAGCTTAAAAGTCGGTCTTTAAGGCTCAAAAGTTATGACTCGGTAATGGAACTTGTAAGAAAAAGCCAGGGTTGTGAGCCAAATTGACTTTAACAAACAAAATAACTTCTTCAATGCTAAATAGCCTATAACTAATGACCTAAATTGTTTTAACGCACAACTAACCCAATACTAACGTAAAACAGGGTTGGTTAATAATAAGTTCCTTACATCTGCAAAAGGGAAATTTATGACTAGTTAGCGACTAACGTACAACCTTATCTATCATACAAAGATGCTTCTTGCAAAAGACTTGATAGTATGAATTCGTCCTCCATTATACAAAGCTCAGGAAACACTTATAAATTTGAACTAACTTATGTTCGTAATTTATGTTGCTTTTAAACATTTGTAATAATAATAACGAGAAATTTTAATAACCAAAAACATTATAAATGTTGGTGAAAAGGTCTTAGCCGCAACTGGCTTTATGCTACCATTTGTCAAAAACCTTCAAACGCATGGCATCAATAACTTTACAACGTTTCATCAATCGAATAATCGGTGCACGAATCCATAGAAGATTAATAAAAATATACATTGATCCGAATTAATATTTGAAATGCGAAAATGAATTTGTTTTTTTGTTATTTTACGATTTCAAGTCTTTCCTACTCAACGAATCATCATGAAATGTGGAATACACTTTGTCGGATGAACGGAAACGGTCATATGATACCTAACACCCTTCGCACGCGCGGGTGAAGTCGCGTGCGGAAAATAGTTATATGTAATCCGTAACAGCCTATGAATGACCCACTGCTGGGCTAAAAGTCTCCTCTCCCTTTTTGAGAAGGTTTGTAGCTTATTCCACCACGCTGCTCCAATGCGGGTTGGTGGAATACACATGTGGCAGAATTTCAGTGAAATTAGACACATGCAGGTTTCCTTACGATGTTTTCCTTCACCGTAAAGCACGAGATGAATTATAAACACAAATTAAGCACATGAAAATTCAGTAGTGCTTGCCCGGGTTTGAACCCACGATCATCGGTTAAGATTCACGCGTTTTTACCATTGGGCCATCTCGTTACGTTTTTATTGTTAACACAATTTCTTTCGAAAAGTCCCTAAAATTAATGTTACCAGAAAAGCGTATTTTCAATAAAAAACTTAAAAACAATTTAAAAACCATTGTATCGAAACGCAAAAGTTTCAATCGGGAAAACCTCCCTTTATCTAGCGAAACAAAATGTCCGCCTATTCCCCGATGGCACAGTCTAGATACGCAGACAATGGGTACATTAGCGGGCCAATTTCTCCGCTGCCAAAAATAATGGACCATCGGAAGACATCGAAAGTGGAGGCTTGGTTTCGATAAAATCCATTTATCCTTCGCTTTGTATTATGTCAATGACCTTGAATGTAAATTTTTATACTCTTAAATAAAATATAGTTTGAATTTGTATGTTAAGCCATTTTTTACTCTCTCTCTCTGTCTGTTATTGTTTGTCTCGTACACAAAGGATAGAATGATACTAAACGTCTCTGCGGTCTGGCTGTGTGTTCAACAGCCTTAAAAGTTAACTATCACACCCACGAGGAACAAGGACAGTGAGCTGTTATACAGGATATAGGGAAATGTAAAGATTTGGATAATTCTTCGAGACACTGTATCTCTATACTCATAGTGCAAGTTTAAGTCATCACGTATGCGTCACCGAGCGTATAGCGATTCGTATAGATGAATGTCACTTCATAAAATATTTTCAAAGGGAGACGGAAATTTATTATCTTTATAATATTTTTTCTGTTATGTTTATGTTATTGAATAACTAAGTGGCTGGACCGATTTTCACGGATGTTTTTATGTTTGAGTGGATGGCTTAGATTGGAACGGGTAAGTGGTGCTGTGATCGGGAAGTAAATAAAGTTCTTATTTCACAAATCGGGGCTAGGAAATTTTTCACAAGGAACATAAAATCTTAGGTCCCAAGGTTCGTAGCGCATTGGCGATGTAAGCGATGGTTAACATTTCTTACAGAGCCAATGTCTAAGAGCGTTTGGTGACCACTTACCATCAGGTGGCCCATATGCTCGTCCGCCTTCCTTTTCTATAAAAAAATAATAATAAAATAATATATATTAATATTTGAAAGCAAATCAGTTCGGTTTTAACAAATATTACAGCTCGAGATAACCCATCTACTAAGAATAATTAATTAAGAAATACAAATAAAAATTTAAAAAAGCTACAGTAAAAAGCATGACCACTTATAATGGTGGCAAAAATGCTAGCAGTATTTCCCGTTTAAATCGCAATTCCGATCCTTTGGGCGAAAAATAAACTAGAATGCTTAGTGTATAAACATCAGGCTACACCCATGGGTAAAATGGTATTATATAAATCGGGTTAAACCGCGCTGAGCAGCTAGTTCTATATAAATGTTTCGTTAAAATAAGCATAAAAAAAGCATTTAAAATATGCACTAGTGAAATGGCGAGCAAAATAGCAATTTGCGTAATCAGGAAATGTCAGCGCAGTAGGAAATCATATTAATTTAATACATATGCCTCTTGGACATTTAAATTCCGTACAAACAGTTTAATTTACTTTTCACCAGCCTGCTATAGAAATAGTAAGTACATTACCCTCTTTCTATAATTATGTATGTATGTACGTATTTTTCCTATGCACAGTTACTAATGGGCTGCATGGATTTTATATTCATAAAACTTGTATATATAATAAGTTATACATTTGTAACGAAATTAAAATAATCAAAATCAATTGAGCAAGATAATCAAATTGAAGGTATTCAAAAATGGTTTGGGAAATATTTAAGTTTTGCATTAAAATTATTCAATGATTGATAATTTTTTTAAGGGTTTTCGAACATTTTCAATTAACTCTGACCGCTTTTTACGTTACTAGAAAAATAGAAATTCTTGTAATATTAAGAAATTATTAAATTGTAAAAAAAAAGAAATCGATATCCTTGCTGCACTAAGTATTGAAAGAGGGATGAACAAGCTTTATATTTGAGGAAAAAAGACGAGAAAATTACCTGATAGTAAATTGTCTTCTTCGCCCATACACACCAACACTGCGACAATTAGTAACCAATCCCGATATCGTCATTCCCACCCCATATCCCATAATAGGATCTAAAATATTATTACCCTTGTGCTTGTAATTATTCTGACTCACTTCTCAACCGGAAATTGAACAACAGCAATACATTTTTATAACGGCCTTTTTATAACGGTTAGTTGATGAGGCCTGCACATACCGAATATTGCACCATTACATTTTGCCTATTCGAATAAAAAAATTCTAAAAATGACTATCTATCATTGAAATAAAATATAGCGGACGGTATTCTTTTTTTAAATACTTATCGAGACGTATCATATTTAAGAAATCTTCTTCTTAAGATAATATTTAAGATGTCTACTTCTCATTAATATTTTCATTGTTTTTATCTTGGTTTACTATTTTAGTTACTAATTTTTTTATTAAATAAAACTTTACAAACAAAACCTCCATTCCATTATAAAGAACGTATAATGAATGAAACAAAAGCAATGTTCGAGCTAATTTGTTTCACGTAAAACCTTTTAAAATACAAATTACTTTTGAAGAAAATTGTAGGAAACCAAGAAAAGCTCGTGTTTACATTCTACAGCTGTCCAGTATTGAATTGCAGGGAGTTAAAGAAGGGGATGTTTCACATAAGGGTAGTATAGTAAAAATATTACATCTATCTTTTTCAAATGAACACTTAAATATTTACATATTTTTTGTGATACACCCAATAAATTATAATCAATGTCACATTATGTTTTTTTTTTACATCGTGATAAATATGTTTTTCGATATGATATTTTGATTCAATATTTATGAGCAAAATGTATTTGTGTTGATGAAAACAGTTTATATAAGAATGCTGAACAAATAATATTCATATATAAGGTAGGGAAAAGTTTTTCGTATTTTATAAGTAAAAAGATGCAGTAAAAACTCTTTTGATGCGCTGTTTGTATCTGGCTGGTTTTGATACCATTAAATAGACGACATATACAAAAACGTTCCAATAAACCGTGCAAATAATACGACTTATAGGCAGAGAGATTTTATATATGTGTATGTATGTATGTATGTATTTTTGAACATAACTCATGTAAGAGTAAGATTAACATGATATGCCAAGCTTAGATGGGTATCCCTAAACAAAATTATGTGGTTTTGTTAACAAATAAGAAACACTACAAATATTATGCTTAGAAATTTAAAACTGTTAGTTTAGAGATAATACAAGATATTTGAATACACGCAATAGAAAAAAAAACTATACAATAAATAAGCAGCTTTATTATTAATTCAATCAACTGATTATGTAATAATAATACTTACTTATATAATCTTTCTCCAGTTGTACGTTAGGACAATCAATGTGAAACTTGTCTCCAACCATTACACATTTCCGCGGAAACCTTTTAACGGATTACGTTTCTTACCATGCACTTGGCGTCAGCTCATTTTACAGTATTTCCTTCTAGCCGCTGCGAATACTTAATGCGTCGGTTCAGAAGCGCCAAATTGCTTCAAATATCAATGGATGACGTAGCCTTTCGTTCAAATAAAAGTAACCGAAGAAAGTACTAATAGAGAACCGTAGCTTCCGTTGGTGGAATAGAATAGAATTTTCGCACGTGATTATTTTATAAATATTGAAATGGCAAATTTTATAACCAGTATTACGACACAGCCAATAGAATATCGTCAAATCTTAGCACCATACGATAACATCAGTAACTTCTTTTCAACGTATAACTTACGTTTACTCAAAAATCGACACTCAACCTATGAATACAAGTATATATATAATTTATTAAAATAAAGGAATCGCTTGCCTCTTAACTATTACACGAACTATTTATTTTCTCTTCTACTGAAGTTTGTTTTTTTCATATTGTCCGCTGGCACTACTGTCATATCTACGCTCGGCGCCAGCTGACGTCGGAAAACAGAATCGCTGATGTCAGACCGCCACATACTACTGCAAAACCTGAGATGTCGGCCGGTAAGACGACTACCATGCAAGTCCTTAATCCGGGTCAGTAACTATTTGTAACTATTAGCACAAATGCAGCGCATTGCACTTCATTTAAAGCCACAATTGTATTTTAATTATGCCGGTATCTAGGCAAAATCTTTTTCTATTATCACTAAAAAGGCATTTTAAACAAATTTAAGTAAAATAATTCTTGAGTACATAATTAAAAAGTTTAGAGATGAGTAAATAGGCTAGCTTCACTGTCAGCGACTTTGTTCATTAGTCATTGTATAATGAATCTACAAATAATCAATCATAGTAAGTCCACGCCAAGTACCCGCCCGTACCCGGTACTCAGCCAGTAACCACTCAGCGCTAATGTATCTGAACATTCTACGTCACTTTTTAACACAATCTGTCGCCCAATATTCATTGCTGTTAACTTTATTAATTTCTAGCCGTGTCACGCTTCACGAGGCGTAAATTTAATTCAAACTTTTTTTAATTAAAAAATATTTGAAAATATCGTCTATTTCTTAGCATATTTCATTTGACTGCCTCGTTATTCTAACGACTAGCTCATAACCAAAAACCGGTTTAGCCCATTAATAAGTTATGAGGTTTTACTGTCGAGATATACTCACTTTCCTTCCGGAATCTAGAAAAAAAAACTCTCGCATGCTTCGAAAAGCACGTCCTTCATCTTCAAATCCTTTAACTCTGCGCCTTATCTAGTCCTGTTGGATTTGTCGTCCCATTGGATTATGGGAGTGAGAGAACAGAGATATTTATCAACCCGGGCCTCTCGCCAGAGTTACTAGTATGACATGCGTAGCGAACCCAATAACACAATCAATGTGAAAGTATTAAGTTCGATCCTGAACCCTTGGACTATTATCCAGAGATGAGACTGGGTCTTACGAGTACATAATCAACTGAGGCGTTACATCCGCGGGTGTGCCTTAGCCTGGTCCAGTAAAACTCTCCAGTTCGATGTATTTGTGTTCGTGACTTACGAGTCCGCGTACATGTAAGAACATTTTCAAAACATTAGTTCCACGTTTTGTAACAAATAGTATAAATCGTGTAGTTATTATTAAGTTGGATTACTTTATAAAACATTGAATGAAAATGAAAATAGAACGTAGGCAGTTATCCACTTATTAAAAGTCACTTTTAAAAAACAAATAAGTTCGTTTATAATTTTAAGAAGTAAAGTACATTTTTAACGGACGTGCAATCGAGTATTGCAAAGTAATGAGTCATACGGGTCCCACAGATTTGTGGTATTAAAATATATCCTGGCGCTCGGACAACTGGTAACGAGGCTCTCAAGATATTTTAGGTAACAAAAATCGATTTTTGGCTATTATCTCATTTTCTACGCAAAATACGTCATATTTTATGAGACTTTTTACCAGGCTCCTTTTCAACGCTAAAATAAAGCCATATTCATATATCAAAGCCAATCTCTCGTGTGCCATTACTGGTGGTCGAGCTTTGTGCATCTCGTCTGGGTAGGTACCACCCACTCATCAGATATTCTACCGCAAAACAGCAGTACTTGGTATTGTTGT
The DNA here is from genome assembly GCA_905147175.2 of Nymphalis urticae. Classification (NCBI taxonomy): domain Eukaryota; kingdom Metazoa; phylum Arthropoda; class Insecta; order Lepidoptera; family Nymphalidae; genus Nymphalis; species Nymphalis urticae. The sequence continues at coordinate 11,801,706 of LR989991.1, forward strand.
GTTCCGATTTGAAGGGTGAGTGAGCCAGTGTAATTACAGGCACAAGGGACATAACACCTTAGGTCCCAAGGTTGGTGGCGCATTGGCGATGTAAGCGATGGTACAACATTTCTTACAACAAACATTTCTTACAGTGCCAAGGTCTAAGGGCGTTTGGTGACCACTTACCGTCAGGTGGCCCATATGCTCGTCCGCCTTCCTTTTCTATAAAAAAAAAGTACCAAGGTTTATCCTTAACGAACTAATAGACAATAAGTGCATTTAAGATAACTTCATCGACAAGAATAGCAGTTGAGCTTATTCTATTAATTATAAGTTTTTATTTACAGTCATGGCCTAATTGCCATTTTTTTATATGTACAAAAGATAAACGAAAGTACAATGGGTATAGCTTGGCGCGCATCATTACCACTGCATTTATCACAATACTGTTAATTACCGCATAAATGGTTTAAACGTTGTATTAATTATTTTAAGAGCCCGTGAGTTATACTATAGTGTATTTTTAAAAAGGACAGAATTTCGTTATTGTTTAAAAAGAATAATAGCCATGTATATTTTAAAAGAACCACTAATTTATCCGTCTCGTTAATCGTCATTAATTTGCTAGGAGTGGGAGGGAGATAGTAGAGACATGACGTATATAATAGAACAGGTTTCAAAACGAGCGACTTGGACGTCTCCGTACTGAGTCTTACAACAGAGTATACACGCGTATCAAGTATTTAGGAGTATAAATTAACTTGCGACGCGGAGACTTCAAATACTCCCAGAAACTTACTAAACTCTTAGTCTCTAGTTAAAAATGTACTTCATAGCTTAAATATATAATCGAACTATAAAAAAAAAAAAAACGACTCTTAATAAGTGGATAACTACCCACATTCTATTTTCATTTACATTTAAAAATATTGTAACAAATAATCCGTTAGTTAATAACTACACCATTTATACTTTTTTTTTTTTAAACGGGGAACTAGTATTTGGCACAGGCTCTTACATGTACGCGTACTCGTAAGTCACGAACACAAATAGATCGAACTGGAGAGTTTTACTGGACCTGGCTAAGGCACACCCGCGGCTGTAACGCCTCAGATGATTGTGTACTCGTAAGACCCAGCCTCATCTCTGGATTGTCCATCTGGGTTGTCCAAGGGTTCAGAATCGAACATAATACTTTCACATTGACTGTGTTATTGGGTTCGCTATGCATGACATACTAGTAACTCTATCAAGAGGGCGCGTTATTAAATATATATGTTTTAACGATATATATTTTAGTTTAGTCTTTACATTTTTGTCTCGCTAACCACGTTGGTGATTTATGCGGACATGAAATTCGAAAAAAACAGCGTTCACTCAATTGAGTATCTAGTTATGCTTTGCCAACCAACCTTTTCCGTCGGTTGGTATTATACGAGCCGATGGAAATATATTTCAGCTTTGTTGGAATTTAGTTTTTTTCGTTACCAACTTTTTTCATATACCGGTATATACTATGTATGTATTGAAATACATTTATATTTTAACTATTTCAATATGACATATTTACAAAAAAACTCGAGCCTATCTCTTTTTATTCGTTCATTCGTATCTTTATACATATACATGTATTTTCTTCAACTTAATAACAGCAATAGCTTAGCAGATCTCTTGAGTGATAAAAACTCCTAAAGAGCTATGGAGTAAATAATGTCTTTATACAAATACGAACTTTTAAGTTGTCATATAAATAGATGATCGGCAAATATTATAATATACCTTACCCATCCATGCAGTTGAATATTTTGTATATATTGTATTAAAGAAAAATAACTTTAATAAGATTCATAATTCTGTGTCCAGACTATGTAACGGTAACAGCCTGTAAATGTCCCACTGCTGGGCTAAGGCCTCTTCTTCCTTTTTGAGGAGAAGGCTTTGGAGCTTATTCCACCACGCTGCTCCAATGCGGATTGGTGGAATACACATGTGGCAGAATTTCAGTGAAATTAGACACATGCAGGTTTCCTCACGATGTTTTCCTTCACCGAAAAGCACGAGATGAATTATAATCACAAATTAAGCACATGAAAATTCAGTGGTGCTTGCCCGGGTTTGAACCCACGATCATCGGTTAAGATTCACGCGTTCTTACCACTGGGCCATCTCGGCTTATATCGTCCAGACTATGTACTAAAATTTATTATGAATGGATGGAGACTATGTACTAAAATTAAAAACATTTTCAAATATAATATATAAAGTTCAAATTTCGAACAATATATTATATCATTTAATATACACGACATCAACTCAAGGTAGAATTTGGATCACAATAATTTCTACCATTCAAATAATTCTCGATATTTTCTAAGAAAATATCTGGGTCCTAATAAATGGGAGTTACGATTCATAAATTTTTATTCTTGCCTTTTAGCTAATGGAGAAGTCGTACTTGGTATTTTTTTTAAGTATAAAACGCAGAAAGGGTGTGGCATAGATGATAATGTGAAGCCTTTAATGTTTTTAACTCTGAAGAATACAACGACATCGGTAAATAGTGAAATATAATTTAATAAAAAAAATATGTCTTCGAATGCAGTACTTAATAACTGTCAATCAATTGTCAACGGATTTTAAAGAAATATGATGCCAACATGATGTGCTCCTAATAGCTTAGCTCAATCTAATTTCGGTCATCGCGTCAATGGAGCTGCGCGGAGCATATAGTACACAAATATGAATGCAAACAAAAGTGCACTCCCTTCTCTTACTACCATAATTTGTCGTCCCATTGGATGACAAATCTAACAGAACTAGATAAGGCGCAGAGTTAAAGGATTTACGTGCTTTTCGAGGCATGAGAAAGTAGTTTTATTCTAGATTCGGGGAGGAAAATGAGTATCGAGATATACTATATGTATACAGTAAAACCCCATAACTTATTAATGGGCTGACCCGGTTTTTGGTTATAAGCTAGTCGTTAGAATAACGAGGCAGTCAAATGAAATATGCAAAGAAATAGACGATATTTTCAAATATTTTTTAATTAAAAAAAGTTAGAATCCAATTTACGCCTCGCGAAGCGTGACACGGCTAGAAATTAATAAAGTTAACAGCAATGAATATTGGGCGACAGATTGTGTTAAAAAGTGACGTAGAATGTTCAGATACATTAGCGCTGAGTGGTTACTTGCTGGGTACCGGGTACGGGCGGGTACTTGGCGTGGGCTTACTTTGATTGATTGTTATATTTGTAGATTAATTATACAATGACTAATGAACAAAGTCGCTGACAGTGAAGCTAGCCTGTTTACTCATCTCTAAACTTTTTAATTATGTACCCAAGAACTCTTCGACTTAAATTTATTTAAAATGCCTTTTTACATAATTTAAGGTTTTTGGTTTTTGTAAAACGTAACATAGACATAGAAAAAGATTTTGCTACTGGTATATATTTGTACTAGTTTGATTTAAATGCAATTACGTCTTTAAATTATATTAATATCTTACCATTTCGTGATTGGCAAAGCAAATATAGAAGGGGCGTGTTAATCTATAATAATTCCATTTCGTGGCTTAAGTGGCTATTACGATTTTTTAATTTATTTTCTTAATAATAACGTTTACGAGAATCATGTTACTTAATCAGAGGAAATTTCAATGGTCTTAAAATCTTATAGACTAAATTCTTAGACTAAATCTTCAGTTCGATGTTGCCAAATTTTTAGTAGACCATCTCGTCTTTCTTCAATTACCGACCTATTTTCATAAACATCCTAGGATTTAGGGTATCTATCTATATACTTTTATAACTTTTTTTCCGCCTTTTGCCGTCCACTTCTAGACCATTTTTTTTTTTTAACGCAGTGGAAACCTTCAGAAAGGTACCCAGCTCTCATTGGGGGGAACTGGGTTATGTGGGATTCTTACCCACTAAAAACCACTGCGATAGCCGTACTCGGCACGGATCGGAGAGGCTTCGGGATCGTGTTGATAACGCATCCGCGGCCTCTCCCGTACTGTGCACCGCCCGATGCTCGGCGGAGCTCTCCTCAGGGGGCGAAGGTTATCTCGCCCCCCCCCACTCCTCGCTAGTACGTACGGCAGCGCGAGGCCATCTCGGCTGCCGTCCTCTTCAGGGCCGTCTGAAATAAGACACGCGAGGCCCCCACCTCACGCATCCACGGCCCCAGGGTCACGCCCTATCTTTTAAGCCCCGGGCGTCGGAGCTGTGGGAGGGCCGAGACGACGCCGACGTCGTCTCCGCTGAGCAGGATCGGCCCTTTCCCGTTCCCGCTGCGCCGTCTCCTTCTGGACCATGACGGTCTCACAGAAGGAGGCTACGGCCCTCCACGCCGATTCCCTGCGGAGCATCGCCGACACGACTGCTCGCAGGGAGTCCACTTCTAGACCAAAGCCAACCATGCCGATATTATTATGCTAAGAATTAAGTTAATAATAATAAATTCCCTTTCATATACGTAGGACTTCTTCAAGCGTCTGTAATTAACGGCTTTATTTTAGCAATATTTTACAGCATTACAAGGTTTGAGTTTTGTTTACTTTTATTATTATTGATAACCGTATTTTGTAAAAGTGTGCCGTCCCACAAAATTAAACCAATTTGTAGTATGGCTTGTCAATTAATAAAAGCATTGTATTATGCTCTTGGAACCATTATTACTTGATTTGGCTTTATTTACATGTACGAATACGAATTGAACGACATTTTTATATAAGTGATTACCTAATTCATCAATAAAACAGTATTTTTGCATTATTCGACAATATCAAAGATTTAATGGCAGTTCTCACACTTTTGAAAGTCTTCGATTTCATTCAGCTTATAGCTCAACAGTTCACTGCTGAGCTATAAGGCTTTTTCAAAGAGGCTCAAAGCTTTAGTTATGAGCCTTTGTCATAGTCAAGTCCCACATCTTCGGATCATCAGTACACCTGTCTAGAACCACATTTAGCGCGGGCTTCACTGTAGGACTCATCTAGGTCAGGCTACCAGTCTAAGTCGATATAAGAGCGATGGCCTCAATCTCGAATTGATTCGATCTGTCATTTTTGATTTAAGAATTGTAATTTGGCGTGGAGTCTGAATAAAAATACGTCGTTCGAAATCCGACCCCAATAATCGATTTTTAAATTTCGAATACCAGCATAAGATCAGCGTTACTCGAAAAATTATTTCTCAACTATTTCTCAATTATTTCTCATATCTGTTAATATTACTGTATATATATATATATATATATATATATATATATATATATATATATATATATATACATAGATAGAGTATATATATATATACGAGTATATATTTGTTTATCAGTAATGTGATCAATTTCCGATTGTACATTGAATTGGAAATATATTTTTTCAATGTTTTCAATATGTAATGCTTCCAGACATTGGACATGATAATATTAATAATGTAATGTTCACACTTTAACTTACGACGTAAGGTCGGTATTACAAACTAAATAAGATTTATTATATTTTATATCGGCTCGCTATGCACACACACCGTCTTCACTTCGCGCCAATAATTCCAATATGTATTATTGTATTTTCCCGCGCTCCGCGATGTGTGTCACCCGAGACGACAGATAATATATACACACGTAATATATATTGATATTATAAAATACTAATTTATATTTTATTGTAGAGGGTGTACACTACATCCCTTCTTTGTTGTAAATATTAAATGAAATGATATGAGTAATAAACATGGATTTCTAATATCAGTTTATTAATATATTTTAAAGCCATTAAAATTGGAATTACATTTTGTTCATCGCAATTGGTCTTTTATAATGGTTATTCATTTGAATTCCCACTTCACTCTTCAATCATTTTATCGCTGGCCTCACTATTCTTATCACTATCTTTATCCTTTAAGACATGCCATTGTCCTTCTACCTTTTTTAGATGTACTACATTTCGCCTCATTGCTTGACCCGTCTCATCATTTCGTACTGTTACGTCCCCGCCCTTGCTCGATTCTACAGTGTGAGGGGCAGGGTCGTAATTCAAACTCAATTTATTATTTCTTGTCATGCTCTTGACGTATACTTTATCACCTTCTACTAGTTCACAGTTTGAAGCTTGTCTCTTTTTATCTGTGTATTCTTTTCCTTTCTCTTTCTGTTGTCTGTCTCTATCTCTCACTTCCTGATCCTCTGTATATGACATATCCTGAAGCATAGGTAGTTTGTCTCGGAAATGACGACGGAAGAATAACTCTGAGGGAGTCTTTCCGGTTACGGAATGTGGTGTACTATTGTACATTATCATATACTCCAGTAGAGCTTCCTTCCAGTCCTTACGTTCAGCTTCCCCATTTTGTTGAGGCCAATAGGGAATGGTGTTAAAGATTTTGATGTTCCTCTCAGTGCAGAAGGTCTTGAACTCTTCGCTTGTAAACTGCCGACCATTATCTGTAGTTATGGAGACAGGGTTACCAAGTCTGCTAAAAATATCTTTTAAATGGCTAATTATTTCTGCGCTTGTTATTGCCCGGCATATTTTAACTTCTTTACACCTAGAATAATAGTCAACTAGAACTAATATGTATTCCCCACGCGGTAGTGACCCCATTAAATCGATTCCTGTGTCGACCCAAGGTTCACTTGGCAACTCCCTCCGCTTTAGAGGGTTTGGGGGTTTCGGAGCAGAGACCAGGGTGCATCCTTTACAGGCTTTGCAACAATTTTCAGCATCTTTATCGCACTTCGGCCACCAGACTTTAGTTCTTAGTCTATTTTTCAATGCGACGATGCCTGGATAACCTTCGTGAGCAGCTTCCAACACTCTTTTTCTTAAGTTTGTGGGAATCACAATCCTCATCCCTCTCAAAAGAATATCGCCGTGAAAACAAAGCTCATTCTGGAATATCTTATAAGTGTTAACACTTTCATCCCAGTTATTGTTATAAAGTCCATCCTTTACTTTTTGTATCTCAGAATCCTGATGAGAATACTCAGTGATTTCCTTTAGTGGTATAGCCGTAGGTCTAGCCATCTCAGTTACACTCAAGATGTAGTCGTCATATATTGCTTTAGGGTTTGTGGCCAATTTGCAAAGTCTTGAAAGTGGATCTGCTATATTAGTTTTTTCCTGGTCTATATTTGACATTAAAATCATATGATTGTAGCCTTAAAACCCACCTGTCAATCCGGGCACAAGACTTTGATTTTGGACTAAATATTACCTCTAATGGCTTATGGTCTGTTATTAATTCAAATTTTTTTCCATACAGAAACATATCAAAATGCTCGACTGCCCACACTAACGCTAACGCTTCTTTTTCCGTTTGACAATAGCGTCGTTCACAGGGGCTTAAAGTCTTATTACCGAATGCAATAACTCTTGGTCCTTTATTATTAATTTGTATAAGCACAGCACCTAAACCTACCGGGCTGGCATCGGCTATAACCAAAGTTTTATCATGGGGATTGTAATAACCTAATTTAGGAACATTCATGAGTGCAGATTTAAGATTATTAAAAGATTTTTGTTGAGGTTCTCTCCAGTACTCCCGAATATCTATATTTCTTCCCGATTTCTGTCGTAGTACTTCTTTTAGTGGTTCTGTTATTGTTGCTAAATGGGAAATCCACTTTCCACATTAAAAATGTAATCAATTTTACTTTCATTACTCGTTATGTTATCTGTTGTTTCGGGCTTATAAGAACTTTTTGCTTTTTTGCTTCCATTATTACCTATTCCTTCTCTTTCTAGCTTCCTCTTTTTAATATCTCTAGTTCGACATTGTAGCCTAAAGTGGCCTATAATTCCACATTTCAAACAGGTCTTCCCTTTTGCAGGGCAGCTTTTATCACGTGTAAAATGCTTTGTACTACCACACCTACTGCATGGTTCATATGTTCGTTTTGGAGCGCTGCTTTTTCCAGGTTCTGTGGCTATTCTATTAATCGAAGAATCATCAGCAGTTTTTATTCCGAAATTTTCTAATTGTCTGTTTATGGCTTCTAATACGTTAGCTTCTATTATTATTTCGTCTAACGTCATCTTGTCTCCTGCTTTTAAAATTTTCTTTCTCAAATCGTCTGATCTACATTTTTCAATAATTTGGCCAATAATGTGTTCCTCTTTATCCACAAATTGACATTTAGAAGCTTGATGTCTTAGCCTTACTAGGAACTTCTCAAACTTTTCATCAGGCTCTTGCTTTAAAAGTCTGAATAAATGACGCTCATATACCTTGCTTTGCTTTGGGGCAAAATACTCATCCAACTTTTGAATAGCTATGTTAAATAATTCACCTTCATTAGCATTAGCTCCTGGAATACTATAAAATATTTCCTGTAACTCATGTCCACCAAAGTGCAACAGACTCGCTCTTTTCTTCCGTTCAGTATCAATACCTGCCGCCTCAATATAAATATATAGGCCCCGTTTCCATTTCTCCCATTTAATGGAAACTGATCCTACATCGCCCTCGCATTCGAACTTTTCTAAGGTATACTGTGCCATTAGGCTACCTGTAGACAAAGAACTGTTGCCGTCAATTACAACTGTTTTTTTTTACGAATTAAATGACTCACGCAATTTAATGCCAAACGACTCACGCAATTTAATGCACAAACGTATCTCGCAATTTAATGCTCAAATGACATACGCAATTTAATGCACACATGTCTCACGCAATTTAATGCACACATGTCTCACGCAATTTAATGCAAACATGTCTCACGCAATTTAATGCAAACATGTCTCACGCAATTTAATGCAAACATGTCTCACGCAATTTAATGCAAACAATCTCACGCAATTTAATGCAAACATGTCTCACGCAATTTAATGCAAACATGTCTCACGCAATTTAATGCAAACATGTCTCACGCAATTTAATGCAAACATGTCTCACGCAATTTAATGCAAACATGTCTCACGCAATTTAATGCAAACATGTCTCACGCAATTTAATGCAGACTTGTCTCACGCAATTTAATGCTTAATAAGTATATCTTACCAGATTTCACATGACGTTATCTTGAATAAAATTGTTATATCACTTATTTATTCAAATTGTTGTAATAACATCTAATGATATTATTTCAGCAACTACTTATTATGTCCAACATGAACTTAAAGTTAAATGATTGTCCTTTTATGTATATTAAGTGATCCGTTTTATTTCTAAGTATCTTCCGTAACTTTTAACTACGAACTTATGTTATCTTTTTTTTTTTATAAAATCTATAATGAAAATGTTTTGAACATCTGGTACGGAAAAATAGCTATTGTTAACTAACAAGATCACTCATACATCGAACTACGTACGATAAACAGCATGTTAAATAATCATCAGGAAACACTTTCGTGAATTAGTATTTGATAATAATAATAATTAATATAATTTATAATATAATATATTTATTAATATAATACATTTTGTAGTATAATAAACTATTATTATTTTAACAATAGTCGGAGTAAATGTATTGATCCATTTACATTTACACAGTGTTTTATTAATTATTATTATTTCCTTTACATTTCGTGTCAGTATTTTGAGCGCTGATATAATTAAATGTTATTATACAATTATAAATGTTAGAAAAATATAAAATGTCTGATCTTAACTCTCCTTTAATTAAGAAAATCAAAACTCACAATAATTTTCCTCGTCGCCACTTGTAATGTTCACACTTTAACTTACGACGTAAGGTCGGTATTACAAACTAAATAAGATTTATTATATTTTATATCGGCTCGCTATGCACACACACCGTCTTCACTTCGCGCCAATAATTCCAATATGTATTATTGTATTTTCCCGCGCTCCGCGATGTGTGTCACCCGAGACGACAGATAATATATACACACGTAATATATATTGATATTATAAAATACTAATTTATATTTTATTGTAGAGGGTGTACACTACAAATAATATTTGAAAATATTGTTTTTATTCATTTGAAAAGAATAAATATGTCCTCGTTATTTTGCTTGCGGTTATTCCATTTATCTAAAATCAGTGCGTAGACTAAAAGGACTCGGATGATTTTTTTCAACATGATGCCTGCATATCGCCAACCTTCATTAGGAATGCTTTTGCAAGTGCATGGTTTCCTTAAACTTACGCTTTTCTCGTCCGTCAAAAGTCCGTGCCAAAAGTTATTTTGTAGATATAAGTGTGATCACTAAAATAAATTGCACATAAGTCTAGAAAAAACATATTCGAAACATGCAAATTCATATATGTTTTTCTCAAATTTTCAATAATGATAATCGTAATTAATATGTGTCTCGCATCCAGCTCATGTGAACTGGCCGCAAACAAAAGACAAGCGTCATAGTGACGTTTACAGAGCTCAAATTTGAAAAGAATGAAACAAAAGGGAGCTGCATTCTGTATTTACAGCATTTATAGTTATGATCGCTTTAAAATGAATACAAGCCTATAGACTATACTAAGTATTGTATAAAAAGTGTGAATATATTTATTAATAGAGATTATAAAAATTATCATTAACACATTAATAATAACACTTGCTATTTTTTTTATAAAGTTACATTAAGCTGAGCATTTAAAAGAGCCAAAAACCCTTTTCTAACATAAATGCTACACAATCTATACCCGCAAATATATACATGTTTATGTATATATTTGCGCACTTTTCTAGAACTACGATGTATTAACATAATATCTCTATGCTTTGGTCAGTGTTTATAATACTGTCCTAGTAGTACCTTTCACGAAGGAAAACGTAAAACATCTTATTTTTTAATAAGACATACTAAAAACTTGCTGAAAAAAGTAGTTAATTATTTGTGAAAATCACATGAAAATACATTTGGCAGCTTAGAAGTAAGCGAAGAAACCAAAAAAAATCTTTGAATTATACAACTTAAAATTAACACATATCTACAATTGTTACTTATTAATTGTCTTATTAAAAATAACAAAATAACTGACAAGATTTCTGTCGGCTGAAATCGCAGTACCCATAAAAAGAAAAAAAACGAAATAAACAAAGTCAATGGTAAAAAATTACAATTATAAAACAAATTGCTTATATTGTTTTCATACTTAAATATAAATACTCAAATATATAATTTAACTTAAAATTTGAACGTAATTTCCAATTTTAGTCTACCTGATTATTATTTTATTCTGAATGACAATATAAAATGAAATTGAATTAAAAGCCAATAGCCGGTTCTCATATTGCATATTTCAACTGAAATTAATTGTTTTATAATACAAATATATTTTACCGAAATATCGTCACGGGGTAATTTATTTGTTAAATTGATTATGATATTTTCAATATATTTATAAAACATATCGTTTCATACCATTTCATTTGCATTAATTATTATAGTGTTAATAAAATTTATTATATTCCAAACGTAAATATTTAAATATAATAGTAATAATTTATTAGAAATGTGATACGTTTTAGTATAATTATAATTTATTACTTGGTTTCGTAATAAAAACCACAATAATTAATATAATATTTTGTAAGCAGAGATGTTAAACATTTTAACATTTTATTGGATTACCTGTGTTAGGACTTTGTTCTGGTACGTATGAATTCAAAACTCACTTTTGAATCTACCACCAAATATTATTTGTATTCCTGTGTTCCTGTTTTGAAGGTTGAGTGTACTAGTGTGTTAACACATACATTAACATCTTAGATGCCGCATTAACATAAAATAGAGAGCTTATTAGTACTTCATTTCATTGCCAGTAACCGTAACCGTAACAGCCTGTGAATGTCCCACTGCTGTGCTAAAGGACTCCTCTCCCTTTTTGAGGAGAAGGTTTGGAGCTTATTCCACCACGCTGCTCCAATGCCTGTTGGTGGAATACACACGTGGCAGAATTTCAGTGAAATTAGAGACATGCAGGTTTCCTCACGATGTTTTCCTTCACCGTAAAGCACGAGATGAATTATAATCACAAATTAAGCACATGAAAATTCAGTGGTGCTTGCCCGGGCCCACGATCATCGGTTAAGATTCACGCGTACTTACCACTGGGCCGTCTCGGCTCTTATTGCCAGTAATCTTACTTAAAAGGCCATTTTTTTTGTAGTTTTAGAATTGTTTTACATTAAAGCAGTGAAATGCAGTAATTATTTATCAACAATAAATGATATCATACATCATATACACATATGTATACATGCACACATACTATTTAAGCTTCCTGCCTAATGGTATGTATGTATACACCGCTTTAGCATTCGATACGAGTAAATGTTAGACGTTTACTCGATTTCAATTTGCTTCTTCCAATCAGGACGAAGTCAGCTCAGCGACAAATTGTATCCCCGCGTGCCAAAGGCGTAACATACTCGATTACAAATCAAAAAGCCATTCTACATACATACTTCTCTTTATTTTAAAATAAATTATTCTATATATATTTTTAAGCCCAATAAAATGTTATATTAATAAATTAAGACCAAATAAGTGAATGAGCCTTAGGAAATCCAAATTCATACAATATCGCAGTTCAGAAACTGAAATAAGAGCTTCCAGGGTTTCTCTTTGAATTGAGAGAAGGAATTTATAAAACAATTAGATATTTAAGTATTAAACAACAATGTTATTATTATTGATATATTTATAAAAAAATATATATATACGAAGATTAATAAGATGGTTCAATATCTATCCAAGTATATAATATATTAAATCTTTAATGTAAATACATTTTGTTAAGAAAATAAAGATATATAATCAACTTTTTTTATTTATATACAATAGAAGTAACTTATTATAGATCTAAAAGTTAGTACACAAATCACGACAGCGTTGAATGTTGACAAAAACGCTAGCAGATTTTTCTCGTTGAATCGCAATTCTGATTCTCTGTGCGAAATAAACCAACCTGTCACCAGTGGAAACAATAAGACGTGCTGTTATATCTTTTGGAAACGTCACACTAGTGCTACTATTTTTAAATTAAAGCTTTTATATATGGCTAATTTTAAAAATAGAAGCCTTATCATAACCAAAAACATAATCAAATAGGGGCATAATTTAATGTTGATAAACAAAGCGTTCCTCAAAACGGTAAACAGATTAAATTCTTACATCTGAACGCCTCTTTAAGTGTTCAACGTTTATTTAGGTACAACAACCTTGATTAGACCCGCTGGAATTTTATTCTGAAAAATAATTTCTTTTCCTAAAAATTCACCCCGAGTATAAACTTGAATCGCCCTCGTAATAGGGATCTGTTGTCTCTGTTAACAGCGGAGAATTTTTCTTTGAACGCTTTTACATACGACGATACGTTAACGACACGATTTTTAAAATCAAATTAAAAAATAAAAACGAAGTATTAATGAAATATTGAACTATGCGTAATAGATGTATTTGATAAGCTAAGAATTAAAATCAATGTATACTAAAGTATTTGACAATTTTATTGAAATTATTATAAAGGACTAGTTTGAGGGCCTTGAGTTTAGGCCATTTTCATACAGGTGTTTTAGCCATAAAACGTCACGCAGGCCAGTTCGTACAAAAGTCGTGGCCCGAAGTTGGTTGAGACTAGCGCAGGTCATAAAATCGTCGTCGCGTTTGGACTCTACTATCACTTAGCATCAGGTGGAGAAGAGTCATTTGCCTTCCCGGCAGATATAAAATAAATAAATAAATGAAGTCTAATGTCTGAAGGACTATGATAGGATACGAAGTAATTGAAGTATTTCTGTGGATGATGATGATAATAATCAGCACTAGCTCAGAGAAAAATTTGTTGCTTTTACATATGTATGCACATTTGATCAATATCTATAATTTTAATCCTATTATAATATTACATAAAAAGCGTAAACGTCACAGGGGTTATAAATATCCTCATCGCTGTACATGAGTTGACCGACGCCACGCATACAAATTTCGGCCTTAAGTGACAACAATCTCATAGAAATAAATCCAAAGCCGCTTGTGGCCCATTCTCATTTACATCTGCTTTTACGCAAACATCAATTTCAGATTCTTTTAGAAGTATAAACGTTTAATCTGCATTACTGCTTATGTTATCTAAATATAGGATTCGTTTATCTAAAAGAATTACAATTCAACGTACAAAGAGCGAGTTGGCAGGAATGTTTTTGTAAGCCTATTTTGATGTAAGCCATCTATTGGAGCGTCTTGGGAGTAAGACTCGTTTGCCGTAACGGCAAACGGCATGTCGTTCTCTTATGTCTTCTATATACAACCGCTCTCTAGTCTCCTGTGTGTGTATTGTATACTTTATTTCGTTGCTATATACTACTATAATAATAAGAAAAAAAAAATTTTTTTATATAAATGTAATGAAATAGGCGTTTGTCTTCCATCTCACCTGATGGAAAGTGTAGATGAAGACGAAGGTGGTACACGCCCATCCAAAAGAAACCTGTTCACTCTACTCTTAACGAAACCATCTTTATTTTTATCTTACTGTGTATTTATTTTTATACAGTTTTTATATAAACCCCAATTTTATACAGTGCTATATATTTTATGTGTCACGTAAAAGTACAATAACAAATAAACTAGTCAAGGCTACTCTGTTAGAAAAACCGAGACTCGCTGCAGAAATCGGTCGTAATATAAAGGAAGTGATATGCAACATTGATCATAATAATTATAACACTTCGCACAACTCCATACGTCGATTGTCAACGTTGCAAGAGTAAGCATACCCGTAAAACGTTGACGTTGTTTGACGTTGATTGACGTAGATGAAGTGAGCTCTTACAGAATAGCACTACTGAAATCATATACTCTTGGTTGATCTCGGCCACAGCGGCTATTCTCAAGACTCGCTTATTGAGCAGGAAGAGCCCTTCACTCCAATGATCTGCCTGCCAATCTGCCTTTTGTCACCTATCACAGCAAATTATGAAACTCGGTTCTACATTTGAACTATTTGATAGACGAAAACTAGAAAAAACCTAACATTGTTTTTCAACCGACCCGAGATTGAAGCTATTGATTGAGGGTCTGCATCTAACAAGCCACTAGACCAAAGAGGAGGTTTATATATTAAGGTGTGTTGTCTTTGTTAGTAACAACTAATTTTATCTTTTCTAAAATATTTTCGAATATAAATAAAACTGAGCTTATAAATATTTCTATCACATGATGCGTTTATTCGATTGATTTGAATAGATTTTAGTCAACCATTCACACTTTATAGGATTGAAAGAAATATTGTATAAATGCATATTAAGCCTCTTATTCAATATGCTCGTAGATAAATTCTTATCACAATTTATCGTGCAAATAATATCGATGTATGTTTTCACTGCTTACATGCTTGTATTACAATCAATTTGAAGAACGAGAACTGTGAACTGAATTTTCATGTGCTTAATTTGTGATTATAATCATGTGGTCGGTATATTCATGTGCTCAGTGACGAAGGGAAACAGGAAACTTGCATGTGTAGCCCAGTACTTGGTAGCCCAGTAGTGGGATATTAAAAGACCTTACATTACATATTAAATGATATACAAACGGATACGAAGCTCAACCATATTAGTAGAAAGACAGAAAATTTAATGAAATTCATTCTTAGAGAAATACTATTTTCTCAAAATGCTTCATGGCAGAGAATTAGACGAAACAAGCTACATATACACAAATAAGACTTAAAATCCCAGGTGCTTGCCGTGATCTGAACCGTCGCCCTTGAGCAAACTTTACGTGTATTACGGTCCCTTGGGATATCAAATAAAATCGTAGTAACGTATTACTTTGACGCTTCGGACTATTTCTATCCAAAAAGAAAATGTGTCAGATTTTCATATAGTCTAGCAGTATCTGATATTTATACAAGAACATGAAACCTTTGTCACGTTGATAGTCGAAATTCAAAGCGGGTGAAAATGCGAAGCATAGCTATTCATATAATAATATTATTTAATAAAACCTCCTTCGAAATGCGGTGCATGTTCTAGTATAAGTTGTATGGTTTAGTAGTTTTTTTTTTCAGTTAGGCTTTACAAAAAAAAACTTCTACTTCTTAATCTGTGTAGATATATGTGCATCAAAGAAGTAACGTGAATAATATGATTTTATTTATTACTTGTTTTTTGTTATAGCAATACTAAGTATTATCGTGTTGACGATATTAGGTATGGTTAATATTTTTTGTAGTGGCAAATGTCTATGGGCAATAATACTATCTATGTCTATTATAAATTTAAAAAAATTCAAGTTGTTGTAAACACTGAAATTATAAGCCAACCACTACTATATTGCAGTTCGTGCTCAGCTTGGGTTGTGAAGGATAATTAACTATCGAACATAAACCACCACATCAATTGTTTTACTGTGAAACAAAATAAACCTTTTTATCGTGAAATTTAAAACAAGTGTAACCAAGCAAGCAACCAATACATTCAACAAAACTAAAAATTTGCATCTAAAACTTGACCCTTAAACATCAATTAAAAACCGTTTTGATATCAATAATAATAATTAATTTATGTCGCTTTGAAAATTGTCTCTCAGTCGAGTTTTTCTTTCTAACCCGAGTAATCACCACAAAATTTTTATGTAAAGTGTTTATAATTCATCACGTGCTTTGCGGTAAAGAAAAACGTTGTAAAACCTGCATATTATGTATAATAAATTCAGCCACTTTTTTATATTAATTGTAGGCGGACGAGCATATCGGCCACCTGATGGTAAGTGGACACCAATTATGTATTGTAAAGAAATGTTAACTATTGCTTACATTGCCAATGCGCCACCAACCTTGGGAACTAAGATGTTATGTCCCTTGGGCCTGTAATTACACTAGCTCACTCACCCTTTAAACCGGAACACAACAATACCAAATACTACTATTTTGCGGTAGAATATCTGATGAGTAGTTGTTACCTGCCCAGACGAGCTTGCACAAATGTATACACCAACCCATAATAAAGCAGAATGGTAGATTAAAATCTTTTTCTCAATAAATGATGTGTTTTTTGCCCAGCTAGTAGGTAGGTAGGTCATTTCAGGGGTGTTTATTTCAATGTAAGTTCTAAAATAAATAAATGCATTAATAACAGTTTTATTTAAATAAATTATCGTTTTGAATTTTTGTGCAACGTTTCAATGAAAAAAGTATTAGCACAAAAAATTTCAAAAATCTTCTGTCACGTGTCAATTGCGAGTCTCAAACGAGAATAACAAAAAGAGCAAAACTCACAATACGAAATGAAAAGTCTGTGACACCATAAATATATTTTACATGATTCAGAAAAAAATATTTTATTAAACGATTATATTTTATATAAAAGTAATTTCAATAAACGATTACATTTATAGAAATTTACTATTTGATGAATAATTTATGGTTACGTCATATCTGACAACAACAAATTCGAAAAACTACAACATTATAAAGACTTGCATGTCAATGAGTGCAAAAATCCGTGTTGAAAAACACGATAAACTCGCCCTAAGTAAGACAAATACGTTACTTCCGATTCTTTTTGATCCAGATACTCAAACATTCAGGATTTGTGGGCTCGTGAGCGATGGCGGCATTACGTAGAGGAGACAAATTCGCATTAGTGGCGACATCCCTTGTGTCGAATGTTACACGGTTAGTACCGTTTACATCGCTCGGGAAATAAAATAGAATATGTAGCTGCTTTAAAGCTATCCAACTCGTTAATTCATTAACATGTAATTTAATTGGCGGAAAATAATTTAATTCCCAGTTCTTCTTGGTACAATCAACATTTCAATGTGGTGGCAATAAAACTGCCACAAGCCCTTCCACTAAGTAAATATAAATTATTTACTTAGTGGAAGGGCTTTGTGTAAGCTCGTCTGGCTAGTTATCACTCACTCATTAGATATTCTACCGCAAAACAGCTGTACTTGGTAATATTGTGTTCCGGTTTGAAGGGTGAGTGAGTCAGTGTAATACCAGGCACAAGGGACATAACATCTTAGTTCCCAAGATTGGTGGCGCATGGACAATGTAAGGCAAGGTGATCATTACATACATGCCTATGTCTATGCGCGGTCGCTACTGTCATGATGGTGGCCCATATGCCAGCCTGTCTACCAATATAAAATTTAAGAATACGGCAATCAATCAATCAATCAACAGCCAATCGTAGTCCACTGCTGAACATAGGCCTTTCCCAAGGTGCACCAAAGCTCCCGGTCCTCCGCCTTCCGCATCCAGTCGGTACCCGACACCTTATTAAGGTGACTGTAAAATGAAGTTTCTACAACGAAAGAAGCTGATGACCTTTAGATTCATATTGTTAATAATGTTACGACCACGTGTCGCGTATTTTATAAACCTATAATTTTAATAATACTATAGTAATACAATAAAACATAGTAATATAACATTAACATCAATATTAATGCAATATTAGTCGGACATTCAGGAATTTATATTCAAGTATTTCGTTACAATTGCTTCAAAATAATTAATATAGTTATGTTAGGTTAAATTAATTTGAAACTTATAAATGACTCGCATATTTTTATTTGTAATGAATTATCATATCATAAATGGTAATAGTTCATTAAACTTTTAATAAGAGTCGAAATAAAACATTTATATTATAATACATATAACTCTGTTTAGATTGTTTAACGACTTTAGTCGCCATGTTTTTTTTTACAGTTAATAGGCAAGCGCTTGACCGTTGACTTGCCTGATCTTAAGCATAGTCACGGACTAGGATGGAGCGCGCCTGCCCAGAAGGAACCCGTTTACCCTGGATTTGACACACCTACATTGTAACTATCTGGAAATATGGACTCAGGCAAAGCATTCCATAGTTTCGCAGTGCGAATAATAAATGTGGATTCAAAGCGCTTCGTACGTAGGCGGGGAAGTTCCACTGTGTACCTATGGCGCTTTGGTCGCGTTTGCCTGGCCGACCAATTTCTTCGGCCGACCGATTTTTTCAATATCTTCAACAATTATGGTTATATTTCAGCCAATATACATAGGTGAGCTAGTGTATGGCCACAAGGGACATAACATCTTAGTTCCCAAGGTTGGTGGCGCATTAACGATGTAAGCGACTTAAAATTTCTTACAATGCCAATATCTATGGCCTAGTTATTCTTTATATATATTATTTATTTTTCTCATATTATATTAGGGTTCTCGTTAAGCTAATTACTAATTAAAATATGGTTTCATTTTAAACACTATACGTAAACTTCCAATCGACGTTCAACCTCAGACACAACGTCAGCTGTCAGTATATATCACATCAGTACTCAACGAACGACGTCTCGATCACAACAATAGTCGATAAAGAATAATTGCGCGTTGTTGTTTTTTAATTATATATTTTGTTATTCATAATAATTAATAACGTGACCCAAAGCATTTCGCTTACGACATCAGTATCGTTTAAAGAAACCCCATCAGTATATTCCTATAGTATGATGCGACGTACGATGTGACACGCTGTACGCGTCCGACGGCGTTTATAGACGACCACAGATATTCATAACAATTGCGTTTTCTACTAAAACTTAATATAAAAAATGTATCGCTTGTTATTATTTACATTAATATTAAAATTAAGATTCTGGCAATGAACGTTGTACTAGATATCATAAACTTACTGTGCAGGTCAGTGTTCTTTTGGTGTTCATATTATCTTTCTTACAAACAATACCTATTTATCGTTGGATACAAACTATATTCTGAGACAACAGCAGATATAAAAGATTCACTTAAGATACAACTTAAAACTACATAGCTTAGAATCATTTTATAATTTAAAATGAATCAACCCGGCATTAATCATTATTTGTTAAAATATAGTCTTTCTTTGCAAAGAATTTCATCCTCGCCACGAATCGATTAATACATATTTTTATTTCCATTCTTTTATTTCTTATCTCTTTATTTGTTTTAAGAAACACTATGTACACAATTTGTTATATAAATATTAACACACATACATTTTACTTTATTGCAATAAAAGTAAACGATTTAAGTTATATCCAATATAATCTCCAAGCCAAGCACATATCCAAGCCTTTTATTTCTATTGAATCAAAGCGTATAATATTTCTTTTATTTCTGTTTTTCCTTATTTATATTTTCATAATGTCGTACGGTTTTTATATAATAATTATCACAGCAATCTAATTTAATTTGTGACAAAGAGTAATTACTCAGTTCCTTCCTCGTTAGAATTAAGCAAGCCCATTTAATTAATCTTGTAAAATGATATTTCTTTATATTTAATGTTATAAAACAACAGTGTTTTATTCATTATACATTCAGCGTCATGATTACATTTAAGTATATATCTCGAGCTCGGCGGTGGAGGAAAGCATCGTGAGAAAATCCACCTACGCGTTTGAAGTACCGTGAAGGAAATAGCTGCCAATCTTTTTCTTGAAAGGACAAACTGTGACATTTACAGACTATTCCTTTACCAAATCTAATTCAAGTTGGAATCGTCAATGGAATATTTATCACCGTTTCTATTAAAATATTAACATTTTATTATCATCTTCAAAGCAATCAATTGTAAATTCAAAACAGTTTGTTGTGAAATATTTGGAGGCGAAATTTTATTATAACACTAGAAACTTTTTTCAGATATTATCCTGTCAACTTAAGTTTACCATAATATAGTTTAAAAAAAAAACAATTAACTGTAGATTATTTTAAGCAAAGTCATAAAGTTTCGACAAAAGAGTTAAAAGGGTTCTGAATTACAAACAAAATGTTAAATAAGCTGGCGGATTTTGTTTCCCAAGTTATGAAAAGGATCAAACAAAACAAGGAGAGGGGTTATAATCTGGTGCTAACGCGGCCATAATTCAGTAAAGTGGCGCTTGGCTTGAACTTATAGGATTTGCACGAACAACTCCTCACACTTTGCCTTCCGATAAAGAGGTTCTCAAATAAAAGTTCTGCATTATAACCAATATTAAAATACTCACTTTTTATTTTTATTTTCATCATCATCATCATCATGAAAGATTTAAGATACTTAGATTAAATCAGACAATAGGATTAAGGCTTTAATTTTTTTTAGAATGAGCGAAAAAAATAATTAATTACTATTATGATTAATAAACTGTTTAAATAAAAGGTACGGCATATCAATATTAACCGCTTGCTTTCTAGTAAGTTGACTGTAGCGGCAGAACGCTGACTGGCTTAACCGCTAAAAGCATCTGACAAATTGTTCCGTTTTAAAAGCCACCGAGCTTAAAGACACGCTGGGGAAGCATACATCAGCCATCTTGGCATGGTTCAGCTGCAGAGTAAATAATGTTGCAAGTCAACGTTAGAAAGGTAAGCTATTAGAATGCATACATGTTTAAACATTCGCAATGTCGTATTCTTAAGTGTGCTTGTAACATTTTTTGTTTTAGAATAGCAAATATGCAAATGGAACGCCCGTTTGTAAGTGATTATAACCAGTCATAAAGTAACAACCCGTTAATTTCCCAATGCTGAGCAAAATCTTTTGGTGAAGCCTTTGAGCTTAAAGTACGACGTTGTTGACGTGTTGTTTTGTTTAAGTAAAAACTAATTAAATTTGAAATTCGAATGACATAGGTTATCTCATGGACGGTATTCTCGGTATGAAAACTACCTCTCCCAAAATAAATCTGTAGGAATTGCGGGTCATGTTGAGGTACAGCTTCAAGAGTACCATTTAAGTAGCTAAACAATTATGTGTCTTCTTCATTCGAATGTCAAATCAACAATAACGATCAAAAAAATCAATAATGACTGTGATTAGTTTTATTTCTTACATCCCCCATCATCATAAAATACATCAACTGCCAAATGTTCAAATTTATAAACCGTGTGTTTTAGGCTCTGCGTTGATGAATCAGTCAGCACAAGTCATTATATGTGTGTCGATAACAACAAAAATACAGATGTTTTTATAGTCTTTGATTAACTAAACGGAACCTTGAAATTATTCTTATAATAATTCAGTTATTTCAATATGTAATTTTTACCCGTTTCAAAGATTAGCCGGGACAAACAGACAAAAATTTTAAAAATGCTTATTTTGGTTTTGGTGAATCGCAAATAACCATATAAACTTTAAAAGAGGCAGTTATTTTGAAATCAAAGACAGGCACTATATATTTCTATATGTATAGATAATATCAAATTTAAAGGCCTTGCCACACTTATCTCACTAATGGCACCAACTAGTGTGCCGCCAGGAACGATAGCCCTCGTTACGGTTTGAATATTCTTACACTAACTACGGGTACAACTAAATTTTCCATTTACTTTAAGTACATACTTGTAGTTTTAAAAGTACAAACTCTGTAAATAAGTTCTTCAATAAAAAATCCAATTGTATTTTCACAGACATTAATATTTTTTTGTACGTAACGTTAGCAATGCAATCTGTGCAAACAACAAAAAATATATTTTAATAAATAAAATTATATTGGAATTTATATCCAAAAATACCATTAATTAACAGCTCTGTTTAAAACGAATTTAATCTATAGACATTGTTGAACGTCAATTGACACGAGCGCCTCGCACAATGACGTGACCTCCTCCCTTACATGTGTATTAATAATGAACTTTGAATATACCGCGCGGTGGCTGATACGTACATTGCTATTGGGAATACGACGAAAATGTTTTATGTCCAATAAAAATATGCCGAGTTGGCCCGGTAGATAAAAAACGTAGATATAACCGGAAATCTGGCGTTCAAATATAATATTTTTCTTTCTATAAAGTTTACAAAAAATGTTTCAAGAACAGGCTATTAACCGTATGTGTACTGTCCTGTAAATCGTAGCAAGGTATCCACGACACAAGCTTGCTCAGTATGGATGCCATCGGAAATACAATTATGATATCGTTTCAGCAAACAACCCAGCTATTGTATCAAGTGTGTAATATTTTTGCTGCAAAATAAACTATTTTGATTTTGGAAACCGAAACATCCGAATCCGAACATACTCTACTGAGTTTTCATGTGTAATCTCGTGATGGAACGAACGAACGTGGTGACGGATATCAGCGTGTGGTAAGGAAATGTTGAAATGAAGGAAATATATATCAACACACAATGCAACAACGTGGTCTTTATAAAGCTTTGACGCGTTAACCAGCCGTTTCTATACATCAAAATTGTGTTATTTACAGGAGAGCATTAAGATACTTTTGTACGACAGAATAATACTTTTTATTAGTTTTATAAAATAACGTCACTTAAGAGGTATAAATCAAAACTGCTTTTATTTGACTTTGTAAGGATAAATGCAGTTCAAAATTTAAAATTAGATATTAAATCATATTATATATCCAAGGGTTGTGCTTAATCATAAATACTGAAGGATGTCGCGCCAAGGGTCTTGTAAAGGACGCGCGGGTGAAATCTGAAATTTGCTGAAATTTGCTTAAAATCCAAATAAATCATGTATAAAAATAAATTGTAACATACTGTTTGCAGTATATTTATTTGATGTATAAAAACATATGTAAATAAGTAACAAGCGAGCTACCAATTTTATTTGCCTTTTCTCATGGTTAATAATCAACATTCCGGTCCAGCGGCGCCGGCGTGCTACGGTAGAACTTTTTGATAGACTTGTATTTTTAAAAGTGTTTGTTACATAATGTGATTTAATTTGATTCGTTGCATGAGACATAACACAACCTCATACGAGATGAATTAAAAAAAAAACACTTCAAAGTATATCAATTATTATCATGGTGATAATTTAAACGATAGAGAAGTTGGCACTAAAGCCAAACAATTGCAAGTTACGAAATAATGTACATTCAAAATTCCTCTAATAATATATTATATGCACACAAACATACATAATTATTGGCCAGTTTTCATGGTGTTTAGTCAAGTGGTGTCAAAGTCTATTAATCTCAATCAGATATACCATTTTATATCACTTACATTGAATAGAATTCTTTTTAATGAATTTATTGATGGCATACTATTAATTTCTTGTTACTGTATATTAATTTATATGTTTAACATATTTCATATAGATGGTGTTAGTTGTATCTTAAATTAGGCTATTGTTGGGCCGTCTTAATATAATTGTGTTTTAGTTAATATCAATTAGTGTATAATCAATTTGTGTTTATAATTTATCTCGCGCTTGACGTTGAAGGAAAACATCGTGAGGAAACTTGCATGTGTCCAATTTCACTGAAATTCTTCCACATGTGTATTCCACCAACCCGCATTGAAGCAGCGTGGTGGAAAAAGCTATAAACCTTCTCCTCAAAAAAGGAGACGAGGAGGAGGAGCAGTGGGATATTCACAGGTTGTTATGTTTATTAATGTTAATGCTTATATCAATTAAAACTTCCAATATATTATATTCAAGTTGTAGCACATTCCTGGCTCCAAATTGGTTCACCTCTGTGAATAAATCTATAAAGATTGTGTGCAAAGACCAAAATTAAAAAGCGAATTATATTTATTTTATTTTTATCTCGATTTGAATTTCATACTAATTCTTCATTACTTTATTGATTTTATTGGTGAGGTTAAAGCCCTGCATAGTGTGGGTAACACTTTAAATGTGGCTAGACGTAATTACGTACGGTGTCTGTATTGTTTTACGCTCCAGACTTCTAAGGATAAATAGAAAAACCTTAAATAGAGTATAATACGACTAAGTTAAATAGAACCGAGATGGTCCAGTGGTTAGAATAGTTGAATCACAACCGTATATAACGGGTTAATAATAATAACAAATTATATATGTAAAGTATATACAGATAAAGATAGTGATAAATCCCTCTACATTTTATGTGTTTGATGAATATTATTTATGCTGTGTAAAATTGCCTAAAATATATGTATAGAGTTAAGTGATCGTATCATGATGGTCTAGTTTTACTTATGTAAATTATGGAACTTTCAATAATAAAATCAATATCAGTAGCAACCTATAAATAGCCCACTGCTGGAAGGACGTAGCCCTCCTCTTCTTTTTGAAGAGAAAGTTTGGAGCACGCTGCTCTAAAGCGAGTCACTGGATACATGAGAGATGTCCTTAACCGCCACATGTAGGCTTTGTCACGAAATTTTCCTTCACGAAAACTTCGCCGAGCACGAGATGAACTATAAACACAATATAAGCACATGAACTTTAAGAGCTTTGCCCGGATTTGAACTCTGAATCATCATTTAAGATTCACACCTTGTAACCATAGGGCCATTCTTCTTATTACGTATTAATAATATTAATAAAATAAATTTATCTATACATAATATTTTTAAAAGAAAACAATATAAGATCTATCACTATCTACTTGTTTCAACTTGAGCGGATCTTTTAAGCGAATAGCTAAATGATAAGCCATATCCACATAACTTATTTACCGACTCAACTCTGAGATAGGTTTACTCGTAACACTATTTATTTTACTTAGAGGAAATATTTATATGTTTCACGGTAGCATCAAAACAAGTTCTTTGTAAATTTAGATAGATAGATATATAGAACACTTTATCTTTATGAGATATAGATTGCGTTATGAAGATAAATGTAAACCAAATAATAGAAGAAAAAAGTCTCTTTTTTATTTGATTAAGCGACTTCAAAAATTAGACTCCATATAGTAAATGTAAGTGGCCTTTATTTTTACCAGATATATGAATAATTGGGTTTTTCTGTAAAAAAATTCTCAGTTGTATCCATAATCATAGTCTAATAAATTAATTACATAAATTGGAAGTGTGTATAATCCCGTGCTTTGAAGCACGCAAATCCGTTGCGCCTTGGCCTAAACTCTTGTCGATCGTGTCAGGCTGATGTTCCATCGGATTATGAGAGTGTGAATAGAGAGTGTATCTGTATTTGAGTACACACACGTGTACTATATCGTGACTATAATATGTCCTGCGCAGTTGGCTCTCTCTTCTCTCTTAAGTCCTCCGTTATATAACTATTTCACATTCGAAAGAAAAATATAAAGCATCTTACTAATTACCATTTATATAACATTTATTGTGTGAAGCTGTTTGTCTAAAAACCTAAAAAAGTATCCCTAAATATTTACAATACCTAATCAGTTACTTTTGGATTTAATGATAATATTTATAATAATATTGACGTTAAGGCGTTAATTAAGGTTAGGTTATCTTAATTAATGTTATAACCAAAATCAAAATACACTTCATTTGCCTTTATAAACAAAAAAATATGTCTTATTTCTTATTGATTTTTAACTCAAAGTAAAATTTTTTAGTCAAAGTAAAAAATAGCGTCGAAATTTTATATAGCGAATAAGGAGTTGTTTTTTTTTAAAGTACTGTGATTCATTATTTCTTAATAACTTGTCGTTGACCGATAAGATTCCCTATTAAAATAATATCAGAATCTGACTTACATTTTAAAGTTTTTAAGACATCTGCCGCTTTACTTTCTGGTCGCCGCGATAAGTTCGTTTCGCGTAAATAAATAAAGACTAAAACTACCACGGAACTTGACGAACTTCATCCTCTATTTAACCCCTTAGGGGACGATTTCCTAAAAAGTACTTTTCAACTGACTTTTATATGTAACAATCATCTGAACGAAACCATCTAGACTTCGAGCTTGAAAATTTACTATACATTTTTTAATTCACTATTTACCCTATTTACTTGTTGGTAGAGCTTATGCAAGCACTTCTGACATAGCACCAAGTCATCAGATATTCTACCGCCAAACAGCAATACTTAGTATTGTTGTGTTCCGACTTAAAGTGTGAGTGAGTCAGTGTATCTACAGGCACAAGGGTCATAACAAATTAGTACACAATATTGATGGCGCATTATCATGTATAAATTAGGAATGATTGATATATTCTACAGCGCCAATGTATATAGGCATTGGTGACCAACTACAGTGAAGTGGCCCATTTGTGAGTCCACTTTTTTTTTTTATAGGAAGCCAACACAATGTACAATGTTTTTACATGTCTGTCACATAAAATAACAATTCCAAATAATGACACTTATTAACACTATACATCGCAATTATAGGCTAACTCGTAATGCAATTTCACATTTTCAGCTTCGTTCACTCCAACGTAACATTTTTAAAGATATCGCGTAAACAACACGTATACAAATAAATTAAGGAAGAATAAAGAAATATATTTTATAAAATAAATAAATAAACAAATAAATAAAAACAAACATTTTATAGATTGCTAATACAACTTGATTAAAATAAACACAAGATTGAGCCCTCATTGATTGATTGATTACGTCAATGCAAACTATCTCAATTTGTCTGAAGATCAGATTAATGAACTTGAGATACTTCATAACATCAGCATCCAGTTCATATTTAGTTCGTGCAAGTTTAACCACTTATCTCAATTTCGATCTCATCTCGAATAACCTTCCTCTTTGTCGGAATCTACATACACTTTCTCTTGTGTATTTTTATTAATTTAAATCAACGCCTGATTAATTCGGAAATTATAGTAAGTTCCTCAGACACTCCAACAAACCAACTCTTCGTAAATCGAGTATTTGATGGTGACGTCACTGTTTTCAAACGGGTAATATTGGGTCATTAAAAAATGACAATGATTATGAAGTAACCTTATGATCATGATCCTCCTTCTTCGAATTGACTTACTAGTTGTTTAACTGTATCAGTCACAAATGCCTGAGATTTTTAAAGCCTTGTATTTTCCAAACTATCTCTAGTACACTATTGCTAAGCAACATTGTTATAATTTAACTAATATTTTGTCCTTATCCCTGATAATATAAAAGAAGGTCTTAATTACGTCAGATGTGTTTTTTTATATATAAAATCAGTAGGTGGATAAGCAAATGGATCACCTTGGGAACTAAGATGGTATGTCTTTTGTTCCTGTAGTTATACTAGCTCACTCATACTACAATACTAAGTATAGATGTTTTGTGGAATAATATGTGAGAAGTGGGTGATACCCAAACGGGCTTGTACGAATACCTACTAGAAAGTATAAATATGATCAAGGTATGGAAGTAATTCTAGTTCGGTTCTAGTCAATTAAAAGCGGCAACGCGCTAGATTTTAGCCAGTGAACAACTAAGGTTCTCCGTGCGCCAAATAGAAAACTAATTAATCGCAGTCAACGTGTTAAATGAGTTTTTGTTATGTATTATAGAATACATAATTATATATATTACGAAATACTTCTATATACATGACATTAACAATTACGATAGAATTATAAATAGAATAGTATTGGTGTTAATGTTTTAAGTAAAGTTTTTGTGGTTATAAGGTTTTGTAAAAGCAACATTAAATCAAATCCAACCTATCTAGTTTTCTAGTATTAAATGTTTTTGAGGCTAATATGTTTCCATTTAAACATGAAATTCTTAGCTATGTTATTCCTAACATTTATATAAAATTACTTAACAATGCAAATTATTCTTTTTTTATGATGACTTGTATTTGCTGACTCCCAACTTAAATTTAGGAAAGTATTCCTAAATTTAAGTAGTAATTTAGTAATTTACTAAACGGAACATATAAAGTGTTTTTTTTATTACTGAAATTTTATTTACTCTTGCTTAATATAATAAAATATTTTATTGCCAATATGATAATGCGAATTCGGTGTTACTTGAAATTGAGGCACCATCTACGGTTGTACAAAATTTGTT
The DNA here is from genome assembly GCA_905147175.2 of Nymphalis urticae. Lineage (NCBI taxonomy): Eukaryota > Metazoa > Arthropoda > Insecta > Lepidoptera > Nymphalidae > Nymphalis > Nymphalis urticae. The sequence goes on from LR989991.1 coordinate 11,830,340, forward strand.
ATGTACCTATTTCACATTGTTTTCCATGTGTGCTTGGTTGGTGGCATTTCAAATAAATAAATAACTAAGAATATTGACTTTATTGTCACTTTTTTGAGAAAAAAATAAATGAATATTAATATTTCATTAATTCATGATTGCTATCAGACTAAACTGTATATTTATAAACCGCTATTGTAAAGTTTCACCTGGACCAGTAAATTAAATAAGTAGTAGATAATAGTTTATTTATTACTATTATTATTATTTTTTGTTATTATTATTATTATTATTATTATTATTAAAGTAGTTGATAAATCAAATGTTTTCTCATATTTACCAAATAATTGTCTCAATATTTACAATGTAAAAAAAACATCAGTCAATTGACATAGTTAGCAAAGCTACAAATTAAAAATAAATAATAATAACAAGAGCAAACAATTTAGATCACATTTGTAACTTTCAATTTGATTAAAATAAACCATTTACGTTTCATGTTCGTACACGAAATTAATTATAATTTAAAAGTTTTAATAAGTATTTAGAACTGATTACATTAAATTGTATGATTGTGTAAAACATGAGTAGGCAGATTTTTAATTACTTTATAATTTTGGTTTACATTAAATAACATTCGAAAAAACTTTCTTTATTTAATGAAAAACAAACAAACGATGTTATTATAATGTTTAAATTCATTTTAAATTTTATTTTTCAAATATTGTAGAACATGAGTTTCAAGAAATATTGATAAGAAATAAAGTTCTGATTTATGAAAGATTCTTATCGGTGTGGCCAGTTTTTTTTATGTCAGTTCAAGCTAAGCTTGTAAGAATTTTAATTGTCATTTACAAGTCATTTACTTCAGCTAATTAAATATTATAATATTTTAAGCAACAAAACATCAACAAACAACACACAACAAACAACAAAAAAAGTCGAAACTCATTTACTTCAACTATAAAATTCATTCAAAATCAAAGTACTCAGTGGAGTAGATTCTTATATACCTATAAATACATATATGTCATGTTACAGGATTAAATTGATTGTAAGGTCAAAAAGAACCGTCAAGACTCATAATACAAGCTCTTTCCAAACTTAAATACTCATCTATGTACTTTTTAAAAACAATAATAATAATCCTTTAACACTAATTAAATATACTTCCCGTCTAATACGAAATACAGCTTGTCATAAGCCGGTCAGCTAATTGTAATTCATCCAGTGTTGAACTTTTGTAAAGTTAAATTAAGATCGCTTGGTACCGGCTCCTACCGCCGTTATACAGCGAGAGAAATTAGTATCCTATTGTAAGCAGGGAATCGTTTAAAAGTTGAAATATTTTAAAATGTTTCATGGAATATTTGAAAAGTTTAATTAAAATTTAAGTCAGGAATGAGGTAAATAAAACAGTTTTCGAACCAAAATAATCAGACAGAGTTGAGTAAAAGCGAAACGTTGTCCGTGGATTTTGAAACAATGGGACAGAGCTATTGTATATTTCGCGAATGATTTGATGAAATGATTTATGAATTGTCGTTATTTAAATTTGTTATAAAATATTTATTTTATCACGAGATTTCAAATAAATATAGTGAAATAATTTAGCTTAAAAATAAGTTGATAATGTCATAAGTGTTGAACTGTCTCGTCCAGGCAAACAAAAGATGATAGGATTCAAGCCAACATAAGTGTGTGTATTTATATATAAGTACATAAAATTACTAATTAAAATAATTTATAACTAAAAACAAAACATAAACAATAAGTTATATATATAAGGTATCTATATATATATTGATATGCTTATATATATATACCTACAAATAAGATAAATAAGTTATAATTGTTATTGTTCCAAAAACATAATTGGCTAGCTGTACGCGTAGAGAGTAATCATTAATGATATATTTTAAAAAACAATTCGTATTTGCCTCTGCGAATTTGTTGTTGTTTCATGTTTTGACATATTTAAGTAAGGCCCTCCAGACCGATTTTAGTCTCAACGGGCAATTCCAAGAGAGAATAACCAACTGCGTAGTAGATAGTATAATGTACAAGTGTGTGTCCGAACACAGGTGCACTCTATTTCCTAACTTTACTCTAATCCGACACGACCGGAAAGAGTTCAGGTACAGGTCCAACAGCTTTACGTGCTTTCCTAACCAGGGGAGTGTACACACTTCCAACTTCCAAAACAACCCTGGGCTGCTACTGAAAATATTCTGACGGAAAACCCAAGAACTTTAGCCCGACCTGGGAATTGAACCCAGGACTTCCGGGTTAGCGGACTTACATCCAGCCACTAGACCAACGAGGCAGTCATTTGTTTGACATATATATATATTCAAATTATGGTATATCCAGATTTTCAGAATTCCCAATAAGCAACAACATTATAATATAATATGAGCCAGCAATATATTCACATTCACCATAACTTGCATGTATTTGTATGTAAATGGACAACAAAAGAACATTCTTCCGAATACCTAAATTAAAATTTGATTAAATTATTCCAAAGCAACAATGTATGCAGGTATGCCACAGTATGAATCGTAGTGCACAACCATTGCATTCTTGAAAACTATGCAGAGAATCTTCAATACGAATCGTATTTGAATACGTAATAGTGTGTTCGAAAATTTGATATTCAAAGCATTGCATTGTTTGATGCTTTTGTATTGCAATTTTTATTTGTAAACACACATCGTTTCCAGTAAATAATACAAATACATTTTTTAACAAAATCCACTTCTATCGAATACAATACATAATAGGGTCAAATAGATAAAAATGTTTATTTTGTATTCTAGACGTTACAATACAATACAATTATAATTACTCTTCATAATAATTATGATGAAGAGCTTCTTTGTTCGAAGCTTATGATTTTTTCTAACTTATAGCGGGACGTTCAGTAAGTAAATTACATAATTTCATGTGATTTTATTACTGTCTCATTGGATTATAGGAACATGTTTCAACGCACACACTTGATCACTGGGTACTTGACTATTCTCGATTAAGAATGGCCGCCATGATCGAAATCATGAAAATAACAAAGACTATACCTGTATGTGTGTGTGTGTGGGTGTGTGTGAGTATGTGTGTGTGTGTGTGTGTGTGTGTGTGTGTGTGTGTGTGTGTGTATGTGTACATCATAGAGGACAAAAGTCTTGAGTTTATATCCGAGCAATAAGTTTGTGTTATAATTATTTTGTTGTAGTCGCTGAGAAAAAAGAACAACATTAAAAACCTACATGTTTCAAAAGCAATAACGTGTGTATAACTAACCCCACTTTAATCGACTATTCAATGTGTTACCACTATACATAGTAGTGATATAACGAATTCTTAACATTAGAAGCATTTACAAAAGCTTATTTGATTACCTTCTATATGAATACTCTGGGTTTTCTCATATTCAAACTTCGCTAATGTTAAAAAAACAAAATTAATGATGTTGCTATGTGCAAAGCGCGTCACTATTTCACGTTCCTTAAAACTCACTTTTTTGCTATTTAAATTCAAGCGTTTTTATCTTTCATAAGATTTATTGCAACAGTTTGCTATGAAACTTGCTATTCTCGAAGTGCTACTTTACAAACGGATTCATCTACATTGTTTTATTATAAAAAGAATGTTTTAATCGTGGCACTTGAAATAATGGTACCAGTTTTTCCTCTCGCGTCTTGGATTTAGAAAAATGTTGGATACTTAAATTATATCGATAAATAAGAGATAAATAACAATAGAACAGAATTATCTTTAAAAAGAAACAGCTTTTAATTTAAATATTGTTTCCGACTAGAGATATAGAGATATATAGCCCAGTGGATATAGTCTTTTGACCGAAGGTTTCAGGGAAAGAAATTCAAATCAGGGAAAGCAGAACTGAGTTTTATATAGTTAATTAATATTAACTTAATACTTAATTAATCTCGTGCGCTACAGAAACCTGCAAGTGCTGGACAATGCTGTCACATGTATAAGTTGTAAGACCATAAGGATAAGAGACCTCAAGTAGCAGTAACAGCCTGTTAATGTCCCACTGCAGGGCTAAGGCCTCCTCTCCCTTTTGAAGAGAAGGTTTGGAGCTTTGATTGATTGTATTATTAATGTCCTTACAACCCATGTCGGTTCTTTAAATTTGACCGCACTCGAACGAAACTTGGACAGAATGTTCCAATATCATTCGTGATCGCGGTAAAATAATAATTGTGTAAAAAACACAGTAACACTGACATTGGTTGCGATGGGCTCTCATCGTTCATGAAAAAATGTGATGTTTCGTTTAGTATAAACTGTTAATTTGCTTAAACACTTAATAAGTTACTATCTTTTGTTTTTGTTTTTGTTCTGTATTTAAATATTTTTATTTTCTGTTTTTATTTTATTTTTGATTTGTATATAATATTTTGTAATTGTGTTTGTGAATGTTGTCTTCTCCTGTAATCGGTTGTGCATAGTTAGTTTTAAGTTAATGTAAAAAGTTATTTGAATGTGTGTTATGTACAACTGTTGGAGATCCAAATAAATATTATTTGAAATGGTGCAAATATGTTCGAAAATTATACACGAATTAAGCAAAATAAATTGTCTCGCTTAGAGTTCGCAATATTAATTAATATGATTTTTTGTATTTATTGTATTATATAGTTTATGTATATTTTTAAGACGTAATGTGATTTTTGTAGTAAATCGATATCAAGCCATCGCGATTTCAAATATAGGCACAAGTCCTCGTGTCTTTTCGTCAGTCTATCATAGACCATTTTGTATGTATTGGAATTTAGAACTGCACTGCTGTTTTTAGCAGTAAGAACTCACTTTATTACTATACTATATATTGCTGTTTGGCGGTAGAATATCTGATGAATGGCACCTACCCTACCACTAGTCCTACCACCAAGTACTCCACGTAGCATATCAAGTGGAAGGGAAGTATAATAGTATTGAAAATTATATTTTTTACGATGTTAAATTGTCTTGCTTAAACAGTAATAGTAATCATAAATAGAAATATATAAATATTTCGCCTTTCTCCAATAAATACTGAATAAAAACAAATTGATACAAGGCTTCCTTATTTCCAGGAATATTTCAAAATTGATAGGAATATCTCAACAGAAATGCTTAAAAAATTCCAAAGAAGAACGGATTAGCGAGCACTTTGCAGTCGTTTTTAAAGGTTAGTAAAATGATAGTTGTTTTCTTCGAAGCTAAAAAGCCTAAGAAAATATGTTTACAAGTTTAACAAACTCCCGTTTATAGTGCTTTGGTCCTGAGGCGAGCCTTTATTGAACGTAAACAACAGTTTACAATTTACAAAAGAATTCTGTATTTTGCTGTATTTTGATACGAACAATATTCCTGTAGAGAATTCGTATAATCCGTATGTTATATGAGAAGATACTAAACATATTTATTAATTTATTTATATAAATTTTTATATATTATATATATCCAATTTAAATAATTTAGTACATTTTTATAGGTTTTATTATAGGTACACGATAACACATACTACATAATACATGTGTGATCATGTTTTATGTAGTGTTCTTGTTTCACTTATTATAAAATTAAATCCGCTAACCTGCATCAGAGCAGCATCGCGGAATAAGCTCCAAGCCTCACCTCAAAAGGAGAACAGGCATTATCCAAGCAGTGGGACATTTAAATTCTGTTAGTTTGTTTTATCATGAAAAAAAAATTAAATATTAAATTATTTTAAATATAATTTATTATATGTATATCACGGTATATACCATTATGTATATATATGTGTGTGTGTGTGTGTGTGTGCACAGTGATTAAGTCGATCAAATTGTTAAAGCTAAAACTCTTTGAAGAATTTTATAAAAGTAATATAATAGAAACGCACAAACATTCACAGCAACGTGTCCATTATGTATTTGAAATGATAGTTACATACATTTCAAAAATGAAATATCAAATGATTGTATTCAATTGAATGGAATGTCCTTTCAAATCGTTCACAATGATAACCGATAATTGGCTCCATGTTCACTATTGTAACCGAGAAAACAGCGTTTTCTGTACCTTTTGAAATCCGGGCTCTACGACTTGTAAAGGAAAATGTCTCTTGAAAAAGATTCCTAGAATTTCATATCAGCCTACTTTCTGACTGTGATTCATTCCATTATAAGCACATAATACGGAATCTAATTTGTCTCATATTTTAATCTTTTTCACAAAATACTATTTATTCAATTCTTTAATCGTTATGTTACAGGATTAAATTGAATTCAAATAACATGTTACACAATTACGGCCATTTAATATCAGATTTATCTCTTTCTTTCATCATTGTCTTCTCATTTGAAAGACGAAGACATATAACTTAACTAACTAATCATCGCCTGAAAAACATAAAAAAGTAAAGTATTATATTACAAAATGCACTATTATTAAAACACACAATTTATAAAAAAATATCAATAAGCAAATACTACATCGTATACAAAATTGTGTATTTAATTCCATATCTGAGGAACAGAGAACTCAAAACGATTCGGAAATTTCATACGTCGTTTCGTACGTCAGAAATTTACAACCGGGTATGTAAGTCGATGTTCAAGTTTTTGCAATTGAGTCCATTTACAATTTTTATATAGTTAACATCAGCGAACGAAACGCATAACTGCTTGCCCATACATTTACTTTCGGCGGCTACTGTACACTACGTGTCGCGGACTCTGATTGGCTACTTAGAAAAACCGTAGTGTGAACGTAAAAATCTATTTTATTTATAAATTAAATATTTTTAAGTAAAGTTAAATTAAACAGAAAAAAATAAGGGTTAGATTTCTACTTCATATTTATATTGTAAAGATGTGTACACAAGCTTTAATTTTCTATTTTGCCTTTGCTTCGTTGTTGTTTTTAGCTTTTTTAGCAAATAATTCATTATTATTTATCGAGCATGTAATGTTTGCTTTTAAATGATTTTACGAAATATTCGAATGTATTCTAATTTTAAAAATTACCTAGCGAAAAATCTCTGTCAAACCCTAAATATCTTATTATATAAAGTACTTATCGCAATGTTTCTCAGAAATATATCATTCGTAATTTGGTCGACCCTTTAAACGTGTACCCGAATATCTGATATGATACACTGAAACAAATATTACCTGAATTATTTTCCAGAACACGCAATATTTTACTTTCACCTCACAAGATACAGCTTGTCAGAGTCAGTACCCACTCATTAGAATTCAGACAATGTAGGAAACTCCTAAAGGTTTCCAAAAGTTAAATTGAGACCACTTTTAGCTGTCGCTATTTGTAATTTATAAAAATCAAATTACGTAAAGTCTAAAATGTTTTATTTTAACGAATACTTAATATGCTAAAAATCATATAAACTTAAGTATTGCTTAATATCGTTTTATAAATTGTTTTTTTTTTGACTCCATATACCACAATAAATCAGCTAAAGTCTATATTATCTATTGATTTAAATATGTATATTGAACAGAAAGGTCACGCGATTCATAACCGATGATCGCAGGTTCAAACCCAGGCAAACACTAAAATTCATGCTCTTAATTTGTTTTTGTACTATATCTCTCTGCGGTGAAGGATTATATCGCGTGGAAACTTGCATGTGTCGAATGAAAATCTGTAGCATGTATATTCAACAAACATTGGAGTAGCGTGACGAAAAATGCTCCAAGCACCTCTAAAGAAACGGGCCGTTGCCCATCAGTGATACTGTTACTTTACTTACATAACTACATACTGTATTCTTTATTTATTGTACACTGTAATCACTGTATGGAATTGCACTGGCGTCTAAGACACGGGTCTTCCATGTTTCGGGTGCCATCTATGAATGGATGTAAAAAAACTATTTCAATAAAGATTCTTACTATTTTTATAAACGAAAACCTTGTAAGTTGCATGTAGCTGAGAGTTTCTATTGTTAAAACAAGCTCACATCACGATACCCGTATTAAAACTATACAATGGGCCGTTATATTGTTCGTCCACTTGCAACATGCCAGTCATTGTATGGGCAATCAATAAGTTCACTATTCGTTGGTTACCGAAGCGCTTTATATCGAGAAACGACATTGCTATGGCAATTTACCTTTTCCAGTTATATTAAGCACTGCATAATTATTTGATACTATTCAATAGTAAGATATACGATACTTCGATACTACTATATTACTATATATATATCGGGCTTTTCTGTCGAAAAATTCCGCCCGGAGTCTGGAAGTTGGAAGTGTACACTCCCGTGCTTCAGAAAGCACGTAAAGCCGTTGGTCCTGCGCGTGAACTCTTTCCGGTCGTATCGGATTGCCGTCCCATCGGATTATGAGAGTTAGGGAATAGAGTGCACCTGTGTTTGCGCACACACTTGTGCTCTATAATATCTCCTGCGTAGTTGGCTAATCTCCCTTGAGATAGGCCGCCGTGGCCGAAATCGGTCTGGAGAACATTATTATATGTATTTTTTATATTAACATAAAAAATCTTGGTGGAAGGTTTGTAGAGCAATCGTCTAGCCATGTACCATCCGTTCAACAGTTAATATAAATACCAAACAGCAATAATTTGGATTGTTGTGTTTTGGTTCATTCTTTGAGTGAGCCAGAATACAGAAACAAAGGATATGATATTTTAGTTTATTTCAGATAGATACAAAAAAGCACACGATGTATCGCAGTCTACGCAGAGATGTCGCTGCCAACTATAAAAATATTAAAAAACAATTGAATCACTTTACAAACTATTTATAATAGTTTTTCATTATTAGCCTTAGTAGACAACACTAAATTCTACTTCATATATAGCAGTTACAAAGGCGTAGCTACATGCATCAAAGAAAACTATAATTCTAATCTTGATGAATCGTATTTCAACCTACCAAGCCGTAATAAATGCGATATCAGTAAACATTTCATATTTTCCCGAGTCGCAAGACAATCGAGAGCGTTTCAAATACGATTCGTATTTGAATACGTAATATAAAACGTCTAGTGTTCAATGCATTGCTATGCATCTCATAGATCGCAATTCTGTTAAGCAAATACGACGACCAAATGAAACAAATATATTTTTGAATTGGAATACTTACTGTAACTGTAAAAGTTAATAAATTTATTGTGGAATAAAATCGATAAAATCTAAAACGACGATGTTTTCCTGGCCGATTTCAGCCAGCCAGATTTCCCAACTACATAAGACATATAACAGTGCACAAGTGTGTGCGCAAACACAGATGCACTCTCTATTCCAAAATAATCCGATGCGTTCTGCATTCCAGACTGCTACTGAGAATTTTTTGACTGAAAAACTTTTTATCGGCCGACCTGGGCTTTGAACCCAAGGTCTCGAGATCTGCGGCCTTATAGCCAATAGACCAACGAGGCAGTCGAGTTCTCTTTTCAAGTAGAATAACTTTTCTTGCATCGTATAGGTAACAGTATATAAGATTATTATATGTAGTAGTATATATAGGTAACGAATTAAATATAAAGTACATTTCAATTGACTTCTTAGCAAGATCAATTTATACTTTTCGCTATAACAAAAAAATTGAAAACCGATTCGAACTAGAAACCAATAATGTAGCATTCACGATAAAAATAATAGTTACATATTACGTCTTATTATTATAATGTTATAATCAGTATTGATAAATCGTCTCGTTTCCGTCTCGTTACGTCTAAAAGAAAAAACCATTTACTTATCATCCGTATTTATCAAATGGGCCGACGACACGCATACAAATTTCGGCCTTGGCGACATTATTTTAAAAACAATGCTGAGACCGCTTGCAGATTCTTTGTAATAAAATTTGTTTGTAGAAATATTCATTAAGCAGGATTTGCAAGTGATACTTTTTTATAGATATTTTCATAAAAGACTGATAATTTAAAAATTGTTATAAAGAATAAAAATTATGTGTGATTGGAATATTTACTGAAATTAAAATAACGATTAACGAAGACATGAGTATATTATGTTGCGCCCAGAAAAATAGCATGTACTATAAGGATTTGGTTTAATTTTAATTTCGTGACATTGTGACTCCATATTTAAAAACTGTGATATGTATTTAAAAATTTAATTTAAAAAAATAATTACTCTAAGTTTGAAATTTATTTTGAATACGCAGGTCTTTATTATTTTTTATTTCATTCATTTTAGAAATGCCGACCGTGTAAATGAATCGATTTGGTAACTGTTATGCTATATTCTTAGCCCAGCTGTGTTGGTATGTTTCTAGTGTCTGCAATCACACACTGGCTCACTTTCTCATTAGACTGTAACATCGAAATACTGAGTATTGGCGTATATATTTGGTGCCAAATGACAGATGAGTTGGTGGTATCCTCCCCTTTTCAGTTGGGTCTCCACAAAGCCCTTCCTCAGTTAAAAACGACACTATAATCTATCAATTAACAATTGACGATAAGATGTATATTCTCTCAAACATACGCCAAGTCATCGCCATCCATTACAACGATATCATTGAAGTAAAACCTATTTGGTTGCGATGACAATCATATTACTTGGTAGATTTTTCGTACAAAATTTATTTCAATAAAAACGATAATCATATCCAGACTTGGAAATTGTTTGAAGAGAGTGCGAGGTATATAGTAAGCAAATTTTGACCTATCCAGAGTTCTGAGATCCTCTAAGTACATTAGACTCTCGAAGATGGTAACTTACTTAAAAAAACACTTAAACCAATAACCCAACCAGTATATAGAAACGATGTTCCTTAACAGAACATGAAAATCACTCAGGATAAAATCGATGAGGTTGTATATCGGATTAATGATTACTCTCTCATTCTGTCATTTGTAATTTTATCTTCGAAAGAAAAAGATATAGCAATGTGTAATATTACAACCGCTATAGAACGTTTACAAGTAAGAGGATTAAAATCTTTATTCACAATATTTTACTACATATTTAAATTGAGGTGCGCAATGGCCTGCTGCAATGATAGTCAGGTCAACAGCCGGTTATGGATTTACCATATTATATACGAGTATATTGACAATCACTATCCGTCGAGGATTTTCACGCGAAACCGTTGAAACAAATATTTTAGAGTATTTTCAGTGTGCTACGTTTTATATAACCCCAAAAAAAATTATAAAGATGATCAATTGCTTGCTTAATCACAAAATTTCATCCAAAAGTACTCACTGGTCGGTTTCTTTCATTCAAGTATATGTCGTACATAATAAATTGTGCGTTGATAGCATGTCATAGATAGTCAGGATTTTTCGTTATTTGGACCGAATCGCTTCAGGTAAACGTTTCCTATAGAAACGTGGCAATCAAATTTGACCTTGAAATATATATCATATTTATGTAACATATTACATAAATAATAATATACATTAAAGATACGCTCTTTGATTTTCGTACCCGAGCTATCGATATCTTAATAAAATTATCTTAAGTACCTGTTATTAAGTTTAGCAAGCTATCTAAGACCTACTATAATCATTAAATTTTATTAGAATTATGAAGTTGCTGGTTATAATCAATTCGAAATTTATAAGGGATCGCTTAGCAACCGGTGCTCGTGTTGATCATGCATTACAAACTAACCCATTTTGTGACTTATCTACTAGTGAGGCCTTTGATTTCATGCAATATGAACATTACTCAGAAAGCTACACCGCTACGGAATGAGGAAAGCAGTGCTCAATTTAACAAGTCTAAATATAGTCCGTGTCAGTAGACACTCTTTGAACTGTATTTAGATATTGTCATTTCTGATATTGTTGGACTATTCCGTCTCAAATTATATTATGTCCAAATATATAAGGTCCTCAAAACCAATTTCGGCCACGGCAGCCAATCTCAAGAGAGATTAGCCAACTGCGCAGGAGATATTATAGTACACAGTAGTAAGTGTGTGCGCAGACACCGGTGCACTCTCTATTCCCTAGCTGTCCGACACGACCGCAAATAGTTCAGGCGCAGGACCAACAGCTTTACGTGCTTTCTGAGGCACGGCAATGTACACACTTCCAACTCCCAGACGCCGGGCTGCTACTGAGAATTTTCTGACAGAAAAACCCAATATCTTCTTATTGGCCCGACCTGAGAATTGAACCCAGGACTACCGGACAGCGACCTTGTATCTAGCCACTTGACCAACGAGGCAGTATTAAGTTGATAATACGCTTGATATTATCAACTTAACCATTACTAACAAGATATCCGACCTCCCTAAGTGAATTACCTTTACATTTTAAAGTAACGATATGAATTGCAACAATAAATTTAGTTTCAAAGAGTCTTTAAGCGTTTTTATTCAAGAATTCTTAATCTTAAGAGATTTATTGCGTCAGCCGTAAAACGAAGTTCGAAGTTGTAATTTTTCAAGTGGCTAATCTATTTGTTATACTTAATTGTAGATTTCGTTTCAAGTTTCATCTCCTTAGACTTTTTATTTTCGCTGACATTTATCAAACGGATTTGTCTCTTTTGTATTTAGAACAGGCACACGAACCAGTTGACTGTATATATCTCCTTAACCTATATATATTTTTATATCCCTTGTACTGTCAATTAGCAAGCCATGATATCTAATATTTCAGAAAGACTAAAATTTAATATCTACAAAAATAATTTACTCAATATCAATAAACATACACTCATTAAATTCGAACTTAAGAATCATATCAAGTTCCTTAATAAAACGACTATACAATGCAAAATAATTTTTTTTCAATCGTTTGAAGCAATGAGGTCGTTTTACATCACACATACATAAATTAATATGATAATAAAAATTAATATCTCTACTTAGTTTGATTTTAACTTACTTAAAATATTAAATAAAAGCACATATATTATATTAATTGTTATGAAAGTACGCTTTTAACTTTTATAACAGTTATTGCAAATGGCACATATAATTTCAGATATAAACATATAAGTATTGAATTTTTCGCTTCAATTGAAAGCGAAATTTCAATTCATGTCTCTCACAATGACATTCAATAATGGGGCCCACATTCGCCATTGTAGACACGAAAATAAACTTGGTCGTTTTGTTACAGCGCTCTTCGTTTCGGACTAATTCTTTTTAAATTTTCGAAATATTCGTTTCAAATTTCGAATGTGAATTTTTCTGTAAGAATTTTTACAAAGCATTTCGGTTTGTTAATAGTATTTTATAAACACGGTTACTGGAATATTCTTTTGAGTTATATTCATTTAATTTTCAACAGCAACTTGATTAAGGTACCTGGATTCATCAAATCTGATTTAGTTTAAGTTGTTTCCTTACATAAAAATATACACCTTTTGTCTTTGAAGCCGTTCACCAATTAATTCATAAAGTTTAAAAATATTTTTCGTGTATTGCTTTACTCTTATTATGAATAATATATATAAACTTCGATGCCATGGATGGCAACGCGTTGATAATGTTTTTTTTTTAAATATAGAATAGGAAGGCGCCTGATGGTAAGTGGTCACCAACGTCCATAGACCATTGGCATTGTAAAAATTGTTAACCATCGCTTACACAGCCAATGCGTCAGCAACCTTGGAAACTAAGATGTTATGGCTCACTCGCCCTTCAAACCAGAACACAACAACACAAAGTACTGCTGTTTTGCGGTAAAATATCTGATGAGTGGGTGGTACCTACCCAGACGAGCTTGCATAAAGCCCTACCACCAGTAATGTACATAGGAGTGGCTTATAATACTATAGTGGTTTGTATAGAAGGTAACATATATGCATACACTTTCACTCGTTTGCTTTCGGTTTTATAACGAATATCTCATAGTTATAATTCATTAAAATAATAAATAATGTAAGGTATCATTAATCTACAATATTTCAAATGTTTATAGGTATAGTTCTTAAATAGGCTGCTAAATGAAAGACTTTAAATATTTGAATATAAACAATATTATTAATGCAAGCGTGTTCAACAATTTAATATTTATTCGAATATATAATATATATACTTGTATACTACTATTGAATATTTATATATTGTGAAACAAAATACAGAATAGTTTATAGTAATATTGAATTTATGTTACATTCTTATTTACTCAGCAATAAATATGCCCTGGGACATTTGGTTTCATATTTATGTTGCCTCGAATTAACCTGCCCATAATAACAAATACGGTCGAATTGATCAGAAAATATATTTCTCTAACTATAAATACGATACATCAATTATTGTATTAATAACATTTTGTAACAGGCAAAGCCCGTACCATTGTTACAAATATTGGGAGACTTGATTAATGTTAGCATTTCGTATTCGAGGCCCTTTAAATAAAATTAACACATTTCGTTTGAACAATATCACATTAAATAATAATAATATCCTGGGACATTATTCACACACAGCCATCTGATCCTAAACTAAGCAAAGCTTGAACTATGGAAACCAGGTAACTGATATACCACCTATACTACTTTTCTTTTGTAAATACATACTTATATAGATAATTACATCCAGACTCAGGACAAACAGACATGTTCAAGCACACAAATGCCTGTCCTGGGTGAGAATCGAACCCACAACCTTCGGCGTGAAAGGCAAGTGTCGACCAACCACGCCAACCGGCCTTAATTACAATGTTTATCTAATTTACCTAATGTTAAACAACAACTCCTTCAGTACATGTTGGACATAGAAATATTAGTGTAACTGATAATAATGGCTTTTTAATCATTACTATACATTCAAAACTTAAGTGTAACTCAAGCATTACTATATACACCTTACTAGATCCAACTCTCATTAGTCATCCCTTACTACCTGCAACCTCAGGCTCAGCTCTGCTACACATGGAATTAGAAAAGTTAGACAGTTAACTGACATTGATTCAGCTCGATAAGTATACTTTAGATATTTTTATAGTATGTGGTAATAATGCAGACATAGAAACTCGTTCACCAAAAATAGCTGTCAGAGCGATTTTCAATCTCAGAGCTTGAGAATTGCGGTGAAATCACATTATATTTACAATATTGATTACATTTATAGAAACAGTGAAAATCATTGTATAAACAATATGCAACTACAAAAGATTTGTAACATCAGGTTTTCGCCTCCGCAAAATCAACTCATCCTTGGGCAAGATGTTCGCTTCTGTAATGAAAATCTTCAAATACTTAGATTTGCCAATCAATAAATATTAAGATTACATGTTAAGTAAACTTTGATTATTAAGACGATAAAGGATTACTTATTTAGATGATAAAAAAGTATAGTATTAGTTTTTGTTGCTTTTCATGCAGGATAAATAATAATTCAATTGTATTTAATTATCTAAGCAACTAGATTTTCCGAAAAGAGTAACTTCCGAGTTTCTTAGCGGGTCTAGTCGGTAGAATCTATAAAATTGACAGAACAGATGTTGGCTTCAAATTTATTTTTAATTTTATAAAACTACGATTTAAAAGTGCTCGTAAGTATGAGTATATTTTGATTCAATTTTTTTTGTTATATTTCTTGTATCTCTCTAACATGCTTCAAAATTCGGCGAATTGGCAATGTAAGAAATGGTGAAATTTAATTCGCCTTAGCGCAACCAACCTTGAGAACTAAGATGTTATGTCCCTCATGTCTCTAGTTACATTGGGTCACTCACAATTCAAACTAACCCATAAAACCCCGATATTGCCCCTGTTATAGTCACACACGAGTGCCATGCCGCGAGATATGTAATAAGGTATATAAAAAGCGCGCATTTTAAAATTGTAATAAAAATTATAATCCAGAACTTTTGAAATAGTGCAGTCCACTTTAAGTAAACATGAGGTTTTCACATAAGTCTCACCTCAAAAGAATAGAAAACGCAACCGTGTACCAAAAATATGTGTTAATTGTCGACAAAAACTAAATTACACCTACACACAATACATTTATATTTAATTATGGCTTCACGCCTGTAATTGAAATAAAAATAGTTTCGGAGTCGTTTTAAAAAATACACATCTAAGGATACGTTTAAAGTAAATATTTTTTACTGACCCTAGGACTTTTTCTACGCCTTTCTGGGTAGTAATCGCCTCAGATAATCGATCAATAAACAGCAATACTTAGTATAATTGTTGTGTTCCAATTTGAAGGGTGAGTGAGCCAGAATAATTACAGGCATAAAGTACATTATATCTTAATTTTTTAAGATCAGGAATGATTAATATTTCTCACAGTGCCAATGTTTCTAGGCGGTGGTGACCACGTACCATCAGATGGCCCATTAGCTCGTTATCTTACCTATTTCATAAAATAAAACAAATACATTTCATTTTAGTAAAATAAATTGTAGGTACTATTAGGTAAATCAACATAAGCGCTATGAATTGACAACAGAACTTCAGCAAGCTACAAGCAACAGCAAGCATCCGGAATAATTGAAAATAAATAAATAAACAAAAATGTCCCTAAAATATAGTCGCCCTAAGCCAGCTAACTGGCGAGTGACGGCAAGTCCTACGTCAAACCTGTCGCAGATAAGAATCACTATTTAAATTTTGACTAAGGTATTATATTATAAATGAATATAATATCGGGATGGTTGGCTTTCTATGGGGAGGTTTTCGTACAGCAGTGGACAGCCATAAGCTGAAAAAAATAGTATGAAAATTATCTTTAAAATAGTTGTTTAAAATCGATTTTCAAATTTCGGAATGTTTTTTATGTTTCTAAAATTATATTACTGTCAAATATACTTTTTTTTCTTTCATTACTTTGTAAGTATATCTTTCGATATGTATGTCGCTTTCCTGATTAGCACGATGAGCTTAATTATAATTAATAAACGTCGAATTATAACAATCACTAGTTGTCGATAATAAACAATTTGTGATTAGATTTGAATAGATAGGCGAGGTTGCTTTAGCCCAGCATTGGGAAATTAAGAGACTGTTACTTAAAAAAAATTAAAAAAACCATCACACTAATCTTGAGAGCTGAAGACAAAAGGTCAGGCGACATCTATTTTCTTTTTTTTAAACTATAGATTCAAGAATTTTTATAGAAGGTTCTGTAATCGCTACAAAATTATAAGGGTTTTTTCGTCATAGTTCAAAATTTCCTCGTAAGGTGGCGCTGATAACAAATTTATTGTAAAAATATGTTTCATATCATTTCTCCTATATAAGTGCTGTTGTAACCCTACTATCTCGGCCACTTTTTATTTAAAAAAATAATAATCATGAGAATTGTCTATATTAATGTAAAATAGCAGCTATTCAACAACAATAAAAACCGCTAGAAAAAGAAGCGAAAACTATCTATATAAGGTTAAGGGTCGTAGGCTGTCAATACAAAGACACGAAATAATTTATAAGAATGTGTGTGTTGCCAGTGATGACTTACGGATCGGAGACGTGGTCGCTCACTATGGGCAAGGTGGACCGATATCGTAAGGGTCACGGAAAGAGCTTGGATGCGGATTGCGGGCGGCTGATTTGACGATGATGATTTTAAGGATAATATAAGATTTGATTATTTAATATGTAATAAATACAGATTATTATCTGGATGATATGGATTTATTCTAATCAAAGCAAAGGGCTAAGTTCACATGTAACGCGCGTCAACGCACGATCAAATTTATGTATCTTAGTCTCGATTAATGTATTTAAGATACATGCAATAATAGCCTTGTATATTCTTAATAGCTCTGCTATATTATGTACTAACTACAAACAGTTCTTAATTAATATATCTCTATATATAATTCAATTCAATACTTATATCAACTTTAATTTTATTTCCAAAGTAAAATTTATTTATTTGTTGAAACTATGTACAGACATTTTAATAATATACAAAATTAAAATAAGAAGAACAAAATACACATTACAATTTTTTTTTAATTTCCAAAGTTTTAATAACAACTTCTCCAACATTCAAAGCGCCATTCTTTAACGAATTAAAAATGAATATCATAGGGTATGTCATATATTCATAAAAATCTCACGTCTGACGTCATTTCAAGTTCAACGTTGTTTATTATTAGGTCCTTACATATGAAATTGGCGTTTCGTACGGGAGGAATATAAAGTCAATTTTTTTTTTGTAAAATATATTTAATTAATCAAAGTATGCACGGTTGTTATCTACGCACTTTTGCCATCTCATAGATAGTTCGTTGATCCCTTTACTAAAAAAAACATGGGGGTGAGAATCAATAAACTCTTTAAAGGCGGTTTGGACTGCCGCATCGGAGTTGAATTTTTTTCCTTGTCAGAAGTTGTCCAAATTCCGGTAAAAATTGTAATCTGTTGGAGCAAGGTCCGGGGGTACGGTGGATGTCGCAGACATTCCAATTGTAGCTCATCTAACTTAGTGGTTGTTTGTTGTGCAGTGCGTGGTCTTGCGTTGTCGTGAAGCAGTAGCGGCCTAGAGCGATTGACCAATCTCGGTTGTTTAGCAGCTAGTTCTTCCTTCATGGTTTGCAGTTGCTAACAATAGATATTTGCCGTAATCGTTTGGCCAGATTTTAGAAAGCTGTAATGAACGACACGGGCGCTAGTCCACCAAACACTCACAAGTAACTTTTTCCGAGTCAATTTTCGTTTAGGGCAGGATTTGGCTGGGTCTCCTGGGTTCAGCCATTGCGACGAGCGCTTCCGATTATCGTACAGTATCCACTTTTCATTACAAGTCATGTTTCTATTTAAAACCCCTTCATAATTGTGTCGGTTGAGTAAAGTAACACAGCAGTCGACGTCTGTTTGAACGTTCGATTCACTCAATTCATGACGTACCCATCGTTCAAGTTTTTTTACTTTCCCGATTTGCTTCAAGTGGGTTAATACAGTTTTATCACTTACCCCGAAGCCTGCAGCTATCTCTGATGTGCTTTGTGATGGATCCGCTTTCATAATAGCCTTTAATTCTTCATTTTCCACTTTGGTCTCCGGCCGTCCACGGGGTTGGTTCTGAAGGTCGATTTCCAGAATGAAAACGTTGAAACCAAAAACGTACCGTGTTTTCTTTTGCGACACCAGCGCCGTACATATCATTAATCCTTAGAGCTGTTTCTGTAGCAATGGAGCCACGGTAGAACTCGTACTCGTAAATATACCGATATTTCATGTTTTCCATAATGCGGTAATAAGTGACGCCAAAGAAAAAAATAATGAGGAAAAAACAAACGAATGACTGTTTTCAAAACTCAAATGTACTAGCTAAATGAATTTAAAAATTTGAATTTGGAATTCTTAACCAAAGAGGAGATATTTCAGATCAAAGTGGTCAGTACGACAAAACGCTAATTTCATGTAAGGACCTAATATTTATTTATCTTTTACTCCTACCGTCAAACAGCATTATACATATGTTTATAGAGATCGGCAAGTTTTAAAATCCATATATTTAATAAATAATTCGTTTTTTATAAATAAAATATGATGCTTTGATATTCAAATTATTAAATAATTAACTAAGGTTAAAATAAAACAATCTTTATATAAAAATCACAGTCGTTTATTATTATTTTTAAATACTGGTAATTAAGATTGACATAGAGAATAATTACCAAAAACTTTAGCATAATGAAAGGTATTTTAAAATTTCTAATTAAAAACTAGAATGTAAATTGAGTAGATATGTACGCCCGCCAACACATTGCTTTCTGTCAAAATTACATAAAAAATATTACAAATCGATTACAATTATCACACTCGAAAATACAATAAAACGATAAATAAGTATGAAGGCATACTTAATAAACCTCTTCACCACTTTGAGATCATCAATCATCACGAATTGTATTATGCTTAATAGTAATAGCAATCGCAGCCTTCAAACTAACTCAGCCTAATCTATTGAAATCTAGAACCTTCTACAAGCAAATCCTACAATCATTTTTAATAATCAATTAATTATAACCTTCATTCACAATTCTTTTTATAAAATAAAATATTTTTAATTTTAAATATATATATATAATATATAAAAATAAATAAATTCAACTGGACGCTGTCGATTTTACCGAAATTGTTTTTATTATATATTATATTAACCTATATTATATCATCACACGAAATCGATATCCAACGTCACGTGACCGCCAGCAACCAAACGCAATTTTGACAGATAAGCAAGTGACACATCATCGAATTATCACAAGCGTACGGTTACGAGTAGAAAAGCCTACATTGTGATGTCATAAATACAAATTAAATCAAGGTAATATCATTAAGTAACTTAAAATTAAGTCATGGGCCCGATCTAGAAAAATCTTAACCTAAATTTACGTACAAACACTAAAATCGACTGAGTCGAACCGCGTCCTATAAAGCTATATAATTCGAAAACTATATTAAATCTACTTTAACAACTAGACATTTGCGCCGGCGCGTAAAATTTCAACAATCGACGAAGCTAATAGATCCTAATACTTCGAGACAATCTCCGAACTTCGGTGAACCAAACAGAACACGTCGGGCCGTCGCTAACCGTGGTAAATGGAAAAATTCATATCACCGACAAATATAAGCGCGATTTGTGCCACCCTACTGCATCATCTTCAATTTGAACCTTAGAACTAGATAGGAGATCACTCGGATGAATACAAAGAAAGCGCTCAACGCGCCGACGTCCACCCAGAAGTTGGAGTGGTCCATCGTCATCTCCTTGAGGAACAGGCTCGGGGTCCGGAAGTGGCAGTAGGCCTCCGAGCAGTGGAGCTTCTCTCTGCCGAAGCCGTACACCGACAGCATGGCACCCTCGAAGC
The DNA here is from genome assembly GCA_905147175.2 of Nymphalis urticae. NCBI lineage: Eukaryota > Metazoa > Arthropoda > Insecta > Lepidoptera > Nymphalidae > Nymphalis > Nymphalis urticae. Next base: position 11,851,081 of record LR989991.1, read on the forward strand.
CGTAGCGCACGTAGCTTAGGTACGTCAGCCACTGCAGGTAGCTGGGGATGGCGTTGAAGTTGACGAAGAAGCCGGAGAACAGCACGACCGGGATGGTGGTGACGGGCCCCAGGTATACGCCCGTCTCTATCTTCATGGCGGCGCCGATGAGCAGCCCCAGCGACTGCGCCACCAGCGCCGTCAGGATATTAATGGTCGTAAACATCAACACCCGGTCCGTCTGCATCGGCTGGCCCGTCATGAAGTACACTATTATCACGTAAACCCCGCTGAAGACAATCTATGAAAGAAATGTATGTTTTTCTAATTGAGTTCAAAATATAATTAATCGATCTACCTCATATACATCTTATTATTTTCGTCATTACTTTAAAATATCCAAAAAAATATAAATCGTGCATAATGTTTAAGCATAAATCACTACTACTAAAATCTTTTTTATCTTTTCATTAAAGATCGCTTGAGGAATATAAAAACGAAAATAATGTTCTCCAAAAACCTGCATCTATTGCTCTATGGGTGATAAATAACCCTCCTAGTGCGACTGATTACGAATTGGAACTGTCCTCTAAATCGTGACTCATATATTTCCCATACCTTAAGCTATAAGTAGATATTCAGTCAGACGAGGCATTGCCATACATATCAAAATGAAGACGGATAAATAAGCCACATCAAAAAGACACACCCATAGACATTGGCATTATAAAAATGATTATCTATTCTAAACACCGTCAATTCGTCGCCTACCTTGAGAATACCAGCTATTGCTGTTTGATGGTAGAATGACTAATGAGTGATACCAGTCCGACACCGGTAAATATATCGGAAAACGTAAGCAATGGCGCCTTAACGTTGACACAGAAGGACAATGCCATTTCCTCTTCTGATTAACAAAATCATTGGAAGTAATGTTTGTTGATGGTTGGTGCCACCGCTAAGCAAGAAACATCGGAAACTCAGATTAATTTGCCAGATTTAAGCAGCGATCTTTTGGTCTAACGCCCTATCTCTCTTTTTTTTATTAAATGAATGTTTGTTACAAAAACAGATATCATCATCATCTGAGGCGTTACAGCCGCGGGTGGGCTTTAGCCTGGTCCAGTAAATCTCTCCAGTCCGATCTATTTGTGGCTTTCGTTCTCCAACTTGTCACCTCTAAGATCTTGGTGTCCCGAAGAAAACGAAAACAGATAGGCGGATTTAAATGAAATTTGATATGATAGCTTATACCCTGACTTATCACATAATCTACCTAACACATACGAAAGGTATCTAAGAAAGATCACACACGAGCTTTTCCCCGGGCGGAAGTTAGGAAATTAAATAGAAAGTACCTGAAACGGTAGATCCGCCATTGTCTTCGCAAAATAGAACGCTTTCAATGAGTACCAATAATTTAAATGCTCTCTCACAAACACACTCATCTCGGTTGGGACTGAAACAAAACAGATTTATTAAGACTTAAAAACACATTTTCGTTTTATACGCAGAAGTGTTATTATTTTCTTCAAAATACAACAACAATATTATGTTATTGAAAAGAGAAAAAAAAAACAATTTCTCAATAAAGCACAATAATTATTGAACCACTTTTATAAATCAAAAATTAATAATAATGGCGTAAACTATTTGATAATTATAAATCAGTATAAGAGGTTTTTTGGAGAAGCTTATAGTTAATTTGGAAAAATCAAATTTATTGTCGTTTCTTTTTTAATTAAATTTTATACTTACATGTAAGAATTGTAGGCATCATAGCCGTGAACATAGTGAACATCACAGTGAAGAATATACATCCAGCGTTGCTCATAACTTTTGCGGCATCTTGACCAATATCGTAGTACAGGAATCCAATCAACAAGCCAACAACCGTATGCGAACATAGCCTTAAATGCGTTAACATTTGATCACGTAAAATACTTCGGAAAGTCCTTTTCAATAAGATCCAAAATTGCTTCCATCCTGATGTTGGGAACCCAGTATTTTGTGGCTTCTTTGTGAAACTCTCGCTTGAGTCGAGGAGAGAAGTAGTACAAGTAACGGGCGCTAAATTCGTCGAATTTGGTAGAGCATTCTGTTTCTCAGTGTTGAGGGTCGGTTCCGACATATCTATCACAGTGCAAGTTGGTTTATCTGAAAGTATTAAAAATAATTTATTAAAATTAATATCCAGTGAAAATTTTGCCCATAAACACTCTTATTCAAATAGTATAATAATAAATGTATATACATATTTTTTATTTATATTTCTAGAAAATCAAGTTTATTTATCAGAGATTTCCTAGTTTTTCATTTGATTCATTAAATGTTAGAGCTTGTTATAATAATTGTAAATTCCTTACCAATAACTATTTCTAGTGCTTCCTTCTTAATATTGTTCTTGCTTTGATTGTTATAGTTGCAGTTCTGAGGCACGGAGGACGAGGACGATGACGTCGAGGACTGTCCCCTGCCACAGTTGCCCTTATTCACAGCCATCACCAGCTTGTGCACCCAGTCGCCGTGCTCGCCCGTCGCTACTTCCATCACTAAACACATGAGAGGAAATCTTCATCAGGATACATCACTTAATAACCAAATAGCTTTAACTAATGACTAAAAAAACCATATAATTAATTTTATACGAATATTTTTTGATATTAATATGTAACTGTAACATCAATCAATATCAATTTTTGGTAATAAACAATATGTAAACATTAAAAATGAATTATTTTTCAATTTATTTTTGCAAATCAAGTGTAAATTTATTTTGTACTTTTCAAGCAGAATAGAATAAAGAAGACAGCAGAATATAATAAGAATAGCCTTGTTTCTTTACAATAAAACCTTTAAAGGCATGGTAAGTGTCATTTAACTTATTGTACGGTGAAAATTTAATCCGCCTAATCAGCTTAAGGATCGAATTGCATAATCTCCTAAGTGTTCAGGAAACCCTTTTCTCCCTTAGATCAAATGTCGACTTAACAATAATACAAATACGAAATGCTCACCATAGTCAGCAGGATTGTGGTAACTTGGACAATGTAATCCCATAGATGATAAGAACGGAACTAAGCTAGTCACTGAACCTTGATATATACATTGGCCCTCAGCCAACGTGTATAAAAAGTCAAACATTTCGAAGAGCCTCGCGGACGGTTGATGGATGGTACATATGATCGTTCTTCCACCTCTTGCAAGTGATTTTAACAGAGATATACATTGAAAACATGACGAACTGTCCAACCCAGATGTGGGCTCATCGAAAAACATGACCGGCGGATTGTTCACCAACTCTAAGGCTATGGACAATCGTTTCTTCTGCCCTCCTGATAGGTTTATCGTTCGCGTATCACCGGCTTCTACGAGACTCAGCATTTCTAATATTTCGTTGATGACAATTTTCTTCGCGTTAACAGTCATATCTTTACCAAGTTTCAAGTTTGCTGATACGTTCATCGCTTCCTTCACGGTGAGATGTGGTAGGAGACAATCGTCTTGCATGATGTAACAAGACAATTTACGAAACCGTCTGAGATTCCTCTCTTTGCCATTTATAAGTATCGATCCACTGACGTTTGATGTCCTGAAATAAATAATTAAAGTTCATTTATTTCGTTTTTAATTATTTATTTTTTCATAGGTATCTCTTAATAGGTCTAACTTTACGCGGCCGTTTTTGAAGCTCCGATTTCATCTAAATTGGTAACAAGAGAAGAGACCAGCTGTTGGATAATTATGTACTTTATTCAAAGTTCATAAATTCAGTTTTTTATTTTATTTTCTACAAAAAGTAATTTTAATCTGTTATATATTTTTATGAAACTTTTACAAAAAGGCTTTTTTCTACTTCAATTATCCACTTCCTGATCAAGTTAGCTATTGCAAAAATACACCTATGTATGTATTTGCAATTTTTCTTAATTATAGATTTGATATATTCACTTTTCATTTTATTTTAAATACTTATTTAATATTGGATGAGCCTATAGGCTTCTTTAGAACTTTAGCTTAATCAGAACTTTTTATAAAACCTTCGAAAAGAAATGTAACCTCTAAAAATAAGACCTTTCGTGTGGAAAGGTTATTACATAAATTATTACTAAATAACCGCCCATTTCATTTCTGTTTCAATACGTAATCGACAACGCTTGCGTTTACGAACTGGTGTAACCTTTAGTCAAATATACCTCATTAAAATATATTTCAGATTGGCATCAGTCCAAATATTATAAATTCCGATATAGTTCGTGGTTAAATATTGCTGCATGCTTCGATTATAGATATTTTTTATTTAATAACTCTGTATGTTATGTTAGTTAGTTATGAGATCCATTATGGCCCAAATTAACACGTGGATTTTACCCCAAGATCGTAAACAACGCAACATATGTATGTATTCAGCAACCCACACCGAATTAGCGCCAACCCTTAACCTTAAGAAGGGCCCAACAATGCGACATTTGTGATAATAATAATGTCCTGGGACAATATTCACACACGGCTATCTGATCCCAAACTAAGAAGAGCTTGCAATATGGAAACCAGACAACTGATATACTACTTTTCTTTTGTAAATACATACTTATGTGGCTAATTACACCCAGACTCAGGACAAACAGACAAGTTTTCCCGGGCTGTTACTTCACTTTTAACTTCAAGAGTTACATTTGAGAGTTGAAGAATTACATAGTATTATGTTAAAAAAATTATATGACTGATTAATGAATTATTAGATAGGTGAGGACCTCGAGATCTGTTGTTGAGGTATCTGGTAACGAATCAGTAGAAAACTCGGGAAGATTACTCTCTTTTTTCTCCTTAACAAAATAGTACATTTCGATTTTTTCGATTTCGAGGCTGACATAATGTATAACTTTATATATTTATTTTATATTCTCAATAATTACCTACATTTTCCTTTAAAAAATATAAACTATAAGTTGTTATGATTTCTTGCGTGATATAATTAAAATTGTTTTATAACGCTGGAATTAATTTACCGTTCATTCGTAGGAAAAAAATACTCTTGAATAGTTATATTAAATAACATCGTAAGAATTCGTACCATTCGTTGAATGCTAATCATTATTATTTTTAGTACTTAACATATTTGTTCGACAAACCTAAATTTATTAAAGGTATATCGAAATATCGTTGCCTCGTAATAATCGATTATTTTAGATATTCCATGGTCAATAAATGTTTATGTCATTTTAGAGTGATTTTAAGAAGGAAAATCCACATTGGAACAGCTTGGTGGAATAAGCTCAAAACCTTCTCCCAAAGGAAGAGAAGGCTTTAGCCCAGCATTGGGACATTTACAGGCAATACTTTACTTTTTAAATATTCTCTTCCAGTTACAAACCAATTACAACACAGTAAATGTTATTATACGTATCATAAATATAACATGTTATTATACGACAACCATGTTATTATACGTATCATAAATATAACAGACAAAAATTGATCTCAAAAGACAATTAAGTATAAGCGGCATTCTAGAGATTTCATCTAGCACACCAAAAATATAACGAATATATAAGAATAACACGCATACTATAATCATACACAATCTAAAAAATACAGAACAGTACATATTGCTGTGTGTCAGTACTATGAAATGGGAACTGGGCACTGTCCTTAATTGAACTGGCTCATCTCAATTAAATCTCATAAAATAACCATTAATCGCGGAACATTTGACACTATTTACATATCATACTACAGATGCTACTATAACGCTTCTATTGATTTATAAATACGAACTGCCATGTTATGGACAGCTTATGGATTGAAATGTTCACTGCCACTTACTTGTATCCAGCTAATATATTCATGAGGGTACTCTTGCCAGCACCAGATGGCCCCATGATGGCCGTCAACTCGCTCGAGCGGAAAGTTCCATTAATGCACTTCAGTAAGGCTTTGTACCCTCTCTTTCTGCCCTCGCTGACCGAATATGATAAATCTGAAAACTCGATGTCAACTGGCGGACGTTTCGGTAAATGAGTGAGGGATGCCATTGGTTTCTTCTGGTCTCCATAGCCGTTAGGTATCTTCGGTACCAAGCCAGTCATGGCAGCTCCAGCGCCGCCGTTGCAAAGATTAATTTGAGAGCCTCTGCAAATAAAAATATATCAAATTATTTTTTTTGCTAATGGTGATGTTTTCTGACCAATTCAGGCCACGGCGGTCATTCTCAAGACTCATAATCCGATGGAACTGTAAATCTGATACGATCGGAAAAAGTTCAGTCGCAAGACCTACGATTTTACAGCCAACTTAACCGATGCAAAAGTTGTGTGATACTTGTGAAAAACAATCCTACAATGAATACAATATATACTGTAACATTGGTTTTTATGCCTAACAACCAAAATTTACATTTCATTCACAATTTTCAAGCTTAGGAGTTATAAATAATTCAACTGACCTATGCTGAAGTCGAATATAAACTTTAAAGTAGTAATTTCTACAGAAATAATATTTACGTATTGATATTTAGACCAGCTTGTATTTACAGACAATTAAATAAATAGTAAATGATGAGAACCGAGATAGTCTAGTAGCTAGAAAACGTTAATCTTATCTGAAGGATGCGGGTTCAACTGGCAAGCACCCCATTTTACTTTTCTTTGTCATATAAGTTTATGTCATATAAGGGATTAAACCTGCACGTTTGGTTACAAATATGTCGTAACCTCTTCGGAAATCGGTCAAATAATGCCGATTAATCTCAAACAGATATAGTGTGTAATCTTAAATAGAATATTGTTACCATCTAAAGCTCTATATTAAATCAAGTTCAACCGCTTTGAAGACTGAAACTTCGGTTAATATAACTTAACACAAAAGTACCAAAATTATTTTATATAAAACCGAAGCCGAGCCGACGTTATTTTTACATAAGGCTATTTGTATGCTGTTACATAAGAATAACATAGTCAAGTTCAAGGGCGAGTGCTGGAACGTGATATTTCGTTTGTTTTCAAACTATGTTGACGTTGGGGCACTCTCAAATGTTATTACTAAATTAATACTGTAGCTCACGTGCAGTGTTCCTACGAAATTTAACATGATTAGAGCTGCCTGCGACACCATCCGTGTCCAAAATTTAATGCATATAAAGTTAATGCCGTTATTTAAATATCTAAGTGTAAAACCGTTATTTTTTTGTATGGAAAAATAAAATCCTGAATCACGCTAACGTTTGGTTCGACACGATATAATGTATAAGATCTCGACTTTGATAATATGTTTGGCATTTTTGGAATGGTTTTCGACTTATTTAAATCACTACATAATGGTAGCAATTGTCAACCAGGATCCGGAAATCCTTTTATTGGATCGTTTGTCCATTACGACGATTATTAGACGTTTTTCGGGTCTCTGGCTACCATTATTTAAAAATTTCATTACGATCCATTGAAATGTTTAATCTTGATTAAGTGAGACAGAAAGACAAAAAGTCAGTTTTGTATTTATAACTTATATAAATCTCATAAACTTAGATAAATTCGCTACGATAGGGTAACATTTTAATTTGAATATTGTTAGTTTATAAACAAAACGGTTTATTAAATAGATGCTTGTTTAGTACATATTAGTTGTCAACTTGTTTAATAATTTCTGGAGAGCTATAAGCACAAACTCGTCACTCACCGCAGAACAAGATTGAGGAATGAAAGTGATATGCAACATTGATTATAATTCAGTAATCAGTAACAGCCTGTGAATGTCCCACTGCTGGGCTAAAGGCCTCCTCTCCTCTTTTTGAGGAGAAGGTTTGGAGCTTATTCCACCACGCTGCTCCAATGCGGGTTGGTGGAATACAAATGTGGCTGAATTTCAGTGAAATTAGACACATGCAGGTTTCCTCACGATGTTTTCCTTCACCGTAAAGCACGAGATGAATTATAATAACAAATTAAGCACATGAAAATTCAGTGGTGCTTGCCCGGGTTTGAACCCACGATCATCAGTTAAGATTCACGCGTTCTTACCACTGGGCCATCTCGGCTTTTCGGATTATAATTATAAAATGGTTAACACTTAAAAAACGCATTACGTATTTCCCCCACGGCATCAGTGTGGGGGTTTGTGGAGCTCACCGGTGTCAAAAGAGCCGAGTGCGCTACGAACATTAGAATACCCACTAAAAAACCAGCGGTACCCTTTCCGTCTTAACGAGGAGCGTTACAGGATCGCTTGTGCATGCTACCGTGATATATTTAAAACCCTTACATAGGTTATTTTTACAATAAATCAAACAACTTTTAGCATAAAAAGAAAGGTCAAATTGAGAAGAACAACATCTTGGTTCCCATAGCTTACAGATAAGATAAGATACAGCTAATATAACATGAGAACAGTGCCAATGTCTGTGCCGGTGACCACAACCGTTATATATTATAAATTATCATAATATAATAGAAGCTTATAAATATTTAGGAATTTAGATTATTTTTAATCTTATTGATTATTTATCATTATAAGACCTTGATTGGTTCTTATAATATTTAAGTATTACAAAACTCTATGGTCTATATTTTACAAATTGCATTACGTAATCTATTAATTAGATGCATCAAGTCGTATTAGAGTTATTGAGTGACAAAAAAACTTTCATTTTTATAATTTTAGTAAATGTTAAAGTAAATCTTTGTCACACCTTAACATCTAAACGATTAGCTAGTTTATACTTTAAATATATAATGAAGAATATGTAATGAAAGAATGCTGTCTTCTTTTTTCGAATGACAAATCAATAATGACAAAGAGAGCGAAATAAGTTTAACTAAACATCCTCTGAGTAACGTTTATAAATAAGACCCATTTTCGATGTTCGATATTAAAAAAAAAAAGTATACATTAAGAAAATTATTTATTCATTAGATGTTTTTGTTGACCCCATCCCCTGGTAACCGTTGTATTATTACCGCAGTAAATGTTACCTGACCCGTGGAGCTAGTTTTCAGAATTGAATTTTCATTCGCAACTAGGCTGCGACCTAGTCATAATGAAACTCACCTAAGCGTTACTTCTATCTGGGACACACCGAAGCAAATAAGATTTTTAACATAAATTCAACTGTTATTGGATCAGTAGGTCACAGATAACATCTGATTATTTATTTACCTACTACAAAAAAAACGTGCCAATGTCTATTGGCGTTTGGTGACCACTTACCATCAGGTGGCCCAAATGCTCGTCCGCCTATTATATCCGCTTATTCTATAAAAAAAACCCCAAGTCGGGTCATTTAAAAAGTTATATCATCAATAATAAGTAGCACAGTAATATAATATATAAACCTAATAAGTTCACAGTAGCAGTTCGAAGTCTGGAAATTGACAATGTTTACACTCCCGTGCATCGGAACTGTTTCTCGCTTGAACAGTTTCCTGTCGCATCGGATGAAGAGGAGTAGATTGTGCAATTGTGTTTGCGCGCCCACTATGATAGGTAAGGCCTGCGCAGCTGGCAGTCTCTTGATACTGGACGCCGTGAACGATATCAGCCAGGAAGAAAGAAAATTGACCAACTAATATAAATTCGGTTGCCGAAAAGATCATTTACTAACGTTTTATATTCAATTTTAAATTAATTTTAATTTTACTTGGTGGTAGGTTATAGTTAAATACAAGCCCACCTATCACGGCACCACGAACTCATAGATATTCACCGCCATCATTGAGAGTGACTGAGCCAGTGGTGTTGCATTAGCAATATAAGGAATAGTTAGTTGTTTTTACAAAGCCAATCTCTTAGGGCACTAGTGGTCATCTGGTGAACCATTAGCCTGTCCGCCTTCCTATTTAACAAGAAAAAAATTCTGTTTGGATACATTCAATCTACTACTGCGAATTTCTCAACAGGAAAACCCAATAGCTTTTTATTGATTCGACCCGGGTTTGATAGGATCAGTATTATATTAAAAAGGAAACGGATGTAATCCGCAACGTTATTCCATGCGGGATTGGTAGCTATCGGGACTTGGTCTTACATTTTTTCCCACATAATTTAGTACAATGACAGAAATAAATCATATTATATTTAACAAAACATCGTCGTTTCAATTTTTTATTAAAAAATCATTTTTTACCTTGTGTTAATAATTACGAATCTAAATGCAAAATTTAAAAACTAAACCGTAAAATGTAATATTTTAAAAATACTTAGAAAAGTTTAGCGTGCTTTAATATAAGTTATATCTTAATATTTTTTATCGCTAACGTTACCTACGTCAATGTAATTATAAAAATGTAAGGAACTTATTATAATTATATTTAAAGATTACATTTAAATTAATTAAAGCATTTTTTAACCATTACATAATTTTCGATTATTTACGTTTTTTTTTTAATTGGTCATCAAAAGATTTTCCTACATATATAAATTCGAACTAACTTAAATATATTATTTAAATATTTATACATTTAGAATTAGTTACTTTTGTAGTCTGTGTATCTAAGCGTATTTGCCTTGCTTTGTGTGGCTTTGGATTTTTATTTCCATGTGACCAATGTTATTAAAGGAGTAAGAGATTAAAGTATGATCATTAAAAAAAAATCTTATAATCAATTTAAAATAGGCGAAAATATCGAACAATACACACAGCATCGTCTATGTTTCTACAACCTTACGCGTGGATTTTTCTTTAATTTTATATGAGATGACTCTAAAACTTATTAAGTGTATTAAAAATAAGAAGAATCATTAAGCTCAGTTAACAACAAGCGATATTATATCCAGAACAAATATCAAATTACAAATTTTAAAATGAAAATAAGATCATCCTTGAGATATAACAGTACGAATAAAAAAATGTTATCAAATTCGGTTTATTAATTTACACAAATTATTCAAAGTTAATTCAAAAAAATGCCTAAAGGCATTCTCTTCCAGTCAACCCTCAAGTTGAATTGAAAATATATATATAATAATATAACTAGCTAATAGCGAAGCGTCTAAGAAGAAAATATATTTTGGATAGGATTTGCGTAAAATTCGTTTTTCGTCAGCGTCTACATCGGGGGAGGAGTATCTGTGACAAATTTTCAATTCAATCGGGCGGATAGTTTTGGAGATCTCGCGATGAATGATATTTCGCTTATATATATAGATAATTTATATAGAAATATCAACAATGAACACTTATATACAAACTTGAATATAGTTTTGACATAAGTGAACAAATATGTGTTATATTTGTTAAAATTATATTTGTTGAAAATAAGGAAACAAAATTAATAATGTCGATACAATGAGAAATCTGAAAAAGGAAAGATTTTTTTTCAATTTTCGCTAGCAAAGCCGAGACTCGTTCTAGCAGTAGTTACTATATTGTGGCCGATTACATTCCCCGGTTGACGTTTTGTAATTTCATACACGAGCGCTAAAGGTGCGAATATTATTATTAGATTAGCTGCTACTAATTGTTTTCAATTGCTAGTAATAATACTTCTTATCACAAATGAGTAACAACTATTATTGCTTGAACGCAACCCTACTAAATGCCCTTTGATAATGATTTTATTCAAGGGCGTTGCTTATTTTAGAAATGTGTCACCGAGAAAGTTTTAAATGCGTATATCAATTATATACATTTACACCTATATTATATATTAGATTAGTTTAAAAAGAAATTGCTAAATCAGGTTAAGGAATGCTTAATTTATTGCTAATTTGACACGTAAATTGTCATGAAACGACGTAGACGTTGAAAAGTAGAAATCCGTAACAGCCTGTGAATGTCCCACTGCTGGGCTAAAGGCCTCCTTTCCCTTTTTGAGGAGAAGGTTTGGAGCTTATTCCACCACGCTGCTCCAGTGCGGTTTGGTGGAATACACATGTGGCAGAATTTCAGTGAAATTAGACACATGCAGGTTTCCTCACAACGTTTTCCTTCACCGTAAAGCACGAGATGAATTATCAATAAAAGTAGAAGTCAAGTTGCTTGAATGTTGTATACAGTGGGATAATTTTGTTTGGTAAATCGCATTTTACAAAACGAAAGCAGTCTAGACAATACGATATAGGTGTTGTCTAGTCTCAGACAACACCTATATCGTACATAATATGTACACAAAGAATGTTTTTATAACGGTAATGTTGTTTTTATAATGTGAACGTTTTTATATTGTTTTATGATGATGATAGTAATAATGAGCGCTTCCTAAAAGATTTCGGTCACGAAGACCAAATTCGACGTAGATTAGCGCAGTTAATTAAATACGAGAACGTATACAAACATAACAAAAAATGTTAATTAAACTTAAAAATAACGCTAAACCATTGAATAACTAAAGTTGGATATTAATTTTATAACGTACGTGAAGAATATATAGGTATATATAATACCTAATAGTGAAAGATAAATATATGTAGATCGATAGATCGATCTTCCATCTGCGTGTCAATGACGAAATTAAACTATCACACCATCACTAAGGAGTCATCCTCCTCCGTCCAGTGGTGACTAGTTATCTTAAACTTCAAGTAAGTTTGTCTCACTATGTGTGACTATATTTAAAAAGCCGAGATGGCCCAGTGGTAAAAACGCGTGAAACTTAACCGATGATCGTGGGTTCAAACCCGACCAAGCATAACTGAATTTTCATGTGCTTAATTTGTAATTATAATTCATCTCGTGCTTGACGGTGAAGGAAAACATCGTGAGGAAACCAGCATGTGTCTAATTTCACTGAAATTCTGCCACATGTGTATTCCACGAACCCGCATTGAAGCAGCGTGGTGGAATAAGCGCCAATCCTACTCATCAAAAAGGAAAAGGCCAGCCTAGCAGTGGGACATTCACAGGCTGTTACATTAACATTCATAATGCTCTTACATATATTTGTTAATCCTTTTCCTTTTCTTTTCCTAAACGAACGATACTGTTTTCCTAATAATAATTATAACAATGTTTCATTTACTACTAATAATTGATTTTGACAATCAATAATTACTTATTGACACGAATAAGGTAAAATTTTCAGACAAAAAATAATCTACTATTAAAATATAATAATTTAAGAAAATGTCGCGTCATTGATTGATTATGTCGGCATACGTTGCTACATTCATGAATAAAAAACGACGTAAAATTTAAAGATGAAATTGATATTCAGTTCAATAAAGCCGTCGAGGTAGTTTAAATAATCAAGTCCAAAAAAAATCTTTCAGTAACAGTAAATTTTGACTGAGTAAAATTATATGTAACATTTTCAAACTAAGAATGAGACTAGTATTTCATTCAAGATCAAAGTCGTTTTACGTCATCATCGAATAATCAAGGTGTGTAATGGATTTACAAATTGACAATATGAATTTCAATGGCTCGCGTGACGCATTTGAAATGAAATACCGTTTCGTAACGGTTTTGACGTGTGAATTTATATAAAATTTACATGTTTTATTCAATCAATCTTAACTGAAACTGAATGATACGAAACGTAACCGACATAAAATAGGTTCTTAATTCGTTTGTACATATTTTTTTTGTATGTCCAGTATAATAAAATAATATAACATTTATTTACATTAAAGCCTTAAATAAATACGAATAAAAATTCAAAATAGTTACTGTACAAATCGTGACCGCGTGGAATGGTTGCAAGAATGCTAGAAGCATTTCCCCTTTGAATCGCAATTCCGATTCTCTGGGCGAAAAATAATTATTTTCTTTGGCGGTTTGTTTATAAACTGATTTTAATTATTATTTTATTATGTACAAGATGCTCATACAAATACAACACAAGAACAACCCACTAACGAATTGTCACTTTATCGTAATTGAATCGGGGCGTAATAATTGCCTTTTAAACGTTTTCCTATTCTTTAATTTAATTATCGACTATTGACATAAAGGTTAAGTTTTTATTTTCACATTACGGTACATCATATAGATTCGGTCCGAATAGAATAGTCAAAGTTATTGAATCAGGAACGTATCGTAATCGGAAAATTTTCTTCTTGATTTTTGCAACAAAAACGCTTCAAATAACCTAAAAGCTAACCGAGCAATCTTTTAATATTTTACGTATAGTTTTTATACATTTATATTTTATCTTTATCACTACTAAATAAATATCATATACATGGTATGTTAGATATTATACATAAATATTAAATAGATATATAAGAAAAAGAATCGACATTATAACAACATATTATTTCGATCAAAGTTGAGTTTTAAATTTATTTTTATTTATAATTATTTGTATTAATTGAAAAAGGATTACATTTTATGTAATCGTAACTTAATGACAACTTATCAAAGATCTAACCTCGTTGTCTTTATCCTTGTTTATATAAACTACTTATTATAATAACAACTTATTATGAAATCAATTTGTGCCACTTACCCTAACAACTGTCCATTATTGAGCTGCTCTGGAGGTGACTTCACCTGTGAAAACATGACTTTGTCGTTCAGCTCCCCGCGGCTGCCGCGACCCATTAACGGGAGATGAATTTGTGTGCTCTTCGATTCCATATTCTTACCGGACGTCATCGCTGCGTGACCATCCTGATGAAACCCCTGGAAGCGATAATGCTTAAGTTAGAATATACTTTTTAGATAACATCATGTAATCGAAAACGCATTTCTTTTTATGTCTATTTTTTTTTTCAAATAGTTCGATGTAAAAAGATTTGGTGAGTCGGCAAGCCATAGATATCGATTCTTCAATTCCATCGGTTCTAAACGACTTTTTAACGTTCGTTATTTAAAAGTACTTTATTTTATATTTGACTGAAAATGGAAACATTAATTGCGATTCGGGTTATTTATTTTATAATAGCGGCTTGCACAACAACCGATACTTGAAATCGTACGAATTTCGAGTGAATATTATTTGTTATTTAACGAAAATTAATATAAAGATAAAGTGACTTCAATGAGATTTTGATTCGAAATTCCAAAAGTTAACTCAAAAAGAGTAGGTTTTGCTATAATTTTCAAAGGCTATACAAAGCTTATTTGACCTTGAGAGTGTGTAGGTGTTAGCTGCGGGCGTGGGAGGCTCGCGTCAGACAGCGAGTGTCACCCTTACATGTTATACAACCTACGAAACTGAAACTATTTTCTATATATAACTATTATATATATATTACTTCCTTATGTCATACTTAGAGTAAATACTTTAATTTATGAATTATGTAATTTCTTATCTGATATGCTTTTATACAGTCAGTTACTGTCCATAACAGCCTGTTAATGTCCCACTGCTGAGCTAATGCCCCCTCTCCCTTTTGAGGAGAAGGTTTGGAGCTTATTCCACCACGATGCTCCGATGCGGGTTGGTAGAATACACGTTTTAGAATTTCAATGAAATTAGACACATGCAGGTTTCCTCGCGATGTTTTCCTTCACCGTCAAGCACGAGATGAATTATAAACATATTTTATATAATTGATTGTTATTTATATAATTGGTTTGATTTTATATAATCTTGTATATTCGGGTCGAATCTTGCAAGTGAAATGTTAACTACATTATAATTCTTATAAAATTTAATATTTTTAATAATGTTAATTACTCAGTATTATCCGTTGCCTATATTTAACGAATCGTTATTGTACCAACATTGTACTAGTAATTGGCCGTGAATGTTGTCGAATACTTAAAAAATATCTTCATAAAAAGAACATTATCAAACTCAACGGACAAAGTCGAGTTCAATTAAGCTAAGTGGAAATATTCAGAAGTAATGAAAATATAAGATAATTGGATTAGACTCTACATCTGAAAATCCCTAAGATTAATTATTGTAATTAATATTTTAATGAGTTTATATTGTGAATGAAGAAGTAATTAAAAAAACCCGTTTTTATTATCTTTTTTTAAGCATCTAATTTGTATGTTTACAATTTTATTACTATAGCTAAATCGAGTTATTTTTTCTTCCATTTTTTTTATATTACTCTGCCTTCGGCTTCGAACGCGTGTATGAGGTGTGGGGGTAGACGGTAGGATTTCTTTTCTGTATCCCAGATAACGTGTATATAATTCTCATGATTATTTATTGAGTAGTTGGAACGTGAAAGCGTTATAAGCAAACTCATATAACATATGATAATAGTAGCCAGAGATTATTTTCAGGACCTTGTTTTCAGAATTCAAAAACAAACGATACAATATTAAAAATATATAAATGAGTTTATATTTATTTAAAATAAAAAAATATAAACACACAGACCGAATCGTTTTTAAGATCGAGCCAAAGTCTATTAACCTAATTAAAAATTGAATAAATGTTTCAGCGATTCAATTATAATTTTCGTATCGTTTAAATTAATTCGTCTCGATTTTTTTTTTCTGACGTTTCGACTAATATACATCGCCAAAGTTTAAGTTTATGTATATACGAGTTGTTCCCATATTCAAATTATATTATCTTCTCTTTTACAATATGCAGATAGAGTATTATTTTTTAACTATAACCTTTTTGGTTGTAAATTCATATATAGACCAGACTGCGCACACTTCTGCACATACATGTGTGTGATTGACATATAAAGTTAATGAGTTGCCAACTAAGTCGTCTGGGAATATACCCAAACTGTGAGCTAGTGAACGTTGTGCACTAATTTATAACAGTTACGATACGTTTCCGATTCTATTCCGACACGACTTCGACCGCAACTGGATCGTAGTGCTAGTAGAACAGGAAAACGGTTAAACGGCAACGATTACTATTATATTGCGATAAATTGTAATTTGTGAGTAGAATTGACTGAACTTAAACGTACTATCAGTAAACATAACATATTACAAAATATAAACAAAGTGTGTGTGTGTGTGTGTGTGTGTGTGTGTGTTTGTGTGTGTGTGTGTGTGTGTGTGTGTGTGTGTTTGTGTGTGTGTGTGTGTTCGTGTGCGTGTGCGTGTGCGTGTGCGCGTGCTGGTGCGTGTGCGTGTGCGTGTGCGTGTGCGTGTGCGTGTGCGTGTGCGTGTGCGTGTGCGTGTGCGTGTGCGTGTGCGTGTGCGTGTGCGTGTGCTTGTCCGTGTCCGTGTCCGTGTCCGTGTGCGTGTCCGTGTCCGTGTGCGTGTCCGTGTCCGTGTGCGTGTCCGTGTGCGTGTGCGTGAGCGTGTGCGTATGTGTTTGTGTGTGTTATGCTATTAATACAATTTTTATATGTAATAAATACGTTTACAACAACGACAACAACACATCCATGAAATTTAATTGGTGGAAAAGGGTAAATACTGAGTGTTTCGCCATTTCATCGCGGTAGAATCTACCTCGAAAGGTCGAACCGTTGGTAATTTTAAATTTACGTTAATCTACAAAATAACCTAATTTTTTTAAATAATAGACGTATGCGGACTGGTATAATTCCATCTGGTGAGAGAAAACAGATGTAAATAGTAGTGTATATAAACATAGGCGCTGTAAGAAATATAAACCATTCATCACGAATGCGCCACCAACCCTTGTGCCTGTGGTTACACTGGCTTACTCACATCCCAACCGAAACAACCCAATAGTATGTATTGCTGCTTAGCGGTAAAATATATGCTGAGTAGGTATCTACCTAAACGGGCTTCACAAGGCCACAGAACTAAACAAATAAAGTGTATTTTCCATTTGATACAGTAAACAACAGCGTTAATAAAAATTGTATTCATTGCTCATTAAATATAATGATAGCAGTTATGACAGTAATTTGTAAAATTACGCCATTCATATAAAATAATTCCTATTTACTTTTTATTTTATTAACGATTTAAAAAAGGAGGTTGTATATGCGTTCATTTATTCAGCGATAAATCGAACACGTCTTTATTTAAATTGTTTTGTATTTTGAAGTCTTTTGTGAATTTTTCAGACAATCAGGTTAGTCGTCAAATTTATTACTGACATCAATATATTGTTTTATTTTTAAATATTTCATGCACGTCAATTATATTGATGACTTAGTAGATGATTTTAATTAAAATGATAAAATCTCTTGTTAAAAAATAGCGGCACTACAAAGGATTCATTAAATTAGTGGAAAAATCATAACGACGAGCATTCGGATCTGGTACGTCTTTTTTATCTTCTGTTAAGTTCTAATTTTGAATTACGAAACAATATAATTTAAAACTGAATCATAATTACGAAAGATACAGCATGATAGCGTTGTTTAAATAATAATGTTTTATATTAACGTGTTAATTTTGAAGTGACGTTAAAAGAAAAAAATACTACATTTTAGTATGAACAAACCTTATATATCCGCTATTTAACCGACGTTTATTATTAGCGCAGAGCTACTATAATTTGGAAATATAAAAGTAAAGCAAAACGCATGCGGTTTGGAAGCCAACATGCTCCAATGCGAGTTATACACATGTGGCAGATATTTATACGAATGTAAGTTTCCTCACGATGTTTTCCTTCACAACCAAGCACAAGTCCTTTGTCGCTTGACGCTTATGTCGTTAGCGTAAAGTTACATAGCGTTCCTTAATAAATAGACCGTTGTCTCACATGTCATCAGAAGGGAAAGGAGGTAATACAATATTTTTTTATAAAGTAGGTAGACGGACGTGTATACACCTGACCAGTGTATCACTACCGCGCGTAGACATTCCCATTAATCATATAGAAATATTAATCATTCCTTACATCGCAAATGCTTCACCAACCTTGGGAAATAAGATGTTATACTCCTTGTGCATGTAGTTACACTTTATCCCTCACCCTTCAAACCGGAACACAACAATACTAAGTATTGCTGTTTGGCGGTAGAATGCACGAAGCCCTACCACCAAGTAACCAATATTGTAACAACAAAATTGACAAAGAGTAAAAAAACATAACTAAAGAATTTTTTTAAACTACCAAATATTAAAAAAGTCCTGTTCTCCTGTTTAAACGTTGAGTCATTGTAACGTTCTCTTTTACTGCGATTTATTTATATATATTATATAACAAAGCAATATTTCGTAAGCCGGGTCAATGACCTTCTCGTTGAGAGTTGCATTTGCTCTTTGTGGCTGAAGCTTAAATATCATAACGGTCTTAGCAACTAACTATTATATCACGTTGGTCTGATAACCAACGAATTATTATTTACAATCGAGTTAGTTTATCTACAAATATTCTTAATTAAAGCAATAGACTAAAAGCTAGCTTAGTTTACTGCGGTTTCTACAGAGTTATTGAATTTCACGATAAGTAATTCAGAATCAGATTGGAGTTAAGGTGAATGTTATTTTAGTCGTATAAGTTCAAGGTGAAATCAAATCCGAATTTTATAACTTATTTGTTTTTACGAGCACAAATAATAAAAATATATTGGGACATTATTCACACACGGCCATCTGATCCCAAACTAAGCTGAGCTTGTACTATGGAAACCAGACAACTGGTATACTACATATAGGTACAACTTTTCTTTTTTAAATACACACTTATATAGATAATTACACCCAGACAAACAGACATGTTCAGCACACATATGTCATTCAATTTAGTACAATCGTTTTAGAGTTATAATTTCTGGTGACATTCTCTTCTCTCGATTTTACCGATGTTGAGCAAAATTAATTACTATGACGTAACAATGGAACACGAATACCTTTAATGTTATAGATAAGATTAATTACAGCAATCATTGATATTATAATTGTGTAGATAATTATATTTTTTAATTTAAGTTAAAAATACTATTTAAAAATATACGTTCTTTTTTAAATAAAAAGTGTGTACGCAAACACAGGTGAGCTGTTTTTTACCGCACTCTCATAATCCGAAAGAACGTCAATCCGACACGAACGTAGAGAACGTGCTTACCGAATAACGTAAGTCTAACAACATAATCCGAGTTATACACACAAATATATTGACAGAAAACCCTAAGAACTTTAATGATTTTCAATCATACAAAAACAATGGTTCGCAAACTATACATATCCCTAGAACAAACAGCATTTTATTTCTTGTACATTCATCGATACACATATTATTTGTAGAATAAATAAAAAATAAACGTAAAAAAACGTATTTGCCTTTGACATAATAAAAAATAATATTGCGCAGCACGAACCAGACACCACCCCCCGCACACCCCCATCCCTTACTAATACCTTTTCTTTGAAGGCGTAACACTTTCTCGTATTACCTTCCTTTGATATTGATTTTTATTATTTCCTACTGGTGATACCGCCACGCAACTATTATTGGACTGCCGTGTACTTTGTATTGTATTTCGGTTTAAATATTTAGTTAGCGAGTGTTATTGCTGGCACAAAGGGCATAATTTTAATTTCAACTAGAGCAGGACCTTATTTTAGATGCAAAGTTACACAAAAATATTTTTTTATATAGAATAGAAGGCGGACGAGCATATGGGCCACCTGATTGTAAGTGGTCACCAACCATACAACCATAGACATTGGCACTGTAAGCAATGTTAACCATCGCTTACATCGCCAATGCGCCACCAACCTTAGGACCTAAGATTTTATGTCCCTTGTGCCTGTAATTACACTGGCTTACTCACCCTTCAAACCGGAACACAACAATACTGCTTACTGCTGCTAAGTACTGCTGATTGCGGTAGAATATCTGATGAGTGGGTGGTACCTACCCAGACGACAAAGCTCTACCACCAGTAATAAAATACATATTCCGTCAATTAAAATTATTGCAATTTATTATTGTCATTTTGTTGCTATGTTTAGTCAGAATTATAAAATATACAGTAAATTTTAAACAACAACTAAAATATTTAAGATACTAAGCAAGATACCAATAACACCACATCAAACATGACAGTTGGTAAACGACCTCAAGGACTTTGCAAACATATAAAAAAGAATACGAAGACATGGGCCTCACGAGCGGACAAATATCAAAGGAGTCCAAAAAAAATTTGTACAATTGAAACATGCAGGAACATGAAAAATTACGTAATTCAAAACAATAGAAAAGATTGAAAACACGAAGATCACGTCCGTGGAGAACGAAGAAGGGATAAAATTTATACAAGCTTATTTACTTTTTAAATTTAGTAGCAGCGATGGATATTATTAGGTTTATTGTCAAATTGACAATATAATTACAATCACAACGATATTACAAATGTGTTTGTGATATGTTATATATATTTTTAATACATACATAAATGTATTAATTTAAAGTTATGGAGTCGATATAGTCCAGTGGTTAGAACACGAGAATATTAACGGAAGGCTGCAGGCAAAAATCCCGGCAAATACGAAAAAATCGTCAGAAAACCTGAACGTGTCAAACGAATTGATAGATTGCAGTAACAAGTGTATCCAAGAAACGGCATTGGAGCAGCATGGGAATATAAACTTCAAACCTTTTTCAGAGAAAAAAAGGAAGCATTAGCTTACCATTTAAATACCAATTCTAAACTAGTAAGAAAGTCCAATACTGAACTACTATCGAACACAATAATTGACATGTCACTTTTAACAAATTTGCTCTGAGATCGTAAAATTCGGACTCACCTCATGATTCAACGGTGTTAAGTAAGTATTTACCGTTCGAGGCATTGGCCGGTGTGCGGAAATGCTAAATGTAACGACATTCGTTATGTAACTTTAGCTGACCTACTTGTAACTTTTAATAAATGTATTTGTATTTCAATAAATGCCATTAGTTTTTTTTTTGTTTTTATTCATTAATCATACATAATTTTAATGATTAGAATACTAAATAAAAAATACATATTATAATAAAATTTAAATGTCTAGGAATGGCAGCGTATCGTCAGCTAAGTAATCGAGGACCAAAAAATAGTATACACAACTACCAAACAAAGTTATATTTTATTTATATATAATATATATTTGTATGTCGTCATACGGTATTACATTGTTTCCTCGTTATTTCTTTATTAAAGGTTTTATTATTCAAAGAATGAGGACAAGATCTTGAACAACAAAGGCAAATGAATACGGAAAGAAAATCCTGTACAAACCGGTCTGGTTTAATAAACTCAAGAATAAACTGTAAATATCGTATCATAGGTCAAAGAACTTAAGCGTTGCATGAAACCGATAGTAATTACGACTATAATAGTCGGAAATGTTTACGACGATTAACAATGCTATCTAAAAATTTTAGCAAATAGTGATGATAATTTAAAATCACTAAAAATTAAAACAAGAGGTGAAATACAAAGTAGCAATTGGGCTATAATTGAAATCGCTAATAGTAATAAACAGTGGTGACCTTAATGTAAATGAACGCTGACATTAGCATTACAAAAAGCGCGACCAAGCTTGAAATTGGAATGATCTATATCTCTGGTACTATACAAATTTTATATATACTCGAAAATTTAAAAGAATCCGCTATTTATCGTAACAACAACATGCACCTAGTCACTACAGTTTCTTTATTTAAGAATATCACGTATACATCAATAGTATTAGCGTGTTTGAAGAAAGACAAGACAGTAAGTTGTAGTTGAGAATACACTGCGCACTGTAAGATGTAAGTTTTTGTTATTTAGTTAGTCGTTCTTACAAACTTTTTCATTATCTATAACAAATACAAAATATTTAAAAATTTATTAACTTCGTAACTTAAAAACTTCCAAAAGTTTTCTCATTATTTCAAAAACATCAAATTCTTAAACGCTTTTATATTTAACAGACGACATTTTAATTAATATTAATTCACAAGATATAAAACGTTTGACGTCACTTCATTTAAGCTAATATGTGAACTTCTTAATACGTCAGTAGCATCGTTGGCAACGAGCAACTCGACACACGTGCTGACAAAACTGACACGAACAATTTGGTACCATCATATTAACCGACTGCTAAAAATCGTAACACGAACTAACTTCTATAATTAACGAATTTCACAATTGATCTACGAGTACTAACTTTAAAAAATATTTGTTTAATCGTGCAATAATAACAAAGATTTCATACCTGAACCAAAGTTCCGCTCAAATTCGCCAACATCACAGCGAAGCGACCAGCAATAGCCTGGATAATATTAATACTGATACTGATTAATAGTCTAATGATAAATCATATTGTCGATTTGGTAATTATCAATGCCAACACATTACAATGTGAGCTAGCAACAAATCATTGAATAAATAAAAGATAAGTTACGCATTGATTTGAATAAGCTTATTGCGTCCGGCTCGCTCCTAATGAGACTTATATTTAAGGTGAATAAAAAACATTTGATGATGTTTAGCGCGCTTACGATGAAATGGACAAAAAAGCGACGAATGATTGTGAATTAGTAGTCCCATAAAAAAGTACCAGATATTAAAACATTAAAAAAACCAATGTTAAGTAATTTTTATGAATAAAATTAACGTTGCATTAAATTTAACAAAGATAAGTTTATCAATAACAAAATTAATATATTTAATATTATCTATTCCTACATCCGCAAATAAAACAAGTTAAAATTCTATATATATTTCAATTTGACGTTTACTTCGAAAGTGGATTTCATGAAGGCTTTAAGTAAAGGTAAACGTGTAAAATATCTAACATAGAAATTTCGTTCTGTTATAAAAATACATTTCAGTCAGTAGAGGTATTTTGATAGTACGTATATTAATAATACATGATATATGACGCTTCCAAGATTCAAATTTGAACTTACATGAATAAATACTTTTAATTGAGAACTATTTCAATTATTGCTGATATTTAGATAGAAAACAAAATATTTTAATTATTTGATATTTTATCAGTTTAGTTTTAGATTTGATGTAATTTTTTGTAACGACTTTTATATATACAAGGTCAGCTAAATATTTACAAATAACAGTCCAAAAACGAAAACAGAGATCATAGTTTCAAGTGAAATTTAAAACAGTAAAACATTGTTGACGTTATATTTCATCAAAATTGCCGTCAAAAACTTCTTTTCGAACAATAAACTTTGAAGAGAAATAGCCTATAAATGTCTGGATGTATTTCGTTCTAGATTTGCTTAAGCACCCAATATAAGGGCTGTAAAAGTTAACAAGCGATTATATTATAGAAAATACATCAAATGCGAGGCAAATAAATAAGCGAGTAAAAATACTAAGATACCGAATACAAATATCGAATGATAAACACAAACTACACTATTAATTTTATATAAATGCTTGGTTTTATAGCAAAACCTGTCTAATTATACCTTAAGATCTCCTTGACCTACAGAGTAGGATAATGCAATAAAATATGTCAAATGTTGATTATGATTACTCAGGAATTAAGTAAATCATATCGATCGTATTAAAAATATGTAAATATTCGGTGGTCACTTTTTAGACACAGCTCATATTATCACTATATTATACCACTATACTGGTGGTAGAGCTTTGTGCAAGCTCATCTGGGTAGGTACCACACAGTCATCAGATATTCTACCGCTAAACAGCAGTACTTGGTATTGTTGTGTTCCGGTTTGAAGGGTGAGTGAGCCAGTGTAATTACAGGCACATAGGACATAAGATCTTTCGCAAGGTTGGTGGCGCATTGGCGACGTAAGCGATGGTTAACATTTCTTACAATGCCAATGTCTAAAGGCGTTGGTGACCACTTACCATCAGGTGGCCCACATGCTCGTCCGCCTTCCTATTCTATAAAAAAAAAAAAACTATTTTTATGAACCTTGAGTTTCTAATAACAATCACTTACTATTTATCGTTAGAAAAATAAGTACAAATGTACTATACATACAAACAGTATGATATGCAAATATTCATACGCCTGTCAATACTTTAATCTCAATCGATGATAAATATATACATATAAGATTATATTTTCGTCACAATCACGTCAATTACAATGTCTTACTGATAATATTGATACAATGATGTAATCGAAGTAATTACCTTGTCGTATGTGCCAGATTTGATATTAATCTCTGTGTTATCGTATTTGAAAGATTATATTATTATTTAGAAATCGAAAAGTCTTAAGTGCATCGACTATGTTCGACAAGTAACTTATTCAGTTGTAGATACGTTCACGCTATTATTTCGAGCAATCTGAGCTCTTCATGTGGTCGCAGCTTTTGTGCGAAATTCCTAACGCAAACCGGACCGCTGTGTTTTGGTTGATCACCCGTCTGGGTGTCACATATTCTGCCGCTAAATAGCTATACTTAGTATTGTTGCGAGCCAGTGTAACTACAAGCACAAGGGACATAACATCTTAGTTCTCGAAATTGGTGGCGCATTGGTGATGTAAGTAATGGTTAAAATCTTTTACGGCGCCAATTCGACGGTGCGTTGGTTACCCATTGAACGTCCACATAACTATATAATAAAAGTAGTACTATAATTCGAAATACCGGTAAGTTAGAGATACCGGTAATCGTGAGAATAATGAAGAGAAAAAGTATTATTTTTTAACGTCATCAGTAATTTTCAACAAAGCACCATATAACGCCAACCAGCTTCCAAGTCCTGTTGGAAGCTGGTTGGTTTGTTCTTAAAGGCTGTTAATTTACTTTTCCATTGTAGTACACCAACGTATAAAAGATAGCGCGAGATTATTATCGGATAATAGTTTACAAAAGAAAAGACACACACATACATACAGACGCTTATACTTATTGCAATACATGCTTATCTAAAACATAAATTGTGAAATGTTATTTACATACTCAGACACCGTTTGTCCGATTACAATGAAAATTGACACATATATCATAGTGAAATCAGCACTTGAAGCCGCTGCAGCATCAGCTTATATACTGTTAAATCAGTCGTTAGTATATACACATATGTATACACACAGGTATGCGGGTTTTGCTAGCAATCCATTAAATAATATCCTGGGACATTATTCACATACGGCCATCTGATCCCAAACTAAGCAGAGCTTGTACTATGGAAACCAGACAACTGATACACTACATATACTACTTTTCTTCTGTAAATACATACTTATATAGATAATAACACCCAGACTCAGGACAAACAGATGTTCATACACACAAATATCTATCCTGGGTGGGAATCGAACCCACAACCTTCGGCGTGAAATGCAATTATCTACCAACCACGCCAACCGGCTCGTCAATAATCGTAAATGTATAACGAAATATATTTGAACAAATGTGATACGAAGAATTACATCTTCAATAGCGTCATATTATAGTTACGTAATTTTTGATTACCTATTATTTTTTGTTACTTACATCAAGTAATGTCCAATAAATTACAATGTAAAATATAAATGCGGTAAGCGTCTATGATTGCTGCAATTATTATACTTCCGCCTTGATGTAGTTTTTATCTCTTGTTGAAGTTTGTTAGTATGTTTAAGTCAAATCTTGTAATCTTAATTAGTACAACTTCCTCTTGTCCTACCGAATTCAAATTTTACGTGTTATTTCAATTTCGATGTCAATGAATTTTTATGATAAACATGACCTTATTTTAAACCCAGTATTGGCTCCAAACCAACGACCTCATAAAAGATCACAGAATTAAAAAAAAATTATACATATAAAATACTAGCTTTCGCCCACGGCGTTGCTTTGCGGCATAGAGCCTATGTCGTTCTTTTGGGTTTGAGCTAGTTTCATAACAAATTTCATCAAAATCGGTTCAGTGGATTAGCCATGAAAGCGTAACGTATATTATTAATATAGATATAAATACAAGATGCTATGATACAGCCCGTATTTATATTTGTACGACTAGTTTTCACCCAGTTGCCGAAATTTGACCATAATTATCTAACATTATCGTACATTACATTCGATATTTGAAGAAAACATAATATAAATTGACATGATTCGATAAAAAAAATCTACTCCTTTATTAATAACACTAAATATCGTCAAGAATTCCCAAAAAAAAAAAAGAAAATCAGTCGACAAACAAAGCAGAAAAATATACAACATAAACGTATATATTCTTCCAATCAAAAATGTTACCTTCTCGTTCGAAGTCCAAACGAAATTTATTAATAGTATTCACTCGTTAAAAATAAACTAACATATCGCAGTGATACTCTGCATCATTCTCAGAAGGTTCTTTCGATATTCGTATACGTGCACCACGTGACGTTACAAACATTTTTTTTTTGAAGATGGTACGTTACCCATGTGAGATATAGCAAAGCTTGTATTCTGGATTTAAACACCCCTATGCGGGCTGTAAGCGAATACCACACACGATTAAATAAAACCTTTTTGGAACTAAGTACCCTTATGCTTAAGAGTAGTAGGCTACGTTCGAAGATCAATATACAAAATTATTGATTAAAAGGTTAACAATACAAGATTATCGATTTAACCAGTAAATGTTGTTTGTTAAATAATGCTATCTTCATCTTTCGAATGTCAAATCAATGTTGTTAGAAAGAGAGAAATCAGTGTAATTAAACGTTGATAAGTAAATTCGTTTTTGTATCATTATTTTATATTTGGATAGAATTTGGCAATTGTTTGCTTAACCCATTCAATGCCAGTGACCCACGTAGTGGGCTCACTCTTGTCGCAATTGCGGGCCCGGGAACCCACGTAGTGGGCTCATTTTAAAAGTAAGTTTTTCTTCGTAAAAATGCCATGATAAAAATCGACAACAAAATTATATAGCCATTTTAACAAGACCTATTTAGTATACGCTTTGGTTTTTAGTTTTAAACATATTTATTTTTTCAATAAATTTTATCTTCTTGCTAAATACCAACGACCCACGTCGTGGGTTCTCTTGCAGGTGTAGAAAACGTTGAAAGAAATAAAATACAAAATAAAAACTTTGTGAAGTTAGAAATGAAATATAAAAAAATCTACACTCTTGTTTTGTTTGCTTTGGTGCGATATATTTTGTTTTCCTTGAATATTTAATTCCAAATTAATAGTTATTAAAAAAAACACGCGCTAATTTAAAACCGCCATTTTGTTAATGGATAAAAAGGTACAGTAATTATTGCCGCGACTTGTTATTTGCTCAATGTGTTCAAATTTATAAGATTTCGTGTTATATTATTTAAAAGGCCAATTAGAGGTTTTTGTAAAATCAACTTTTTGATGCTAAATATTTATAAATTGGAATTGGCGCGAAGTTAAGACGGTGTCTTTACATAGAGAGCTGAAATTCTACTAATCTATAACAATAGGCATGATGACAGTATTAAAGAATTAAAAAATAAATGATCAATGATGCAATCGGCCATTTTATTTAAAACACTAATCAGAGCGAATGACGTCACGCCTCGGTATCTACAACCTCTTGAGCAGTTGTTGTCTTTACGTTTTTGTAAAGAAAATAAAACATCCAAGATCTATCAATGATGGAACAAGGTTTTGTTAAGGCAAATTCCTCTAATTTGCCCAAGATTTGTTGATGTTAGTAGAGATTTTTTCATCAAATAAAGACTTGCATATCTGAATTTTGAAATGTGAAAACTTCCTTGTATGTACATTTTTATTTATTTTTAGTGTTATCATAGGTTTTTTTCTGTTAGCTTTATAGTATTACTCGCATATGAAGAGCCCTAATATTTTTACCAGTAAGAACTTTTAAGACAATATTTTATTTAGCTCCACTAGTACTGAATTTGTGAATTTACATATTTACGAATAAATCAATAAATCTAAATATATAACAAATCTTTATTAATCTCTGTCTAAATTTGCAATTTCTTCAAATTGTTCTGTAACCATACTTTCTTTTAATTGCTTTTCACATTACATCTCTACTTCAAGAACCATAATCTTACGGTTTTTACTTATTCTTACTATATGGTCGTTCTGCTTCTGTAGATTGTTCTTCGATCTGGTTGGCATTCGAATGTATTTTTACACAGAGAGACCGTATACCACTTGTAAGCTTTGGAATCCATTTTTAACCTTAGGAAATACGCAATACTTTCTGCCTTTCTTCGTTTAGTATAGACACAATACAACGTTTACTGTCGTTTACTGAGCGTGACGTCAGGTACAGGCGCCATGGCGTACATGAGTAGCAGCTGCTACTGAGAATTTTCGACAGAAAAACTCAATAAATTTATGTTACCGACCTAGGATTTGAACCCGGGTCCGCGGCCTTACATGTAACCACTAGAAACACAGATATCCAGATAGTTTTCATACTAGCGTAGGTTTAGCAGAAGAATTGTTAAATCTACAGATAGTATACAGAACATGAACATTAAATTTAAATAGAAAAGGCACACCATTGCGAATTAAAGACAGCGGAATTGGCTATCATGAATAAGAATGGACTTTGTGTAATTGCATCGTAATAATAATAAATTATTTATTCCTTGACAAGGCGAGTTTTATTAGGAGGTGCAAAAATTGTACAAAAAGACAATGTTCAATGAATTATTTATTATTATTGGCAAACATGATGAAAACTACAAAAAGGTTGAAGACCACTGTCACATGATCGGAGCGAGAGAAATAAATTTTTGTTAACTTACTCATGTTTCATTGAATGCTCGTTTTTACTATCACTAAGCACGGGAACGTCTCTAAAAATACTGCTTATAGCAAAACGATCCGAAAAATATCTAATTTAACTATATTCGAGCGTTTTTTATCACGAATCGTTACCGTATACCAAGAACCCACGACGTGGGCTCAAGGCTTTTGCTATACGTATTGCCGAGGACCCTCCTAGAGGGTTCACTAACACAATGTATGACGGCATAGCGTATGAAGATATGAAAAGTGTAGAGGATGCGAATGTGTTAACGAACGATAGCGAAAAAAAAAAGTTAAATATGTGATGATTTTTGATTTTTTATATATTTATATTTACTTTGTTATAATTTTATATATCTTAAGCATTATAGTAGAATCGTAAATAAAAATAAAGATTTCACTTAATTATTCAAGTCTACATTGTCTTCAAGTATGCATTGGACCAATACGGATTATGTTGTTATGAAAAATATCGAAATGAACGAATAAACCGGTGGAACGAATTTACTGGTGGTAGAGCTTTGTGCAAGCTCGTCTGGGTAGGTACCACCCACTCATCAGATATTCTACCGCAAAACAGCAGTACTTGGTATTGTTGTGTTCCGGTTTGAAGGGTGAGTGAGCCCGTGTAATTACAGGCACAAGGGACATAACATCTTAGTTCCCAAGGTTGGTGGCGCATTGGCGATGTAAGCGATGGGTAACATTTCTTGCAGAGCCAATGTCTAAGAGCGTTTGGTGACCACTTACCATCAGGTGGCCCATATGCTCGTCCGCCTTCCTATTCTATAAAAAAAAAAAAACGATTTCAAATACCTTTATCGAGGAATTCTCGATATAGTTCTTCCGAAACACTAAGATCGGTCAACGGTAAACACAGTTGAGAAGAGAACGTCGGCGACGTGATAGCAAAGCGTGCACTCTGTTGATTCATGATTATTCGACCTAGGCATACTAGCGATTCCTCGATAAATTATGAACCGGAATTACTAATTATAGTCTATAACTTTATACTAATATTATAAAGAGTAAGAATTGAGTTATTGTATGTTTGTTTAAAATCAAACTCAGTCTACTAAACCGATTTTAACAATTCTTTTATATACAAAAAACCTACATTATCAGCTAGACATCGATTATGTTATATTAAAAAAAAAAAAAAAAACTGGTCCATACGAAAATTGCAAAAGTAACCCAATGTAATAATTGTTTTAAGTAATATCTATGACTGTTCAACCCGGACAAAGTCAGGATGGACCACTATATAATTATACTCAACATACGTCACATGACAGTTGACAGCTACTATACTTGTAATCTTTCCGTGTTTTGTAGTATATGTACATACACACATACGTCGAGTTATTTCCGCCGTGCACGTTAACCGACGATAGTGACAATTGCAATTCAGCTCATTGTCATTAGATAATATATCTGGTAATCATTTTTAGTCATATATTTTATAACTGAAATTAAAATAAAAAACAAAATACACATTACAAATTTATATATATATATATTATTTACTGTTTTCCGGAAGTTTGTTCTTTCGAAACGATGTTCTTTTTTTACTATTAAACGAAATGTAACGCTGATTGAATAAATAATATCTTAATTGATTGCGTTTCTGAGGTTATACGCTCAAACCGGGTCGAGTTACTAATAAAATATTGAATTCTTCTTTCAAAGGACTCTCGGACACTCGAAAAGCCCAAACAGACTATGAGAATGTTACAGTGCACTAGAATTCTTCATAGATTGCACGAGATTAGCCGTAGTGGAAATTCGCTACAACGGACATAATACGAAAAAGTCAAATAATATGTATAAATTTGTCAGCATATTAGACACAATTTTAAATTTAACTTGTTTCAAATAGTGCAACTGTCTGGGGAAATTAAACAACGCCACGTGAACAATGGAACGAACATAACTTTGAATACTTGTTTTAATTACACATTATATAATACACTGAAAATTATAATCGTGTATATAGTTCAAATGCTACATACTACATAATTTGACCTTTGTATTTATCTACTGGTACCATAAGTAATATATGTCTTTCCTTGTTGATGCTATGTCCTTTGTCCCTTTTTTTACACTGTCTCCTTGTCTGTTAATACATGATTGCTGTTCAATTATGGCTGATATGGCGGTGGAAAAACTTGTAAATGTGTACAAAAAATATTACTATGAAAAAACATCCTGTGTTTCAGCAAAAATATAAAGATATATATGGTTTAAAAATAAAACAATAATGTTAATAATATAAAGCTAACAATATTCATTTTCAGTTTACACAATAAACTACGACCTGACGCAGGGTGAAAGCTATCCTTGAATATACCTTATGCCACTTGAAATAAAGTCTACAATGTCGAATTGTTTTTTTAAAAACGTGGATCAATACGATACGTACTGAGAATTCCAAAGTCATTCCACTGTTATTAAAACTAAAGCCTTTGGCTGAGTTCTCTTTGTAATGGTACAAATATGTTGTAGTTTTAATTGAAGAAACTTTTATTATAGAAATAAATCTATAGAACCTGATATAAGCGGACTTATTTAAACGTACCATAACTTTAGATAAGAGATATAAGAAATCTATTTTATGTACTAAATAAATTTTATTTTTAAATTTAACTCAACATTCTACAGCGCATGAAATCAAATTGATAAATAAATAAGGAATATATAATCAATAACGGTTTTATGCAACTTCCAAGTATATAACATTCGTTCTAAGTTTTGTTTTATAATAGCTTACTTGAATGAAGTACATTTTGATTTATTTATAGATACTTAAAAACGACTTCGGATATACTTTGTATATAGCGAATTATTTATATCATTGTTGCTACCCGTAATGTACTTGAATAATAATAAACAAACTAGCACAACTCAAACCACAAAGTCATTGACTCAATGCTACGTAACCTTCGATGGACTGTAATGGTGCACACCAGTGCCATTACAAGCACCAGGAAGATTATAATGTAGTCTGTAGTCGTTCATATACGAGCAATGTCATTCGTTTGCTCTCATTTATTTGAGGACAGTGAAGTGGTTTTCTCTTCCAATCTCATTCTCTATTAGCCTATTACAACCATAAAAGGATTAAATACAAAAAAAATCGACAAGGAAATGACGTGTATCATTGGTCTCTTGAATAATCGATGTTTATGTCAAAATGGCGTTTTGAATGTCCGCGAAGTTGTAATCGGAATTTTGGAAGTTAAATTAAAGTGGAATTATGTTGTATTATAAATAGAGGTAAATTAATTATGAATTATTTGTATTGCATAATACAGCAGTAGCAAATCGCTTGGAATATGTAAATCTAAGGTTTGTTTATCATTACTACTTCGATTGGAGTAGTGTATAGTTATATCGCTTTTCCTTTCTTACAAATCTGTCCCTCCATATTCTCTTTCGGTATTGCTGTTGACTTTTTCACACACGGCCATCTGCACTGCACATCCTAAACTAAGCAAAGCTTGTACTATGGAAACCAGACAACTGATATACTACTTTTCTTTTGTAAATACATACTTATATAGATAATTACACCCAAACTCAGAACACACAGACATGTTCACGCACACATATGTCTGTCCTGGGTGGGAATCGAACCTACAACCTTCGACGTTAAAGGCAATTATCTACCAACCTCGCCAACCGGTCCATCGGATGATATAGGTATTGTTTTTTTTAAATCATGTATTGTTATTTTTACTGCAGTCAATTTAAATTACTCAATCTTTTATAATGAATGTACCAAAAAATGAATTTTTTGGTAATGTCACTACATTTCGTTAATTTATTCTGTTTATTCCAGGTTTTTATAGTTTTACGAGCCAGATTTAAAGTGAGGTTCTTATATAGTAGCACTTTGTTACATTACTAGTAAACGCCTCCGGCTTCGCCCGCGTGTGACAGGTATAAGGTCACTTTTATCTTTTTCTGTACCTCTGACAACATGA
The DNA here is from genome assembly GCA_905147175.2 of Nymphalis urticae. Classification (NCBI taxonomy): domain Eukaryota; kingdom Metazoa; phylum Arthropoda; class Insecta; order Lepidoptera; family Nymphalidae; genus Nymphalis; species Nymphalis urticae. The sequence goes on from LR989991.1 coordinate 11,884,454, forward strand.
ATGCAAAGATTCAAGATGATCATTTGAGAAGTTAAGATGTGAATGCGTTACGAATAAGCAACCTCTTATTCATTTGAATGTAGGTTCGGATTAATAATTAAGATTAAAAAAAAACGTAATTTGGAGGCTCAATAACTGGATAGACAGACAAATTTAAAACCAACACTGTTTCAAATAATGTAATGTACAGTAACAGCCTGTTAATATCCCACTGCTGGGCTAAGGCCTCCTCTCCCTTTCGAGGAAAAGGTTTGGAGCTTATTCCACCACGCTGCTCCAATGCGGGTGGGTAGAATACACATGTAGCAAAATTTCAATGAAATTAGACACATGCAGGTTTCCTCACGATGTTTTCCTTCACCGTCGAGCACGAGATGAATTATAAACACAAATTAAGCACATGAATATTCAGCGGTGAATGCCCGGGTTTGAACCCACGATCATCTGTTAAGATTCACGCGATCTTACCACTGTGCCATCTGGGCTGTATAGTAGTCATTAAGTATTATCAGTCAATAGTAAGGCTGAAATTATACGATAACAGTCTGATGCACACGCTTCGTGTAATGTGATTTTTGATAACGTTTTCATATAGAGATAATACTGACCTTAAACGCTGTGTTTACAGTAATCGAAATACGATCGAAATAAAATTATTTATCATTCGAGGCAATTTAAAAAAAAGGATTTATTACGAGATGAATCAAATGGGATTGAGTGGGATAAATCATTTTCTTGACAGAAAAGAAATATAAAGTCACAGGTAGACACAATCAGGTCTTAATGAAAAAAATATACAATTTACTTTTATATCAAAAATCACTATATTTTATAAAACCGAGTCTCCGTCACGTCTATCTGTCTGTTTGTACACGATTATCTCGAAAACTACTGATCGGATTTTTATAGAATTTCACCAATGGGCGGAGTGATTCATACGTAATGGTTTAGCTGTATAATTTGTTAAGGTTTTGTGAACAGCCAATTCGAAATATGCAATAAATGTTGAAGATGTCGGAAAAACCATGACGTTTTGGAGCTTCATTAGCTTGCGCAGAGTAAGCCATGCATTACGATATTAACATTTGATGTAGATTATTATTCTATGCGAAGTCCGACGGGTAAATAATACATATATAGTAACTACACATATTTGACATACACAGAAATTAAACCAATCAAACACACAAACTAAACACAAGATCTTTGGCTTTAGATCAAAATCAAATAGACTTCGTTTAAAACTTTTTTTAAAAATAATAATAGTAATGCCCGTTTTTTTAAGGAATAACTATTTATCCCTAGCGTAAAGCTTGTGTTATGTGTCGGACGACAATAGCCCAAAGGGGTGATAATCGAATCGGCGACTTTAACATCGCTAGGCGCTTAAACCGCGCGCTATTGACGATTAAAATTCAGACGAACGAAGCTAACAAGAGACAACGAGAAGTAGGTACACATTCGAGTTTAACGATATCAACACAATGTGGCGTTTTGTGAAGGATGCTGACGACATTAAACCTAGGAACAATGTAGAGCCTTTGAAAGATAACCTCGGATAATAACGATATCGTATGCTAAGTTTTCTTTATCACGTTCCATTTATACTATACATCGTATGTTTATTTATTTTTTTATCACACTCAAAGAAACGGATATTTATTCATCATATAAAAATTGTGACACAACAGAAAGTATAAATATTTGGATAATTTAATAAGTTTTGTTTCATATTATATAATTTATTTTGTAATTATTGTATTATTATGGTGTTACTTAATTGTTCGTTTAAATCTTAATATAAATTTGCAATAATAAGCACATGAGCAGTTACACTATATATACATATTCAATTCACACAGATAGCCTGAAGTGATAGTCACATATCTGGAGGAGGGTAGGCCTAGGTAGTTGGGTGTTTTTTATTACCAATTGCTACTACTACCCGAATTTATTATTACCGTACTACTACTACCCGTATTTTACTTTTACGTCCACCACGCCGATCGGCGCTCACACGTCGAATAGGTTATAGCTAGAGATATATTTTTTTACATAAAACCCTACGAACTTAATATAAAGCCCTATTACCTAGGAACTTTACCAATGAGTCAGTTACTAAGCAAAAACCTATCTATGTACCAAACACACATACATTTTAGTAAAGTTTTTTTCGAAAACAACAACAAACAAAACGCAAAGACCATAGAATTAGATGAATAAATATACTATGTCCATGCAATATTCTTAAATATCGAAAATCGATAAATGACAGTTCTTTTAAATGGAATTAATGTTGTTAATTAAATAATCCTATGAATGACTTGTTTATTTAAAATTCGAACGCTTTTAGTTACAAGGCTTATACAAATTTTTTAAAAGGCGAGTTTTGTTATTTTTTTTCCACTTCATTTAAACCGTTAATCCGATTAAGATACAACTGTTATGTGATGATAGATTTAGAGATTGACAAAATTTTTCGTAAAATGTTTAGACTTAATTATTATGTTTATTAACGATTTTTGTTTAACAAAATCGCTTGATATAAAACGACAAAATATCGTCTTTCATTACAGGAAGAAATGCCTTGGCACACATCTTCTAAATAATTCAGAACTGCTAGAAACCTAGACGAATCGATACTACTAACTCGTTATAACAATGGTGAAGGCATTTCAGTCTCAGCAATTAAACGATGGAATCTTCGAACAAAGAAAAGTTTTGTAAAGCTACTTTGATTTGCATTTAAATATTAATGAAATAATCACTGAATTTCATTTAATATATAATTAATTTTTATTTTATTTAATATATAATTAATTTTAAATTTTTCGTTTAAAGTAAGCAAACAAACTGTCGAATTAACTAATTAATGTAGAGTGAGAAGTTAGAACTATGAGGAATATTAATAATTTTTCGTGTTTAAAGAAACCATATTTCTCATTAAGAATAATTTTTGACATATTCAATGCCTCACAAACCTTGTGAACTACGATGTTATGTCCTTTGTGCCTGTAATCTGCTTACTCGCCCTTCAAACGGAAACACAGCAATCAGATCAAAAGCTAGAATATGCTGGGTGGTAGACGAGTTTTCACAAATCCTTGCCACCAAACTATATATAGGTTTATATATGTTACTATTTACATGCTGTTCTATTATTTCAAAATAAAAGGTATTTATTTTACCGGTACTTCTTAATGTTTATTCATTTCAAACTATAAGTTTACATTTAATTCAATCTTGTAATTTAACAATTCATTAATGGTTATTCAGGGCCCACTTGAATAATATAATTACTAATATTGTGATTCTCGTTCGATTTGAAAATCTCCACATAACAATAAAAGAAAAATATTATTTTGGCACAACTATAACAGCACACAAATGATTGAATCACTACATATTATAAAACAAAGTCCCCGACGCGTTAATCTGTCTGTATGACCGCGGTAAACTCAAAAACTACGGAACGGATTTTCATATGGTTTTCACTGATGAACGGAGTGATTCATTAAGAAGGTTTTAGTGTATAATTCATTAAGGGTTTTGTAAATTGACTGAAATATAACGATGATTGTTGAGGATGTCGGAAAAAATCATGACAACTGGGAGCTTTACTGGCGTGCGCCGCGCAACTAATATTTATTTTAAGTATTACAATAAAAATCTTCTAGACCTTTATTTGACTCGTGCGCAGCCGGGAGGAGAAGCTAGTTAAATATAATCTACAATGAATTTTTATACGATTTACCACACATCCAGAAATGGAAACCCTACTAGATTTATTTTGCATGTACTTACTTATGTATGCAGACTTCTCTTGGCTTCTAAGCATTCACTTTGAAATACATTATGAAAATTCCACCAGGAACACATAAAGGCCGCATTTACGCTTCGTTTAAAATAAAACACGAAAGCAATCCTGGCATACACTAACATCATGCATGAAATTAGAAAAGAAAATTGCATGTATTAATATTTAACTCATTTTTATTTTTTCATTTATTTATGAAATGTTTTATTAATAGGTTATTGACCTTTGACCGTTTACATTTCTTAATAGTTAAGATTACTAATATAATGCAGATGAAATTGACTCATCTTGGTTATTCCGAGAGATATGAAATTATCTTTATTGTAAGATAAATATTTAAATTGAAATGAGAGTATAAAGAGATCATTCTAATTGTTATCAATGCTTTCATTTTCCAATTCGCTCTTCAAGATTATAATTAAAATTCACTCATTTTATACTTATATTTTATTTATTAATAAACTTGATATATAACACAGGATATCCAACAGTTTAAAAGCGTGCAAAAACGGCCTTATTTCTAAGGCTATTTCTTCCAACCTTCCAGCAACCTTCGTGCCATTAACCGTAGAATTAAAAATGTACAAGAGCATATTTTTACACTTCGATTCGATTGTGCAATAATATTATAATTTTATAACTATAACTTTTATTATGTCATATGTCACAGTAACAGAGAAAGGAATACAATTTCTAAACATACAAGCTTTTGCGCTATTTTCCTATGACGGTATTGTATTAACTAACGAATAATGAAATTGTAAGGAAATTATTTATATACTTAAAACAAATCTATCACTAAAGAAAACTGTGGGTTTTATACTGTTAAAGTTGTTATAGAGATACAATTTATATATTAAAACAAAATGAATAAAAAATATTTAAAATCCCACACTGTACCTTTATATACCGTGGTCGGCAAAAACAACTGTAGGTATTTTCGTCATCTGTAGATGAGTTAAGAGTGAACTCTATAAACTTCTCGTTTAGATACAAAAAGATAAGATAAAAATCAAGATAAAAAATATTGTATTAATTACTTAAACCTTTTTTTGTTTTTGTCGTATTTACAATGTTAGTAGTTTAATTAGAATTATAATTATGCTTATATAATAAGTATTATATGTTATCATATTTAAAGTTAATATGTACTTAATGGAGATGTAAATATGTTTATGTAAGTGTATACATTTATTTTGTTACGAGGGATATCCCTGAGTGAATGTTAATTAGCAAAATATAAACAAATGTTATCTATCATATATATATATATATATACATATATTATTCAGCCTGTGTCATCGAATGTTTATGAAATAGACTTATTTCTTTATTATTATTATTATCATTATTTAAAAATCGAAATATCATTTTTTTTATATATATTTTTTGTATTGTAATAAATAATCTCTAAAATATAAACACGATTTTAAATAAAGCACTTAATTACAAAAAAAACACAGAATATAAGTAGGTATATGTTATATATATAACGCCCATAGAAATTGCCGCTGTAAAAAAAATTAACCATCGCTTACATCCCCAATTCGCCAACAATCCCACACTCACTAAACCGTCAAACCAGAAAACAACAACCATATATATTGCTGTTTGGCGTTAGAATATGTGACCAGTAGTTCATTGGGTGGCTTGCACAAAGCCTTACCACTAAGCTAACCTATGTATTTATAACCTAACATTACCTCAGCCAATTTGAAAAATGTGATTCGGCTAAAATCGTGCTCATATTTTAACCTAACTTTCTTTTGGTAACCGGTATTTTGAAGGTCACTCTACAAAGCGCAGTGCATTGAAGTCCAAAGACCAAACTCGTTGTCATAATTAAACATAATATTTGTAATATACTTTGATATCATGACTGATGTTTACGGCTTAAGAGGGTTCTTTTAATACAATTATAATTGTCTCCACAGGGAGATGCATATATGGCTTGGGTTAATAATGAAGTACATATGTAATAAAAACTTCGATACTTTTGACCTTGGCGGGGATTTTTGATATGTAATTGTTAATAGTATATCTAAGAACACTACAGATTTATTGTACATTGAATAACTATTTTGACTGCCTCGTTGGTCTAGTGGCTAGATGTAAGGCCGCAGACCCGGAGGTCCTGTTTTCAATTCTCAGGTCGGGCCAATAAAGAGTTAGTGTTTTTTCAGAAAATTCTCAGTAGCAGCCTAAAGTCTGCGCATGAACTCCTTCTGATAGTGTCGAATTGCCGTCCCATCGGATTATGAGAGCTAGAGAATAGAGAGTACACCTGTGTTTGCGCGCACACTTGTGCACTGCAATATCTCCTGCACAGTTGGCTAATCTCTCTTGAAATTGGCCGCCGTGGCCGGAATCGGTCTGGAGGACTTTATTATTAGTATTTTGACCGGACTAATATGACTTAGAGCCTTAGGTGGGTAAAATGTTTATATTTTGTATTTTTTGAAAAAAACATTTATAATATCGTTTGTCAGTGGAGACATTTTTAAAAACCCTCTCATCGGTTTATATGATTTAGCAAAAACAAACTTATGTCCAATTTATTTAAATAGTAAAGGTTAGTAATAGTATAGAGTTAAACAAATAGGTTACAAGGCCTAACAAGATTGTCAATCAATAAACCCCATTGAGCCGAGAACGATTAAACCATAATAACAACTTCAAGGCTGAAATGAAATTCCTATTACGAATACAAACGATAATTTAATTTGACGAGACTTGGGGTGAATAGGTATTAAATAGATTTTATTAAAAAAAAAAAAATTAGATATCAACTTGGTAGATTCAAAAAAGAGAACGAACTAATTCTATTTACAGACGCACTTAAACACTCAACGATATTAACTAAATAGAAAATAAAAACGCGGGAAAATAATAAACAAGTATTTCAATTTAAAAAAAAGGTATTGTATATAAAGAACCTTCTCCTTAAAAAGGGAGAGGAGGCCTTAGTCCAGCAGTGGGACATTCACAGGCTGTTACTACACTATACTATATAAAGAAATTCCTACTAGATTTTACTTACTTAATTTGATAATGCATTCAAATTATTTCATTTAACTGGTTTAAAGATTTTAATAAAACGACAAACTACACGCAACTATCGCTTAGTAAGTTGCAGAAAAAACTCATTCTATTTTTATTTTTGTAATATATATTTAGATGTATAAATTTATTCCCACGTTTGTCACTGAAACTATTCTAGATATTAATTTATTATATATATTAGCTATTATATCAACACTTGACCTTGATTCGCTAGATTTACAGCTACAATAAAGCGCTTTTTTAGTGTTGGACACGTCTTCATTTTGTTTCACGTTGTTTGCCACGTAAAGATCACTTGCAATATACATGTGACCTATAATAATATTTCGACCACAACTTCCAAAATTAAGGCATCAGACAGCGGACATTACGGTAAAAGCTCTCTCTTATTAACCCAATGCGGAATCCGACACAACAGCGACGACGAACAAATGAACGAGCAGACGCAAGACCATTGGCTTTACAAGCTCTACCTTATTTAAGGTACAGGAACATAACACTGAAAATTTCTAAATACTAATATTTATTATTCCGGCCAAAAATCCCTAAAAATGTAGACTAAAAAAATACTGTACTGAGACATATTTTTATGTCAATTATATATTGTGTTGCCCGCATACTAAATTTCCCTTTCGTACCCTTAAAGAAAATATCCACCATCGTAATCATCAATAGCCAAAATTTTTACAAGCCCTCGTTCATTCCTGACACTTTTGGCGTTATGCCTTTGGCGCGTTTGTAACACCCGTTCACTTTAACAATGCACAATCAATTTTGCTGCTGGACTATCCTGGTTTCATCGACCAGTCCTCGGTCACTATAAAAATAATTACAATAGACAATCATTGTTTACCTTCAAGCGTTTTCATAAATGACATGAAATTATCAAATACCGCTCGAAGAACATAACTGTCTTTATGTATCTGATAGCGTGTTGGTTGCATCGATGCAACACGTGCAAACTTTGGCTCGGCATGAGTGGTCATTCCTAACTGTCACCTATGCCAATAGACACGTGTTTTATGGTTTATTTATAATATCAATAGCCTCTATGGAAGACAATAATATATTACGCTTTTTAATGGCTCGTTTGTCAAAGCCCGAAGTCTTGGGTTCAATTTGCAAATACTTGGTCTTAAAAAATTGGTAATTGCAAACAGGAGATGTAGTGGTCTAGTGCCTCTTGCACTGAATGTATAATATGATAGTTTATTAAAGACAATTTCAATAATAGAAAAAAAAAACAAAGTTACATGTAATAGATAATAGAGGAAATGAATTGATTAATTTATATCTTCACGAAAATAATTTTGATACATATTTTGTCTTGTGTTTTTAATTTTCAACCATTTCTCTGAAATACTAGAGGAGAAAAACGATATCTATATCTATCTATAATACCCAACCCGAAACGTCTTATGTTCGTATAACACATAAACCTACCGGACTCTTTTTATTATTATACAGACTTGGATATATATAACAAAAAATTACTACACTAGCGTAACGTAATGTGTCTTTTAAGTCACAGGCTCGTAATTAGGACATCTACCTTCGGTCTTCCGCTGCTTTTTACTTTAAAAAAAAAAACGATTTCAGAGACAATAGAAACTATGTCACACGTACGTCAGACGGTGTGACTAATACGGTTTTCACAAAGACAATTCACGAGAACCTAATATCATATTCAAAGGTATTTAGATTATATCAAATGTAAAATCCTCTATAGCACCATCGCCCATAAACATTGGCGCTATAAAGAATATTAACATACATAATAATAAACCTTTTGGCCTGTATAACACTGGCCCACTTACACGTCCAATCGGAACAATAATAAGTACTAATATTTTGCGGTAGAAAATGTAATGAATGATCACACATCGGAAATGGTAAACAATTCTCCACTGGGTCACTGTGACCCTGGCCCCTTGGGCCAAAAACTACGTGACACGACAGGTTGAGCCTGTCGGTGAGGAATAGCCCGGGTAAAGGGGGGTAACCCCGAGGCCCGTACCCAGACTGGCCTAGGCCAGCCAGGAGGAATCAGTGTGTATGTAATGAATGGGTAGTACCCACCCAGCCGGCTGGTTCTCTACTACTATCAAGTAACTCTATTACTTTATTCAAGTAGTGTTAAGTTGGCACACATTTACTTTCGAATCATCGTTTTACAAGATCAATTCAAATGAAAAGCTACTATCGGAATGTAAATATTACTGAGAAGTGCCGACAAGGAATTCGGTAGTTACTTTTTTTCACAAACATACATGTACAAAGCTTACCCTAATACTAAAATTTACTTTATAAGGTAGTTTTAAGGACTCGTACTAAGGACATAGATGAAGAGTACAGTACTATTTTATAGGAACAAATTCGAAACTCACCGTAGAAAAGGGTCGTAAGGTGTCAAAAAGTAATATGCGACATTGACCGTAATAATTATAACATTACAAGAATACACACATCAAAATAGTATATCACAACTCAATTGTCAACATTTCACAGATGAGTAATCACAACTTACGAACCGGAGAGAGACAGGCTAATTTTTGTAACAGGCACGAGAACGAAGCTGCAATATCTTTAGATACAATAGTTTGATTACGTAGATTCATACAAAATACTATTCCTGATAAGATTCGTTTTACATATATTTTATCATAGATATCATGATTACGTCTACTCTATTCATAGATCAGATGATAAATATTAATTGATAGCGCCCAGAATGCACTCACGTGACCTATAAATAATGCATTACAGACGATGCGTAAAAAGGTCATAAGTATATGAAATTGTGAATAATTTCTGATGGAAGTTGGAACGTATAGCCCCTTTTGTAACTACTAAAAATGGAATTTTTGAAAATCCTTGGCATGTATCAAGGGATAACTAGCCAGAAGATGTAACAGTACAAAGAAAGAGAAGCAATTTTTTCTGTCAGATACATCTAGAGTTTGTGTACAACGATATCGGCGCCATTCTCTGCGGAATTTCGTCATGGTAACAGCTTGTACGTGAACTAGTTTAATATATGAAAGGTATATAAGGGTAATCAGAGAGTTATATAGTTTAAGTGTTTGCGGGAATATGTGCAGCTTCGTCTTCAACATATTAATATTACCAATTTCATCAATTAAATTTATCACATTATATCAGTGGAAACTCACCTTAAGAACTGACATTTTTTATTGCATTTCTTTACGATATTAAACATTTTATTTTAAATATAATGAAAAATCTAATTGGGTGGAAATTATTTTGTATGTTTTTCGAGCGCTTTTTATATACTTGTCTAATATTTTACGGTGATCATTATAAAACAATATATATATATATATATATTGTTTTATAATGTTGACTTTATAATCTCCACGTGTGTTGTTCGTGCTTTTGGTGTATCTTTCTATCAGTTTGGTAGTTTGATTTGCTTGCATGATTTTATTTGCAGGCAGCGTCACATTCAAAATTGGATTGCAATGTCAGTTTGTCTTCTTTTTGTGTATCGGTTGTCTTTTCAGTGTTGTTGTTGTTCTACTTGATATTAAAACTTGGAAGCATTCAGCATTTAGAGATTTACGTCATCAATTGTAAAATGTCATTAAGCATAGTCGACAAAGATGAAGTCGTCCTTCGCATGTTTGTAAAGTCGGATGGAATATTTATTACAAAACAAGTGCTATCCATTTAACGCATTTCCTGGATTATGTTTAAGGCGATACAGAGAATAAAATTAAATAATAAATTCACACAAAGCAACATATTTCTGTTCAACTCAAAGTCGGTAAAACACGTGATATTTCTGCAAAGTATTTAATGTCTTTGAACGAATGCTTTTCGATTTTGTCATCTTAGTGTAAATATAATTAAACAATGGCATGGAGAGGACACAAGGTCACTTGTATGAATACGACAACCTTGGCTTATCAATTAAAAAAAAATATATAATGTCGATTTAACGTCATATAAAAAATAACATAAAATAGTGTAAGGGAAGATGGATGAAAATTCTTTTGACCGAACTTCGGCCACGGTGGCCAATCTCAAGAAATACTAGACACGGAGTATTATAGTTCACAACTGCACAAGTTAGTGTGCATGGCAATGAACTCTATTTTCTCGCTCTCAAAATGTGACGGGATAACAATCCCACACAATCAGAACAAAGACCTCAGCAATCTCACAGCCTAACCATTAGTACAGCGAAGTATACAGTATATATCAAACTAGCTGACCCGTGTCCACTTTGTTGGGCGGTAAACATTTTTACCTGTGATGAGATTATGATTGTCGTTCGGTTAGTCCTGAGTGCTATAATTCATTTTCTGACTGTCAACTTGCGTTGGCCACGACACCCGACTACCGCGAAAAAGTCTTTTCATTTTTTGGGTTAATATATAGCCTATAACACTCACAAATAATGTGGCTTTCTATTGGTAAAATATTTTTCAAAATCAGTTTAGTAGATCCAGATATTACCCATCACAACCTCACAAACTTTAAATCTTTATAATATTAGTATAGATATATACAGATAATAAAAAACATATAATGAATATCAAACGAAACTGGTAACAGAAAAAATCATACTAGGTACCTACTTAATACGCATGACGTCTTCAATAACATCGAAATTGTATATAACTAAGATCGACACGATCAATTAGCTTTGTAACACAAATCTAGGATACATAATTCACTTACTTTTCTATATATTTACACACATATATATAAAACTTAAAACTCTACAATTTCATTTAAGTTTAGAGCTGGTTTGACATTGCTAATTTGATTCGATTTGGTCATGTAATATTATATTCTCAGAAAAAAATAATAAAACAACGACAAGTCAAATATTTTAATTGCAATATGAACAAGAATTCACTAAGGTATCTAAAGGCTATACGACCCGTGAACAGATTGATCTAAGTCCTTACAAAAACCAAACCAGTTATTGCAGCAAATGATTGCGTCTTTGTGATATGCATACATTTATTTATTCACGTAAAACAAAACCAATACGCTTGACATGTAAATGAAAGTCAGCAAATAATAATACATGATTAATGGTAATTTAAAAAATTCACGACAAATTAGAGTTATGAATTTTATTGCCATGCTAAAATGATTCCAATGTGAATTCCATACGCTTGATAGATTTTATTAGGGGTATATACATTTCATTCATTACCCATTAATTTATTTTTTTAATAAAGAAATGTAATTGTCAGTGTTAACTGTGATGCACTGCGGCGTTTTCTTCATCATAAAATATATCAATTAAAACATAACAAACAAAACGAATTTACATTTTTGTTAGCAATAATAACAAAGAATTAAACAAAATTATGATGAATGGTCAATAAAAATGGCTAGTCACCGAAAATGTTGAAATAAATGAACGGAATCCATGAAATATCTGTCCCATGCATTTTCTGTGAAGACCACTATGAAAAAATATGTTCAACGAAAAATATACACATTGTTAACGAGGATACGTAAACATTACATTTTTTCCTAATAATTTAAATTTCAAAAATACAACAAAATAAAATATTACCTGACTCGATCACAAATCCAATTGAACTGTTTTATATCACTAACAGCACAGCTTGACACACTTCTTATTTCAATGAGTACATAAAAAAATACACACTGGAAGCCCTGGATAAATTTTATTGTTATTCAACGGACGGGCTACACACAACCACCCTTGTCAAGTTTTTATATTCTACTGATTGAACATTGGTCTGTACTCAGCCGACTGCCGTGCCGTTGCCGGGCCGTGGGGCGAGACTGCGAGACAACGAACTCGACTCGAATACCGTCTGTACTGTTGAGCCAGTAGCTGTTTTGTATAGCTATGTATGCATGATGTTAGTACGTCCCTGGCTCCGAACAAAGGCGACGACGCCCGAATCGAGACAGCTGTTTAATGTTTATGAATCCAAGACTTCGCGAATCGATTTAATGATTTTTTATAAATGTGACGTAACGATTTTTCAATTTCTTTCAAGTACTTCTTATATAAAAAAAATTCTTAAACTGTTAACTATCAGCAATGCCAAATATTGCAATTTAAAATTTTTCTTTGTTTTATCAACTCATACTATTACAACGTGTTGAAACAGGGAAAACCTAAAAACTAGAGCTTATATTGTGCATGTAGTTTATTTTTTCCACTTCATAAAAATGTCGGAAGAAATTCCTACATGATTACATATTATGTTTGCGGATTTTGCTTTCGGATTCAAATAGTGTGAATCATTCAGTATTTTTTACACAAGCATAAATAAATAATAACAATGACTTATTATTTGTTATGTTTTCATTATCATGAAAACAGACTCCTAAAATAAATACATAATTTCTTAAAAAGTTATTATGTACGAAGGTATGTCCACCATCACACCATCACGTCTTGTACTTAATTTGTTATAATTTGTTCATTCATAGTATTTTATTTTTTATTTCAGACAAAATTAATAAAAGCATACGTATTTTTTTATGTTTAGAATTATCGTTAAATCGATTTTAGGATTTAAAAAGTAATTTGATATCAATATTGATAATTATGTACGCACTTCCTCTGAAAACAATTACGTTACGTGAATGCAAATACGCGACCAATTGATAAGCGTCGGTGCACCGAGTACACATGTACTGGCAGAGAGGGAGACAGCGTACATCAACCTATTTCATTCTAACATCGATTTCGGACATGCTTTCTCTACCCCTCTAACGTATGCGTATCTCGCTCGCACACACTGCGCTGCAGACATAGAATAACTTTAGCATAGAGTATTAACCTATTTAAAGAGTAAAGAGAACAGTATAGTTTCACAAACCAATAAAATATTAACCTGATTATAAGATATTCAATAATTATGACATTTTAAAAGCGAGTTTTATTCTAATTATTTCATTAATCTATATTTATAAGTTTCAATTTGCATTTACTTGCGACGATGTGTCAATGTATAGTATGACTCATCAATGAAATGAATAAGAATTTTATTCTTTGTTTAGTAACAAACTAGATTTCAGTCTCTTGATAATATAAAAAACATTACGCATTATAATTAAACATATAAAGAAATAGGTTTCAAATCCGTATTCATGGCCTTGGTTCTGATAATACGCTTATTTGAATATTCAATTGGAAAAAAGTATCAAGAATGCTGATTTGCGATACAAGCTTCCTCCGTTGCTTGTTTCATTCAAACACATCCAATGTTTTCATTTGTTTTGTCTTATTGTATTAAAAACTAGCATCTCGTGCCGCCTTCAAATGATTTTTTTATAGAAGAGGAAAGCGGACGAACACCCATAGACATTGACATTGTAAGAAATGTTACCATCGCTTATATCGAAAATGCGCCACCATCCTTGGGAACTAAGATGTTATGTCGCTTGTGCCTGTAATTACACTGGCTCACTCGCCCTTCAAACTGGAACACAATAATACCAAGCAATCATATATTCTACCGCTAAACAGCATTACTTAGTATCGTTTGGACTTGTGTTCCGGTTTGAAACGTGAGTGAGTCAGTGAAATTACTAGTTACCAGCACAAGGAACATACTCGTTATGTCTTAGTTCCCAAGGTTAGTAGCGCATTAGCAATGTTTTTTTTTATAGAATAGGGAGGCGGACGAACACCCATAGACATTGACATTGTAAGAAATGTTACCATCGCTTACATCGAAAATGCGCCACCATCCTTGGGATCTAAGATGTTATGTCCCTTGTGCCTGTAATCACACTGGCTCACTCACCCTTCAAACCGGAACACAACAATACCACGTACTACTGTTTTGCGGCTGAATGTCTGATGAGTGGGTGGTATCTACCCAGACGAGATCGTTAATATTTCTTACAATACCAATCTACAACAGATCGATTTGATCAGGTGGTCCATTTGATAGTATTAGCGAAGACAACATTAAAACTAAAATATATCCGTATTATTGGTTATTTTTTTTGAAATTGGCAATTAGAACCTGATAAAACCGTACAATCAGAGTTTCTTGCAATAAAATATGAAAGAAGTGAGGCAAAAAAGGGATGAAGCTTAACTACATTGGACATTAAGTACCTTGGCGTACTTAATGTCTCGGAATGTCAAATTACAACTTATAACCTGCAGTGCCATTCTGTAAGAACTCACTTCATTACTCACATGTGAAATGTTGACAGCCGAGTATAATATATCCTATTTTGATTATTATGGTCAATATCGCATATCACTTTTTGCTATTTCACGTCCGTTTTCTGCGCTGAGTTTCGATTTTTGTACTTTCTTAGCCTACTTTGATTAAAACCATCTCCATAATAACTAATTAGGTGTTGTAAATAAATAAATAAATGACAAGTACAATGTTATTCTGACCGTTTTTCCCTACGGCGCCTTTTATAAAATAGATGCGCAGGATATATTACGGTGCACAAGTGTGTGCACAAAGACAAGTGCACTCTTTATTCCTTTATTCTCAAAATCCGTTACGAAAGCATATCCGAAAAGAAATAATTTCGGGACGAAATATGGAAATGTACACACTTCCAACTTTTAGATAGATTTGACTTTGACATTTTTTAGACTTTGACAGATAAACTGAATATCTTTTTATTGGCCGCACCCGAGTTTTGAACACTGGATTCGTTTGGACTTCGAGATTTAGGGCTTTATAACCAGATCAACAACGACGCAGTCACATACCAATCATATTTTGTCTTTAAAACCTATCTTATGAAAAAGAAAAAAAGTTCATTAAAAATATAATACAGAAAAAAAAAATCTATCCGAATCGATTACTTTCTTTTTAAGTCGGCTAAAAATAAAGCAAAGTATTTTACGTTGTTCTTATCATTTAACGTGTATCTGTGACGATCGTGTATGGAGGCAGTTTGCGTGCTTAGACGATTTCGTACTTTAACTGTTGATAAATTTATAGAAAGATGAATTAAGTTGTTTTAGATGTACAAAATCGTATCGTAAATATTATTTGTTATTTACTACATTTTTTTTTAAATTATCTATTATTTCAAAGCAAATACCTGTAAATATTCCACTGCTGGGCAAAAACTCCTGTCTTGAAATTTTGAGCTGTAACCATTAAGCCATCTCAATTTACGAACAATACGGCATCAAGTATCGATAACAAGTTTTACCTTATTATAGATTTAAGTTTTTTTTCGATTTGACATTAGAACAGATAATAGCGTCACGATTAAGAATATAAAAAAAATTAAGAACTGGCTGAATATGAAAACTTTAAACAGTTAGTAATGTTTTGGAAAGTTCTGATATAGATACACAGGGAGAAAATGAAAAAAATATATTAGTAGACCATAAAACCATTATAATTTAAATTTATACATATTATGTATACACACAACTTATCAAAATAAATGTTGACGATTAAAAAAAACATTGCTATTTAAGAAAAGAACATTCTAAGGGAACTCATTCGTAATGTCAAATTAATTCAAGGTCAAGGTTTTTTCAAATTGTTCTTTTTTCATTTGAAATGGTCTAGATAGTAAATGTTCAAAAATTTGTTATTGTTAACAGGCAACACAAGTAATTCCTATATCGTTAGTAAAGATTAATACACGTCAAGCACTCGAGGTTATCTAAACTGCCAGACCGAGAGACGCCTTGTTTCTTTAATAGCTTCACTTAATTCATTGACTGGCAACTGGCTTCAACTTTCATTAATTACGCAAAAAGCTATTATAAAAATATATATTAAAAAATATATATATTGCTACTTTTTCAATTTTTTAATTTTGAGGAACTTATATTTTAAATATTACTGGGAATATATGTGTTATTACTTTGCCATTTATGATTCGAAGGCATTATTTACAGGTAAATGTCTCATAACTGGGTCAAGAAAGATGGAGTTTATTGCACCATGTCACTCAGCTGACTCGGTGGTTTTAGCGTGCATTTTAACCAACGATCTATCCATATATTTTTGCCTTCTTCAAAAAGAATCGAGCTAAAGTTGTCATTAATATTTGCATCAGTTTTTATACACTTATCAATAATAGATTTTTTTATATAAAAATAATAATAGCAATTCCCGTTTTTTAAGGAATTACTAATTTTATTATCCTGGAGGATATATTAAGCGTGCAGCTTGTGTTGGGAGTGGGAACAACAATTGCCCAAGCGGTCCGGATCGAACTTACGACTTTTTGTTTTTTTATAGAACAGGAAGGCGGACGAGCATATGGGCCACCTGATGGTAAGTGGTCACCAAACGCTCTTAGACATTGGCACTGTGAGAAATGTTAACCATCGCTTACATCGCCAATGCGCCACCAACCTTGGGACCTAAGATTTTATGTCCCTTGTGCCTGTAATTACACTGGCTCACTCATCCTTCAAACCGGAACACAACAATACCAAGTACTGCTGTTTTGCGGTAGAATATCTGATGAGTAGGTGGTACCTACCCAGACGAGCTTGCACAAAGCTCTACCACCAGTAAACCCTATTACATCGCTAAACCGTAAACCATTTACGCTTTATTTATTGGCGATCGATATATTAGTACAGTATCATCAATCATCGTTATTTATACATCTGTTACAATTATTTACCACAGAAGTACACGTATCGACAAATCTCGCTTACTTTGTCGATCCTTTACTTTGAAGATATGACAAGCAATATTTCATAAAGTTGATGATGATGTCCTTCTGACCGATTCCGGTCAGGGCGACAACTGCACAGGACATATTACACACACAAGTGTTTGCGCAGACACAGAAACCTGCGGCCTTATATTTAGCGACTAGACTAACAAAGCAGCTTAGGTTATATAAGATATTAACTATATTATAATCTATTACCATCTTATAATTATGATATTTTAATTTTTTTTTAAATTTTTTTTTTTATTTATTTTAGGTAGGCAGACGATTAAATCATCCACCTAACCGTATTATGGGATCTTTCTCGTTGGAACTCTTCCTTTCAAATGGAACAGAGAAATACATGACATTGACGTAGACTGATGATTTGGTACTACCCACCTAACGTAACGTACCTACCCACGTAAAGTAATGCTGAGTGAGTTCGATATAAATCGGATAATGCGCCAAAATCCGAAAGCCAGACAAAGAAACTTGTTTTAATTTTTAATACATCAGTGAAACACTTACCAGCTTAACGGTAAGAGTTTTTTTTATGTATGAACTAATTTTATCTTCTTCTTCTTCTTCTTCCTAGCGTTTTCCCGGCCTAGAAATGCCAGGGTCCGCTTTCCTACATCTTTGCCTCCACTTTGCCCGATCGAAAGCGTCGTCTTTAGTGAGATCGTGCTCTCTCATATCGTCCCTCACAACATCGAGCCAGCGCTTCTTGGGCCTGCCGCGGGATCTAGGGCCTTCGACAACAAAGTCCAGGCATCGGTTCCCAACGTAGTCTGGCGGTCTGCGGCTAATGTGACCAAACCAACGGAGACGGCTTTACTGCAACTTATCCGCTACATCGCAAACGCCAAGGCTACCACGGATGTGCTCGTTACGAATACGATCTAGTCGCGTAACGCCACACATCCACCGCAGCATCTTCATTTCCGCGACGTGAAGTTGCTGAACATGTCTCGCGAGAGCTGGCCACGTCTCGCTGCCGTACAATAAGACCGGTCGGATGATGCACTTGTACACAAGGCCCTTTAATTTCACCGGTATCCTGCGATAACAGATTAACCCGGTGACTTCCCGCCATTTGGCCCAAGCTGCGTTTATTCGAGCTCTGACGTCGTGGTCGATCGTACCAGACTCGTGCAGTACGGACCCGAGGTATTTAAATTTTTCCGTCTTGATAACGGATTCTCCGCCTATCTTTATGGGTTCGGGGTCCGTACTGCCACAGGCCATATACTCGGTCTTCGCAACATTTAGCATCAGACCACCCCTCGCTAGCACACCCTTCCACTGGTTCACCTTTTGCTCCAATATCTGCTTGTCCTCATCTACCAGTGCAATGTCATCAGCATACATCATGAGCCAGGGAGACGGCTCATGGGCTTTCGCTGTGACAACGTCAAGCACTACACTGAACAGAAAAGGACTCAGGGCCGAGCCTTGGTGGACACCAACTGTGATCGGGAAAGGGTGCGTGTCGCCAACGGCGGTCCTTACTATTGATTCCGAATTATGGTACATGTCTCGGATAATGTCAATATAGATTTGTGGCACATTCTTCATCTTCAAAGCCCACCAGATTATTTGGCGTGGGACGCAGTCAAATGCCTTCTGCAGGTCTAGAAACGCCATGTACAGCGGCTTCTTCTTTTCTCTATGGGCCTCGGTTAGTATTCTTAGGGCGAAGATGGGGTCTATGGTTCCACAGCCTGGGCGAAACCCATACTGACATTCCGAGACGGTACATTCTTGCCGAAGCCTTGAATCGATTACGCGTTCGAAGAGTTTAATGGTGTGGCACATAACCTCAATACCGCGGTAGCTTTCGCAGTCCTGTACACTACCTTTGCCTTTATAAACTGGAGTAATGATACTCAATCTCCAAGAGTTGGGCATCTTCCGGCTAGTAAGTATTCGGTTAAAAAGGTGAGTAAGTAGGTTCACACCATGAGAACCCATCGCTTTCCACGCTTCAATCGGCAGGTCGTCAGGGCCTACGGCTTTTCGGTTCTTCATTGTACGAAGACATTTGAGTACCTCGTCAGGTGTTACCGGTGCAACAAGTCCGAGATTAGGAGGCAGTTCTGGAGGAGACACATTAGCGTGTTGTGTGTTAAGCAACACGTTAAAGTAACTGCGCCACCTCTCCTTCACCTTAATTGCATCGCAAACCAAAGTGCCATTAGAGTCTTTGACACAAAGACATTTTGTTATGTCTTGTGTCGCTTTCTCCCGAGCCTTTGCCAAACGGAAGATAGTCTTTTGGCCCTCGTTTGTCTGGAGCGTGTCATACAAAGGTGACAGCGTCTGGTAACGGGCTTTGGCAACTGCTCGTTTGGTGGCACATTTAGCTGCTTTATACGCGTCTCGGTCTTCAGGAGATTTGGTCTCTTGCCACTTCTTAAACTGTGTCTTTTTCTCTCGAACTGCCTCCTGTACTGAGCCATTCCACCACCACGTCTCCTTGTCGATGACCCGGCCTCCCTTCGAAGTGCCAAGCACCTGTTTTCCAATGGTATTCACTGTTGACTGGATCCTAGACCATTGACTATCTACTGATTCTTCTGTGTCTGTGCTTAACTTGGAGCTAGCTACGAATTTACAGAATTCATGCTGTTTTGGTCCATTCAACAGCCACCATTTAGTTTTAGGTCTGCTTCGTTCAGGCACTTTTTTACTTGGTACTACCAGCATGTCCATGACAAGGATGCGGTGTTGTGTTGTGAGGCATTCCCCAGGAATCACTTTGCAGTTAGTCACTCTACCAATTTGGCTTCTTCTTATGAGCAAGTAGTCGATCTGGGTGGAGTGCGGCCCACTTTTATAGGTGATGAGGTGCTCGGGTTTCTTTTGGAAGAACGTGTTAACAATGGCAAGGTCTGATAATAAGCAGGTGCTGAGAATTGACTCCCCCTCTGCATTCTCACGACCATAGCCGAAGCCGCCATGTACACGTCCATATTCACGTGACTCCTCACCAACATGGCCGTTCAAATCTCCACCAATCACGATGCTCTCGGTGTTCGGAATGCAGCGGAGCATGTCTTCCAAGTCATTCCAGAAGGCTTCTTTCTCCGATGCAGAGCCACCGACCTGTGGAGTGTAGGCGCTGATAAGATGAGTAATTACTCCTTCTATCAGCAGCTTCACCCGAAGAAGTCGGTCGCTCAGTCTATCGACTTCTAGAATACCGTTCTGGAGTGCCTCAGATAGTACTACGGCCACACCGTTCTTCCCTGAGGGGGAGCCGGAGTAGATCAACTTGTAACCCAGTCCAATATCACGGGACTTGTTGCCCTTCCAACGAGTTTCTTGCAAGAATGCAACGTGAACCCTGCGCTTCGTCAGTACGTCAGCCAGTTCAAGGGCGACCTGTGAGAGAGCCGATGTTCCAGGTGGCAAAGCGGAGCTTCTTTTTAGGTACTTGCTTCTTTAGCCGTGCCCGTACTTGACACGGTAGCCCTTTCCCACTTGTCGCAGGTTTAGGGCGATGTGCCTGCGCGTCGTTTTGCGGCGACGCCCTAGCCATTGTACCTAAAATTCTTTTTTCCACTTCCATAGTAAATGGCGGGTACTGGTTTTATAAGGAGCGACTGCCGTCTGACCTCCCCAACCTATAGTAGGGAACCAGTTCAGGATAGAGGGATATTGAGGAAATTTGGTGGGAATTTAAGGTATAAGGATACTTATGCCACGGAAAACACAGGGTGTAGCATAAGTAGCTCGGAGAAGGCGGGGTCGCGTGCTCGTATGCTTATATCACTTATACCGGACAGGTACAAAGATACAAACACCTCCTGCCTGTATACTAATTTTATCACGTGATTAATATTGGTTTTATAAAGAATGTTTTGTTTCATGTTTAAGAAGAATCGTTTTCCGTTTAGCCGTTTTCCTATTCAGCTAACACAACGGTCCAGTTGCGATTCGGTTGAAGTTGGATCGGGAGCCTTTATAATATAAGTATAAATATAAGTTAGTAGAATTAATCCCAGTTAGGATTTAGCTGAGGTTTATTTTTGTGGCCGAATAGAATCGAAAACGTGTCGTAGCCGTTACAGATTAATAGAATTGACTCCCTGATGCATTAAAATTTAATTAGGTAAACTATTTGGATCTTGTTAATTGTTGTTGTTGTTGCAGACACTTAATTCAATGTAATTTTGTTTAAGGAAATGTTATTTGTGTTTATATTACTCTTTTATCTTATTTCAATATTTAGATTTATTTTTACTTAAGATTTACTTTTTTATTTTGTCATACATCTATACGCACTTTTAAACAATACAGGCTCCGGAAAATGCAAGTGGATGTCTGCCGCCAGCGTCTATCGTCTGAGTGGTCTCGCAGGTAATGATGATTGCGACGCACTTTTCAGGGCTCCGTTGGAAAAAAATTGGAAATAAAATTTTCATCCTTCACTGTTTGTTGTAAATATTCATATTTACAACAAACTTTTTTATTCTATTTACATATGTAATGTTTAGAGAACTTTAAATAGTTTTCGCTCAAAAGCAATTTAAAGTTATTTACTTTAACAACATCGACTTGATATCCTATATAAAAAAAATGTATATTTACATTTCTGTATCATCACCACGAAAGTTGGGACATATGTGTATTTTTATATGACTTATAACTGTTAAGGGTGATATATAAAAAAAAATCCCTCTGAGCTTCTTTCGCCGGTTCTTCTCAGGTCTGAGGTGTTTATTTCCGAACTGGTGGTAGATTTATGACAATCAATAAGTAAGTGTTCTTCTTCTCGCTTCTAAATTGAATACAGATTTTTGACTTTGACTTTGACATTTGGTATAAAAAATCTTATATCAACGCAACTCTACTATCCTGGGGATTGAAAACAACATGTTATTTATTTATACTTAAAATTTATAACAACTTATTATTCATTTGTAGATAACAACTTTATATATTTAAATTGTTTTATTATTTCATTAAAAACTATTTATTTACGTTTTACACACGTAAACATTAAATATTTCTGATGACGTGAACATGATGCTGAGAACATTGGGTAAACATTCGCTTAAGATAATTTTATAACAGCATAAACAAACCATTTGCAAAACATAACAAGAGCATACGCAAAATCTATTTTAAAGATTTTGATAAAAACTACCTGGGTCTGTTCATTTTAAATTTATTTACTGCTCATAGAGTTTATTCCATGAAGTATGTGAAGCATCGATAATAACTTGGAATTTTTACAATACACTAGAAAAACGTGTTTTTAATGTTGCTGATTCTGCATCTTATCTAATCAGACATCTCAATAAGCCTGTATGAAGCAAACTAAATTCTATGTATGAAAAACATTACGTATGAATTCTAGGCAGAATTTAGTTTGCTTCTTTTATTTTCTTTTGCTTTCTTCTATTTTCTTTTTTTTAAATATGAAATAATTATAAATAGGTAATTAATTATTATCAGATTTCATGCGTCGATATGGTTTGACAATAAAGCCTAGCTTAGCTGTTCCATCAAGAATCAATCAAGTTTGATCGTGTGTCGATATGCTAATTAGCTTTGGCAACACTAGGTATAAATTTGGTCTTCTAATCTGTTACATATTTCCTAACGTGAGTAATTCTTTTACCGAAAATACACTTCTCACTTCCTTATAACTTCATCCACTATTCCGTTCAGAATTGCCTATTATTCTTTCTTTGTCGCACTTCCAAAAAATGGAATTCCTTACCAGCTCACGTGTTCCCCCCCTCTTACAACCCGGGTTCCTTCAAACGAGGCGTGAAGAGGCATCTTGCGAGCCGGCAAGGCGGGGGCGGCTAGTGCAGAACATTCTTCCCGACTGTACTGGCTGTCGTCGCGTTCGGACTCTACTACCACTAACCATCAGGTAGAGTAGAGTCATTTGCCCACCCCGAAATAAAAAAAAAACCCCAATTATCAAAATTATCTACCCAAATGTGGTTCCAAGCAATTAATTATTATAAGATTTCCTTACTTTTGTATTTTCAGTATTAGATTATATTATTATAGTATAGTATTAGAAAACTCTTCTCTTATTTGAACTTACAATCTTGGATTGTTTACATATTTTTCCCTATCAAGATCGTCGCGTCAACGTGGTACATACGTCACTATCAAACAACAACTACAAAAAACTGGGTCATTGACATATTAGTATTGACATTTAATAACAAACATTGATTATATTTACAATAATCTTCAGGTTGTGGTATATTATCGAGATTTGTTTGGCTTTGCACCTGACTAAGGATCAAGTATTGTGTAAGAGAAGACTCAAAACACGACGTAGCAGTCAATTTTGTACTATCAAAAGGGATAAATTGCTTGCGATAAACTTTGGTAAAAATATTAATGCGAATGTAACTCTATTTGTCTGTCTGTTACGTTTTAAAGGCTAAACCAGTGAGCCGATTTTGATGTAATTTGGTATGAATTAACCTCAAAGAATTTATAAGACGTACTTAATACGTGCATCATGCAGATTTTAAAATAGAGTCACAGTTCAACACTCTCTTAATTACATTTCTTTTCTTATTGTTTTTGTTATTATATTTTACCTAAACTAAGTTATTACTTGATACAAGTTATGTTACCTTAAGCATGAACTGATTGCCTTTAAGTAACGTGCATTGATGCATAACATATGAGAGTCATAACCAAATGTATTATATTGAACCAAAATAACTACTAAAAAGAACTACCAAAAAGTTTATTCCCAAGGGATAGGAATGAACATATTATGAAGTATGATTCTTGAATTTTTCATCCCGTTTTTTAGCACAAACGCCTTCAAAAATAAATAAGAAAATAAGGCATTCCTGTCATGCTCTACTCTCCCCTAGAAATCCGAAAAAAAAATATACTTTTACAGTATTCATAAATTTATATAAATGTATTTATAGGAAGTAAAGTTTATATATCGATTTTTGTATGAAAATGACTGCGAACTAAAGTAGGTCTCTTTGTAATGAAGGCCTTAAAAAATGCATGTCAGTGATTAGAGTCACGTTAGATGATTCTAAACATCACAACAACCAGTTGCAATAAGAACAAATTGCAGTAAAAACCGTTGCAATAATTACTGCACTATGCACTTATTTCAAAGACTCTTTTTTCTTTTTCTATTGACTAAATAAAAAAAGCAATTTATTTATATATAATTTAAGAAAATTATTTGCATATCTAGTTTTTTTTATGTTATAGGCAGGCGGATGTGCAAATGGGCCACCTGATGGTAAGTCACCATCTCCCATAGACATTAGCGAGGTAAGAAATAATAACCGCACCAATGTGCCCATGGCTGGCTCACTCACCCTTCAAAACGGAACGCAACAATATTAAGTATTACCATATTAACCTACTCAAACGGGCCTGCACAAAGCCCGACCACCAGTTAATCACTCTTAATTAATTACTATTAATTAATTATAATCGTAATTAAATAGGTGACATATATAAGTTATAATTAATGATTTTTTTTGCTCAGTGATAAATATACTATTAATGGCATTATATTCATATTTTTACTGTTACGGAGCAACTAACAAAGGAGACCTTTGTACTCAGCACGTGCGGGCGTGTAATTTAGTTAAGTGTTTTAGGAGAAGGTAAGACTTCTATCTATTTTATTTAATGTAAGTACTTATGATTATCTTTAATGTTACTTACGGTTCTTTGTGTTATATAACATTGTATTTCGTTGTAACCTTTTGTTCCAACAATTTAATAGTTAAAAAATAGCCAAGCACAGATAAAGTTATTGGCCTCAAGTACGATGTTAGCTATGAGTAATATATATTGTATTGTTTTGAATCATTTTAATGTTAGATATGTATTGGCGTGCCCTGAGGGTACCGACTCATCTGCGATGATGACAAACGGCATAATACTCTCCTTTGTCGTCATACCCCCTCTCCGCTCTCTACTGCTTTGTGTGTACATGGCGGGCGTATTTCCTTCGTGGTTTGTTATTAATCATATTTACGAAACTATATGTAAATTATTTGTTACTTTTCTTTAAATTATTTCAATAAACATCGATTTTAGATTACCACCATTTAACCAAGTTTCGACTTTTTAAATATTTAAATATTGTAACGTCCATAATTTTTTTACAATGATATATTTAAAGACATTTTTGATATATTCAGACTAGAATATTTCGTATTTTTATAAATAAAATAATTTTGTAATATTAACAAATTGTTTGTCCGTCTAAATCAATTCCAACGTGTCATCGTCAGCGAATTTCACACAAATCGGGCATCTGAAATGTCCTCAATCATCTGTAGTAACAGCGGGCGAGATGTGTGAAGTGGTAATACGTTTTACATACCGTGTTGTCATTCCATTTCAATGATTATTGGGGACAGAAATTATAATATTTACTCGAAATATCCGAATATTTCTATAATTTTTAATGAAAGGTTTTTAAAATTTGTTATCGTTATATGACAAATAATAGTTTGAAAAAACGTGAAAATTATTACTATTATTTTTACGCACGTAGTGAAAGTTACTGTATATGAGCTAACCTTCTCGTTGTGTGGTTGTGTGTGTGTGTGTGTGTGTGTGTGTGCGCTGTGTGATGTGTAAAAACGGTTTTCGTCATTTAATTTTATCATCTCACATATTAATATTATAACATACTTCTGTATAATAAATTCGATATTTTCATTCGAATGCGGCCGGTATAAATTACATCAATTGACGTTCGTTAACATGTTTAACGTTACATACTTAGCGACAATCAGATAAATTGATGTGCATCTAACTGAAGAACTGAGACAGTGATTATTACTTCTTGTAACGGAAACAATGATCGTTAAAATTCAGGGGTTCGAATCCGCGATTAGTTAGTTTTCACGTGACTATATGTTTTTTTTTATAAAATAGTTAGGTGGTCAATATTCTCACCGATATCCGACACATCAGATATTCTACCGCAAAACAGCAGTACTTAGTATTGTTGTGTTCCGGTTTGAAGGGTGAGTGAGCCAATGTAATTACAGCTACCCATTAATTCCCAAGGTGGGTGACGCATTGGCGAAGTAAGCGTGGTTAACATTTCTTACAATGCCAATGTCTATATATCTCTTATCCTTAAACAAAAGAAAAGCAGCTCATAATTATTTGACGTTACTGTAGTTTGTTTATTATGATTAGAAAAACTCAAAGTCCAGTTATGTATAAAAGCATGTTTTAATGATATATGGTGGCCCTGATGGTAATAAAGTGACTACATCTTAATCAGCGGTCGGCCTTCAAGTGCATTTGCACTCGGAATGCACTCGACACCAACTCGAACCTTTGTTGTAACGTTTACAGTTAACGTTTTAACCAATCAGTGAAACAATGTATTTATATATAATAGTAATATGTATAGTTAAACACTGATTTGTCTCTTTCTCGCATTATTGATTTAGCATTCGAAAAAATAAGACAGAGCATTTTTGAACTAATCACCCGGTAAACCGTAAGTAATGTGTATGTTTTTACAGAAGATGAACAGAACTGTGCTAAGGTATCTATTCCTTGAGAGGAGAATTTTAGAGCTTATACCGCCGTGCCTCTCCAAGATGAAAAATTGGTAAAGCTTTATCTAACATATGGAAGTTCTTTCTATATAAGCTAATTCATGGACTTATTGACTCGTCCGATATCCTGCAATGCATACAGTTTTCCATTCCTTGTCCAAATAGTCGCATGCGATATTGTATGACCTTTTGTCTTCCTACCTCTAGAACAAATGTACTTAACCACTCGCCTTTATACCGCATGTGTTCCTCTTATAATTGTATTCGTTTTCATTATGATATTTTTACCGATTCTATAGCTTCACTGAAAAAAGTTTAAAAAAACTGTTTCCATAGTTTAAATTGTTGCTGTCACAGCAACAATTTAAATGTAGTATAAAGTTGCTTAGATATTTGTTGCTGTCACAGACGAGACGTTTTTGTTTGCACTTAATCAAAAGCGCATGTCGTGTCATCAAGAGAAATGTAATCATTTCAATTTTTTGATTGTCATTTTGTTTTGTAGACCTAAGAACATATAATAAAAAAAAGTTCTCTTAGATGTTTTCCTTCACTGCCCAGCACGAGATTTACAAAGATTCGGTTAAGTTGCACGTGTACTTACAACTAGGCCATTACGACTCTCACGAATTAGTCACATAAGTTTGAATAAAAATATTCCATTTAATAACATTTATTAAGCGATGACTAAAGTTCAATCGCGAAGGATACCATTATATAGGACAATGATAAAATGTTACTGATTGTGTAACGCCCATATTTAGTGCATGACATTTGTTCGTAATCATATAATATTAAATACTTTTTAGTTTAACTTAATCTTATTTAAAAATAGCAATCTATACTAGAGCAGACACAGGTGCATAGCCGAGTGGTAAGAACGCGTGAATCTTAAACGATGATCGTGGGTTCAAACCTGGGCAAGCACCAATTAATTTTCATGTGCTTAATTTGTGATTATAATTCAAACATCGTGAGGAAACCTGCATGTGCAATTTCACTGAAATTCGGACACAAGTGTATTCCACGAACCCGTATTGGAGCAGCATGGTGGAATAAGCTCCAAACCTTCTCCTCAAAAAGGGAAAGGAGACCTTTAGCCCAGCAGTGGTACATTCACAGGCTGTACGGTTACGGTTACGGATTCTATACTAATATTATACATTCGAAAGTCTATCTGTTACTCTTTCACTTTAAAGCCATTGAAACGATTTTAATAAAATTTGTTATGAAGCAAGTTTGAATCCCAGGGAAGAACTTTCTAACACGTAGACAAAGTCGCAGGCGAAAACTAGCTATAAATAAATATTTCCCAATACAAAGTTATATAGATGAAAAAAAAGTGATGTAGGAACTTGTTAATTTTCATACACGATATGTTAATATAATGAATGGTAAGTAATTAAAATATCTACGCAATTGTACCGGTAATATTAAATATAATTTTGTGAAATGTCGATTACAATTTTATATGTAAGAAATACTATTTGAATAAAGTGTGATTCGATTTTAAATCGAGTATAATTTAAATATAATAACGTACAATAAATCAAACATTTCTTTGTACATTGAGATCCGGTTTGAAGAGTGAAAAAGGCAATATAACTACAAGACAGGACATAGGAATAAGGACGTAAGTACAGCTTCAAGAGCTTTGATAATATCATGTTTAATGTATTTCATGTCGAACGATCAACATCCCAACTGATCGGAAAACGACCTCAAAAAAAGAGGATATTCTCAATTCGTCCGTATATTATGTATCATTATTTATGTTCGGTTATATGTTTTTTTGTTAATGGACTGGTTTTAATGGTTTTTTTTTATTCGTCGTGGAACAAATTCGAACTTGTTCTTAATTTAAAATTTTACAAGCAAAATCACGTAATTGTTTGTTGCCTTTGAAAACATTATCTATAATTAGCAATGTCATAAATAATTACATATTTGTTTTCAAATATTGTTACGTCTTCGAAAGATATTGAAGTTAGTAAACATAATCTAGTGACGTCATCACAGCGATTTACGTAATTAATAAAAAAAAAATTGAAATCATTTTACGAGATGGTATGGCCTTGTAAATTTGCTAATATGTATTATTGGTTGAATTGGATAAAATATACAACACTAGCAACATTTTTTTTAATTTTTTTATAATTAGAACACCAATTTAAATTACCTCTATTTGAATTATTTTTAATAAATACAGCTGCAATTCCAAAGTACAAAAATCAAATAAATTTGATATATTTTATAAATATTATCTCAAACAGCATGTGCGATATAAGTTGTTTGTTTGTGGTCCTGGGTTTCCCTTTAGTTAATCGATTTCTCCATTGGAGCAATGCCAAAACTATAATCGCACATTCAGGAACGTTAAAAATTTAATAAAACCACAAAAATATTTTGGTTCTGCCAGTAATTCTTTTATTTATATATCTTACCCTATGATGGTTCTTGTTATAATGCCTTACAAAAAAAAAGTACTTAACATTTGTACATAAAATATATTCCAGAAAATTCGGAGAAATTTTTAGTGTATAATGTTCAGGTTCGTCCGCTTTAAATTTAGAATATTGATGTGATTTAGTGATATACACAGGTATGGAAGAATTGGTAATAGGTAGGAAAGATATAGGTTATTATTTATTATGTAACTAGCTAGTCCCATGTTCCGATTGGTGAAAACCGTATGAAAATCCATTCGGTGGTTTGCATGAAAACCCGTTCAGCAGACAGAAGCGGTGAGGCACGTAAGCCTTTTTTGCAATGTTCTTTGACATGAAATTTGTTAATAGTCCAAGTAAATATTAAATAGCAAATAGTGTTCGAAGATTTCCTATTTATACATAAACTTTTTACCTATAAATAAAACTTTTACACAATTGTCTGAAGTTTGGACAGGTGTTACAAGTACGGCTCCGGTGCTCGTACACCGTAAACACAATCGTATCGACCCGTTGCTGGAATAGAACGAATTCTTAAGAGTGGTCTAAGTCAAAAGACGTAGGACCCAAAACTTTAGCATTGTTATAATCATATAGTTTGGTTTTCATATACCAACGAGTTTCGACGCTCCTTGGGGAGAGGCCTACGTCCAGCGGTGAACTACAGTGGGCTAAATGTTTAGCCCAGGTCCAGCGGTGAATTAATGTTGATAATGAAATGCTTGTTGGATTAAAGTTACTCACCTCACCCTAATACGTATAAACTAGAAAATCGTCAGCAAAACATACTTTTTCATTCTTAAATGCGTTGTTAAAAAGTAAAATTATGAAATTTTGTCTCGTAACTTATTATAGTTTTGTAATAAAACTTTTTACAACTAGAATAAAGTGGTGAGATGATGTTAAAGTTTATTTATTTGATAAAACGAACTCCGTTCTCTAGTTTTTCGATTAAAGTGTATGAGAGTTTTCTCATATTCATAGCACATTTTATCACAAACTTTTAGTTTTATGTTATTATAATTTAAAATAAGTTTTAATTACTATAATAAATGTAAGGGATCCTATGATATAGTAAAGCATTTTTCTTATTTGAACAAAGTAAATATATAATAAAAAAAGAAGTAAAATAACAGCCTGTGTATATACCACAGCTGGGCTAAGGCCTCCTTTTTTGAGGAGAAGGTCGAAAAAGCTGAGATGGCCTAGAAGTTAGAACGCGTGAATCTTAATCGATGATCATTGGTTCAAATCCGAGCTGAAATTTCACTGAATTTTCATGTGCTTAATCTGTTTATAATATATTCGTCTTATGCTTGACGGTGAAGGAAAACATCGTGAGGAAACCTGCATTTGTCTAATTCCACTGAAATTCTGCCACATGTGTATTTCACCCCGCATTGAAGCAACGTGGTGGGATTAGCTCCAAACCATCTCCTCAAAAAAGTAAATATAATATATTCATCAAATTTACTAGTAACATATTTTTTTTCATAAACGCAAACATTAAGTAATTGTAAACATGTTATGAATAAAAATTTTAAACTGATTACATTGTGTACAAATCATCGGTTATATTGGAGCCTCCAAATATATTATTGTTTTATAAAATAAATATTTGTGTCGGTTCTCATCGTATTTACACGAGAGAAATACCTACGTAATCATACCAATTATGGTCAGTATGGTATTTTTTTGTAGAGTCAGTATTTTATCGCAAATTTAAAGAATATTATGTTGATTTTGTTTTGATAACGTGATATAAAACCTTATTCAAAAATTGAAATTTTTTAAATTCGATTTTCGACACATACAAACATATCCATGTGTGCATAAATCTACATAACTTATTTACTTATGTGTTATTGTTGATAGTTTGGTCCAGACCTACTCCAGACAAGTTATTTCATTATGTTCGTTCACACGAGTTTTCTAAAGAATATTAACCTAACATAACATATATATGTGTTAATGAAAAACAAATATGCTTAGAATGAATACAAATTTCACTACAAAGAGAAGATAAGTCACTCGTAAATCGTAGTCGACCCGTTATAATAAAAATTGGAAAACGGACATACATCGACATTATATTCTGATAAGTGATTTGATTTTGGGCCATAATGAGCCACCTCATGGTAATTGGTCACCACCGCACATAAACATTGGCCATGTAAGAAATATTAACAATTCATTACATCGCCAATGCGCCACCAACCTTGGGAACTAAGTTGTTAAGCCTCTTCTGTAATATTGACACACCCTTCAAACTGAAATGCAACAAGAGTAAGTATTGCGGTTTAGCGGCCTGACGGGTTTGCACAAAGCCTGAAGTCAATATCGCATATCACCTTCTGACATTTCATCATTGATTACTACGTGCCGTTTCAAGTGTTCTTACCGACTTGCTAGTTGCTACGCAGTACAGATTCAATGCATAGCGGCCGTTATTAATTGTATCAATTGACGGTTGATTACATATTTAACATTACTTGGCGGCAATCAAAATAATTGATGTGGAATGGAATGTTCGAAACGAGGCCAGAGGATCGCTCTTATCTAATTAACCGAGTCCCTGTCCTCGTAAATCATATTTGTTGAAAACTAATATTACACCTTACTTAGTTTATGATTGCTTTTGGGCCGTTGCTTAGTTTGCTGTACATTGCGTATTTATAAGGTTATAAATCACATACAATTTTAAACGTTAACTATACTATAACTATTTTTATGGGTAGACTGAATTTTTTTTACTTACACTGTATAAGGTTGGAGAAAATAAATAACGATGGCGTCGTTGCCGTACGCATAATAGGGGTCGAGATCACCTTCGCCCTGTGAAGAGACCACCGAGCCACGAGAGCACAGCACGGGAAGGGCTCCGGATGCGTTTTATCCACACGATCTCTGTCCTTAGAGCAGCCTCCCTGTCTTTCGTGCCAAAACGCAGTAGTTTTATTGAGTATAAATCCCACAAAACCCAGTTCTCCCGCAGGGATTTTCTCATACTGTACTTGTACTTATAGATTCACTGGTTCAATGAAACTTCAATTGCTGTTAACAATACTTCTATTGCTGTTTGGTATAGAATATCTGATGAGTATGTGGTGCCCAGATCGGCTTGCTCAAGGCTCTAACACCAAGTATATTGTATATTACCATAAGTATTTAGAGTTAATAATTAAGCTGCTACGTAAAATAAATTATAGTAACAGCCTGTGAATGTCCCACTACTGGGCTAAGGCCTCCTCTCTTTTTTTTGAGGAGAAAGTTTGGAGCTTGTACCACCACGCTGTTCCAACGCTGGTTAATGGAATACACATGTGGCAGAATTTCAGTGAAATTATACACATGCAGGTTTTCTCACGATGTTTTCCTTCACCGTCAAGCACGATAATCATATTAAGCACATGAAAATCAGTGGTGCTTGCTCAGGTCTGAACCCACAATCATCTGTTAAGATTCACACGTTCTAATTTCATAGTCGAATCGGTACACATAAACAGTGTCATATCTCAATCACGACGATATGATATTAAAACGCCCGAGTCTATTTACTTCGATAATAATTGTTCACATCGCAATTCTTTCAAAATTACCATTTTCTTAGACAAGATCTATGATCAGATAATGATTATAAATGTAGTTTTGTAATTGTAACTTAAACAACTTACGGTATCTTAGTCTTTGGTTTTTTCCTCAGTTTAAATGTAATTCTCACTGATTTATGTTTCATTCACACAATGGTTTGTTGGATTTTCCTTTTCCAACTATTTTTCTTCAGTTTTATTTTTTATGTAATGACAGGCAAACGGACAGGAAACTCAACGGAAAATGACCACTAACGCCCATGGAAATCAGCAACACCAGATAGGTGCAACACCTTGAAGGTGCATTGCCAGCCGTTTAAGAATGAATAAGAATGAATTCTTGATCCTAGATCATATCGGTTTAGAAAAATCGCCGATGAATGCTGGTTCCACAGAATGAAACTATTTGAAATATTAGTACAATATTCTTCAAGACCGTATAAATCGTGTAATATATGAATATAATTTATCATTAACTTACTGGTTCGAACAGTTTATTCATAGTCTACGTGCTTAAAAATATGGATAGGTGCTAGACAGAACTGTGTACTTGGAAGTTCAGTGTACTAGCAAGTACACAATTCAGAATGATTACGATAAAACGTTTAGAGAAATACAAAGGAAAACAAGCCATGAGAGATTATTTAAATATGTGTTGTACCAATTTCATAAAGACTATGATGCATGTGTGCAAAAATTCAATGGAGATATTCTAAAAACTACTAAAATTAAATTAAAAATGAGCTGATGGTCTTCCAACGCCTGAACAGATCTTTATAATTTATAGCTAAGAAATGGTTCTTACTTGATCACATCAGGTTTCAAACAGAAAAAACCGAAATAAAATTGGTCCACTCGTTTAGGAGCCACAGACGGACACATAGATAGACATGTTTAACTAATAACACCAGTCTTTTTATTGACGGTGCTTATCAAACTCGAAACTAACAGCGAAACACGATCGTGAAATACCAAGAAGTGATACGCAATATCGGCTCTTATTATAATAATATTACGCATCAAAATAGCGTATCACCGTAAGTTAGTTCTTAGATTGAGGTACGAAATGATTTTTAAAGAGTAACACTGCAGATATGGAGAAAAGTATGTAAGTTATATGGTCAGCTTCGTAAAGTGAGTTGACCTTAAGCGGACTTTACACTGTATCACATTAATGTACATCCAAATTGAATCAAGAAGCGTAAAAAAGCATCAACCTTTAAATGTCAAGTTAAGCAACTAGTTTTCAATAAAAAAATTAATTAATGAATCTTTTTTTTTCATCTCATAAGAAAATTATAGCATTTAGCCCACCTTTTATGCAATATATTTTTGTGTTGTAGAATAAAGTGTTACATAAATAAATAAATAATTAAAATAATTTAGAATAATATATCATTGTTTTTAAACTGGATTTCTGGACTGGTGGTTTCACCTTTAAGTAAATAGTGAGTGTGACGAAAACGAATAATCCGTTTGTTTACATTTTTACTCCACCGCTTTGTCATTATAGGCTCAGGAACAACTCTTGCAACTAAAGTCCATCAAACGATAGTCCATCGTTTTGAAGAATTATACAACATGAAAGGTGGTCATATCACATTAACAATTCATCCCAGATGTTCGTATGTTTTTAAGACCTATACACATATTTTACGCTTGACCACAATCAAGCCTGATGATAAGTACTGAGAGCATAGAATGCCTATTCACTCTTGCTTATAAGATACCCGGATCTCAATGCTCTGGAAACACAATTCAAAGTGTGAATAAGCCCTTAGTCAGAGGTGGTCGGCCTTTTAGTTCATTTGCACTCGGAACGTACTCAATCCTTTGTTGTAACTGTTAACCAATTTGTATAAAATACTTGATATATTAAACAAACAGACAGCAATGAAATATCAGATAATTTAAGGAGGAAAATAAGTTGATCAAT
The DNA here is from genome assembly GCA_905147175.2 of Nymphalis urticae. NCBI lineage: Eukaryota > Metazoa > Arthropoda > Insecta > Lepidoptera > Nymphalidae > Nymphalis > Nymphalis urticae. The sequence continues at coordinate 11,919,523 of LR989991.1, forward strand.
AACCAATATTTGTTTTATAAATATGAAAAACACACCTTGTAGATGAATGTGATGAACATTCATTCCATAAAAGTCCTTAAAATATTACAGCTGGTCTTCTGATGTCAGTACTTCTTCCGAGATTCAAATTTGCCCCCGATGTTTCCGCTCAACGCAGACCGTGATATGAATAGTAAACATGATTAAGCATTCAAAACCTCAGCAATCGTCTCGATTCTATCAGATATTTTACTGTTATTTGATAAACATATTATTCAACAAACATGAAATGGTAATCTCACTCAAAGATGTCTTTCGTAACAGAATACTTAGTACCTCCTTTTACTATTCCCAAATACTAGACAAGACCGTTAAAAAATAATTGGTAACATCTTTATACAAATTGAGGAATCGCGCCTTTAAATAAATTCTTCTGTGGATTATTGCCCGGTTACTATATTTTTTAAAGAGATTATAGGTTTTCGTATTCGGGATAAGGCCGAATAATGTAAATGTATATAATAAAATTGGCTTAATACGCCGAATATCGAATAGTACCGGATATTTGTTTCAACTCTAATTGTTATGCTGGATCAAACAACCACTTAACTTCAATCAATATTATCATAATTCACAGTATAATTGTTATTTCTTGCACAATTGCTTACCTAATATTTATTCAGTCATAAGTTACTTTTGTGTTGAAGCTTTTTTATAGTAATGACATAAAAAAAAATATTTTTTCATGTCATCAGAGACAGATCTCTTTATGTGAATAATGTTTAAAATTGTATGTTAAAATTCTAATTATTTATAATGATTAGGTTGCTACTGCTGGTTGTTAAACTAAAACGTGTGACAAAAATAATCATTTTACAAAAAAACAATACAAGTGACAAACGACTAAAACTCAATTCGCAAATGTTTTACTTTGGGAATGAATTTTATTTTAAATGTATTATTATACATTTTTTGTTCTAACGTAAGCAATATAATTATTTTTGCCAAATTATTTCTTCTGAAATTATTTTTTTTGTCTGGTATTCATTTGGCTTAATTCTAAAATATGATTCATTATTTCGTCAAAAGTGTTATTGTAAAATGAAAATCGAATAGACAGGAGTCCGTTATCACTTGTATGCATTGTGCTACCCGTGTGGGTCGACACACTGCTTAAAATCGAAACATCGATACATTTTATTTCCGAGTTCCGGTTTGGAGGGTGAACAATCCCGTGTAATTACACACAAAGGATTGCTATCTCAGCGCCCACGGTTGACGACGCATTGACGGAGACAGGGATAGCTTGTATCTTATTAATATGAAGGAAAGCAAAACCTTTGTGCCCTGCCTACACCAAATCAGCTGATTAGCGTTGATTATGATAGTGATTTTGGGTGACCTCGTGCGTCGTCAACCATCGCCTCGTGTCGCAGATTTACCTACATAAAACCGCTGATTCTTCGTAACTTAGTAGTAATAACTTTAGTTCTAGCATAGCTTAAAGATTATAGTCATTAGTATGACGCATTGTCGTGGTAATCCCTTGTTCAGGCATTGTGGACGGTCTTTGGATACAAGTTAAATAAATAGTTCGGTTTTATGTTAATAATATAGGCTTACATTGACGTAGAAATTGATAACAGAGACAAGTATATTGAATTTAATATAAAACTTAGTATTTTTGTAGTGTTAGGAATAGTTAGCTCATAAGCCATGTCTCCTTCTATTATTATTAAACATGTACACATATTTCTTACGTTTAATGCAATTAATATCAATAAAAAAAGGTAACGATTCTAATGTTATTATAGTCAAATGATACTTGATTATTGTTCTAATTACAATCATGACTGCCTCGTTGGTCTAGTGGCTTGATGTAAGGCCGCACACTCGGAGGTCCTGGGTTCAATTCCCAGGTCGGGCCAATAAAACGTTATTGGGTTTTTCTGTCAGAAAATTCTCAGTAGCAGCCCGGAGTCTGGAAGTTGGAAGTGTGTACACTCCCGTGCCTCGGAAAGCACGTAAAGCCTTTGGTCCTGCGCCTGAGCTCTTTCCTGTCGTGTCGGATTGCCGTCCCACCGGATTATGAGAGTTAAGGAATAGAGAGTGCACCTGTGTTTGCGCACACACTTGTGCACTATAATATCTCTTGCGTAGTTGGCTAATCTTTTTGAGATAGGCCGCCGTGGCCGAAATCGGTCTGGAGGACATTATTATTATTATTATTAATTACAATTAATTGTTTTGTTTTTAAATTCTACGGCTGTGTTCCATTGTCCTTATCTCCCGTCCTGCAACAAAAAAAAAAACATTAACATTCAATGTCAAAAAATAACAGGACATTTTATTTGTCAGAACACAGTGTTTTGTTAGTTATGTTTTCGCGTATTTCATTATTTCCAAATACGATTACATCTTAAAACGCATTACGCATATCAGTAAACAAATATGACCCCACGGCGTCATAACACGTCACTGAATTACGTTTTAAACGCACACAATAATAAGACTTATTAGAGTAACTTATATAAATAGATAATACTGATGTAAATAAAAAAAATATTGAGTTTTAATTATTTGTGTTTCAAATTTACCAGGTTGCATTAATAATATTAAAAACTTTTATTAATAATTGTGCAACAAAATTGACAAATTGTATTTTGATTCTAATACCAAAGATATTAGGGCCAATGTAAACCACCATTTTTGTACACAGAAATGAAAAAAATCATATATAACCTGATAAGGCTGAATTCTGTGAAAAGGTGGCTTCCCACGGTGCGTGATATTAGGGACGGTTGCGGACCAGCCCGCACCGACGCACCATGGTAAGAGTATTTTTTTAATTAAATTATTTGACTTATCGTTCTGTATATCAGTTAGTTTACCAATTAAGCTGATTTTTTTTTATTTCAGAAAACGGTTTTTTTTATTTATGATAATACAAAGGAAATTGGTTGATCAAAAAATAAATTTAACTGTTTTGCAGAACTGACTGTTATTATTATTATTTATTTTATTTATGTGGCTTAGACTTTGAGTTTTTATGTATGTGTTAAAGTAACGCGCCGGTACACTTGCACCGAGAACGCACTCACATCGACCCGTTGGTGAGTACGAATTCTGGGTCTTGCCTTAAGTCATAAGAGATATGACGAAAATTTAAATATTAAATAATTATAAATTATTAGGAGATAGCTACACATAGATTTTGATTCAAATTTGTATCTTCAATATCTACAAATAATACTCGTTATAACATTTTTAAAGGTAAGAAAATATTAAAACAAAATTGAATATTTAAAACATTATTTTTGGTCTATAAAATCATCATATGAATACCATAAGATTAACTATACTGAAAACATTGATTGTATTGATTTGTTTACTGGTGGTAGGGCTTTGTGTAAGATCGTCTGGGTAGGTACCATCCACTCATCAGATATTCTACCGCAAAACAGCAGTACTTGGTATTGTTGTGTTCCGGTTTGAAGGGTGAATGAGCCAGTGTAATTACAGGCACAAGGGACATAAAATCTTAGGCCCCAAGGTTGGTGGCGCATTGGCGATGTAAGCGATGGCTAACATTTCTTACAGTGCCAATGTCTAAGGGCGTTTGGTGACCACTTATCATCAGGTGAGCCATATGCTCGTCCGCCTTCCTATTCTATAAAAAAAACAGACTTTGTTTTTTAATATGTAGTGCTCTTTGTTTTTTAATCTTAGCACTCAAGAAGTTTCATTACAAATAGTAAAGTATCAAATGAAGTAAAATTCATAAACTCGGTTATTCTTACAGTTTAGCCCTCATGCAAACTATTATTTATAAATTAGTCTGGTTTCTAATTTATAAATATAAAATATAATTGTTTATTTTGAGGTTGTATTATAAATATTTCATTAATTACAAAATCCGATCACTTCACAATATCAAGTTTCAAGAATAATTAAATTATCAAATTAGCATAACTATAATTGTATCTATTGGCCTTTAGATTTAGTAAGACCAAATTTATATTTAGCAAATATATAATATACATCAATAAGAATTTATTATTAGACGTTTTTTTTTTATAAGTTTTTTTATTAAAATTCTGAGTGGTGTTATTGTTATAACCTTTAGATACAGTAGAAAAACATACATAACGGACGTGTTAGATTAAATGACATTTGTATGATTTTAAGTATTTTACGACCAGATTGTACCTTTTGCTACAAACCTACTTTTTTCCAAATTTTGTATCACATGAAGCTTTATTAAAATCAGACGTCTAGTAAGTAGTTAATGCATGTTTCTAGATTTTTTTACGTATGCTGGCAGGAGACTCATGTGATGGAAAGTGTCTTCCTCCGCCCATGGACACCTGCAACACCGGATTGCTTGTAGATGCATTGCCGGTCTTTAAAGAATGAGTGGGCCCAGAGTGTCAGAACCGGGACCATGTAGGATAAAACCACCCAGTCATCATCATTATTAAATAGCCAAACATTAATTTTGTATTGATTTGTTCACAAGTTTTGGCACAAAGGACATAAGATTATGAGACATAACTCGTTATTGCTGGCAAATTGACATTGTAAAGCCAATATAGGAAATTATATTATTCTCAACTCGTTGCTAAGCGTTCCTTTAATAAATTAAAAATAAAAAACAATTTCCGCTTACCGCTTTTTCTTGTAACCCTACAACCGATGAGTCAGTTCCGTTGTAAAGGGGCTTATGTATACATGGAATGAATGGTACCAACAATCACATTATATCCCGTTCTATCAACCCGGTTTAATATTTAATTTTAATAATTAATACAGATGTTTACTTAATCATACATTTCGTTTTACGAATAATAGTTTTAATCGTAATATTTAACTTGATTACTCAAACCAAAATAACATTACTGCAAGTTTTTAAATGATCAAAGTCAAATTTTGGAATCCGACGAAATATTGATCGCTCATTGGTCGCCTATTGGATTACCGAATGTTATCGACCAATGATTGATGATTCAAATTAAAATAAATTATTTATTTACAGAGGAGACGTTTTTCAAAGACGGTACTCGAAATCATGTAAGGATTTAGGAATTAAATACAATTTACAGTACTTGTTGCCACGCCAGTGATCGATCCAAGTTCTCCACGTGACGTCTGCGAAGCCTTTATTATAATAACCATTTATTACGAAAAGTGTAAATTCCAAAATTAGAACTGTTACATAAACATATTTTTTTACTTGGATTGTCAAAAACTTGACTCTTTAGAGCCGAGATGGTCCATGGATAGATCGATTATCTTATAACCTACTTGTATAAGTTTAACGCCTATGTATTTTTATATGTTTAATTTGAAAGTAAATACACTTGTGTCATGTAGTGTTGGTAATTTTTTTTTTTAACAATGTACAATTAATTTTAAAATAGCATTTTTAAGCTCGTCAAGACAATTAGAAAATAATAAGGTTATTTGAGTACCTTTTTATGTTTTTGTGTTGCAGGAGTTAATTTTTTCCCCATAAAATCAATATTGCCGTTCAACGAAAATTTGTTATAATAATAATGTCTATATTTTGACTTCATTTACTTTTTTTTATTATTAATATTATATAATAGGGCTGCGGGGTGCGTGCTTGAGCTTACGCGCTTGAGCATAATTTAGGACCTAGAATACAAGCTTTATGTTTAATAATTACTATCATATTTATTAATAATATATATTTAAACATTATTCTCTATGCGTATAAGAGACGATGAGGGTAACGCGAGGGCATTCCGATGGACTGGAAGTTTTAGACGGTGATGAATCCCACATACGGGTATGTGGGTAAATCGATGTACTGAAATGAAAAAAAAAATACTGTACTGCGATTATAGTAAACAAGGTACCTTAACTACTTATGAACAAATATTTTTATACAAATAGAACTATTTTCTGGTCTATATGGCCATTAAAATTTTAAATAACTAACTTAAGATTATAGTAAGTTTATTCAGGACTTTATAAGATAACAATTAATTTTTAAAATTAAATTGAACGTCAAAACTATTTCCCTATCCGTATATTTTAATACCTATTTCGTCTTATCTGTGCATACTAGTACATTTTAAAAATATGAACCAATAATTTTTCTTCGTTGACTGAAAAAAATAAAACATTTAGTCAGTAATGCACGATACTATCATATTTAATTTACAATCATACTATATAAAAAAATATTGAGATTCTAGTTATTTATTTAAGAACTTAAGCTTGCGTATAGTCCTTTTTAGTGTGAATTATAAGTATATTATTTTAATGTATTTTATAGGTTTTTTTTAAGAAGTAATAGTTAATTAAAAACCCTTTAAAAATGTATTTATATAAAAAAATTAACGTAACTTCATTCATAAATGCACCTTCTTACTTTTGTATGTTGGCAGTATACCTATTGGTAGAATTGTGTCAGTATTACCATATAAAGAGGTGTTTGCCATAAATGTTGGATTGTACAGCTAGATCTAAAGCAATAAAACAATAATAATTTATTTTTCATTATTTATAGTTGAACTTTTTGAAATATTACCTTATTTATTTAACACATAAATAAAAATTGACGAATCAAAAATTTGTACATATATAATGTACAAATTGAAAAATAAATGTGATCGAAATAAAGAACCCACAATTTTTTTCTCCAAAATTAAATTTTGTGATAATACTTAACGTTTTATAGTTTAATATTTATTGTCGAATAATAAAATAATTATGTCATATGCAAAATGTCATTTACCATGTTAATTTTTTATAATGATCAATGTATTATACAGTCATGAATAATAAAATAACATTATTTTAGCTATTTTTTATTAAAGAAAAACTATATGCCATTATTAGCAACTCATTTATTTTATTTATTTTTTGTAACACAATTATTAAGCTTATTTTGACTCTTCGGAAGATAAAGGTAAATATGTGCTTGTAGTGTAGTAACATTTTAAAAAGAAAGTGAAGTGAAAGAAATGAATTTACGAGAATAGGTCGCAAGTTGCATAGATTTTTGGTTGATTTCCTTTTCACTTTACTTTAGTATTTTCTATAATATCTAATAAACTAAAGTTTATTTGTGTTTCTGCTTACGTTTTGATTCAACGGACTTGGTACTGTACCGCCTAAAACGGGATAAGTACGAGAGTGAACAGCATCTTATTGATTTTCTTTCCTTGCATATGCTTTCAACCAACGCGAGCTGAAGTTCATATTACGTGTGAGAAATCTATGTTCTAATTCAGATTTATCTGTTTTAAACCTCCTGGGCTCCATTCCGGTGACATTTCTTTCATTTCGGTGTAAATATTTTAGTGAAAATGATGGCTAATACACTTGATGCCGTAAATGCAAATCAGCCTACGCAAAATGGTAGTAAAGTTCAACCATGCAATAATGAATCTAAGACAAATCTTATAGTTAATTATTTGCCACAAACAATGACTCAAGAAGAGATAAGATCACTATTTTCGAGTGTAGGTGAAGTAGAGAGCTGCAAGTTAATAAGAGATAAGGTGACCGTGTTTCCCGACCACATTCTGAATGGACAAAGTCTTGGGTATGCCTTCGTAAATTACCATAAGCCAGAAGATGCTGAAAAGGCAGTGAACACACTGAATGGTCTTCGATTACAAAATAAAATCATAAAAGTGTCTTACGCCCGTCCGAGCTCCGATGCCATTAAAGGCGCCAATCTATACGTTTCTGGTTTGCCTAAACACATGACACAGCAAGATTTGGAGAAGCTGTTTAGCCCTTATGGCACAATAATCAGTTCCAGGATCCTGCATGAGAATGTAAATGTAGGACATTTACTGCAAGCAGGGATTGATGAACAAAGTCTTCAGGGACCATCAAGAGGTGTAGCATTTATAAGATATGATCAGAGAATTGAAGCTGAGAGTGCTATACGTGAGCTGAATGGTACTGTGCCACCAGGAGGTACAGGGCCTATGACAGTCAAATGTGCAAATAATCCAAGTAACCAGAACAAGGCACTTGCTCCGTTAGCTACATACTTGGCTCCACCTACTGTTCGCCGTTTCCTAGGGCCTGCTGGTAAGGCACTTCTTGCTATTAATAAAGGTCTCCAGCGGTATTCACCATTAGCTGATCCTCTTGTACAAGGTAATGCTTTGGGTGGTTCTGGCTGGTGCATCTTTGTGTACAATATTGGAGCTGATACAGAAGAAAGCATTCTTTGGCAATTATTCGGCCCCTTCGGTGCCGTCCAGAGCGTTAAAATAATAAGAGATCCGACAACCAACAAGTGTAAAGGTTATGGTTTTGTTACTATGACTAATTATGATGAGGCCGTTGTTGCTATTCAGTCATTGAACGGCTACTCCTTAAATGGTCAAGTGCTGCAGGTCAGCTTCAAGACCAATAAGAGTAAATCCTAAACTATTTAAAATCTAGTCAATAAATTGTAGTTAATGCAAAATGTTGATCTTAAACTCTGTCATGGTTTGTCATCAGTTTGATTAATCTTAGCATTGATAGGTAATAGTGATGCAAATCATGACACGACACCAATTCTAAACCAGTGTTCATTATAAAAGTACAAACGAACTTGTCACACATAAGTAACATCACAGTAATGGCTAAGGAAAGTTTTGTTTAAATGATGATAAGGACAATTCATACATTTAAAAGCTAAATCGTTTTAATGTCCAACATTGTGACTAAGCTGGTCTAAATGTAACTCATTCACTTGTCTTATTCCATTAAATATCTTATAGATATACATAAAGTATAATACTCTGTAATCGTAAAATGACAATGTTTTTTTTGCATAATTATGACAAAATGAATAATCTTGTGACTTAAAATATTGACATATGTAATGCTAGCTACTTTTACAATGATGACTCTGACTCTCATGTTTATATCTCTTAGACGTCTGATTTAGTCCTTAATCTAATTTGTAAAGATTTAAGGAGAAAGTAAGTCATAGTAAGTAAACACAGATAAAACAGTGAACATGAGAGACATTGTCCACATTTTACCTTTCCATAAAGCTAATGAATAATAATTGACATAAAAAAATGATGTTGATAGATCACTATCTGAAATAAAAAGAAAATATTTATTTTTACTAATATCACCAGTGCAATATTAAATTTTACTATAAGTAAAAAAAAAAAATATGAGAATATATATTATGATAACAGTGCAATTATAAACATCTATTTATACATGGAAATAGTAATTCTGCAATAATATATTGTATATTTAAAAACAAAAGTGTACACCGAATGTGTTTTTGTGTAAGTCTACCAAAGATGTCAAAAATATGACTGATTTAATCTTTAGATTAAATATTCATGACTACATTATGTATAAACTACTTCCATAGAAGCTTCTATTTTAATTAAAAAATAAAATAAGGATCTATCATTATTGATGATGATTAATGATAATCTGGAGCTTGACTCATGCACAAAGTCCTATGTAAGATTTATTAAAAAATCGCTTATCATAGAGCCATATTAAGTAAATATGTACCTAATTTAAATTTTTAACTTTTGTTTGCATATAAAAATCTTCTATGGATAAAAAAAATATGTTTGCTTTGACAATTCGCATTTGAATCAGCCAAATATCTCAATCAAAATTATGATGTTGGAGGACCATGACGAAAAATTTTAATCGATCAACATTTTATGAAACAAAATTTTGTAATCTTGAATATGACGCATTCTATTTGCGGGCACATTTGTATGTTTATATTAGGAGTCAAGTTGTTTAAAATATTTTCTGGAGGATACCATCTCGAATATTTTGCTTCAAGCAACTCTTGGTTATCCTTCAAGAACAGTCTTATTATAAATAGATCCCGGTGATATAGAATTTAACATGATAAGACTAGCTCTCATCGGTATCTAAGTATAATGGCTCTGAGGCTTTTGTAGTGTGTTGCAAAGCATAGGAGATCTGAAATGACCTATGTCTTTGCTTTTTGACTTTCATGATATTGTCTCTCTAATTCATTTGATTGTATAATCGCTATTTATTATTATATTTAAGTAATGTATAATTAATAATTTATTATCGTATTAGTAAATAGTACTATTATAGATTTCTTTTGATGTTATAATTATTAATATATTGTATTAGCGTAAGTTCAAAATTAGTTGGGTATAAAATAATCAGTAATTCAACCTTATATTATACCTTATACCTTTCTCATTATTTATATTTAACGCAAACTATTCATGCTTAGTAGTTTTTCGTCATAGCTAAATTATTTCTAGATAAATGGTAAACGCATATCATTGAAAAGTACTGCTGAGGTCAGAATTTCTCAAATGAATGGGGCTTGTATAATGCATTTTTGTAATAAGTATATTTAATTTCTATAAAAGTTAACGCACATCATTCACGTTGCTGAGCCGGAATACGTACGATCTGAATTAAGTCAATATTCTCGCGATTTTTATAGAATAATGATTGACTATATGATTCGATTCATATTTTTTTATGAACATGAAGTGGACAGTCAACGTATCTGATGTGAGTGTATTAAGGTTACTACTGGTAAGTATAAATATTTCATTAAGATAAATAATTATTTATTAAAGTACTTAACTTCATTGTACTAGTCACTTATAATTTGCGCAACGTTAAATGTTTAAGTACCTTAAGTATTTAAAAATAAAACTGTGTTCTGTAATTTAAATGTAGCTTAGGTTTTGGTTTAAAATTATGTTGGTGTGGTGTTTTTACATAAGTATAATACGAAGCACACGAAATTATAACGAATGGTGTGTACAAAACTAGTCACAGGTAAATGTACCTCACAATAGATAATATATTTCAAAATATTTTGGGTTGTAAACAAAAAAAAATGGCAGTACCGCACTTTGATTAGTTTTTTTTTTTTTCGTATAACAATACAAATCACCTATGTATACGCAATACTCGCACGATATTTAAAATTAATGTAGTACAAAGTAGATTAATTCATTTTTTTTCAATCACACCGCTGGTATCACTCTTTATTAGTACATTTTGTGATCTATATTACATTTATATTATTGTAAGAACTTTCGTAATAACCTTTTTAAATAAATATATAAGAAAAAAACTAAAGTAAATTTCACATACAAATTCATGTCGGTACATGAATCTCAAATAATAAATTTATGTCCCAAATCCATCTAAATTAGTTAATGATAAAGTTCTTCCACGTTTAAAACAATAATGATAAGTAATTATTAAATGTTACCGATATATTTCTTACATGAAACAAACATCGAATTACAAACTCAGACATATAAATAATGATGTGCTCAAAATATGTATATGTTGTTGCCCAAAATATTTTGGATTATGAATTTAAAAGTATAGCATAGTTCGTGTTGTGTTGTCCCTGACTTGAATATATGCTTACAATTGAATGGAGAAGCACAGCGTTATATGAGAATGTTCACGCCAATATCGTTTTTATCGCCATCCACACACTGACTAAAATGGTTAACACCATTTTGTCGGCATCGATTAAAAACGCACCTGACCCATTTATTGTTTTGTTTTTAATTTTTCGTGCTATTTATTTGTTTAGTATAGTATCAGTTATTAACTAACATATTCAATTTTAAGCGTTTATTTATCCCTAACATTTAATAAATTTTGTTTTTTTTTTTGTTCTGGGCAGGTTTGGGTTCTGTAACGTAAGGTTTGGCCTAGGACATAGATAGAATTGTAAGACAGAGTACAAATCGCCGACAATGTGTTGAAATGTTTGGCTTACAATACATTAATCTTGAAATGTCAACGAATGTAATCTGAGTAGGGAATATTGATATAGACATTAAATATCGACATTAGCAATAATGTAAAAAATATTCTTTTATTTATCCCTTTTTATTAACCATTATCAATAAAATATATGAAACAGTTCTTGACATTTTTTGCATGAAAATATTAAATTATTACCAATTAATCGTTGTTCAAGAGAATCCAAATTTCTTTTAACTAAATACATACTATTTAGAATGCTGATGTAGAATATTACATTAAATTTAATTTATTCTGTTTATTATATGTCGCATTATTACCAAAAAATAATTAAGTCAGATATAATATAATTATAAAATTATCTATATAATAGTATAGTATAATAGTATGTACCTAATATCGTACAACAATGCACTTATCGAAGTACCTCAAAGAAATAGTATTTAATACAGCGAAAATGGAGTAAGTGTACAAAATTTATCAAAATAAAAAAAAAGATTCTCGACGAGTATTTGATATTAAATAAATGCTGGAACATGAAATAAGGGAACAGAATATATTCGGTAAGTCATATTTACTACGATGTTACTACGAGGGGTGAATGTAGCCATGTCACCCTAAATCAAGTTCAATGAACCCATACTAGGCTGCAATAGATAGAGGGTTGTCCGATGTTGTAAATTTAAGTCACCCTGCACCCCATGGAGAAAAGTAGGTCAGATTTTGCATCAAAAATGTTGCAGTTCTTCAATTCTGCTATTTTAAATTTTGTTAAGTAGATATTAATTTGAATAAATAGTGATTTCTTTTATATAAATTTGACTTTCAATGAATATTTCATGACTAGAGAAAGTATTTCATTTTATAAAATAAAAATGGCGCTTTATTTTGACTTAAATCGTTATTTTCTACATATTCTCCATGATTTACTTAATTTTCATTACTACCATACAGCCGAAAAATTCATGTCATCAATGTCTCGAGAACTATAACCTTATCATATCAAACAAACTGCTTATAAAAATGACACGATTGTACTATTTTAGTACCTACTGGTTTTCTATCTCGACTTACAAGACAAGTATGTCTTTGTATCACATACAAAGCTTTTTATATTTGTTATAATATATATATATATATATATACATGGTTTTGGCAGGATTCGTTTGAATAACGGCCTGATAACGAATTTTCTCATACATGATATGATCACATTAGATCGTTTTACTTGTATCAATTATTATTTTATTATTCTATATTCTTAATATTTTTTATAGAAATTATTTATTCTATTATGTCAGCTGATTGTGAAGTTGCATTATTTATTTTATTTAAGATCTCATAACCAAGCACGATTAGATTTATAGCTACCTTCGAAATTATTCAGTAAGCATGAGTTAAAAGTTAATTTAAACTATTCAGTAAAATAAAATATAATTATAATACTTACACGGATATTGTTTTGTCTGTATTTTGTTTAGTCCTCTAATAAGAATTGATATTCTTATTAGAAGACTATTTTACCAAAAAAAAACAAGAGAAACCAAAAAGAGTTTTTACTCAATATTCCATGTTTGTAATTTATAACTATTTATTAAAGTATTTTATTGTATTTATACATTGTTAAAAATATATACATTCTGTAATTCTATGAATTGTTTCCTGTCAAAGTCAACATGATTAAAATATGACAATTCAGCAGGTGACAATGTCAGAAAACTGAATACTTAATACGCCAATACTTATCAATATTTGTGATTGTTGTGATATTGTTTTTTTTTTACAAAAAAATATGTTAATTTAATACTTGTGATATTTATAATCAGCCTTATTTGAATTGAAACAATTTTTGTTATATTGACTGCTCGCGAATAACTTTCATTTAGGTTTTGATTAGAATATAGCTTTTTAAACATTGTCTCATTGACTCTTAAAATATAATGGAATCTTTATCAAAACAGGAACTAATTTCTACAATAACGAAACAGGCAGATCAAATTAAGCGATACGAAGCTCGTCTAAGAGGTATAACAAGATTTATTTCGGTCTATTATAGTAATTAAAAAGGGCATATGGTTCATTTAACTTTTGATACATTTAACATTAAACAGATGACAATATAAGACTTATTGCATTTGCAGATGTTGTTGCTGCATATAAAGGCCTTGCTAAAGAAAAAGAGGCCCTGGAGATAAGTTTGAAGGCCTTGAATAGGACAGAAAATAATGAAGATGGTATGTTTCAAAATAAAAAAATCGATTGCAAAGTATGTTGTTAATCGAAATAAAGAGTTGTGTAATATCCTAATTCCATAGTAACAGGAAAATATTATGATATTCCAATTTAGTTACAGTATTGTAACTAAATAACTATCAATTAATCGTTACTTATATTATGTTTATATATATTTAAAAATGCAAGTAGTGTATATGTGAATATTTAATATTATAATATTTTGTGTATTGCTTTAACTAATGTATATGATTATTTCTTTACCTCTTTACGGCTCTAATCAACCTGCATTTGCCTTGCATTTGTCACCTGTAGTGCTCTGACATTATTATATATTAGTTTTTTTTTTACTTTTTCAAGTTTAAACTGATTACTAATTTAAACTTTCATTATAACTGCATTTCTGTAATGTCTTGCATTCAATAAAGGTGTTGTTCTATCTATTTGTTGAATCTATCTCCTACTTGTCTCATCTTTATAACAATAATTAATATAAAATAATTAAAATTTCAAATTTAAATTTTACTCATGCACATAAAACTGCGTTGTCTGTTATTGTTCTGATTTTTTTAGGTTTTTCTTATTTAAATAAATGAATATTTTCAGCTTCAAAAGATTCCATAGCTGCTCTCACATTGTCACTATCGACATTATCAGCGGAAAAAGCACGAATGGAAGAGGCCTTCCAGAATGATAAAAAACTGACAAGGGAAAAGGTAAAAATGGTTTAAATATTTTTAAAAAATTTAATTAGTGGAAAAATTACTTATATTTTTGTCAGTTATTGTCGTTAGAATCTACATTCTGAATCAGTGGTTATAATATGGTCTTATGCTATTATACTACTACTATTTGTTATAGTATAATTTTGTATCTATTCGACCAAAATGTATTTTGATTTTGTTTAAGTAACAGACATACTTTACTTTATTTCTTTTATTTTATTAGTATGAGAACATGTTGGCTTCAACAAGAGAAGAAACAAAAACATTGGTTCAACAGCATTTAACGGAAGTTGGTAATCTTAAAGCTAAGATTGCTTATGAAATTCAAGAACGCGAGAGAGAGAGGGCTGATCATGCTGCAATGCTGAAGTGAGTATAAGATAGATATCTATCTATAAAGAAACTCATTGCGATAAACTCTTGAAGACATATTCTTCAAGAATTATTTACATATAAATACCAATACTGGCGGTAGGGCTTTGTGCAAGCTCGTCTGGCTTGTTTTAATTTGGTGGGTTGCTGATATTAATTATGATTTATAATTCAATCTCTTAATATCAGCAAGATCTTATAAGATCAGCCCATTCATAAAAACTCTAACTTTATTATAAGTTTACATACTTGAATTAATGTTTCAGGGAGTTACATGTGAAACTAAATTCCGAGAGAAAAACGAAAGAGAAGCTAGAAGATAAAGTTGTACATAATACAGAAGCACAAGGTGAGAGTCAGTGGATTGTGTCTTTTTTTATAACATTATTATTGCTATATTAAACGACCAATTGATAAATTTAAATATTATATCGTACGGTACCGTAACAGCCTGTGAATGTCCCACTGCTGGGCTAAAGGCCTCCTCTCCCTTTTTGAGGAGAAGGTTTGGAGCTTATTCCACCACGCTGCTCCAATGCGGCTTGGTGGAATTCACATGTGGCAGGATTTCAGTGAAATTAGACACATAGGTTTCCTCACGATGTTTTCCTTCACCGTAAAGCACGAGATGAATTATAATCACAAATTAAGCACATGAAAATTCAGTGGTGCTTGCTCGGGCTTGAACCCACGATCATCGGTTAAGATTCACGCGTTCTTACCACTGGGCCATTTCAGCTATTCTTATATACAAAATATTAATAAAAGTCATAAAATATAGGACTATGTGCATATAAATATTAAGTGGCCTTAGTAATTGTTGATTTCCATTTAAAATATGTGTTATTTATTTAACATATGGAAGTTGTGGTGGAAGACCACGGACTTTTGCCAGTTCTTTTTGGTACAATCGACAATCCGAACCGTTAAAAGCTTTATGCTTAGTATAATCTTTTAAAATAGAAAGAACCTACATGAATAAAGTATATTTAAATTTAGATTGAGGTTGAATCGACGTTTCCTAAGATTCATTTATGTTTAAATATATTGACTTATAAAATGTAATCAAGTACCAGGTGGCGTAACTATACCAAATGAGACCCGTGGCAAATTCGTTGCATGTATTGTATGTATATGTATTCGTTGCGTGGCATTGCGTTACAGCTACCAAAGATACGGGGCCCCAACCTGAAAAAATCGTAAATTGTTATCGAAAATGACACTACGTTGAAAAAATAAATAAAAGGTCATTGCTGAAGTTAAGGCCCCACATCAATATTTAAGCGAATATATTTAATTTTTACGAAATTTTGATAAAAATGTTAAGACTCTTCTGACCGGGGCCCCGTCGCGTCGGGGGCCCGTGGCATTTTACCAGCCCTGCCACCCTATAGTTACGCGCTACGCCACTGCAGGTGCAGTACTGTGTCTGCTCAGCAGTGAAGGAAAGCATCGTGAACAACTTGTTTATAATAAAACCATATTTTTCTTAAATCCATTCATGTAATTCAATTAAACCGAATCAAATTTATTATCTCGTATATATGAATAGGCAAAAGAAAAACATTTCTATACATTATTCGCGTTTGTTTGTAAACCGATTTTCATTTTTTCTTTGATCAAAAAATTATCAATCTATACAAATTCATAAGATCATAAGATATTTCTTTCTTAAATTTTTAATATTGATTCTTGTTGAACTTTGACCACTGAGCTAACTGAGCTTGTTTTATATCATCAACACACTAAAATGAAAGTCAGTATACTTGATTGTATCCGTAACAGCCTGTGAATGTCCCACTGCTGGGCTATAGGCCTCCTCTCCTCTTTTTGAGGAGAAGGTTTAGAGCTTATTCCACCACGCTGCTCCAATGCGGCTTGGTGGAATTCACATGTGGCAGAATTTCAGTGAAATTAGACACATGCAGGTTTCCTCACGATGTTTTTCCTTCGCCGTAAAGCACGAGATGAATTATAATCACAAATTAAGCACATGAAAATTCAGTGGTGCTTGCCCGGGTTTGAACCCACGATCATCGGTTAAGATTCACGCGTTCTTACCACTGGGCCATCTCGGCTTACAATTGGATTGTATTCGCACCAATTATACCAGTATAGTGTAAAATGTTGGCCCAAACGGTTGGGTGAGTAGTTTAAAATTTAGTCGCAAGATTTGGATCACATATTCTATAAGACGAACTTAAATAAAAAAGCTTTTAAAAATGAGTGAAAGATATTCTTCCTCCGTTCTCATATAGGTTATACTGGAGGTGGTATAATTTTAATTTCTTATAAAATCCCATTCTAGCATCTCAAGCAGAATTAGAGAAGCGAGTTCGTGATTTGAATAGCTCGCTAGAAGCGTCCCAGAGGAGATTGCAAAGGGCTGAAGCGAGGACCGTCGAAACGCCGGCTCTGCTTGTGAGACTACAACAGAAACTGGCTTTGTTGGAACAGTCGCATTCCATCGCTATACGAGAGGTACAATTTTTTAATTATACTTATAAGATACTTTTTATAATATGACTTTCTTGTGCAGAAATGTAGCCGAGATTGTCTAGTGGTTAGATTGAGTGAATCTTATCCGATGATCGTTGGTTCAAACCCGGGTAGGCACTGAATTTTCATGTGCTTAATTAGTGCTTATATATCATCTCGTGCTTGACGGTGTAGGAAAACATCGTGTTTATTCTACATGTTTATTCTACCAACCTGCATTTGAGCAGCGTGGAGGAATAAGCTCCAAACCTTCTCCTCAAAAGGGAGAAGAGGCCTTAGCCCAGCAGTGGGACATTAATAGGCTGTTACTGTGAAGAAATGTTAGTGTAGTGACCCGCAGTAGATGTTGCCACTAAACTAAAAGTTATTAGGATTTAATAGAAAAAACTATTTTTGTAATCAGTCACTAACCCAGTTACATAATGTTATATACTTGGTAGTAGGGCTTTGCGGCCGCCAAACCGCAATACTTAACATTGTTGTATTCCGGTTTGATGGGTGAGTGAGCCAATATAATTACAGACGCAGGCAATAATATATATAATACCAAAACATAACATAACACAAAAAATGTTATGTTTTGTTATTTTACAGAACCTTTAGAGGAAACCATTTGGCCAGCTTTTGGATCCTAATAAGCTGTGATTCTTTGAACCGTCATATAAAAATAGTTAAGTTATTATGAACTAAGTTGTTATTACTTCGAGTAAATTGAAATTTGAACGAAAAATCACGTTAACATGGCCTGACCATATTTTAACATACGAAGTATAAAAAATATTTCCGATAAAATTGGTAAATTATTCATTAAAGGAACAAATAAAAGCAAAACGCGCTGAAGAATCGGCGCGTAAAATATGCGCGAGACAAGAGGAAAGAGTTGCGCTGCTCGAAGGGAAACTGGCGGAGCTGTCGCAAACTATCGGCGAATACGACTTGCTCAGGAGACGCGACCAGCAGCTCATCCAGCAGCTCAGGGACTCGCTCAACGGTAGATTGCTGGATAAAATGGCCAGTAGCGGAATCGGTGAGATTAAAATATTATTTATTAATATTATATACACGACTACTATTATCAATACGACTTTATCAAGGTCATATACAACTCTACGCTGATTACCTTTGATTGCGTTTGTAAATAATAATTAAATATTTTATAAAACATAAACACCTTTTTGGAATAAGTCCGCCTTTTTAAAAAATCATTAAGTAAACTTTCTTTGTGTAAGATTATTTTTAAATGTATGTGTATAAAAAATTATGTAAGAGCATTTTTTTTGGTTTTATTCTAATTTGATAGCAATACAGGCAGCCGAATTATGTCGTTTTGAATGAAGTCTTAACACTATTCATATAGAATTATTTGTACTTACACGGGCATATATTTGTCTTTCGAGCATTATCAGCTGAGACAAGAGACTATATATACAGGAAATGTTAGTCTGTAAATAACCTACTGCTGGGTGAAAGCCCATTTTCCTTTCGACGAGTTAGGAGAGTTTGGGAGTCTATTCACCACGCTGCTCTAATGATTAGTGGATACATTTGTGACAGAATCTCATCCGACACAATATAAAGTTTTCTTCGGGATGACGTGTGCTTTTATCTCTGAACACGACACACTATTTATTCCCTGTTCTATTACCTTTGAACCCAACTGCTGGTCTTCCTTAATAAATAAATTAAAAGACTAAATATAATTATAATCTTACTTATTATTAGAGCACCACCTACCTCATATCCTATGAGTTATCTCTTACTCCGTTGGTTGCCTGGAAGAGATCGCTATGTAGCGATAAGGTCGCCAAATTTGTATGCTACTTTTATTTAGGCTGTATCCATGTTATTGTATTCTTTTTCTCTTCGTGGTGTACAATAAAAGTATAAAGTATAATATGAGATAGTTTTTAAATTATCTTTATGAAATCTTTTCAGATGAAAATCAAATAAGCGAAACTGACAACGAGAAATTAGCGGACAGCGAATACCTTCAAACACTAATAGACAAAATACATATACTCAAAAAGGAGTTGATAGCGGAAAATGAAAAACTCGGCAACCCGATAGATCTGTCAGCGGTGTTCAAATTGGATGGTTACGAGAATATTCATAGTAAATGTCGACTGGATTTGGAGAATTTGAAAATTGAATTCGATACTTATAAATTACAAAATGCTAAGGTATGGAGGTTTTATTATTAATTGCGGGCTAGCCAACTGCGAAACGTATAGTGCATGTGTGTGTGCGCAAACATAAATGCAGTCTATACGACCGGAACGAGATAAGACGCGCACAGGCAAGATTAACGGAATTTCGTGCTTTCCGAGACAAGAGAGTGTAAACACTGACTATTTTCAGTTTTTTTTTGCGAGTGTAACTGACTATTTTCAGATTTGCAGAAAAACGCAATAAGCTAAACTTTTATTGACCAGGTTTGAATGTTGGAATTTGGGATCTAGCCATTAGATCATCTAACCTCCTGACCGAATTTCGCCTACAGAGCTCTGATCTGATGAATTTGCAGATGTACTATTTTTTTGTTGGAAAATTGTCAGTAGCATTCCGAAGTTAGGAATTTGGTAACGTTTATACTCCCATTCTTCTAAGAGGACGTAAAGCCGTTAGTCCTGTAACGGAACTTCCTCGCCTTGTTGTATTGGATGAAGGGCTCGAATCCCTGTGAACCAGTGTTTGCACTTACACGCCTATAGCACTAAAGTATCCATTGTAGAGTTGCTCAAAAGAATCAGTTATACATAATAGCATAATAATGCTATTTTTGCTATTATGCAAATAGCATAATACAAAAATAATTAATATATTTATTAATTATTTTTGCTAAGCGTGCAAATGTACATATATACGTATATAAAGGGTTTATTATTTTCATGTTCCAAGGTTAAAGAGAGCGGACAAGAAGTAGAGAGCGAGATGGAAGATCTGAAGAGTGAGTTGGCGGTGTTGAAGGAGAAAGTCGAAACTTATATACTGTTGCTAGAGGATGAAAAGCAAGACAAAGTTGACTGCTTAAGACTTCATGAAGAGGTACTATCTTATGTATCTTATAAGTACATGATATTGTGTATATATATATTTTTGTTGGCACCAATTCGCTAAAATACTGAACGGGTGTCAATTAACTGCTTCACGTAATTAAATTTTTGACAAATATTATTACAACTAAAATTGGTTCGTATCATCATCATCATCATCAATTCAGCCGAAAGACGTCCACTGCTGGACAAAGGCCTCCCCCAAGGATTCCCATTTTGGCCGGTCTTTCGCTGCCCGCATCCAACGGCTTCCCGCGACTCTTTTGATATCGTCGGTCCACCTTGTAGGGGGCCTGCCCACGCTGCGTCTTCCGGTTCGTGGTCGCCACTCGAGAACCTTTCTGCCCCAGCAGCCGTCAGTTCTACGAGCGATGTGCCCCGCCCACTGCCACTTCAATTTAGCAATTCTTCGGGCTATGTCGGTTACTTTGGTTCGCCTGCGGATTTCATCATTTCTGATTCGATCACGCAGAGAAACTCCGAGCATAGCCCTCTCCATTGCTCTTTGGGTGACCTTGAGCCTTCTTATTAGGCCCATAGTGAACGACCACGTCTCTGATCCGTAAGTCATCACTGGCAACACACACTGGTCGAAGACTTTCGACTTGAGACACTGCGGTATTTTGGATGACAAGATATCGTGTAGCTTCCCGAACGCTGCCCAGCCGAGTTGGATTCGACGATTGACCCCTTTCTCGAAGTTGGACCTACCTAGTTGGATGGTCTGACCTAGGTAAACATAGTTGTCTACAACTTCGAGTGCAGAATTTCCAACCTTGACTTGAGTGGGTGCAACATGGATGTTCGACATGATTTTCGTCTTGTCCATGTTCATTTTAAGACCCACTTGTTGGGAGATCCTGCTGAGGTCATCGAGCATAGTGCCAAGGTCTTCCAAGGTCTCAGCCATAATCACGATGTCGTCGGCGAATCGAAGATGAGTGATGTACTCGCCGTTGATATTAATGCCAACTCCGTTCCAGTCCAGAAGCTTGAAAACATCTTCCAATGCAGCGGTAAACAGTTTCGGAGATATAACGTCTCCCTGTCTTACGCCTCTCTGCAATTGGATAGGTTTTGAGTTCTGATCCTGGAGTCGGATTGACATGGTGGCGTTCTCGTACAAGCACTTTAACACCTTGATATACCGGTAATCGATTTGGCACCTTTGAAGGGACCTCAGCACGGCCCAGGTTTGGATCGAATCAAAGGCTATCTCATAGTCCACAAACGCTAAGCAAAGTGGCTCGTTATACTCCTCGGTCTTCTGTATAATTTGCCGCAGCGTATGTATGTGGTCTATGGTGCTAAAGCCTTTTCGGAAACCGGCTTGTTCGAGTGGCTGGAAGTCGTCAAGCCTTCGCTCGAGACGATTCGTAATGACTCTCGAAAACAACTTGTAAACATGGCTCAGCAATGAGATGGGTCTGTAATTCTTTAGAAGGGTTTTATCACCCTTCTTAAAGAAAAGCACCACCACACCTTCGCGCCATGCCTTTGGCGTTTGACCTTTGGCTATGACGAAGTTAAATAGCCTCTGAAGGGCCCTGAGGATCGGTGTATTACCCGTCTTCAGAAGCTCAGCTGTGATACCATCATCACCAGGTGCCTTGTTGTTTTTGAGTTGCTCGAGAGCCATTCTAATCTCGGAAGGACTGACGTCTTGGAAATCTTCGGTGTAATGTCGGGTTAGTCTTGCTCTGGGATCTGCAGCTTGACTACTGACAGGTGATTGCGTTGTCGTGTACAGCTGACCGAAGAACTTCTCAACCTCTTTCAATAGCTCAGATCTTGACGTGACTATTCTACCATCCTCAGTCTTCAGCCTCGCCAGTTGACTCTGCCCCACAGAAAGATCTCTGGCGAACACTTTAGAGCCTTTATTCCGCTCGATGGCCTCTTTAATGCGCATTGTATTAAATTGCCGAGTGTCGCGAGTCAGAGACTTTGAAATCCGTCTGTTGAGCAGCCGAAAACTGGCAGCATCAGCTGGGGACGTCAGAACCATTTTCCGTCTTTCCTCCATAAGCCGTAAGGTAGAGGCTGAGATCTTTTTGGTTCCTTTTGTACAGCTGGTCTTGAAGATCTTAGACCCAGCCATATGGACAGCTTCCACAAACCTGTCGTTGTATGCGTCCACTTCCTCGCAGTCTGCTAGGCAATCGAATCGGTTATGGAGTTCGATCTGAAAGGCTTCGGGATTTTGGATTTGGAGAGATGTTGGTCGGAGCGTAGACTTCATTGGTTTCATTGGTTCGTAATTTACAATAAAATCATTATTTCCTATGACCACTTTTCACTCATGTGTTCTTATTGCAAAGAAAGTTCTGTTTCATAGATGATGTATACGATCTAGTCATTTTATTGGTGGTAGGGCTTTGTGCAAGCTCGTCTTGGGTAGGTATCACCCACTCATCAGATATTCTACCGCCAAACATCAATATTTAGTATTGTTGTGTTGTTAGATTGCAAGGATGACTGAGCCAGAGTAATTGCAGGTTCAGGCGTCACTTTTTAGTTCGCAAGGTTGGCGGTGCTTGGCCATGCAAGGAAAAGTTATGTTTGCGGTGGTGATCACTTACAATAGTCCATTTGGTCGTCTCCCTACCTATTTTATACAAAAGGCTCTTAAGAGCATATTTATATCTTTATGTACACTATTAAATTAATCTGAAGCTTCCACTTGTTCGGAATATAAAAAAAAAACATTTTTTTTTTCAGAAATTAAAATCCGAAAAAGAATACCACAAAGAGGTCGTATCCGATCTGAAAACAAGAATACAGAGTCTCGAAAAACAAGTTCAGACACAACGTGACAGATACGCAACGTTACTTGAAGAAACCGATAATTACATAAGATCGAGAAACGATCGTTCGAGGAAAGTGAGCACTGAAGAAGGGAACTGGAAGGAAGGTCATGTGGTCTTAAATGTGAGTTATAATATAATGATAATTGTAACGTTATATTCTAGTGTGTGCGCGATGGAATTGTGTCTGTGTGCGTGTGGCTTGTGACACTATGAGGACGTTATTTTTGGTGGTATAAAAAAAATCTAAATTCAAATGTCAGCTAAAGCAATGTAAACAAACCTATTTAAATACACGCCACGTTTGAAGCAACCCCGGTTGTAAGAGTGGAACACGTGTGCTGGCAAAGAATTTCATTTTTTTGTGGTGGGACAAAGAAAAGAGTTGCCAAATTTCTTCGTGCGCGATGTAATTGGTGTCACAGTAAGGCGGTGACATCGAGAGCCAGCACGCGTAGACTTGTGAAGGAAAGGGGAAGCGGGAATGAGGGAGAATAATTCCTCTGAGCACTCGCCGTGATACATTCTATATAAAACGTTACACTCGCTCACTCACCTTTCAAACTGAAACACAACAGTCTTAGTACTATTGCTGTTTGACGGTATAGAATTAATGATAAATGGGTGGTACCTAACCAGACGCTTTTGCATATAGCCCTACAACCAAGTAAAATGTAATATCTAATTTATAATAGTGAAGGAATACATAGTGCTCATGTGCTACCTACTCAACTACAATATAATATCTCTGTTGGCTAGTGTTCGTTAAGAATGGCTTCGTGGCCTAAATCGAAAAGGAGGACATTCTATTATACTATTTATTATTTTGAACGCATTTTAAACTGGTGTAATGTTTGTTGTACAGGACGGCACCGCCCCCCCGCACATGTTGCACTACGCGCACGAGCTGGCGAGGAAGGATCTCGACATCACACAACTGAGGCGGGAGAAGCACATTCTAGAAGGACAGTTCAGGTAAGACGGCTTTTAAATACTTTATTGATTGATTAACATCTCAAAACTAAACGATCAAATTGTATTTTTTTTTAATTTATAATATTTTTTCAAATTCATTTTTACATTCAAATCGAAAACATTTTAATAACTTTCTTATTTTTTTTTTTAATAACTTGTTAAAAAAATATATTGAATATTATTTAATTCTCTAAAACTAGGATTATAAATGTAAAGGATGTTTGTTTATTTGTTTGTTTGTTACGCATGTTCATCTAAGCTATTCAACCGATCATCATAAAACTTTGTATCCCTTTTGTCAGGGGTACAGAAAATGACTTAGAGTACTAACCCCCCCCCACTCACACGTGGACAAAGTCGTTCGAAGAAACTAGTAATTATATAACTGTAATATGTTAATATTATAATTACAGAGATTGTCAGCGTGAAGGGACGATTGAGAAGGAGCGATTTAAAGAAGTGATAAGAACACTAAAGGAAGAAATTGACAGGTATTGTTATATAACTAAGTATGGTAAAAAGTCCAATGGCTAGAACGCGTGAATCTTAACCGATGATCGTGGGTTCAACCCGGGCAAGCACCACTGAATTTCATGTGCTTAATTTGTGTTTATAATTCACCTCGTGTTTGACGGTGACGGAAAACATCGTGAGGAAACCTGCATGTGTCTAATTTCATTGAAATTCTGCCACATGTGTATTCTACCAACCCGCATTGGAGCAACATTGTGGAACAAGCTCTAAAGCTTCTCCTCAAAAAAGGAGAGGAGGCCTTAGCCCAGCAGTGGGACATCCACAGGCTTATACTATATAATATTAAAGACTATTTACATATTAGGGTCACGGTTTGGGGAGATTGATTAAAGTTAATGATTGCGTTAAAAGTTCAAAAGTCGTATTTAAGGCAAAATCTATTAATAACAGACAGCAATACTTACTGTACTTAGTAAAGCATACACATCACATGATTTGTTAATTTCTGAATAATTAAATGATTCTAGTCTGCCTACCTATATAATAAAATTTAAATATATTTAATGGCAAATATATATTTTTCAGGCTTAGAAGGATCCAATCAAGGGAAGGAGCGAATTTGGAATACTTGAAGAACGTGGTCATGGCGTACCTTATGTCGAGCGACTACGCGGGACGGAAGCACATGTTGAACGCCATAGCTGCCGTGTTACATTTCACTGATAATGAAAGGAAAATAGTCTTTAACACCTTATAAATAAGGGTTGTTTTAAGGCATCTTCAATATCTTTCTAAACTTTTACTAATTTGTCAGCGACTTCGTCTGTGTAAAATGATATTTGTTTATTTTTGTTATTCCAATAAAATGATAAATTTATACACACACTTTTGGCACCTAATTGACCTTATCAGTGTAATAGTTTAAGTTAAAGATACAAATAATAATCTATTACCACTTCATTCTATTTAGTTAACTTAGAATCGAGATGGTGCATAAGAACAAATGTAAGTCTTAACTTTAAATTTCGTAGGTTATAATCCTAGCAACACTAAGGAGTTTTTATGTACAAAAATTAATTTAAACACGTACCCGGTTAATGAAAGTATTGTGAGGAATAAATGTTAACTTTGAAGTGCATGGTTATAATCCTGGCAATACCAAGGAGTTTTTATGTAAAAAAAAACTCGTTCCCGGTTAATGAAAGAATTGCAAGGAATTATTCTTGTGGGATATACCAGTCCAGTGTGATGAAATAAGTACTAAATTTTCTGCTTATCAATTTTATTTTTAATTCCATTTTTCCTTATAATGAACGTTAGTGTGAACAAAACAGTATTAGCGTTGGTTATTTATAGTATATATTGTAAGTGTCCTTTGGTTAAATTTTATTTTAATGTTGTATTATATTATTTTATTATTAAGTCAGTTGTTTCAATTATTAATATTAAATGTTCCAGTCAATCTTATCTTATTTATCGAGGAATCCTTTCATTTCCATGCTAATAATAAAAGAAATCTAAGCATATCCAAAATAGGTCTAATTAAAAAAAATAAACATTTAAAAAAAATTAATACAAGCAGTATTTATAGAACTATAAATATATTATACACAGACCAATGCAGTTTCGACAAATTAAGTTGCACACAAAGCTTACACAACTACGAAAGAGAAATAAAAATCTTTTAAGCTAAAATATATATTTATTCGTATAGAAAAAATAGAATAGTAAACTCTACTTAAACGTCTGACAAAAGATTTTGCGTAGGATTTTTTAAAATTGAATTGGAATATTTTAATTTCGTTATATTGGACTTACAACAAAGTTGTAAGCTGCATATTTTCATTATTATCATAGTTAATAAACTATGTATGTATGTGTATGTGATTATGAATGTGTCTATGTGTGAGTAATATGTTTGGATGATGTCTATGCAAAATGGAGTGAATACCTCTAACGCCAGGTTCGTATATTTATCATACATATATAATTATTGTAATTATTAGGTACTGATCGTTTTTTGAATTACTACTAACGAGCCATTAATGTCGTACTTATAAATTATTCCATCACAAACAAGCGACTTCGAAAGCTACAAAACGTTTTTTTTAATGTTATAGACAGACGTACAGGCCCATAGACATTTACGATGTAAGAAGTAATACGTATTATTATTAAATATTGCTGAAGAGTATCTGTCATTTAATTCATTTACAGATTAAAAATGTAGAATATTATTGTTTAATATTATTCTACATTTTTAATCTGTAAGCAAAGACAATATCAGATACTCTTCATGGCGGGAAACGGATTCCCTTTTAAATTATCTTACGAGTTTTGCGCGCTAAAATTATAATATAAGGATTTTATGATTGCAAATAATACATTAATATCATCGAATTTCTGAGTGTAATTTAGTTCTTACATAACTAATAATTTTTCTTTTGTATTTGTAAGAAAATGGGTTTCGAACGTAAATTGGGATTAGTTTGTCGTTTCGCTGCCCGAAGCAAATTTAGCTTTGATAATTGTCTTGTGTAATCGCGATATAATTAGAGATTTATATTAACTGTGAAAGAAAGCTGTGTTATTATTGCGTCTTAATTAAATAAAGTGAATTAAATGTGTGATTGCTGTATAAAGTGATTTAAAATGAATTGTGTGACAGTAAATTAGTGTTTGTATCATACAGTTGGCTGATCACAGTTGCGGGAGCCATCACGCTTCCAGGGATCATCATAAAGCACAACTTAACAAATAATATTTTATGTGTTAGCACTAAGAACGATAATACTGATTTTGAAAAATTTATAAATTCATTCTCATCAGCTATATCTAAAAATATAGATTTCAAAATACTGGCAATACAATATCTGAATTAGATCCATATTGAAAAACTAAACAATATCTATGTGGTTACGTAAAGTAAACGAGAGCACATTCGATTGTTCAAATAAAACATTTAGTTTTCTCTATACTTACTTGACTAGCCAAAAGTTGGTACGAGAGTCTTCCTTGACTACTTTATTCTTGTTCCGATTTACAGAATCAGCTGTTAGATGCATTTACTTGTCATTAAAAGGTTAATGTTTTTTAAACGTGCAAAGTTTCGTTGATTTCTTGGGTGAATATTTCTATGATAAATGCGTTTTATTAAATCGTTGTGGTATTTGTGGTAGAATACCTATAGACTTTATTTCGAGTAATTAGAATGGGTGCCGATGCTGCATAATAAAATACTCTAATAAATTATTATATTTTCTGAAAAACGTAAAATAAATAAACAATTAGGATGTACTTTAGTAGTAGTCTAGTACTTATCGAGTGATGAATATTTACCAAATTATCCAATTTTAATCGGTTTTTCGTGTAGGTACTGTTACTCTGCTTACCATAAAATGCCGGGAGGAAAACCGGAGATTGCTTAACCCGATACCTAAAATTCCTATTCCGTTTCCTAAGATTAATTTGGATCATTTAGGTCCTTTTGTGCGTAGTCGTAATAAAAACTACTGATAATAATCGATGCATTTTCCAAATTTCTTATAATAAACCTGGTAGTGGTGATACGAAATATGTAGTTACGAAAAAAAAAACAGTGTTTCTTTAAATACTGTTTAAAAAAAAACTAACTTGAACACTAAAAGTATAAAATATGTCTTTACATCATTTTTTATAGAATAAGAAGGTGAACGAGCATATGGGCCATCTGATGGTAAGTTGTCACCAACGCCCATAGACATTGGCATTGTAAGAAATGTTAACCATCACTTACATCACCAATGCGCTACCAACCTTGGGAACTGAGATATTATGTCCCTTGTGCTTGTAATTACACTGGCTCACTCACCCTTCAAACCGGAACACAACAATACAAAGTACTGCTGTTTTGCGGTAGAATATCTGATGAGTGGGTGGTACCTACCCAGACAAGCTTGCACAAAGCTCTACCACCAGTGATTAACATCAGATAGAAGTAGCAGTTTAACAAGTCTAGTCAATAAAAATTTTTTTTAGTTAATTGGTTATTTTAAGTTGATACTAACAATTTTAATTAAATTCAATTTAGACTAAGCTTGTAACTAAGCAGAGGATATGTGTAAAGGTAATGGGTAGATTAAAGGGACGGACGTATGTTAGATTTGCCAGTGGCTTATAATATTATAGAATTATTGTAATATTAAATGTTTTAAATTTAAACTTAGGATACACTTACAAAGTCCAAGGCTCTTTCAATGATCGTTAGATCGTATCGTTCCTGCGTCATATCAGTCGAACCCCAGGTGTTGGAGTATAAACTTTTTACTACCGCTATTAAGATCTTCCCAATCGTTTCAGTGATGTAGCTATATAAAAATACTATGTACCTTATCGTAACCCGTACCGTAACAGCCTGTGAATGTCCCACTGCTGGGCTAAAGGCCTCCTCTTTTTGAGGAGAAGGTTTGGAGCTTATTCCACCACGCTTCATGAGCACCGTAACTCAACACATGTATATCTTCTTTCTACCACTTGTATGCCGACGATCTCCAGATTTATCCTCATTCCAAAATTACTGATATACCACTGACCGTAAATCCTATTAAAAGTCAGGCTCCTGTAATTGGTATTTTTACATTATTACCCCGTGTAGACTATTCTCTTTTGCCACCTTTTGTCTTCAGTAATAGTGTAATTTATTTTGGCAAAAAGTAAAATATCAGGTATATATTTTTATCAATGTGTGGTTTTATTTATTATTGCACTTTATTGCTTATGATTATACTTTCTTATATGCATATTAAATTTATATATAATTTATATATAATATTTTATATATATATATATATATATATATATATATATATATATATATATATATATATATAAATTCCACCAATCCGCATTGGAGCAGCGTGGTGGAATAAGCTCCAAAGCCTTCTCCTCAAAAAGGGAGAAGAGGCCTTAGCCCAGCAGTGGGACATTTACAGGCTGTTACCATATATATAAATTTATAATATTATAATATATATATATATATATATATATATATAAATTTAATATATAAAAATATACATGTGTAGTTATTAATCTCATGTCCTTTATCCAAAGGTTGTATGGATGAGATCGCTATCTTAGCGACAAGACCGCCTTTTGCAAACCATGATTATATTATATTATTTTTTTTTTACTGTATGTTTCTGTAACTTTTTTTGGTGTACAATAAAGCATGTTCTATTCTTTTCTATTATATGTCGGTCCCTGAACACGAATCTTAACCAAACGTTGCTATATCAAACTGGAGAAAGGAACGCTCAGTTTTCATTTGTTTAATTAGTATTTATATTAAATTAATTTCGTGCTCGCCGGTAAATGGTAAAACCAATTCACATTGGAGTCGCCTGATGGAGTAATCTCGTAGCGTTCTCAAAAAGTCAAGGAGGGGTTTGCCTCAAAGTGGAACAATAAAAGGTGATACTTTTTATGTAGACCGTACCTAATTATTTTGGTATTTATAATTATTCAAAATATAGATTTTTTCAATAACTATTTTTTTACATTTTATTTATTATTAGAATTTCTCTTTATTATTTAAGCGTTTGCGAAATTTAAATAATATTAAGCCGACCTGAATAACTAAGGAGCTTAACGTGTAGTGTTTTGTAGGTAAATGGCAAGTTTAGTAACATTAAATTTAACTTCAGAATTGATACTAGCGTCCCGACACCGTTTTAGAAGCGCGGAATATGTTTCATCTATCATACTCCTTTGAAAATGACATTTCTGTAGGGTTACCATGTTGCTTGGTTTAGTATAGTTTTACTATTGACTTATTTATTTTATTGAAGGGATATTTATTAGTAAGTATAAAGTGTCATCTATTACACTGAACTACCAATAAAGTAAACATCAATTATAACATGATTTTTTTTATAAGTTTTCAAATTAATTATTAATATTATGACGTCACTATTGAGGATCTCCTCACACATTTTAGAATAATATAATTGAATAATCTCGTTTGACATAAATATATATAAGGTCTGTTATTGTGAAAGTAACCTTATTTTTAATTAAGCCAGCAAATAGGCTTACTGATATATAATCAACTTTTCTTGCAGCGTCAATGCAACTAAGACGTTATGTTAATTGCTAAAACAATAACATGAAGTCACTTATGCTTTAAATTGAATCAATCAAAATAAATATTAATATTTTTTTAGAACATTAGTACCACGCCCACCTCATGAGCTACAACCGGTTACGTTTTGATCTAAAGTTAAATAAATACATATTTAAATTAAAATTGTGTGTGCTTTTGTTTGATTGTATGAAGATATCAGTGCTCAGTCTTAGATAATGATTTGTCACTGTCGTTATTGATTTAATTGATTGTCAGTATTGATGATTATTGATTTGGCATTCGAAAGAAGAAGACAGATGATTGATTGATGATGAATTTCAGTCATCATCATAGAAAGATCAAGAAGCCAATTAGTAAGTTTGATTTTGCAATAATATAATATGCGTTACTGTTGAGTTGCGGTAATCTTGATAATTTATCACGGCTCTTATAATATAAGTACGTCACAAATTCATGATTTAGATTGAGCTGGTAAATGCTTGATCAATTAGAGCCTTTAGGTTACCGTTACCGTTCATACATATGTCTACTATTAGATTACGATCACTGTGACAATCAAATAAGTGTATAAAAGATTATATTTATATTATTTCTATTGTGAGGCTTTGTATTAAGTCCCTGCGTCCCCTTGCATGAAAAAAAGAACCTTGATAAGCTGATGAGGAGATTATCCATACTAATTATAAAGGCAAAAGTAACTCCGTCTTGCAAACCACTGAACCGAATTTGATGAAATTTCTTATGAAGCAAACTGGAACCCCAAGGAAGGACTACTATACTATACTGTTTATACCTAACACCTACCCTTTACGCTTATCACGCAGGAATCCACGCTCGAAGACTTGTGTAAAATATTAAGGTTATGATTTGCAGTAGTTACTGGTCGCCCTACAAAACAGAAGTGGGGTGAAGCTTTTCGCGGTAGCGCGATTATATTGATTGTCTCAACTCTTTTGTGCGGCCACTAATGGACTGCCTAGTTGATTAATGTCGCCTCACGAGATATTGTTCAGAAAATTACTTCATTATAAACTCAATTTCACTTGTAATTCTCTTTTGTTCACGTTGAATGCAGTTGTTTGATAATTTGTAACTATTTAAACAGTTTTAACATTATTTCGTTTTATACAAACAAATTCATTGATAAGCTTTAAGCTTAAGCTACAAATACAAGGTCCTTCAAGGTCATACATGATATGCAGTGAGCTATGCGCGAAGTATCTTAATAGCATGAAATCAAAAATTAAAATATTCGGAGAAGAATCGAAGTAATCGATATTACATAACTTTATTTCACATGACTTTTAAGCAATTACCACAGTCGTCTACTTCTAAAGCTCAAATAATAAAAATCCAATATACTATGAAGGCTCTTACATTTAATTTAGAATATATTAAATGTTAATAATGTAATGTAATGTAAGTAATGTATGTTAATAATGTAGTAATAAAGTTAAAGGCTTCGAATCAATGGAAAAGAATCGGCAATGTCAAATTTTTGATTTAAAAAAAAAAGATAAAACTTGTTCTTAGAAAAATTAAACGAAACGACCGCGCCAATTCAGAACATATTATAAAAACGAAGTAGCAATAAAATAAATAAAATAAAAAAATATGTTAAACTGTATTCGTAAGTGTTTCGTAGTATATCTTAACTAACATCTGTTCGCGACAAACACTTCAACAAAACAAAGGATGAATCTATGAAACCTCGCCTCGCTTCTTATTTGCACGTACATTAAATTAAATTCCATTTAAAATATATCCACAGTTTCCGTGTAATGAGTTTTGCGTTAAAACAATTTTAAATTAAACGACGCCATAAAGATAAGGATGTTTATTTTAATTTTTTACGTTAAATAAGTGGTCGAGTTGCCGATTTTTATTATGTTTTAATCGTAAAGTTGTTTTTATGTAATTGATTGTGCATTGATTAAACAAATCTTAATTCTTTGTAAGACTAAAACTATCAAGTTAAAACTGCGTTGATTTTTTTTTATTATGAGCTAAGAGTCTCGTATCGTATCATGCAACGTTGGCACTTGCCTATTTTTTTTATGTAAAGAAAAAACCTATAAGGTAAATATATAGCCTTTTGAGGAAAAGGTTTGGAGCTTATTCAACTACACTTCTCTTATGTGGTATGGTGGAAACAAATGTGGCAGATTTTCATCCGAAGCCGAAGTTTTCCTTCACCACTTAGAATAAGATGAATTATAAGCACATAAAAATTTAGCGGCGCTTATCCGGACTTGAACCCGTAATATTCGGTTTAGATTGTCGTATACTAACCGCCAGGCCATTACGCCAATTCTTTCTGATGATGATGAGATGAATATAGTATTGAATAGTCTTGAGATACAGTTTATTTTGTGTTAAAATCTTTTCAGTGATGTTTGATTGCCAAGTTCCATTAATATGTATTTAAATTTTTATACATAATTCCCGTGATGTATTTTGTTACGTAATTATGAAGTTTTTTTTAAAAACCTTTGTTACTACTATCTAACTAAGAAGGGATGGCCTAGAGGTTAGAACACGTGAATCTTAACGGATGATCGTGGGTTCAGACCCGAGCAAGCACCACTGATTTTCATGTGCTTAATTTGCTTATAATATATCTCGTGCTTGACGGTGAAGGAAAAAATCGTGAGGAAACCTGCATGTGTCTAATTTCACTGAAATGGAATAAGCTCCAAGTCCGTGGAGGCCTTAGCTCAGCAGTGGGACAGGCTGTTATTTACTTACTACTATCTACTAACCGGCTACTACTTCAAAAATATTGTTACATAACAAAATATTACTGTAAAAAGACTTATGATGTGTGAGCGTATTTAACGTGTTTGTAACTAAAAGGTAGTTACAACTTATCCTTCCATAGTAATAGAGTCTTAGTGGTAAAAAGATTATAATTAACATTATAATAGAAGAATGAACACTAACTTATTGACAGTTTTATTGGTGGTAGGGATTTGTTTAAGCTCGTCTGCGTAGGTACCACCCACACATCAGATATTCTACCGCAAAACAGCAGTACGTGGTATTGTAGTGGCCCATATGTTCGCTCGCCTACCTTACCCTACCATATAAAAAAAGTCAAATTTAAAATAACAACCAGTACGGAAAAGATAATACCACAACCAAGCAGATTCGCTGTAAGAAACTCAGCACATTTGTTTTGTCTACGTTGTCGTTTAATTACCAAAATCAAATTGATATCAAACCCAGACAAAAACTAACAACAGATTGTAAGAAACATCGCTGGCGGTCGTTAGTCTCAACAAACAGGACACAGCGCGCAGCATGCATGCTGACGTCACGAGTTCTCTCTAATTAAAATTAAACTTGTGTTGCCCTTATAAATTAACGAACATATGCTTTATCTTGGTTAACTTTAAAATAAACCAATTGTAAATGTGTGAGATGTAGCGTACTTCATTACATGTTTTGGTTTCGTATTTAGATGCAAATGTTTTCATTATATTATTTTTTTTGTACTATAAAAGAATACTTTAATTGAATAGATTTGATTTTTTTTTATAGAAAAGGAAGTCGGACGAGCATACGGGCCACCTGATGGTAAGTGGTCACCAAGCGCCCTTAGACATTTGTACTGTAAGAAATGTTAACCATCGCTTACATCGCCAATGCGCCACCAACCTTGGGACCTAAGATTTTATGTCCCTTGTGCCTGTAATTACACTGGCTCACTCACCCTTCAATCCGGAACACAACAATACCAAGTACTACTGTTTTGCGGTAGAATATCTTATGAGTGGGTGATACCTACACGAGCTTGCACAAAGCCCTACCAACAGTAAAAAAAAATCCACCAGATTTTCAAAGGATAGGTAAGATCTGTGGTCTGGGTTATAGCATTACCAACTGAAACATCATCATCATCAGCGATTGTTAAGGGAAACCAACAATCAGTCGATTCCATGAGAGCCTGAAATATTTTTTGTTGACGGATAATCAGATATATATAAGACCTGAAAAACATATGAAATAAATTATATCATTTAAATAGTAAGCTTGTTGGTAAGTGTACAGTGGATTCAAATTAATATATATAATGTCATACAAAATATAATAATGCCAGAAACAAATCATGTATCTTCACAGACTATTGTGGTGTTGTCTATGACGATATATTGCAGTCATGACTTCTTATGCAGTACTCAATGCGTGTATTCCTTTAGATCATTGTATTATAAAATTATTTCTTAACGAGAAATGCCTGATTCTATCAATTATTAAAGATATGTGCTTTTGTATTGTATGTACTGTATATTACTGACACTCTTCTTCTAAACAGTACGTAGTAAAAAACATAGTGATTTAACTTCTGTTAAAATTCTTAAGATAAACTTATAGTATTGTTTATCTAAGCGACCCTTACAGTCGTAAATGTATTTGAAACGAGAATTAAAATTCAGAAACAAGGTAAAAATATGAGAAATATTTACATCTTATTATTATTGTAGTTAAGTTGACTAAAAACAATCGAATATTTTGTATTTAATTCATTAAGGTTCAACCATACGTGTCTGGTTTATAAAAATGTACCGCTGACTCAATACAAGCCCGCAACACGTGTAGCGCGGATTCTTGGCAAGCGACGATTTAATTACAACCGTCTAGCAGACCACAAACATCCTGTGGCAGTTTTGGCACACGACGGTTGTTAGGAAAAAACGTATCAAATTGTCTCTGGTAATTTGGACGAAAACTCGCGATCTGCTTTCATTAGACTCTTGGCCTCTTTTCGAAAACAGTTCGGCGAAGTCTGAATTGTAGGTACGTATGTAATTATAAACTTCTACGTATATTTATGTTAGCGTTGAATAGGTTAATTTGAATTTGGAACTATTAGTGAGATACGCTGCAATTTTAAGGAATATTTTTAGGAATAGGATAAAAAGTTATGGTCAATGTTTCATCGAAAGATCAATGAAATAAAAAAAACATTGAAACAGATTATTAAGGCACGATTTTTTTTAAATATCATTCTATTTTACACATAAAACCTTTAAGGTATAATCGAATATATTTCCAAAGAAACGCTCAAACGTTATACCTATTAAATACAATGGTACGAAAACACGGATCGCTTTTCTCATGATAATAAAGGCGAATACCTGGCATTATCCAAATTTTATATTCCTCAGCCGTGCCAGAACACGTCGGGACAATGGCTGGATGAATGTACTGTCATCGGTACACAGGCTTGTGAAAAATGAACGACCATTACGAGCCAGTGTCTAGCCAGCGCGGTTAGCACTTTAGCTGTGACTGATAGTAACTGACGAATAGTGAGCCAAATGTTAAGTTTAAAGGCTTGTAGATAATGTTAGCGTTGATTTATTGTATGCGTCGTTTGATATTTATTTTTGTATCGCTGCCATTGTTTGCGATTTCGTCGGAGTGAAGGTTTGATAAGAAATTGA
Organism: Nymphalis urticae; assembly: GCA_905147175.2. Classification (NCBI taxonomy): domain Eukaryota; kingdom Metazoa; phylum Arthropoda; class Insecta; order Lepidoptera; family Nymphalidae; genus Nymphalis; species Nymphalis urticae. The sequence goes on from LR989991.1 coordinate 11,955,976, forward strand.
ATATATTTTAGGAATTCTATCGTCTCAAGCTGCTTTCTTTCTGATGCAAAATAAAAGCTCTCTAACTTTTCCTATAATTTGCCCAATTCGGAACAAAGAACTCATGTTGAGCTTATTCGATCATGCTGCTCTACTGTGGAATCGTATTCTGTTGGTATTCTTAGATTAAGTTTCATTTTGAATCAATGATTTGGAGTTGTGTAGGTATACATATAATATTATTATTAAATATATTTTTACATATCCGTTATTCATGTAGTTTCTAAAAACACTTAAATCTTCATTTGAATAACATAATACTAATTCCACGCCTAATATTTAAATACTTTTTTAAATTACTTAAATATTCATACAATATTTATTATAAAATAATACGCACTATAAGAATGTCTATTAAACTATATCGATTGAGATTCGTGGTTATTCAGAATACGATATTAGTATATACATTTAGATAAAATTTTGCATGCAATGCTGCTTTCAATAGTTTATGTTAGTCAGACTATCAAACTACCTACTCTGGATGCAAACTGTTTCCCGTCTTAGCTCCTACATGTATTAAGACGTCCGCCTCGGGTAGTATCTTTAAATTTTTACCATCCTAACGATTTAGACATTATTGAAATGCATTCAATCGATATTCGCTTGCATTTTGTTCTTATAAAAGTTATTGAACTTTGAAAATTTAATGCAATCAAATTATTGTAGATTTTTTTTATTATTATAGGTGTGTGTGTAATTATAAACTATGACGCGAGCAACTAAAAATGAACTAAATGAACAGAAATGAGAGATAAACAATTGTAATATATTTTTCTTAGTCGAATTATTCTGGTGGGCGGTGCGGGCGCAAGTAGTAACTATCAATCCGATACTGTTGCAAGTGTGCATCACACCGCTAAGAATTTTACTTCATCTGAATGGGATCTCTGTATAACCTGCATAGTTTCGCCATAAAGCGAGATAATTAGCGTCCAATAAACATGTATCATGTATTCAAACATGTATACTATGTAGCATTCATGATTTTCTAATTATTTAAGTGAGAGGTTTGCTCATTCACAGGTCGAAGTTTTGTACGCATACGAATGATGATGGTATTGGAACACTTTAAACACAAAAATAATTAATTTTTATATACGAAGATTTGAAACTAACTTAACTTTATCTCTCTTTTTGTATGTGTTTGGGTGTATGTATTTCATATATATGTATGTGTACTCGAACAGAGAATTCACAGACAATCCAATTTAATATGTGAACAATATTTTCCAATAAAAAAGTCAGACTTCCAAACTAATAATATAGAATCAGAAATTCAATTTCGGTAAGTGTCGCAAAATTAAATCGTTTAGCCGCAACTCTCCGATATGGTTATAACAAAACCGGTTACCAATAAATGCATCGAACTGCTGTTGGTAACAGTCGCGATATGTAGACATTGGTTGTATAAATTACGAAGTATAAAAACATTTGACAACAATTTGGTGCAGCGGAGTGTAACTGGATGAAACATACGGGTATGTATTTTGTAAAGAGACGATAATGGACTTTCGTTGTTCGTACTTGTTGTGACTAAAACGTAGTTGCTATAACCAAAACATATTATATAAAATTTTATCAAAGCTTACAGTTTTTGTGATTGAAATTGTAAGTATAGTATAATTTTATTTTTATTGCAGAGAATTGGAATTAATAAACTAGTTGGTTGACGACCATTTATTCCGAAGTACGATGATACACTAACTAATATTAATTTATAATATGTTTAGCTTTCGTGAACAAAGATTAATAAAACAGATATGTTACAAGTCGAAACGTTAATGCCTATGTGCATACGGCACATTCTATTTGAAATTAATGTATTATATAGGTCAGAAATGTTCTTAAGGATTTAAATAGACGAGAAGTTCTGTTGGAATTAAGTCTCTTATGTGAACATAAATCTGTCAATCTGTAATCTGTTACCAAAGTCAAAAATAATATGAATACAATTAAAGTAATATGAAGGAATCAATCCATCAATGTTTCATCCTTCAGAGGCGTCCTCTTTTTTATAGAGAAATGAGTTGGAGTTTATTACACCACGCTTTCAATCGTAATGGGCTATAAGTGTTATGTTTCTTATTTTCGTGAAAATCTTTACATACTTTATTAATTCTTGAACTTTTTTGAATTATTTTATCTCTCGTATATTTCCGATGTGCGGCCGTCTGACATTCTGCGGTGGCTGAAAAAAACGGGTTCTTAATTAAAACGAGTCTTGCCAAGAAACTGTCAATAACTGTCGGCGGAATAATGGAGGGGCCATTATGAGTTGGCAGGTGACCACCGCTGGAACAGAAGTATGTGTTCGATTCAGATAGGGTTTTAGCAAAGGATATATAAAGTTGAAGGTCAAAAATTCCGTTGTATGTTCGTCGATAGGACTTTTTGATTAGTAAGTCTCTTGTAGGACTGCTTAACATCGTTCCGCGCAGTTAGCCGATTACCATACTGGTGGTAGAGCTTTGTGCAAGCTCGTCTGGGTAAGTACCACCCACTCATCAGATATTCTACCGCAAAACATCAGTACTTGGTATTGTTGTGTTCCGGTTTGAAGGATGAGTGAGCCAGTGTAATTACAGGCACAAGGGACATAAAATCTTAGGTCCCAAGATTGGAGGCGCATTGGCGATGTAAGCGATGGTTAACATTTCTACATACCAATACCAATGTCCAAGGGCGTTTGGTGACCACTTACCAGGTGGCCCATAAGCTCGTCCGCCTTCCAGTTGTATAAAAAAAAAATTAATAAAAGAAGACTCTTGAATAGAAAAGTCAATTTTCTACCAAGGGTGTATTTACAGACAATTTGTAATGTTTGAAAAAGTACAAGACGACCCAAAGTAAATAACCCGAATAAAACTAAATGAGGCCGTCACGGGACGCCCAGCAGGTGTGAAATATCGAAATTGATGGTTATTAGAATCAATAAATAAATTAGGAGTAAAACAAATAAAAACGGAGTTTCGTTGATACAGTAAATATACCGTAACAGCCTGTGAATGTCCCACTGCTGGGCTAAAGGCCTCCTCTCCCTTTTTTGACACTGCTCCAGTGCGGGTTGGTGGATTAAATATAACTTTATCATAATTATAATTCACATACAACAAAGTAAATAGCAGACGCGCCGTGCACACTCCAATTTAACTTCTAACGTATCATCTTTTGTGTCCCATGAATTTTATATAACGGTCAGAATATCACCAACACCGAATACATTCAAAGACTATTAATCAAGTTTAAATTAGCGCATTAGGTGATCCATCCACATAATTAAGGCATGGCAATTAATGTGTCGATCACGTGACTACAATGCCTTGATATCTGAAGCACGATAAATAGTTGGTTGCGCGGGTTTTCGGACCGCGTTCATTCACCGTCCTGTAGATGGTTTTGAGGATTAATTGTGACCAGATGTAATGGATTGTTGTGGGATTGATAAGCGCTGTCTGTCCACGGCTAGTCCACGGGGATTGTACGCTATATATTCTTTATTGAACTCCATTTAACAAAAATAAAATTAACCTAATAAATTATCGGAGTTTACGAATTTGCATTAGATGCAACAGGCGGCTTTATCGTTATCGACCTTTGGGCACTTAACTTGTTAAAAAAAGAAAGAACGAAAATGTTTAGTTTAATTCTTATTGAGGCATAATCATAATATGTATATTTTTCAACACTGCCTGCCTCGTTGGTCTAGTGGCTTGATGTAAGACCGCAGACTCGGAGTTCCTAGGTTCAATTCCCAGGTTGGGCCAATAAAACGTTATTGGGTTTTTCTGCCAGAAAATTCTCAGTAGCAGCCCGGAGTCTGGAAGTTGGAAGTGTGTCCACTCCCGTGCCTCGGAAAGCACGTAAAGCCGTTGGTCCCGCGCCTGAACTCTTTCCGGTCGTGTCGGATTGTCGTCCCATCGGATTATGAGAGTTAGGGAATAGAGAATGCACCTGTGATTGCGCACACACTTGTGCCCTATAATATCTCCTGCGTCGTTGGCTAATCTCTCTTGAGATTGGCCGCCGTGGCCGAAATAGGTCTGGAGGACATTATTATTACTATTATTTCTTTTTTAACAAAGTAGATAGTAGATAGGTTAATTGGCCGCCTAATGGTAAGTGGTCAGCACCGCCCATAGACAATGGCAAATTTGGTCACATGTATATTTGCCATCTATCTATCTACCTTGGGAACTAAGATGTAATGTCTCTTGTGCTTCTGATTATACTGACTCACTCACCTTTCAAACAAGAGCCCAATAACATTAATTATTGCTGTTTGGCGGTAGGTGATGATTTTTATCACCAAGTGAAAGTATACATCTTAGTAGAAGTAAAATAAATGAACAAAGTATTTATCAATGTGAAAAAATATGAGTATACATAAAAATAGGAAATCCTTATTTTTTTAAGTCTGACTACAGTTATTAATAAACTTGATTGCCAGCTGGAAAAATATTAGAACCGATAATTGTTTAATATTTTTCTTATTATATTTTTTCTATTTACTATTCATAATAAATACTAAACGTTCATTAGTCGCTTATTGCGTCATCAACAGCTCGACCGATGACTATTCAGATTAATCTCAAATTAGTTAATTTGAATTTGATTAATAATACTTGAAAGATCGTCATCAGATGAATCTTAACGAAATATTAAAACGAACAATTTTTTAATTTCTTTTCATTCTTTACTATTCATATTTCTTTTTCTTTTAACTCTTTCAAGCGGTCGATGAAAGAGTCGTTAGGGGTTTTGCAGTCTTGATTGATTGCGGGTAAAATGATTTAATACTTATCAGAACGTCTCAATTTAAGTATAAAGATTATTCAAATTTTAATAAAACAAAACATTTTTTTGCAGTGAAAGAGAACATCTTCAAGGTCAAGCTTTAGAGTAATGTTCGAGTGAAATGTTTTAAGCGCTGAATTGTTTTATTGTTTAACGTTTTACATTACATACATTATGTAACGAGTTACATACGTAGAAACTTAGGTGGTTTTAATATTTGTTTTTTTAATATTTTGATTTCGATAATTGTTGGGTTTGAAATAAATAAATAATATGAATAAATATATTAAAAATAAAATACTAAATAACGATGAATAAACAAGTAAGTGCGCAAGCGTGCAAGTACAGGTACGTCGCAATTGAACCCAGGACCTGACGGTCTGCAGAAGCGAGCCACTAGTCCAAAAAGGTTCTCAATACTTATTCCTTTTCAAATACATTTATAAATCTGATATATCATTAGTCAAAATCAACTGAATCCATTCGACCGTGTACGCGAACAGAACAAACGCATTAAGGTAATGGTTACACTAACATCTTAATCCTACCAATTAGCATAACATTGAGAAGGGTCTTAGTTACAACGTTAGAAGTGTTAAGTAAAAATTAAAGCAGCCTTTTAAAATAGTGGGAACTGCTGGGCGGAGGTCTTTAGTGAAGGTTTGCAGCTTATTTCGCCGTGTTGCTCCAATGCGGGTTGGTGGATGATTGATGGCACTTATGGCAGATTTTCATGTGATACATTTTTTTTAATTGGTAGGTGGACGGTCAATTGGGCTACCTGGTGGTAAATAGTCACCACCGCGCATAGACATAGGCGCTGTACAAGATATTAACCAATCCTTACATCGTTAACTCGACACCTTGGGAACTAAGATGTTATGTCCTTTGTTCCTGTAGTTAAATTGATTCACTCTTCAAACCGAAACACAATAATACTAAGTATTGCTGGTTTACATGCAGGTTATATCATGATGTTTTCCTTCACAATCGAGCATGAGATGAATGATATGATGAAATTATAAACACTAATTTTATTGGTGGTAGGGCTTTGTGCAAGCTCGTCTGGGTAGGCACCATCCACTCATCAGATATTCAAAACAGTTTTGTTGGCTTGTAGGCGATGGTTGACATTTCTTACAATGCCAATGTCTAAGAGCGTCGGTGATCACTTGCCATCAGGTGGCCCATATGAACATGAAAATTTAATGTAATTTTCCCAAATTTAAACGCGCGATGGAAGTAAGTATGGAAACTAAAATAAAAAATAGAAATATGCTTCAATCTCACATTTTAAAGTATTAGGTATTCGCTCCGGGAATAAAACGTAAAATTCGAATATTATTCACATCAACCATATTTTCGCTCGGTCCCCAAAAACTGTGCTGAAAACTTTTGGAAGATCGCCACACGGACAATATGACGATTTACAACCACTCCGTGACCTGTAAGGTGAGATTTAAATGTGAAATACATGACGTCAGCTATCCGATGATATATTGTGCTTTGTTATTCTGCGAGGAAGCTCGGCAAGGTAATAATGTTTTGGGCTTATATCCATTAAATTGTAGTTTTGTATGAACTTTGAAATAACTGAATAAAATTTATAGTCAAGTTTAATTTGAAGCGAATCTTTAAATTTCTTATTATCATCTTTGAGTTCTTCATTATATTGCGTGATAGGCATTTTTAAATATGTCCAAAAATGATTTTGTCATAAACATATGATATTGACAAGCGGATTAGTGCGATTCGATATAAAATTGTTAATTAATGTAATTACAAGCACAGGTGTTAATAGTATAAAGATTTAGTTTAAGTTTGTTTAGGTTTTTAAAGTCAATATATAATTCTCATATTTATATAAACAATAAAAGTAACATCATATGTTAGCACGAATTTAAGTGAGCACCAATATAAAAACTCAGTGATGTTTGCTCGGGAACCACATCATCTTAACCACAGGTTAAAATTCACGTGTTCTAACCACTGGGCCACCTCTGCCAATTTATTTATTTTTTTTTTTTTTTTTATATAGAACAGGAAGGCGGACGAGCATATGGGCCACCTGATGGTAAGTGGTCACCAAACGCTCTTAGACATTGGCACTGTAAGAAATATTAACCATCGCTTACATCGCCAATGCGCCACCAACCTTGGGACCTAAGATTTTATGTCCCTTGTGCCTGTAATTACACTGGCTCACTCATCCTTCAAACCGGAACACAACAATATCAAGTACTGCTGTTTTGCGGTAGAATATCTGATGAGTGGGTGGTACCTACCCAGACGAGCTTGCACAAAGCTCTACCACCAGTAAAAAGTGAACATCAGTGTTTGACAAAAATTGATTTATTATACAAGGAAGAAAATTTTAACTGATAACATTCATTCATTTATGTTTTCAAATCAAATCCAAAAAAGGGATTTCAACGATTCGAGATACTAGTACCGAATTATAAATGCAGTAATATTCTTAAATATAAAATAAATGACGTGTTTGCATTGCCTTTATATTCCAGCATTATTCCAGCATCTTGCGAAATCCTATGAAAATGCAAAAGCCGACGGCGTTATAAATATTTTTAATGACTATATTTAATTAAACTTGGCCGGTAGATCCTGTTTCGCGATAGTAATAGCTAATGAGAATAAACTTGAAAAATTAACCTGTTTTTCTTTTAGAATATTCCTGTTTAATTAAATGTCTTCTATATGAATACATGTAGACCGATCATAGTACTTTGCGACATGTGCTCCAGAAAGATATTAAAATTATTACTATTCAGATAAAAGGCAAAAGAAGTCGTTTCCCTCAACTTTACATGTATTCCCACATGTAAAGTTGAGGGTAGAATATTTTTTCACGCTCACCGTTGAATAGGTCGTCGTTCAAAAGGTATTTAATGTCAAGACGAGAATTCTTTAACCATTTTTCATTTTAAAACCTCCCTTTGGAAATATAGGCTTCAAAGTGGTTTGCAATACATGGAACCGCTTTGTAATATAGATACTTACTATTTGAGTTTTTATATAGGATAAAAATTCAAAATATAAAATGATTCAAACTCCTTAAATAAGATACTTGGTTTAAATAACTCGCAACCAACCTTAAGATGTTTTGGCCCTTGTACTAGTTAATCTGGGCTCATCGTTTAACCGGAACACAACAATAGTAACCATTGTTGTTTGACGGTAGAATATTTGTATGTTATGTGGATGGTACCTATTATTTATTTATTTAATCTAAGGAAGACAAACAGTTTTTACATATACAAAAATAATTATCAAATTAAAAAAAAATCATACATAGCAGAATAACAAATAGAAATTGAAATTAAAGATTAATATAAATAATTCTGTTCAAGGTGACAGTTTATGGTGACAATATGTATAACAAAATGGCCAAAAAAATCAAGATCATTGAATTTATTATTATTTTTTGTTTATGCATGATCTGTAATTTATTTATATGTTAAGAAGGTTAACTCGTATTGAATTGTTTTTGCTGTTTTAAATTATCAAAAGTTTGCTGTAATGACAAACTTCAATAGATTTTATAGTTTATCGACTAATATTGACTAGCGTGAACGTTATTTGGAGTACTTGGATTGTCGACAAAACTATAAATTCGATTTTTTGTAGCATGCACGTTTTGGGCAATAATAATTCATTTAAGCTTTAGTCAATCAATAAACAAACAGAAATATAGACTGCAGTTACTTTAAGTTGTTTATATGTATCATAGTAGACAGTGTAATTACAGGCACATGGGACATAACATCTTAGTTCCTAAGGTAAGGCGAATTGGCGATGTAAGCGATGGTTAACATTTCTTACAATGCCAATGTTTATTGTGGTCCATATGCTCGTCCTACTTACCTATTCAATAAAAAAAGACTTGCTAATGTTTTAAAGTCAATTAATAATCAGTTTTGTAAGTATTTACAATTTAGTAAAAATATTAACGTTTTATGCTTTTGTTTTCATCGAGGGCTCGTGAAATTTTGCTATTACATTTTTATTTACAAACGCACTTGACCTACACTCGTGTTGTATGTTTTTCAACTCTAGCTCGATTTTAAAAAAGGCTTTGAGAATATTTCGTATCATTATTTTCATCGATTAAAACTAAAGCGAAACATGTATACTATTAATAATATTAATAGATAACACTATTAGTATGTAGTAATATTTGCAAAATCTGAAGTCGTAAAAATAACTCGGGAAGATCTTTTGAAGAATATTCAAAAAGGACTTACTTTTTACTATTTTCAAATTTATTTTATAACTAGCTAACTTTGTTAAGGATTCGCGCGCGAAAATTAAAAGGAAAAAAGGTCAAAATAAAAGGAAGAAGCGAATTAGCTTCACGTCGCTCTTACTAAGGTTAAAGTATGGCACTTTATAATAATATAACATAATCTTCAATAATGGATGGATGGAAACTACAGGCAGTATTAATACCATATGTACTGTTTATATAAAGTCAAAAATTTAAAATAATCCAGTAGATTGTTACGAATACAAGCACTTTTTAATCGTAATTCCACAAAATGAAAGGAAATTTAAAGTTTAGCCCTTTTTAGAATGTAGATTATTTTGTTTGTTAGTCCTTATCCGAAAATTAAAGTAAATATAAATATTAATTGTATATAAATAATTATTTATATTAAACATAAATCAACAAACGCTAATAAAAATAGCCATAAATGACATAAGCGAAATTGATATTTAATAGTAATTATTATATTTTAAAACCAGTTTGCCAAGCGAAAAACGTACAGATTTTTGAACATCCATCAGCTTTTATTTATTACATTTTTAAATTTATTGCGCAAAAAGGTCAACAATGAAAGAGAATTTATTTGTCAACATGTCAACGGTTAAGACAACTGTAACCCTTCTCTTATTGTGAAATGATTATAAGGATGTAGGTAGGCTGATGTCGTTTGCTAATACCGGCCAATCATACCACCTAACCACAGGTATAAAATAAAGTTTTAAAACAATAAACGAGAAAGCAATCAATATCGGCTTTACTCCAGTAATCTATTGTAAAGAAAGGCATTAGAGTTGAATATTATCGTCACGCAAATGTGTTTAACGTTGTTTATTTACATAGTGTGTTGTAATTGTTTAAGCGTTTCCTCGGCCCGAGTATGTTGTTGTGACAACGGCTCGGCGTCAGGCTTTGAACACTATCTAGATGCTTTGGTTTTAACGGAGCGCATTTAATGCTCACGCAACATAATTCCTTGTGCTGTTTTATCGATGCTTATTGTTATAAGCCGTTATAATAATCGTTCATTATTCAACCTCACAAATTACCCGTAACACCCCCATGTAACAGCCTGTGAATGTCCCACTGCTGGGCTAAAGGCCTCCTCTCCCTTTTTGAGGAGAAGGTTTTGGAGCTTATTCCACCACGCTGCTTCAATGCGGGTTGGTGGAATACAGAATTTCAGTGAAGTAGTTTAAAAGCAAGCAATAGGTAAGTGAGTTAGTTTAAAAGCAAAACGGACATAACATCTTTATTCCGTAGGTTGATGGAGCATTTTGATGTTTCCGAGGCACTGGAGTTGCTTTAATTTTAATATAGGGCGCGTACTAAATATTTCTTTATATATATTTTTTTGAATCTGCGGAACTATAGTTCCATCTAATAGCTAATATGTTAGCTATTAGATCGATGAGACAGTTAGATAAAACTGTTTAGTACTTATGTATGTAATATTTTGTATTAATTTACAACCAGGAAAATTATATAAACTTGAAAATGTATTCAAAATGATATAAATGAAATATTATATCTCTTAAGTCACAATAAACAAATCTTTATCAAGATCTAAAATAAAATTCTTGTACTTTCCCAAAGCTGACAAGAAAGCGGCTTACCTTGGGGTGCAATATTTTGAACTCCTATGATATTATGATATATAGGCTAAGGGATACTCGGAACAAAATGTAATAGAATTGACATCATACATTTTCATACATATTAGCAATTCTTGTTTTCAACGGATTATTAATTTTTCTATTCTTCGTTCGGTCGTCGGTTCGTTTACCATTAGACTATTGCTAATAAATATATAAAACTGTTTTCCCGTGACTTTTCCTGAAGGAGGGGTTAGGTACTCTAATGTCCTTTTCTATACCCTTAAAACATATGCAAATCCAAATTCATGAGGGTCGGTTAACAAACAGACACATTCATAATATTAATTAGGAAGCCTTAATTTAGTGATGGAAGATTGTTGTCAGATGTATTTGCTTGTAAATTCGATTTTAGTAATTTTAAAACACTCCTATGTTATGTTTAGTTGTATTGGAAAAGAATTAAACGGAAATAAATCAAAGAATTTGATTTCAACCTACTTCTGATATACATCTATTTGAAACTTAGTAAGAACTATTCAATGACTATAACGGGTAGTCGAGTTTGGCCTCATTAGGTTTGTGTTGACGAGACCAATAACTCGTAGCTCAAGGCCAGATGATGTAAAATGTAGAGCGGAATTCTTTAATGACGACTCAACTTGTGCTGTTTTGTTTTAATAAACAAAAAAAAAATCTAAAAGCATTAAAAATTAAATAAATAGTAAAAAAAAAACTTACTGTAAAATAATAATTATCATCAACAAGTGCAACGTGCTTCATGGTAAAAAAGTAATGTTTAATTAATGCATTTTATTTTAATATACTTGTATTGGGCATTGGGTATTACATTGGGTACAATGCCACACGACAATCTTATAGACGGCGTATTTTTGCTATAAATTTGGAATGTGTTTTGTTTTTTTTTTTTAATTTTATATTTTATAATATATCTGTATATAGTTTACTGCCTGCCTGTTGCCTGCCTTGCCTGTTTAACTGCCTCGTTGGTCTAGTGGCTTGATGTAAGGCCGCAGGCCCGGAGGTCCTGGGTTCAATTCCCAGGTCGGGCCAATGAAATATTATTGGGTTTTTCTGTCAGAAAATTCTCAGTAGCAGCCCGGAGTCTGGAAGTTGGAAGTGTGTTCACTCCCGTGCCTCGGAAAGCACGTAAAGCCGTTGGTCCTGCGCCTGAACTCTTTCCGGTCGTGTCAGATTGCCGTCACATCGGATTATAAGAGTTAGGGAATAGAGAGTGCACCTGTTTTTGCGCACACACTTGTGCACTATAATATCTCCTGCGTAGTTGGCTAATCTCTCTTGAGCTTGGCCGCCGTGGCCGAAATCGGTCTGGAGGACATTTTTATTATTATATAGTTTACTAATAAAAAAATAATTAATGTACTTGTATTATACCCCAACAGCTTAAGCTATTACACTTAAATACAAAATACGCTTCTGTCGAGTAGGCCTTACAAGTTCTTTTCGTACTTTAATATACTTGTTAATGAGAAGCTACTACGGCACCAGTTCCAAATATTAGTAGTTAGTCTGTTTTAAAATTATTATTAATTAAGCATTAAGCCTCTTAGGCCTAGTGGTAGTGTTGGCAGGTGCTTGAATGTTTCTTTTCAAGCAACTATAATTGGTGGAGTGCGAATCATATCGGTTTATATTGCATACAAAAAAATGTAATTATTTGAGACGACATTGTAGAGAGGCACTTCGGAAAATTTTCTGTATATAATAATATTATATACATTATTTTCACGATATTATTATTTCACGTTTTTTTACAAAAGTTTATCGAATATAAAGGTATCTTATATAAGTATGCTGGATTTTATAATAAAAAGGAGGAAGAAAAATTTACATACAAAATATATTGAAAAAAAAATGGCACGAGAACTGTTATTTTAACATATGAGCTAATGTACCGATCTCACGCACACATTTACGCATTTACAGTAACTACATCTGACGCTCGAAACTTTACGCTGACGTCATCTGACGCTGGAAGTCTTAGGATTCCGCGTCTGCCGCTCGAAGTCTCAGTTAGTCCCCAACCGTGTACCGAGCGCTGAGATGTTACACATCAAAAAGGTGTTTGATTAAATCCATCGAATTTATTGGATTATATGTCATTTTTGTCGAATTCTTTATTCTATGATTTACAAATGAAAATTTACGCATCGCATATTGTTGTTTATCGCGCACTCGACGCGATTACCGGTTCTCGCTTCCTAAACGCGATCTCTGGGACGTGACACGCATAAACCTGCATCATACAGTAATAGGGCAATTGAGTTTTCTTTATCTTATATAAAAATGTCAAAACACGAAAAAAATAGCATTTCTTTCCTCATTTCGCGTCCTTAATTTCGTTGTCCTTGTCTTGTGTTGTTTATGAAAAAGTCTCCGTTTTATTCAACATCTGTTTTCATTATTCCTTTACATTGACGTAGGTTGTGCTTGCCTTTATTTTAGTTATATATATCTATACAGTGACATCCATAGAACAAAAAACATATGATTACTAAACAATCTTTTACTTCAGTCTTTTGGTATTCCACATTAATTGAACACCGAATGATGAATATATATATATATTTTATTTATAATAGCAATATCTGTTCAAGTTTTTAAGTAAGAGTTATTTTTTGTGTTCGGTCTTGATATTTAAAAATTAAAATCAATTTTATTAAGCTTTCTATCATTTATTTTTTCCCACTACCGCAATCTCCAACACCTATATACACCGCGTTAGCTGACACTATTCACTTACCAGTCATATCAGTGCTATTCTGTAACTATAAACTCGAGACTCATCGGAGAAATCGGTCGTGAAATATCAGATAGTGATATGCGACACTGGCCATTATAATTATAGCATATTAAGAATACACGCATCAAAATAGTATGTGCCGTCAGCACATCGCCTTTTTAATTGTTCTCCATATTTGGCATGACGAAATCATAACAATTTATTATTAGATTATTATAATAGATTAATCAATCAGTCAGTACAGGGTACTCAAACAATTGTGACGTGTCGTAAATAAAAATATATTATTCCTTCGGTCTTTGAGTATTGGCTAGCCTCATACCTGCATCCGTCTCTGAATATTATATGCCTCAGTATCTCAAGATAATCTATACGCCAATAGTATATCACCATAAGTCGGTTGTCACCATTTGATGAGTAATGTGTATCTATCAAGAAGATAAAAATCGGCGTAAAACACTTACTGTAATACAACGCTGCCTTCAGTTTTATAAGCCGGTATTTCGTCATACGCGATTTTAACGTATGTGTGCTATGAATATGAAAAAAAAACTAAATTTTTAATCATAAACAAGATTATATTACAATATTATTACACGCACAGAAACTTATCTATAGTCTGTGTATGGTATATAGATGTATTTTTTTAATAAAAAACGTTTTGTGAAAAACCCTTTTAAATTTCAGATCGAATTTGAAGAAAGTGCTTCTAACTATTAAAAGCAAACAAATAATATTTTTTTAGCATTCATCCCTCAATGATGTCAGAACCAATTTTTATGTACCATATAAGAAATATTAAAGTAAGTAATCCGAGAAACAGAATCGTAAAGCAAGGAAAGCATACATTGTAAGTCGCTAAAGCGCTTTTATTGCTCAATAAAACATAAATATCTCACAGTACAGCCGACCTCGAGTTCAACCCTATGTCTCACCTCTCGATACTTTGTCAAATATTTTCTTGTTTAATACATCCATAGTAATCTTATTATAAAAAAAATCAAATGTAAGGAACACTTACACCGAGCTAAAACAGGCGTAGCTGTTACGCTATTACTAGTACTTCTATCAAATAATAAGGCAGAAGGCAACTATTTCGCTTCATTACATTCACAGACATGTGCATGTTAAAGGTTGCCGGTTAGGCAGCCCCAGCGCCATGCCAACCATCAAACCATTTGTATATTTTTCAAAATAGATTATGAAATTTGAGATATTAAATAATATTTAAAGCATTTTTCAAAAATCCTATTATATTTCCTAAAGTTTATCTTATAGTTTTAAACTTTTCTATCTTGGCTTAATACATTTAAATCCTTAAGTATATCAGCCTTTATGAAATGAGCGCATTGTCGACTCGCTCGCGCCGCTTTACGACCAATAACAGGTTTAATAACTCCACCAGTAAAATGTTTTTATGTTCGCGAGCGAGCAACCACGCGCAGCGTTTATACGACGCGCCTTACAAACACCAATCTCATCAAACAAGCCTTAAATATATTTGACGTCTCACTTGCAATATGGAATATGATTACGTCGGCCTCGTGTGATCCCCTTCAGTATTGGATACTAAGAAATCGATCATTGATTTTAATAATAATTTATATTAAAAATATATATCCGTATCCGTCCGAAACAGCCTGTGAATGTCCCACTCCTGGGCTAAAGGCCTCCACTCCTCTTTTTGAGGAGAAGGTTTGGAGCTTATTCCACCACGCTGCTCCAATGCGGGTTGGTAGAATACACATGTGGCAGAATTTCAGTGAAATTAGACACATGCAGGTATCCTCACGATGTTTTCCTTCACCGTAAAGCACGAGATGAATTATAATCACAAATTAAGCACATAAAAATTCAGTGGTGCTTGCCTTGCACGATCATCGGTTAAGATTCTCGCGTTCTCGCCACTGGGCCATCTCGGTTTCTTAAAAAATATATATAAATATATATGCAACATTTTAAATAATCTTCTCAAAAAGCATTGTATGTTACGTAAGTTAAAAATTACAAGAGTAATGGAAGCTTCTAAGTACCCGAAAGATAAAGCCCTACTATAAATCTCACGAGAAGATTTAAAAGTAACAAGCGTAGAAATGAGAATCGTCCGATTTTTGGCAAGTTCGCAGACACCGGCGAAGTCGGCGGCGATTTAATAGAACGTATTTAAGTTCGGCCATTCAAAAAACCAGAAATTTAAAAGGAAACGCCGTTCATAAGTTTGATCGGGAGCCAAAAATAATCCGTACCTGAAAGGTTCGCAATTCACCTCTCTTGGCACGGCTTCTTAAACTGTCCCGAGTGAGGCTATAATGTGTATACGTCACGGCGTGGGGCGCGTCTGCTCTCTATATCGCGAAGCTACTCACTGAACTCGAATATAACTCGAAAACTATTACTAAGTAAAGTAATTATGATTTTACTTTCAATTTAAATTATAGGCTTTTATACAAAAAACGAGAAAGATAATTTAAAAATAATCTGCAATATCCCTTTTAAATATATTTTTTTTTGTATTTTTGACAGATTATTAGAATTCATTGTTCATTTTATACGACACATTCAAAAAGTAAGTCTTCTTATAATGAAGGCGTTCAAAGTTTCGTTAACGTAAAGTTCATTGAATTTAAAATACATTCGAAAAAAAATAAACACGACTGTTTGACAGAAGACACAAATATATGATTAGTTTTTATTTAGACAAATTGAAGCCGCGAAATTTTGAATATAGTAACGAGCATGTTTAAAACACTTATTAAATAAGACATATCAGCATGTTTCACGGTAACAGCCTGTAAATGTCCCACTGCTGGGCTAAGGCCTCTTCTCCCTTTTTGAGGAGAAGGCTTTGGAGCTTATTCCACCACACTGCTCCAATGCGGATTGGTGGAATACACATGTGGCAGAATTTCAGTGAAATTAGACACATGCAGGTTTCCTCACGATGTTTTCCTTCACCGAAAAGCACGAGATGAATTATAATTAAAAATTACACATGAAGAACTTCAGTGGTGCTTGCCCGGGTTTGAACCCACGATCATCATTATTTTCTTAATCTTTCGTATTTTATACTTTTTGAGTGTGTACACTCCAGTTGCTCGGAAAGCACGTAAAGCCGTTGCTTCTGAACCTGAACTCTTTTCTGTCATGTCGGATTGCCGTCAAATCGGATTATGTGAGGGGATAAAGAGTGCATCTGTGTTTACGCTCACACTCGTGCACTATAATATAGCTAATCTCACTTGAGATTGGTCGCCGTGGCCAAATCGGCATCATCATCAATCATCATGATTATAAACTTAACACGTTATTGTATGGTATATTATGACATGTACTTATGTAACATAATGTAAGAGTACAATCTTCGCAATAACTGAATTTATATTTGATTACTATACAATCAAAATTTTAACAATGTAACCGTAAAACATAAAAAACTTTCAAAGCACAATGCTTTTGCGGATTTGAAGTCGTGACTTCTTTATGAGATTCAGATTGTAAAACCGTGGTTTATTTTTATTTTATGGTACAAAATATTTAAAGATGTTCTTAACATGTTCCCTCAGTTATAACGTATGTCCCCTCATAACATAACATGGACCCTCTGTTCTGCTCGACAACTTGGAAACTTTATTATATATGTATATAAGATTAATACATAGCTATCGATTACAATTTTTATGTCTATCCGTCTTATCCAAATAGTTTTCACTTTTCTAATTTTTTTAATCATCACTTCAGTGTTTGATAACATATACCTCGTATATCCTTTAGGTAGTACGAAGTTTAGTAATCGTTTCGAGTGCGTCATAAAGAACAATATGGCTGCCAGTAAATTTTCATTAGGGAACCGCATACACATCATAATATCATTGAAATGCTGTTTTGGTGTATACGAATATTACTTACTTGCTTTTATTATTATTAATATGCAAACAATATATTGCAAATGTTCCTGTACATTTTATTCATTTTTTCAAATGTTCCACTAATCGAAAAATAAAATAACAGATAGAGACAAAAAATATTTTCAAAGCATATCTTTTTGTAAGTGTGTAAGTTCTTTTTTAATTATATAATTTTGTTTTTAAGGTTAATTAAATAAATATATATATATCCTACAAATGATTGAATGAGAAATCCTACAAATGATTAAAGTTTTAGATTGGGATAATATTCGTAGATCTCTCATCATGCGTCGTAGCACTGCTCGAATTTCGTAACTTATAGCTACGAGCTACGATTAATAACATTAACAAGAGTAAGTTCGAAGAGCGTGCTACGAGTGCCCGTACCTAGCGAAAGTCACAGGTTTACTGATCCTGATCCTAATATAGACTGCTACTCTTATCTCCACCCTTAACACAATCATTGTGCTTAATTCGAGGGATAAATAAGAATATAAAGAAATCTTTTTAAATATTAAAATTTCTGTTATTCTAAGTTATATTACGATAAAACTTTTATTACATAATAATAATAAAATATTTCAAACAAAGAATACGATGATAACTAAGATAAGTTCTAATTTTAACTTTTAATGAAAATAATTGACTTCTACACGACAAGGTACATACACACACACACAACCCACATACGTTCTGTTTTTAACTCATGCTGAGTAAACAAATGTAATTTTTTATAATAACTTAAAACTTACCATATAATATACGTTCGAGTGTTGTGCCTGAAGTATTGTTGCTAAGCCATACCTCTAGTTTCGCTACGAATATTCGAATTGGTAAAAAAGCTAGACTATAAATAAATAAATATACTGTTATATATTTGTTTCTTTGTTATGATTAAAAAAAAAAGTTAAATAAATTTAATGAGACTTGTAATGCGATACCAATTATTCTTCGTTTTATAATGATGCTGCTATGAATAAACGAACATAAAATTCGTAACTTCATAACAATTTTATGAGCTGAGGTGAACTAGTAGATAGGACACGTGGATCTCAGTTAGAGATCGCAGGATCATTTCCAGCAAGCACCACTACTTATGTGTGCTTTATTTATATTTTTAATTTATTTTGTGAAAAAGCATATCTTTCACTCTCTTTCTCTCAGCAAAGTTATCGTAAATAAAAGCATTGATATGCATTGTAGCAGCGTGGTGGAATATGATCGAAATCATTTCTTTCCATTTGCCCAATTTACAATTTACATTTAACGGTAAAAAAAAAAAAAAATTTTTGTTTTTATGCGGCGATCCGCTTTTAAGTTATACTCTTTTAGAATTTTTTTTTCTGATACATACTGCTAGGGTGTCGAATAGTTTACCAGCTTCTTTGTGTCTTAAAACTATGAGTGAATAGGAATATTATAGGCAAGCGTGCTCCAATATAGATATGCAAATTTCTATGGTAATCGATCAAACCATTTTTAAGTATATTTATTAAAGGAATAACTTTTGAGGAGGAGGGCTTTGTGCAAGTCCGTCTGGGTAGATATCACCCACTTCTCAGATATTCTCCCGCTAAACAACAAAATAGTGCTGTTGGGTTCCAATTTGAAGGGTGTGCGAGCCAGTGTAACTACAGACATAAAGAATAAAACTAATATATAATCTTAGTTCTCCAGGTTGGTGGCGCATTTCTGGTGTAATGAATGGTTAATATTTCTTAAATCGCCAATGTCTATGGGCGGTGGTGACTTACATTTAAACCTATTTGTCCGTCCGTCTATCCATATTTTAAAAAACATTCGCACTTATTTAAAAACCATTAAATAGATATACGAATACTAAGTTGCAATGTTTCCTTAAAGTTTTAAAACACAATACACTCGTGCAAACAATGCTTTAATTCAGTTTGCATCATGTACGTTCCTTGCATAATGCCGTTCCGAGATTGCCACTTATCCGGAGGCTTTGCCAAAACGCTTCAGTCGTATCAAAATCTTTGTTTTGTGAAAATTTCAGTCAGTTGAACGTGCGAATGTACGTCGTGAGCATTTTATTTGTATAACGATTCAAGTGGGATATACTCTGTTTTTTTTTCTAGCATCATGACGTCACATGTATAATGTTTTTGAATGTTAGGTAATGTATAATATTCAACTTTATTGCTCGCTTAATTAAATTCTAATTTCAAGATCATATTTGTTTTTGCCCATCTAGAAGATTAAGACCATTAAAAGTTATTTTGCAAAAGTTTCTTTATAAGTATGTTCAAAATTTTACATGTTAACAACATTTTACATGAAATTAGATAAGTAGCTTAAGATATTTAAACACGTTTTGATAAACAAATACTTATTTATCATATTTTTGAAACCAAATTTCTGTTATTAAAAGTGTTTATTAAATATATATTATTTGGTGGTCATATTATTTAATCTTAAGGTGATTTTTTACTCATTAGTTCATTATACATTTTTCTTTAGTTTTTTTTGAACTGGCCTAAATGTACCAGTTTTAAGAACACGTGAATCTCAACATAAGACAGCGGGTTCAATCTCGGGAAAACTAAATTTTTATTTATTTAAATTTTATTTTTGTTTCTCTTATAGGATA
Organism: Nymphalis urticae; assembly: GCA_905147175.2. Taxonomy (NCBI): domain Eukaryota; kingdom Metazoa; phylum Arthropoda; class Insecta; order Lepidoptera; family Nymphalidae; genus Nymphalis; species Nymphalis urticae. The sequence goes on from LR989991.1 coordinate 11,975,990, forward strand.
TTAAACATTGTGATAAAAAACTGTATATGTCGGATGGAATCTTGCCACATATATATCTACTATTAAAACAGCGTGGTGGAACAAGTTCCAAGCCTATTTAAAATGAGAATATTCCATTGTTATGTCCATCAGTAAAAGCTGTCCATTTATCTTAAACTACATATTTCAATTCAAATTTGATTAATACATGATAATTTTAATAATTTCAAACTACCATTACGGTGATATGTTACTAAATTTTATTTGTAAATTCTATGCGAGTCGTTCATATAATTTACATTCAGTCTGGAAACATGTAGCATACGAGCATGCTAACGATACTTTAATTCAGTTTGAATCACGTGCCCCACTTGCATAAGTCTATCACACGTTCGTTATTGTTATTTGAAAGCTTTATCATATTTTTCTGTATAAACCATTTCTCTCTATAACACACATAATGTTTTGCGCTTCGATTCGTTCTTATTTAAGACATTTTATGTTGACATGTTTATTAGGGACAACTACCAAAACACTATAAAAAAATAACTTAAAATTAAAAGGCGTAAAGTTTTACTTAAAGGTTAAAATGTTGGATATATATAGTGCTACGTGACGTAATTCATGCAACTGAACCATAACATACAACCATAATCCATAAATATATAGGACTATCATCTCGTCCCGACATAATTTCGATAAATAAGTATTTTAAGTAATAAGTGTTCGCAAGTTGAAATGAGAGGTTTATACTAAGAGGTATAAAAAATGATCGTAAAAAAAACTGGTTGTTGGTAACAGCATCTACCGGGACCAATTATATTAAATTAACCATAATATGTACAAAAATATATATATTTCATCTAAATCGGTTCTCGGGAAAGAAAAGATTACGAAATTACCCACACTGAAATTGTATATGTTAAGATATACTAAGAATATAAAGCTACCTATTCAGATGTTTAGGCCTAAAAGGTAAATTGGTTTTAAAACATTCAATTTACAATTAGAAAACAGTAACTTTGAGTATTTTTCAATTTTTACAACCCTTTTTGCTATTGGTAGAAAAAGAGAAATGAAAGAAATTATGAATAAGTTTATTTTAGTTATCGTTTTGCCAAACTTAATGGTCTTTGGCAGAACACATGAAATACACAAGTTAATCCATAAATTGAAAATTTCGTTTAAATGATTTATGCAAAACGAAATCAATTTATTCCATGGAATGAAAATGAAAATATACAATATTTAGTGTAATTAATTTTATTTGATATCGAATATCTTAAGACGGTGTGCGTACGTGTGAGTGCGCGAGCTTGCTTTTGTGTGCGTGTATGTGAGTGCGAGCGCGCTTGTATACGTTTGCACATGTGTGGTTATAACAGTGGTCGTAAAATTACGAACAACTTAACAACATTATTCCTGCAGCTCATATAAAACTAAATGAATTAAAAAGTATTTTTATCAAAATGAAACTGAAAGGAATCGGAGAACATAACGACATTCCGTTGAATTGTAGACTAGTCATAACGCTACGCTGAATTCGACTAAAAACTGCCACTTTACAGCCATTTCGCTAATAGCTGTTTAAACTTCTACAAATAGTTCGTAGTATTACGTTTTATATGTACGGGGTTATCTTAAAACCGTTCGATACGTCGCAACTCTTTTGAAAATAATTGTTTTTTAGACATGTTATTAAACACTTTTTATTAGATATCTGACTCGTATTAAACTAATATGGTTAATAAGTATCATTAGTCGGTCATAAAGTTTACACTTTTCATGACTATTCAATTTTTCTAGAAGACTATGTTAATGTGAAATACAACAAAAAAACGCCGTGTAAAATGATGTTTGGTACTTAAATTTTATGTGAAAAACCAAATTTCTGAATCACGCTAACGTTTGGTTTATCCCGACATATATAGTCTCGTCTAAATTATTACTTTCGTTTTATTACAATTACCACTTAGTCGTAACGAGTGGCAACCGGAACTACGGAAGTGTTTTTTGGATCGCGAGTTTACAATGCATGTGTAAATATTTTTATTATTTAATTAACGCATTATATACTCGTAACATACTTAATGTTTTATAAAGATTAATCAAAATTAAAATATTATTTATTTAAATATACTCATAAATGCAGCTTTAAATTGTAATTTTTTGAATTAAATGTAAAGATACAACCGGTTCTGAATGTAGATTCTACCGAGAAGGTTCGGAAAAAAAACCAGTGGTTACTTACAAATTAATGGGATGTTCTTTTCTCCTTTACAAATGTATCAATAATATTCTTTGAAAGTAGAGTATATTTTTATGACTGTTAATATACGTGAAATCATTTGATTGAATCGTTATTGAAATCTACCTAAATATGAGAAAATATAGAAAATAGACAACAGGGATTCATTTGATTCAATGAAATAATATTATAATTGCGAAAGCGAGGTTATTTGTTTGATATATTTTTACCTCTTAAGCAATCATCATAAAATGTTGCATGCATGTCATCAGGGTACAAAAAGGACACAGGGGAAACACATAACTAAAACGTACCCCACATACTTGGGCGAATATTTAATATTATAGAATTAAGTGCCTATTATATAAATATTAACAAATTTTCGTTTGTATTAAATAATATTCTAGTTTTAAATTGTAAATATTGTAGATAAATTTAAAATAATAATCTGTGACTGTCTTATCAAATAGAACATTATTATTATTAGGTAATAGATTTAAAAAAAAAAGTAATATATAAATTTTCTAATTTGCAATTTAAATTATAAAATGAAATCGCGTATTATCAAATGACTTCGCAATTCGCCCCCAGCGTTTCGGAATTCTTGGCTCGCTGTAGCAAGTTTCGTACGCTCTAAGTTTTTGTGACAAGCTAACTCGGTAACGCCTGAATGTATAAGTTGCAATTTCTCGCGTAACACTTGCGACACTTGTAACGCGTTCAAATGGAGTTTCCCAGCTTATGCAGGTTTATTATTAACAAGACAAGTTCGCGGCTTCGCGCGTCTTAATCTGGCTTAATAAGTCAGTAACTCGCGTAGTTTAATTCGGTGTTAGGGAATTCGGTAAGATTAAATTTAATTTCATGTGACAATTTTGTAAAAAATAATTGTCACTAAATTTAAGAATAACGGCCTTACTTATACACTGGTTAGTTAAACATTGGTTTATCTCTTTCCCTCTTTATAGATTTGACATTCGCAAGAAGAGAAAGGCATTGTTTAACTAATCAAACAAATAAACAACGTTTATCAGTTGGTCATATTTTTTTTACTTTTAAGATCTTTATATCGGAAGTATATTGCAATGTCTTTATACAACTGACGGCATAGTACTTTAAATTAAAAAAAATTATATTTTATGCACACAATAATTATGATCGAAGATATTTTTTACCGTGAGAATAATTTACATAAAGGTACAAATCACAATTAAAAAAACTATTGTGCAAATCATGAACGCGTGGAATTGTGTCAAGAATGCTAGCAACATTTCTTCATTGAGTCGCAATTCTGAATCTGTAGTCCGAAAATTAGCTTCCTGTCAGAAGAGGCAATAAAACGAGGTGTTATTTTTTTCCGGCTTAAAGTGAACATTTAAATATTACAATCACTTTCGAAATAAAAGACACATAAAATATATATATTTTTAAAGTCTTTTCAATAATACATTATTGCACGCGAAACAATTTGTCATTTTCTCATCCCATTTTCACACAATATTCTTGATCCCCACTTCTTCATTCATTTATTCAAGCGCGCGTAACATCGATGAAGCGAAGAGCGCAATTTGAATATCTAAATTACTAATCCGAAGTTTCATCATTACGGTTCTTACCTGTTAATTTTTTCTAGGGCAGTACTTTTTGTTATTTATCGACGATGCGTGACTCGGCGGTACGAAGTTTCTCCTGAAAATGCAACGTAAGATGCAAAGCTATTAACTCTCCTTGGGGAATTTCGAGCCGGTCTTACTTTTCACGACTTAAAACTATACGTATAAGGAAACGGGGCCAAGTCTGCACATGAAATATTTTTCGAAAAGATTTCTCGTAATTTTATCAAAACGGAGTGTACGGTGCAAAATTAATTGTTTTTTTTAAATTTATTTATGGAATAATAGGAATTTATAACTTCGTGTGCATCGATAGGTACCCCTTATTCATCAACATCAAACTGCAATAATAAGTGAGTCAGTTTACTAACAGGCACAAAGTATGTAACATCTTACAAGCCAGCATTTTCTTATCCAAAATGTAACAGAGCTATGTAATGTTGTGGTGTTTATTGGTAAAATAGCTAATGAAATTGTAATAACTATAACTATGTGTATATTTGCTATAATTGTTTTTGTTCGTACTCTATGCGTTAACGCATTGTACTTTAGATTATGTTAAGCATATGTCCAGTATAAATTGCTAATGCAATAATAATAATAATAATGTCCTCCAGACCGATTTCGGCCACGGCGGCCAATCTCAAGAGAGATTAACCAACTACGCAGGAGATATTATAGTTCACAAGTGTGTGCGCAAATTCTGGTGCACTCTCTATTCCCTAACTCTCATAATCTGATGGGACGGCAATCCGACACGACCGGAAAGAGTTCAGGCGCAGGACCAACGGCTTTACGTGCTTTCCGAGGAACGGGAGTGAACACACTTCCAACTTCCAGACTCCGGTCTGCTACTGAGAATTTTCTGACAGAAAAACCCAATAACATTTTATTGGCCTGACCTGGGAATTGAACCCAGGACCTCCGGGTCTGCGGCCTTACATCAAACCACTAGATCAGCGAGGCAGTCATTGCTAATGTAATGGTACAAAAATTAATAAAAGTACACGAGACGAATCAGATATTTTTTCCAAATTCAAAAAAACAATTAATTTTGTTTAGTTAAATAAATTAAATAAAAATAATTGATAATTGAATTGGTCTTTTTTTTACAGATGTTATAATAAATAACTACAAGTTTATGAATATAAATTTTTAAGTGTCTTATAATAAAATTAAGATCAATATTAATTCTGAACACAAATGACTCAATTAATTGAAGGAAATGGAGTAATTTTACAACTGGCGTCGTTATGGGCATACAATTTTATGTTCGTTTTATGATTCCGTCGTTTCTCAACGACTTCATTGTAGTAATGGGTATTTGTATTCATGTTCTTACGTTTAAGGGTTGTTTAATAAAGTTAATACACGTTTATATACATCTCAAATCAATAACTAATTCTAATTTTACTACCAAGATGATTGAAGTATTGTTCAGATTTGGGCTTCTTTGGATTGTTTCAACGAGTACATTACCCTGAAATAAGCATTAAGCATGCTTTTTAGATTATAAAACCTTGATTCATATTTAATTTTCGTCTTCACTCCGTAATAATTGAGTTGAGAATGCCAATAAGGTTTATAATACAAGCCCGCGCCAACTCTCTGTATGATATTTATCAAGCCGGAACATGCTAGGCGATATTAATTAGCCAGAATCACAGCAAAGACGCATGGATCCTGTTTACAATGCAAGTTGGCACACAAGGTAAATAAACTTTGTTATTATTAGCTGAGCTTGATTTTGTGCTACGGTCTCGTGTTGATTTTATGATATTTTGTTTTATTAACAAAAGAACCTATTGATTTCTTTTTGTGACAATTTAGAAAATTTTAAAAATTATTACAATACTAAACTGTTAAATGAATTCAATTTATAGTATACTTGTTATTAATATCATTTTAAAGCCAATATCTTATTCAGATTGTTTTTTTTTGTTTATATATTAGTGAATAAATAATAGCTTAATATTTAAAATGATTTTAATACAGTTATTGTACAAAGATTAGCTCTTGACAGAGATTAATGGAAGAACCTAGGGATGCCTTGTCGAAGGACAACCTGACCAACAAACTGGTTGCTGAAGAATCGTACTAACATATATAATCGAATTATATTTATTGATTAAACTAGATTAAAACATACATTAATATAATTTAAATTAATATAATTATTGTTATTGCACGTAATTGAAATTATATGTAACGTAAAGCTCTGTAATGTATAATATGATAATAAATAAATAATATCTTGACTCCATCACATGTTAAATTAAAATTGAAATATAATACAAAAAAAATATAGTATACGAAATATTTTTAAAAGACTTATATTAAAAATAGTGTTCGCCCGCGGCTTCGGCTTCGCCCATATGTTAGGCATGGGGGAAGCTGAAAGAGGCATGAATAGGTGGTGGGGGTGGGCTTGTTGTAAGAAATTAACCTTGTCCTTTTGCGGAGTTTAAGCGTGCTTCATACCAATTCCATCAAAATCGGTTCAGTGTTCTAACCACGAACGCATAACAGACATAAAGAGTTACTTTCCATCAATAATATTAGTATAGACTTACCTTTACACACTTTTATGTTGTGTAATTGATGAGAGTGAGGTTTTATTTTACTTCGTTATTTATGAAATACGGTGTATACATTGTATAATATTATGTCTCGTAAAATTACGAAAAATACGATTTTATCAGTAGCATAGAGTTCTTTACGTTGGCGCAGTATCAAATGTGCGTGTTTTAAGTTAATACAGACGAAATTACTACGCAATAAAATTCTAAATAAATTGCTATCGATTCTCTAAAAGATATGACACTAATAAAATATAACACATTGGTTGGAATAGTTCTGTTTGCTTCTAATAATATGTTGGTATTAGCTCGTTGGTCTAGTAGCTAGTTTGTATGCAGCTAAGAATGACCAGGGTTCGAATTCTGGATAATCCATATAAATGTCACTGAGATAATTAGGGAGTTGCTGATGTATACGTTTTACAAGATGCGTAGCAGGTAAATTATCTAGTTCTACGCATGTTCTCTCTCCGGCTGCATTAAATTTTATTCCAATCTATCAAAACAAGGGAAGAGCGTGCATTTGTGTTCGTGTTACACTTGCAATTTGATATCTCCGTCAAATCCAGTCTTCATTAAGAATGCTCAGCGTAGCTAAAAGCAATTAGAAGTTATACAATATTATTATTAGTTTTTGATCCAAAATATAAACCCGATATATTTTATAAATATCACCTTAATTGGTCAAGTCGTTTATAAATTATACGTACTCTTACCATAAATTACATACATACATACCTAATAATTCATAGTAGTAAAAACGGTGCGGTAACGAAGCGCTGCGACCATTATAGGTAATTAAATCCACAATGACGTACCTAACTTGTTTTTTTCAATCGCTGCACTGCAAGTGTGCAATGTAAGTAGTAATTGTGGGCGCGGATTCGTTTATTGAACTAACTAATTGGTAGAGCCAGCAGTTTTATACTGGTGGTAGGATTTTGTGGCGTATGGACGTTGACTCAGACATCAGATGTTATACCGCAAAACAGCAGTACTTATTATAGTGTTCCAGTTTGAAGGGCAAGTGAGCCAGTATAATTACAGGCATAGATAACATATTTGGTCCTAAGTTTGGTGGCGCATTGGCGATGTAAGCGATGGTTAACATTTCTTACAATGCCAATGTGTATGGACATTGGTGACTTACCATCAGGTGTTCCATAAAAAGTAGGGCTATTCTGCAAGAACTCACTTCATACCCTACGGTCTATGTTGTTACGCTAAACATCGTTTTAATTCAAGCATCCTTTAAATGTTATACTTATTATAATAAATATCGATCAATATAACAATGACAAGCTTACATACTGAACTTTCTTATATACTTATAATAACATATTATCTATCATACTAGGCTCACATGAGCCCGTACATCTTCTCCATGTTCAAGGCGTCTTATGGCGTGTTGCCAGCGTCTACTCATTACTTTAGTCTAGATCTGACAAGTTCTTCGTTTTCAAATAAAGTGGTTGTTTTTTTTTTGACCGCAATAACCTGTTTATGACTGACCCAATATCATATACTAATATTGGAAAAGTATGTTTACAAAGAATGTATAGCAATGTATAAATAAACACCTATAAAAAAACCTCCGAAATGAATGCAGTTTGTTTTATATGATGTAGATTTTGTATTTAGGCTTTACATATCTCAGAATTTTATTTTTGTTTCAGTTACTATATATTTTTCTTTTTCAAAAAGAATATTAGTAATCTAATTAAGAGTAGAGCTTGTTAAGGAGTGGGGATGATATTAGCACAAGGGCATAGGATCGGATCTGTGATTATTTCTTCACTAGGTGGCTCGTGAACCATTGCGCTATTGATGCCTAATGACCTCCAGATGTCTTTTAAGGTTATTAATTGCAATTATCAAAGATAAAACTATTTTATAACCATAATTCCTACGGCTTTTAAGTGGGGTCTACAATATTATAAAGAAAATATTATATAATATAAAAATATATCTTTAAAAACAGGAGCTCCTGCTCTTCCTGTTTTCTACTCTCGACCAAAGATTATTGAGGACAAACACGCACACAAACACATCGCAATACTGAATTTAAGGCTCTGTGTTACGCAAGTTTACCCATAAAAAAATCTGTATGCTATTTCCAAATATATTAGCCCTTCATAGAATAGAGTATTAACATGTATTCCAAAATTTTAGTTTGAACACGAAATTGTACAGTTATGATATAGAACCTCAGAAGAACCTTGTGTGCATGTGTGTGTGATTACAAAATATCCATGTAATATTAAATTTCATTGAAATTCGTATTGTTAAGTATGTTAATTACATACAAACGCTAAAGATCTTTCCGGCATGAATTTATGCATTTTTTTCAGAATAGAAAGTGGTCTATGCCCTGTAATTCTGTCCATTTAGATAAATATAGATTCCGCGTTTTCCTCCGTTGCTGTGCAAAAGAAGAACGTAATAACAACCCAACGACAACAACAACATACTTAATATTTACAATATGAGTAAGGATATTAGTAATATGATGAGTTATGTTACTTACATTCAGTAAACAATTTAGCTTGTCACATTCAAACATATATCATTGAAACAGACGTTATCTGCCTCATTCTAGTTTGGTCGCAGTTTAAATCTATTTGGGTTGAGATAGGAGGCTATTAATTGAATAAATGTGATTTATGCGATAATTCCGCCATTTGCGAGTAATTGTCTTATAATTTTGTTTGTTCATTTTAACCTAGTTTATACAAATTTATTATTATAAAAAAATATCATAGTTTCGTTTGGGAAATATGAGACGTGACAGCAGAGCTGGCTAACGGTAACTCCAATAGAAGAAAAATACGATCAGTGAAGAATGTCAATTATTCGAAAAAAATGTTTTCCTACTTTCTAAATTATGGTAATAATTAAATTAGTTGAAGTGAAAAATTTTAGCATATAGTTTGAATATTTGATAAGATAGCCACTTTCAATAACTTTGGCAATTCTCAAGGGATGTTAGCCAACTGCATAGGACATGTTTGCATGTGTGTGCGAAAGTTCAGGCACAGGATCATGCTTTGACTATTTTTCAAGGTGAGGTAAATACTGCACAACAAATTTCGAACTCTGGACTGACATGACTGTTGTTGTTTGTACTGGAGTATAAAAATCATATGTTGTTTCAATGTTATCATCATATCAATTAAATTCTAAAGAGAACGAGCCCATATTTATTTCAGAGAATGTTACTACTGTTCATGCGTCAGAAGAAAAACGTTGCTTAAAAACGATATTAAAACTTGTCGAATGATTTCTTTTAGTAAGCTTTTATGAATCTAATAAAACTTCAATTGTGTAAGTTATATGCATCCATAAAATTAAGGCATATTTTTCTGAATATTTGATTAGGTATATAAAGTGATTTCTTATCGAGATCTGATCGCGGTTTTCACTCTCATAGTAAGCGCTGGAGCTAATGCGAAACCTCCAACTTCCTGGAGCCGGCGTCACAGAATTTTTGGCAGTGATTCATGATTTGTTTTGGCTATAAAACGACTCTCAAACGAGAGCCTGCCTGACTAATGGACTTGCCAGTGTTTTAACATTAAAACGTGATCGTAAACTCGAACTTGGATTACCGCTTCTGTTGTTTTCATTTGCTTTAAAACTTTTAATGGTTGATGAGTTAAACATAACTCAAGAAGATGAAAAATCTGAAAGGTTTATAAGAATCAGTTATTTTATTGCGTTATTTACAATGCGTTTAACGATTCCAATGCTCACCTCAAATTAACACATGTAATAATTATGTTATTTTACGTTTAAACTATAGTGTATACCCGCACCGATAGTGGGGTTACCTTCGGATAACTCATCGGGGTGGGTTGCTACCAATTATCAGGACAAAAATCAATGTGCAATCAAATAATAATTGCATAGCTGTGCTTTACTTCGAAGGGTTAATGTTCCATTATTGAAAGCAGAAATAGTATTTTCATTTAAAAAATACATTAGAGTATGGACAATTGGGCAACCTGTATGGTAAGTGGTCACCATCACTCATTAATTATTTCTTTCATTGCTAATACGCCTTCAATCTTGGGAACTAAGTCGTTATATCCCTTACGCCTGTAATTAAACCAGCTCACTCACTCTTCAAACCTGAATAATACGAAGTGTGGTTGTTTGGCGATAGAATATCTGATGAGTGGGTGTTATCTACCAAACGGGTTTGTACAAAACCCTAACGGTATACCAAGTGTAACGGTACACTGACGATGTAAACTTCTTGCAGAACAACTGTCTATGGGTAAAATTATCACATCCCACCAGGTAGCCCATCTGATTTTCTGGTTTCCCACATACGTACGTACATACGTCCTTTCCAATACAGCAGTTGCATTAAAAACGAATTCATGTGCAAATATTATGTTAGAATTTTTAGACAGACTTTATGAAATACCAGTAGTACAAGACGAGAACGGCTGACGGTGCTAAAATAAAATTCTGAATTTAATAAAATGCAAATAGCTCGTCTCGCTTTCCTGATGGAGAGACGGACGATTTTCATCTCCATGATATACTAGTCGGCTTGCATGGACATACTCGTATTTTTCTCGTTTATCTGTCAAAAATATTTTATTATTTGAATCATATTAAAGTTAACTTTAGAAATATTCTGACAATTACGTTCAATAAAATCGATCTAAACGAAGCGGTAATGGTTTGAAATTAACTCAGTAATAGCTATATTCCAAAAAAAATTAATTAGTTAATTTATTTGTAAGGTCCTCCAGACCGATTTTGGCCACGGCAGCCAATCTCAAGAGAAATTAGCCAACTATGCAGGACATATTATAGTGCACAAGTATCTATGTGCGCTAGACAGGTGCACTCTCTATTCCCTAACTCTCATAATCCGATGGGACGGAAATCAGACACAACCGGAAAGAGTTCAGGCGCAGGACCAATGGCTTTACGTGCTTTCCGAGGCACGGGAGTGTACACTCTTCCAACTTGCAGACCCCGGGCTGCTACTAAGAATTTTCTGTCAGAAAAACCCAATAACTTTTTATCGGCCCGACCTGGGAATTGAACCCAGGACCTTCGAGACAGCGGCCTTATCTAGCCACTAGACCAACGAGGCATTAAACGATTAATTAGTAATACAGGCTTAGTCAAAGTTAAATTAACTTTATTAATTAACTTTATTATTTTATTATTGAAGTGACTGTTATAATAATGTGTGATTCCTTTTTAATTAAAAAGGAAACAAACATAACAATATTAAAAAATGACTTAACACATCGACAAAGAGTAGAGAATAATATCATGTTAGCTTCATACTACAGATCAAATATTAATTGGTTTATTTGTAAGCGGACCAATTGCTAATGAATTGCTTGGTTAAGTAATAGCAAAAAGCAATATAAGCTATTAGAAAATATGACATATATAAAGGTTAGTCACGGATCGCATGATGAAGGCTTTATGAGTAATAATGCGATGTACCGGGAACTGTTGGCAGGGATCCATTGCTTCTTGGAACTGTTGTAGTTATTCAAAATGTTAAGAATTATTTACCAATTTAATAGCTGCTGTATTTGATACTAAATATCTATCTAAAGCAAGAAACAAAAAAAAACATTCGATTGAATATTACAAATTTGTTGACTTGGTTTTTTATTTATTTATTTTATTTATTTATTTATTTAACAATATAAGCAACCAAATAACAATTAAATGATGGCACTACAAAAACCACGAAACTTTATCTTGAGTGCCTTTCCGTCTATGGAGTTACATATAATATACACTACAATTGATTTAAATAATACATCTTCAGCTTATATTTAATATTCTTAAGAGTTATTTCTCGTCTTGTTTTGTTATCTAAGCTGTTTATTAAGCGAGGAATCATGTAAGAGCTAGTACGCTGTCCATATTTATTGTTAACTGATATAGTTACAATTTTTTTTTGTGTCACCCAACGGGTTTTTATAACATGCGGGACGTTGTTCTGAAAACCTGTATTGAAGAATTGTATGAATCTTTTAATAAATGATACTTAACTTTGTTCTGTATAGGTATTATTTGACAATGCCTAAAAATGTTACATTCATCAAATTTTGCTTTGATTTTAATGTTATCATGTATAATGGTTTTTAAAATTTTGGTTTGTAATCGATAATTTTTTTCTAGATACGATTTGTCAGTTCGTCCGTAGCTACTTAGCCCATATGATATAATCGAATCAGCCAATGCGTTATAAAGCATTAACCTTGTTTTGTAGTTAATTTTTTTCTTAATGATATACATATTTGCCAGAAATGCTCTTAACTTATCACAGACATAGTCAATGTGTTCATGCCAGCTAAATTGGTATCAATAATTAAACCTAAGTATTTGTGCGATGAAACAAAATCAATAGATGGACAGTTGCACTTGGTTTGTGGGTTATGTAAGCACACATGATCATGAGCAATAATGTCTTTTACAGTTACGCTTTTGGAGACTAATTTAGGTAAATGAATGTGCACCACTTTTGTTTTCTGTGCATTAATTATTAAACCACTATCATGACACCACCGATTTAAGCTATCAAAATATTTTTGCAACAGAGTAACAGCTTCATTTACATCTGAAGCTGCAATTAAAATGCAAGTATCATCGGCATACTGATAAGATAAGAAATGTCTAAAAATATTGCTCATTTCATTGACATATGCAATAAAATGCAAAGGCCCAAGCACAGAACCTTGTGCTGTTCCTTCAATGACCTTTATCGGGATACTATAGCTATCCCCTATTTTAACACGATAGCTTCTATTAGAGAGGTAATTCTCACACCACGTTAATAAGGGACCTTCTATTCCCGTGTTTTTTAATCTTTGTATAAGCTGTGTGTGATTTAAAGTGTTAATGCACGAGAAAAATCAATGAACATAGCCAGGAATATGGTTTATGAAATATGGTTTTGAATGGTACGAAATAAATAAGTAATAATATTCTCTCATAGATGATAATCTTTTATAAATATTACTGTGAATTTTAATAGTTCCGTATGTAATGTAATTTGGTTACTACAAAACGTACCTTAACATGAGATGTTATCTTCTCCTCAGGCTTGCAACGTATTTCACAAACTGCCCCACTGCAGATGAGCACTACATTCGAGAGTAATTTTAACACACACATATATTCTCACAATGTTATTCAACAGCGCGGAGCACGAGATAGATCAGTACTAATTAAAATATTGAAATTCAATAAAAAGTAGTATTAATTGGTGGTAGGACTTTGTGCACGTCCGTCCGGCTTACCACTGATCACATATTCTACCGTAACGGCCTGTGAATGTCCCTGAGAAGGTTTGGAGCTTATTCCACCACACTACTCTAGTGCGGGTTGGTGGAATACACATGTGGCAGAATTTCAGTGAAATTAGACACATGCAGGTTTCCTCACGATGTTTTCCTTCACTGTAACGTACGAGATGAATTATAATCACAAATTAAGCACATGAAAATTAAGTGGTGCATGCCCGGGTTTGAACCCACGGTCATCGGTTAAGATTCACGCGTTCTTACCACTAGGCCATCTCGGCTATCAAATTCTACCGCCAAACAGCAACTAAGTTAACCAGGATAACTTAAGGCTATATATGTAGGTATATTTTTGATTATTAATTACCGCCTTCACGGATTTCTGCTTAGCCTAAAGGTTGACTGGTAGAGAATGCCTTCAGGCTTTAAGTCCGTCTTTTGTTTCTACTACACAATGTGGTGGTCAAAAAGGTTTTTAAATAAATAAAGGCATAAGGAACGTAACATCTTAGTCGGATGTATTGTTTAATATTTCTTACAGTGCTAACGTCTATGGACAGTGGTAATAAAAGATAACTTGCCATCTGGTGACCCAGATGCTGTCTACTTATATTATAAAAAGTCATATTGTTTACTAGCGATGTTTTCCAAACAAACGATGTGATATTTAAAAATTCAAAAATAGAATATAATATACATACATATTAACTACATAATATTAACTTTTAAATATTATACGCTCATGAAACTGTACGCATTGTTTAGTCAAGGGCTCTTTCCTAAGTACTTTTGAATGGTCGTTTTACCTGAGAGGCGAAGAGTGCTTTAAAATTACATTTTAGCAGAGGTGAAAACATCCTCTCTTAATGTTATAACTGTGTGCTATAAACCCTCAGACATTCTGTCATCAATATTTATGCCTGGTACAAATATATGAGTTCTACCACCTACTGGTGGTAAACCTATGTGCAAGCTCGTTGGGTAGGTACCACCCATTTATCAGATATTCTACCACAAAACAGCAGTACTTGGTATTGATGTGTTCCGGTTTGAAGGATATGTGAGCTAGCGTAATTACAGGCACAAGAGACATAACATCTTAGTTCCCCCGGTTTTTTTCAATGCCAATGTCTATGGGCGACAGTGACCACTTACCATCAGGTAGCCCATTTGCCCGTCCGTGTTCTATAAAAAATAAACTATTTAAATATCGCTTGGAAGTCAGCCGATTTTGTTTCCGAAAACTTTTTTTTTTTCATCATAACATTGTTCCGACCATGAGAAGTAAGATGTTGTGCTTATAATTACACTCGCTCATCACCCGTCAGCAATAAAGCCTAAGTGGTGGTAGATTAAGGGATGAGGTGAGTAGTCAGGTTTCTTAGATCACTTTCATTGACATTGCTACTCAATAACCCATATAACTTCAGATGTTTTATCTTTCATGATTCACTGGTGGTAGGGCTTTGTGCAAGCTCGTCTGGGTAGGTACCACCCACTCATCAGATATTCTACCGCAAAACAGCAGTACTTGGTATTGTTGTGTTCCGGTTTGAAGGGTGAGTGAGCCAGTGTAATTACAGACACAGGGGACGTAAAATCTTAGGTCCCAAGTGCCAATGTCTAAGGGCGTTTGGTGACCATTTACCATCAGGTGGCCCATATGCTCGTCCGCCTTCCTATTCTATAAAAAAAAAAAAATTCACCAGTAATCACAGAACTCACTAACCTTTTAAACCGGTAGAATATTTTTTGATTAAGTATCAACCCACACAGACAAACCCTAAACATTGAATGTTAGAATTTTTTAATAATGTTTTATGAATTTTGAACCCAAAACCTCTCTGAATAAAATATAAAATGACAAAAACAATTCTTTTCGCAACACACACATACACCGCGTGTATGATAAATTGTGAATCAGTATACATTTTTCAATGTAAAGAAACCCTATAACTCATTCTGTTGATACAGTATACATGTGTTCGCGGAGCAATGAAGTATGCATTTGTCATTTCGGCGAGACCAATCGATTCTATCTCAACGAGTTATTTCCAATATAGCTATTGATATTCTATATTTGCGATTTTATTAATTTTTTATTGTTGCCGGTCAAGTTTTTTTTATACGCTCTTGTTGGAATTTATTTATAATTTATTTCGTGCTATACCACCCGTTTAAGAAAACATCCTCGGATAAAGTATTGTCACTTGTGTATTCATATAAATCTTAATGAAGCGTGGGAAAAAGGTGCGAACCGTTTTCTTAGCTACATCCTTTCAGCAACCAGACATCAGTTTGTAGTCTCATCTAATGTCAGGAACTTACTTCGTAATATTAACTATTATTGACCATATGTATGCAGAGAACCGTTACTCTGGGAGCTTTTATTTTCAAATTTGCTCCTGAAGTCCAGTCTCTGGCACGTATTGATTGTGTAATTCTTTATCTCACTTATTGTGGCGGGTAAATCACTTACCGTCATCCGTGTAGTATGAACTGATCTTCATGTGACGCGATACCTTTACCACGTGGGGGCGCTGGTGTATAACTGCAGTTTTATATTCATATTAACTTGTTATCATATATTTTATTTATAACATATTTAATTATTGATTGTAAAAAGATTAATAATTATCATAGTTAAGTTTCTTTATTTACCAAAGTGAACGTACAACCAGTGTAATTACAGATGCAAAGGACATAACATCTTAATTCCCATGAAGTATGGAATGATTAACATTTCTTACTTTAAATGCTTGTGAGCGGTGGTGAACACCCTAAGTATTGAGTATCAGATTTCTTTTACTGTGTGCCATCATGACGGTAACAGCCTGTAAATGTCCCACAGCTGGGCTAAGGCCTCTTCTCCCTTTTTTTGAGGAGAAGGTTTTGGAGCTTATTCCACCACGCTGCTCCAATGCGGATTGGTGGAATACACATGTGGCAGAATTTCAGTGAAATTAGACACATGCAGGTTTCCTCACGATGTTTTCCTTCACCGTAAAGCACGAGATGAATTATAATCACAAATTAAGCACATGAAAATTCAGTGGTGCATGCCCGAGTTTGAATCCACGATCATCGGTTAAGATTCACGCGTTCTTACCACTGGGCCATCTCGGCTCTCATCATGAATTTATTGTTAAAAATAGTGTAAATGCCCCACTACGAAGCTCAGTTTCTGTTTTACAGTTAATTCCATTATGCTATTCCAATGGTGAAATAATCATATAGCAGGTTTTTATCTGACCCGATTTCTCCGGGATATTAACCCTTCAATGTGAAACATGAGTGACTTTTAAATACAATGTACTTAAAAATGAGCGGTCTTTGCTTGCACAAAAATTGCAGCGGTTAAGACGTATTCCTTCGAATAGAAGCTTGAGTTTGTAAAAAAAATGAAAGCGATTTTAAGAGTATGCGAAACTACAAATTAAACATTAAATACAATATCGTACTTAATTTGATACGAATACAAATAAAATACGAATACAAATGAAATAATTTCATGCAGGACAAATGTCCCACAGTATTCATGCTGAATTTATTATGTTTTTAATAACAAGCTCTAATTGTTTTGTTTCAAAAACACACCCGGATTGATGTAGATATGTTTTAATTGTTAACGAATCATACCCGTTATAATGTTCTCGTTGATTTTAAAAATAGAATATAAAGATTTTTTTGATATATATATTAATATACGCATATACTTACATGCATACACAAAAACGAATTCGAACGCGCACACATTGGTAAAGTGTTAAAGAATTATGTAATTAATTTAAAATTTAACGGTATTATGACGTAAATCGATATTTTATCGATCGAACGAGTGAATGTAGTTTAGAATCCGTCACCAATTCATCTTTAGTACTGTTTCCTGCAGTAAGATTAGACCCTAATTATCATTTATTTATCTATAACTTAATCATTGAGATTATTCTAATGAGCTAAGACCTACCTTTTTTTTATAGAAAAGGAAGGTGGACGAGCATATGGGCCACCTGATGGTAAGTGGTCACCAACGCCCTTAGACATTGGCATTGTAAGAAATGTTGCCCATCGCTTAAATCGCCAATGCGCCACCAGCCTTGGGAACTACGATCTTATGTCCCTTGTGCCTGTAATTACACTGGCTCACTCACCCTTCAAACCGGAAAACAACAGTACCAAGTACTGCTGTTTTGTGGCAGAATGTCTGATGAGTGGGTGGTACCTACCCAGACGAGCTTGCACAAAGCTCTACCACCAGTAATAACCTGAGATACCTCTGCTATAAGTTGGCAAGGAGTTAGGTTAATTCTTGAAATGATGCTGGAGACTATTGTAATATCATTGGCTTATCAGGATATTAAATGTTAAATCAATCATACCGGTAGACATTGTTTACATATGTTCAACAACGAGAAAAGACCTAAAATTCAAAAAAAAAAAAAAACGAAATCAAAATCTGTCTCGGAGTTACGGTGCCATAGACAGACATACGTTCAACTTATAAAATCCATCTTTTTGTGTCGGCGATTAAAAATATTTCATAAATAGACACCGATAATTTTTTTCACGCGATAATTGCTTTAAAAAATATATAAATTGAATTTAAAATATTATCTAACTTTGTCACTCTTTATCCCGGAAAATAAAATAGTTCCCAAGAGAAAGTCTGAGATAAAATAGATTTTTAAACTCTGTTCTAATCGCTTTAAGACAAAATATGCACAAGTCCTTTACTTATTCAAATGCAATTTTTTAAGTTTAATTAAAAATGCTAGCTTAGATACTTTGATGTCAGAAGTTTTAAAATGCCAAGTCCCTTGAGCTGTCTTAGCTACTTACGGAACAAAGTTATGAATAAGTAAGAAGGATTGAATTAATTTTATTAAGGGGCAAAGGACCACAAAAATGAACCTGCTATAACTATTGCAATATGTACAAACATCTAACTAGATATTAAATATTTACATATTTATTTTATACAATAAATAGACTTTAATTAAGTATGCCCTTAAGTATTTAATGTGTAATGTACCCACTTTTTATCAATCATATATTCTTACAGTGCCAGTGCTTGGCAATTGTTTATAATCATGTATATCTGCTGCCAAACATAGGATCTCATAAGTTATGTATCCATAATGACACTGGCCTAATTATCCTTAAACACTTAAATATTTTTTGACGGAAAAAACGACGTGGTATAAATGTATTTGTTCCATAAACGAGTTAATTTTATTATTTTTATAAAAAAATATTATTTTTATAAAATAAAAGAAACTATTACTTTTTAATTTTAGATGGGTAACAGCTAGTGGTAATATCAGAGTTCCATATAATGTGTTAGAGTTTAGAAATTTCTAGAGCTTAAGGTCAAGTTTTGTTTTAAAATCATTAAAGAGATTAGTGAAAAAAATATTTCGATCATAAATGTATCTGATATGAATATGCTACAAAATTTCTTAAAAAAAAAACAAAAATGTCCTTAGGCCAGAAGTCGTACATTAACAGGCTGTTGATGTACCCTTGATGTATCAACAAAGACTAACGTAGATAGTTTTAGTGTTGTTATAATTTATCCATACATTGCTCCCTTTCTACTTCAAATATAAGAAACTATTTAACGCTGTTATCTAATGTTTGTGATGTTAAAATAATACAAAGCGTTGTGAGTGACTACAAAATAAAACTTTATTGTGAGACTGCGATCACAAAATTAATATCCTATTTATTACGCTAGAAAATAATTATCTAATCTCGCTTCTAATGGATGCATTACCGGATATAATGGAAAATGAAATTAGGTATGAATTTATTGAGCTTAATAGAGTGGCTTGGTGATCAGCATTAGTTATGGAATTACTAACGCCTCAATGGATGCCGTGAGGTACAAGAGATAGCGTGCCAACAATAATTAATTCTAATTATGTAATATACATTCGATTATAGTCGTTACCATATTTCAGTTGCCAGTTTACAAACTATTCCAAATGAAGCTCGCGGCAAACGCTATGTACATTTGCAACAATACACTATTATTTATTATTTTATTAACGACACTGAAAATAAAGGTTCGTATACACTACGTATTTGTGGATGTCATTTGGGTATTTTCATTGTTTATTTATTAGGTAAACTAGATTTTATCTTCCACCGAGGATATGAATGCAGTCATTTCATTGGTCTATGGTTGATTGATAAAACCTTTGACTCGCATCAACGTCTATTTTGACAATTCATAATTGTAAACATTGTGATTAATATTATGAATTGCACAGTAAAACATTTATATTTGCGTTACAATAAGGTTGCTTATTCAACGATCAAGATTTTTGTGTTTTATTTATGACATCATTTTAATTGTAATTTAATTATGGCAATCGGTTATACTATACAGTAGAGAAGTTGAAATACTACAGCGTTTTGTAGCGGCGAGTTGCAACGACGTGGAATATCTACGTAATATAACTTCCTTCACGGTGGTCTGTTAGAAGGTGTCTGAAAAGTGCACCTGTGTTTCTGCACTAAATTATGCATTAAAATGTCTCCTGGCCAGATATCTAGTCCCTTAAATCGTCGTAGTCGTCGTAGTTTTGTCATTTTTACATGATATTGATACACAGACAACACGAAAGGACAAATTTTCTTATCACTTGAACCGAACGATAAGAAGTTAATATCCCAACATTCCAGATCGTCGAAAGCCAAGCACGCCCGGAACAATCTTGAGATACGAACGTAAGTTTTGCTTTTAATTAATTATTAGCATCACATGTCTTCAAACTTACACCGTTATTTTAGACTGGATAGCTGATAGTTGAAGAGTTGCATGAGGAAGTCTTGGATAAACTTGCAATAGTTATATAGGAATAATTGAAAACTGGCAAGCGATGCCACATAATTTTTAATCAAAGAATATAATTTGTCTATTTACAGAGGTTCACTTACCATGTAAATTTAAATCTCGAGGTTTCTGGTTCAAATCACGAGTCGTGACATTAACGTAACATATTGGGTTTTTCTGTCGAGAACTTTCGGAAGGAGCCCGTAGTTTTGAAAGATAGTTTTTACTATTTACGCCCCATTGCACCGGAAATCACCTAAAACTGTTGGCCTTGCTTGGCTCTTTCTGGTCATGTCTGATTGCCGATCCATCGGAATATTGTTAGAGTTAGGGAATAGAGAGAGTACCTGAGAGTCTGCCAAATACTTGAGTACTATAAAATATCCTGTGCTGTTTGGTATTCTCCAATTCAAATAAACAAGTTTAAAAACCTTGTCACGAAATACTGAAATACTAAGAAAGATGACACGTGGGCAAGTAGATTATAAAATTTTGGTCGCGTGGGGACTTAATATTGTGAAATGACGCCAGGTGGACAAGAATCATAAGTATAATAGGAGTGAGATGCTAAAATATGCTTATAGTCAACACAACGAAAGCTATGTTTTTTAAATCTTTATTATATACTAGCTGCTGCTCGTGTGAAAGAGGGGGAGGTGTTAGATACCCTGAGTCCCTGTCAACAGGTATGCAATATCATGATAATCGATCGAGTATATAAGACATGATATCGTAACATACAAACTCACTTTTGCATTTATAATATTAGTAGCGACGTTCTTTTTTCTATTACTCGAATTCCCGTTTTTAGGAATTACTTATATTGTATGTAAGACCTGTTTAGAATTTGTTTCTTTGAATATATTGCTTGTTGAATTACAGTCCTTTACATCGAAGCTATATTATATGACTTTTATAAAATTGTCTCTAAATGTATTACCATTTAAAAATTACTATCTAGTTATTACCTTAAGCGTCTACGCTGCCGACAGTCACAACTAGTCTAAAATAACTTTACGAGTTCGTGTGTTGGGGCGATTCGGTTTCTAATAGAAAAAACGTGGCAATAAGGTTTTTTTTTCAGCATATTTCCGACTGATATAAGGAAATTATTGCGACATTTACGCATGGAACTTACATTTGCATAGAAATCTACTCAAGAGAGTCCTGTTTTATATTTCTTTATTGAGTCAATTATCAACGGGTAATTATTATATAACGTTTTATCGAAGTAATCCACAACTTAAATGTAGGTGATCTTGCTCCTATTTATATTCTATTCATTTGGTAACAGATGGTAAACGATGGTAATCGGTTGTAATTAGCCCTTCTGGGTTACCTCCTACTTATCACACATTCTAACGCCAAACCGGTGTGTATCGGTGTGTACCGGTTTGAAGGCGACTATAATCACAGGCACAAGGGATATAACATCTTAGTTCTCAAAAAAGATTGGTGGCGCATTGGCGATGTGAAGGGTGTTTAATATTTCTTATAGCGCTCATGTTTATTGGAGGTGATGACCACTGAATCAGGTGGCTCATATGCTCGTCCTCCTATCTATTCTATAAAAAACTCTACTTTAGCAATTAAAAATATAAAAAAAATATTACATACAATAAATATTACTGTAAATAAATGGTAAATAATGGTGAAACAATAAACCTTAAGCTATCATTGTTTAAAAATTTCAGATTATTGGAATTATTAATTTTTACGGATATCAAAACTTATGAACATTACATATATATTTCCAGCATAAGTAATATCTGTTCCTAGTTCTACGAATAGTGTGTCGGAAATAAGTTGGCGGCTTGAATTTAATCTACAAAAGTGTAATCGTGTTAAAATCGTAGTTCGTAAAAGTGCCTTTCTTTTAAAGTTAAAGGAAGAGGATCTCATAAACAAGTATCACGACCCGGCCTTGCCCACGTGTTGGCAAGCTTCGTTCCAACTTCTGCCAACTTCATAGGTTGCGGTCTCCGAAATTTCATATAAATTTTTTGCGAACACTACAAAGTTATTACGAAGCGGCTCGTTCATATTATACAACAAACAGATTTCGATATTACTTTCGACATTGTTGTCATGTTTCATTATAATAATTATTATTTTTATTTATAAGATTTTAGACAAACATATATTGGTGATCACTTACAGTTAAACAGAATTGGCTATTGGTCCAATAGGTATTGACCCCGTAAAAAATGTCAACTATTCTTTAAATCACCAATGTGCTGCCAACCATGAAAACAAAGATGGCATATTTTTTTACTGTAACAGCGATCCTTTAAACCGAATCACATAGTTTATGTAATTAATAATAATAATATAAATACGAGCAAGCAATTTTGCGATTCCTTCTTTATATCGTTGTGGCTATCTATATTTAAATTATAAGCGCGAAAGTATATCTGTATGTCTGTTATGCTTTCAAGGCTAAACAACTGATTTAGATTAAATTTGGTATGAATTAATCTTGAAAGTAAGGACATGGCTACTTTTTATACCAAACACCCTTCTTGCCTAACGCGACAACTAGTATCTAATAATTATTATTTTAGAAACAATGTCCACTCCGTTAAATTCACGATGACTAGACAATTTTTACATTGAGTGCTGTTATATTATATATACATTAAGGAACCTTCTTATATCAATTTTAATTGAAATTTGTCTTAAATATTTAACTGGTGTCCTATATGTAAATGTTTGTGAAGACTCTGATTTAAGTTCTACAATATTGTATTTTAAAATGTTTGCAGCTAAAGGGTTTGCTTATCTATAATTTAAAATCCAATTGAAGTTACATAGACTTTTTATTCTTTTTAATCTCAATCTAATAGAGATAGTTCGAACCATTCTCTTAGACCCATTGCAGCATCGCTAGCGGTTATTGGAAGACGGTGCCAAGAAATTGGCCTAAACGCTATCTCGGGACACCTACTGGAATTATTCAGACCGGATTACGTTTTGAAACTGATGCAGTGTTTAAAGATTTGTACGATATATCGGTGGATGAATTATAAACTTTAGCAAAAGATTCAAGACGTGTTCCGAGCTTACACTACGCTGTTTCAATGCTGGTTGGCCACATGTGGCGGAATTTCAGTGAAATTAGATGAGATACATGTTTGCTCACGAAGTTTTCCTTGACCACCGAAGAGATGAATTATAATAAACACATAAAAATTCAGTGGTGCTTGCTTGGAGTTGAACCCGCGATCATTAATAAAGATTCACGCGGTTTAACCGCTGAACCTGAATATTTAATTTCAAAATTATATTTAATACGAATTCGAAAAATTATTGTTCGGAATTTCTAAAAACCAATTTCTTAAACGAATGATAGATTTAACTTTGTAGTTTTGTTAAAAACATTGTTTGGTTCCAATTCCAAATTCGCCGTTTCGAAATTTAAAAATTCTATTTTCAAAATAGTGCATCATTGTCTTTGCAATTCCAAACTTTCCAGATGAATTTCCAGAATGCGAATTTGCAATAAATGAGCGTCCCGGGTGGCTCTTAGCTTAATCTGGATGGAATTATTCATGACGGCCATGGCGGTGGATGACATCGGCGCTCTAATGGCCTCTTCGAGGACTCTTCACGCCTTTTGGCGAATCCATGCCTGAATGCTGGTTTTGTTTGGAGATTCCTAATTTATCTTCATATTAATACTATGTGTGTGATTTAATGTAATCCAATTAAATATTATTCTTTATAAAAATAATTATTCGAATTGTTTTTTGATCAAGTTGTTATAATATTGCACGTTTTGAGATAATAATGAAACTGTAACAGCCTGTGAATGTCCCACTGCTGGGCTAAAGGCCTCCTCTCCCTTTTTGAGGAGAAGGCTTGGAGCTTATTCCACCACGCTGCTCCAATGCGGGTTGGTGGAATACACATGTGGCAGAATTTCAGTGAAATTAGACACATGCACTCTTAACCGATGAAACCGTAAAGCACGAGATGAATTATAATCACAAATTAAGCACATGAAAAGTCAGTGGTACTTGCCCGGGTTTGAACCCACGATCATAGGTTAAGAGTCACGCGTTCTTACTACTGGGCCATCTCGGCTCATAATGAAAGATTGTGAATAATTCTTTCCCGTTGATAGCATATGCATCAGATATTAAAGTTTATCTAAATAATACGTTTTTCTTTAAGGACTGAAACTTATAAAGAGGCAAAAAACTATTTTAGTAATTAATACTTTTTATTAAAATTTATTAAAAGCTTTTTTTCAATGTTACGATATTTTAAATAAAAACATTATAAGCTAATCAATCTATCCGCCTATATGGGCTTATACATATAACCCACTTTCTACTTACATATTTATTTAATGTGTGTGTAGTATAAATGGTGTTTACATAGCTTTTGTCCTTTATTTTTTATAGTTATAATCTCTCTTAGTGTCATCGTTCCATGTCAATGTAATAGTAGATTATAAGTTTCTTTGTTAATCTAGAAGGAAAAACAAACTTGGCTATTTGAATATAACGCTACTTGATTTAACTATTGACTTTCTCCTCAAAAATGGAGAGGAGGCCCAGCAGTGGGATATTCACAGGCTTTTACAGATTTAGGAATACAGAAACTGTTTACATAAATAGCTTATGTATTTAACAATGATAAATAAGTCTTGTTTAATTGGAAATGACATTTCTTAATTGAATTTTATTTTCTTTTAAATTAATTCTTTTCGAATTCCAAACAGCTTCACATATCCTTCACTTATCCACAAAAAATCCCACTCGTTTTTGCCAAATTTAACAGTTTTCTAAATTTTGGACAACTTTGTTTACTTAAGCTGATCCTAATCATACGGACTAAATCACTATTTTTATTTTCTTACACAAAAAAGCAGAACGTACTTGTTTTAATAGTACAAGTATTTAAGTTTTCATTTGAGTTGTTTGGCTAGCAGGGTACACTTTTGACTGGCTAAAATTCTGTTTATAAATAATTGATGAATCCATTTATTTCCGCTAGTTGTGTCTCATAATAAATACATCGTGGAAAACGATAGCGTTAAATATTAAGCTCATTTGACTTGTAGTATAATGATAGTGTTAATTACTTTGACGTCAGATGTAATGCCGGTACATCCTATTCGATAGTGGGGATCGTGCAGTGCTCACTTTGATTAGAGATACCAACCTGGTTACTTCAGTATGCAACTGTCGTTCGGCGTGAAGAATCCAGTACCAATCAATCCCAATGATTACTATAGCTCAGCTCAGACTACTAGTCTTATACATAAAGCCAAATTGTCTAAATTTATAATATTAAGACCTCTATTATATAACGTTTTATATAAAAGCTTCTTATATGAAAAAATGCGAATATAATACAAAATCTGAAACCGTTCCAAATGCTTTGATATCACGTAAGATCCATCCGTCTAGACCCAGTTACCTATTTTGTATGTCAGCAACAGCAGGTGCTTAAATAAAATCCGAATATATGATAAAAATACTTATATATTACGAAAAATAATATATTATAGTGAAATCGTAAATTTAAATATTTATATTTAAATTTAGAATTGGCAATTCTATCTTAATTTGGTCATATAGTAAACCATAAACAATGAAAATCTACATAGACGTGTTCTCCCTTAATGTATTTTTCTATTGTTTTATTTGAAGTTATTTTTTGTTGACTCGCATGTTTTTATTTCGAGGCAGCATCAAAATATAAAAAAATCTCCCTTATTCCATAACCATTTTAATAACAACCTTTTTTCGTCGTCATGCCCAAATCACTCGAAATAATCTTTAAGAATAAATAGCTCGTAAGTATCCCACTGTTGGACAAAAGTCTCCGTCTCTTAAATATAAGTTATAAGCTTATTCCACCATGATGTTCAATTTCGGGTACGTTATACATGCACTTCTTTTCAAACATGAAATTAGCTATAAACACTAATAAGTTATTTGCCTAGTTTTTAACTTTTGTATACCTGTACTACACTGTGCCATCATGTGTCAAAATAATACCGCTGAAATACTTATATCTTAGTAAAATATTCTAAATTTAAATATGTATAAATCTGTATGAAAATGTTCGCAGAATATAAAAGCCATGTGTTTAAATTGGTTGAAATCCTCTCTTCTGTCTATCAGATAAACAAGAGTAAACCATTGCCAGTAAATTAAATTCCGAAATCAAGCTGGATTTAAACCACGATCCGTAAGTTGTAGCTACTCTTACGACATTGTTTCGCTAGACCTCTTAGCTTGAATGCAGACATGAGATAAAAATATCGGACGTTGTTTTGGATAGAACAATGTTTAAATATATTCCAATTATAATCTTATAATCTCGATGATTTTTTGTATAATAACATTATATAAGTTGTACATCATAGTATTAGCTTGTAGAGGTCTTACTAATCAGCAAAAATCTTTTACGATATTAAGGAGAAGGGCTGAAGCTTATTCATGCTTGCTTCACTCGTGTTTCTTCACACACGTGTTTGAATTTCATTCGACACATGCACGTTTCTTTTGCCCACAAATACGAGATGAATTATAAACACAAATGAAGCACTTGAAAAATTAGAGAAGCTTGTTCTTGTTTTTTTTTTTACAAGAACGGTTTTTTTTACTAGGCGATCCCAGTTCTTACCAATAGCAACGTTTTTTACGGTAGTTTTAATCATAAGTTGTGTATGTGTGCGTAATGAAAAAAACTGTACAATGATGTTTGTCATAATCTTACTGATAATATAAATGCAGTTTTTGTCTTTGGGAGCTTGTTACTCGATCGCGCCAGAACTATTCGATAGATTTGAGTGAAACTTTATATGTTTACATGGGAAACTTTTATTTTTAATTAATTGAAGCATATTTTTGAATTTATTACTATAAAACTAACAAATGTTTATGTTAGCTAAACGGCCCTGATATATTAATGGTATACGCTTTAATCTACTTGATGGTAGGGCTTGGTACAAGTCTATCAGTGTAAATATCAGCCACACATCACATATTCTACTGCCAGTAAGTAAGCCAGTATAAGAGACACAAGGGCCATAACATCTAAGTTCACAAGGTTGTTAGTTCATTCGCAATGTAAGGAATGGTTAATATTTTTTACAACGCCAATGTCTATTAGCAGTGATGACCAATCGCAATCAGGTAGCTCATAGTCCGCTAACAAAAAAAAATTTACAAACTGTCTTAATACGATCTCGCCTGATGTCTGCACTAATCGTTATTGGTAGTCGTTGCCAAAATTTCTGCCTAGCTATCTAGGCG
This sequence comes from Nymphalis urticae, assembly GCA_905147175.2. Taxonomy (NCBI): domain Eukaryota; kingdom Metazoa; phylum Arthropoda; class Insecta; order Lepidoptera; family Nymphalidae; genus Nymphalis; species Nymphalis urticae. The sequence goes on from LR989991.1 coordinate 12,003,822, forward strand.
GGCCACTCGCCGCGATTTATAACGAAACTTGTTGGCAAGCCTACCTAAATTCGACCTGCACGTATTACCGTATATCGTGTTTACGTGAAATAAAAAAAACATTTTAAGTGCACGGCGCAGACGATTTGCGAGGCGAGTCGATTTTGGGGATTTATTGGTATATTTACTTTTTTCAGTTATGAATCGTCATTTTAATATTTTACTCATTTTTTTTCTAACAATCACTATAATAAGATTAAAGCCTTACATAATACCAAATAAAAATTAAAAATAGTTACTGTACAAATCCTGACCTGACTGATTTGTGATTATAATTCATCTCGTGCTTTATGGTGAAGGAAAATATCGTGAGGAAACCTGCATGTGTCTAATTTCAGTGAAATTCTGCCAAATGTGTAATGTGTATTCCACCAACCCCCCTTTGGAGCAGCGTGGCGGAATAAGCTCCAAACCTTCTCCTCAAAAAGAGGAGAGGAGGCCTTTAGCCCAGCAGTGGGACATTCACAGGCTGTTACGGAAATTCTGAGCGCGTGGAAAGGTGGCAAGCATGGTAGCAGAATTTCCTCTTACAAATTACTTACTAATTAAGATGTTACACAATGATTTGAAATTCCCATCTCTGATAGGGTTTTGTGTAGGCTCGATTGGGTGGGTTATATCCACTATTATTTATCATCTCTAAACTATTAATATATTATATATTCGTGTTTAAGTTTGAAGGGTGTTAGTACATATTAATGTTGACAGTTGTTCCTTTTCACAATTTAATTGTCTATGGGAGATGGTGACAGTTAGCATCAAGGTAGTGTTGTACATTTCTGATATAAATAAAAAAAAAACATTTGTTAGAAAAGTCTTCGTTCAAAATCGATTTTATGAGAGCGTAAGTAATTTTGTTGTCTTTTGTTTTTCGTATAAAATTTAATTTTATTGTTTAAACGTCAATATTAAAGGAATATATTAAATCGATTCTTATTAAGTAATAATAATTATATTTATTAAATAATTATTCTAACGTCAATAATCGTATCTCGATGACATATTTTGTACAAACATAGAACAATGAAATATAAGCATAAGTAGGGCTTCACGGTCTGCAGGGTAAAGTTAGTGTAGGAAGTATGTGACAGGCGAACAGTCAATAAACTTATATCGGAATTCAACTTAGTCGTGGGCACGTGTCAAAGGAATTTCCAACTGGTGCAGAAGTTTCGGGAAAAAAGTTTGTTACAAGATATAACAGCTTCATTAACTTACTACATTTTGCCCGCGGATACGCTTACATTAATGTTGCTTTGTTGGTCTCCCCTTTCAATATATGGAACCCTTATATATACAAATACTGTTTGTTTTATTTACATGTCAAAACTTGTTAATCGAACATTTATATTTGTATATATACTTGGCATACAGAAGTGATACTGATTTTATAGAAATTGATCTTAATAAAATAACACCAAATAATATAAACTGATGTAAATTACTCACTAAATTACTCTTTAAAATCCAAATAACATAATTGAACACATTCAAGAAATGCCAAATGTCGCCAATATTGAATTAATGACTTTTATTACTCACACAAAATGGCGGCTTGAGATTAGCGCACGTTTTTTTTATTTACAAATATTAAGGTAATATTAATATTAAGGTTGGATCCTTAACTATATTATAAATTTAATCCATTACCATAAACATAACATCCAATGATACATTAACTTATGTTAAAGGAGACAAGGCAATTAAAAAAAAAACAATAATTTAGATTACCTTACGAGCACTCTTAAGCAGCATAATTCTTATAAAAAAAAAAACTGAAAAATTAATTAATATTTTATAACTATTAATTAACTAATAATTATAACAATTGTATATTATATTCATTTGTAATTTGTTTGATGTTAACTCAATACACATAATATATATTAATTAATATTATGATTATATAATATTAACAGCTAAAATTATAAAAAAAAGCTTTATTTTAATAATCTTATAAATGACGCTTTACTAAAAGTTTTTAAGCTATAATATGAAAGTACCACTTGATATATAAACAAAACGTGATACTAAATATACAATGAGTCATTATAAAGAGGTATCTCAAGTCGACCCGAATGAACTCTGTCATTTATTTCTCGTAATTAATTAAATATTGTTATCTGAAGCCCGCCACACGTCCTGCAAGTAATAAAGGCTGGCGCCGTCTCTATTTATGTCTTCTATGCCAATCACCCCTACGTTTATAGGAAGGTCGGTGAGCGTATGCATTCTATAATAAACCCCACAGCCATATTTATATTGACCATTCACCAAGGCTTATATTTAAGACAATCAATTGACAATAATATAATTATATATAAAAAAAATTATTTACATAAGTTGTAACAAATCTACTAGATTCATACTTATTTTACTTTTAGGGACAAATTTTTTTGTTACCTTGAATCACCCTTGAGGCTTATTTTGTAAGAATTTACCTCTTTACTCACCTATGTAATGTTACAACCGACTTATGATGATATACTATTATGATGCATGTATTCTTGAAATATTATAATTATAATGGTCAATGTTGCATATCCTTTTCTGGCATTTCATAACCGTTTTCTGCGGCGAGTTTCGAGATTGTTCTTACAGAACAGTTTTAACAGTCTTACAGTTAAAACTGGTGGACTGGTGGTAGGGCTTTGTGCAAGCTCGTCTGGGTAGGTACCACCCACTCATCAGATATTCTACCGCAAAACAGCAGATAGAATACCAAGTGTATTGCTGTGTTCCGGTTTGAAGGGTGAGTGAGCCAGTGTAATTACAGGCACAAGGGACATAAAATCTTAGGTCCCAAGGTTGGTGGCGAATTGGCGATGTAAGCGATGGCTAACATTTCGTACAGTGCCAATGTCTAAGGGCGTTTGGTGACCACTTACCATCAGGTGGCCCATATGCTCGTTCGCCTTCCTATTCTATAAAAAAAAGAAAGTTAACAGTCTTACCGTTTCTGTTATCATCGACAAAGATATCAAAAGATATATCAAAAGATATAATATACACAAAAAAAAAGGTTTTTAGGCGACTAATAAAATGATATATTACTATAGAATATCGTATTTATAAAATATTTAAAGAATATTTTAATGTTATAAGCTTACCTTGTGGTAGAGCTTTGTTAGATATCCATCGGGGTGGGTTCAACCCACTTTTCAACCTTTCTACCATCAAACATCTGTATTGCTATGTTCCGGTTTGAAGGATGAGTTAGTGTTATTACATTTACAAGGTTTATAAAAGATTAAATAGTTGGCAGTGTATTGATGGTAGAATACACTTGATTTGACATTCGAAAGAAAAATCATCGTTGTTTAATTATTAATACTCACTCACTAAAATTTTTTATAAGTGAGGCGTTATATCCATCATAATATTTATTTACTTACTTATTTCAACCCAAGCCTTACGCAAATCAAATAAACAAACGTAAACGAATATTAGTAATAATTATTAATATAATAATATAATTTAGTAATAATTTTAGTAATGAAGCTCATAAAATGAAACTCTAGCGTGTAGCGTTTTAATCACATAGTCCAAATCACGATCAGTGAAATCAAAGTGAAGTTAGATATTCAACTATTAATCCCTTTAACTTGTATAGACGCGTTTGCACAGTTAAGCGCATGCGTTTATGAGCAAAACAGTAGTCGAAGCCAAAAGCTTAGCTAGTGTAATCTTTGATTACTAACAGATTTAAACTTCACAGTTTTAGCTTTGTTTGGGCTTAAGTTATTCGTAAGTGTCGCTGTTGCCACATTTCTCTGAAATGTAGGTAATTTATTTTATTTTCTTTTTGTTAATTTGTATGATTTCTACTAAATATATTTACAATAAAATGTATTTTCTAAGAAGTAGTAAAGACCACAAAATAATTAATATAATTAATATAAAGCTTTGCATTAGGTAGTATTAACGAGAATAGGTTTCAACTTCAAGGTCGCATTGTTTAATGGAAGGGATAAATTACTTAATATTAGCAGTATACTCCAGTTATATAATACCATTATGTAAGTATTAATATCATACGTCCATAAATATGATATTAATTTTACTTATGGCATTTTTTTAATAAGGGGGTGAGCTTATGAACCGCCTGATAAGTGGTCACCTTGGCATAAAAAGATTCTCAATACAGATCACCGTTAATGCGTTGCTAACCCTCGTATTGCTTGGCAAACCAGAACACAACAGTACATATATTCGTTGAAATGTAAGTCAGTAAAATAATATTAATGATTGCGTGTTACATACATTTGACGAACTGGTTGTTGTGGTTGGTAGATACTTGCCTTTCACGCCGAAGGTTGGGGGTTCGATTCCCACCCAGTACAGACATTTGTGTGCATGAACATGTCCGTTTGTTCTGAGTCTGGGTGTACTTATCTATATAAGTATGTATTTACAAAAAAAAAAGTTGAAAAGTTGTATATCAGTTGTCTGATTTCCATAGCACAAGCTCTGCTTAATTTGACATCAGATGGCGGTGTGTGAATAATGTCCCAGGATATTATTATTATTATTATTATAAAATAATAATTCTGTAAATGCAAGACGATTTAAAAAAGGTGGCAGGCACGGGATGGATGCGGACTGCCCAAGATCGGGATGGTTGGCGTTCTATGGAGGCTTTCATCCAGCAGTGGACGGCAAAAGGCTGAAAAAATAATAATATGCAAACTCAAGACTCTCAGCAGAAAATGGTCGTGACAGAAAATGATATTCGTCATTGACTATAATAATTATAACATAAGTTTGTTGTCGGTTGTCAACAATTCATAGGTGAGTAATAGCGAGGTCTTACAGAATTGCACTACTTGAATATTATTAATACTTACTACATTTATAGTCTCAGCTACTTATTTAAAAAAGTCAATTGGATTTTTTTTAGTCTATTTCTTCATGTAATATGTGTAATTCATGTAAATTTGTGGATATATACGAAAAAAATACAATTTTAATTTGAAAATTTACCTACCTAGCTATCTTGTTAAAGATACGCTCATATTTTCATCTATCGTGAAGATTGGTCGAGGGAATATTCAATTTTGATCCGTGCTCTATCTTTTCTATTCGCCAAGTTCGATGACAGTATCCAATACATCGGATGAAGCTCTCACTACTTGTTCCAATTTTAAAATATAAGCTGTCCAAATATAGTGTCTTCGTACCTACATCATTTAACTATAGGTAATTATAAAATATAATAAAATAATTCTTTATTTGTAAAAACACTAGAAAAACAATAAAATAAATATAACCATAAGTTATATAATCATTAACCTAATGCTTGTTTTATAATTAATAATACTTTCTTCTCTATTTTTTTAAGTGTGCACTAAATTGATGAAAGTATATAAAATTAATACAAAGGCTTAAGGGTCACCAATGAAGCCGTTGGTTTGATCCTAGCAATCTTAGTTAAGGTCACCCATCTCTTAATTCAAATTTTACGATCAATTGAAGTGTAAATTATCATCATCACAAGCCGTGAGTGGGCCTTAGTATGGTCGAGTAGATTTCTCCGTGTCTTTTTTGTTTCCCTCAAGTTAAAGAAATGAAGTCTTCCCTTTAGATATTCCTCCACTTTGAAATATTAATTGTATTTCTCAATTACCTAGTTCCTATTTCTTCGTCTTAAAAATACTCTAAAAAATAACCTAACCCTAACTTCTAATATAAACATAGCTTCCATTTAAGGTCACAAAATTTTCATATAATAATAATAAAATGCACAGCGAAATAAGTAGAATATATAATTGAAAAAACATTTAATATGCCGTACCTGTTACACGATATCGCTCTGCAGAGCACCGTACCAACTCAACTGTACCTAATTCTTTTATCGTTTCTCGTCTATACTTGAAGCTCAACTCTTTTGCAAAACAACAAACTTGTGTAAAACTTCCCCGGGTGGCTTATGGCTCATTTGGCACACGATGAGTTTTCAAGACTATTTAAATTTAAAACATTTCTATCTATATATCGTGTGTACGTACGTTTTTACTTCATTTGTTCGAAGACTGCTTAAAGTAAAATTTTGCTATGTAACTTTTTACATTTCTTTTCAAATTATTCTTATTGATTTCCTTTGGTTTAATTTTAAAGGATTCTGTTGAAAGTTTTCATTTCAAATGAGAGAACTGTTATAAAGGAATTTTAAATAAGTAGCTTTGTGGATCAAATTATTACTATTTCTTATACTGCTAATGAGAAGGTGCTGTCACGTGGACTATTAACTCCTCCCAGTCAGCAATATTTTTTTTGACATCTTCAACAATCTTCAACATATTTATAGGGCCCATGTATACAAAATTGTAATTAATTATACACCTAAACTTTTTTCATGAGTCACTCCGTCCATTAGTGAAAACCGTATGAAAATCCGTTCGGTAATCATTGTATTTTTAGTTAAGACAAAAAGACGCACGCAATTGGGAACTCGGTTGTTTAATGTGTAATGAAATATTTGTTTAATCATTTTTGAAATACCTGTGTCCTAAATAAATCCGTTCTTTTTCTCTATGTTTAAAATGATGCAAGTATTTAAAATAAAGTAACTAAATTATAATTAGTCTGATCAGAACGTCATGCTGGTATTCATTACAAATTCCATGTCATCACATGGACTTAAAATTTAAATCAAATAACAGTGAAATAGGGAATGCAGTGACGTGTAATTTCCAGATAAATCTCACGAACTTGCTTGACTGCCAGTCGGTCTGGCCTCATAATTAATCCACACTTCATGATTACGTCACGCCAGTTGATTTGTGGCCGCCTTCGCCTTTCCACTGCGCCTAGTTAGCAAGAACGCTTTGTTGTGCGTCGTGGTTCCAATTACTGATTACATCCAATGATATGGAAGTTTGTAGATGACAAGTTGAATAAAAAAAGTAAATAATCTTGCACTGTATCGCTAAGTTTTGTTTCAAATATCGAATTGTTCCTTGTATATTATTAATCTTACAAGCTTGATATTGTTTAACAAAACAGTTGATATTTGGAATTCTTTGCCTAGATAGTGTTATGATGTCGTATAAGTAATATTTGTTAGTCTGCTACGAATAATTTTAAAATTAAGAAGGTAAAACATAGTTTTAGTTCTGTTTCGTTTCAACTTCAGCTGTGGGGCTAGTTAGCAGGACTTCTAATGTTGACATACTCTGACAATGAAAAATCAATGAGGTCATTTAATGTTATTTGATTACACCTTCCAGCTTTGCCTGCGTATAACTTAAATTAATCACTAAGAGCAGACATATAATATTTCAGTATATATAACATTTTTAGTTTTATTTTCGTGGGTTATTAGTATTTATTGGGTTGTCGGATCTAGATATGGCAACATACAATTGGCCATGAGAAAAACAGCATTTCCTTATTTCGATATAATTGAATGTCTTTCCCTGTGCTTAATTGATTGTGTTGCAAACGATACCTTTACAGGAAATTTTGTCCTTTTATAACTAAAAGGTAAATCTGTTCTTTTTTTAAAAATAAGTAGTTGTTATCAACGAACCGCATTCTTGCCATCATTCCACGTGGTTACCATTTGTACAGTAACTATTTTTAATTCTCATTTGTATATATGTAAGGTTTTACTTCACTTGTCAAACTAACCAACTAAGGATCAATTTAACAAGACCATGAAAAACATATATATGTGGCAGCGAAACGAAATACCTACCTAACCTATAAACTTTAACTTACAAAGTTATTTACAAACCGAAAACAAATACTTATGTATGTATGAGTATTATCAAACGTAAGTTGTTTGAACTATCTGTTGAAATATGTCTATGTATGATCTATAAAAAGTACTAAAAACTGTCTATGGTCTTATCTCGATATCTTTCATAAGAATTAATGCCATGTTTATAGAAACGACTTTGCAAATTGCATTATTTTAGAACAAATTTAATTACAAAAGGTTATAGTCAGTCAACCTTAAAATATAGACATATATATCTACGCGTGGCGCGTTAACCGACGCGTGCCAGCATAACCTGAACCCTATTTAATATTATTGATCGTATAGATCTGAGATCAACTTATATTGGAACTAAATCTCTGAAAATTTTCATTTTGTAACTTTGTTTTGTTCCTATAAATTGTCAATCATCACCATTTTACATACTATCATAGCTATATTTATAGGAACTATATATTACATATATAAGGTATATATACATTGATAGAATACATATATACGGTAAATATTTATAGGTAAAATGCTCGACGTCATTATTTAAATTGACATAACTTCATTATTTATAAACCGATAGAAATAAAAAAATACACTAAATTTGAAGTGAATACATTAGTGAAAACTAGTTCATTATAGTTCATTCAACTAGTAACATTAGTTTCTAAGATTACCGTGCACAAACGCACAGACAAACTGACAAAAATTCTAACAATCATTGTTTTGGGTTCTATTGCGTTGATAAAGATCCCCGATAATACTTTTACTCGAATATCTTCCATGTACAGATAGCAATCAACTACGATATTATTATATGTATAGATTATCATCATCGTAACAGCCTGTGAATGTCCCACTGCTGGGCTTTTTGAGGAGAAGGTTTGGAGCTTATTCCACCACGCTGCTTGCCTGATGCCATGATTATTGCCTGCGGGTTGGTGGAATACACAGTGGCAGAATTTCAGTGAAATTAGACACATGCAGGTTTCCTCACGATGTTTTCCTTCACCGTAAAGCACGAGATGAATATTATCTCAAATTAAGCACATGAAACTTCAGTGGTGCTTGCTCGGGTTTGAACCTACGATCATCGGCTAAGATTCACGCGTTTTTACCACTGGGCCATATCGGCTTATCATCATCATCAACAGCCAATCATTGTCCACTGCTGAACATAGGTCTCTCCCAAGGTGCGCCAAAGCTCCCAAAGTAAAGATTATGATTAAGCGCATTTCATATCATCTACGAATCTGATTTGAAAAGAGCCGATAAGATCAAGAACAGGTATTAAAATGGGCCGATGATCGAAGTTTTAAAATTCTCATGTGTTTCATTTCTGTTTATAAATCATCTTACACTTAGCGATGAATGAAAATATCGTGAGATATGCTGTCACATATTTTTTTCGTACAGTTTTGTTGATTGACAAGAACGAGATAAAAGATTACTGAACGTTACATTTTAGTTAAAAAATTAAATAAAAATGTACCTCGTACAAAATAAATGTAATCAGTATCATTCAGAACGTTCTGTTACAATTCCAACGCTTAATACCATCTGAATAATTCATCTCGCATTTCCAAAAGATAACTTCCCAATCAAGAGTCGATCGTTGTTCGGGATATTAACCTCGTTATGGCTTTAGTTCATCCTGACCTTTGGATTGTTTGAAAAAGTATTGTGTAGAGAACAGTGACCTTGAACAAATCATAATTACATTCCAGATGACATTAGGTCGAGACAAATGTCTAGTTTCGTTAAAGTGTCATGCTAAGATGTAAATAAAAAATTATAAAACATGCAACATATTTTTTTTCTTATTGTTTATTTTAGTTAAAGTGAGTCATCATCATTCATCTATTAGTCACAGGTTGGATTACTAAACATAGGATTGCCACTTCAGCTGGTCCAAATAGCCCTGAGGCAACCTCTGCTTTTTTTTCGTCAGGGTCTCCATTCGATGACTTTTTGTCGTCATTGGTTATTATGCTTAAACAACGTGGCCTAACATTTGACACGTTAACCTCAACTACACTGTAAGCTGTTATGACTTGATTTTTTGGTAAATATATGTATATTTTTAGTTTAATATCACTTTGGTTTTTTTTACAAACATTACAATAATAGTGGTTATGATAAATATAATGATTTGTAAACATTAAGTTTAATGTTAGTTAAAAAAAATGTACACTAAAAGCCTTGAAAATATAACACCAAAAAATACTTACTTAAGTAATACTTTGTTTTACCAAGTTCGTAAGGTTACTGATTTTATTATTATTAGGAGTGAATTTGACAAAGGTATATAGATTAGAATACAATCTCCAGATAGCATTTGGCCATTATAACTAAATATACAGTAAGTTCTAGATGAAAATTGAACCGCATCGCTAAGCTTTGCAAATACTTGAATTGTTTGATATAAGTAAAGAATACATTTTAGGAAAACGTAAGACATATAAGGTTTTTATTCATTTCAAAAAGAAAAGATCTCGACACATAAACGGAGTGTCTCTTATAAATTTATGACTAGCACAAAAAAAATCGATAAAAATATTCTTTCATTTAAAGAACTACAAATTTTTTTTTTATAGAATTGATAAGTGGACGAGCGTATGGGTCACCTGATGGTATGGCACTAACCATAGACATTGGTATTGTAAGAAATGTTTAAATGTAACTCTAAATTGCAATTAATTAAGACACTATATTTCAAATCTTCTCAAAAGGAGGTCTAACTTGCTAAAGTTATTGTTACAATTACAAACTGTTAATATTTAATTCAGATATTTATTACAATTTAAAATTTATATTGACAAGGGACATAGCGTCTTGGTTTCCAGGGTTATTGGCGCATAGACGATGTAAGGGACTGTTAAACTATGTTTATAGGGACGGGTTATGTATGATCGAGTAGTCACATTGCCGATTTGAAATAAAATAAAGTTATATAATTGTCTTCCATTAACAATTATCATGTTTAATAGTCAGAGAAATTCATTGATCATACTATGTTGGAGCTATATGAATATAGTTGGAGAATATACCACGCGTGATGCTTATCGTGAGTCAATATATTAACAACTTTAATTCTAAGTCTTAATGTCTGTGCATTCTGTGCAGCGGACCCTGGCAGTACTAGGCCGGGAAAACGCTAGGAAGAAGAAGAATGTCTGTGCATAGTTTCAACAAATAAAAAAAAAGAAATTTTTTTTTAGAACAATAAAGACTTCTGCTCGTAATTATTAAATTATGGAAATTAAAAGTTGTTTCCAATGGTAAATATCTAAAATAAAGTAACTATTATAAAAATACATTTTTGGCATTTGTAGTAAGTCTTCATTAATTAATCTTCATTCAACAGAAATGATAATTCAAATGGACGTACTTGGATACGATTGGACGATATGATTATCAAAAGAATGACATATCGTTTTACCAAAAAATTTGTAATTTGATACCACGCGGTTCATCAGAGGGAGAACAATTCTTTATAAAATCGGATGGTTAAAAAAACAACAAATCACTCGAAGGGATTTAATGATCGTTTTGGGTACAAGTAGAACATTCTGTTACGGGGTAAATCCTATCAATTACGGAACAGCTCGATAAATCGTGGCTTTGTGTGGAAACAAACCACTGCCTCCATCGTTAGTTGGTCAGCCGTGATCTATAGTTGGGGTGACATGATGCTCTTCAGATGTGAGACATAAAAACTAAACTAACGCATAAAAAAACGCAGAAGTTTTCTAACCGATGATAGACACTAGAAATTTTTAATAAATTCAGCAGTAACATTTTTTTTAATAATTTGCTCGTACAGTATTTAGAGTTTCCAAGGGCAACTAACACGGGAAATGCGTTACAAACACTCTCAATGTAATTGATGAATAGTACGTTTTTTTTGTTGTTACAGTTAATAATTACATATGTATATTGAAATATAAACTATATTGTACAAAAGCCAATCGTAAACTGAAAAGTAATTCATGTATACGAATTTATATGTGACTTTTGATACATGAATCGATTCTATTTTGCGTTGGGTTGTAGTACAACTCCAAGATTGCCTCATCTTAATTTCATTTGTACTGGATGCGTATACTTCGACAAATTTTAGAAGTAAATTATATGTATATATTTTTAAATAATAAATAATCTTGAACACGATATATTTTAGTGAATATTTCTTCAAATCATGGTCACTGTAGTAACTGATATCTCCCAGTATTGTCCATCTGTCTGAATGGTCGTTATCGGTATCGAGTTTGGCTTGTTTTGGATTTACCTCGTCGAATATTATTCATATATTTCTTATGTGATTCATTTTACCAAAATCAATTTTATGAATGTACCATTTTAAATATTTGATTTGTAGCTTTCAAATTATATAATTTCAAAGGATTGACGTATAGATATATATCACCGCCTCACTATACGATAGTGAGGCGGTGTACGTAGCAGGAGTAACCGCTTTCAGCGCTGATCACAGCGGATTTTCTACTTCAATCACTCTAGTGATTTTTTGTTTAGTTATTAATATTTACACTGTATTTGTACACTATTTTTATTCGAAATGTTATCTACCCAGCATTATCATCTTATATAGCTTATAAAATATATTTCAAATGGGATTGTTCTAAGTCTTACCAAAGGTATTATTATTATTCTTTTTATGCAGGATACTAACTAAAAGAAGACGGTTGATCGGTTAATCAAATAAAGAGCTATCCTACTAAGCTCCCTATCTCTTTATTCAAGTGCACTTGTGTCCTGGCAGTATCATGGTATTTAACCTAGTCATAGAGTTCATTGAGCTTCATGATATCAACGTTGGTACCGAATTTCGTCTTTTATAGATATAATAATTTTTCAAGGCAGCTATGACGTGTAGTAATTACTCTTTTTCGCGTCAATATAAGCAATAATAATAGCTTATTGCAAATTTTATATACATTATAGATAATGTCCTCCAGACCGATTTCGGCCACGGCGGCCAATCTCAAGAGATATTAGCCAACTACGCAGGAGATATTATAGTGCACAAGTGTGTGCGCAAACACAGGTGCACTCTCTATTCCTTAACTCTTATAATCCGATGGGACGGCAATCCGACACGACCGGAAAGAGTTCAGGCGCAGGACCAACGGCTTTACGTGCTTTCCGAGGCACGGGAGTGAACACACTTCCAACTTCCAGACTCCGGGCTGTTACTGAGAATTTTCTGAAAGAAAAACCCAATAACGTTTTATTGGCCCGACCTGGGAATTGAACCCAGGACCTCCGAGTCTGCGGCCTTATATCAAGCCACTAGACCAACGAGGTAGTTAGGTTAGGTTAGGATATTATCATATTACGATATCACATTATCTATAATGTGATATCGTAATATGATAATATCGAAATTTGTTTAATTTAAGTAGGCTCTTACAAGCAATTTTACAATATAAATTAAATATAAAATGTAAATGTTCGGAATGTAGATTCCACCAAGAAGACGCGTGAGTTAGTTACATAAATATTATATATTATCGTTTTTTTACATAAGCTTTTAATTTACTTATTATTGTAATTATTAACTGCTGGTACTGTAATGCTACCTATTCTTTTAAGAAAAAGGCTTGAAGCTAGTTCCACCACGCTGCGGCAATGCGGGTTAGTGGATACACATGACTTTAAAAACAAATTAAGCACATGCAAAAATTCAGTAGTGGACGACTTGAACCCGCAATCATCAGTTAAGACTCACATTTCTATCCACTCATAAAAGTATACTTATATAGAATCAAATAGCTTGAAAAACATTTTTTATTAAATGTTTATCTTAAGTGTATCAATTTATACTAAATGGCTACGCTTAACATTAACGTGGCTAACATCGTTATGATGGGTTATCATCACAAAACTCGTCCCAAGAGAAATTCATAAATTGTTTGCGATCATAAAGATTCCCATAGTAATATATCGGATTCCTTTCTCTTTGTGAGAATACGCCGTTAATGAAAAATACGGACGCCTTGGAATTCCTCATCGATCCACGTTGACGCATCTTCGACGTTACGTGACTTGAAGGATGCTGTGACACTGTCGTGTAATCATGCGTTTAAATTTAGAATTACATTTGAGATGTATTGGTGACTTTAACTTAATATTTATGCTTTATTGTACATTATATAGGCTAAAAATAAGTCCAAAAAAAAGATAAACAAAAATGCATTGTCAAATGCAAGTCATTCTTATCGCTTGTCAGCAATCTATTCCAGACGATTCTTACTTATATGATAAATGCGTTATTTTGTTTATTTATTTGTTATTTTGTTTGTTACGCTTAAACATCTTAACTACTGATGAATGATGAATGAATGAATGATGATGAACTACTTACATGGAGGTGAACCAAAAACTAGTTGCTCATAACGAAACCACAGATGCATTGCGTTACAGCAAGGCCCTGATTCAGGTAAAGTCATGATCCAGTTGGGATTGAAATACGGTCTTCTAAGATCCAGCTGTGGAATGTTTACACACTGCTACTTTAGGTTATTCTTATTTCTGACAATAAAGAAGATAAAACCGTTCCTAATTGTATACAACGACCACTCGATCACAATATTTCTTACAGCACCGAAGTCATGGGTGGTGGTGATCCCTTTTAATCAGGTTGCCCACTTGCCTATCCGACAATTTTTCGTAGTTTTGTATGATATCGTGAAACTGTAATGCTGAATAAATTAGTCGTCAACTTAAGTGTGTGCTTAACTTTTGTTATTTATTTTACTGTTTTCTTCTAAATGGTTCCTTTTCATATTGTAATACAATATTTTTAAATTTATGTAAATATTTACACATCGGTGTGAAATACGCCTTACTTAAGCTTAATATGCCGCTAGCGTCGTGGAATATTGGAACAATTTATGTGAGGACCTTTGTAATTTAGAAGAGCTCTCAAATTGAAGGTATGGAGGTTGACACCTCGGCCTCGTTGACTGAATTTAGATGACGGCTTTCCCCGAGAGGCTTCCGAGGAATCTATCGCCATTGCTGATGAGAGGTAGAAATGAAAAATATGAAAAGTGATTAAAGGTTACGAAAAACAGTTACGACATTTTAAGCATTTTCAAATTTAAATATATACATTTTTGAATAATCAGCATTTGTTCTTATGACTTAATTGCTTGTAAACTATAAAACGATACGACTTGCGATAAAATATTTTCCATGTTCAAATGCTTATCAATTATCATGGCGATTAGTTTAACGGTGAAGAACTTGAAGTATTGACGCGCCATATAGTGAGTTACAACAATGTAGACAGTCTAAATAATCTTAATAAAATACATATACATACAAATACGCGCCAGCTTGGTAATCTTTCAAACAACGTAAGAGTCTATTGATGCACTTAAAACAATTAATCTTTGTGATATTTAACCACGCGATGAATGTGAGACATGCTCTGACGAAACTTCATCGTAAATTTATTGATTATTATGTGACTCAAACTACTATGTTGTCTTAGTGACTTCGTGCTGGTCCAATTTGATCCCATGATTTTTTTAACCATTGGTCCACCGATCTATTCGCCTATACTGTGGTAGTCATACAACTGCGTATTTTTTCATGTTTTTATTTAAACTTCTCATGATAATATTTTAAAAGTACATAAAACGTTTGAAATTAAAATGATAATGGTGACTATTAAGCTAAAATACAGGTGACGTTTTTTTTTCCTCTTTTTTAAATATAAAATATTTACTTTGAGTTATCCCTAAAAGATAATTATCATTACTGACTAATCTGTAAATCTTTTAAAGAGCTAACAAACTATCATAAATAGTTTTTGTATATTTTATTGCTTAGATAGCATTGCTTCTAAAGTGCACAGACTGACAATATTTTTTTCCGACTATGTCAGCATATTAATCTATAGATCATAAAATATGCAAAATATTAACATACTACCCTATTCTACTAGAGTACCCTATGTCCATTCTGAAAATATAAACTATAATAATGGAAGTTTCAGGAGAACAGGATTACTAGTTTTTGCATGAAACTGGAAATAATATATTATAATATATATAGTCTATTTCCGGTTAAAATTATTTTCAGACCATAAAATAGACTTACAATTATATAAATAAAATTAAAATGAAAAGGTTAGGTAAGACTCCCTTGAGCCTCTAAGTAATCCTCCTCCTCTAAGTAGCTTCTAGTGTAAATACTGGCTCACTTAATATCGAAACCGACATGGCAATACAAAATATTTCTGCCAAGCGGTTGAATAGCTAATAAATGGGTGGTACCATCCCAGCTGACTTGCACAAAGCCCTACCATCAATATGAGAAAAAGACCACTTGACAACCATGAATAATATTTCGCTTAAGACGTTGTTATAAATTCCTTTGACGGATTCAAATTGAAGATATTTTTCTTTATTATTTCAATTGTAAGTTTATTTTTCCTTATTACAGCAACAATAAATACATTTAAGACAAAGGTCTCAGATATTTCAGACGACTCGCTTTTACAACTGCATTCAATCATTTCGAGTCCAATTTCGTTTTTAGTAGAATGTAAAATTGCAAGCTGAGGCGGTTTTATGTTCAAATGTAAAATAAATTTAATAAAATATAATGTTAAAAATACTCTACATGGTCCTTCGGGCCGGATATATAAATCATGCGTTATAAATTAAAATCCTATTTGCCTGAAAAAATGATCCGCTAAGCTTCTTTTCGGTTCTAGCAAAACAACCAGCGTTAACGAACTGGTGGTACTGTTATTTCACTGGAATTATTTACGAGTGACTGCATATATATAAAAATGCGTAGTTTCAAGATAAAAATATGCATTGCCTGGTTTAAATCACGCATATAAATAGTCTATTATCTTTAATTTGTCTTAAAAACCAAAAGCCAATACATTAGTTAGGTTTGTTAAATTAATTTAATATAAAGGCCGACACGACACGCACACACACACAGAAAAATTTGTAATGTAACCGACACACTTGCGTTTTATATCCAATAGTTATATCCAACATTTAGTTAAAATTATTGAGAACATCTTAAAATATTTCGCTTTTGAATTGCGCCATGTAAGAAGCAAGCGTTCTTGTCTCCCCGAGGACTTCTATCACAGGCTACCGGGCGGCTTAATCTAACGAATGTTACACTAACACAACTTCAGAAATGGGATTCGATTCCCGATTTAACTAAGTGCTTTTATAGAAAATGATTCTCGTTTTCGACGAAATTGATAAGCTATGTAGCACTAAGCGGATCAATATAATGCTATTAAATTTATCCAGCTGTTGTCAGCTGTTGCAAATACTATAATATTCCCTGTTTATAATATATTGATTTGAATTTTAATAGCTCTTGGAACCAATGCACTTCTTACTAAGTATGTGAGTCAATAGCACAATATAATACGCCTAGCGATGTCTTGATGACTCAATATTGACTCCTTGGATTATTTTTCTACATGTTTCCAATGAATAGAAATTCCTGTTTTTTTTTGCATTAAGAGTCAAAGCAATTTGTACTTAGAATGCTTATATTTGAAGTCCAATTTCGTATTCAATGTTGAAGCATAAACACCTACTTTTCATATAAAAATATTATTTAAAATATATTTTGCAAATAACATTTTGAAATATACGTAGTTAGCTAAGTCAATCTCATTGCAAATAATAGTATTAACAGCTTACTATTTCCTAAGGAAGCTGACTGTTACATAAAGAATAAAAGTTTGTTAGCTTAAGTATTAAACGGCGTAGAGAATCATAGATATTAAACAGATTTACATAATTGTCAGTATCAGCAGAAAAAATAAAGTCAAACTGTTAGTGAGAGTAAGAAATAGCTTGCATTTCAGAATGTTGTTGTTTGATTTTTTGAATATACATATCCAAAAAAAGTCTACCACATACAGGTTTCTTTAAGGTTTAACCCTTCAACGTTGGAAACGAGTTATAATATAAACGCAAATTAACCTATATTTCTTGTTTGGAATTGAACATACGATGTTCGGTTATAATCCACGTTTCATATCCACTGGACCATCTGAACTCTGGTAGATATACGAACACGTATGTAAATTCATATCAAGATCATGATCTCACGTGACTTCCATTATCCGTATAAGAAAATATAACGTGAAAAATGACTTTATATAATGGTCGTTACGACCATTGTTTATAGCCATTCAGCTTTAACCCTCGTCATGCTGACAATGAAGATAACGTCAAATCAAATGTTATCAATGAATTGTGGGGCCTCTGAGACTGGGTTGTGACAGAAGAACCCAATTGGATGACCCCATGTAAGTTATTTTTCATACGCACTAGGTTCAATATAGTATTAGATTATCGCACAAGAAAAATTAAGAGTTAATTTAAAGTAGGAGTTACACAAGCCAAGCGATTTATTCGCTTGTACTGTAATACGACTACCACAAGCCTAACACTTTTTTATTTTTCATGTGTTTATTCATTCATAAGTATTCATTATCATTAAGTATTATAAACATGCTCAACGTTGAATCTAATAATAGTCATACATTATATACTAATTAATTAAAAGCAAGCAATCAAACCATTCATTTATAGCGATCTTGAGCATATTTACAATCTCTAGTGATTGAGTTATGATTCTAATCGCTCGCATATATTCACTCTGAAAAGTACTTGAGAATTTTTATAACTATAGCCTATTACGATCAAAGAAGTAAAGATAAAAAGGGGTTAGATTATATTTACATATTCCTTGCGTTATATTATGGGCTACCAACAGTTCTTCGATTCATGTATTATTTATACCATCCATTAAAACTTATATCGACTCTAATTCTCTTCTTCATATCCAAATTGATTAACCTAATAAGTCATCATAGTACAAACAATTGACGTTATGAATGCCAGTGTATTTGGAAATTTGGAACTTAAATTATAGTGTTGTTGGTGTATATAAATACATTGGTAGACATAAATACACAAAGTAACGTCTCGTTTAAGTTTCACACAAGTAAGGGACGTGAGTGAATCTAGTAATGACCCCATCGTTCACAACTGCAACTTGGCAGAACAACTAAGCGAGGAACTTACAAGTTGTGAGATCTATCCCGCTTGCCAACTCACTAACTGGGCGTGTGATGCTAATTGCAACATTGTTTTTGAGTTATCATTTGATTTGTCGTACTTGGTAATACGTTTATAATGTCATTTGTGTAAAGTATCCTTAATGATCGACAATGGAATTGTGATCGAAGCGTTTTTAATTTTATTTATGATGATCATAGAGGCGGCTGTTTCAAGCCAACAACGGAGCGAGATGGAACAACCTTCATAGTTTTTCTGTTAATGCTAAGAAAGACTGCTCAAAAGTGGATTGTTTGAAGTGTGCAGTTATAATACATTAAACGTTGTTAATAAAAAATTTTTTTACCATAATATATACATTAATATTGATCTATTAATTCGTTATTATTTTTAATTTACATTATATTTCCTGTCTAGTTTGCATTTTTCAAACTCTAAATAATTATGGGTATGATAGAAAACATATGACAATATTGCGTGAATGTATTTTAATATGTGTCTATAAGTTTAATGTGGTAATATTAAGATTTGGATTTCAGTTTGTGTAAAAGATATAAAATATAGAAAAAAAACCCTGACATAGATTGTTTGTTATGTTTTTGTTAAGATAAAAACTCAAACTTCTACAGCACTCCAACAAGATTGTAGCAGTTTATGTATGAGCGGTATGTTACATAAACACTGAATACGAGGCAGAATAATTAGAATTTTGAAAATCATGTCTACGGTATATATCCAATTATCAATACACGAAACCACAATCAAAATTATATTCTCTATGATCATAGTACTTTGTGCATTATTATTGAGTTTTCGTAAAAAAGTTTCCGAGCTCATTAAAAAGTATTGCTGAAAAATAATTAAAAACTAAAGTATCATTCCAAAGTTCCGCAAGATCGGTATTGGCCGAACTCATTCCAACATTAATAATTCAGACTCCGTACCTTCGACAAATAGCAGCTCTGAATATTCATAACGGGTTTATTTTTTCCACCAGCTAATTACAAGACTTGGACGTTTTCCATTTTTCTCTACAAACCTTTGATTGGGTATTGGGAATATGGATAGCGGATTTAATTAAGTTTGGTTGACGTTGGACCGTTGAATAAAATTGCCTTTAACGTTTCAATTCTTGTGAACGCTGAAAATTTTTACTGGTTCGCGGTTCGGTTGGTTTATCATGTTAGATATATATATGTACCTACATGTAATGCAAGCCGGTAGACGTAAACATATCTAGGTTAAGCTACTGGTATAAATCTGTCACTTGGTTAAAGATCATATGATTGAAGATTTTTTATTATATTGACACGTTTGTGGAATTTTCGCACACAAGTCAAAATCACCAGTGTTTTATTTAGCTTTTTAACAATTTGTACTTGTTCATGTATTGTGCATATTTCGAATTTCTATGTGACATTTGTTATCATCTAAGTGTTTTGAATTCCGCCCAAATCACCTACGTTCTGAGTTTTAATACTCTTACTAATTGTTTTTTGCTGATTTATGATAATTGTAAGATATATATCAATATGAATTCCGGCAGATTAGGCTTTAGTGCATCCATAAATAATCATATTGTCTCACGTCTCAACTACCAAGTGTGACGGAGACGACCCATTATTGAAAGGATGTAGGAAAAGTAAAGATAAATAAACAACTTTGGCATATAAATGACATGACAATGATAATTATGTAAATAAAAGTGTGTATTCATTATTGATTCGTGACAAAATGGCGTTTTGAGTGTCGGTGAAATTGTTATCGAAACTTAAGTAGCACTAACGTGGTACGTTAGTTAAGTAATAATAATAATAATATCCTGGGACATTATTCACACACGGCCATCTAATTAAAAATTAAACAGAGCTTGTGCTATGGAAACCAGACAACTGATATACTACATATACTACTTTTCTTTTTAAATACAGTTATATAGATAATAACACCCAGACAAACAGACATGTTCATGCACCCAAATGTCTGTCCTGGGTGGGAATCGAACCCACAACCTTCGGCGTGAAAGGCAACCAATCACGCCAACCGGCTGAAATTGCATTAAAAATAAGGATGATATAGTATATATTATATCAAGTGTTGTTTATGGTGCTCAACATAGCACTTCTATTAGTTCGCTATAGTAATTACTTTCTTAAATACTTATATATGAGTTTGCTTTTATGCGTTCGAGTTTTCATCAGCAATAGAAAAAGCAGGATGCAAATTTTGAGCCCGATACAAAGCTTGAGCTATACTTACGCGAGTCGGTAAATGTTGATAGTGGCGAAGTGCTAAATTGCATAATTGGATCCTTGCCGCTGGAAATTTTAATTATGACCGAAAATTTAAATTATATAAACGCCAAGTCAGCGTTCAACTTGCGGACGGTAAAGTAATGTTGAAATATAAAACGTATCAGTTTTTTTTTCTATCTGCAATAATGCAAATGCAAATTAATTGAAGGAAATAATTAATTAATTAATATTGGTATACATAACGCAAACCGTCAATCATTCTTTTATAATAATTTGTCTAATGACATGACAAATAAATAAAATAATTATTTTAAGATGTATTTCATTTTAGTAGGCTTTTACTAGCATCTGATATACCATCTGAAAGGAAAAGAACAGGCCAGATACGATTCTATATAGTTAATATTATGTATTTTGATTCGAGATCAAGATTACGGTTCTTGCCTGTACGATCTATATTGTGAACTTTATTTAATTTTGTGAAATGACGAAACTTATGATAACAATATTAAGTATATTTTGATTATGACAAATAGTTTTGTGTAGTGGCTAGTTTATAATTAAAAATTATTTCTTTATTGGAAAGATGACACTTCAGTACCTTGAAAAGCAAGTAGAGTCGATGGTCCTGCGATTACTGTTTCGTGTCGTGTCGATTGTGACATTCTACAGTGAAGACATAGAGATTGAGAGTCTTGTTCTTGATCTTGTGTTGGCAATGTCCTTTGAGAATTACCTCCGCACCCGAAGTCGACTTGGAAGACTACAATTATTATCATAATATTATTAATATAGACCTTGCTTCTAATTCTTGTTTACGAAAAATGACCCACTACAAATTTAACTACAATTGTCAATTTCAGTAGAAATGTTTTGGCTCCATAATGTAACATAAATACATACATACATGACGTCTTGGTATAAAAGATAATATAGTCAATCAAAACAGATCTGTAGAATTTTTCGTTATTCTATTATATTCCTTATCTGCGCTGTTACCTATTACCGAAATCCATAGAAAAATATTCTAAGATTTAGTACCGGTAAGTTTCGATTTAAAGTTCTGCGCGGCACCTCGTCGGATCGCGTCGATCAATCAAAATTATATTACCAATAAATCTACGCAAACTCATGCTGGGTGGATGGGACCTTTTATAGTTTACGACAAAATTACGAGTCTTGTAAATGGCTTTTGTTGGGAATATTATAACTTTATATCGAATGTATTTGATCGTAAATAGATCGTCGATTCTATTTAGAAACGATACTACGATTATAAAAGACTAAAATTTTTAATAAGGTTCTATCAATCCTACTACAAAAATCAAATAATATTGATACAATTTCGTTTGCGTAACATCAACACTTTATATATCGACTATTTAGTAAAAGATGATTAAAAAAATAAGCGCTTAAGTTTCATCAAAAGTATTCATATATAACCTTTTTAGTAGAAGATGATTTAAAATAATAACTGATTAAGTTATTTCCATGCTGAGTGTCATCAAAATTATTTAAGCAGTATAGATAATAACGAGGACAGGGTTGATTTCAAATTTATAATATTATATTTCATTATAACATTTTAATATACAAAGATAATTTAAAAAAATGAACAAAGATTTCAATAAACATCTATACATTACCGATTTTGGATTCATCAATTGTTGTCATCAGTTTTAAAACTTAGGAAGAAATTTATTATAAAATTATTCAATTAAAGTTTGATTATAATTGTCGTGTCGTGCACGTAACGTTAGTACTAAGTAACCTGAAACTTTTGCCATACACTGATTGCTTCATAATAATTTATAGACTGTAATCTGCGAGCCATCGAGCGTGGTATATTACTCATCGTCGGCCGACCCGATTCACGGCTCATGTATTCGGTATCGTGTATTAATCTTGCTAATATTAAAAGGGATTGTCTCGATGTATCGATGATACGATATCCTGATATGTTAACTTTGACGAATAACGACGACTGGATGATCTTGACTCGAGCTTGTTTACTTAGAGCACAATACAAAGCACGATACAAGTGGCTGGGAATTAAGAACAATAGCTTGAAAACAGATAATCGTAGTTGGATGTATGGAAAAAACAGCTTAACTTTATTTCTGTAAAAGGTATGATTCATTAAGTTGTTTTTTTTTTAAGAAAATCTGTTTAAATTTTTAAACTAAATGTTCAAAATTGTAATATATAAAATTATTCCAAGATAGAATAGTTTTGATATAAATATTATAATAATAGTTTTTTTAACAATAAAATCAAATTGAATAAGATGGTTAAAGAATAAGGTTTTTTTTAAAATTTACCCGATTTCGAGTGAATGATGAAAACCATGTATGTGTATGTCTTAGTCTATTAAGACAGCTGATGTACATATTGGTTATATGTCATTCATACTGCATATATAATATAATTTATTAAAAAAATAATGCGTACACACCTTACGACGTTCTCTGAAGGTTTAATAAAAGTGAAACTTATGCATCAGAAATATTTTAAATAAACGTTACATACAAAACGTTGCAATTATATATGTCACTCTCATGCGTACAACACACATAAGTGTCACTTGAAAATATGTTCTTGTTAATTATCATATAAGATTATTATATCATAATATCATTTGTATATTATATTTATATAATATTTATATTTGTATATTATATGTATATTACTGCCTAATGACAGCCTTGTTGGTCTAGTGGCTTGATGTAAGGCCGGAAACCCGGAGGTCCTGGGTTCAATTCCCAGGTCGGGCTAATTAAATGTTATTCGGTTTTTCTGGCAGAAAAATCACACTAGCAGCCCGGAGTCTGGAAGTTGGAAGTGTGTTCACTCTTGTGCCTCGGAAAGCACGTAAAGCTGTTGGGCCTGTGCCTGAACTCTTTCCGGTCATGTCGGATTGCCGTCCCATCGGATTATAAGAGTTAGGGAATAGAGAGTGCACCTGTGTTTGCGCGCACACACTTGTGCACTATAATGCTTAGTTGGCTAATTTCTCTTGAGATTGGCCGCAGTGGCCGAAATCGGTCTGGAGGACATTATTATTATATGTATATTATATTTACATAATATAATATACAAATGATGCGATAAAATGATATCACGTTGTTATATATAAAGCTTAATGCTTGGTAGTCATGGCTACCAATACATATAACAAGGGTCATCATTAATACTGAACCGCAAATTATGCTCCTCTGATAGTAATTACGAGGCCTCATGTTGTTCATCACGAGCGACCGACCATCTCTCGCGTATTACTGTGTCACTGCTAAGAGTCATTCATTAGTACAAAGTTTAATTTACAATTGATAAAATAATTTTCTCTTGAATGGAATGGAAAATTAGCACTTAAGGCGTTTTCTCTTTCTAGATGGTTTGCAGCTTATTCTGTCCTGCTCTAATTCTGGTTGGTGGCATTTATAGGTTTCTTTAAAATGTTTCACCGAGAAGCACGAGATGAATATATTATAAACACAAGATAAGCATATGAAAATTGAGTGTTGCTCGTTTGCTTAAACTCGCAATCGTTGGTTAAGATTTACATGTTAAGTTCACTATTATAAAAAATGTTTATTTTTAATTTATTAATTCTAAATATCAGTAAAAGAAAATAATAAATAAAAATAAGGCTACACCCGGTTCCGATTCTAGATTCTTTCAAGACGAACCGCCAACAATTCTGTAATAACACTCTTAAACAAATGACTGTAAATGATTAAATCACTGATTTTTATTTAAAGATGGTTTTAAATTTTATTACCTAAAGCGTAGACATGATCTATAAAGGTGTATCGCAATCAGCGTAAGTGCTCGCAATCAGGTGATCGTTAAATTTGCAGTGAAGTAATTAAGTAAATGCACTGCCCCAATGAATCCGTGGACAATTAATTTTGAAGCGGTTATCCAATTTATTTTGTTAAAAGTTATGCTTTACGGCATGTGCGGTGAAAGCTCGAAATATTTTCCTTTGAATTTTTTTTGATGAAAAAAAAATTGAAGAGGATGCTTTGATTCGAAGCTCAGAATCAGAAAAGACCGATGCAAATTATTCGTGTATTTTTTTTTATGTTTTAGAGTAGGTGGACGAGCAAATGGGACACTTGATGGTAATTGGTCACTACCATCCATAGACATTGGCGATGTAAAAAATAATAACCATTCCTTACATCGCTAATGCGCCATGAACCTTGGGAACTAAGATGTGATGTGCCTGTAATTACACCGGCTCACTCACCCTTTAAGCCGGAACACAACAACATCACGTAGTGCTGTTTTGCGGTAGAATATCTAATATAGTTCATGTAGCTTCAGCCAATCAGGCGTAGTATTATTTAACTTGTAGGCTTGATAACTTGGTGCACGACTGTATGGTTCCAATCTACGAGTTTACGTTATCGCTAAACATCAACACTTTACTGTACTCCTGTTTGAAGCGTATATAACTAGCTGACCCGTGCCCACTCCGTTGGGCGGTAAACATTTTTAATTGTGATGAAATTATGATTGTGGTTCGGTTAGTACTGAGTGCTATGATTTATTTCCTGATTGTCAAAAGTCACGTTGCCCACGACATCCGACTACCACGAAAAAGAGCCTATAACACTCACAAATAATGTGGCTTTCTATTGTTAAAAGAATTTTCAAATACGGTTCAGTAGATCCAGAGATAACCCCTACAACGTCACAAACTTTATCTCTTTATAATATTAGTATAGAATAACTAATTACTGTGGTTTAAATTTTAACGAAACATCAAGATTGAATATAGAAGAAATTAAATACGTTAAAAATTGCATTAATTTAGTATAAACTAGTACAGAATATTGAGCGAGACGATATAATTTATAAAAGTGGTGTGTAAATGCATCGTTTCATATTCCGCTTGCGAAAGGGCTGAGGACTTAACGAGAGAATTAGAATTTTTACATTGTAATGGCCGTTGCTGGCAGCGAGCGAAAAAAGTTCGGATTAAAGAGCTGAAATTGAGCCACGAGCGAAAAAAACTGCGCAGACAATATTGCGAAATTCAAGAATAAAGAGTATTATAACATCATCATTAGGATACACGTTTGGGAACTAGTTTTCACCCACGTCTGCGTGTTGGGGGAGATAAATGTTAGGTTAGTATATATAACGGATTCTTTATATACAAATGTAATACATAAAATACTAATTTACCTAAGCCAAGTTTCTTAATTATAAAAGCTATAAATCAAATAAATGTGAAAGTGACTTTGTCTACGCTTTTACGGCTAAACAAATGAAGTGATTCTAAATACCAAGAAAAGTCATTAGTAACTTTTTTATACTTAACATCTGCCCCCTCCATAATACGTAGACGAAGCCGCGGGCGAAGTTAGTTTATAAAAAATATGTTATTTACCTAAGGCATGTTTTTAAAGCTTTATGAGCAAATATAGAAAATTGCCGTTTCGAGCACAAAAGAGTCTACCGTTTTAAATTAAGTAGAATGACGTATTATATAGTTAATTATTCATTAATTAATTAATATAAAATTTAACGCAGGTAACACATAATGAGTTCTTGAGTACTTGTGTGATGTTGATTTAGTAGGTTCTTCTAGTTCCTTTAGAAAAGTCGAATCAACGTTATGGTAGCTATTAAAGGTGCATAGAATGTGTACGCTTTTTTTGTAGATGAAATGGAGATGAACAAATGCGGAACCAAATGCTGAGTAATCCAATACGTAGATTACTTACTAAGGTACGGAATTATTTATCTTGATTTTTCAAAAAGATAGCGATATTGATTATAATTATTTGTACAACAGCTTGTAAATAGCCTAATACTGGACTAAGGCCTCTACTACTTTATGGGGTGAAGGTTTGGAGCTTTCTCCACCACGATATTGCAATGTGGGTTGACAGAAATACACGTGGAAGATCCAACACATGAATGTTTCGACACGATGTTTTCCCTCACCAACGAGCACAAGATGAATTAAATAACAGAAATTAAATACGTAAAGATTAATTGGTGCTTGCGTGGGTTTGACCTCGCAATCCTCTGTTAAGATTCACGTATCCTACCAACTAGGCCATCTCATATTTAATTTACATATTATAAACTTATCTATTACAATTTTATCTTATATATAAATTTGATTATTTTACCGATGTATTGTTACAAAATATTAATAGAATTAAAAAATCACAAAACTATACACAAAGTGCATATGCAAATGTACTTAATTATTGTTGTTCTACCAAATTTAAATTCCCTTATTAAAAAGAGATTATCAAGAACATTATACTTACTTATTTTTACTAAATAATTTGAATTATGCCCATTGGAAATGAATATATGCTCCCAGAAGAACTATAATTATATAATATGTTAATGATACATTTATTTACATAAGAATTATTTAAAATAATAACAATTAAAAATAGCTACTGCACAAATAATAACGAGTAAAAGCCAATATGGCCTAGTGGTTAGAACGCGTGAATCTTAACCGATGATCGTGGGTTCAAACCCGGGCAAGTACCACTGAATGTTCATGTGCTTAATTTGTGTTTATAATTCATATCATGTTTGAAGGTGAAGGAAAACATCGTGAGGAAACTTACATGTGTCTAATTTCATAGAAATTGTGCCACATGTATATTCTACCAACCCGCATTGGAGTAGCGTGGTGGAATAAGCTCTAAACCTTCTCCTCAAAAGGAAGAGGAGGCCTTAGCCGAGCAGTTACTGTACTGCACAAATGTTAACCACGTAGAATAGTGGCAAGAATGCTAAGCAGCGTTACATTGGAACCGCAATTCCGATTTTTTGGGCGAAAAATGAGCCAGCCCTCCTGTCATCAGTATAGGCAATAAGACGATGTGCTATATTTTTAATATTTTTTTTATATAAAATATAGATTACCAATGTGTTTGTTAGATTTTCAAGTCGTTCCAATAGATTTCGTATTCAAATCAAGCCGATGACAATGTACTACATAGAACATGTTGTTATGTCGCAGTGTATGGCGTCGGTGTGTCGACTCACATCGCGCTGTCAGTCGTGTTAATTAAACGTTTTCATCGTGGATATAAATCACCTAGATATACCGGAAATTAAATTTTATTATTAATATATATTTATCTCGTTTTTACGGCAAATGTGTAATGTTCACCTTATGACATCCTTTTAAATAATAATCATTCAAAATATTAAGAGTATGTACATATGCGCCCATCTGTACTGTTCTTAAGAACTTACTTAATTGTTCACCCGTGAAATATTGACAACTGACTTATGGTGAAATACTATTTTGATGCGTATATTCTTGAAACTATATAATTATTATGTTCAATGTCGCATAGGACTTTCTGACATTTCACGATTGTTTTCTGCGGAAAGTCTCGAGTTTGTTACAAAAAACATTATTAATATTTGATTCGATTATAGTTTCAAGGTATATTTGGTTTGTCGTTAATATTTCTTACGTCCCCAGTGCCTTTGTGCGATGGTGACCACTGAACATCAGGAGGCCCATTTGCCTGACTGCCTATCTATACCATAAAAAATCTCATCTCGACTGAATATACAATGCAATTATGCAAGTAAAGGCTTAATGCTAAACGTTCTCTCCCAGCTGACCTTAGAAAATGCAAGAAATAACCTATGTGTGTGTGTTATAATCGAATTACCATATCCAGAACTTGTATATCCATATAGCCTCTCGTACACACAAGGGGACAATGCGTTCCTATATTTATGTCTCGTTTTTTCCCATAATTGGTTTTCGATTTAAAGGCGGCCGCCACACCAATGATTTCACTTCTGATGTACTTAGTCGTTTATGTTTGATTTCATTATTGTTAGCATTTGATTAAACGTATTTGAAATATTTCTGGTGCACTAAAAATTGTGGTTTCATAGTCAGATGCTGGTGGTAGGGCTTTGTGCAAGCTCGTCTGGGTAGGTACCACCCACTCATCAGATATTCTACCGCAAAACAGCAGTACTTGGTATTGTTTTGTTCCGGTTTGAAGGGTGAGTGAGCCAGTGTAATTATAGGCACAAGGGACATAAAATCTTAGGTCCCAAGGTTGGTGGCGCATTGGCGATGTAAGCGATGGTTAACATTTCTTACAGTGCCAATGTCTAAGGGCGTTTGGTGACCACTTACCATCAGGTGGCCCATATTTTTGTCCGCCTTCCTATTCAATAAAAAAAAAAGATTAGGGTGAAATAACGACGGCTAGTTCGATATCCAGAATCCAAAAACGCAATACAAGCACATATATTGGTGTGTGTGTATCGTCTAAACAAAATAAGGATAAAAAATTATAACGTACCAGTATTTCCTGTTTAAAATAAATCCTCTGCAAGTTGAAATTAAGCGTAATAATATTTGATATTCTAGCGAGTTAAATTGTCTTTCTATCTATACTGATATTGTAAAGGCGAAAGTAATCTGGCTGTCTGTCTGTTCATGACCAAAGTATTGAAACTATTTAATGAATTTTAACAGGCTGGTGAAAACATAAAACATCTTAATTTATATTTATTTTTAAAACAGTTGTTTGCCAATCTGCTCAAGTCCATCAAATCTCAGGTAGTTAATATGACAATGCACATTAGTAATGCAAGCAACTTAAGTCATTTTGAATCGACAATGCGAATCCACCATAATATATGAAATATCTTATGGTATACCATAAGATATGAAATAACTCATGGTATATAACGTTACTTGTGTTTCTAATTACGTTTGTTCACTTGCCCTGAAAATCTTAACTGCTTGGTGGTTGAATAACTAGTGTACATAGAACAATCTCCAGAAAGACTTACGTTATCAAAACTGTCCTAAAAGAGGAAAGAAAGATATCTTTACTTAGAAACAAATTATATCCAAAAAATATAGATAAACACAGCAGTGAAATGCCCCTAAAAGGGATTCAGAAGATGGAAAACCACTCAGCTTGATGCTGAAGACAAAAGAACTTAAAACTGATTTTCAGCTGTTCCCGACTTTCAGCGCCGGCTGACAGTACTAGCAGCAATAGAAGTTATTTAACTCAAAGTGAAGTTTCAGAGAACACTTGCCAGGAATATTTCTTTATACATCAAAAACTAAAAGCTGACGTACCTAAAATTTGTTTCCATTCTCGGCAACGTGAAGTCAAATGCCATTAAAAGTTTTAATGAGTGGAGCATTCTTTCGGGGTAGTGTTCGAAGTGGTATTAATTAAAAAGAGAGCCGGGATCAAGCACTCGGTTTCGAGTTGAACCGGCTGCTCCACAGGGACACACGGCTGAACCATACAGTCAACTTTTTGATTTTATATCGTCAAAATAATATATAGTTAGGATTGATCCTTGATCCATTTAAGAGCGTATTTATAAAAAAAAAGACGCGCGCGAATTGAAAACTGCCATTTTGTTAGTAGACAGAAAGGTAAAGTGATGTTGAATGTGTTCAGTTGTGTTATTTTTATTTTTAAGAGTTATATATGAGTAGATTACATCAATTTATACGATTTGGTGTTCTAGGTGTTGAACGTGACCGACTCAAAATGTAAAATATACGCCGAAGATCGATTCAAAATAAGGGTTAATTTGTATAATAATGTATAATTGAAATAAATACACACACACATATACAGTCACACACACACAATTTTGTCTTTTATAACTTAATTTAAAATTTCTTTATGTTACTAATAAAATTTTTACCACTGGGCCATCTCGGCTTTTAACATTTAATTTAATAGATTTATTTACATAATCTAATTTTTCAATGTACAGGTATTTTTTATAAAATACAATATTAAAATTTAAATTAAAATAACATAAATAAAATTGAAATTAACGAATTTAAATTTTGACCATCTAAAGGTTTTTATTGCCTTTGTATTTATCAAAGTTGCGTTATTCACTAATTAATTAAAATGTAAAACTTTAAATATGCTTACAAATAACTATTTTGTCCATTTTGTGGTGGACGTATCTTAGCTATACGACCGTGAGTCTCACTAGGATCTCGTCTTTCGCCTTTAAGGTGTCTTTAGACAAGCTGAAAAAACTTATTTTCACTTAATTCTCTTTGAAGAGTATTATTTAAACCAATTTTCCATTTTAGTCCATATTCTTGCTGTAGTGACATTATTTTAAGTGAAGAGTTCATTGAACTTTATGTAAGCATATGATGATAAATTTATTATAATTTAAATTCATAATACGTGGTATGATTATTATACTTTACTGGTATTTCCTTAGATATTTCACTATATGAAACTTAAGTCAAGTATTATAGAAACCAAAAAGCGTTTTGTAAATGATTTATATTAAAAGAAAATGATATTTTATTTAAACGATTAAATAAGATATCTTCATGGTATCACATACCTTCTGCAAGAGAAAGACAAAAGACATGAAGATTACAATGAATCTTAAACAATACCTAGAAAAATCTATTGAATTCAAAACACTCGATAACAGAACACCCTCTTCTTTTCCATTTATTATGCAAAACAATGAATAGTTGTTCAAGAGCAGTGCAGGCTGACCACATAATGATTGGTAGCGCGTAGCGTGTTCTCATTCAATATCTCCTGTCCTTCGTTTTATCTCGTTTATGGTGAAAAGAGATGAATATATAATTATGAATACGGTTACATAAGTAATTTAAAAATATATGTATTTATAGATTTGTCGATTTGGTTAGTACTTGAAAAAAAAAACAAACAAATTTACTTAATTCCGATTATAAAACGGGATCTACAATAATATATTTAAAACTAAAAAAAAAAACTTAATACTCGATCATCACCAATGAAATTGATTGTAGGTAATTAATATATAAAAATGGAATTATATTCGTCAAATGTATTTAAAAAATGTATCAATAAAATACCTAAAATAGCATTATAATTAAAATCATCTTTAATATAATATAGCCATATTAGAAATATTGTTTCGAAAACTTGTAGTTATAAATTTTGTTTTAAGCCAATTACTTTTATATAGGCTTAAACGAGTCTTGAATAATTACTGTATAAAGTGGGAAGTTCTTGGTTAGTTAGAAAATTCTTGAAAAACTAACAACATTTTTATTTACTACTAAACTAAACTAAACAAAATTATTCTATACAACAAATTCATATGACTAAGTTTTGTTATCGAATCATTTTCATTAATACAAAGTAAGCTATAATATGTATATTTATAAAAAAGATCCATTGATGTTGAACAAAAATCATGCTTAAGGTTAATTTATTCACCTTTATTATCTGTATGAAATTAAAAAGTTTAAAATATATACTTAAAAGCGCTATACATTAGGTGGATGACAGTGCTAATACTTTTGTAAAATAAAAACTATAGTCCAGCGTCGTAATTGAGTTTGTCTGCGATTCATTTGCGCAATGAATAGAGATGCAGCCTTAGACTTTGTAAAGGAAGTATAGGGTACATTTATATGTAAATAAGTTTTTACTCAAAAGCATGAAATAAAGATTGTTTGTAAAAATATTACCTTGACTTTGATTTTATTAAAATTCTAATACAAAATATTGAATGGAGCTTGATTCAAAATACACCCTTAATACTTTACGAATAGGATTTAATTTTTATATTATTTAGTTCTGATAGGACACCGTCCATTCATTCTTTACATCGCCATTGTGCCACCAATCTTGGAAACTAAGATGTTATGTACTTTGTGCCTGTTGTTATCTAGGCTCACTCTGGGAGAATTGTTGCTTGGTGGTTTTTAAAACAAAATTTAAATACAATTCTGATTGTGTTAAATTGATTGTTATTCTATCACAAATGCTCGTTAAATGGTTTTCCTTGCTCCAGTGGGTTCTAATACGATGTCTATGGATAGGACCCTGTTTTTTTTTTTAATAAATGATATAACCCAAATAATAACCCATTTTTTCAAACTGGACATATTGATGCTGATATTAAGGCGTTCAAACAAACCCATCAACTTTATACATGTGTATTGAAATGTACTTGTTTTTTTTTTAAAGTTTTCTCTTTTCCCTCCCACAAAGGAGTGCGACCTTGTGTTTAAAACGTATTCACATCAGGCTCTCCCGACTGTGTCTCCCTCGATACTGTTATATTGGTTAAATAAATTCGTATACCTCATGCCTTGGTTCCCTAACGAGGAAATGTACAGTGAACAATATGTTCACTGTAACATTAGAGTATACGATAAGCATATAATCTTCACATTGAAGATCGAATATATGGAAAATCGATCAATTTTAACTTATAAAAGTAAAAAAAAATCATTGTTTAAAAACTCATACTATCATAATTTAAAAGTAAAATATAAATAACACTCATTTTACAATATAAATAAAGGCATTATTTAATTTTATTTGACACCAGAAAAATGAAATAATGAACGCTTTATAATATTTGCTTAAAGTTTCAATCAATTTTCAAATTAAAGTGCGCTTTCACCGTCAACTCAATATCACTGACCCAAAAGCTTAATAAAGTGCCACTACAAACGTCCTTAAAATCACGGTCGGGGTTTCATTACTTGTTTTTCTCATCTCCTTTGTGTTTTCCAACTGATTTTGACACAAAACACCGAGACACTCCCTGCGGCTAATCTGTTTTTTGTTCTTGCAACACCGCCGGACAGAGTTGTTTTTTTAGTTTAATTACGAATGGGTTCTGTCGAATATGTTTTAAGGAATGTGAAGTTCTTTGAAAATGAGACTTAAAAATATGAATACGGAAGTACGATTTGTTTTATTTCTATAGACTATCAATTATTTCTAGAAAAAATCTCACTGGCCCAAACCGGGAATTGAACCTGACCTCAGGCTGTGCCAAGCTTATAAAGTAGTTGCTTGACCAACAAGCAGTTACAAATATGTTATAAGAAAGGAAATAACAAAAACATTTACATAAGACATAAACTCTAGTTAAGTTAAGTCTAGATGAGATTAGTCGAAATTCAGTTTGCGAGTATGTTTGCTGTTTCCGGTTTTAACAATACAATGTTTGACATAGTTGCTAACCCCGCTTTATCTCGTGTTATTTCTATAGTATTCACATATTATACAATAAAATCTTGTTTTGTTTCGTCTATCTCCAGTTTCTCAAATATCAATATCAATTTAAATATTTAATTTTATTTCGATCTGAATTGCAATTGGTTAATAAAAACGATGACGTAATAAGTGACCAATGAACGTTCAGCGTCATTCATTATCGTCAACCAACGACATTCAAGTTAAATTAGTTACTTATTTTTTTTTAGTGTTTCAGAAACTGACGACAGTGAAATAACTTAGGTCTCATAGTTGGTAGCGTAGCATTATATAAGGAATGGCGATTGTTCTTAAATATATACAACCTTGCTTATAAACGCTGTATAGCTGATGTTTAAATATATACAACCTTGCTTATAAACGCTGTATAGCTGATGTTTAGTTAAAGATCTTTCTTTGTCTTCATTGCACTCTTTCTATCTTCATTGATTGGACATTCGAAAGAAAAAGATAGTTTTGTTTAACTTATCAACTTACAACATGTTTAGGTTAATGTTAGTTATTTAAATGTAACTAAATACATTCATTCCGATCATACAAACATATACATTACTGTATATATTAACTCAATATCAAAGATAATGATGCTATAGTTAGAAACGTGTTTATCTTATTAATGACCGGCGTTGGAAAGCAAACATACATAATGTAATTAACGCCGTTTTAGCCGTACATAATTATGGACATGTGTTAAATAAACACAATTCAATTAAAACAAGGTCAAAGGGAAACATAATAAACCATAACACAATAGTAACGTTTATTTCATTTTTAAAGAAATCGAAAAAAAGACCTGTCTTTTAAACGTATCGATCTTTTGCTATTTATTTAAACCTCTTTTGCTATTTATTACACTGGCTCACTCACCATTTCAATCTGGACATAACAGTATTGCTGTTGGGCGATAGAATGTTTGGGTGTCCAAGGAAAATCGAGCTATTTTATTTTCCCTTAAATTACTTGTGTCGTCGTGAATCGTGTCAAAATGTTCTAATATTTGTTGCAGGGTCACGAAATAAAAGTAATTAAATTCCCCGGTTAAGGCGGATCCGTACTCAGCGAACGGAAATGGGAACGGTTGGTGATTTTCGAAAATTTTATTTTTCATTTAATTTCAACCTGTCTCGAATTTGTAGCGAGACGTTATCAGATTCGTTCGGAAATATGAAATGAGATATTTTAAGCTCAAGGTTTAATAAATCGAAATATTTGGTTTTTCAATTAATAATGTACAAGATTGGTTGGCTAATAACAATTTTTATTTTTTTATTAATATGGATGAATGGACAGTAAGCATCTTATGGGTGAGCATAGTTTATTGCATTAACATGACTTAAGAATAAGTTGACTGTAAGATCCTGGACTTATCTTATGCTGTGCTAAGAAATGTCTGAGAATCCTTTCTTGAAAAAGTTAATGTGACACATTCTTTACTGTAGCAATTTCTAAATGTTGGAAAACAAGACGTTGAAATGTAAAATGTAAGTCGGACTCAAAACGCGAAGTACCTAAAGGTATTTAAAAACTTTTCATCATTAATAAACGCTCGCGAATTCTGTTGGACATTGAGTAAACATTTTGACTCGCCGCCAGTTTGTTACCTTGGTTTTTTGGCAAAGGAATTTGAATCTGTTAAATTTATTGTTTTATAAGAAACGGCATTCATAATTCTTAAATAGCTTTGCAGCCACACAATAACAAAGAATATTAATATGTATAATATAAGAATAATGCAAATGCATGAGGAGAAAAAAAAATAAAAGTCATCATTATTAACAAATTAACGAACGAGACGAAGAAATGAAACGTACTTTATGAAGTTATATGAATAAAAAAAATAACTCTCACATATACATATTCAATTGAATTAATGTTTTAGTTAAGAAATTTTAAAAATTGATAATTATTAGCTATATATTTTGTTACTTAACTTAAAGTTTTTTTTTTTTATTTGAATATTAAGTTAGTCTATATTGTGTTACAAAATTTCTAATATATATATACGCAATAAGAAAATGTATTTCTTAATACATAACGTTTGCATCCTAATTAATATTAAAAAAATCAAGGTGAATGAAATTGCAAGTGAATTATTTTGGTAACAATTTATTAGTTAAGTATTAACTATACCCGTAATTGTTTATGAATAATTCATACATATTTTAGAGATTAGGATTGCTCTCGGACAACTTGGAAACAACAAGGCTCCAGGAGATGACGGAATTACCTCAGAGCTTCTTAAAGCAGGAGGCACACCAGTTCTAAGAGAGCTGGCTAACATCTTCAATTCCGTCCCCCATAATGGTACTACACCGAAGACATGGAGCAGAAGTGTGGTGGTTCTGTTTTTCAAGAAGGGTGATAAAGCTCTTCTGAAGAACTACCGCTCCATTTCACTTTTAAGCCATGTTTACAAGTTGTTTTCGAGGGTAATCACGAATCGTCTTGCCCGGAAATTCGATGATTTCCAACCCGTTGAGCAGGCTGGGTTTCGAAAAGGCTTCAGTACCGTAGACCACATACACACACTTAGGCAAATAATACAGAAGACCGAGGAATATAATCAGCCTCTATGCCTAGCGTTTGTGGACTACGAAAAAGCCTTCGATACCATTGAGACCTGGGCTGTTCTGGAATCCATGCAGAGATGCCTAATTGACTATCGGTATATCCAGGTGTTGAAGTGTTTGTACGAAGCCGCAACCATGACCGTCCAAGTACAGGATCAGAGCACAAGACCAATCCAATTGCATCGCGGGGTAAGACGGGGGATGTAATCTCCCCGAAACTTTTTACCAATGCATTGGAGGACGTCTTCAAGACGCTCGATTGGAACGGACGCGGCATTAATATCAATGGCCAACACATTACACATCTGCGATTTGCCGACGACATTGTCATCATGGCGGAGACTCTGCAGGATTTGGAAGAGATGCTAAACAGCCTGAGCGATTCTTCAAGACGAGTAGGTCTCGGGATGAACATTGAAAAGACCAAAATCATGTCAAACCAACATGTATCCCCGGGACCAGTGGTCGTAAATGGCTCTCCACTTGAAGTTGTGCAGGAATATATATACCTGGGCCAAACTATACAACTTGGCCAGCACAACTTTGAGAAGGAGACTAAAAGAAGAATACGTTTGGGCTGGGCGGCATTCGGGAAATTGCGTCATATTTTTGAATCGTCGATCCCACAGTCGCTTAAGACCAGAGTCTTTAATCAGTGCGTCCTACCTGTAATGACTTACGGTGCCGAAACGTGGACACTCACCGTAGGACTGGTCCACAAATTTAAGGTCGCTCAGCGAGCGATGGAACGCGCGATGCTTGGGGTTTTTCTGGGCGATAGAATCCGAAATGAGGACATTCGCCAGAGAACTAAAGTCTCTGACATCGTGCGTAGAATTAGCTCGCTGAAGTGGAAGTGGGCTGGTCATGTCTCCAGGCGCATTGATGGCCGATGGAGCCGACACGTGTTAGAGTGGAGACCACGCTTAGGCAAACGTAGTGTAGGACGCCCTGTGACAAGATGGACCGACGATTTAAAAAAGGTGGCAGGTACGGGATGGATGCCGACTGCCCAAGATCGGGATGGTTGGCGTTCTATGGGGGAGGCTTTCGTCCAGCAGTGGACGGCAAAAGGCTGAATGATGATACATATTTTATAACTATATTTATGATATAATCGCGTAAATGACGCGCTTGTAAGCAAGCACTGACCTTCTAAAAGCTATTAGCTAATAATATAACTTACACTTTGAACACATTGTTAGCTTTTTGATCTAAATTGTTTTA
The DNA here is from genome assembly GCA_905147175.2 of Nymphalis urticae. Classification (NCBI taxonomy): domain Eukaryota; kingdom Metazoa; phylum Arthropoda; class Insecta; order Lepidoptera; family Nymphalidae; genus Nymphalis; species Nymphalis urticae. The sequence continues at coordinate 12,041,796 of LR989991.1, forward strand.
TTTATTTTGCTTTTACTTTACTTTCGATTCGATTTCAATTTAATTAGAATTTTAGTTGAAGGGCGCAGATATTTATGAAGTAATTACAGCTGATTACAATCATTAACATTTTAGCAATGTCTGCCCTGCCCTCTTTAATGTCGTATGGCACAGACATTCTTTAGTTAAAGGTAAAAAAAATAGAGGGAAAACGACCAAGTGGCCGCTGCCCCACACGATGGTCGGACCAAGTTACCAACCTCACTGGTCTCCAAGTGATCACAGCCCTGAAGAAAGCTGAGGACAGTAAGGACTGGAGAAAATTCACAGATATCGTGACCCAGACGCTAGATCAGAGTAGACACGACCTTCAGCAATGAAGTGAACGACCGAGAAGAAGAAGAAAATAATCTCTTAGATATCGCTATCCTTAGCTAATGTTAGTTTGAGTTTTATAAAAAAATATAATACATTCGAATGAAAAATATTACCTTTTATTCGCTTTAAAGATAATATTTTATTAAAACTCAAAATGTTTTTAGCAGAAATAAATTAGTTGCACCACAAGACATAGTCTAATATTTTTTGCAAACATTTTAGAGTTAATTTGAACAGGATAAGCGCTTTAACCAAAACAAAAAGGGCTAAAACCGCAAGTCTTTGAAAATCGCGAAGTCTTTAAAATGAAAAAAAGTCGACCCACTCATTTACCAAATGAACCGACAC